>OX246754.1:17500000-18750000 GCA_945910035.1 Brachypalpus laphriformis | reverse complement strand
AACGCGCATTTTTCTGCAATTTTTTTAGCGAACAAACTTTGAGAAAAAAGCAAAATAGGCAAAAAAGGCAGAAAAAGGCAACAACGGCAAAAAAAAGGCAAAAAAAGGCAATAACGATATAAAAAGGAAAAAAAAGGCAAAATAAAATACATATATTTGGAATCAGGAGGACATGAAACTTGTTTGTGTAAAGTCAATACTATCTTCCGATTAAGCAAAAAAAAAGAGGCAAAGTTAGCAAAATCCTATCCCTGGTAATCACCAACAGATATCCGTTGGTAATATAAACAAATCGATCATATTACGACCACCCTTTGCTTTGCCACACGCATCCGGTCAACAGATTAACAAATTGCTTGTGTGCAATTTTATGTCTTTGTTGCCAGAGAAACTATGATGGATAAAAAATGCATGCATATGCATAACAGGACCAGTGGCCAAATCGGAAGGTGCCGAAGGATGAGTAAGGTGCCTCGGATGTCAAAAGGTGAGATTGCCCACTGCAACGGAGAGCACCTTGAGAGACCAACTCAGTCGCTGGTGAGGAAGGAGTCGACGGAGGACCAGGCGGAGTACACCAAGGATGCCATCGTGAACGGGTACCTGGTCAACACATTCAGCGACCTGGGGAGTGATTGTGCCACTTTACGTCGTTCAGTCGCTGATGAAGGGCACGTCAAGTACCTCGAGGACCGGAGGCACCTGAGTGGTTTTGGTGGAGGAACCTGCCAGACCGTTGGGTGAGTCTACGCCGAGGTAACGGAGGACAAACTTACCTCATGGTGCCGGGTTCTGATAATGCCGGACGATAGCCAACCACATGCAATGCTGATTGGGCGCAAGTTGCTGGACCAATCACAGATGAAGATTGTGAAGGCATTTAAATGCATCTCCAGCAGTGACTCCTGGACTATGTCCCCCCAAAGGAGTCGCAGAGAATCCAAGGGCTGGTCAGGGAGTGCAAGTCGTGGTAGGAGTAGATCTAGGTGCAGCAAAGGTGGCTTCAGGCGAGCAGGAAGGTTGGAAGGCTCCTAAGTCGGAGCCGCAGTCGCAGCCACCCAAGGCGAAGTCGTAGCGGATCAAGAAGGAGCAGAATTACGAGTAGGTTTGGCAGTCGAAATGGCTTAAGGTGTAGTAGAAGCGGATCTATTTCTGGTCGAAGTGGTTCCAGACGCAGTAGAAGTAGCTCCAAATGCGGTTGCTATGAATCAGTGCGTAGCAGCAACGGCCTCAGGGGCACTCGAAGCAGTCACTCGAGATCCAAACTCAGACCGGGGCTTGGCGCTCCCTCCAAATCAAGGTTCCGGTCCCGAACAAAAGGTGCCTCAAAGTCGCCGGAGAGGAAGAGAGAAGCACCGCCCAAAGATTTCGATGTTCAGAGTTCCAAGAAACAACCCAACCTGAAGACCGAAACACAGGTTCGGATCGTTAGGACACGATTGTTTAAGGATGGCTGAGTTGTTAAGTCAACGGTGCATGCCGAACGCCATAAGTATTTCAAGAATTACTGCAAGTGAAATCGGAGTCAACAGTCGAGATAGTGGTAACAATTGGTCTGCGTGTTTTAATAATTAAATAAAGAGTATGCCTGTGCTAATTACATTGTCTTATTGTTGTTATTTCACAGCCGATTTCTTTCGCTATCGTTTTTCTCTCTCTTATAATTTCTCTCTCTCTTACAATTGGATGCCATCTGGGAATTTCCTCGGAAATCGCTGACAGGAGAGGACGAATGGCGAGCTTCTTGCGCCAAAAAACAGAATAAGTGTCTGTTGGTCTGTGGCCCAGCGAGCCGTAAACGTAAAAACTTTTATTGCCCCGAAACGAAAACCAACGCCTCAGATACGGACGGATAATTTGATGACGACCTTTAGCTATCGAATACGGACAACGATCGGATTCTGGAACGTAAAGACCCTCCTGGACTCACTCAAGGAAGGGCCTTATATCGCCAGATTCCTCCAATTGGAGCGCGAATTCGTACAGTATAAAAAAGACATCTTAGGGCTGAGCGAGATAAGATGGTTCGATGCTGGGGAATACATCTCCCCTACAAAAAAGCACTGCCATGCTCTACTCTGGTAAACCAGCTGGAAGTGCACGGAGTTCCGCAGTAGGACTCATGCTAACTCCAACAGCACGTAGTAGCCTCATATCCTGGAAACCCCATAGTGGCCGGATATTGACAGCTAGGTTCCAGAGTAAAGTTAGAAAAATTACCATCATACAGTGTTATGCTCCGACTTTAGACGCGACTGAGGATGAAAAGGATGATTTTTATAGCCACTTAGGCGCTGCCTACAACGAAACGCCTAATGGGGACATCGTAATGGTGATGGGAGATCTCAATGCCAAGGTGAGTAGCGACAACACCATGCTTAAGCACGTAATGGCAGTTCACGGCGTGGGAGACCGTAATGACAATGGTGAGCGGTTTGTGGACTTCTGTAATACCAACCGCCTAGTCATCGGAGGTACGTTGCTTAAGCATAACACCTGCCATAAGATCAGCTGTGTCTCTACTGATAGGCAACGAACATCCAACCACATTGCGATCAGTCGCCGCCTTAGAAATTGTCTCCTGGACATCCGAAACAGACGTGGAGCTGACGTCGGACAAGAACGAGATCACCATTTTATGGTTGGGGACCTGCATTGCGATTGATCGGGAAACTACTGACTGCCCAAAACTTGGCTTGGGCCAGTAGCGCAACAATCAAGTTCGTGATGAAGTGCTTACTTTACCTCCTAGTGGTGGTCCCCGGGCGACTATACGTATAAACCCTTATACGTATAGGCCAAAATTGTAAGTGCGGGTTGTCTAGGGCCTTGATTCTAGGCTAGGTAACGTGGGCCAGCAACCTGCGTTACCGAATATTGCCTGCTACTGAAACCGACACTATGCCTCGGATAAGGAATGATCACATGTTGACGACTTTTGGCTATTGTACTCGGACAAAGATAGGTTTCTGGAATGTAAAGACGCTTCTCGACTCGGGAAGCGAAGGTCCTTACAATGCCAGATCCCTCCAATTGGAAAACGAATTCATGCGATATAAACTGGACATTTTGGAGGTAAGTGAAGTAAGATGGTTAGAAGCGGGCGAGTACCAGTCTCCAACGCGTAACACTGTACTACTCTATTCTGGAAGACCATCCGGAAGTCCGCGGGAATATGAAGTCGGACTACTGCTAACAACAACAGCACGCAAGGGCCTAATTTCCTGGCAGCCTCATGGTGATAGGATTTTGACGGCCAGATTCCGGACTAGAGTACGACGCGTCACCATCATACAGTGTTACGTCCCAACGAATAGTTCGTCTGAGGACGAAAAGGAGAGCTTCTACAATCTCTTAAGCGCCGTCTTCAACACAACACCAAATGGAGACATTGTCATAGTGATGGGGGATTTGAATGCCAAGGTAGGCAGCGACAACGAAGGGCTCAAACATGTAATCGGGAAGCATGGACTAGGCAACCGCAATGACAACGGTGAAAGGTTTGTGGATTTCTGCAATGCCAACCGCCTTGTGATAGGTGGCACCATGTTTGAACACAAGACCTGCCATAAAGTCAGCTGGGTTTCCAATGACAGGCAAGCAACCTCCAACCAAATTGACCATTTTGCTATCAGCCGCCGCTTTAGAAATTGTCTCCTGGACGTCCGAAACAGACGTGGAGCTGACGTCTGACTTGAACGAGATCACCATCTTATGGTAGCTCATTTACGCCTTCGTACTGCATCCGTCAACAGCAACCGCTCAAACCTACTTAGCATCACCAGCTTTAATATCGACAGGCTGAAGGTTCTCCAAGTGCAACAACAGTTCAGGGATCATCTTGCCTTAGAAGCAGAAGCAATCAGCAGCATACTGCAAGAGAACGTGGATGACCTCTGGAGTGCTGTGAAAAATGCTTTTGTGACTGGGGCACGCACGTTTGTCGGTAAAAAGCAAAAACACCACCGTACACGGTTTTTTACAGACACTTGGAGACGGATCGTTGAGCATACAGCAATTAAGGCTCGGATTGCAGCGGCCGCAGCAGTAGAGAGAACCGAGCTTGAAGCCCAATACCGTGCGAAGAAGAAAGAAGTGCAGCGTAGTGTGAGACGTGACAAACATCAATATGTGAATTCACTGGCCTCAAGGGCTGAAGAACCAGCGAGTAGGTGTGACAGCAGGACTGTTTACAGCATCACCAAGGAGCTCAATGGTGGTCGAAACTCCAAACAACACCTAGTGAAGAGCCTAGACGGTAACCTTCTGATTTCGGATGAGGATCAGCTCACTAGATGGAGAGAACATTTTGCTACAGTGCTAAACCACGTAGACGATGGCGGTATGATCTCGAATTCGAATGAGTAGTTCGAAGCAACAAATTCCCGAATTCGCACCGTACTTCCCAGTAAAACCAAAATAATAACAGCAATTAAGTCCCTCAAGGAGAACAAGGCGGTGGGTATTGATGGCATCCCTGCCGAGCTATTTCAAGCGGCCCCAAATACATCGGCAGATTTGCTGCATCTGCTAATACGGAGAGCTTGGGATAGTGAACAATTTCCACAGGAGTGGAAAAGGGGGATGATCATTAAGCTTCCAAAGGAAGGTAACTTGATGGAATGCGGTAACTGGAGAGGTATATGTGTTCTTTCAGCTGTAGCCAAAATAATAGCTAAAATAATTCTAGAACGAATTAAAGAACATTTAGATTCAACTCTCGATGTCGAACAGGCAGGCTTTCGCGCTGGATCCTCCTGCATCGACCACATAAACACCTTACGGATTATAATCGAGCAATGCGTTGATTATAGGTCTCCGCTACATTTACTGTTTATCGACTTCGAGAAGGCTTTTGACAGATTGAATCGAGATGCTAACTGGATAGCCTTGCACAGGAGAGGCATTCCAGGAAGACTTATAGCTATTATCAAGGCTACATACGAGGGCGGCAAGTGTCACGTCGTGCACAATGGTAAGGTGTCGGAGGATTCTGAACTCCAAAGTGGAGTACGTCAAGAGTGCATACTGTCCCCACTATTGTTCTTGGTGGTTATCAGCGATGTATTCCGTGCAGCATTGTCGGAAGGCAACTTTGGAATTCGTTGGACTATGACATCTTACCTTAAATACCTAGATTACGCTGACGATGTTTGTATATGGTAGTTTCACATCGGATAACGGACCTTCATCTGATGACCCACAATCTAGAAGCTGAGGCAAACAAAGTGGAGCTAAAAATAAACACAGCCAAAACAAAAGCCCTGAGCACTTCTAATACCCGCGCTCAACTTAAAATTGCCCGACAGGAAGTCGAGAAAGTTGATAACTTTCTTTATTTAGGAAGTGTGGTCTCGGCTAATCGTGGTGGCACCGAACTGGATGTGTGTAGCAGAATCGGGAAGGATAAAGCTGCGTTCGAAATGCTATCCAAAATCTGAAGAAGCAATGCTATCAGCTAAAAAAGCAAGCTGCGACTGTTCCGCTCCAACGTAGAATCGGTGCGGCTTTATGTGTGCAGTACTTGGAAGGTGGACACCATTAACACACGCAAGCTGCAAGTCTTCGTTAACAAATGCTTAAGAATCATCTTGAGCATTTTTTTGGTCGAACCGCATCGCCAGGGAACAACTTTATCTGACAACGGGCCAAGAACCTATAAGCATTACTATATGAAGAAGAAAGTGGCAATGTATTGGACACACCCTACGGCCTGAACGCAACTCCATTGCGAAATACGGCATGTAGTGGAATCCGCTCACCCAGGCAGGCAGAATAGCGGGGCGCCCTAGGCAAACGTGGCGCAGAACAGTTGAGGAGGAGTCGAGCTCTTCAGAAATGAGTTGGAGGCGGCTCAAATACGCTGCAGAACGTCGAACAAGATGGCGCACAGGCGTGGTTGACGTCCTAAGTAAGTATCTAAGTAAGTAAGTTACAATCTGAGCATTTTCTTTGATGGCTCTACATTACTCAACTCATAGAGCAGAGCTTTTCTGATGAGCCAAAATATTACGATGTTCTAAAACTGCAGAGCTGTGCCCTGTTTTGCTACCGAATTTATATTACTTACAGCCAAATATGAGATACGAGTATGAGGAAGAGATTTCATCTGCAATATCAATCCCCATTCATCTCTATTCTTCTTTTCTTAAGTAAGTTCTAAGAACGACTGCATATATATTGGAAGTGCTGCATCCACTTTCAAAATGCAATATAAGTGACACATTTTCTCCTAAATCAATTTCTTAGGATAACGCATTTCTATCAAATCTCTTCTCCACATCGCCATTCAAAGACGGAATGGCAACCAATTCAATGAAAGAAAATCCACCCTAAATCCGTTTTTGAACAACGCGAGTAAAGAATAGGATTTCATTCTAAAGAAAGTCCTTCCAATCTTCCCTCCTCTCGATATTGTTATCCCTATCGAAATTTAATAAAAGACGAACGACGACGACGACGCTTCCAAATGCATTCAACTGGACTACAATAAAATGACCTCGTTTCCTTACGCGAATAGCTTTCATTTTTTTTTTTTTAAATATCCTTTCGTCTAATTTAATTAAATCAACCAAAGCCGCCTATCATCCTTAAATAGAAAATTTTCCTCCAATCTGTGGTTTCCGCCCTAAAAATGAACGCCAAACTCACAACTCACACCTATAGATGTCTGGAGGGGAGTTAGGCGGATGGCCGCGGCGCTACCAACGTCATTCGTGTTCTGGCGCAAAACCGCGATTAATCAAAGTAATTGCAGAACGGAAAGAAAGCTGAACACTGACCATCACCACGAGCGCACACCACAATCACCGCCAAAGAGCCGAAGCAATTAAAATGAAAAACCACAGGAAAATTGTTTTTCCTGCGTTTTCCTGCCACCAGTGAGGCTATTCTAGAGCAAGTGGCCATTCTGTTAAGGATTTGACTGAAAAAAAATCGACGGAAAATGCCAGAGTTGGAAGGAAAGTCCTCTTCTTAGACAGGAGGCGATAGGATTGATTTAATTGAAATTCCTTTCCGTTCCTGCTTCGTTTTCTTCGAAGATATTGAAATGCGATGACGAAAGTCATTAATTATCGTTTTCTTTGTGCTTTTGCTCCTTTTTTGTTTTGTTTTTTTTTTTTTTTTGTGGGAAGGGAACGTCCTTTTCGGAGGCATGGCAAAGGAGAACCGTGTTAAGGTAGAGTAGGATTGTTTTTCTTTTCCTGAAACAAGGATCTGGTACAAGACATATCGGAGTGTCATTGTTCGGGAGGTGGTTTGAGAATATTGTGCTGCTAAGGTGTAAGGATATCATTTGTTTCTGTTTCTGGGAGGGCATCATGTTTCACATTGTTGCCACAGGAGGGGGGACTGTCTAAAGGTATCGAATGTAATTGATTGTTTATTTGTACGTGGATTTCGGGTGTTTTGTGTAAATCGGAACGAAATCACCCGAATGATTAATGCCTGACCTGTCGAAAGTTTTAATTAAATGTGCTTAGTGGTTTGAAGTTTTGACTTGGTCTGATTTCCTGGGGAATTTCGTGGAAATTCAATTTGAATGGTTGACTTATAATTAGTTAGGTATCGAGTTTTAGGCGAGGGCACGTGACTAATAAATGACCTTGTTTCGCAGCCATGGTAACAAATAAGGGACTTTAAATCCTTGGATCAAGCTGTCAGGGACTTCGTGTTAACTATTGATTTTTGAACTGGGGATTGGAAGACGGTTGTAATTGGCGTTTAATATCATTGAAGGATGTGGGCAATGCCACATGTTTTTGTAAATAAGGTAAAAAGCTGAGATGGCAATAAGGATAGCGTAGCCCAGTCGAGTAGAATAAGGGAGACCTTACAAAATATTCATGGCCTAAGTACTTCAAGTGATGGAAGAGATTGGACTTCATATAATCCGGCTTCTTCGAGAAATTCTGAGAGCGTTAGCCTCATAGTCACGAAATTGAAGAGTAAAGCAATTAAAAGGTAGAATATCTCTCCACCACGGTGGTCAAAATCGCATCATCACCTCCCCGTGGTGCCCGCTGGATAGCTATCTGATAGTGAACTAACTAACTAATGAGCGTATGCTGAGTCTGACGATATATGTGTAGCTGAATACTCGGGCCTGCGTAAGCACATCTGGGTGAACTTCAGCGCGCATATGTTTAACCGGACGAGGCATCTCTTGTTGACCTGATTGGCTGAAATATGCGTCTCAGAAGTCTAGCAAGAGGTTCTCAGAAGGAGGACGTGCGGCGGATGAATTCTCCTGATGGAATCAACGGTGACGTCTACAGACTATCGGAGCTACTTCGACATAATTGAAGCTGAGGTCTGTAAGGATTTTTCAATACTACGTCAGGGTCTTGAAAAAGAGATGGTGGCGGATGAACCCTTAATGGGCCAACGGCAGCGCTCATATCCCCGAAGTGGGTTACTGACATCGGTGTATCCGGCCACTCGTCCTAGGGGTTGCTAAAAAGGATCTGGTCCTCCAGGTTGGGGGTTGTGCCGTCGGGTTAACTTCCCTACCACGTAAAAAACCTTCGGTTACGAAGCAACCAACAGCAAAACAGGATACGGATGAATTTACTGTTGACGACTCAAGCAAACGTAAAAAGGACAACGATCTTCGTGTCTGCACGTGGAATGTTAGGTCCCTCTACAAACCACGTGCAGCCGAACAACTTGCGGAGGCCCTAGAGTGTCTCGAAGTCCCGCCATCCAAGAAGTGCGATGGGATGGGCCGGGCAAAAGGAGTATGAAAAACTGCAACATCTACTATGGCGATTGCTACAGACAAAAGGACAGCGTCTATTCGGTTGGGGATTTGACATTGGAGGCAGACTTAGGCAAGAAGTCTTGAGTCTCGGGCATGTGAACAAGCGCCTTATGACTATCCGTATCAAGGCTAAATTTGCCAACATTAGCCTAATATGCGTTCACGCCCCTCACGAGGAGAAGGACGACGCGTCAAAGGATGACTTCTACCAGCTCTTGGACAAGACGTATGAGCAATGGCCTAGCCACGACGTTAAAATTATCCTAGGTGATTTCAACGCAAAGCCAGGAAGAGAGGACGTCTTTAGTAGCGTGGTCGGAAAACACAGCCTGCACGACATCACATCCGACAACGGACTCAGGCTAATCGACTTTGCAGCGGGGCGAAACTTTGTCGTAGCTAGTACGCGGTTCCACGTCTCGACATTCACAAAGGAACATGGCTCTCCTTTGATCGAGAAACTGTCAACCAAATCGATCACATTGCGATCGACGCAAGGCACTCTTCCAGTATTCTGGGTGTCCGGACTTTCCGAGGAGCCAACGTGGACTCGGATCACTACCTAGTTGCAGCCCAGGTACGAATGCGGATATCCAGAACGGAGCGAAATCAACGAAATACTGTGAGGAAATTTGACGTTGGGCGGCTACAATCGCAAGAGACCGCCAGAACCTTTGCCGATCGAGTTTCTTCTAATCTTAATCTACGTCCTATGCCGCCAGCAGCAAATGCGGAAGACCAGTGGTAGCGTTGCCAACAAGCCATCAGAGATGCCGCCTCTTATGTACTGGGTTTCTCTCGGCCACCACAACGAAACCCCTAGTTTAATGAGGAATGCCGGCAAGCACATGCAGCAAAACAAGAGGCGTACAAAGCGGCCTCTGCATAAAAGAACTAGAGCTGCGTACGAGCTCTACGTGCGCAGGAGAAAAGAAGAACATCGACTTCTCAAAAATAAAGAAAAAGGAGCATGAGAAGCGCTGGATCGAGGAGATTGAGAGACTTTATTGCAGGAATAATGTTCGAAAATTTTACCAAAAGGTAAAAAGAACATGCCAGGGCAGAACATGAAAATGGCAACATAGTAGTAGAATCGCAGTCGGTGCTGAGGATATGGAAGGAACACTTCTGCAGACTGTTAAACGGCGATGATGACCAATATTCCGCTGTCAGGCAGAATGAGCCATTCAACAGTGACGATGACAGTGAAGATTCCCGTCAACCCGATCAGAATGAAGTGAGGATAGCGATATCTAAACTCAAATCCAACAAAGCTGCTGGAGCCGATAGCCTTGTTGCTGAACTTTTCAAGGCAGGAGGAGATAGCTGGTAAGGAGCATGCACCAGCTCGTCTGTAAAATCTGGTCGGACGAAAGTATGCCCGATGAATGAAACCTCAGCATCGTTTGCCCGATCCTGAAGAAAGGAGACACTCTGAGCTGCGCCAATTACAGAGGTATAAGTCTCCTCAACATCGCATATAAGATCCTTCTGCCGTATTATGTGAACGCCTAAAACCGATCGTCAACAACCCGATAGGTCCTTATCAGTGCGGTTTCAGGCTGGGAAAGTCCACCATTGACCAAATATTCACACTACGGCAGATCTTGGAAAAAACCCATGAATATAAAATCAATACGCACCATCTTTTCGTCGATTTCAAAGTTGCCTATGATAGCGTGTATAGAGACGAGTTATACAGAGCCATGTCTAGTCTTGGCATCCCTGCCAAGCTCATCCGCTTATGCAGAATGACGATGGAGAACTCTCGCTGCTCCATCAAAGTCGGTAAGAACATCACCGAACCATTCGATGTCAGGAAAGGTCTTAGACAAGGCGACGCGCTATAATGCGATCTCTTTAACATAGTACTTGAGAGAATTGTACGAAACTCACAAGCCAACATCGGAGGTACAATCTTCTTCAAGTCTGTAGAACTACTCGCTTATGCCGATGACATTGACATAATCGGAAGAACTCAGCGGGCCGTCAATGGGGCATTTACGAGTATTGAGATCGAGACAGCAAGGATGGGTCTAGCGGTCAATGAAAGCAAAACAAAATATATGCTGTCTACAAAAAAGGACACCCAACATCGGCGTCTTGGACAGAACGCCACAATAGACAGATACAATTTTGAGGTAGTAAAGGATTTTGTCTACCTAGGCTCTATGGTCAGCTCCGCAAATTACATCCGTAGGGAGATAACAAGAAGAATTACTCTTACCAATCGTTATTTCTATGGGCTAAAACGGTAATTGAGTAGGAAAGCCCTATCTCGAACTACTAATGTAACTCTTTATAAGACATTAATCATCCCAGTCCTGCTGTATGGCGCAGAGGCATGGGCTTTGACAAAACCGGATGAGGATGCCCTTGGTTATTTCGAGAGAGAAGTTCTTCGAGCGATCTTTGCTCCTGTCTGCATAGACGGTGAGTGGAGGAGAACGTACAATGCCGAACAATACAGCCTGTACAAGGATATCGTCTTAGCCAGAATGGTTCACATACAGCGACTGAGATGGCTGGGTCATTTAGAGCGAATGGAGCCCAACCTTCCCGCTAAGAAAGTCTTCGAATCCACTCCGGACGGACGGCGCAGTAGAGGACGACCTCACGGTAGGTGGCGCAAACAAGTGGAGGGGGACCTCAACCAACTTGGCGTGCGCAACTGGAGGCAGCTGGCTCGTAACCGTGCTGGCTGGAGAGGTCCACCCCGGACTGTAGCGCCATCTAAGTAAGTAAGTATACCCACGATATTCCAACACTAGAATACAACTCGATTGCTACATTTGCTGATGACACGGCTTTAATGGCTTTAAACTTTTAATTTTATATTCTTTATTAATTTAAGTCAAAACAAAATTGCTTATTAGTCTAAGGACTAGATTGTAATATTTTACTAACATTACGATATGTTTTTCAATAAAAAAAGCAAAGCAATTAAAAGGTAGAATATCTCTCCACCACAATCAACATGCCTAGAGAGCAGGAAGATCCTCCGAAACCGCGCTCTACTAGCTGACAAGTTGGCTTCAGGATGCACTGGAAAGCAAGGAAACGGCAGTATGCGCCTTTCTAGACATCGAAGGACAACCCCTCCCATGAAGCAATTAGGAGGGGTCTTGAAATAAAAGGAGTAGATCACACCAAAAGTAATTGTATGTTGAGAAATAGGACTGCTGGGACAGAGGTGGGACAAAAGCCATCACAATAAGCACCACTAGTGGCTGCCCACAAGGAGTGGTATTCTCACAAATGATGTGGAGCCTAGTATTAGATGAATTACTGCACAAATTCATAGATGCCGGCATTTATTGCCAGGAGTACGCCGACGATATAGTCATTATCGTAAGAGGAAAATTTGAAGAAACGCTACGAGTACGTTAAACTATTCAAGAATCACACAGAAGTAGTGTGAAACGGTAGGACTTAGAGGGAACCCTACCAGAACCACAGTGATACCCTTCACCAAGAAAAGACAGCCAAAGTATTCACAAAGTTTGTGTTGAGCTTTACGGTCGACTATTGATAGTGCTCTTGATTTTCGTGATTATACTGCAATCAAAAGCCTGGTGCTTGAGTAATTACTTTTTGAAACCGATATATGACAGTGACTGTTAAATAAACCTCTTAAATAAAAGAAAAAGTTCCAATTTATTTAAATAATTTAATACTAAATTTTGAATTTGTGCCCTAGATTCATTACTCGCTTTTGATTGCCGCCTTTAAATTATCATTTAGTTTGTCCTTGTATTGGTATTTACTGATTTCTCTTCTCTTAACTGCGAAACATGAATCTCTGCTCTCATTGTGAGGAGAATTTACCCGCTGAGGGAGATTTCGTGGTGTGCAAGACCTGCAACCGTAAATTGCACTACAACTGCGCTGCGGTACGGGAAAAGTCTTGGAGAAACTTGGGTCCAGCCAGAAGAGACGCATGGAAGTGCCAGCCCTGCAGAGGTGGAGACGTCCAAGCCGTTAATGTTGCTGAAAACTCATCCTCATCGACAACGGCACATGACCTCAAGGCCATTGGAACCGGTAGTGCTAGCAAGCAAGAGAGCGCACTACGAAGTTACAACCAGTCCCGTTGCGGCAAATTCAGCTGGTGGCAATGACACTCCCATTCTAGCGGAGCTAAAAAAACTGAGAGCCGAAATCAAAGACATTGCGATCAGCTGTGAGTTCTTCGCAAACAAATACGATGAACTTAATTCTAACATCACCCAAAACAACAAACTAATGGAAAATTTAGCTAAACAGATAACTGATCTCAAAGAAAGCAACGCAAAAAAAGACGAAACTATTAAAAAGATGCAATCACAGATAAACGTTTTAGAACAACAAACACTTAAGAACAACATTGAAATTAAAAACATTCCACCAACACATACTGAAAACCTTGTGGAAATTATTAAAGGCATTGGTAAAACTATCAATTACGAAGTAAAGGACAACGACATTTCTGACATTTATAGGACCAAAACGAAAAACCCTGAAAAATCTTTAATTGTGGCATCATTCTCGTCACATATAACCAAATCCTGCTTTGTTAAACACGCACGGTCAACTCGTGCAATGCAGCTGAAAACTGTGATGGGAAATACTGTCAATGCCCCCAACCTAAACCAAGCTTGGAGTAGTGCTTCTGTTTTCGTCAACAATCAGCTGACCAAGCAAAATAAACAACTGCTTTGGATGGCGAAAGAGAAGGCAAGGCAAGTAAACTGGAGCTATGTGTGGGAGTCAGCGGGAAAAGTGCTAGCAAAAAAGAGCGAGAGTACGAAGGCGGTTGCAATAATGACAGTTGATGACGTAAGTCTCATAGCAGATGTTTAATTGCATCTTATGTGTGAGTGTATGTCTAGGCGAATAACTAACTGACCATATAAATGGAAAACACAAATAGAAACAATATATTAGTAGATTTGGATTATAGGGTAATACACGGTTTTAGCGGTGATAATTTTAATGCTTTTAAAAATGTGAATTTTAGTTGCTTATGCCTTAATATAAGATCAATGCGCAAACATTGGAATACATTTTGCGTCAACATAAGCACCCTTTTGAAGTATTTAAAAATAATTGTTCTCGTAGAAATTAATATTCAAAAAGAAGAAAATGATAAATATTTCTTGAATGGATTCAACGCGGAATTTCTTAACAGGAATGAGCGTAGAGGTGGTGGCATTGTCATGTTCATTAAGAATGGTTTAAAATATGAACGCATAAATGTTGAAAGTTTGTCTTACGAATGTCTTCGAGTTAAAATTGTGGAAGGAGAAAAAATTAAATATATAGATGGAATATATAGACCGCCTAAACTAAACAGAAAAGGATTTATCAGAGAAATGGGACTTATACTTGAACAGCTAGGCAAAAAAAGAGATATCGTGATATTGGGAGATATGAATATTGACATTCGGAGATCTGACCGAAATGATGTAAGAGACTATTTAGAGATGTTAGCTGCGCACGGGTTGATGAATGTGATCCAGGATTATACGAGAGTTGATCCGAGAAGAGGAACATCGACATTGATACAGCACATTGTGGTAAGCATGATAGATAGACCAATGCTATCTTCCGTAATCGAAAGCGATATCTCCGATCACTATGCTGTTTTGTATGGAACTATAACTCAGAGTGTCTCTAGCATTCAAGAAAGACGAGAGTCATATATTCGAAATAGGATGGTTGATGAACGAATACATGCAACTGATTGGGAAACCTTGTTAGCTGAAAATGATATTGACGATATGTATGGAAAATTTTTATCAAAAATGCAAGACATCTATGCGAACTCCAGGGTGATTAAAATAGCGCGCAAGAAATGTAGGCAAAATCCTTGGATAACTGCTGAAATTCGGGAAAAATGCCAACAAAGGGATCAACTGTATCGAAGATGGAAGAACAATAGGCTGAACTTGGCTTACGAAGCTGAGTATAAGCAATTTCGAAACAGGGTTAATAGGGACATCTTTATACAGAAGTCCAACTATTATAAGGGAAAGTTCAACAGCCTTAGATCGGATCCTCGTAAAACGTGGAACTTGATCAATGAAGTTATGGGGCGAAAGAAGCTAGATCTTGACGAAGTGATCATCAAAAACTTTCCCCTAGAAAAGTGCCTAGGGACATTATCCAAGAGATGCGCTGAGAACTTTTCAGATCAAGTCCTACAGATAGTTCACAATTGCCATATAAATACATCCCACCATATGAACTCATTATTACCCAACTCTATATTTATCGCAGAAACAAACACTGAAGAAGTTCACCATATATTAAAACAAATGGATGAAAATAAATCAGCGGGAATCGATGGCATTAGAGCGCGCGATATTAAAAACAATGCAACTGTTTTTGCTCCGATAATCTCAAGGCTCATAAATCTTAGCTTAAATCAATCTAAAGTTCCTCGAATACTTAAGACTGCAATAGTACGCCCTATCTATAAAGGAGGAACTAAGAGCTTGCTAACCAATTACAGACCGATATCAATATTGTCGGCTATTGAGAAGTGTATGGAAGAAGTAGTTACAAGGCGGCTCCAAAAATTTGTGGAAAATCATTCCCTTATCCACGAAAAACAGTTTGGATTTCAAAAAAACAAAAGCACGGGAAAACTTATTGGAGAATTTGCGAATGTCATCAATGGTAGCTTGAATAAAAACCACCATGTACTAGTTTTGTTTATGGATTTCAGTAAGGCATTTGATACGCTGAACCATAAAAAGCTAATAACAGCGTTAAATCGATTAGGCATCCGAGGCATACTAGCAGACTGGCTGGAAGACTACCTAAATGAAAGATCGTTTCGAGTGAACTTGGGAGACAGTTTTAGCAATGATACACCGGTTCTTTTCGGAGTACCACAGGGATCGAAACTGGGACCATTATTGTTCATCCTTACCAACGAGCTACTTCGCGTTTTCAAAAACAGCACTCCTTTTGCATTCGCAGATGACACGGCTCTAGTCGTCCAACATAAGTGTCTTGATACTGCTACGAGAATAATGCAAGATGAGTTTGATAAAGCCGTTGAATGGTGTCACGACAATGGACTAATATTGAACCCCGCCAAAACCAAGATGATGCATATTCGGGGACCGCATCATAGATCAACTCAACAGAGGATTAGTTTTCGTAGCAGTATCTGTCAAAATGCACTTTCGAATCAGACCATCGAAGTTGTCGAAAGTTATAAATATCTAGGGATCACCATCGACAGCCATTTCATTTGGGACAAGCACATCGACAAACTACGCTCAGAACTCAAAAAGGCACTGTTCGCATTATACCATCTGGGAAATTATTCGACGCTTCAGGTCCAGAAGCAAGTTTACTATGCACTAGTCGAATCAAAATTGAGGTACGGGATACTCGCTTGGGGCAGCGCATCAAATTCACATATCAACAAGCTGCAAAAACTTCAAAACACCATTGTGAAGAAGATCAACAGAAGACATCCATCAAGCACATCTGGGGAATACTCGTTCAAGGTATTGACAGTGAAACAAATATTCAAGTTGACACTGTGCTTAGAACACTATGATGACATCAGATTTAAAAGACCCGTCGACCATCAATACAATACGAGAAGACGATTCCGAGGTATGCTTCAAACGCCATTATGCAACAACAACTACGGCAGGCGACAACTAGAGCATAGCGTTCCAAATGTTTTTAATGAGCTTCCCTCAAACATGAAAAATATTATAAATTTCAAAACCCGCAAAAAGCGTTTGAAAAATTTTTTTCTTGCTGAAATATAACTTTGTGTTCTTTTTCTTATATTCTTATATTTTAATTATTTAAATGTTGAATTTGGAACTTTCTATTTATTTATTTTTTTTTTAATTTTACCTTGATTATGTAATAACTTAAGCGCATTTAACAGACTTTTTTTTTTAAAAAACTTTGATACGCAATCTTCTGCAGATAAGCCCCTCAGGCTTCGCAGATAAATGTATAGCAATGTAAATCTAAACTTTAGTAAATAAAATGAATTTGAATCTTAAAAAAAAACCTATCCTAGTGGAACGGATTACGGTCGACCCACAGAAAAAGGTCAAGTATCTAGGCTTGACACTAAACAGAAAACTCATTTGGGAAAAAAACATGTAGAAGATGTGGTAACCAAAGCCACTAGAGCACTTATTGTGTGCAGGAACATTTCAGGAAAAACCAGGGGATACAGCCTAGCCACACTGAGGTGGATTTACATGATGATAGTAGGACCCTTCATCACATACGTTGCAGTGGCGTGGGTTAATAAAACAAGGCTAACCACGACGAGAATGTCCCTGAACAAAGTGCAAAGCATATGTCTGACAGAAGCTATACGAACTTATCCCACAGCAGCACTAGAGGAAATCGTATGTATACCTCCGCTACACATAGTGATAGAGCGAATAACCAAGGAGACCATATTAAGAATTGGCAAAGAGTGCATCGGGAAAGGATCATGCATCGCAAACAAAGAGCGAGTAACCCTATCTAAATCGGTGCCGTTTCTGGACTAGCACAGAGACGATATGATCAAGAAATATTGATTTGAAATAAAATTTGACTCAAAGCTGAGCAACAAAAGAGATTGGAGCAGCGAATCCGATAAATACCAACTCAAACAACACACAATTAAATGGTACATAGACGGATCGAAAACATCTACTGGCACTGGGGCAGGAGTGTACGGGCCCAGGACTAGATATTGGGAATCACTGGGAACGTTCCTCAGTATACTTCAAGCAGAAGTTCACACGATCAAAAGATGCACGCAATCCAACCTACACAGGGAATATCGCGGACAGGACATCGCAATACGTATACTATCAGATAGCCAAGCCGATATTAAAGCACTGACCTCGCATGAGATCAGATCCAAACTGGAATGGGAATGCCTCACCAACATCAACAGACTGGGAGAGGCAAACAAAGTAACTCTCTACTGGGTACCAGGACATGTAGGGGTGGAGGGTAAGGAAGCAGCTGATTAAATGGATCAGGCACACCGTCCCTTGGACCAGAAACCTCTTGTGGAATAGGATCACACAAAATAGAGTAGACTTAAGGAAATAGGAAGACAACAAATGGTTCGAGCATTGGGATGATATCCCCAATTAAGACAGGTTAAAGAAATTCTGGGGAAATACAAATAGAAAAGAAGCAGTACCTGCCTAAGAGTTAGAAAGAACCGATTTCGCATCGTGACGTTCATGTTAACGGGTTACTGTAGACTCAAGGAGTACCTTAGGAAACTGAAAATAGAGGGTGACGGAAACTGCATATTCTGCAGGGACTTCGCAGAGACACCAGCGCACCTCTTATGATATACGAAGCACTGATCCACAAAAGAAGACATCACCTAGGTGCCTATCTCCTATCAGAAATGGATCTACCTTCGCTGGATCGACTCAAGATACTTCGGTTCATCGTAGCAGCTGGATTGGAGAAAGTGCTCTAGACCGAGCATATTATCGATTAGAGCCTTTTTTTTTTTTTTTGTCGGGATAGGAAACACTCGACTGGAGCACTCAGACACAACTGGTCCATTGTACTGCCAGAGAGCAAACCCTGATTTACCCATTTTGTTGGAATTTCCTTGACTTTCGAAGAAAGCCAAGCAAGCACTTCAGTGATGAGGAGCTTACAGTACCAGCACTCACCACATCCGCACCGAAGATCTGCCACCTGATACGAGCAAAGGCCGGACACTCACAGAGATAATGTCCCGCGGTGTCGTCACTTTCTCCACAAGCGTCGCAAATTGTAGTGTCACTTAAGTCTAACACGTTAAGGTGCTTGGCAAAAGCGAAGTGGCATGTCAAGACGCCGATAAGTTGTCTACAGTCTTTTCTGCTGAGAGATAGCAAGAATGCCGCTGATTTCTTACAGACGTCCGGGAGCATGCGTTTAGTCAACCTGCAACCTGGAGAGTCATGCCACACACAATTGTGCTCGTGAGAGACCCAATCGTCAATGGAAGCCCTAACCGAGGACGCTGGAAGACCCAACACGGGTTCGGGACCGGAGAAAGCCTCCTCTGAGCCTTGTCTAGCAATCTCATCGGAGATCTCGTTCCCCAAGATCCCAGTGTGACCTGGGACCCAGATAAGAGACAGAGAATTCAGCCTTGCGACCGAGTTCAAAGAGTTTTTGGGTTCACGAACTATTTTGGAAGTGGTTAAAGGGTTAAGCAAGGCCTTAAGCGCAGCCTGACTGTCACTACAGACACAAATGCTACGTCCCTTCCACCTGTTCTTCACAACATAGTTCATGGCCATTAGGATTGCATAAGTTTCCGCTTGGAAAACAGACACATATTTGCCTAACGAGAAGTGAAGTCTAATGTTGTCGACTTCCACGAAGACCCCAGCGCCAGACCCTTGACTGGTTTTGGAACCATCCGTGAAAATACGACTACATTCCATTCCCGGCTCAGATTCTGACCGAAGCCAGTCCTGGACACAAGGAAAGTCGACTCTGAATTTGCGCATCAGCTGAAGTTCTGGTGTCATTGCATCAGACGGCATATCCATAAGACAGGAGTCGTAAGATAAGTGTCGCGCAAGTTCATCAAAGTTCCAGTGTGGAGTATACCAAAAACCGCCCCGCCTAAGACGATGGATGGCTTTGATAGTGCAACCCATGATATAAGTATCAAGGGGAGGTAAGTTCAGCACAGCGTCTAGAGCAGAGCCAGGCGTACTCGGGAAAGCTCCTGAGCAGCCGAGACAAGCCGTTCTTTGGAGTTTCGAGCAAAAAGCAACCACATATTTACGCGAGAGCCCCTTCCACCAAACAACCGACGCATATGCGAGGAATGGTCTTATCATAGCCGTGTAGATCCAGAGAACCTTATTCGGTGATAAGCCCCAAGTCTTGCCAAAAGCACCCTTACACTGCCCGAAGACTGAGAGCGCCTTGGATGTTTTCGACTCGACGTGTTTAGACCAATGAAGTTTCTTATCTAGAATCACTCCCAGATATTTGGCTTCATTGGAAATGCGAATGGTGGCGCCTTTTAGTACTGGCTGAGTCAGACCGGTCAAAATCCTCCTTCTCGTAAAAAGAACAACCTCAGTCTTAAGAGGATTCACCGAAAGCCCACTCCTAGTACACCATTCATCGATCATGTCCAGCGCCGCCTGTGCGTTAGCACAGACCGTCGCCAGGCATGGCCCGACAGAAAGTACGGCGACATCATCCGCATATGCCTGAGCGTAGACGTTAGAACTATTTAGAGTGTTCAACAGAGAGTCGACCACCATGCACCATAACAATGGAGACAGAACGCCACCTTGCGGACAGCCCCTGTTTACCCCTGTCATAACATATTGGCCACAATCCGCATCCACTACTAAAGTTCTATTCATTAGCATTGCTTTAATCCACAACACTAATGTTTCATCTACCCCGTGTTGTCTGGCCGAGTCGCACATGCAGTCAAAAGTCGCATTGTCAAAAGCACCCTCAATGTCAATGAAGATACCCATCGCGTTTTCTTTCCTATCAGGCGCGCATTCGATTCTGGCCACTAGATTTTGAAGTGCGGTCTCACAGGATTTCCCACGCTGGTAAGCATGCTGCATCTCCGATAGTGGATGCAGTTTCAAAGCAACTTTGCGCACGTGAAATTCTACCAGTCTCTCCATACTTTTCAGTAAGAAGGATGTCAAACTTATAGGTCTGAAACTCTTGGGGAGCGAATAGTCTTCCTTACCAATTTTCGGTATGAAAGCTACTCTGACAGTCCGCCAAGGTGTAGGAATATATGCCAGCGCCAAGCCAGCGGTGAAAATTCTTTTCAGAGTTGGCAATAGCTGATCTATACCCTGTTGCAGCATAGCCGGATATATTCCATCGGTGCCAGGCGATTTGAAACCATCAAAAGATGCCACAGCATATTTGATGGCCTCATCTGTTACCACGGCTGATGCAATATACCAACTGCGCCGAGTTTTCTGACTTAGATCAAGCTCAGCCTGGGTAAGCGGGCCAAGCTGCGACCTAGTGATTATCCGATTGCCAGGAAAGTGAGTCTCCAGCAGAAGACTAAAAGTTTCCGCTTTTGTCTCAGTAAACTTGCCAACAGACCGTCTGAGTGACTCCGGTTTGGTCGGCTTACCTCTTTTGAGGACTTTAACCAACCTACTGGTTTCACCGAGTGTCTCGATCTTTTCACAAAAATCTCTATAAGAAGCACTTTTCGACAAACGAATTAACTTCTTATAGTCTTTTTGCTTCGATCTAAAGAGATCCCAGTCACCTTCTAAATTTGTCTTAAGAGACCTATTCAGAAGTTTTCTGGACTCTTTCCTAAGCCGCTGCAGTTCCGGGCTCCACCAGGGAACCGGCGTTCTGCAGGAGTTTTTTGTCATTGGACACGCCAGTTCAAAACAGTTGGTAAGGACACTGGTCAGGTTTTGAACAGCATCCTCAACCTTTCGTTTCGTTCTGAGTTTAGCTGGAGTTTTGACAGATCTGTCTAGCTCTTTCCTAAACCGCACCCAGTTGGTTTTCCTCGGATTCCTGCAAAGTTAAAGCTTCGCATTCGATTTGGAAAACGATGTATCTATGATCTGATAAGGACACTTCCGGCAGTACCCTCTAGTTAGTAATCGACTTGAAGTACCTATTAGATAAAGTCAAGTCAATTACCTCCTGCCTTCTTGCCGTAACAAAAGTTGGCTGGGAGCCAACATTGTTTATTGTCATACCAGATGATAGTATAAAGTCTAGGAGATGGTTTCCTCCTATGTTGCATTTGCTGCTGCCCCAGACTATATTCTGAGCATTAGCATCGCAGCATATGACTAGTCCCGTCTCCCGAGTGTCACAATACTTTATGAGTTCGGCAACCGCCTTCGGTGGTGGAGGCATTACCGAATCATAAGGGAAATAAGCCGACGCAATGACGAAAGTTTTCCAACTTCCATTTGTTTCGTAGCTTACAGCTGCAGCAACCAAGTCCTGACCACAAAATTGTCCAAGCTTGCTTACTGAGAGGAAATTCGGCACAATTAGACAAGCTCTCGGTCTTTCAGATCGCTCGTCACATAGCACCGTTACTCCACGAACACCACCAAATCCACATATGCGCTTGTTCCGCACATATGGTTCCTGGATAGATGTTATGTGGGGTTTTGTACGCACCACGGAAAGTCTACTACTTAAGAGAGCGGTAGCAGCCTTGGAGTGATGCAGGTTAATCTGCGAAAATATCATAGATATAGTCGGTGGTTTTCGCCCATACTTGCACTCATTTGGAAATTAAGCGGAAATGAATCCTTCCAAGATGCAGGTAAGGACGCATGTCATACCCAGACTTCAGGACCTCCACAGAGCCAAGATCTAAACCCACAACAAGCGAAGAACCTTCCACATTTTCCCGATTCTTGCACTTGCCATGAGAGAAGACGAACCATTCGCTCGTGTCGAGGCCAGGATTCTGGGTACGGAGACGCGTCAGCACATCCGCCGTTTTCCTGAGTTTCCCCGGGATAAAGCAAATGGCGCGCGTTCTCTTGATGGGCATGAGAACCACAAAAGAAGTGGTCCCCAAGGGTGGTATTTTCGGCACCGCATTGCTTAGCCATTCAAGGGTTTGCTGCGAGGAGCACTTCACCACGAAGGTTCCGCTCTTTAACGCACAGCCCTCCACTTGAATGCAGGCATTTGCTGCCGAAGCCAACTCCCACAGACGATCTTCGCAGTGTTTGCACTCCGCGTCGGTCATCTTGTGATCATTGCCAGCTCTTGCGATTCGTAGCGTAAGAGCGGAGGAAGCAGTTTCACTATACAGAATCTGCTCCCTTCGCTCCTTCGATCCGGATTGCTTCTTACCGAGGGTCTTATCCACGTCAGCCAATTTCTGTCCGCAGGTGCTAGAGCTTTTAGAAGTTCCAGCACGCGCATCACCCAGATTTTGTGCGCGGGTAATACCTCCGGTTCGAGGCTTCTTGGTAGAAGGGCGAGCACCTGATGCACCCACGCTTCCGCCGAGACGAGCACCCTTACCCGTGGCTTTGCCTGCGTCTGCCATTTTCTGTCCACTAGTGCTGGGACCTTTAGGGATAGCAATACCAGCATCACTCAGATTTTGTGCGCAGATAACGCCACCGGTAAGAGTGTGTCCAGCAGAGGGGCGCGCATCAGATGCGCACACGCTTCCACCGATGAAAGTAGGCGAAACTTGCTTCGTCCGCTTTGACCTGTTCGAGCCAACTGAAGGGGAGCCGGCGTTGGGTCCGAGGGATAGACCGACTCCAGTTGGAGTACTTTCTGTCGACCTAGGCCTCTTTCCCGCCGCCATTGAGGGATGACTGCTACCAGCGCTTGCGCCTTCAGCTGACTCTGCAGCCTCTTTGCACCGCGCCATCGCCGCCTTCCTTCTTCTCCTCTTCAACTGACTCTTAGTCAGGAGCTTTTCGGAGTGCGCCGTTTCAGGAGCTCGTTCACCTTTTTCGGTATCCCGAGTCAAACCGTCTTCAACACAACTTCGACCAGCTGCCCGACTATTAAAACAGAGATTAGACGTTCCAGCCGAAGCCTTTCCGCCACTTTCTCCGTCATTCCAGCCCAGTCTATCAAACGAGTCGGAGACAGAGCCGCAGGATTCTTCAGAAGCAAGCATCGCTACTACTTCCGGGTCAACGCCAGAGGCGGGGGGTTTGAGTATGTTGGTTGGGACCTCCAGAATCCTTGTCCCGGCCGGGGTCGAAAAGACCACGGGTGGATTGTCGCTTGCGCGAGTACCACCTGGAGTATATACCGTGAATGTTTCTTCCATCATACTTTTAACAGGTTTTGCGTCACAGTCAAGACGTCTTCAGCCTTTGGTTCGATGTCTCACCTGGGGTCCTTTCGGATCCTTAGGGTCATTGACTCTTAAGCCGTTCCGCCACGTCAAGGCAGCTGAAGAATGGGGTGCACAATAGATCTGTTAAAGATCACAGTGCATTTGCACCTCAGTACAACTCTATATCTGTCTCTGTCTAATTCAAAGGTAACTCTGATCTTAAGAGTGCTTAGATCGCTGCTTGCCTCAATTATTTTTAGACTGATTATTGTTTGTGATCACTGCCGACCGAAAATTCCTCTTTTCTTTAGCCAATCGTTAACCAGACTTATATTTTGACGATCAGCCAGTATTTTTAGGCATTCGAAAAGAGCTCGATATCGAAATCAAAATGGTAAGGGATCACCACCTCACAACAGCTCATAATTGCGTGTATCCATCCCTATAAGTTGTACCAATATATTTCGCATTCCCAGGTGAGATCCTGTAGTACGCCAACAATTTGCGGATCATTTTGCAGAATGAGCTGATAAGCACAATTATCAGCTGAGCATAGACGATCACTGTTTTCGTAGCTCGAGTAGAACGGTTTGTCGGTATTAGGCAGAAATATTTATTAAAGCGCATAGGTCGAGATCAAGATAGTATTTCATTAAAAGCTCAAGATGTAGTGGCATTAGCAGTAGAAAAGTTAAGCTGAAGATATGAAAAATGCAAGCGGATCAACAGTCTGGCTTCAAAACTCGAGGCAGCAGTAAATATTGCGGAGGGGTTATATATCTTTTTGTATGGTTAATGGTAATAAACAACATAATGTCAAGACTGGACAGAGAGGGGGCTAAGGTGGTTGTGTATTTAGACGAAGTTAGTTGCAGCCTTAGTGTTAATTCAAATAAAACTGAACTGATCATACCACCTTCCAGATTCTTTCAGCGTTTTCCAAATACATAACTGGCAACTCAATCTTCTCAGTATGCCTGGACATAGCAACATAAAGGGAAATGAGCATGGTGACGAGCTGGAGTGACGGGGATGTAGTTCACGTTCCATTAGGTGAAATGGGTTGCAGAATTGTGTTGTGTATACTTTTAGATACATAATAAAAGAAATTGAAAACATGATTCGTGCAGATATTCCAAGAATTGTAACTGTAAGGAAAGGTCAGATCGTCAGACCAATGATCACCTACACCTCTATAGTATGGTGGCTAAAACACAACAGATTGAAGCTAAGGAACAGTTAAATCGACTGCACCGAATAGATTGTGTTGTCATTAGAGGGGCAATGGAAAAGCGCCCGACGATAGCATTAGGTATAATACTTAATCTCACACCGCTGCAGCTTATAGTGCAGAAGAAGCTATGCTAAGTGCTCTTAGGCTGCTTTAGAGGCAAGAACTGAAACCCGGTGATTTGACAGGCTATCTCAGCATTCTTGAAAACATCCAAAACAACCAAATCTTCAAGATTCCAGGTACGATGCTTAAGAGATTCCCTTTCTCCAGGAAATTCGAAGTGGTCATTAATGACCATCAGGAATGGAGAAACAAAGGTCTCTACACACCGCCTAACGCACAAATCTGGTACACAGATGGCTCCAAATTGGAAAATGGCAGTACTGGAGCTGGGGTCTATGGTCCCAACTTTCAGCGTGCGGCAGCGTTTGATAGATCACCTATTATTTTTCAAGTAGAGGTTTATGCGATAGAACTATGCATTCGCGAATCCCCAGGGAGAAACAGTGCCGGCACCCGCATCTACATCTATTCAGACAGCCAGGCAGTACTATGTGCCTTTAATTTCTATACGGTCGGTGTAGAATACCAGAGTTACGCGAGTAGATGTCCAGAGATTAAAAGAAACGAAAGTGTTAAGAGTGTATTAGAAAGTAAAAGTATATGTTACAGGAAGTACATATTAAGGTTAAGAACATTTTTAGACTAAGTAGAAACTATTTATGTAAGAGGGCGTTGAGTGTTATTAGTGTTGACACTTTATTCTAATTATATTTAACACACCCTCTCAACACTATAGAATTCAAAGCTAGTAACATTATATAAACTTCAAACTAATTTTCATAAAATTTTATAATATACAAAGTTGGAATTCTTAAATTCAAATTATATAATATTCAAAAGATAAAACGTCTATTCTTCGAATGTTAATCCAAGATTTTTAAAACAAAAGCGATGTTTTGGTAAAGGCGTACATTTTGTTAAAGCATCAGCTAACATTAGTTGCGTTTGTAGATACTTCAGTTGAATAGTTCCATCAGATATAGCTTCTCGAACATAGTGATATTTGATGTGAAGATGTTTAGTTCTGGATCGCTTCCCTTGGTAATGTGCGATATACTGAGCACTTTGACTATCTGTATAAACGTCGATAGGCTGCTCTTCACGTAGGACTCCCAATTCAATCAGCAAAAGCTTGAAATATTTCGCCTTCTTAGCAGCAGCTGTTAGCGTAACATATTCAGCCTCGGCACTTGATGTTGTAATTATAGACTGTTTTCTTGATTCCCAATCGATCGGAGCTCCAGCAAAAACGAATATAATACCTGATTGCGACTTGCGGTCATTAATATCTTCTGCCCAATTGGAATCCGAATAAGCGCAAATTGGTCGCCCAGTTCTGCAATAGCGAATCTTTGAATTAATTGTTCCTTTTAAATACCTAAGAACAGATAAAGCAAAATTCCAGTGCTGTTTTCTTGGGTCTTGGTTGAATTGACATAACATGTTAACGTTGCAAGCGATATCTGGGCGGCTAAAGGTCGAAAGATGTAAGAGACTTCCGATAAGTTCCTGGTACCCTTGTTTATTCACCGGCTGTTTTTCTCCATAGTGCATTGGTTCCTTTTCTAGTTTAGTTTTTGGTGGCATTGGCAAAATGTGTGGCTTAGAATTTAAAAGATTATAGTTCATTAGTAAATTGTTAATATAATTTGACTGATTAATAGATAAAGTCCCTTTAGCACGATCACGTAAAATCTCTAATCCAATAGTTAACCGTGGTTCACCTAGATCCCGGATATCAAAATTAGCTTTTAAATGGGATTTAAGTTTTGAATAAGATGTGAGATCATTTGTTGCTACTATTAAATCATCTACATATGAAGTTATAAAGGTAACTAAATTTTCATTTCTTTGAAAATAAAAACACCTATCATAGCTTGAATTGACAAAGCCATCCTGTTTTAAAATAGTGTCTAATTTAATATTCCACTGATGACCAGACTGCTTTAAGCCATAAATTGACTTTTTAAGCTTACAGACTTTCTTTTGATCATGAATGAATCCTTCGGGCAACTCCATATAGATATTTTCCTCTAAATCACCATACAGAAAGGCAGTTGAGACATCTATGTGAAAAAGGTCTAGGTCGTGATCAGTCGCAATAGCATATAGAAGTCTAATTGAACTTATTTCGGCAACCGGAGCGAACGTTTGGAAATAATCTACTCCGTACTGTTGAGTATATCCTTTGGCCACTAGTCTAGCTTTCCTGCGTTCGACTGAGCCATCTGGTTTAAATTTGGTTTTAAAGACCCATCTACAACCGACAATGTTGGTGTTCTTTGGTCGGTCTACTAGCTCCCACGTTCCGTTCTTGTTGAGGAGCTCCATTTCCAAATTCATGGCGTCTTTCCATTCACCCACATGTTCGGACATTTCGACCTCTTTCAGTGTTCTAGGATCCCCTAAATTCACAAGATTAGCATGTTCGTTAAGAGTCACATTTACATTTTCTACGGCATCCTCAAAATGTTCCTTCTCTTCTAAATTATCTGGTTCTATATGCATTTCAGTTTGCTCCTCTTTAATATTTTCTTTTCCGTAATCTAAATCGTAATCAAAAAGATTATTTTCGTTCCGGGTACTTATTTCTTCAACAAAAACTACATCCCTACTTTTTATGATTGCACGACTTCCTCGCTTCCATAATCTGTATGCCTTAGCATTATCACAATATCCGATTAAAACGTATTCTTCGCTTCTTGGATCAAGTTTATCATTTTTTCCATCTTTTGTCAAAACGAAAGCTTTGGATCCGATTTCTCGAAGGTGAGACACATTTGGTACTTTTGTAGTCCATAATTCTTCTGGTGTTTTGCTGTTGTTTGGTTTGGTGGGGCATCGGTTACGGATATACGCAGAGGTATTTATTAATTCAGCCCACAAAAACTTTGGCAGATCGGCTTTAATCATTAGGCAACGTGTCATTTCTACAAGAGTTCTGTTAGCTCGCTCTGCGACGCCGTTTTGTTGGGGAGTGTACGCGGACGTAAATTCTTGTTTTATTCCGTTTGCCTTACAAATTTCAGAAAAAGCCCTACTCGTATACTCAGAACCATTGTCTGATCTAATTCTTCTAATCCTAAGGTTTGTTTGATTCTCAACATAGTTTTTAAATTCAATGAATTTGTCGAGCAACTCGGATTTTTTACGTATAAAATACACAAATATTCTTCTAGATTAGTCGTCTACAAAAACAATGAAATAAAGTGACTTACTCAGTGATTCAGTTCGCATCGGTCCGCATATATCCGAATGGATAAGCTCCAAGCACTGGGTTGTTGACTTTTCTTGCTTTTCCATAAACGGTAGCCTTGTTTGCTTTCCTCGTATGCATGATGTACAAGTGAGCTCGAACGAATTAAAATCCGGCAATCCAATCACGTTACCTGTCCGCTGTAGCTGTTTCAATGATTCCCCGTTAAGGTGTCCCATTCGATAATGCCACATTTCGAAATTATTGACCCTTGACTTATTTTCTTGTGATCCATAAGCTGCACCTTCTGTTAGATTTACAATGTAAAGTCCCTCCTGCTTCCTGGCACTCAAAAGTATCTCTCCAAATTTATTTGAAATTCTTGCAAATTCACCTTCAAATGACACTTTTCCTCCGCCATTAGTTGCCTTGTTGATCGAAATAAGATTTTCCTTTAGATCTGGAACGTACAAGGTATTATAAAATGTGCACTACTGCCATTTTTCATCTATTTTGTTGAAAATAGTTACCGTACCAATACCCATAATTTTTAATTTTTTGTCATTGGCTAACTTAACATACCCCATATGGTTTTTTGACAGATTTGAGAACAATGTTTCATCAAAACACATGTGTGAAGTAGCTCCACTATCCACACACCACCGACTTTCCCTACCTTCGCGAATTCCACCAGCAACTAATGCCTTGGTTGATTTTGGCAGACTTAGGTACTCTTGTATGACAAATCCGCTCTCACTCTCGACATGAACCTGTTTGGCTCTTTCGCCATAGCTCCAGCAGTCCCTCGCCTTATGACCTTTTTTCCCGCAGCGGCGACAATTATATTCAAATTCTCTTGAATTGTCACGTTGTTTATCATAGTAGTGCGGTTTTGGCTTCGTACTTCGACCATTGAAGGTATTATCATTAGAATAATGATGATAAAAATTACCTCGTACTTTTAATGCGTTGTTTCCACATGACTCTCGATTTTTATCGCCAACTTCCATTAATCTGATTCGAACGGTTTCTAACTTTGGACCTTTTTCTTGTGCGTCAAATGCAGCTTGCACGCTTTTATAGTTTTCATCTAGACTATCTAATAATAAAACGACAAGAAGATCGTCATCTAATTTTGCTTCTAGTTCAGTGAGCCGACTAATTATCAAAAAAAATTCTCTTAAATACTCATCCATCGATTGTGTGGGACTCATGCGAATACTTAACAGTTTCCTAAACTCCTCCACCTTCTGCCGTACGCCTTTTCTATTGTAGCTTGACTCAAGAAAGCCCCATATGTCCTTCGATGTTTCCAAATTCTTCACCAGCGCTACGATATGTGGCTCCATAGCCAACAATAGTTCGCTCCGCGCATCCATATCCTTGTCGTCCCATAACTCCTGTTTCCTAGCGTTTTCATCCGGACGTGCTTCCTTACCCTGAACTATCTTCAAAAATCTTAATTTGTGAAGGATCCCCTCCATCTGAACGCTCCATGTTGGATAGTTCTCACCATTGAAGGGAGGTATACGACCGTGTACTGGGGTTGAACTCATTAGACGTTTTTTCAAGCGATTATTGCAAAAATAATTCTTTTAATGAAAACTACTTTTAATTACTAGCATTCTGGGCCCATAACCTGTAGAATACCAGAGTTACGCGAGTAGATGTCCAGAGATTAAAAGAAACGAAAGTGTTAAGAGTGTATTAGAAAGTAAAAGTATATGTTACAGGAAGTACATATTAAGGTTAAGAACATTTTTAGACTAAGTAGAAACTATTTATGTAAGAGGGCGTTGAGTGTTACTAGTGTTGACACTTTATTCTAATTATATTTAACAGTCGGGTCAAAGCTCGCGTGGGACTGTCTTGACTTCTTTGATAGCATCGCATCCACAAATCGGGTTACCATAGCATGGATTCCTAGACAAGAAGAACGAACGAGCAGACTGTCTGTCGAGGCGAGGCGCTGGGCGCCCACTCAATGACCCTGAACCCTACTTCGGGGTACCACCCAGTGATATCCACTCCATAATTACAAAATGAGAAGCTAAAGGGCTCCCTGATCACTGGGCCACCCAAAAGAGCCTAAGATAAGCGAGAAAGTTCATAAACCCCAACAAAAATAGAGCAATCAAGCTACTTGAATTCAGCAAAGACGATTTGCGAACTCTAACGGGTTACCTAACCGGACCTTGTCCGCTCAGGTACCATCTGAATAAAATAAAATTATCAGATACAGCCATATGCAGACTCTGCGGGGAACAAAGAGAAACAGCAGAACACATACTTTGTGAATGTCCAGCAGCCGCAAAGAAACGATTAGTCCATCTAACGTGGGTATCGATGGGCCCAGCGTATACCTGGTACATGGAACCCAAGATATTATTGCGGTTTATCAAAAGCCTAAATTTCACTTCTAGTTAACCATTGGGGCAGCACAATAGATCTGGTAGGTCGCAGTGCACTTGGGCCCCAAACATCGTATCATAAGGACAGGTCATAAGCTAATAGAGAACCATGCATCAAGACTGGGTATCCCTTTTAACATAAATTGCTGGATATGGAAGAATAAAAGCGAGACAAAAACTGCCTTCTACTTTGTTTGGGAATGTCCGGCATTAGGTAAGGATAGAGGTCGCTTATTAGGCAAATCCTTTTCTTTTTTGTTATTAGTTTCTTAAATGTCACAAAATGGATCCGATAAATTCTAAGAACTCCAATCCAATGAAGCTCAAGCGATGGTGAGCATCCCACTGCAATGGCGTTTCTAACTCGAACACAAGTCCTTTCAGTAACGTAGATGTCCTAATTGCGATCATTTTGTGGCATAGGTGACACAAGAGAGGTGTCATTGAGAAAATGGTTAGTATGTACTATTAAGGCTATTTACGCCCTGTTAGTGTCACAACTGCACAATGTGATTCTTATGTTAAAAGCGGTGTCCCACAGGGTTGTATGAAATTACCATGGTCACTTTGGATGGTTATGGTTCATGTTTGGCGGAGCAATTATAAAAAAAAGTAAGTATATAGTGGACAATGATACTTTATTATTGCTTATTGCGCGACGTTTCGTGAACCGCACGAAGAAAAGTAAAAAGTGAGGCAGAACATTTGAGGGGGAATTAAGAATAGTGTGATAAGGAAGGAGTTGAAATGTGTTGCAGAAGTCCAAATAATCTTCCTGATGCACGGCAGTTGGGGAGAGCTGAGACACATTGCCAGAAACCATACACGATGGCGCGTAGGCGCAGTAGAGGCCCTAGGCCCCACAAGGGGATACAGGACGTAAGTAAGTAAGTAGTGAATAATCTTCCATGTTGATGGCGTATTCTCCATGAGGGGTGATAGTGCTTAAGTAGTCTGCAGAATGCTTTTTTTTTGTCGGTATAGGAAACGCTCGATTCGAGCACTCAGACGCAACTGGTCCATTGTACAATACTACCAGAGAGCAAACCCTGCTCTACTAATTTTATTGGAAATTCCTTATTTATCTAAGAAAGCCAAGCAAGTACTTCAGTGATGAGGAGCTTACAGTACCAGCACTTACCACATCAGCACCGAGGATCTACCACCTCATACGAGCTAAGGCCGGATACTCGCAAAGATAATGTTCCGCAGTGTCGTCGCTCTCTTCACAAGCGTCGCAGATTGTAGTGTTACTTAAGCGCACCACGTTAAGGTGCTTGGCGAAAGCAAAGTGGCCTATCAAGGCGCCAATAAGTTGTCAGCAGTATTTTCTGTAGAGAGACAACAAGAATGCCGCTGATTTCTTACAGACGTCCGGGAGCATACGTTTAGTCAACTTACATCCTGGAGAGTCAAGCCACACACAATTGTGCTCGTGAGAAACTCAATCGTCAATGGAAGCCCTAACCGAGGACGTAGTGAGACCCAACGCGGTTTCGGGACCTGAGAAAGCCTCCTCTGAGGCTTGTCTAATAATCTCATCGGAGATCTCGTTCCCAGATAAGAGACAGAGAATTCAGCCTTGCGACCGAGTTCAAAGAGTTTTTGGTTTCACAGACTATTTTGGAAGTAGTTAAAGAGTTAAGCAAGGCCTTAAGCGCAGCCTGCTTGTTACTACAGACACAAATGCTACGGCCCTTCCACCAGTTCTTTACAACACAATTCATGGCCATTAGGATTACATAAGTTTCCGTCTGGAAAATGGACCCATATTTGCCTAACGAGAAAAAATATCGAATGTTATCGCTTTCCACGAAGACACCAGTGCTAAACCCTTGTCTGGTTTTGGAGCCGTCCGTGAAAATACGACTACATTCCATTCCTGACTCAGACTATGGCCGAAGCCAGTCCTGAACACAAGGTCAGTCGCCTCTGTATTTGCGTATCAGCTGAAGTTCTGGTGTCATTGCGTCTGACGGCATTCTATGAGACCGTAGTCGTATGATAGTATCGCCCATGTTCTTCAGAATTCCAGTGTGGAGTATACCCAAAACCACCCCGCCTAAGACTATGGATGGTTTTCATAGTGCATCACATGATATAAGTATCAAGAGAAGGTAAGTTCAGCAAAGGTTCTAGAGCAGAGCCAGGCGTTCTCGGAAAAGCTCCCGTGCAGCCGAGTCTGTAGTATTAGTTAAGAAAACATGCTTTACAGATCAGAAACCGAGACAGACCTCTTCTGAAAATAATGATCTTGTTTCCAAGGACACATCAACTTATCTTATTGAATGCCTTTAACCTTATAGTCATCTCACATCTCATGGCCTATAATTACTGTCACCAGTGACATCCCTTCATCATTATCATCATCATTTCAGTGATACACATTCTCAATAATTAAATTCACATTTCAATTTATTCCTGATTGATTTTATCCAATCTAAGAACAGCTGCCTCACATCCTATTACATCCTCCTTTTAGCCTTGTCTCTCATTTTCTATATTTGATCAGGCTACGCGATAAATTAGACTCAATCAACAAAGACAATCCGTATTTCTTTATTCACCCACACCAGCGCCATCATCGTTGCGCTGATATCTCTTAGGAAATTACTTAGGCACACTTCAGTTCGTCTGCTTAAGTCGTTTCGGTGATTTTAAGGATTTTCCATCATCGATAAAGGAAATTCAATGGCAAAGGACGACCGACACGACAGCAACGAATATTGAATTCGAAAATTTATCACCATCACAGCATATCCACAGGCCTCATCGAAAGGATAAGGCTTTTATACTCTGTCTGCTGCAGTCGCACCAGCAGCGAAGGCTGAAGGATAATGTCATTATTGTCGATGAGATTATGGATACCATACCAAAAAGGACAAAAAAAAAAAAGAATATGGAGGCAAAGAAAAATTAAAATACGAGGATCATAAATTAGGTCCTGCCTACCTGATAGATATACCTACCCTTAGTAGTTGCAATCTCTGATATTCAGGCAAAAATGTTTATATATTTCCATCCACATCTCAAAAGGACAACGGCAACGGCAGGAAATTTGCAAAAAAAAAAAAAGGTGTCACTGATGGATTAATGACATCCCGAGGATATGCAGGATGACGATAGGAATGGGCAAAAGTAGGACGATTAAGATGGTAAAGCTCGTTTGTGGCACGAAAATATTGGAAATAATCACTCGCCTCGTGATTGATTTTGTTTTCGAAGAAATATGAAGGCTAATGCCAAGAGATGGACGAACAGCGATTAATACGTGAATGCTTCACAGATATTACTGCAAGGATTTAGGAGATTTTTCTTTCACTTCTGAATTTCACTTGATTACAAATCGATGAATTCTAATCAATATTTACGTCAAGACTTATTGCGATATTAAGCTGATGGCTAGACATTAATAAGAGACGCAACAGCTATATAACAAACAAATGTGGTGCAATGCGGATCTTCTCTTCCATTTTCAGAATTGTTTTAATACTTTGTTGTGTCCATGAGTTAGACCTTTATAATCACCTTTACCTGTCTGGGTAACATAGGGGCAATGAAAACGTGCAGAACGGCAGTACTCGTAATGGAAGCAATGCTTAGCCTCACACCGCTACACCTTGCAGTACAAAAAGAAGCTATGCTGAGTGTTCTTAGGCTGCCCTAGATTTGGGACCTTGAAATCAGCAACTTTGCGGGCCATCTGAAGATTCTAGAGTACATTCAAAACGACCCTATTCTCAAAATCCCAGATACCATGCTCAAGAAATACCGATTCTCCAGAAGATTCAATGTGGCCATAACTGACCGCCATATATGAAGGAAAAAAGGGCTATTAGTCTTACCAAACTCTCAAACCTGGAAAATGGCAGCATTGGTGCAGGGGTATATGGAATAAGGTTCCACCGGAGTGGTGAGATCAACGAAAGGGGTGAGTCTCTACTTGAATTTATTATTGGTAGAAATCTGTGTGTAGAAAATATTGGGTCAGAACCCACTTTTGTGATAAAAACAGGCAGGATGTCTTAGATGTAACCTTGACCCTTAGTTCCAGGTCCCTGGTAGTCAGTGACTGGAGGGTGTCCGATACCATTACTTTCTCGGATCATAGAATGATCTGCTTCTCTGTTAACGAAAATCTTTAAAACCATATCGCAATCCCAAGAGAACAAATTGCGACATCTTTAGACGCTCCTAGATAACTCAGAGTATCCCCGATCATCGCCCCTGATAAACAAAACTGAGATTGACCAGGAGGTCATGACGCTAACCTCAATCCTCAAAGTGGCCTTCGAAAGGTCAAACGGTAGTGCATGCGATCATATGAAAACACAAGCGTTCTCACTAAGCTGAGGCCTACCAACTCCTACTCTCAACTTCCACGCGGTGACAGCTGGGTGCCTAGTACCTTAATCCAAGAAATGGGTAACCAACTCCGTTTGGCGGATTCTTGGCGGCAGCAGATGAGAGAGGGGGGGAAGAGTGCTTTCTCACTAGAGCACTTCTTCCTCTTTCAGGCGGCAGCGGACGAATTCCCTAGGCGGAGTCAACGGTGGCGTCTATAGTTCCAGTTAGGTTGAACAAAATGAATACCTTGCGCGAGCTGGTTCAGCGTATTCGGACCACAGGTCGGTAAGGAATTTCCAATGTTGGCCAGGACCTTGGAATAGAGGCGGTGGTGGAGAAGCCCTTAATGGGCCAACGGCGGCGCTCATACTCCCGTAGTGGACTACTGGCACAGGTGTACCGGGTCCCTCGTCCTAGGGGAATAGTTAAGGAACTGCCCCTCCAGGCTGAGGGTTGTGCCGTCAGGGTAACTTCCCTACCACATAAAAAATCGATGGTTCCGAAACAACCAAAAGCCTCGGATAAGGATGACTCAACTGATGACAACCCCAGCAAACTAAATAAGGACAACGACCTTCGGATCTGTACGTGGAATGTTCTGTCCCTTTACAGACCACGTGCAGCCAAACAACTAGCAGAGGCCCTAGACTGCTATAAAGCAGATATTACCGCCATCCAGGAAGTGCAATGGGATGGGCCGGGCAAAAAGAGGATGAAAAACTGTGACGTATAGTACGGTGATTGCTACAGAGGTAACAGGCAACACTTATTCGGATGCGGATTTGTCATACGCGGTAGACTTAGGCAAGAAGTCTTAAGCGAGAAGTCGTGAGCGAGCGTATTATGACTATCCGGATCAAGGCTAAATTCGCTAACATAAGCCTAATATGTGTTCATGCCCCCACGGAAGGAAAGGACCCTGCCACCAAAGAGTGTTTCTACGAGCTCCTCGACAAAACATACGAGCAATGTCCTAAATACGACGTTAAAATCGTTTTGGGCGATTTTAACGGCAAAATAGGAAAGGAGGACGTCTTTGGTAGGGCAGTCGGTAAGCATAGCCTACACGACACCACGTCTGATAACGGACTAAGGCTAATTGATTTCGCTGTGGAGCGAAATGTCACCATAGCAAGCACATGGTTTCCTCATCTCAATATTTATAAGCAGACATGGCGGTCCACTGATCATGTAACGATCAACCAAATTGATCATATTGCGATCGACGCAAGGCATGCCTCCAGTATTCTGGATGTCCGGACCTTCCGAGCGGCCAACATAGACTCGGATCATTACCTTGTTGTAGCCAAGGTACAATGGCGGATTCCCCTAACTGAGCAACAAAGAAGAATCACTGTGAGAAAATTTAACGTCGAAAGGCTACAATCGCAAGAGACCGCCAAACTCTTCGCTGAACGCGTATCCCGAAATCTCTCAATCACCCCTATGCCGCCAGCATCAAGTGCCGAAGACCAATGGCGACGCTGCCAACATGCCATCAGAAACGCCGCGACTGATGTGCTGGGTCTCGCACGCCCACCACCGCGAAACCCCTGGTTTGACGAAGAATGCCGGCGAGTGCATGCAGCAAAACAAGAGGCATACAAAGCGGCGCTGCAAAGGAATACGAGAGCTCTACGAGCAAAAGAGACGGGAAGAACATCGGCTTCTCCAAATGAAGAAGAAAGAGCATGAGAAGCGCGCGTTTGAGAATATCGAGAGTCTATACTCCAGGAACAATGTACGGAAGTTTTACCAAAAGGTAAAAAGAACGTGTCAGAGAAGTAATACCCGTACAGAAACCTGTAGAGATGAAAATGGAAACCTCGTAGTAGAATCACAGTCGGTGCTAAGAATATGGAAAAACTACTTCTGCAGACTGTATAACGGCGACGAAGACCAACATCCCGCTGTCAGGCAGAATGAACCATTCAACATAGACGATGATAGTCAAAATTTCCGTCCACATGACCAAAACGAAGTGAGGATAGCAATATCCAAGCTAAAATCCAACAAGGCTGCTGGACCTGACAGCTTACCGGCCGAACTTTTCAAGGCAGCAGGGGATGAATTGGTAGAGTGCATATACCAACTCATCTCTAAGATTAGGTCAGACGAGTGTATGCCTGATGAATGGAATCTCAGCATCGTTTGCCCGATCCACAAGAAAGGAGACCCCCTCAACTATACCAATTATAGAGACATAGGCCTCTATAACATCGCATACAAGATCTTTTCAGCGATATTCTGTGAACGTCTGAAACCTTGTAACAACAGCTTGATTGGACCCTATCAGTGCGGTTTCAGGCCAGGAAAGTCCACCACCGATCAAATCTTCACACTTCGGCAGATCCTGGAGAAAACCCAAGAATTCCAAATCGATACTCACCACCTCTTTATCGATTTCAAGGCCGCCTATGACAGCATCTATAGAGAAGAGCTTTATAGAGCCATGTCTAGTTTTGACATCCCTGCCAAACTTCTCCGTCTATGTAGGATGACGATGGAGAACGCTTGGTGCTCCATCAAGGTCGGTAATGACCTCACCGAGACCTTTGATGTCAAAAAAGGTTTTAGACAAGGGGACGCACTATCAAGTGACTTCCTTAATATTTTACTTGAACGGATTGCGCGGAACTCACAAGCCAACACCGAAGGCACAAACCATCACAAGTCTGTACAACTGCTTGCATACGCCGACGATATAGACATTGTCGGAAGAACTCAGTGGGCTGTCACCGGTGCGTTTGCAAGCACTGAGGCGGAGGCGGAGGCGGCCAAAATGGGTTCAGCGATAAACGAGAGCAAAACCAAGTATACGCTGTCAACAAGAAGGGACAGCCAACACCAACGAATTGGACAGAACGTCACAGTGGGCAGCTATAACTTCGAGGTAGTAAGGGACTTTGTCTACCTTGGCTCTGCTATAAACTCGAAAAACAAGATCAGTGCAGAAATCAAGCGAAGAATAACTCTTGCACTAAGGCAATTCAACAGTAAAACCCTATCTCGAAGAACTAAGGAGACTCTGTATAAGACCCTGATCATCCCAGTCCTGCTTGACGGCGCTGAAACATGGACTTTATTAAAGAGGATGAAGATATCTTTGGTCGCTTCGAGAGAAAAATTCTTCGTAAGATATTCGGTCCCATTTGCGTTGACGGGTTTTGGAGGACAGGATTCAATCACGAACTATATGAGCTGTACAGCGACATCGACCTAGTCAAAAAACTGCGTATTGGACGTCTGAGATGGCTAGGACATGTAGAGCGAATGGACACCAACGCTCCGCCCGCAGAGTCTTCGAATCTAATCCCGAGGGACGACGCAGTAGAGGGAATCATCGCCGTAGGTGGCGCGCACAAGTTCAAGGAGACCTCGACCAACTTGGAGTGCGCAACTGGAGGCAATTAGCTAAAGACCGAGCTAAATGAAGGGGCTTGTTGGTTGAGGCCCAGGTTTACCCCGAACTGTTGCGCCACCTAAGTAAGTAAGTAAGCCTTCGAAAGGTCCTGCCCTAAGTATAGGCAAACGGAAGCTCAACCCCGCATGGTGCTCAAGTGAGCTCTCAACCTTACGCACTAATGCCAGGCATTTTTACAATCTGGCAAAGTGCACCAGTAATCCCGCAGATAGGGACCCCTATAAAGAAAGCAAGGATGCCTTCGAGAAAAAGAAGGTCTACGCAAAAAGAGCCTCATGGAGTAAATTTGCAGCGAAATTGAGTTCACCAAAGACGCAGCGCGATTCCGGAAAGTCCAGTCAAAGGATCATTCGGTCCCAGGATTCATCAAGAAACCGGGTGGTACATGTACAAAATCATGTGCCAAGACCTTAGAACTCCTCTTTGCAATTCACTTCACTAGGTGCAGTATTATAAATCCTGATACGGAGATAATAACGTCACATGATTCAGGTGTTAGCGTAATTTCCTCTCTATTCGCCAAAATTGTGGATAAATACAGACTGAAATGGGCAATTGACTTCTTTTCGCCCTACAAGACGCCCAACCCGGATGGTATCTTCCCCATGATGCTACAAAGCAGCAGGGAATACGTCATTCCCCTGCAAGCGACCATTTTTCGCGGGTGCCTGAACTGTAATTATGTACCTGAAGCCTGGAGGAAAGTTAAAGTCATCTTCATACCTAAGGCTGGTAAGCCAACCCACGTGAACCCAAAAGACTTCAGTCCGATCAGCCTGTCTTCATTCGTGTTGAAGACTTTCGAAAGACTAATAGATCTACACATTCGCTCCAAATTAAACCCTAGAGACATGTCCCCAGCACAACATGCCCATACAAAGGGTCGATCAGTCGAAACAGCCCTGCACCAAGTGGTAGCAATGATCGAGCAATCACTCTACCACAAAGAATTCACTTTAGCGGCATTTTTAAACTGGAAGGGTGGAAGGAGCCTTCAATAATGTGAAAAGTGAATCAATAAGACTACCACTAGACCGACTCAGAGTAGATTCCACACTCTCCGACTGGATTGAATGTATGCTCAAGACGAGACACATCAACTTAGAGCTGGGTGACAGCCAAGTAAATGCACTAGCTTCTAGAGGAACCCCGCAAGGAGGGGTCCTATCTCCTCTACTATGGACTCTATTCGCAACGAGATCCTTTCAAGATTAGGTTATAGCGGAGTAAAATTTGTTGGTTATGCAGACGACATCGTCCTACTTATGTCCGGCAAATTGCTCGGTACAATCACCAAACGTCTGCAATCGACCCTGAATACCCTCCATAACTGGGCGAGAAGTTGTAGACTGAACGTTAATCCAGCGAAAACAGAAGTGGTCCTCTTCATCAACAAAAGAATAATTCCAGCTTCGGAAGCCTACGACTCGGTGACACTCCACTCCAAGTCTCGGATAAAGCATGGTATCTAGGGTGCATACTTGACCACAAACTGAGCTGGAGAGATAACACAAATGAAAGAATAAAGAGAGCGTACATTGTGTTCAGCAAAATTTTTGGTAACAAATGGGGACCCAAACCTGCCATCATCCACTGGATATACAAAGCCATAGTCAGACCCATTCTTACATATGGGAGCATTGGCTAGTGGCCAATAGCAGAGAAAAGCACATATCTCAAAGAGTTGACTAAAAATCCAGAGACTTGCCTGCATAGCAACCACTGGCGCCATTAGAACCACCCCGACTGCAGCACTTGAACCAATTCTCACACTGATTCCGCTAGTTTTATTTGTTAAGAAATCAGCTGCGATGAGTACCCTGAACCTAAAAGAATCCAACCTATAAAGAAGGGGCCATACGGGCCACCGTAGCATCTCAAGATGAGCTGACCAAGACGCCACCACATACTACCTTCCGTCACCACAGACTACCTTCCGCCATCTCCCGACTTCAGCCTAAACGTCAAAATGGTCATCCCATCAAGGGAACACTGGGAAGACGGTGGGGTTAATAACCCCGCATAGCATTTCAGTCTTCACTGACGGGCTCAAAACAAACGAAGGAGTGGGTTTGGGTATCTACTTATCTACTCAGCAGAACCTGATAATGCAATACCACTTAGACTTCCGAACCATGGCACTGTGTTGCAGGCAGAAGTCCTAGCGATAGCATAGGCGGCACGAGAACTATCCACGAAACTTGTTACTAGGAAAGAGATTGATATTTACATAGATAGTCAAGCTGCTAATAAAGGCCATCTCATCCGCGGTTATAAAATCAAAGCTAATGAAACGCTGCCGCGAGGACCTTAAACTGCTTATCCAAAGCCACCATGTAACATTCTGGTAGGTTCCAGGCCACAAGGGAATTCCAGGGAACAAGATGGCGGACGAACTGGCAACAAAGGGATCAGAATAAGACCTGTAAATGGTCCAAAGCTCAGTCCTTTCTTCCCTACAACTTGTTAAATCAAACGTAGTACTCGACTTCGAACGACAAGCAGAAGAAAGACGGAGAACGCTCCCATCATGCTGTGTTGCCAGAAGCATCTAGACAAGACATGACAAGATGAAAACCAAGCTCATCCTCACTTAAAGTGGACAAAACTTGACGCTTCTCATAGGTATCATTACCGGCAGCCCACCGAAAGAGAATGCGGCTAAGTACAGATGAACTCTGCAGAGGATGCGGCAACACAGATGTAGAGGAGAACACAGAACACTTACTTCAACCATCTGGGTGACCTGTCTGAAAAGCCACCACCCACCATCATGAATTTATAACTTTTTCAGGGTGGTTCAGAGGAGGCCGTTTCATTAACAGAGTACTGTAGCCATTTTGTTTTTTCTCTCTTTTCAGTTCTTCAGCCAGGAAACTCCACGTCAGGGGATCACAATGGATCCGTTTGAGATCCGAGTGCAGGCTGCACTCATTCGTTGCAGCTAACCCCTTTAACCTAACCTAGATTCCACCGTGCAGCAGCACTTTGTTTTTTTTTTGTCGGGATAGGAAACGTTCGACTGGAGCACTCAGGCGCAACTGATACATTCTACTACCAGAGAGCAAACCCTGATTTACCCATTTTATTGGAATTTCCTTGTCTTTCTAAGAAAGTCAAGCAAGCACTTCAGTGATGAGGAGCTTACAGTACCAGCACTCACCACATCAGCACCGAGGATCTGCCACCTCATACGAGCAAAGGCCGAACACTTACAGAGATAATGTTCCGCGATGTCGTCGCTCTCTCCACAACCGTCGTAGTGTCGCTCAAGGCCAGCACGTTAAGGTGCTTGGCGAAAGTAAAGTGGCCTGTCAAGACGCCAATAAGTTGCCAACAGTCTTTTCTGCTGAGAGACAGCAAGAATACCGCTGATTTCTTACAGACGTCCGGGAGTATACGTTTAGTCAACCTGCATCCTGGAGAGTCATGCCACACACAATTGTGCTCGTGAGAAATCCAATCGTGAATGAAAGTCCTAACTGATAACGCAGGGAGACCCAACGCGGGTTCGGGACCTAAGAAACCCTCCTCTGAGCCTTGCCTAACAATCTCATTGGAGATCTCGTTCCCCAAGATCCCAGTGTGGCCTGGGACCCAGATAAGAGACAGAGAATTCAGCCTTGCGACCGAGTTCAAAGAGTTTTTGGTTTCACGAACTATTTTGGAAGTGGTTAAAGGGTTAAGCAAGGCCTTAAGCGCAGCCTGACTGTCATCGTGGACACAAATGCTACGGCCATTCCACCTGTTCTTCACAATATAGTTCATGGCCATTAGGGTTGCATAAGTTTCCGCTTGGAAAACAGACGCATATTTGCCTAACGAGAAAAAAAGTCTAATGTTGTCGTCTTCCACGAAGACACCAGCACCAGACCCTTGTCTGGTTTTGGAACCATCCGTGAAAATACGACTGCATTCCATTCCTGGCTCAGACTCTGGCCGAAGCCAGTCCTGAACACAAGGAAAGTCGACTCTGAATTTGCGTATCAGCTGAAGTTCTGGTGTCATTGTGTCAGATGACATATCCATAAGACCGGAGTCGTAAGATAAGTGTCGCGCAAGTTCATCAAAGTACCAGTGTGGAGTGTACCAAAAATCGCCCGGCTTAAGAACATGGATGACATTGATAGTGCAACCCATGATGTAAGTATCGAGGGGAGGTAAATTCAGCAAAGCGTTTACAGCAGAGCCAGTCGTACTCGGAACAGCTCCCGTGCAGCAGCACTTGAAAAATCACTAACAGTATTTCACGCGGAAATCCATGCAATTGAACTCTGTGTACGAGAACTTACTTACTTACTTAGATGGCGCTACAGTCCGGGGTGGACCTGGGCCTCAACCAACAAACCTCTCCAGCCAGCACGGTTACGAGCCAGCTGCCTCCAGTTGCGCACGTCAAGTTGGTTGAGGTCCCCCTCCACTTGTTTGCGCCACCTACCGTGAGGTCGTCCTCTACTGCGCCGTCCGTCCGGAGTGGATTCGAAGACTTTCTTAGCGCGAAGGTTGGGCTCCATTCGCTCTAAATGACCCAGCCATCTCAGTCGCTGTATGTGAACTCTTCTGGCTAAGACGATATCCTTGTACAGGCTGTATTGTTCGGCATTGTACGTTCTCCTCCACTCACCGTCTATGCAGACAGGTCCAAAGATCGCACGAAGAACTTCTCTCTCGAAATAACCAAGGGCATCCTCATCCGGTTTTGTCAAAGCCCATGCCTCTGCGCCATACAGCAGGACTGGGATGATTAATGTCTTATAAAGAGTTACATTAGCAGTTCGAGATAGGGCTTTCCTACTCAATTACCGTTTTAGCCCATAGAAATAACGATTGGTAAGAGTAATTCTTCTTGTGATCTCCCTACTGATGTAATTTGCGGAGCTGACCATAGAGCCTAGGTAGACAAAATCCTTTACTACCTCAAAATTGTATCTGTCTATTGTGGCGTTCTGTCCAAGACGCCGATGTTGGGTGTCCTTTTTTGTAGACAGCATATATTTTGTTTTGCTTGCATTGACCGCTAGATCCATCTTTGTTGCCTCGATCTTAATACTCGTAAATGCCCCATTGACTGCCCGCTGAGTTCTTCCGATTATGTCAATGTCATCGGCATAAGCGAGTAGTTGTACAGACTTGAAGAAGATTGTACTTCCGGTGTTGGCTTGTGAGTTTCGTACAATTCTCTCAAGTACTATGTTAAAGAGATCGCATGATAGCGCGTCACCTTGTCTAAGACCTTTCCTGACATCGAATGGTTCGGTGATGTTCTTACCGACTTTGATGGAGCAGCGAGAGTTCTCCATCGTCATTCTGCACAAGCGGACGAGCTTGGCAGGGATGCCAAGACTAGACATGGCTCTGTATAACTCGTCTCTATACACGCTATCATAGGCAACTTTGAAATCGACGAAAGATGGTGCGTATTGATTTTATATTCATGGGTTTTTTCCAAGATCTGCCGTAGTGTGAATATTTGGTCAATGGTGGACTTTCCCAGCCTGAAACCGCACTGATAAGGACCTATCGGGTTGTTGACGATCGGTTTTAGGCGTTCACATAATACGGCAGAAGGATCTTATATGCGATGTTGAGGAGACTTATACCTCTGTAATTGGCGCAGCTCAGAGTGTCTCCTTTCTTCAGGATCGGGCAAACGATGCTGAGGTTTCATTCATCGGGCATACTTTCGTCCGACCAGATTTTACAGATGAGCTGGTGCATGCTCCTTACCAGCTATCTCCTCCTGCCTTGAAAAGTTCAGCAACAAAGCTGTCGGCTCCAGCAGCTTTGTTGGATTTGAGTTTAGATATCGCTATCCTTACTTCATTCTGATCGGGTTGACGGGAATCTTCACTGTCATCGTCACTGTTGAATGGCTCATTCTGCCTGACAGCGGAACATTGGTCATCATCGCCGTTTAACAGTCTGCAGAAGTGTTCCTTCCATATCCTCAGCACCGACTGCGATTCTACTACTATGTTGCCATTTTCGTTCCTGCAGGCTTCTGTCCTGGCTTTGAAACCCTGGCATGTTCTTTTTACTTTTTGGTAAAATTTTCGAACATTATTCCTGCAATAAAGTCTCTCAATCTCCTCGATCCAGCGCTTCTCATGCTCCTTTTTCTTTATTTTTGAGAAGTCGATGTTCTTCTTTTCTCCTGCGCACGTAGAGCTCGTACGCAGCTCTACTTCTTTTATGCAGAGGCCGCTTTGTACGCCTCTTGTTTTGCTGCATGTGCTTGCCGGCATTCCTCATTAAACTAGGGGTTTCGTTGTGGTGGCCGAGAGAAACCCAGTACATCAGAGGCGGCATCTCTGATGGCTTTTTGGCAGCGCTGCCACTGGTCTTCCGCATTTGCTGCTGGCGGCATAGGATTAAGATTGAGATTAGAAGAAACACGATCGGCAAAGGTTCTGGCGGTCTCTTGCGATTGTAGCTTTTCGACGTCAAATTTCCTCACAGCATTTCGTTGATTTCGCTCCGTTGTGGATATCCACATCCGTACCTTGGCTACAACTAGGTAGTGATCCGAGTCCACGTTGGCTCCTCGGAAAGTCCGGACACCCAGAATACTGGAAGAGTGCCTTGCGTCGATCGCAATGTGATCGATTTGGTTGACGATATTTCGATCAGAGGAGAGCCATGTTCCTTTGTGAATATCGAGACGTGGGAACCGCGTACTAGCTGCAACAAAGTTTCGCCCCGCCGCAAAGTCGATTAGCCTGAGTCCCTTGCCGGAAGTGTTGTCGTGCAGGCTGTGCTTTCCGACCACGCTACTAAAGACTTCCTCTCTTCCTATCTTTGCGTTAAAGTCGCCTAGGATAATTTTAACGTCGTGGCTAGGGCATTGCTCATACGTCTTGTCCAAGAGCTGGTAGAAGTCATCCTTTGTCGCGTCGTCCTTCTCCTCGTGAGGGGCGTGAACGCATATTAGGCTAATGTTGGCAAATTTAGCCTTGATACGGATAGTCATAAGGCGATCGTTCACATGCCGGAAACTCAAGACTTCTTGCCTAAGTCTGCCTCCAATGACAAATCCCCAACCGAATAGAAGCTGTCCTTGTTGTCTGTAGCAATCGCCGTAGTAGATGTCGCAGTTTTTCATAATCCTTTTGCCCGGCCCATCGCACTTCTTGGATGGCGGTAATGTCTGCTTTGATACACTCTAGGGCCTCCGCAAGTTCCTCGGCTGCACGTGGTTTGTAGAGGGACCTAACATTCCATGTGCAGACACGAAGATCGTTGTCCTTTTTACGTTTGCATGGGTCGTCAACAGTAAGATCATCCGTATCCGAGGCTGTTGGTTGCTTCGTAACCAAAGGTTTTTTACGTGGTAGGGAAGTTAACCCGACGGCACAACCCCCAACCTGGAGGACCAGATCCTTTTTAGCAACCCCTAGGACGAGGGGCCGGATACACCGATGTCAGTAACCCACTTCGGGGATATGAGCGCTGCCGTTGGCCCATTAAGGGTTCATCCGCCACCATCTCTTCTTCAATACCCTGACGTAGTATTGAAAATCCTTACAGACCTCAGCTCCAAATATGTCGAAGTAGCTCCAGTAAGGTATCCGCTGGTCTGTAGACGTCACCGTTGATTCCATCGAGAGAATTCGTCCGCCGCACGTCCTCCTTCTGAGAACCTCTTGCTAGACTTCTGAGACGCATATTTTAGCCGATCAGGTCAACAAGAGATGCCTCGTCCGGTTAGACATATGCGCGCTGAAGTTTACCCAGATGTGCTTACGCAGGTCTGAGTGTTCAGCTGCACATATATCGTCAGACTCAGCATACGCTCATCCTTAGTTCACTATCAGATAGCTATCTGTGTACGAGAATGCCTGCGAAAAAGGGCAGAGGGTCGAAGGATCGTATCTACATCTTCTCGGACAGCCAGGCAGCACTTATGGCTCTCAAGTCCTACCCGGTAGGATCCAAACTTAAATGGGACTATCTCAATCTACTCGAAGATCTTGCATCAAAAAATACCGTCACAGTGGCCTGGATACCAGGACACGAAGGCTTAGCAGGCAATAAACGGCCGAACAGCTTAGCAAGAAGAGGCGCCAGCAGTCGCCAACTAGTCATGCAGAGTACTGGGCCAAATTCGAGCAAAAAAAGTTTATTAACCTCAACCGTTGTAACGCTAAAAAGCTACTCGAGCTCAGCAAAGCAGACTTAAGGGCCCTAACAGGCTACTGGTCTTTGCCCACTCAAGTACCGTCTGCATAAAATAGGAGTAGCAGATACAGACGCACGCCGGCTATGTCGACAGCAAAAAGAGTCGGCAGAACATATTTTTTGTAAATGGCCAATGGCCGCAAGGACAAGAATTCTCCATCTCGGGCGAACTTTACTGAGCCCCTCAGACTTTTGGAATATTGAGCCTGTTGCTTTGTTGAGGTTTATTAAGAGCCTTAACGCAGTTCTTGGCTAAACAAGGGTCTGTCACAATAGATCTTATAGCTCGCAGTACGTATAAGACCCTAGTATAGTATGGTATAGACCTTTAAGAAAACGCTATAAATTCATATCAATTTGGCGAGCAAATGTGGTCTAATTTGCATCTCCTGAGGAACTCCAAATCAAACTACTTTCTGAGACTGTTTAGGTACTTTTTATCATTTTTGTCCTTCAAACAAGTAATTGGATTCCAGAGGACAAATCATAGCACGTCCTTCCACCAAAAATATTCCCGATAAAGACAATGGCATTTCCTTAACAGAACCCAATTAAATTTTCCAAAGCTGACAATGCACAAAAAGGACTTTCTAAGTACCCATAGTCTCTTGACAATTCATGGAAAATTTCTGTTTTCTCCAGCACACCATCTCTCAATCAACATCAGTAGTATTCGGTGGTGGTTTGGTCATCACATTCGAAGATTGAATATCTCCACTCGAGAGCAATGTTTATCCTTGCATTCCGGGATTCGCTGTTGTTGAGGGATAGAATAAAAAAAAAAAAAGCATGTCCTGCTGCCATGTTGTTTGTAGACATGGACAACGGATATATGCTTCTTTCGATGCTATCAACTCTCATTCAGTTTAAGGATTCAGGAATTGTGCTGATATGTATAAAACACGAAGAGCATTCCAAACACTCTACCTACCGATACTCAGGTAAAGGTATTGGTCATCATGGTCGTACAGAAAGGACCAACAACAGCAACTCCTCGGAGTGGGTAAATTACACGATATGCATACATTGTTCGAGGACAGAGCATCGATAACACCACTCCCGACAGTGTTGTACACAGCCAGTAGTAATCCAGGACTTAAAATCAAATTTACTTTCTCCACTTCGTCTGTATGTGGCACTCGGAGAAAAAGTAACAAGTGGGTAACTTGGATTCAGAGCAAACAAACTGTAAAAGGAATGAAATTTCAGCAATTTCATTGAGATAGCGAGACAGAGAGACAAAAGATGGTGAGGGAAATCCCCTGATAAAGGACACTCACTGTAGTATATTGAGAAAATTCAATTCGTGTTCATCCGCTGGCACTTTTCTAGTTTCCATAGTGCTAGTGCATAATTTTTCGATCCAATCTAAATGACTACGTTTATCAAGGGTGGCGGGACAGTGAAGAACAGAAACATACTCGTACAAGGGATATACACAATTGGGACGAATGGGAGGGGTCCTTAATCAGTAAATCTGAGTAGTGGAAGTGATTTCTCGACGTAACCAAGTTTGGTTTCATTGTTTTCAGTTGAATGTCCTTTTCTTTTACTTTGATGCTTGGACGATATGTCCAAGGGATTCGAACCGAATCAGAATAAAATTAAAGGGAACTGCAGTTCCTTAGATTGGGAATCTATTCGTACAAAACGATTGCTGAATCTGTAAATTTACTGAACGCAGATTTCAATACAAATGTGGATCAAAAATTAACAGCTCTGGGTATCTTATAAATGGTGGTAATTACCGTGGACTATAAGACTGGCTCTAATAAAACATAGGAAATACGACCCCCTCAACTGCGCCAATTATCAGTCTCCTCAACATCGCATACAAGATCTTTTCTGCGATATCCTGTGAACGCCTGAAACCTTTAATCAACAGGCTGATTGGCCCCTATCAGTGCGGTTGCAGGCCAGGAAAGTCCACAATCGATCAAATCTTCACACTTCGGCAGATTCTGGGGAAAACCCAGGAATTCCAAATCGATACTCACCATCTCTTTATCGATTTCAAGGCCGTCTATGACAGCATCTATAGAGAAGAGCTATATAGAGCCATGCCTAGTTTTGATATCCCTGACAAACTTGTCAGTCTATATAGGATGAGGATGGAGAACGCTCGCTGCACGATCAAGGTCGGTAATGTTCTCATCGAGATGCTTGATGTCAAAAAAGGTTTTGTACAAGCGACGCGCTGTCATGTGCGGAACTCATAAGCCAATACCAGAGGCACAATCTATCAAAAGTCCGTACAACTGCTTGCATACGTCGACGATATTGACATAATTCGAAGAACTCAGCAAGCTGTCATCGAGCATTAAAGCAGAAGTGGCCAAAATTGGTTTAGCGATAAACGAGGGTTTTTGTTTTTTTGATTAAGGTTGCGCCACGGATGTGTAATCTTATAAATACTAATAGCCCGACTGCTACAAGCATGCACGGTTCGCAAACCTGAGTAATCGATTCCAGGAATACACCTACATACTAAACACACACCCTACACACTTCAACCACTCTACTGCCGTTAGGTATTTCTTCGCGGGGATGGTTAGCAATTATGCTCTAGTCTCCGAGGTCGCCTCTTGGGCACTTCTTTGGGCTTCTGCTCTTCGCAGCGAGTTCTGCACACACGCTACGAACGAGCAGATCTCTATCTACTCTACCCTCTGATCGTGTCATGTGACTTACAAGATTTTCTGAGCTTCGCAGGTTTGCTTTATCTTATGCAAAGCGTCTGCAGTAGAACACCGCATGCTCTGCGTCCCCCTCCTTGTTTGGACTTTCTGGACACAGGGCGAACTATCGTGTCCAAATCTATGGAAGTACTTCCGGTAGCCACCGTGTCCGAACGGTAACTGTGTGAGGTGGTAGATACAGTTCCCCCACGCTCTCTCTGTCCATGATTTTATAGTGGGAATGAGCTTGTGGGTCCACCTGCTTTCTGTAGAGCTGTCCCATCTGGTTTGCCACAGCTTTGCCGATGCTGCCGTTTGCTCTTTCTTAATCCTTTTTGCCTCTTGCCAGTTCGAGGGACGTCTAAGGTACACCCTCTGCATCTCATCCGGGAGGATGTCGATTGCGACACTCCCAGCTAAAACGCGGAGATAGTTCGGAAGCCGCTGATCACTCTGATTGCGCAGAGCCTGTGAGCTGATGATAGCTTCTTCCAACACTCATTTGTCGCCAGTATCGGGGCAGCGTATAGAAGTACCGAGCTGACCACTCTGGACAGCAGGATCCTGCGGACGTATCCAGGCCCACCGATGTTCGGCAGCATTCGGGAGAGTGCTGCCTGCATCAGCGATGCCTTCTTACTAGAGTACTCGACGTGGGCTTTGAAGCGCAGCGTATTGTCGAGCATGACTCCAACGTGCTTCAAGGATTCTTTGAACCTGATTGTCTGGTTTCCGATTCGGAAGCTCGCACATTCCACCTTCTTGCGGCTGGTTATTAGGACAGCTTCGGTCTTGTGGGCAGCTAGTTCCAGACCGGTATACTCCAGCCATTCCTTATTCTTATAACTACCTCACCCGCGGCAGACTCCATCTCATCTACTGCGATATTGTCAGCAAGGCCAATCATTTTGACTCCCTCGGGCAGTCTTAGTCGCAGAATTCCGTCGTACATAATGTTTCATAGGAGAGGTCCACGGACCGACACTTGCGGTACACCCGCGAAAACGCCGTATTGTTTAACGCCATCGTCAGTATGGTATCTTAGCTTCCTGTTGCTGAAGTACTCCGTGACTATCCTCAGAAGGTAGTATGGTGCATCCATCCTGGCCAGGGATCTCCTAATGAACGACCAGCTCGCCAAGTTGAACGCATTTTTGACGTCAAGGGTTACTATTGCGCAGTACCTCTTTGTCCCCCATCTCCACCTTTCCCCCTGTACTGCCTCAGTTGCTGTATCTACTACCGCCTTTGTGGCATCGATGGTAGAACATGATTTTCTGAAGCCGTACTGGGTTCCGTTTTCTTCCGCCGCCACAAGCAGTCTGTCATAAATGATACGTTCTACGATTTTTCCTAGCGTTTCAAGCAGGCATATTGGGCGTTGTCCGAGCGGCTTATTGCCCTTTTGAAGCAGCATTTAATATTATAATTTCCATGGTGTAGGGAATACCCTCTCCTTTATGCACCAGTTACCAGTCCGTACCGTAGCTATTGGTATTATCCTCAAATCCCTCGAACAACACCTCAACTCAACTGGTACACTGACGGTTCAAAAATGTTAAATGGGGCAGGAGCTAGTACCTTTGGCCCCAACTACAATCACTTTACACCACTCAGGTCAATTCACAACTATCTTCCAAGCTGAGGTCTATGCTATCGAAATCTGCGTCAGAAAATGCATTAGAAGATCGCATATTAAATATAATGTCAGATAGTCAAGCAGCACTCAAAGCTCTCACGTCCATCAACTTTTAGTCAAAGGTTTGGAACTGTCTCCAGACTCTTTTGCAGCTTACTGCAAACAGTGAAGCCACATTAATGTGGGTCCCCGGACACAAAGTATCCCTGGTAATGAAGCGGCTGATGAGCTTGCCAGACTAGGTGCCCAATCTCCTTACATGACCTGAACTCTTCTGCAGTCTACCCACTCGTCAGGTTTTTTTTTTTTTTTTTATATATCGGTATAGGAAACACTCGACTGGAGCACTCAGCCACACTGGTCCATTGTACTGACTCGCCAAGTTAAAATAGAGCTATTTCGCTGGGAATGCGAACAAAATAATGCTCTCACACTGGAATGCACAACCTGACCTAAGGCATTCCAAAAAATTTATTAATATCTCAAAAAATAGAACTAGAGACATTCTATCAATGAGCAAACAAAATGTTAAGATCCTTACTGACTTCCTTGCTGGGCACTGCTATCTTAACTACCATCTCAAGAAAATGGACCGTGTTCAGTCGGACGTGTGCCGTCCCTGTCTTGAAGACACCGAAGCAGCCCTTCACATACTCTGTGATTGCCTGGCCATGGGCAGACTGAGGCTAAAGCACTTTAATAAAGGCGTCACATCACCTTCTCATGTCACCTCTTCTTCAGCTCGAACAATGCTTAGCTTCACTAATGAACTTGATTGCAGCTAGTTGACAAATCCAAAAAATAATCAACCAGGGGATAGCACAAAAGATCTTTCTAGGTCGCACTGCTCCGGGGGTCATTCTCTGCCCTTCCTCCTCCTCTAGGTTAGGTTAGGTTAGGTTAGGTAGGGTTATGAGGTTATCATAAAACACTAGGCACCAAAGTGGGCCCATCGCGATCCCTAGGGAACCTTCACGGCAGAAGACCTAAACCCATTCTCCCAAGCAATTAATCTCCCTACAGAATCTGAAAAGATCCTTGTTATGGTTTAGGGACCTCACCTCTTCAAGGTTATCGAAGAAGTATCTTCCAAGATGCTTTAGCCTTGTCCTGGCAATTCCTTGACATTCACAGAGTATATGAGTTATATCCTCTGAGACATGTAGGTCATCGCAGTATCTACAAACATCCGTATCGGATAACCCTAGTCTCATGGCATGCCTCCTTAGAAGACAGTGGCCAGAGCGTATTCCTATCACTGTTCTTAACCTAGATCTATCTAAATTGATTATCTCCCCAGATTTTCTGCGATCTAGCATAGGCCACAAGGTCTTAGTCACCCTGTGACCATCTATGTTTGACCATCTTAGATTAGCCGTGTCAATGATTTTATCCCGAATAATTCCCTTGGCCACGCACCCTGGTGGCTTAATACTACCAATTATATCGCTACGTGGGAGCCCCTCTCCTCTTTTAGCCAGCGCGTCGGCCTGCTCGTTGCCTTCAATATCGCAGTGTCCAGGTACCTAACATAATCTGACTCGGTTCTGCGTACATAATGACTGTCAATGTAGATGGCGATATTCTTATCGGATATTGATCCCATCTCAAGTAATTCCGCAGCTTTAAGTACAGCTAGAACCTCTGCTTGGAACACACTGCATGTGTCCGGAAGTCTCAGGGCCACCTGTAGGTTCGTATCTCTCAAGTAAATACCTGACCCCGCGCCCTCACTGGTCTTAGAACCATCTGTGTATATTGCAATCTCGTTATGGACAGAGACTGTCTTCCTTCGCCAGTCCTCTCTAATTGGATACAGTACTTCGTATGGTGTGTCGAAGTCTAAGGTGCCAAGTATGTGGTCCGATTCGTCAGGGATTTCGGGAAAAGATTCCTTGAGAATGGAGCTGTGTCCTATGTTATTAGTCCTGATACCCACGTTAGTGAGTCGAAGCGCACTATTGCCCGCTTGAAATTTAATTTGTAGGTCTAATGGTAAAAGATACAGAAAGATCTCGAGTGCAGCCGTAGATGTTGTGCGTAGAGCACCTGTGATGGCAATGCAAGCTATTCTTTGTACCATGGCCAACATATCCCGTGTGTTTTTCGTATTCGTTGCCTTCCACCACACAAGAGCCCCATACGTGAGTATGGGTCTGACTACCATGATGTATAGCCAGTGCATCATTGCGGGCTTCAGGCCCCATTTTTTCCCCGCGGTCCGCTTACAGATGAAAAGAGCATTATAAGCTTTGCGGACCCTTTCCTGTATGTTAAGTGTCCAATTTAGTTTCCTATCTAGCATTATCCCAAGATATCTAGCGCGATCCGAAAGGGAAAGCTCCACCCCTGCTAGCTTAGGCAGTTTGAAGGGTGGTATCTTGTATTTTTTGCTGAAGAGTACCAATTCAGTTTTATCCGGGTTGACGTGTAGTCCACACCTTCTAGCCCATTTTTCTAGACTATTAAGAGTTGATTCCATAATTTCGCTTAATGTGTCAAGGAACTTGCCCTGAACTAAAATCACCACGTCGTCTGCGTAAGCAGTGACGCTTATGCCTGTGTTGCTTAGTTCTTTAAGTATCTCATCGATGACTAGAACCCAGAGGAGGGGTGAGATAACGCCTCCCTGGGGAGTCCCCCTGGTAACGGATTTTCTTATTGAACTGTTTCCGATAGTGGAGTTAATGTTTCTAGTGCCCAGCATATTGCAGAGCCAATTGGTAATGCTATGCTCGACGTTCATTGTTGCCAGGGCCTGTTTGATGGCCCTTCCTTCTACGTTATTGAACGCCCCTTCTATATCTAGGAAGTCTGCTAGTGCATATTCCTTATGGTGAAGGCTAGTCTCTATCTTCCCTACTACGTCTTGTAAAGCTGTTTCCACCGATTTCCCCTTCAGATATGCGTGCTGAGCTTTGCATAGAATCCCGTTGCAACACTTACTTCTGATGTGAATATCAAGAAGTCTTTCAAGTGTCTTGAGGAGGAATGACGAGAGACTTATGGGTCTGTAGTCTTTCGCTGAAGTGTGGCTTGGTTTACCTGCTTTAGGTATGAATATAACCCGCACTTCCCTCCATGCCACTGGTACGTAATATGACCTTAAACAATGTTTAAAAATTTCCCTAAGCCTGCTTCTGACCTTGGCTGGAGCTTTTTGCAGCATAGCTGGCAAAATTCCATCAGGGCCTGGTGCTTTGAATGGTGCGAATGACATAATAGCCCATCGCAGATTCTTCCATGTAATGAGATTCTCTACGTCGTCCCCTATTGACCTACCATTGTACGAGTAGCTATTAGTAGTAGAATCCATTGGCGATCTACTTCCTGGGAAGTGAGTTTCAATTAACGTTTCTAAAACTGCTTCGCTACTTTCTGCCCACGAGCCGTCAGATTTTTTGATGAAGCTTGGGACAGAAGTGTCTTTGGCTAGCATCTTGCGAAGTCTGGAAGCTTCACTAGTATCCGCAATGGACTGACAAAATTCCTTCCACGACTTTCTTTTTGATTGCCTGATTAAGTACTTAAACTCCCGCTTGCGGTCCATATATTCATCCCATGTGGTACCGTCTCCTATTTCTTTGGCCCTGTTGTAGAAATGCCTAACCTGTTTTTTCTTGGAGTTGATTTCCTTGCTCCACCAAGGAGGTTGGGACCTCTTGGACTTCTTTCTTCGTGGACAGGCCCTTTCGAATGCCATGTTCATTACTTTGCCTAAGTTGTCTACCGCCTTATCTATATCTTGAGGATCGCCGTTGCGAATAGGCCCATCCTTAAGATGTTTCCTTACTAGCTCTGTATACATACCCCAGTCTGTACTTTTAGGGTTTCTGTAGCTGTTGCTAACCCTACATGACTACACACCTCGCCGTGGTGTAGGGGCCTAGTAATGGTCAAGGATTCTCGGGTATTTCCCCAGATGAGACAAGAAGCCAAGCTGTAGTCGTCCTAATCCCTCCCCGTCATATCCTTTCCCTCCCTCTCTCCTCTCCAGTGGGCCGGATCAAGGTGTAATACGACCCGTGCCGAGGATCAGCCTGGCTGGGGGCCCACTTTAAATAATAGTCCAGTCGCTAACGGAGTATCCGGATACCTGGCGACCTCCGGATTAGCCTGCCTTGCCTGCACAATGCGGATCTCTGTGCAGGTCGACCTCCCATTCTCCGCCACTCGTGGGTCCAATAATGAACAATAAAAACAAAAACATACAAAACATAAAAAATATAAAAAAGACAAAGAAAGAGGACGGTCCTCTTAAAAAACCGTCTTCCAGCCTCCTGGGAAGCATACCCGCAAGCTCTGCTGTGACAATCCCTTCTAGCGCATTGGCCTTGAGGCCTAGCACTAGCGTTGCAAGCAGTTGCAAGCAGGTTGACGCCCCCAGGATTGCTGAACGCGCGTCTGGTACGCTGGCGGATAGGGCAGTGGTGTCAACACCTGGTCCCATCGTAAAGCCAGACCATGAAACGCGAGGGGGCAAACCCCTTAACATCTCTGCCCCTTCAGGGACAGCATACTGTTCGGCCTCGAGCTTACAGCGTGCTGTGCCCTCCACTTCGAAGGATCCACATCCCCTTCTCAAATCTCTTTCGGCGGCGACGGATGGCTCGGCTTCGAGCTTGCCGAATGTCGCTCTCCCCAAGATCTCCTACCAAGATCGCCGGCTAGCTTATAAGCTAATTCGCCGCATCCAGGTAATTCCTGAACAGGACAGGACCCAGAAGCATAGGACTTCTCTAAGCTGGGCACTCAAACGTGTCCAGCTCCCCCCTGACTCATCCAGCAAGGACTTGCCGTCCAAACGCCAGAGGTCTCAAGATGAGTCTCCCACCCTTGCCAAAAAGACCAAGGTAGTACAGTCCATCGCTACTACCAAGCCCTTCAACCAAGTGCTTAAGGCACACTTGGAGATTGCGGTCGTTGACCATAGCGATCCGGATGGTAGCATTACGGCGGATAAGTGGAGGAAGGTGGAGATTAAACTCGCCACCAACTGTCTCCAAATCCTACGTGACCATCCCGGCCCTGATGTTTCCTGCAGGGATGGTGGCTGGCATCAAGGGCATGCCAAACTCGTTGCCTGCGCTGACCAAAGATCGAAGGATCTCTATAAACTTGCTGTCTCCAGATTAGGACAGTTTTGGCCAGGTGCACAGTTGGAGGTCGTGGAAAAGGACCAGATTCCTAACCGACCAAGAACACGTGCTACCATTCCGGCTGAACCCTCTGATCCTAAAATCATCCTGGATATTCTGAAGGCTAACAACAGCTCCCTTCCTACCCATAATTGGAAGATTGCCAAAGTGGACGAGCCGAGAGGAGACGTCAGAAGTGTGATCATTGTCATCAATGAAGAGTCTCTGGCCCCCCTGGCATCTTCTAAAGGGGTAGTAAATTATGGTTTCAGCTCCATCACCCTGAAAGTCTACAAATGTGACGAGAAGGAGCTCGAGAAATTACCTCCCAAGCAGGTTGCAGTCTCTTCTGCACCAGCTAAGAATACCTCTCCTTCCGAGCCCCTTCCCTCGCTCCCTTGCGTCGTTCCATCTTTTTCGGGGGTTGACTCCTCGTCGACAGACACCTCTCCCTCTCCATCACTCCTGGACAGTGACCCATGTGGCCTCTCTCTCGAGGATGACCTTCTGTCATCAGATTCAGAGGAAGCCAATAATACCGTGGTAATGGTATCTGTAGCGAGAAGTAGCCCCAATGCTGCGGATCCTACAGATTAACCTGCATCACTCCATCACGGCTTCGGCCTCCCTCATTCTCCGGCTCAGCAAATACGGGGAAGACTTAGTCTTGATCCAGGAACCATGGGTTGTTGGAAACCGGGTTTGTGGACTCAAGACTCCAAACTACATATTAATCTACGCAAGAAAAGAAGGTAAACCGAGATCCTGTATCCTTGCGAAGACCCATCTAAACATTCATTTACTCTCTAATTTCAGCAATCAAGACATAGTCGCTACCAACCTGGAATTGCGATCAAGAAATTACTGGTTGGTATCGGCTTATTTAGGTCACGGTCACATCTTGCGGGCCCACTCCCCCCGGACATCTTGGGGAGCTTGATTGCTGTAGCAGAGAGCCGAAACACTGGTCTCATCATTGGCTGTGATGCGAATGCCCATCACTCAATCTGGGGCAGTTCCGACATAAATGTAAGAGGTGAGCAACTTTTTGACTTTATCCTTAGTACTAAACTCCTAATCTGTAACAGGGGGTCCAAACCGACCTTCATTACTCGAAACCGACAAGAAGTCCTGGACATCACTCTTGTCTCCGATCATTTATATAACTTGGTTAAGGACTGGAGAGTCTCTGATGAGCACTCTTTTTCAGACCACCGTTACCTCCAATTTAGTCTTGATGACTATCTGCCTGACCAGAAGGCTTTTAGAAATTATAGAAAAACCAACTGGTCCCTCTATAGGAAACGTTTATTAACGCTTATTCCCTCCCATCTGCCTACTGATCCTTCTTGCACTGAAGACCTCGACGATTTAGTCAACACCCTAACATCGGCACTAAATGGTGCCATGGCCGAGGCCTGCCCACTCCGCAAACCTCGAGGTAGAATGAAACCTCCCTGGTGGAATGCAAATCTCAGTACTCTTAGGAAAGACAGTAGGCTCCTTTTTAATACTGCTAAAAGCTCCCGTGAGACGGCCGACTGGGACTCCTATAAACTGTCTCTCAGAAAATACAAAATCTCACTGAGGAAGGAGCAACGACGCTCCTGGAGACTTTTCTGCGACAGCATTGAAGAGTCCTCGGCAGCTTCCAGGTTGCGGAAAATCCTTTCTAAAAGCCCTGCTACACCCAGCTTCCTTTTGCATCCGGATGGTTACTGGACCTCCTCTGCGGAGGAATCCATTGACATCTTACTGGATACCCACTTTCCTGGTAGCTCCCCTGTTGCTATATCGCGAGAGGGAAATCCCCCCCCTCAACCTTGCAGCAACTCGCTAGTCTTGATAACTACAGAAAAGATCCGCTGGGCCATGCGCAGTTTCAAACCCTTCAAGTCCCCAGGACCTGACGGTGTTATTCCAGCTAAAATTCAGCAATGCGAGGACATTGTGCTTCCATGGCTCAAAGTCATCTTGTCGGGCTGTCTAAATCTGGTCTATATTCCCAAACTATGGACCGAGGTTGAAGTCATATTCATACCTAAGGCAGGAAAGAGCTCGCACGTGGAACCAAAGGATCTCCGACCTATCAGTCTATCGTCCTTTCTGCTCAAAACGTTAGAAAGGTTAATAGATATCCATCTTCGGCAAAGTATTAGCCCAGTTCTGCTCTCGCCGTCCCAACATGCGTACTGCAAAGGCAAATCGGTTGAGACAGCCTTACATTCGCTTGGGCGCATCATTGAAAAATCCTTGAGCATCAAAGAATACACCATGGTGGCTTTCCTTGACATTGAGGGAGCTTTTAACAATGTCAAACCAAAGGCAATTACCGACGCACTTGTAAATCTGAAAGTGGATACCTCGCTCGGAGTGTTGATCAATCAATTGCTTACATGCAGGATTATTAACACGCAGCTGGGCGGAGCATCGGCCAGAAGAATTGCTCGCTGCGGCACACCTCAAGGTGGAGTCTTATCACCTCTTCTGTGGAACCTGGTAGTTAATGAACTACTGTTGGACCTGGATACGTCAGGTTGTAGAGTGATCGCCTATGCTGATGACATTGCTATTGCTTCCTCCGGTAAACACCCGGACACTCTCAGGGATATCCTCCAATATGCTCTCCTTCGGCTCACCAAATGGGCCTCCAATTGTGGATTGGGGGTTAACCCCCATAAAACGGAACTCGTTCTCTTCACGAGGAAATATAAAGTTCCCCTCATAGACCCTCCCTTGATAAATGGCACCAGTCTCACCTTCTCTGAAAACGCAAAATATTTGGGTCTTATTTTGGATAGGAAATTAAACTGGAAGGCCAATCTACTAGAGCGCATCAAGAAAGCTAATGTAGCTCTCTATTCCTGTAAAAAGGCTATAGGTAGGAGCTGGGGTATTAAACCTCAAATCACCCATTGGCTATACGTGTCCGTTATCAGGCCTATACTACTATATGGCGTGATCGTATGGTGGCCTGCTCTTGAAAGGGCTGTCCACCTCACTCAACTAGCTAAGGTGCAAAGATCTGCATGCATCTGCATCAGTGGTGCACTTAGAACTACTCCCTCCGCGGCACTGGACATCTTGTTCAACCTGCTACCCTTAGATATTTTCGGCAAACAGATGGAAGCCTGTGCGGCCATCCGCTTGAAAGCCTCCTCTCAGTGGTCTAGCTATCGCTTTGGCCACTCCTCGATCCTTGGTCTTCTCAACTTCAAACACGAAAACACGGACTACACCCCGCCGAAACTGAGATTTGACCGTAACTTCAGTACGAGCATCCCTAACCGGGATGTATGGGACAGCTCCCCCCCTGTCGATGCTAGTTCGGTTCACTTCTTTACAGATGGATCTAAAACGGAAGGTGGGGTGGGTTGTGGTGTTTTCTCCGAACAGCTCAATCTGAGCATCTCTTTCCGCCTCCCCGATCATTGTAGCGTTTTCCAGGCGGAAATCATGGCGATTAAAGAAGCCCTGTCCTGGCTGAAATGTAATGTATTATCTGTCAGGGATATTAGCATTTTCACTGACAGCCAAGCGGCAATCAAGTCCCTGGAATCGTTCTCCTTCACTTCTAAGGCTGCCTTAAACTGTCGTCTATCTCTTATGGAGATGACAGAGCAGTTCAACATTCACCTATGCTGGGTGCCGGGCCATAGACGACGACCTCGCCAGACAGGGTACCACTCTAAGGATTTTGCCTGAAAGGCAAGCCCTGGGTATGCCCCTCGCTACATGTAAGTATCTACTAAAGCTGAACGCTATTAGCGCGACCAACCTTTTATGGGGATACGGCTCAACGTGTCACATTTCGAGACAGATCTGGCCTAAGCTGGATCAAAAACGTAGTGCCGATCTGATCAAGTTAAAGCGTACACAAATCAGCTGCGTTGTCGGTGTTCTCACTGGACACTGTCTTATAGGCCAGCACGCCAAAAGACTTGGCCTCTTCTCCAATGACTTCTGCAGAAGCTGTAGGGACGAGGAGGAGGAGGAAACCATCCTTCACCTCCTATGCACATGTCCAGCCCTGTCGCATAAAAGAATGCTCCATCTAGGGTCCCCCTTCCTTGACGACCTCTGCGATCTGGCGTCCTTGGACGTCATGAGCATCCATCGCTTTGTCAAAAGCTCCGGTTGGTTTTGTTAGTCCCTGAGTGGCCTAATGGTTGATCCTGGTATCACAAAGGACCTTCGCTGGTCTAAGTGTGTCTACACTCCCGTGTGGACAGCCAACATAACCTAACCTAACCTAACCTGCTAACCCTAGTCTCGAAATTAATTTTGAAGCGTATCCATCTGTGATCAGACAGAGATGCCTCCTCCAAAACCCTCCACTTTTCTACCGTTAGGTGAACAGAACAAGAAGCTAAGGTTATATCAATCACTTCTTGTCTGTTCCTTACTACAAAAGTTGGCGTAGATCCCTTGTTGCATATGGTGAGCTTGGTCGAAAGGATGAAATCAAAAAGACACTCACCTCTTGTATTAGTATCACTGCTACCCCATTGTGAGTGATGCGCATTTGCATCACATCCCACGATGAAGAGCCAGTTGTCCTTCCTTACCAACTGCTTCAACTTCAGAGATGGAATCTCCGCCTGCTCGTACGGGAGGTATGCAGAGACCAGACACAGCGGTTTACTTCCCTCTCTTTCACAGGAGACTGCTACTAGATCGCCGTCACTGAAATTATTCAAAAGAAATGCCCTTATGTTGTTTTTTAAAAGTATACAAGCCCTGATTTTACCTTCGTTGGCTTTGTAGAACAACGTGTAATTCCTGTTTTTGAGCCCTTGGATCTGGTTGTTGTCGCTGATCCATGGCTCTTGTACCAGTATGGCCGAGACGTCATGCTTGATGATATAGTTGATCAAGCATGCCGTCGCAGCCTTACTGTGATGCAGGTATATCTGCATCGGAACCCAGACCCAAGCTTTGGGCGGAGTGTATCTCGCCAACTCCGCCATAGTCACGCACTTGAGCTGAGACCCGCTCCACACTTCCCCAACCTCCGAAATAAACTGTCTGAGGAAGTCAGTAGAGGCTTTGTTCCCACAGGCAACAACCTTCCGGACCCCTTCCCATCCAGCACCGTCGAATTGAAGGTCACTATCCTCCTCTATCTCCACTAAAAAATGTTAAGTCCAGCGCAGCACCTTTGCCTAAGAACAAATCCTACAATGAATATGGCATCCCTAATCAGGGTTCAGTGGCACTAATATTTTTCTTCTACTCTTACAAAAGCTATTATTCAGATCCGTCAGTATACTCGTAATCTTTCTAAATCTATCCTTTTTTCCTACCACTGTATCCTCCTTTTTTTCCGTCAGTTCTGATACTAATCACTCACATCCTCTATTAGTCATCTATAACGAATCATTTCATAACCAAGATAGGTGCCGCCCATCAACTATCATGAAACTACACACAACGTCAACAAAATGTACCAAAACGCAATTTCCCTTTTAAACTTTGCACAACTTCCGGCATCGATATATGTTATCGGAATTGAAAAACCCAACTTTCTGTTGAAACTTATTTATTTCGTTGAATGAGTATTTCCAATTTGCCTACAAACTATCAACTGGGAGGATTCTTTGTGGGTGCAGGGTGACACTCCCAACTATTGATTATTTACAAAAACATAGTTTTGCTCTTATACGTATTTTTGAAATGTTTTAGTTTTAAAAGAAAAATTGAGTTTACACAGGTGTAAGGGGCATCAAGTTCTGTGGAATGAACATGTATCAAGATAGGGAAAGTATCCTATCATAGAAATTAATATGCATCAACAGAGAACAAAGTGAGAACAATTCTTCTCGGTGAATAGAATACTTACTTATATCCTGTATCCCTGTACGGTTTCTGAGGTCTCCCTAACTTTTCCTCAAATGCCGTGCCCCCTACTCGACTGCTCTGCGCCATACTTTCCTCGAACCGCCAGGTCTTCTGCCATCCTGAGTTAAGGGATTCCATTGCATAGCATAGTTCGCTATGGAACTATCAGCCTTACGGAACGTGTGACCAATCCACTGCCACTTCCGTCGTTGGATAGTTGTGCCTATTGGTTCCTGACCCGTTCTCTCGTAAAGGTGTTCATTAGAGTTACGACTGGGCTAGAAAATCCTTAAGATATTCCGCAGACACCTATTAACGAATGTTTGCAGCTTTTTGGTGATAGTAGTGGTTATTCTCCACGTGCTGTATCCATATAACAGCACGGATTCAACTTCTTCTTCTTCTTCTTCCTTTCATCAGCGAGGTTATGATCCGAAAATAAGGGATCATAACCCTCCCACTTCACTGCATTTCTACTGATCCGCCTGTGGGGTTCGCCCACGGATTCAACGTTGGAGCGGAACTTGGTGTACATAACTACTTAAATCTGTATACCCCTTGAGGGGCATAGCGCACCATCTTGTTATAGAACACGCGTTAGAGCTGCCTTCAACTCATTCCCAAAGAGTTTGATACCTCCTCGATTGCCTTGCATCACGTTTGTCTAGGGCGTCCCGCTGTGTTCTGCCTGCCTGGGTAAGCGGATTCCACTGCATGGCGTATTCCGCAGTCGAATTGTCGTTGCCCCGTAGGGTGTGTCCAATCCATCGCCACTTTCTCCTTCGCACAGGAATGTCTACAGGCTCTTGGCCCGTTCCCAAATAAAGTTGTTCGTCGGAGATACGATTGGGCCAAAATATCCTCAAGATGATTCTGTTTCATCAAGATGACATCTGTTTATTTTTTTTTTTTTTTTTTTTTTTTTTTTTTTTTTTTTTTTAATTTGCGCGCACTCAAAGGGTTATGAATACCTTTGACATGTTTACACACAGTGTGGGAAAGGATGGATAGAGAGAGAGAGAGAACGATTTTTGGTGTAGTGGTTTTTGAAGCTCAGTTGTTTATGCTTCAGCTATTCTCCGGGGGTGGCGTCCAGATAACTGGGGAGATTTTTTTCTTGTCATTGCTTCTGATTCACAGTACTTTTTTCCCGATAATCGATGTCAAGGGCAAATCATCATCAACAGAGCGAACAATTTTTCCATCCACATGACCAAGCTACTGCCAGTGTTATGCCTTCACAGTAGTGTTCACAGAAGCTTTTTGCAAATGATCGGACTGACTTTATATATTTCATGAGAAATAAATAAATGCTTGCTGACATCAGGATTTGAACCATGAGCCATTAGCGTGGCAATTGACGATGTTACCACTACACCATTGCCACCGATGTTTACGAAGGTTTGCAGCTTGCGTGTGATGGTTAGGTTAGGTTAGGTAAGTGGGCAGGTGTAGGGGGATAGACAACCTCCACACCACACTCAGGTCAGTATAGACCCATAGACATACCCGTGGGGGGAAAGGAGATAGAAAAGGAAATCCCTTCCTCGTGGAAAAATACCGTCTTTGTAAATATCCTAAAGAAAGAACTAAGTACTCACTGTGCCCTAGATACAAACCATCCAGAGGATTTGATGAAGTTTGCGATGTCGTTTATTGGTCTGTTGGACAACTCTTCTAGATCCTCAAAGAAGTGTTGTCCAAGGATCTTATTTCTCAAATGATGGAGGCCTGGCAATGACAGAGAAAGTGGGCGGTATCCTCCTGAGCCTCCTCGTCGCCGCAGCCTCTACAAAGGTCTTCGTTAGTCACACGTAGTTTTTTCATGTGGTACCGCATGGTGTTATGCCCCGTAATGACTCCTATTAGAGTAGAGAGGGATTTTCTGTGCCTCTGTATGAGTCTATTGGTTCTTACTCTGTCAAAAGCGGGCCACAGCTTCCTCGTGGTGACACAAGTATCTAAACAGGTCCACCTATTGTTAGCCTCCGTTAGAGCTTTGTTTCCTGCTTCGAGCTTAAGGGCGCAAGGCGAGATGTACACCGAGGGGTCGGATTGGTCCGAGCTTAGTGCTGAGCCTCCTCCAGCCAGTTCATCGGCTTTCTCATTCCCTGGTATACCTTCATGACCAGGGACCCAGCAGAGCTTTACCTCGTGCTGTGTTCCAAGAACCTTGAGCTCTTCTCTACAACATTTCACAAGCTTCGATTTTATTTCTATAGCAGATATTGCTTTTATCGCTGCCTGGCTGTCGATGAAAAAGGTGATATCCTCTCGTGGTATTGCCCTCATCGCAGTCTCACGAGCTGCTATTGTAACTGCTAGGAGCTCCGCCTGGAAAACACTGCTGTAGTTCGAAAGCCGAGCTCACATGGAGAGGCCAAGCGTTTCAGAAAAAATGCCTGCGCCTACACCTATTTCCATTTTGGATCCATCGGTGTAAACAGCTAAGGATCGCTCGTTAGGCGTTCTGTCATTTTTTCAGTCTTCCCTGCTCGGATAGGTGCTAGAAAATGGTCTTGTGAAGTCAAGGTAAGGCGTTAAGTAGTCTGTATTAGATACACTGCCTAGATATCTCTGCAGGATCGTGGTGTGACCCAGTGCATTTGGTCTCCAGCTATCTGTTTGGCTTAATCTTAGGGCACTATGAGCTGCCGATACTTGTATAAAGATGTCTAGCGGAAGCAGATTGAGAATGGCCTCGAGTCCTGCTGTAGGTGTCGTTCTCATCGCACTGGTTGTGGCGATGCACGCTAGTCTTTGTACTTTTATGATAGCAGCTAGGTTATTTATTTTGCTGGCTGCCTGCCACCATACAAGGCTGCCATACGTTAGTATTGGCCTTACTATAGCTGTATACATCCATAGGATGATTTTGGGGCTCGGTCCCCAAGTCTTCCCAAATATTCTATTGCACGAGTAAAAAGCTATCGTGGCTTTTTTGACTCTTTTGTTGATGTTCAGTCTCCAGTTCAGTTTCCTATCGAGCACCAGGCCAAGGTATCTCGCACTACCGGAGATACTCAGGGGAGTACCGCTTACGGAAGGAGTTACGAATTGTGGAATTATTCTTTTTTTAGTGAATAGTACTAACTCTGTCTTCTGGGGATTAACCGCCAGCCCACATATCTCCGTCCAGGAGTCAATGATTTCGAGCGCCCCTTCGATTTGTTCGCTCAGGGTCGGGAGAAATTTACCTGTTGCTAGCAGCACAACATCGTCCGCATATGCAATGGCCTTGACGCCGCTGTTTCTAAGTTTAAGAAGGACTTCGTTCAGGACAATTACCCACAGTAGTGGGGATATAACCCCTTCTTGAGGGGTGCCTCTTGAGGCATAGACTTCGAGCTTAGTACCTCCGAGTTCAACTTTGATATGTCTTTCCTTTAGCATATTGACGATCCATTTTATCACGGAATTGTGAATATTAAGGTTCGTTAGAGTTCTATTGACCGCGTCCGTTTTGACATTGTTAAAGGCTCCTTCAATGTCCAGGAAAGCGGCTAGTGTATATTCTTTATTTTTCAGTGATTTTTCTATTGAGCCGACTACACAGTGCAGCGCTGTCTCTACGCTTTTTCCTTTCGTATAAGCGTGCTGCGCTGGGGATATGTCACCTGGGCGTAGTTCACTACGGATGTATATGTCAGCTAATCTCTCAAAGGTCTTTAGGACAAAGGAGGTAAGGCTAATTAGCCTAAAGTCCTTCGCAGAAGTGTGGCTTGCTTTACCGGCCTTGGGTATGAAGACCACTTTGACCTCTTTCCATGATCTAGGTATATACCCCCACATGAGGCTGTTGAGGTACAGTTCTTTAAGTACCGGGATGATTGTGGTTATTGTTTTCTGTAGCATGATCGGGATAATCCCGTCGGGTCCTGGGGATTTAAAGGGAGAGAATGATCCGATTGCCCACTCAATTCCTCCCTCTGTGATAAAATCCGTCGGAGTTTCCGTTACAAAACTACTGTTAGTTACGATGTTATTATCTGGATGGGTCGTACAACCCGGAAAGTGTGCTTTTAGCAGGGAGCTAAGCGATTCTGCATAGGATTCAGTCCACCTTCCGTCGGATTCCTTGAGAGATCCAAGAGGTTTTGATTCCCTGGATAGAATTTTTCTCAGTCTCGCAGATTCTGTCGTACCCTTGATTTCATTACAGAAGTGCTGCCAAGAGTGGCGTTTGGTTTTCTGTGTCTCGTTTTTGAAATTTCTCTGACTGGACTTATACTGTTCCCAGTGCGCTAGTGGTAGTGCGTGTGATAGTGGTATCAATCTTCCAAGTACTGCACCAATACAGCAGTACTGACTCTACATTGGAGCGGAACAATCGCAGCTTGATTCTTAAGCTGAAATCATTGCTTCTCCAGTCTTTCGATAGTATTCCGAACGCAGCTTTAGCTTTCCCAATTCTGCGGCACACATTCAGTTTGGTGCCACCGCGGTCAGCCGAGACCACACTTCCTAAGTAGGTATAGAAAGTTGTCTACTTTCTCGACTACCTATCCGGCAATGTTGAGTTGAGCGCGGTTGTTAGAAGTATCCATGGCTTTTGTTTTGGCTCTCTTTATCTTAAGAGACTCCTACGCTTCATAAAAAGCTCCAAATGGTTTAACGAGTAGGCAGGAGAAACCTTCTCCCTTGATCCACGTAGTACTCGTATCACAATGGACCTATTATTGATCTAAGTGTGCTGGCGATTCTCTGCTGGCAGCCACTTCAACCTAACTTAAGCCCCACTTTGTTTGCCTCAACTTCTACACAAAATAAAAGTCCATTATCTGATGTGAAAGTAGGCAAACATCGTCAGCGTAGTCGAGGTGTATAAGATAAGTTGTCATAGTCAACCGAATTCCATTGTTACCTTCCATCAATGCTGCACAGAGTACATAGCTGATGACCACCAAGAACAACAGCAGTGACAGTATGCACTCCTGACTTTCTCCACTTTGGACTTCAAAGTCCTCCGACACCTTACCATTGTGTAAGACGTGGCACTTACTTCCCTCGTACGTAGCCCTGATAATAGCTATGAATTCTTCTGGGATGCCTCTCCTGCGCAATACCAACCAGATAGCATCTCGATTCAAGCTGGCGAAAGCCTTCTCGAAGCCGATAAACAGCAAATGTAGTGGAAGCTTCTATTCAACGCATTGTTGGATTATGATCCGTAAGGTGCTTATGTGGTCGATGCAGGAGGATCCAGCACGAAAGCCTGGCTCTTCAACATCAAAACTTCAATCTAAATGTTCTTTAACTTGCTCTAGTATGATTCTAGCTATTATTTTGGTTACGGCCGATAGAACGCATGTACCGCTCCAGTGAATATGTGAACAGGATAATAGTGCATATAATAGTAATAGTAGTGTATAGTGTACTTAGGTTAGGTTAGGTTGGCTGTCCACACGAGAATGCAAACACACTTAGACCAGTGAAGGTCCTTTGTGATACCATGGATCAACCATTAGGCCACTCAGGGACTAACAAAACCAACTGGAGCTTTTGATAAAGCGATGGATGCTCATGACGTCTAAGGACGCCAGATCGCCGAGATCATCAAGGAAGAGGGACCCTAGATAGAGCATTCTTTTAAGCGACAGGGCTGGACAAGTGCATAGGAGGTGAAGGATGGTTCCCCTGCAGCTTCTGCAGAAGTCATTGGAGAAGAGACCAAGTCTTTTGGCGTGTTGGCCTATAAGACAATGTCCAGTGAGAACACCGACAACGCAACTGATTTGTGTTCGCTTTAACTTGACCAGATCGGCACTACGTTTTTGATCCAGCTTAGGCCAGATCTGTCTCTAAATGTGACACGTTGAGCCGTTTTTCCATCTGAGGTTGGTCGTGCTAATAGCGTTCAGCTTTAGTAGATACTTACAAGTAGCGGGGGGCATACCCAGGGCTTGCCTGCCAGGCAGAATCCTTAGAGTGGTACCCTGTCTGGTAAGCTCGTCAGCCCTGTAGTTTCCTGGAATGTCCCTGTGGCTGTAATATACAGATAGTATATTACATTTCAGCCAGGACAGGGCTTCCTTAATCGCCATGATTTCCGCCTGGAAAACGCTACAATGATCAGGGAGGCGGAACGAGATGCTCAGATTGAGCTTTTCGGAGAAAACACCACAACCCACCCCACCCTCCGTCTTATAGCCATCTGTAAAGAAGTGAACTGAACTACCATCGATAAGGGAGGAAGTGTCCCATTCATCCCGATTAGGGATACTCGTACGGAAGTTGCGGTCAAATCTCAGTATCGGCGGGGTATAGTCCGTGTGTTCGTGTTTGAATTTGAGAAGATCAAGGATTGAGGAGTGGCCAAAGCGATAGCTAGACCACTGAGAGGAGACTTTTAGGCGGATGGCCGCACAGACAGCCATCTGTTTGCCGAAAATATCTAAAGGTAGCAGGTTGAACAAGATGTCCAATGCCGCGGAGGGAGTAGTTCACCACTGATACAAATGCATGCAGATCTTTGCAACCTAGCTAGTTGGGTGAGATTGGCAGCCCTGTTAAGAGCAGCCAACCATACGATCACGCCATAGAGTAGTATAGGCCTGATAACGGACACGTACAGCCAATGAGTGATTTGAGGCCAGCTGCTACCTATAGCCTTTTTACAGGAATAGAGAGCTACATTAGCTTTCTTGACACGTTCTAGTAGTAGGCTTTCCAGTTCAATTTCCTACCAAAAATAAGACCCAGATATTTTGCGTTTTCAGAGAAGGTGAGACTGGTGCCATTTATCATAGGAGGGTCTATGAGGGGAATTTTATATTTCCTCGTGAAGAGAACGAGTTCCGTTTTATAGGGATTAACCCCCAGTCCACATTTTGAGGCCCTTCTGGTGAGCCGAAGTAGACCATATTGGAGGATTTCCCTGAGAGTGTCCGGGTGTTTACCGGAGGCAGCAATAGCAATGTTATCAGCATAGGCGATCACTCTACAACCTGACGTATCCAAGTCCATCAGTAGCTCATTTACTACCCCTTTCCACAGAAGAGGTAACAAGACTCCACTTTGAGGTGTGCCGCAGTGAGCAATTCTTCTGGCCGATGCTCCGCCCAGCTGTGTGTTAATAATCCTGCATGTAAGCAATTGATTGATCAACACTTCGAGCGCAGTATCCACTTTCAGATTTGCAAGTGCGTTGGTAATCGCCTTTGATTTGATATTGTTAAAAGCTTCCTCAATGTCAAGGAAAGCCACCATGGTGTATTCTTTGATGCTCAAGGATTTTTCAATGATGCGCCCAAGCGAATGTAAGGCTGTCTCAACCGATTTGCCTTTGCAGTACGCATGTTGGGACGGCGAGAGCAGAGCTGGGCTAATACTTTGCCGAAGATGGATATCAATTAACCTTTCTAAAGTTTTGAGCAGAAATGACGATAGATTGATAGGTCGGAGATCCTTTGGTTCCACATGCGAGCTTTTTCCTGCCTTAGGTATGAATATGACTTCAACCTCGGTCCAAAGATTGGGAATATAGACCAGATTTAGACAGCCCGACTAGATGACTTTGAGCCATGGAAGCACAATGTCCTCGCATTGCTGAATTTCAGCTGGAAAAATACCGTCAGGTCCTGGGGACTTGAAGGGTTTGAAACTGCGCATGGCCCATCGGATCTTTTCTGTAGTTACCAAGACTAAGGAGTTGCTGCCAGGTTGACGGGGGGTATTTACCACTTGCGAGACAGCAACAGCGGAGCTACCAAGAAAGTGAGTATCCAGTAAGATGTCAATGGATTCCTCAGCGAAGGAGGTCCAGTGACTATCCGGATGCAAAAGGTAACTGGGTATAGAAGGGCTTTTAGAGAGGATTTTCCGCAACCTGGACGCTTCCGAGGACTCTTCAATGCTGTCGCAGAAGAGTCGCCAGGATCGTCGTTGCTCTTTCCTCAGTGAGATTTTGTATTGCTTTGAGAGACAATTTATAGGAGTCACAATCGGCCGTCTCACGGGAGCTTTTAGCAATATTAAAAAGGAGCCTACTGTCTTTCCTAAGAGTGCTGCGATTTGCATTCCACCAGGGTGGTTTCTTTTTGTATAGTGCACTTAGAATAGTAGGATTACAAAATAGCAGAGAAAAGGGAGTAATAGTAGGGAAGAATAGCAGTCTGAATAGCAGTACAAAGTAGCAGTGCAAAGTTCCAGCACAAAGTTGCAGTGAGAGCTAACAGTGCAAAGTATTAGCGGTGTACACCGATGGATCAAAAATTGAAATACATATGTGTATGCGCAGCCATCTTCTCTTAACGGCTTGGTATCTCCATGTCAGCTTGGCTTCCGAAGTACAGCAGCGTTTGCTAGACGACGTCCTAGCAGTGACAATAGGAACTCGTGAAACTGTGGTGAGGAGGATATCAGCTATATCGACAGCCAGGCGGCGATAAAAGCAATATTTGCTACAGAAATAAAATCGAAGCTTATGAAGTATTGCAGCGAAGAGCTCCAGTTTCTTGGAATACAGCACGGGGTAAAGCTCTGCTGGGTCCGTGGTTATAAAGGCACACCAGGGAATGAGAAAGTCAACGAACTGGCTAGAGGAGGCTTAGCACTAAACTCGGACCAATCCGACCCCTCAGTGTACGCCTTGCACACTCAAACTTGAATCAAGGAGTAAAGCTCTAATGGAGGCAAACAACAGGTGGACCTCTTAAGGTACTTGTGCCACCACGAGGAAGCTACGGCATACATTCTATCTTCTTTTCCCCCATGGGTATCAAAATGGCTCTTTATTGACCTGAGTGTGGTGTAGAGGATTTCTATACCCTATACCAGCCCACATACCTAACCTAACTTAACAGTGCGAAGTAGCAGCAAAAAGTAGCAGTTCAATAGAGCAGTGCAAAATAACATCTACATATGTGTAGATCTTGGATTAGGAAACTTTGACGAATAGAGAATCGTTTCTTAATTCAGAAGATTGAAACTAGATTATATTAACCTCGCTGATAAAGGTACTTTACTGCGCCCTTTGTTGTTATTATTTCCGAGTTCACTTGGAATTCGGAAATAGCAGGTATTCGTCTTCGTGTTAGCATCTCGTGTCAGCTATCTCTGTTTTCTCTGTTGCAAGGCATAGACCGTGATCTTCCATCCAGGAATCGACCCATCTCATGACATGGTTTACCTTCGTCTGTGCATCCTCTGTACTTCGTGCAGTAATAACTACGGCAATGTCGTCCGCGTAGCCGACAAGGAAACTATCGTCGGGGACCTCCATGCGTAGGATCCCATCGTAAGAGATGTTCCACAAATCAGGTCCCAGAATGGAACCCTATGCTAAGCGGCTTTTGAAAGTAGTTGGTCCATGTGATACCACAATCCTCCTGCTATCCAGAAGTTCAGGAGCTCCTACGGTAGACAGCTTAGTCGACGTGCTACAGCCCGGTTTTAAAGGAGTACCGGTCTCCGATTTTGTTTGCTTTTGTTTTGAAGAGGACAAGGGAATGTACAGAGATCCGCAGTGTACTGATAAGGCTGGTTGTCGCCAGGTTTCCCAATACTCCGTTCACGACAGAGCTATTTTTGGGAGGGGCTTCGAGTCAGGTTGATCCTCGGCACGGGTCGTATTACACCTTGATGCAGCCAACCCGAGAGAAGAGAGGGGAACGGAAAGGATGGGAGAGGACGAAAGTAGGGTCGACTGCAGTTTAGCTTCAAATCTCATCTGGGGAAAACTACCCGATAATCTTTGACTTTTACTAGGCCCTTACACCATAACAAGGTGTGCAGTCATGTAAAGGATCTTTTGGAATGAACTGGTCCAGCTGGGAAGTGGATAGGTACTCTTTCTTCTGAATTCACAAGGTTTTCCGATTGGAAATGGTGTATTGATCAATCAATCCCTTTCTAGCCTAACATATCCTATATGTATAGGCTAGAATAGGTATGTGGGCCGGCAGGGAGAAACGCTCTCTGCTACATTCAGGTCAGTGTGGACCGATTGTGATACCTATAGAGACCACTTACTTTGTTTCTGCATACAAACCACCCTGATGATTTGATGAAGTTTAGCATCTTTCCTGTCGAAACGCCGGAGAGCTCCTCGAGATTCTGGAAGAAGTATTTGCCAAGGAACTTTTTCCTGGAGTGTAAAAGACCCGGATAGTGGCACAGAAAGTGGGTAGTGTCCTCAAAAACCCCTCATTACCACACCCCTCGTTACCACACCCTCTACAGAGTTCCTCCTCCGTCAGTCGTAGTTTCTTCAAGTGGTACCGCAGAGTATTGTGCCCCGTGAAGATGCACACGAGGGTGGAAAGGGATTTCCTGTCTTTTGAGTAATTCTCTCAGTCCTCGCTTTGTCGAAGGATGGGCATAGTTTCCTAGTGGTGGCACAAGTTTCCATGGAGGTCCATCTTGTGTTCGCCTCTCTTATGGCTATATTCCCCGCAACGAGCTTGATTGTGCAAGGCGGGATACACACAAGGGGGTCAACTTGTTCTGGTAGGGCTGCTGAGCCAATTCTTGCTAGCTGGTCGGCTTCTCATTGCCTAGGATACACTCGTGTCCAGAGATCCAGCAGAGCGATATCCAATAACCCTGAGCTTTTCTCGACAGCACTTCACAAGCTTCGCTTCAATTTCGGTGGCAGTAATCGCTTTTATAGCTGCCTGACTGTCGATAAAGATGGTGATACCTTTTGGTGGTATTGCCCTTACCGCAGACTCACGAGCGGCTGTTGCCACTGCTAAGACATCTGCTTGAAAGACACTGCTGTAGTCTGGAAGTCGTGTGGATTTCGATATACCTAGGAGGTCGGAGAAGATGCCTGATCCTACACCAGTGCTCATATTTGAACCATCCGTGTAGATGGCTATAAATTCGATGTTAGGTATGTGACCGCTTTTCCATTCTTCCCTGCTAGGGTAGGCGATAGAAAAAGGCCTTACAAAGTCTAAATATGGCGTCATGTAGTCCGTTATGGGCACCAGGCCAAAGTAATCAACTAGGATCATCGAGTGTCCTATATTATTTGGTTTCCAGTTTGCATTAATGGCTGCTGACGTGCGCATAAAGATGTCCAGCAGGTTGAGAATAGCGTCGAGTCCTGTTTACCTATATGTATGCTCAGGGGCGTTGGGTTTGGATGCACCTCAATGTACAGATGGTCTAAGAGCGACAAATGCGATAGCTTCATAGATATTTTAATTCACATACTTACTCTCACCCTGTACCTAATACCAATCAGAAATGATTGAAACACTATCCTGACGTACATTTTGTCAATCTATTTCCTCTTGCGTTGGTTCGTTATTTAGGTATTAAAATATCCTCTTTAGGTCCTGGCAACGAGTTATCACTGGAAACCACTAGAAATTGCCGCTGGCAATCACTGACCACTGTTTGCATATAAAAAAGAGGAAATTGAACGATTAAAAGGAAACTGACCTAGATTCACAGGCACTCTTGATTGCCTACGTTTTAACCCTTTTTTGGTGAGCTCTAAGGGATGAATAGAAAAAAAGAAAATAAAATCGATTTTTGACAGGCTTACATTTGATTTGGCAACAAATATGGAATGTGGAGTGATAGGAAGCCTGTCGTGCCTTGATGATTTACAAATTAGAGGAACAGCCGAAGGGGTAGGTAGCCATTGCGTGCTGGTAAGAATCAAAACTTTTGTTTTTGGTAATTATATACACGATACCTTCGAAAACAGTTATTAGGTGATAACCTAACTGAATTAGCTTGCGGACAAATTATAGGCTTGGACTTTTCTTTCTAAGGAAAAAACCCACCCCCTTCGAGAGGTCTTTTTTCAACAACTGCTTATACCCACCCACCTGTGTCCGTAAAGTAAGATGAATGGTTTAACTTAAGCTTCGTCTGCTATTACTAGGGCGACATGTATTCCGTAGAACGACTTTAAACCGATTACACTACTCAAAACAATGAGATTCGAAAGCAAACCCCATTTTCTATTGAATTGCCATTCAGTGCGTAATTTAAAGGAATTTCCATCAGAGAGCACAAGGAAACATGCTATAACCATCCATATTGACTGCCGGTATTAAAAAAACGCCCGAAACGACCGCCATTCGACAAAAAAAGAAAAGGAAACTACCAAACTCCTAACGCTGCTGGATGGACTTGGGAACGTGAGAAAGCCGAAAAGTTTCATCCAAACGCGTAATAGAGAGAAAGTACCCGATCTAGGAGTCGTCGTCCTCTCGCTTCGCACTAAAAGTTGAAAATTGAAAAATTTTTGTCGATTATGGCCAAAACGTGACTGGAAATATGAATCCTTTTTTGTTTTTTTTTTTTTTTTCTTTTGTGTGTGTTTCTGTTCATGTTTCGGATCGAATCGAAACGATTCCCCCCGTATGTAATCCTTTCACAATGGTCTATGCATCCGTATGGGGATGTAGTTCGGATGGTAGATGGGCAATCTATAGCAGTTTGCTTCAGCCACTTGGATTGAACGCAAACAATGCTGGGAATTTCTATTCCTGTCTTCTTTTTTTTTTTTTTTTACTCTGATCGATTTAATATATACTTTTTGGACCGCTTTTAGTAGTTGTTCACTGAGCTACAATTGGTGTTTAGTTACAGTGTGTTCTAGAAAGTTGAGGGAATGATGGCAAAAAGGACTTTGATTCGCCCTTGAAGCAAGTTGAGGGTTGTACTATCAGAAATGTACAAGTTTTGTGGAGTTATTGTACAAAGATATAGAGATTTATAAGAACCTTTCAGGCTAAGTGGCTGAAAGGATTAAGGAAGGTAGGAATCAAGCGGTTGGTCTTTTTAATACGAGTGCCATTGACTATGTTGTTATTGAGGATTAAGTATATGGCAAAATTTTGCTATTTAATGAGTTGAACAAAATTATGATCAGTAACGATCTCGACTGGGTCAGATGTAGCTCAACACTCGAGTGGAACCTAATAAATGTGAAAGGGAGGAAAACGACGAGCCATTTCCTAGAACTGGAAAACAACGTGGAAGAGGTCAATAGGGCTAACATACAGGCATATGAAAGCAGTTGCCCCATCAGTCGTAAGAAAGATCCGAAAGATACTCCATGGTGGAACAAAACGCTGGTCGAATTAAGAACAAAGGTGCGCAAGCTCTTTAACAAAGCAAAGCGCGACGGAGACTGGCAGACATACAACGAGCAATTAACAAAATATGACTTGTATATTAGGAAGGCTAAACGGAATAGCTTTAGAGCATTCTGTGACAACATAGCGTCAACCCCTGCAGCAGCCGGATTACATACGGCACTGGCTAAGGAGAAAGCAGGCGCGCCGTGCTCACTGAAAAAGCAAGATGGCAGCTACACCGAAGATGAAGAGCAGAGGGCCCTTCTACTGTGAAGAGCACACTTTCCGGGTAGCTCGATCTATAGCAGCACAGATGTATTCGAAAGATTTAGAAGGTCCAGGAGAGAAGACTGGACGAAGGCAAAAGACATCTGCATGAAACAAAGGCTAAGTTGGGCTGTGAGCACATTCCAGCCTTTTAAAGCACCGGGAGTGGATCGATTATCAATGCTCTATTACGAAAAGGGCAGGAACTCATTACGGCACATCTTCTAGGACTACTAAGAAGCAGCTTAGCACTTGGGTATATACCAAGAATCTGGAGAAGGGCAAAGGTCATATTCATCTCGAAAGTGGGTAAAAGAGACACCACTTCACCTAAATCCTATGGACCTATTAGCCTGACCTCATTCATGCTAAAAACGCTAGAAAAGGTCATAAATAATCACCTAAATATGACTGTGCTGGAGTGAATACCTCTCCATCACAATCAACATGCCTACAAAGCAGGAAGATCCACCGAAACCGCGCTCTACCAGCTGACAAGTCGGGTCCAGGAAGAACTGGAGAGCGAGGAAACGGCTGTATGTGCTTTTCTAGACATCGAAGGAGCCTTCGACAACACCTCCCATGAAGCAATTAGGAGGGGTCTGGAAATAAAAGAAGTAAATCACACCACAAGCAATTGGATGTGTGAAATGCTGAGAACTAGGACGGCTGAGACAGAGGTGGGTCATAAAATCATCACTTTAAGCACCACTAGAGGCGGAGAGACGGAGTCGGTGTCGGAATTTTCTCGGAAGATCTGGACATACACCTCTCCTTTAACCTTCCAGACTACTGCAGCGTTTTTCAAGCCGAAATCACCGCGGTTCGTAAAGCTGCTGACTGGCTGGCGGCTAGCACACTATCAGCACCTGATATTGTTATTTATGTCGACAGTCAGGCAGCCATCAAATCCCTCGCATCCAGCACTACGAGATCTAAGGCAGTGAAAGACTGTCGCATATCTCTTAACGAGATAGCTGGTCAGTACAACCTCACCCTTTGCTGGGTACCAGGTCACTGTGACATACCGGGGAATTGTGCAGCCGACGAACTAGCACGACAAGGCTCCTCTGGTACAGATAGCATAAGCATCACCGACATCGAAGCGCCAGCGTCTTATGTTAAGTACCTCATTCAAATTGATGCCGAGAAAGTAGCCAATCATCGATGGCAACATCTAGACCAATGTCATACCGCCAGACAGCTCTGGCCGATACTCAATAAATCCAGGTCCATCGGACTCTTGAAGCACAAGAGAGGAACCCTCTCAAAAATAACAAATGTCCTCACTGGACACTGCGTCATAGGAAGACATGCCCAGAGATTAGGTATCCCTCATAACGACTTCTGCAGAAGCTTCAGAGATGAAGAGGAAGAAGAGACCATCAGTCATCTCCTGTGCGCCTGTCCTGCGCTCGCCAACATCAGGAAGGCCACTCTGGGTGAATACTTCTACAATGATCTTAATGATCTCGGCAACGCCTGCACGGCTAAAATTCTAGACTTCATTCAACGAAGCAAATGGTTCCAAGAGTCAGAGGGTGACCCACCCGCCTTACACATCGGCAGTACAATGGACCTACTTTCTGGTCTAAGTACATCCTCATCGAGGGCCGATCCTAACCTAACCTAAACTAGAGGCTGCCCACAAGGAGGGGTATTATCACCATTGATGTGGAGCCTAGTAGTAGATGAACCACTGCACAAATTGACAGACGCCAGCATTAAGTGTCAGGGGTACGCCGACGACATACTCATTGTTGCAAGAGGAAAATTTTAAGAAACGCTATGCGAAATTATTCAAAGGGGATTAAAATTCACACAGAAATGGTGCGAAACGGTAGGACTTAGAGTAAATCCTACCAAAACCACTGTGATATTCTTTACCAAAAAGAGACAGCTAAAGCGTATGCAACCTATCCTACTGGAAGGTATCAGGATGGACCCACAGAAACAGGTCAAATACCTAGGTTTAACACTAGACAGTAAACTCCTTGGGAAAGAACACTTAGAAGCTGTGGTAATCAAAGCCACTAGAGCACTCACGCTGTGCAGAAACATTTAAGGAAAGGCCTGAGGTTCCAGCCCAGTCACACTGAGATGGATGTACATGATGATAGTAAGACCCATCATCACATACGGGGCAGTGGCATGGGTTAACCAAACAAGGTTAACTACGACAAGGACATCGCTGAGCAAGGTGCAGAGACTAGCATGCGTAAGTATAACAGGTCCCATGCGAACCTGTCCCACAGCAGCACTGGAGGTGATCGTAGGTATACCTCCACTACACATAGTGCTAGAGCGAATCGCCAAGGAGACCATATTGAGAATAAGCAAAGAGGGCAACGGGAAAGGAACATGCATCGCTAATAAAGAGCGAGTAACCCTATCCAAATTGGTGCCGCTTCTGGACTGGCCCAGAGACGATATGGTCAAGAAATACTGCTTTGAAAGAAAGTTCGAATCAAAGCTGCGCAACAAAAAGGATTCGAGCAGTGAGTTCGACAAGTACCAACTCAAACAACATACAATAAAATGGTACATGGACGGATCGAAAACATCTACAGGCACTGGCGCGGGGGTGTACGGGCCCAGGACCAGATACTCAGAATCACTGGGAATATTCCCTGGTATATTCCAAGCAGAAGTTCACGCGATCGAAAGATGCGCGCAATTCAAACTAGACAGGAATTATCGCGGGCAGGACATCGCATTACTGTCAGACAGCCAAGCTGCTATCAAAGCACTGACCTCACACGAGATCAGATCCAAACTGGTACGGGAATGCCTCACCAGGATCAACATATTGGGAGAGGTAAATACAGTAACTCTCTACTGGATACCAGGTCACGTAGGAGTAGAGGGAAACGAAGCAGCTGATGAACTAGCTAGAAACGGATCAGACACGCCGCTCCTTGGACTAGAGCCCTTTTGTGGGATAAGACCCCACAAAATAACGGAAGACTTAAGGAAAGAGGAAGAGAATAAATGGGCCAAGCATTGGGACGATATCCCCCAACTAAGACAGGCGAAATAGCTTCTGGGGAAATACAACCAGAAAAGAAGTAGAAGCTGCCTAAGAGTCAGCAAGAACCGACTTCGCATCTTGACGGGCATGTTAACGGGTCACTGTAGGCTCAAGGAGCACCTCAGGAAACTGGGTACAGAGAGAGACGTACACTGCAGATTCTGCAGGGACTTCGCAGAAACACCAGCACACCTTCTTATGGAATGCAAAGCACTGATCCACAAAAGAAGAAATCACTTAGGTGCACACATCCTATCAGAAGTGGATCTACCCTCGCTGAATCCACTCAAGATACTCCGGTTCATAGCAGCAGTTGGACTGGAGGAAGTACTCTAGACCGAGTATATCATCGACTAGAGCCTCAGTTTGAGGGGCACAATAGATCTGCTAAATGTCACAGTGCACTTGCACCTCACAATAATAATTACATTACATTACAACGATCTCGACTGAATCTAAGAAATGGTTCGATTTCATAACTTCATTGTTGTCGAAACTAGATTCGCAATGACAGATAGATAGATAGTAGTAGTTGTAATGAGATGCAAGTGCACTGCGACCTTTAACAGATCAATTGTGCGCCCCAGACTAATGCTCTACTCGATGATATGCTCGGTCTAGAGCACTTCCTCCAGTCCAGCTGCTGCTATGAACTGGAGTATCTTGAGTGGATCCAGCAAAGGTAGATCCGTTTCTGATAGGAGATAGGCATCGAGGTGATTTATTTTTTTTGCAGATCATTGCTTTGTATTCCATAAGAAGGTGCGCTGGTGTGTCTGCAAGTCTCTGCAGAATCTGCAGTGTCCGTCTCCCTCTATTTCCAGTTTACTAAGGTGCTCATTGAATTTGGGGTGACCCGTTAACATGAATATCAAGATCCGAAGTCCATTCTTGCTAACTTTTAAGCAGGTTCTGCTTCTTTTTTTGTTGTATTTCCACAGAAGTTATTTTGCCTGTCTAAATTAGGAGATATCGCCCCAATGTTTGACTCATTTGTTCTCTTCCTCTTGCCTTAAGTCCTTTCATATTTGTGGGGTCCTATCTCACAAACGGGTTCTGGTCCAAGGAATGGCATGTCTGATCCATTTCTTGTTAGTTCATCAGCTGTTTCGCTCCCCTCCACTCTTACATGTCCTGGTACCCAGTAGAGAGTCACTTTATTTGCTACTCCCAGTCTGTTGATCCTGGAGAGGCATTCCCATACCAGTTTGGATCTGATCTCGTGCGAGGTCAGTGCTTTGATAGCGGCTTGGCTGTCTGACAGTATTGCGATGACCCGCCCGTCATATTTCCTGTCGAGGTTGAATTGCGCGCATCTTTCGTTCGCGTGAACTTCTGCTTAAAATATGCTGGGGAATATTCCCAGTGAGTATGAGTATCTACTCTTGGGCCCGAACACTCCTGCCCCAGTGCCAGTAGATGGACTTAAGACGCTTCCCTGGTGCACGATGAATTTGATTGGGAACTCTTCGGTTACTCCAGCGAAGCATCTTACTCTTGTTTTTGATCCTTCGTACATAGAATTCTGGACCCTCTCGATGTCTTAGCGCCACCCATATCCGATCTCGTGGTCCAGTAAAACTATTTGAGCAAAGTCAACTTTCATCTAGGTAGGTACTATCGGCATGAAAACTATGGGGATTTCACCCGAATTGTTTCTAATTACGTGCATCTACCCCATCCGTTCTTTTTTTATTTATTTATTTTATACGTTTTTGAAAAACATATATGCTCGAATCGGCAGAAGTGAAAACGCAAATTTTGAAATCTGAAATGTAAGCTAACTTCCTCGCCATACTTTCGCAGCTTTTCGCTGTCGGGACTTACAATTTAAATGCTGATAGAAGTCAAAGTTAGAAGAGGATAAATGTCCAAACTACATATTGGACATTCTGTGGACTACAACGAATGCTTGCTCAAAATAAATCTGTCCTTCTCGTCGTCCTAGGACTACTCTAAAGGAGGAATAGAGAAACGAAAAACCATCTGAAATGAGAAAAAAAATTTCAAGATTTGCTATTTGAGATTGATGGTCAAAATGTTTCAACAGAGCGAATTGTTCCCGTTGGAGTCCTAGTTTCCACCCTCCCAGGGGTGCAACAAAAATTGCCTTGGCATACTACAGTGATATATTTCGCCCTCTACCCGGTTAAGATTGGAAAAATCTGTGAAAACTTAAATAAACAGTTGACACGAGAACATATGAGAGATCAAATGGAAACATACACTCTCAATTTACGAAGGATAATGGAAAAATACAGACCAAGCGAGGGAGGGGACTGAACAAAAAAAAGAAGGAAAAGATGAATTAAGGTATACGGAAAAGAAGGACAGCGATTTCGACTTGAAACTTTTGGCCATCTGGTTTATATTCTTCCTCTCATCCTTTGGAAATAAATATCGAGGTATACACTCAGGTATCTGGTCTATTCTAAAATGGAAATTAAAGTCAAATATTTTATATCGGGGAAGTGGTGGTTTTTTCGTTATCCTTGTGCAGGATTCGCAATGCGGTTTGTGTTAATATGGTTTCAGTTTTCTTCTTTTTTTTTTTTTACTCAATGGAATTGAGTGGAGGAAGCAAATATGCTTTAAATGTTGAACTATGAGTTCTCAAGGGGAATTCAGAAACTAAGTAACTTCCCTGGGTTACTGGTACTTATTTTTTTTTAAGCGAAAAACTTTAGCAGGACTTTTGGTTTCATTGACAAGAGAACATTTCATTTTTTTATGATTTATTTGGAAAAGTTTTCATTTTTATGGTTTTCCAAAGGAATGCCAAGGTTACGAGGAGAAAATATAATATTATCCGAACCTAACATTGCGGAGCATACATACGCGTGTAATATTTTCTGAAAAGGGTTGAGCATAGGGGATGGAAATTTCAATTTTGCAAGCATTATAGCGTTAATCCCTATTGAAATGGGTTCACGTTATTAGATTGTGTACGGCAGCCCAGCCATGGGTCATTTTGTGGAGCTTATACGTGCCAGTTTTTATTTTCAACTTCTTTGTAGTTTTTTTTTTATTTTTTTTTTATGGATTTCAATTCTCCAGAAGGAAGGTCAAATTGTGAAGAGTTGATCCCGACTGGGGAGTAAGTCCTTTTCATGTTCAAAGGATTTGCAAAGATTAACTTGTGTGTGAGACGGTCAGTTCGGCTGGATGTTAAGGTTTAAATAATCAAGAAGTTATGACAAGTATTTCATCTTGTTTCGCATGATTAGTCCGTATTTCATTTTTAAGGGAAGGATCCTTTGTTTATTTAACTACATGTTAGGCATCGAACTTCGCAGGTGGCAATATTAATTTTCCATGGTGGAAGCTTACTATTTGAATACATTCAACTTATGTACAATTATTATGTTGGATAATTTTTTTATTTTGTTGATTGGGAGGCGTAATCTTTAAAAGACGAAACTCAGTACGTCCTGAGTATCATCGTGACTTAGCTGGAATTCACATATCAAGTCCGCCACTGAGCGTGCTACTAGAGCACTGTGGGCCAGTAAACGCCTATACGGCAGAACTTGGGGTCTCCCTCCTAAGATGATACATTGGTGGTACATTATGATGGTTAGACCCATTATCGCATATGCGGCCATCGTCTGGTAGCCAAAAACTCTCCAGCAGACAACGGCAAACAAGTTGCAGAAGTTGCAAAGTATTGCCTGTCTTGGCCTTACAAGTGCGATGCGCACCTGCCCTACGACAGCTCTGGAAGCTATTGTTTGGCTTACACTCTTACCAAGACTCTACGAGTTAGAAATCTTTATACGAGAAAAAGATATTGATATATGCTTGGTCTGCGAAACTCATCTGACAAAGCAATCGAATGTTAAGATAAGGGGATATAGCGTGTATCACGCCTTTCACCCATCGGAAAGAGCCAGAGGCGGATCATCCTTGTTTATAAAAGAATGTATCGAACACTCAGCGGAAGTAAAGATTGAATTAGAAGCAATGCAAGTAAGCACGGTACGCGTTAGAAATAGACATTTTGCTTTCAACATTTCGTCTATATATTGTCCACTGCGATGTAAACTTGAAGAAAGTGATTTCACAAACATCTTCAACTTCCTTAAACCAAATTTTATTATTGGTGGCAATTTCAACGCGAAACACCCCTTCTTTTTCACTCGACGGGTAAACCAACATATTGGCCGACTGATAGAAATAAGATACCAGATCTGATCGATTTCTTAATTGTTAAAGATATATCTGGCAACTGTATAAAAGTTGAAGAAAGCTTTGATCTCTCCTCTGATCATTCTCCAATCATTATGACGATAAGCGAAGCTCTGATTAAAAAAGTAGGTCCGGCCAGATTAACCAGCGCGAAAACGAATTGGGATGGCTTCAAAAAAGATATTGAATCAAATACTGAGCTGAGCGTATCACTTAAAACGCCCTATGAACTTGAAGTTGAAGTAGATCGCTTCGTCGAAATCCTACAGAATGCCGCGTGGAAGAATACTCCGAAACCTAAGAAAACGCCGGGCAGCTATATTCAAAATTATCCGCAGGAAATAAAAGAGATGATTAAGGAGAAGAGGAAAGCGCGCAAAAAATGGCAACAAACTCGGGCTCCGCAACATAAAGCACATCTTAACCATTTGTGTAACTTATTAAAAAGATCTATTAAAGACCTTAAGAATAATGAAATGCAAATTCACCTAGAAAGCTTAACGGCAGAAAAAGATTCTAATTATTCGCTTTGGAAGGCTATAAAAGGTATTAAAAAACCTCAAATTCAAGCCGCGCCAATTAGGAAAAATCAAGACGAATGGGCCAGGCATGATAAAGAGAAAGCGCAAGTTTTCGCCGCCCACCTGGAAGAAACTTTCAAACCGTTTGATGGACAAGCACTTATTGAAAATATAAATACGTCGTATATAGACAATAGCGTGATAAGAAATGCAACGCTTACCGAACTTAAGGAAGAAATAAAGAAACTTAAACCTAAGAAAGCTCCTGGATACGACCTAATTACGGGAGAGGTTCTTAAAGCACTACCAAGAAAAGCTCTAATTAAGCTTCTGTACATTATAAACGCCGCGATTAGACTAGAATATGTTCCCAGTCAATGGAAAGTCGCCGAAGTTATAATGGTCCTTAAGCCTGGAAAACCGCCGAATGAAAAAACCTCTTATAGACCGATTTCGCTTCTTCCAATTATATCCAAAGTGTTCGAGAGAATATTGGTTAGGCGAATACAGCCGGTTATAGAAGAAGGGCATCTCATCCCTGATCATCAATTCGGATTTAGAAGTAAGCATTCTACAGTTGAACAAGTACATCGAATAACACATGTAATCGAAAAATCACTTGAAGAAAAAAAGATTTGTTCAAGCGTATTCCTTGACGTTTCTCAAGCCTTTGACAAGGTCTGGCACGAAGGCTTAAAGTTTAAATTACGACAAGTTCTGCCAGAGCACCTATATAATATTTTGAAGAACTACCTTGCGAATAGACTATTCCGCGTCAAATGTGGAAACGAATATTCGGATTTTAAGGAAATAATGGCTGGGGTGCCGCAAGGAAGCGTTCTTGGTCCGGTCTTATATCTATTATACACTCGTGATATACCGCAAGTAGAAGGCACTGAGCTAGCTACATTTGCCGACGACACTGCTATCTTGACAGTAGGTAAAACGGTCGAAGATACTACAGAAAAACTGCAAGAAGCTTTGAATAGAGTAAATGAATGGACAAAGATTTGGCGAATCGCACTCAACGAGACCAAATCTGTTCATGTAAATTTTACTTATAAAAAAATAAATAATTTGCCGATCTTTTCAAACTCGGTTCAAATTCCGTTTGCAAACGAGGCTAAGTATCTTGGAACGACACTTGATGCAAAGCTGAAATGGAAAACGCACGTTAAGAAAAAACGCAAAGAACTAGATAACAAATATCGAGAAATGTATTGGTTACTTGGGAAATATTCCAAGCTTAATATAGAGAACAAACTGCTTTTATATAAGCAGGTGCTAAAGCCTGTATGGACATATGGTATACAACTCTGGGGTTGTACCAAAATAAGTAATATTAAAATTTTACAAACTTTTGAAAACAAAGTGCTAAGAGGTATTGTAAATGCGCCATGGTATATCAGAAATAGTGATATCCACAGAGATCTTGGCATTAAAACAGTCGAAGACGAAATCAAAAACTACGCGAGAAAACATAAAAGTCGACTAGAAAGTCACGTTAATATAACAGTCCTCCAAGTTTTGGATGAAGGAAACTTACTACGCCGTCTACAAAGAACAAAACCTTTAGACTTAGCGCGATAAGTAACCGCGTCCAAACTGCGGAACTAGCAGGAACTTCTAATGGGAAGGTACCTGCAAAACGTCCTTATTTCGTGAAACGAAAACTACTTGATAAGTCGAATACTTAGTTGTAGTAAAAATGAAAACCAATTCTGTTTTGAAGGGAGGTTTTTTAGTGGGTAAGAATCCCACACTACTATGAGCACGCGCTGTCGATCCTCATAGTGTCTTCTTGAAGATTTGCACCTACCCTCGGAAAAAAAAAAAAAAAAAAAAAAAAAAAAACTCTTACCAATCTTCATTAGGAAGATGGCTGCAAGATATGCCGTCATATGCCAGTATAAACCAGGTGACCTTGTGGGACATTTAAAGATACTCAATTCAATCCCTAAAAAGACATGTTCTGCACTTTACCAGATACTATGGTCAGGCAATATTGCTTTGGTAGGTTATTCGAGGTTGAAATATTGGACTGCGAAAATTGGTCCAATGGTGCTCCAACATTGGACCCTAGAAGTCTGGTCTGGTTCACCGACGGTTCGAAAATGTATTCTGGAGTTGGAGCTGGGGTTTCTGGACCCAACACACAGTTTTCGGTACCTATGGGTACGACTCCACTGTGTTTCAGGCTGAAATCCATGCCATTGAGATCTGTGCCAGACACAATCTCCGCAAGGGATCAAAGGCGCTAGAATACATATCTTCTCAGATAGCCAAGCAGCACTTATGGCACTATCGTCCAACCAAATGGACTCCAGAACCGTGAAATGCTGCTACGATGCATTACAAGACCTTGCCAAATACAACAGGGTAAAACTCTGTTGGGTACCTGGACACCAAGGGATTGTGGGCAACGAATCTGCAGATGAGCTTGCTATGGCTGGCTCAGAATCTGTGTTCATAGGTCCTGAACCTTATTGTGGCGTCAATTGGGCGACAGCTGCAATGCTGATTAACGAATGAGAAAACAAACTTCGTCTAGACCACTGGATTAGTGGGCCAGGTCTAAGACAATCCAAACGATTAATCAACCCTTACTCCTATAAGGAAATCCTTAATTTAGATAGGGAAAGCATTATGAAGCTTGTGAGCTTCTTACTGGCCCTTAAGAAGCAGGTTTCCACTCTGGATCCTGCTGTGCTGACCACATCAACACCCTGCGGATTATCATCGAACAGTGTGTTGAATATCGATCGCCACTGCACCTGTTGTTCATCGATTTTGAGAAGGCGTTCGAAAGTGTCAACAGGGAGTTTATTTGGAGTGGCTTACGCAGGAGAGGTGTTCCCGATAAACTAATTGTTATTATCAAAGCTACGTATGAAGACTCCAAATGTCACGTTCTGCACAGGGGAAGGTTGTCTGAGGAATTTGAGATCCAAAGTGGGGTAAGACAAGGCTGTATCCTTTCACCAATATTATTTTCCTATTGGTGATTAGCGATGTTCTCCATGCAGCTTTGTCGACGGGAAACGGAGGAATTCGATGAACTCTTACATCTCAACTGAAACGTCTTGACTACGCTAACGATGTATGCTTACTCTCCCACAGAATTATGGACCTCCACCAAATGACAGCAGATGAGGAGAGGGAGGCAGGCGTTGTCGGGCTGAAAATTAATACGGCAAAAACTAAAATTATCAGCCTTGGAACTAACTCATCGGCTCAAATATGCATTGCTGGACAACCGGTAGAGTGAGTAAAGGATTTCCAGTATCTTGGGAGTATTGTTTCGAGTGATGTTGGAACCGAACTGGATATACCCAACAGGATCGGCAAAGCAAAGTCCGCGTTCGGGATGTTGTCCAAAATATGGCGAAGCAATGCAATCAGTTTGAACACCAAGATAAGACTGTTCCGCTCCAACGTTGAATCCGTGCTGTTATATGGTTGCAGCACGTGCAGAGTGACAACTTCTATCACCAGAAAGCTGCAAACGTTTGTTAATAGGTGTCTGCGCAATATCTTAAAGATTTTCTGGCCCAATCGTATCTCGAACGAACATCTTTACGAGAGAACGGGTCAGGAACCAATAGGCACATCCATCCAACGGCGGAAGTGGCAGTGGATTGGTCACATGTTCCGAAAGGAAGGAAGCAGAAAGGAATGGAACCCTCTAACTCAGGATGGCAGAAGACCTGGCGGTCCGCAAGGAACATGGCGCAGAACAGTCGAGAAGGAGGCACGGCAGTTAGGGAAAAGTTGGGGAGAACTCAGACACATTGCCAGAAACCGTATACGATGGCGCGTAGGCATAGCAGAGGCCCTAGGACCCACAAGGGGATACAGATCATAAGTAAAGGAGTGTGATGCCTTCCGTGTGGCTGGATTGGTGTAGTGGTATCGTGTTCTGTTACTGAGTCGTACGTTGTCGGCTTAAGTATCAACTATATCCATTCAAGTTTTCTAGTAGTAAAACTAATAGCACATAGAGTAAGTCAACACTTGCTGGAATCAAATACTAGAATTAGAACCGTATGCAAAAATTACAGCAAACTCTTGATAACTTGGACACCACCCATAAAGAAAGTATTTCCTTTCTTCATTTCTGACCTATGTCGTGTTACAATAAAAGAATTCAACTTTGAACATAAGTTAATATTATTCGGAAGAACTCAGCGGTCCTCCAGTGCGGAGTTTTGCGAGTATTGAGACAGAGGCAGCAAAGATCTGTTTAGCAATCAATGAAAGCAATACAAAAAAGGACAGCTAACATCGGCTTCTTGGACAGAACGCCATAATACACAAGAATGACATCAGTAGGGAGGATCAAATGAGAAGATACTCTCGCCAATTACTGTATCTATGCGTTAAGAAGGAAATTGAGTAGAAACGCCCTATCTCGAATTACCAAGGTTCATAACTCTGTGTAAGATACTAATCACACCAGTCCTGCTGCATGGCGCAGAGGCATGTATTATACTTTATCAAAACGGAATTACGATGCCCTTGGTTACTTTGAGAGAAAAGTTCTTCGAGTTATCTTTGGTGGCGTCTGCATAAGCGGCATGTGGAGGCGAAGGTACAATGCCGAACGATACGGCCTATACAATGACATCGACTTAGACGGAAGAATTCACATACAGCGACTAAGATGGCTCGGTCATGCAGAGCGGATGAAACGCAAGAAAATCCATCCCAGAAAATCTTAGAATCCACCCGGAATGGACGGCGCGTGAAGTACACGACGACCTCACAGAAGGTGGCGCGAATAAGTGGAGAACGACCTTAACCAACTTGGCGTACGCAACTGGAAACATCTGACTGGAGAGGTTTTCCTGGTTGAGGCCCATGAGTAGCAAAGCCCCAATTGTAGCGATTGCATATTGAATGTAATAAGTGTATGTAATGTTTTCCCTAAACCTAACTGACATAAAAGGCCACGCCGGTCATGTATTCCTACAAAATCCATTCCACTTAAACTGTAGATGTCGAATGTCTTACTACATTTTTCAATCCAAGGCCAACATTTTCCTTCGAAGACATTTGAGTAATTTTCTCACTAATTGAGATACAGTGTTTTTTTCCACACTTGAACAAAACCCTCCATTCACCCAATGTCCCCATTTGCCTGCTTGGAGCACTCTCACACTTCTGACACCCATTAAAGTGCAAGTCGCTGAGCTGCGACTCCCTTCATTTTTGTTTTTAGAATATTTCACATGAAAATTAAATTTCCATTTCATAGTAGGCTCAGTGCAAATCATTTTAAAGGATTTCCCCAGAGGGATGGAAATGCTCTCCTCTTGCAGTACGTGTTCGCATGAAAGTTTTTCATTATTTATGGATTTCCCAGCGCCCTGCACGCCGATGTGTATGCGCGTTGGTTGGTGGGTACTTGCCTCATTTCTCACAACGCGCCTACTAAGTGCAATTTGAAAATGCTTTTAGCAGTGCTTTTCACCAGCACGCGGGTATACACTGCGAATGCAGCCACCGTGCACGCAAGTACTAGATGCACACAGGAAGGATGTATAACGAAATGAAATGAAAAGCGATGTGATGCGCTTTTCCCACAAATGAGCAAATACAGCAAACACACGCGCATCGACCTCAATGTGTACGATTTTTAGTTTCGTCATACATGTGTGAGTGCGCAACCATTAATTTTCATTTCGAATATTTGAGTTCTAAGTAGCTTAAGCAGATACGAATGCGAGTGCTTTACACTGTGAAGGTGGCTTAAGTCGATCTGGAAGAAGAGAATACTCGAAACAGGATCTGCCTGTAAAGTATAGAACACGTAAGGATGTGGCATAAGTGGTTGCATCCCTCTAAATATCCTAATCATGTCATCCTCTTTTGTGATGTTAGCAGACACCCACATTTTATTTTATTCTTCAAGTTTTAGTGTGCAAGGCGGGGGGGTCGGATTGGTCCGAGTTTAGCCAGTTCTTCGGCTTTCTCATTCCCTGGCCGTCATGTTCAGAGACCCAGCAGAGCTTTACCTTGTGCTGGGCTGCAAGAACCTTGAACTCTTTTCTACAACACTTCACAAGCTTCGATTTCGCTTCTGTAGCGGATATTGCTTTTGTCGCAGCCTGGGTGTCGATATAGGTGATGTGCTGCTATTGTCACTGCTAGTACCTTTGACAGGAAAACGCTGCTGTAGCTCGGAAGCTGAGCTTCTCCTTGTCAGCTCAGCTTCTCCTTGTCAGCTCAGCTTCTCCTTGTCAGCTCAGCTTCTCCTTGTCAGCTCAGCTTCCGAACTACAGCACCGTTTACCTGCATCTAGACTTATTTCCATTTTGGATCCATCGGTGTATACAGCTATGGATCGCTCGTTAGGTGTTCTGCCGTTTTTTATTTTTCCCTGTTTGGATAGGTGCTTAGAAATTGTCTCGTGAAGTCTAGGTATGGCGTAGTGTAGTCTAACTAGATATCCCGAGCTATCTGTTTGGCTTAATCTTACGGTACTAATAGCTGTCGACGTTTATACGAGTATTAGGATGTCTAGCGGAAGCAGGACATTATTGCGATTGATCGGGAAACTACTGACTGCCCAAAACTTGGCTTAGGCCAGTAGCACAACAATATAATTCGTGATGAAGTGCTTACTTTACCTCCTAGTGGTGGTCCCCGGGCAACTATACGTATAAACTCTTATACGTGTAGGCTAAAATTGCAAGTGCTGTTTTTTTTTTTTTTTTTTTTTTTATAATTTGCGCGTGCCAAAGGGATTATTAATACCCTTATACTGCTTCACAGGGCACAGGTAACGTGGGCCAGCAACCTGCGTTACTGAAAACCTACCGCTACAGAAACCGATACTATGCCTCGGATAAGGAATGATCCTATGTTGACGACTTTTGGCTATTGTACCCGAACAAAGTTAGGTTTCTGGAATGTAAAGACGCTCCTCGACTCGGGAAGAGAAGGTCCTTACAATGCCAAATTCCTCCAATGGGGAAAAAAAATTCGTGCGACATAAACTGGACATATTGAAGAAGTCCGCGGGAATATGGAGTCGGACTACTGTTAAGAACCACAGTACGTAAGGGCCCAATTTCCTGCAGCCTCACGGTGATAGGATTATGACGGCCAGGTTCCGGACTAGAGTACGACGCGTCACCATCATACAGTGTTACGCCCCAACGAATAGTTCGTCTGAGGGCGAAAAGGAGAGCTTCTATTGTACAATCTTTTAAGCGCCGTCTTCAACACAACACCAAATGGAGACATTGTCATAGTGATGGGGGATTTGAATGCCAAGGTAGGCAACGATAACGAATAGGAATAGGCAACCGCAATGACAACGGCGAAAAGTTTGTGGATTTCTGCAATGCCAACCGCCTTGTGATAGGTGGCACCTTGTTTGAGCACAAGACCTGCCACAAAGTCATCTGGATTTCCAACGACAGGCAAGCAACCTCCAACCAAATTGACCATTTTGCTATCAGCCGCCGCTTTAGAAGTAGTCTCCTGGACGTCCGAAACAGGCGAGGGGCATATGTGGGGATAGTAAGAGATCACCATTTTATGATAGCTGCTCTCCAACTACGCACTGCTGCAGTTCGAAGATCCCACGACAACACAAGAATGCCCAGGTTCAACATCGATAGACTTAGTGCTCCCTTAGTGGGCCAACAATTAATGGATCACATTTCGCAAGGTGTGGAAGCAATCAGCAGCTCAATGCCCGCAACCATCCAAGACCATCGGTGTGCCGTGAAAAATGTTTATACATCTGGTGCTGAAACAATTGTCGGTCGATCGCAGGGAAGACATAGGGCGTGGCTTTCCGGGATAGACGGATTGACGAAGGAAAACAGCTGAAAGGTCGCGTTGCAGCTACTCCAGCAACAGGGAGAAGCGAGTTCCTATATCGCATGAAGATGAGAGAAGTTCAGCGTAGCGTGTGACGTGATAGGCGCAACTACATCAACGCGCTGGCTACAGAAGCAAAAGACGCTCCACGGAGGTGTGACAGCAGGATCGTCTACAGAATCACCAAAAACCTGACAGGTGGTCGCAGCTCCAGCCAACTTACTTACTTACTTACTTAGATGGCGCTACAGTCCGGGGTGGACCTGGGCCTCAACCAACAAATCTCTCCAGGCAGCATGGTTACGAGCCAGCTGCCTCCAGTTGCGCACGCCAAGTTGGTTGAGGTCGCCCTCCACTTGTTTGCGCTACCTACCGCGAGGTCGCCCTCTACTGCGTCGTCCATCCGGGGTGGATTTGAAGACTTTCTTAGAGGGAACGTTGGGCTCCATCCGCTCTAAATGACCCAGCCATCTAAGTCGCTGTATGTGAATTCTTCTGGCTAAGTCGATGTCCTTGTACAGGCCGTACAGTTCGGCATTGTACCTTCTCCTCCACTCACCGTCTATGCAGACGGGACCAAAGATCGCTCGAAGAACTTTTCTCTCGAAATAACCAAGGGCATCCTCATCCGGTTTTGTCAAAGCCCATGCCTCTGCGCCATACAGTGCCTTATAGAGAGTTACCTTAGTAGTTCGAGATAGGGCTTTGCTACTCAATTGCCGTTTTAGCCCATAGAAACAACGATTGGCAAGAGTAGTTCTTCGTGTGATCTCCCTACTGATGCCATCTGTGGAGTTCACCATAGAGCCTAGGTAGACAAAATCCTTTACTACCTCAAAATTGTATCTGTCTATTGTGGCGTTCTGTCCAAGACGCCGATGTTGGGTGTCCTTTTTTGTAGACAGCATATATTTTGTTTTGCTTTCATTGACCGCTAGACCCATCTTTGCTGCCTCGATCTCATTCATTCATTCATTCATTTTCAATGGCCCGCTAATCCTTCATGAGGGTCGCGGGGGTAGGATGCTCAGGTGGACTCTCCATCCTTCTCGACCCTCCGCCATTGACTCCAATTCATCAGGGAGAATCCCTAACCGGCTCCAAGAGAGATGTCGGACTTGATCCAACCATCTATTTCTGGGCCTTCCAGTCGTCTACCTGATGGCACGGCAACCATGGCGCGTCTTGGAAGCCGGTCTGGGGGCATACGCACTACGTGACCAAATCATCGAAGCATAGATCGTTCCGTTCGGAGAAGTAGCTGCTCAACGTTGAGCGCCTCGCGTACTCTGGTGTTGCGCACTCGATCCCTACGAGTTATTCCAACAACACCGCGAAGGAACCTCATTTCGGCAGCTTGTATCCGCGATCTTATTCCTTCGGTCACTACCCAAATTTCATGACCATAGGTGAGAGTTGGAACATACACCAAGTTAAAAACCGATAGCTTAGCTTGAATACTAAGTTCGGCCTTCCTTATAACAGATTGGCCAAGCTCTCTCAAAATTGATCCAGCCTGACCAATTCTACAGGATAACTCGGCATTGCTCCTCCCATCACTCGTGAATAAAACCCCGAGGTACTTAAACTTCTTCACCTGCTTCAGTGGGACTCCACTAACATGCAGAGTGCACTGAATGGGTTTTTTGGAAACGACCTTTACTTCCGATTTGTTCACGTTGATCTTCATTCCAGCATCATCACAAACGGCTACAAACCTTTCGAGTGCGCGCTGAAGTTCGGTTTGAGAGGACCCAAGGATGTCCAAATCATCCGCAAAGAGCAGATGACTAATCCTTAGGTCTCCCACTTTGAAACATTCTCCGCCACGGCTGCACTGCAACATCCAATCCATATATACAATGAAGAGGAGAGGTGACAAAACGCACCCCTGGCGGAGTCCAACGCCCATAGTGAAAGGCACCGATAGGGGCACAGATGGACTCTCTGAGATTCGACAACGGCTGCCTCGATCTCAATACTCGTAAATGCCCCATTGACGGCCCGCTGAGTTCTTCCGTTTATGTTAATGTCATCGGCATAAGCGAGTAGTTGTACAGACTTGTAAAAGATTGTACCTCCGGTGTTGGCTTGTGAGTTTCGTACAATTCTCTCAAGTACTATGTTAAAGAGATCGCATGATAGCGCGTCACCTTGTCTAAGACCTTTCCTGACATTGAACTGTTCGGTGATGTTCTTACCGACTTTGATGGAGCACCGAGAGTTCTCCATCGTCATTCTGCACAAACGAACGAGCTTGGCAGGGATGCCCAGACTAGACATGGCTCTGTATAACTCGTCTCTATACACGCTATCATATGCAACTTTGAAATCGATAAAGAGGTGCTGAGTATTGATTTTATATTCATGAGTTTTTTCCAAGATCTACCATAGTGTGAATATTTGGTCAATGGTAGACTTTTCCGGCCTGAAACTGCACTGATAAGGACCTATCAGGTTGTTGACGATCGGTTTTAGGCGTTCACATAATATGGCAGACAGGACCTTATATGCGATGTTGAGGAGACCTCGGTAATTGGCGCAGTTTAGAGGGTCTCCTTTCTTCAGGATCGGGCAAATGATGCTGAGGTTCCATTCATCGGACATACTTTCGTCCGACCAGATTTTACAGATGAGCTGGTGCATGCTCCTTACCAACTCATCTCCTCCTGCCTTGAAAAGTTCAGCGGCAAGGCCATCGGCTCCAGCAGCTTTGTTGGATTTAAGTTTAGATATCGCTATCCTCACTTCATTCTGATCGAGTTGACGGGAATCTTGACTATCATCGTCACTGTTGAATGGCTCATTCTGCCTGACAGCGGAATATTGGTCATCATCGCGGTTTAACAGTCTGCAGAAGTGTTCCTTCCATATCCTCAGCACCGACTGCGATTCTACTACTATGTTTCCATTTTCGTCCCTGCAGGCTTCTGTTCTGGCTTTGAAGGTTAGGTTAGGTATGTGGGCTGGCAGGGAGCGACGCTCTCTCGGTCTTTGCTTTGTCGAAAGATGGCCATAGGTTCCTAGTGATGGCGCAAGTTTCCATGGAGTTCCATCTTGTGTTCGCCTCCTCAGTGGCTTTATTCTCTGCAGCGAGCTTGAGTGTGCAAGGCGGGATACACACAGGGGGGTCAACTTGTTCTGTTGGGGCTGCTGAGCCGATTCTCGCCAGCTCGTCGGCTTTCTCATTGCCTGGGATACCCTCGTGTCCAGGGACCCAACAGAGCGATACCTTGTGCTGTGTTCCAAGAACCCTGAGCTCTTCTCGACAACACTTCACAAGCTTCGATTTAATTTCTATGGCAGTAATCGCTTTTATAGCTGCCTGGCTGTCGATAAAGATGGTGATACCTTCTAGGGGTATTACCCTTATCGCAGACTCACGGGCGGCTGTTGCCACTGCTAAGACCTCTGCTTGGAAAACACTGCTGTGGTCTGGAAGTCGTATAGATATTGATACACCTAGAGGGTCGGAAAAGATACCTGATCCTACACAAGTGCTCATTTTTTAACCCTGTGTGTAGATGGCTATAGAGTCGGCATTAGATATATGACCGCTTTTCCAATCTTCCCTGCTAGGGTATGCGGTAGAGAAAGGCATTGTAAAGTCTAAATATGGCGTCATGTAAACCGTTACGGGCATGAGGCCAAAGTAGTCGAGAAGGATCATCGAGTGACCTGTTCTGCTTGGTTTCCAGTTCGCTGACTGACTCGTTCTCATAGCATTAATGGCTGCTGATGTTCGTATAAAGATGTCTAGCGGTGGCAGGTTGAGGATAGCCTCGAGTCCTGCGGTTGGGGTTGTCCTCATTGCACTGGTGATGCCAATGCACGCTAGTCTTTGAACTTTGGTGATTGCTTTAAGTTGGTGGATTTGTTGACAGTTGGCCACCATACTAGATTGCCGTAAGTCAGTATGGGTCTAACTATAGCCGTATACATCCATAGTATGATTTTGAGGGAGGGTCCCCAGGTTCTACCAAATATTCTACTACATGAGTAAAAGGCTATTGTTTCTTTCTTAATTCTTTCCTCTATATTTAATCTCCAATTGAGCTTTTTGTCAAGGACAAGGCCCAGGTATTTTGCGCTATCGGACAATCTGAGTGGGATACCATCAACAGAAGTTGTACTTAACTCCGGTATTTTCCTCTTATTCGTAAAAAGTACGAGTTCGGTTTTTTGGGGATTAACCTTTAGACCGCAGCTCTTGGCCCATATGCTAAGAATATTTAGGGCTCCGTCAAGTTGTTCGCTAAGGGTAGGCAGGAATTTACCTGTTGCAAGCAGCACGACGTCATCCGCGTACGCTGTAACTCTGACCCCACTGTACCTCAGTTGTTGAAGTACCTCATTAAGAACAATGACCCAGAGCAGTGGGGAGATTACCCCGCCTTGAGGGGTACCCCTCGAGGCGTATGCTTCTAGCTTTGAACCCTTAAGTTCGGTGGTTATATGTCGTTCCTCGAGCATGCTAACAATCCAGTTAATTAGACTGATGTCGATGTCTAGGTTTCTTAGGGTTCTTTTAACCGCTTCGGTATTTACATTATTGAAGGCTCCTTCGATGTCCAAAAAAGCAGCTAGTGTGAACTCTTTATCCTTAAGTGATTTTTCTATAGAGCCGACAACATGATGTAGGGCAGTTTCCACACATTTACCCTTCGTGTATGCGTGTTGGGCTGGGGATAAGTCCCCCGGGCGTATTCTACTGCGTATGTAGATGTCGAGCAATCTTTCAAAAGTTTTCAGGAAGAAAGAGGTAAGGCTAATTGGTCTGCAGTCCTTCGCGGTGGTGTGACTAGCCTTGCCCGCCTTGGGTATAAAAACCACCTTTAGCTCAATGGATGTTCTTGGTATGTAACATTGTTTAGGACTACTGGCAAATAGTTTTTTGAGAATTGGGGTAATGATTGGTGTAGTTTCTTGCAGCATGATCGGTATAATCCCATCAAGTCCTGGGGATTTAAAGGGGGAGAACGATCTTATTGCCCACTCTATTCTGTCCTCTGTTACCAAATCCGCAGGGGGTTCCGATTCGCTGTGATTGTTATTAGTACTGCTACATGGTACGGTAGTACACCCCGGGAAGTGCGTTCTAATAAGTGCGTTCAAGGGATTCCGAACAGGACTCGGTCCAGTTTCCTTCAGTGTTCTTTAGGGAACCTAGAGTCTTCGATTCTCTGGAGAGGATTTTCCTCAATCTGGCCGTTTCTGTTGTACCCTTAATCTCGTCGCAGAAGCGTTGCCACGACTGTCTTCTGGCTTTTTGCGTTGCGCTCTTGAAGTTCCTCTGACTGGCTTTGTATAGCTCCCAGTCAGAGTCAAAAAAATACAAATACAAATATTTGGCGCAACAGCTCTTTAAAGTGCCAGGGCCTAGCTTCTCGCAACCACTCATGTTGTGTGCGTTATATTTTTCACACGAATGGAAGGGACCTACTGTTTAATGCCGAATCCGAACGGCGATTTGAGAAGCTTTTCGTGACAACAATTCTTCTTATGTCCTGTATCCCCTTGTGGGTCCTAGGGCCTCTACTACGCCTACGCGCCATCGTGTACGGTTTCTGGCAATGTGTCTGAGTTCTCCCCAACTTTTCCCTAACTGCCGTGCCTCCTTCTCGACTGTTCTGCGCCATGTTTTCCGCGGACCGCCAGGTCTTCTGCCATCCTGAGTTAGAGGGTTCCATTGCATAGCATGGTTCGCTATGGAGCTGTCACCCTTTCGGAACGTGTGACCAATCCACTGCCACTTCCGCCGTTGGATAGTTGTGCCTATTGGTTCCTGACCCGTTCTCTCGTAAAGGTGTTCGTTAGAGATACGATTGGGCCAGAAAATCCTTAAGATATTGCGCAGACACCTATTAACGAACGTTTGCAGCTTTCTGGTGATAGTAGTGGTCACTCTCCACGTGCTGCAACCATATAGCAGCACGGAATCAACGTTGGAGCGGAACAGTCTTATTTTGGTGCTCAAACTGATTGCATTGCTTCGCCATATTTTGGACAACATCCCGAACGCGGACTTTGCTTTGGCGATCCTGTTGGCTATATCCAGTTCGGTTCCACCATCGGTCGAGACAATACTCCCAAGATACTGGAAATCCTCTACTCTCTCTACCGGTTGTCCAGCAATGCATATTTGAGCCGAAGAGTTAGTTCCAAGGCTGATGATTTTAGTTTTTGTCGTATTAATTTTCAGCCCGACGACACCTGCCTCCCTCTCCACATCTGCTGTCATTTGGTGGAGGTCCATAATTCTGTGGGAGAGAAAGCATACATCGTCTGCGTAGTCAAGATGCTTCAGTTGAGATGTAAGAGTCCATCGAATTCCTCCGTTTCCCGTCGACAAAGCTGCATGAAGCACATCGCTAATCACCAATAGGAATAATATTGGTGAAAGGATACAGCCTTGTCTTACCCCACTTTGGATCTCAAATTCCTCAGACAACCTTCCCCTGTGCAGAACGTGACATTTGGAGCCTTCATATGTAGCTTTGATAATAGCAATTAGTTTATCGGGAATGCCTCTCCTGCGTAAGGCACGCCAAATAAACTCCCTGTTGACACTATCGAACGCCTTCTCAAAATCGATGAACAGCAGGTGCAGTGGCGATCGATATTCAGCACACTGCTCGATGATAATCCGCAGGGTGTTGATGTGGTCGGCACAGGAGGATCCAGAGCGGAAACCTGCTTGTTCGGCATCGAGTGTGTCTTCGAGATGTTGTTTGATTCGCTCAAGGATGATTTTAGCTATTATCTTAGCTACAGCAGGCAGCACGCAGATACCCCTCCAGTTTCCGCACTCCATTAAATTTCCTTTCTTAGGAAGCTTGACGATCATTCCCTTTTTCCACTCGTTAGGAAAGCTCTCAGCTTCCCAAGCTCTATCTATAAGTGGAAGCAGAAGCTCAGCCGATGTTGTTGGCGTTGCTCGTAAGAGCTCTGCTGGAATACCGTCAAGTCCTACCGCCTTGTTGGTTTTGAGTGCCTTGATCGCGGTAATGATCTCATCTTTACTGGGAGTCGTGGTGCGTATTCGGGAACTTCTCACCTCGGGCATCTCAGTCTGATTTGAGAGCATATCGCTAGCGAATACACGGTTCAAAACCGTAGCAAAATGCTCTTTCCATCTCTTGAGCTGGTCCTCATCCGAAATGAGCAAGGAGCCGTCTAGGCTTTTCACTAGGTATTGGCTGGAGCTGCGACCACCTGTCAGCTCTTTCGTGATTCTGTAGACAGTCCTGCTGTCGCACCTCCGTGCAGCTTCTTCTGCTTCTGTAGCCAGCGCGTTGATGTAGTTGCGCTTGTCACGTCGTACGCTACGCTGAACTTCTCTCATCTTCATGCGATATAGGGACTCTAGCTCGCTTCTCCCTGCTGCTGGGGTAGCTGCAACGCGAGCTTTTAGCTGTTTTCGTTCGTCAATCCGTCTCCAGGTATCCTTGGAAAGCCACGCCCTATGTCTTCCCTGCGATCGACCGACAATTCTTTCAGCACCAGATGTAAAAACATTTTTCACAGCACACCAATGGTCTTGGATGGTTGCGGGCATTGAGCTGCTGATTGCTTCCACACCTTGCGAAAAGTGCTCCCTTAATTGTTGGCGCACTGAGGGATCACTAAGTCTATCGATGTTGAACCTGGGCATTCTTGTGTTGTCGTGGGATCTTCGAACTGCAGCAGTGCGTAGTTGGAGAGTAGCTATCATAAGATGGTGATCACGAACTATCCCCACATCTGCCCCTCGTCTGTTTCGGACGTCCAGGAGACTGCTTCTAAAGCGGCGGCTGATAGCAAAATGGTCAATTTGGTTGGAGGTTGCTTGCCTGTCATTGGAAACCCAGCTGACTTTGTGGCAAGTCTTGTGCTCAAACATGGTGCCACCTATCACAAGGCGGTTGGCATTGCAGAAATCCACAAACCTTTCGCCGTTGTCATTACGGTTGCCTAGTCCATGCTTCCCGATTACATGCTTGAGCCCTTCGATGTCGCTGCCTACCTTGGCATTCAAATCCCCCATCACTATGACAATGTCTCCATTTGGTGTTGTGTTGAAGACGGCGCTTAAGAGATTGTAGAAGCTCTCCTTTTCGTCCTCAGACGAACTATTCGTTGGGGCGTAACACTGTATGATGGTGACGCGTCGTACTCTAGTCCGGAATCTGGCCGTCAAAATCCTATCACCATGAGGCTGCCAGGAAATCAGGCCCTTGCGTGCTGTTGTTGTTAGCAGTAGTCCGACTCCATATTCCCGCGGACTTCCGGATGGTCTTCCAGAATAGAGTAGTACAGTGTTACGCGTTGGAGACTGGTACTCGCCCGCTTCTAACCATCTTACTTCACTTACCCCCAAAATGTCCAGTTTATATCGCATGAATTCCTTTTCCAGTTGGAGGAATCTGGCATTGTAAGGACCTTCTCTTCCCGAGTCGAGGAGCGTCTTTACATTCCAGAAACCTATCTTTGTCCGGGTACAATAGCCAAAAGTCGTCAACATGTGATCAGTCCTTATCCGAGGCATAGTATCGGCTTCTGTAGCGAGCTGGTTTCAGTAACGCAGGTTGCTGGCCCACGTTACCTAGCCTAGAATCAAGGCCCTAGACAACCCGCACTTACAATTTTGGCCTATACGTATAAGGGTTTATACGTATAGTTGCCCGGGGACCACCACTAGGAGGTAAAGTAAGCACTTCATCACGAACTTGATTGTTGCGCTACTGGCCCAAGCCAAGTTTTGGGCAGTCAGTAGTTTCCCGATCAATCGCAATGCAGGTCCCCAACATTAATACTCTCGGATGTTTGTCAGACGCTGGCGAGAGGTGGGACCATGAAAAAACTTTTTGGTGTTTTCTGGGATTCGAACTTGGAACCTCATGCGTAGTGATCCGACACACTAACTACTTACGCCACGGCGCCCACAGCCTAAGTCAGCTCCCGCTGATTTCGCCAGGTTCAAGAGTTTCCTTGTTTCGCTCCTTATTCTGGCTAGTTCTTTGGTCCACCATGGGGGGGAGACTTTTGTCTTAGGTCTAGATACGGGACATGCCTTCTGGAAAGCCTCGTTGAAGACAGCAGTTTCTGGCTTTGAAACCCTGGCATGTTCTTTTTATCCTTTTGCTAAAAGTTTCGCTTTTTTCTTGCAACATCTGTATTCCATTTCGAGGCGAGCTTTTTCATCTCTATTATTAGAGGGGCACTTTGATCAAGCTTTGAAAGCCGCTTTTTTCTCATTTATCACCTTCTTAGCTTCATCACTCCACCATAATGTTTCTTTGCCGTGTTGATGGTGGCCTTTTGAAGCTCCCAGCAATGATTCGGCCTTCTTTAAGCCATTTCGCTGTAGGGAATCCCATATATTTTTGCTCTGCACTCTTCATCCTCAGCCCCGTTGATGGTGTGAGAGAGGTCATTTTTCATCACGAAAACAAAACCCTCGCCTTTTTCTTTGTTCAGATTGTACCACTTGATTTTCTCATAGACCCTTTTTTGTTTGCTTTCCTTCGGTGGCTTCATAAAAATTTCTATTAGCAGGAGACGGTGTTGCCGAGCGATTGCTTCTCTCAGGATCACTTTGCAATCTTTTACCCGAGGCTTCATGAAACTGCCTATCAAATGGTAGTCAATCTGAGTTTCATCTCCATCACTGCTGAAAGTGATCAGGAGACGGCTTTGTTTGATAAACATGGTATTTAACACAATAATACCTTCGCAATTTTGTTCTTTAATTATTCAAAAGCTCTGTTGTTGTGGCTTCCCCCAGATAAATCTGTTTGCTCTCATATTTATTTTGACATTGTTAAAGGCTCCTTCAATGCCTTGTAATGGATACATAATAGTCGTATATCTCTCAGATTATGAGACAAGAAGACCAGCGTTGAGGGTACTTCAGTAGTGCATTATCTCAGTAGTCAATATGGTAGGAAAACTGTACGCCTAGAAGAAGAAAAGTTTTCAATGCGACACTCTCTATATTCAAAATTAAATATGTATCGAACTCTGCTACGTACTTTCATATGATCTACCTATACACGATAAGTGCAAGTAGTTTCAAGTCACTATGAATGTTGTCCGAGAGCTACTGGAGAGTCCTGACCAAGACAACCAAATTAAAAACTTTCGAGAAAATCATATTATGTACCTATCTACATTTAACCCCACTCAGGCGTATACTTAACTTCTTTTTCGTCCTTCCAACAAATTTCCATTTAAAATTGATATCTCAACCGAATGCCAAGCAACAATTCGCACAAAATAAACTCCGGCGAAAAGTTGGAAAGTTCCTCGCCCCAAATAAAATAGAAAACTTTCATCGAAAATTTAATTCCCGGCAAACAAATTTCCCAAAACAACAAAAACAAAAAAAAAGAAATTCTACAAAACACAAAATAACAAATTTTTAATATGACAAAGAGCCCGCGGAAAATACATCCCGCTCCGCTCCGTTCCATTCCGCCTTCCTTCTCGAAAATATAGTTTACGCGATAAAACTGACCTTTTTTGTTTTCCACAGAGCGCCGCGCAATATCTTTGCCGACGGATATATCCTTGGTAACAGAAAAAAAAAAAGAAAAAAAAGTAGAGAGATACTCTCCGCAAATTCTCCAAATAACCACATTAGCATAACATAAAACTTTATCCTTTGTCTGCCCGCGGGGCGATAAAGCTTTCATAGTCCCCCGCCCAATGGAAACTTGTCTATCCATAGGTGATTGTATCTCACAAAAAAATAAGGAAAAACAGCTCAAAACCGCGCGTCGTTGTAAAATAAAATTTTAATTATACATTCCAGGCGACAAACGGAGGAAACCACACGACAAACGGTGTTTGGTCGTCCTGCGTCCTTTTTTCTACTCAAATCACTTCCGCTCTGTCCACCTGGTGTGGATGGCGGAGCGGTATGCAAGCGACACTCCAAGTGAGAATTTCTCGTGAAAAAAGGACGAAGAGAGGAAAACAGGAAAACTTCTAAGCCATGGAGATACCAAAAGGTGACAGATTGCTGTTCTGGAATTAGCCGGGCAAGGGAGGGGCTCTGCTTTATTGCTACCTCCCCCGCTTCATGGCAAATAGGTGACATAAACCGAATGCTGGATGTGAAGTGGTAACTTTAACCGGAAACTTTTCCACTATGAACCAAAATGGATTTTCCAACAATGGCTCGCCGCCCCCCCCCCCCACCCGTTTCTAAGTTAAACAACGCAACGCAATTAGTTCATCGGATTAGCATAAAATACGGGCTTCATGGGCTCCGCGAGACGGAGCGTAACAAAAGTTGTTCCTCCCCGTGTTGTGTGGCATTTGTGATATGCGTTTGCGTTTCTCTCTGTCTGTGTCTGCCAGCTGCTTGTTATTGTTTGCGAGAGGTAAATGCTCAAGGATACATTGATTAATAAGGAGATTCAGTCCTACGGGGAAGAACAAGGACGCAGATCAGTGTACGGGAGGTTTTTCTTCTTTTTTTTTATTATTTCACAGACGGGCGGCTGGTGGATAAAACTTTTTGAAAGCCTCCACCACTAGATTCATCGTCGCGGTTCGCTAAGTGTTTCTGGAGAAGTTTTGTGCAGATTTCTAAGGAAATTCCAAACTTTGACTGACGTGCATACTTTATCTCCTTGACAGACATGATGCCGCTCGGGTGGAGGGTGGAATATTGATTGTGTCTAGATATAAGCGGGTGAATGGATTTTCACTTAGGGGAGATATTGAATCGTAGATCCTTAAATTTGGCGAACAAAGATTTTGGTGGGCTGGAGGTAAGAATAATAAGTGCTTTCGAAATTAACTAGCAACACGTGCTGTCTAGAGGGTATTTTTAGAATAAGTATGAGTACATGTAAAAATTCTCTCAGTTAGTGCATACAAGGTTTCCTCTTTATTGTTTTTTTTGTTTTTGTTGCAGCTTGCTTGGTGAAGTCTCTTAGATAGGCAACCGTCCTGTTGCAATTAACAGGGATGCGTGGTGTTTGACGTTTTTAAAAGACCAGCTAGCATTCAATCTACAACATCACTGGGTGCACATAATTATCATACATGTGTGGCGATAGGAACTGAGAGCCAAACAGTCCGTTTTGGATGTGCAGGGAGAATTTGATATTGGATATTGGTTCCCAGATGACTGGTCAACTGTAATACAGACGTCAGTTATGTAAATAAAAAAAAAATATATTTGGCGCAACAGCTCTTTAAGTGCCAAGGTCTAGCTTCTTGCAACCACTCATGCTGCGTGCGTTTTTTTTTTCACACGAATGGAAGGGACCTACAGTTTAGTGCCGTATCCGAACGACGATTTGAGAAGCTTTTTCATGACAACAATACTCTCGGATGTTTGTCAGACGTTCGCGAGAGGTGGGACCGTGAACAATTTTTATTGTGTTTTCTGGGATTCGAAATTGGAACCTCATGCGCAGTGATCCGACACACTAACTACTTACGCCACGGCGCCCACCCAGTTATGTAAATAGTTGATCATAAATTGAGGAAGCCGCTGAAAACCTAAGACAGTGTATCCAAGAGCGTGTGACGTCAAGTATACCACTTACAAAAGCCACAGGTTACCTTATTGGATCAAGGCGGATTAAGTACAGGAACCTATGCAGCACTATAGGTTAGTTATTTTAGGCAACAGGTCAACAGACTGAATAGCATAACTAACCTGAGCATCGAACCAGAGAATACAGCACTAAGCTATGTTGGAACATAGCCAAGATTATTAAAAAGAAACTGAACCGAATTCCACCTCTTAAAATGTCTGTCGGCCTCAGCTCGTCCACTGAAAAGAAAGAGGTTCTACTAGCCGGTATTTTTATTAAGAATTATGATATCATATATGGACCAACTAAGTAAGGTAGCAAACTTACAGGAGAATAATCCTTTGGATAATCCTTTGGGATCCTTTCCGATCCACAAGAAATGAGACCCCCTCAACTGAGCCAATTATAGAGGCATCAGTCTCCTCAACATCGCATACAAGATCTTTTCTGCGATATTGTGTGAACGCCTGAACCCTTTTATCAACAGCCTGATTGGCCCCTATCAGTGCGGTTTCAGGTCAGGAAAGTCCTCCATCGATCAAATCTTCACACTTCGGTAGATCCTGGAGAAAACCCAAGAATTCGAAATCGATACTCGCCACCTCACTATCGATTTCAAGGCCGCCTATGACAGCATCTATAGAGAAGAGATTTATGAAGCCATGTCTAGTTTTGACATCTCTGCCAAATTTGTCCGTCTGTGCAGGATGACGATGGAGAACGCTCGGTGCTCCATCAAGGTCGGTAATAACCTCACCGAGACCTTTGATGTCAAAAAAGGTTATAGACAAGGTGACGCGCTGTCATGTGACTTCTTTGATATTGTAGTTGAACGGATTGTGCGGAACTCACAAGCCAGCACCGGAGGCACAACCTATCACAAGTCTGTACAACTGCTTGCATACGCCGACGATATAGACATTATCGGAAAAACTCAGTGGGCTGTCACCGGTGCGTTTGCAAGCATTGAGGCGAAAGCGGCCAAAATGGGTTTAGCGATAAATGAGGGCAAAACCAAGTACATGCTGTCAACAAGAATGGACAGCCAACACCGACGAATTGGACAGAACGTCACAGGGGGCAGCTATAACTTCGAGGTAGTAAGGGACTTTGTCTACCTCGGCTCTGCTATAAACTCTAAAAACAACTTCTTCTTTCTTCTTCTTCCTTTTATCAGCGAGGCTATGATCCGAAAACAAGGGATCACAGCCCTCCCACTTCACTGCATTTCTACTGATCCGCCTGTGGGGTTCGCCTATTTGAACTCAGAAAATATCGGCAGGCCTGCCGATTTTGGATCACTCGGTTACTGAGGCCAATGAAATGCCGATGTCGTCGCATTTGTCTGATCCAGGCTTTTATAGGCCTGCCTTTCCTACATCGCGATGTCTTTGGAACGTGCATAGATATTGCCTTTTTAACAGGGTTCAAATGATCTCTTCTTTGAACGTGGCAATACCAGCTGAGCCGGTCGGGCTCTAATTTGTGTACGATGGTTTCCTTGATGTGAAAGCTTCCACGGATCTTCGAACTTCTTATTCAATCAAGCTTTGTCACTCCTGCTGTCATGCGAAGCATCTTCATCTCAGCTGCCGTTAATTTACTCTCATACTTTTTGTACATCGTCCAACATTGTGAACCGTATGTGAGCGCTGGACGTACAACTGCGGTGTAGAGCCTTCCTTTCAACTTAGGGGGCATTTTTCTGTCACAGAAGATAGCGGAATTTTCTCGCCACTTCATCCACCCTACGCTTACACGATGATTGATGTCGTCATCACAAGTTGCTTTGCTATTGATCATAGATCCCAGATATTTGAACTTTTCGCACTTGGGAAGCACTGTTCCATTCAAATAAATGTCTGGAATAGGCCTGAGTGGATCAGAGAACGAGCAGCACAAGTACTCTGTCTTTTTTGAACTAATGCGATACCCATTTCCCTCCAAAACGTACACCCACACATCAAGTGCTCGTTGCAGGGATGTAGGATCCTCACTTATGATGGCTCCATCGTCAGCAAAGAATAACTGATGTACCTTGGGGTCCATCACTTTACGTTCAAGCAGATAATCAAGGACTGTAATAAAGAGCAAAGGACTTAAAACGCTTCCCTGGTGCACCCCGACTTTGATTGGGAACTCTTCGGTTACTCCAGCGGGACATCTTACTCGTGTCTTTGCTCTTTCGTACATGTCCATGATCATCTGTACATAGGTTTCTGGAACCCCTCGATGTCTTAGCGCCACCCATATCAGATCTCGTGGTTGTCTGTCGAATGCCTTTTCAAAGTCAACCAATACAATATGCAAATCCCTTAAGGAATCACGATGTTTTTCCATTATGATCCTTATACTTTGGATTGCATCTGTGGTTGATTTACCCGAGACAAACCCGCACTGATCATCAGATAGCCGTATTATTTTTCGCAGTCGGCCACCTAATACCCGCTCAACGATCTTCATGGTGTGTGACATCAGCTTGATCGAACGGTAGCTATCACAGTTTCGCGTATCACCCTTCCCTTTGTATACAGGGAGGAGGTAACTTTCCCTCCATTGATTCGGCATTGGATCACCTCTCACGAATTTGGAGATAAGAATTCTGAGCCATCTGAACCCGATGTCTCCCATCTTTTTCCAGAACTCAGAGGGTATTTCGTCTGGCCCAACCGCTTTTCGTTTTTCGGAGTATTTGACCGCCTCACTAACTTCTTCGACTGTAATGTCGGCTATTTCTTCACAGTTAGGGGTGGCTCTTGGAAAGTATAGCCGGGGAAACTGTTCATTTAAAAGCTCTTCACAATACTGTCGCCACCCCTGCAGAATTTTGTCGTCATCCACAAAAAGCTGGCCATGAGCATTGCTAATGAGCTTTGGCGAACGAATCTCCTGAGCATTCCTCCTTCTTTGGGCGGCTATTTTGAAGATAGTGGCGCTCTTGTTCATATAGTGTCTTTGCAGCTCCTGGATAGCCTGGTTTGCATCAGCAAGCGGGGAAGATATTTTCTCCAGCTCCCGATACAGGCCCTTCTTACTCTCTGCTTGAAGCTGGGCGCACTTCTTCTTCGCTTTTCTCTTGCAACATCTGCATTCCATTTCGAGGCGAGCTTTTTCGTCATTATTATTAGAGGGGCACTTTGACCAAGCTTTGAAAGCCGCTTTCTTCTCATTTATCAGCATCTTAGCTTCATCACTCCACCACCATGTTTCTTTGGCGTGTTGATGGTGGCCTTTTGAAGCTCCTAGCAGTGATTTGGCCTTATTTAAGCAAGTTCGCTGTAGGGAATCCCACATATTTTGTGCTCTGCACTCTTCATCCTCAGCTCCGTTGATGGTGTGAGAGAGGTAATTTTTCATTACTCTAAAAACAACATCAGCGCAGAAATCAAGGGAAGAATAACTCTTGCCAATCACTGTCTTTTTTGGGCTTATAAGGCAATTCAACAGTAAAGCCCTATCCCGAACAACTAAGGAGACTCTGTATAAGACCTTGATCATCCCAGTCCTGCTTTACGGCGCTGAAACATGGACTTTATTAAAATAGGATGAAGATATCCTTGGTCGCTTCGAGAAAAAAATTCTTCGTAAGATTTTCGGTCCCGTTTGCGTAGACGGGTTTTGGAGGAGAAGATTGAATCACGAACTATACGAGCTGTACAGCGACGTCGACCTAGTCAAGAAACTGCGTATTAGACATCTGAGATGGCTAGGAGATGTAGAGCGAATGGACACCAACGCTCCGGCCCACAGAGTCTTCGAATCTAACCCCGAGGGACGACGCAGTAGAGGGAATCATCGCCGTAGGTGGCGCGTACATGTTCAAGGGGATCTCGACCAACTTGGAGTGCGCAATTGGAGGCAATTAGCTAAAGACCGAGCTAAATGGAGAGGCATGTATGTTGATGCCCAGGTTCAACCCGAACTGTAGCGCCACCTAAGTAAGTAGTAATCCTTTGGGAACCTTTTCCACTGAGACTGTGATCGATTTAATATTTATTTGAAAATTCTGCTATTCCAAGTGATGAAATATCATATGTAGGTTGGTATCGCTCAACTCGCTGTAAGCTTCATACGCCCTTATTGTGCTCTGTGCCTTCCTGTACTTGAGTGCGTCGAATATTTTATAGGACAGTACTTCTATTGGATAGTACTTAAAGATCTCAAAGATTTTTCCCAAAACTGAATGAAAACCTCTAAAACTCTCTCCAATAGCAAAATACCTCGGAACTATCCTAGATTCGAAGTTTACCTGGACGAAAGACACAGAAGAAAGTACTATGCGCATTCTACGCTTGTAAGAAAACCTTTGGTAAACGAAGGGGTCTGTGTCCGTCCATAATCAGCTGTATGTTTACAGCAATTAGCAGACCTATCCTTACCTACGGTATCACTGTATGGTTGAATGCAATGGGCAAGACCACATGTCTAGTAAACCTGACTAAGGAACAACGACTGGCATGCATAAACGTAATAGGAGCACAGAGATCAACATCGCAAACAGACTTAGAGGTGATGTTAAACCTCTCCTCCTGGACGAGTACATTAGAAGCAGAGCTGCCAAGAGCGCGATTCGCCTCAAACACCTGTGTGTGTGGAAGCAAAGCTCCTGTGGACATGGTTTTATACTGCACATGTATAGAATAGATCGCGATAGATCAATTGACTATGTCATACCCTACATAGACTTCTATAATAATTACTCCACGTTTGTTTCCGAAAGACAAGAGTGGGACTCCGATACATTAGCCAATGAACAAGTCGTTCAACTCTACACCGAAAGGTCTAAAATGGATGTAGGAATTGGTTCTGGAGTTTTCTGTGAGTCACTCAAAGTCAACGACTCATACAAACTTCCGGACGACTGCAGTATCTTTCAAGCCGAATTCTTTGCTATTGAAAGAGAAGTACCGACTATTCACAGAAAGGAACTCAATCCTACTAAGATTACTATCTTCGGGGATAGTCTAGCGCCAATCAGAGCACTAAACAGAAGATACAATAGATTAAAAGCAAATTCCAGATGCCGAAATTCCCTGAACAATATATGCAACTTCCATGACGTAAATCTCTGTGTGCAATAAAGGAGGGAATGAGGCAGCAGATGATGTAGTCAGAAAGAGATCAGCATTAGATACAGAATATGCCCAGACATCAGTAGAAGTTCTTATTGAAGTCCTAAAAGGAAAAATCGACTTTAAGACAAGAGAGCTGATCAACTCCGCATGTATCACCAGAGGGGACTGCATCACATCTCGCAGTTTATGGCCGGTGTTGAATGAAGGAAGAAACAAAAGCCTGCTGGCAATGAATAAAAAAAAATTCCGTGTTTTAATAAGTGCACTTACAAGACACTGCGCGATATTGGAAATGGCCGTAAGACTAGGTATCAGCTCATCCGATCACTGCAGATGAGATAGAAAACATCGAACACTTGCAACGGCGAAAGGTTTGTGGATTTCTGCAATGCCAACCTCCTTGTGATAGGTGGCACCATGTTTGAGCACAAGACTTGCCACAAAGTCAGCTGGGTTTCCAATGACAGGCAAGCAACCTCCAACCAAACTGACCATTTTGCTATCAGCCGCCGCTTTAGAAGTAGTCTCCTGGACGTCCGAAACAGGCGAGGGGCAGATGTGGGAATAGTACGTGATCACAAGCTTATGATAGCTACTCTCCAACAACGCACTGCTGCAGTTCGAAGATCCCACGACAACACAAGAATGCCCAGGTTCAACATCGATAGACTTAGTGATCCCTCAGTGCGCCAATAATTAAGGGAGCACTTTTCGCAAGGTGTGGAAGCAATCAGCAGCTCAATGCCCGCAACCATCCAAAACCATTGGTGTGCTGTGAAAAATGGTTTTACATCTGTTGCTGAAAGAATTGTCGGTCGATCGCAGGGAAGACATAGGGCGTGGCTTTCCGAGGATACCTGGAGACGGATTGACGAACGAAAACAGCTGAAAGCTCGCGTTGCAGCTACCCCAGCAGCAGGGAGAAGCGAGCTAGAGTCCCTATATCGCATGAAGATGAGAGAAGTTCAGCGTAGCGTGCGACGAGACAAGCGCAACTACATCAACGCGCTGGCTACAGAAGCAGAAGAAGCTGAACGGAGGTGCGACAGCAGGACTGTCTACAGAATCACGAAAGAGCTGACAGGTGGTCGCAGCTCCAGCCAACACCCAGTGAAAAGCCTAGTCGGCTCCTTGCTCATTTTGGATGAGGACCAGCTCAAGAGATGGAAAGAGCATTTTGCTACGGTTTTGAACCGTGTATTCGCTAGCGATATGCTCCCAAATCAGACTGAGATGCCCGAGGTGAGAAGTTCCCGAATACGTACCACGACTCCCAGTAAAGATGAGATCATTACCGCGATCAAGGCACTCAAAACCAACAAGGCGGTAGGACTTGACGGTATTCCAGCAGAGCTCTTACGAGCAGCACCAACAACATCGGCTGAGCTTCTGCTTCCACTTATAGGTAGAGCTCGGGAAGCTGAGAGCTTTCCTAACGAGTGGAAAAGGGGAATGATCGTCAGGCTTCCTAAGAAAGGAAATTTAATGGAGTGCGGAAACTGGAGGGGTATCTGCGTGCTGCCTGCTGTAGCTAAGAAAATAGCTAAAATCATCCTTGAGCGAATCAAACAACATCTCGAAGACACACTCGATGCCGAACAAGCAGGTTTCCGCTCTGGATCCTCCTGTGCCGACCACATCAATACCCAGCGGATTATCATCGAACAGTGTGTTGAATATCGATCGCCACTGCACCTGTTGTTCATCGATTTTGAGAAGGCGTTCGATAGTGTCAACAGGGAGTTTATTTGGCGTGCCTTACGCAGGAGAGGCATTCCCGATAAACTAATTGCTATTATCAAAGCTACATATGAAGGCTCCAAATGTCACGTTCTGCACAGGGGAGGTTGTGTGAGGAATTTGAGATCCAAAGTGGGGTAAGACAAGGCTGTATCCTTTCACCAATATTATTCCTATTGGTGATTAGTGATGTGCTTCATGCAGCTTTGCCGACGGGAAACGGAGGAATTCGATGGACTCTTACATCTTAACTGAAACATCTTGACTACGCTGACGATGTATGCTTACTCTCCCATAGAATTATGGACCTCCACCAAATGACAGCAGATGTGGAGAGGGAGGCAGGTGTCGTCGGGCTGAAAATTAATACGACAAAAACTAAAATCATCAGCCTTGGAACAAACTCATCGGCTCAAATATGCATTGCTGGACAACCGGTAGAGAGAGTAGAGGATTTCCAGTATCTTGGGAGTATTGTCTCGACCGATGGTGGAACCGAACTGGATATAGCCAACAGGATCGCCAAAGCAAAGTCCGCGTTCGGGATGTTGTCCAAAATATGGCGAAGCAATGCAATCAGTTTGAGCACCAAAATAAGACTGTTCCGCTCCAACGTTGAATCCGTGCTGTTATATGGTTGCAGCACGTGGAGAGTGACCACTACTATCACCAGAAAGCTGCAAACGTTTGTTAATAGGTGTCTGCGCAATATCTTAAGGATTTTCTGGCCCAATCGTATCTCGAACGAACATCTTTACGAGAGAACGGGTCAGGAACCAATAGGCACAACTATCCAACGGCGGAAGTGGCAGTGGATTGGTCACACGTTCCGAAAGGGTGACAGCTCCATAGCGAACCATGCTATGCAATGTAACCCTCTAACTCAGGATGGCAGAAGACCTGGCGGTCCGCGGAAAACATGGCGCAGAACAGTCGAGAAGGAGGCACGGCAGTTAGGGAAAAGTTGGGGAGAACTCAGACACATTGCCAGAAACCGTACACGATGGCGCGTATGCGTAGTAGAGGCCCTAGGACCCACAAGGGGATACAGGACATAAGTAAACACTTGCTTTGCGACTGTCCAAATCTACAAAACCAGCGCCTACACCACATGGGTAACACGTTTTTTGACGAACTAAGTGATCTTGTGCAAGTTCCACTAAGAAACATGATACGATTCAAAAACAGCTTGGACGGGCTGGACAAATGCTATTTTCCATCTTCTCGAAAAAAGGTCCAGAAGGGTAGGATAGACAGAAAAGCTTGCGCAGAGGGCTTGCCATGTGGAAGAACACCTCTTCAGAACTATGGGGAGATACCATTTTCACCAGTAGATTTGTGTATGTTGAGACCTTTGAGTACTCCTGCAACTGTATGAATGCGAAAGCGGTCTTCTTCCATAGAAAATTCGACGCTCTAAAGTACAGACAAAGGCTCTTTCTGGCAGTGTGGATTTCGCTGGAAAAAGAGCAGAAAGTAGATTGTCCTTGTCTAAGGAGTTGACAGCTGGGATGCCATTGTTAATGAGCGTTCGGATGGCAGATGAGGCAAAATTTTAAGTATCTAATCGAATGAGGACACTTTGCTTATCATCGAACCTAAGGAATATTCCAGCATATTAAGGATAACATGAGCAACGACAAATCCACAGGTATCATTCTCTTAGATATAGAAAAGGCTTTTGATTCTCTTTGGCACGATGACATCTGGTTTACAATGATTTGCTTAAATGTCCCTGGATAGCACTCGATCAAAGTTTATTTTGAAAGGGAAGTGCGCAAGCGATCTACAAACGCGTTGTAGAAGCAGCGTCCTTCTGGTGTATTCTGCTGCTCTTGTTTGTTTAATCTTCTCTGGATCTTGCCCGTTCTTCTTGGATGATCACCGTTGAGAGCATATAGTCCTCTTTGATTTCGGCATACATCCGTATTGTGAGGGTATTTTCGTCGAAGGCTGACGTGGGCTCGCCAGCTCCAGGGTCAACCCAGAGAAATACTCTAAACTTTGGGAAAGAGGTACTTTATTTATAAAACGAAGCGATTCAATACAATGTGTCTTCGTTAACAATTCAAATGGTTCCCTTTCTAACAATTTCTATACTTAACAATTTATATATAATTTAATTCTAGTGTTGGTTGTCCTGCGGCTGGTTCTGTTATGGATCGGGGTCACACGGGCTGTTGCACGCCTTGGCTCGGTGCGGCAGTATGTCGGTTTGAAGAGTTCCAGTCCGCGCAAGGGGCAGGCTTGGAAAAGGCAGTCCGCACTTATGGCAGACTCGCAAGGATCCAGTCCGCGCAAGGGGCAGGCTTAGAAACGGCAGTCCGCACTTTGGGCAGGCTCGCAAGGATTCAGTCCGCGCAAGGGGTAGGCTTGAAAGAGGCGGCAAATCCGCTATATGTAAACCACAATGCTTCTCCCAGACGGGGTGAAACCTATCGGACGACGGGCCCACTACGCTCAGTAGCAGACTCGTATTTAATCGCCCAATCACCGAAGTGAAGGTGTCAAAAACGGAATAAATGGGTCGGAATTGGAGATTGGTACTTTCACCACTTGAGCAAACTCTGTCGACCACATCTCTCAATCTCCCCCTTATGTAACTTTCTGTAAAAAGCAAATGTGAATTACAGAGGTGAGTGAAATTTACTTTTGCAAACAACTTGGTCAATGAGGTTGAGAGAAGTGGTCATGTTCGGGTGGCGTGATCATCGCCAGATGTTGTTGTTTTTTTTTTTTTTTTTAGGTTGCGCCAGGGATGTGTAATCTTCATAGATACTAATAGCCCGAGTGCTACTAGCATGCACGATTCGCAATCGTAATCGATTTCAGGAATACGCCTACGTACTAAACACACACCCTTCACACTTCTACCACTCTCCCCGCGGGACTGCCGTTAGGTATTACTTCGCGGGGCTGGTTAGCAATTTATGCTGTACTTTCTGCTTCTCGACGTATTCGTTCTTGAATTCGAAGCTGCATTTGCACATGCGTAATAAACGCGCAAATTTCCATCCATTTTTCCTCAGATTGTACCATATGATCTATGAGGAATGGGGGACTGGGAAGTTCGTTTCTCCAGTTTTCAAATCGCCTACAGTAGAAGACTGCATGCTCCGTATCTTCTCCTCCTGGTCTGGACATTCTGGACACAACGGAGAGCTATCGTGTCCAAACCGGTAAAGATATTTGCGATAACCTCCATGGCCAGACAGGAACTGCGTGAGGTGGTAGGTGCAGTTCCCATGTGCTCGGTTTATCCAAATGTCGATGGTGGGGATTAATTTATAGGTCCATCTGCCTTTAACCGCATTATCCCATCGATCTTGCCACACAGCTCTTGAAGCTGCTTTTTCTTCTTCTATAACCCTTCTTCTTTCGCTAGCCTCTTGGTGGCTCGAGCGTCTCCGATTGTAGATTCTCTGCATCTCGTTCGCGAGGATGTCGATAGGAACCATTCCTGCTATGACAAAGGCTGCTTCGTCAGAGATAGTTCTAAAACCACTGATGGTCCTTATAGCGCAGAGTCTGTAGGCTGATGTAAGTTTCCTCCTTGTTTCTTTGGTCGCGAGAGCCCCCGCCCAAACCGGAGCCGCATAAAGAAGGACTGAGCTGACAACTCTGGATAGTAGGATCCTCCTAGCGTATCCAGGTCCTCCAATGTTGGGCATTATCCTTGAGAGTGCTGCCTGAAGTCGTGACGCTTTTTTGCTCGAATAATCAACATGCTGTTTAAACCGCAGTCTATTGTCGAGCATTACTCCTAAGTATTTGATTGCTTCTTTGGATCTGATGATTTGGGTCCCAACCTGTACATTCATATATTCCACAGATTTCCCACTGGTTATTAGAACAGCTTCAGTTTTGTGGTCAGCTAATTCTAAACCGGCGGATCCTAGCCAGCTTTTGATTTGACTGATTGCCACATTTGTAGCTGATTCTACTTCACTGATTTGTTTTGCTACTGTAACAACAGCGATGTCGTCAGCAAATCCAATTATATTCACTTTAGGTGGCAGTGGTAGTCGTAAAACTCCGTCGTACATTATGTTCCATAGTAATGGGCCCAGCACCGATCCTTGCGGGACCCCAGCTGTAACATCGTAGTACTTCACTCCTTCGTCGGTATCATACCTCAGTTTCCTGTTGGTAAAGTAGCTCGCCATTATCTGCAGCAAGTAAGATGGTGTATCCATCCTAGCAAGAGATCTTCTTATAGTGGGCCAGTCTGCCGAATTAAATGCGTTTTTGACATCTAGCGTCACTACTGCACAGTATTCCTTGGTGCCGTATCGCCATCTTTCACCTTCAATTGCTTCCGCTGCTATATTAACTACAGCTTTAATGGCGTCAATTGTTGAGCGAGACTTTCGGAATCCGAATTGCTGGTTGGACAAAGCCCCTTTCTCCTCCGCTATTGTGAGCAATCTGTTGTAAATGATTCGCTCCAGGATCTTTCCCATTGTGTCCAGTAGGCATATCGGGCGATACGACGATGGGTCTCCTGGGGGTTTGTTTCCTTTTGGCAATAAAACGAGGTGTTGCAGTTTCCATTGCTTAGGGAAAATTCCTTCTTCTAGGCACTTTTGCATTGTTGCAATAAAGATGTCTGGCCTTTTTTGAACAGCGGCTTTCACTGCTTTGTTAGGGATGCCGTCAGGTCCAGGCGCCTTGTTGTCACCTATCTTTCTGGATGCGATTGTCAATTCCTCTATTGTAATCACTGGAATTACCTCTGTAAAGTTTTCTCTGGTGATTGCGCACATAGTAGATGCTCTCCTTGGAAAAAGATGTTCTACTATTGACTTCAGCATTAACGGGCATGTTATCTGCGGGGAGTTGCCGCCCTTAAGCTTTCTCATCACCATCCTATACGCCGTGCCCCAAGGGTCTACGTTAGCTTCATCGCAGAGCTGTCTGAAACATCTTGCTTTACTCTCCTTGATAACTCTGCTTAACTGTTTTCGCGCCAGCTTAAAGGACGATAGGTACTCCTGAAAGTTGGGTGTGTTTCGCGATCTTTGTACTTTGCGCCTTGCCCGTAGACACTCTGCTCTAAGTACCCTGATCTCATCGTTCCACCAGTAGCAAGGCAGGCGTCTTCTACTTGAGGCCCTCCTGGGCATTGATGCATCGCACGCCATGTTGATGGACTGGGTGAGGTGGCGAGCTGAATTTTCTGCCGATCCTCGGACTAGCGTGAAGGTGTCAACCACTTCCGCGAATGTATCTTTGTCGAAGAGCTTATCCTGCCATTTCGGACCAGTCGATCGCGGGCGGTGAGTGCTTCTGCCGTTACCGATGTCAATTATAACAGCTTGGTGGTCACTGTGGGTATAATCTTCACTGACTCTCCATTTAATTCCCCGCAGGATGGAGTTACTCGCTAACGTGATATCAATTATTGAGCCCATGCCTGCTCTGCGGAAGGTGTTAGCCCTACCTACGTTTGCGATGCCTACGTTGAGAGCTGCAAATGTTTCCAGGAGGGCATGACCCTTGCGTTGGTAAATCTACTGCCCCATTCCGTCGCCCATGCATTGAAATCTCCGCCAATAATCACTGGAGTTCTTTCCCGAGCATCAGCCACGAGGTTATCTAGCATCTCCCGGTATTCAATTATAGTCCAGCTGGGCCGAGCATAGCAACTATAGAAGTGTATACCGTTGATTTTGGCCCGAACGAAACCCTCTGACTCTTCATTTGCATCCTGGAACGCATGTCTCCCACATGACCATATTGCGGCCCGCTTCGATCGATCACTGAGCCAGATGCTGCTGTTGTCAGGAATTTTATATGGCTCGCTGATCAAGATTATATCTGCTTTTTCGTCCTTGATGGTTTGTGCCAGGATATCCTGAGCTGTCTCACAATGATTGAGGTTAATTTGGATAACCTTCATGGTTTCTTGCTGCAGATCGCTTTCTTGAGGACAGGGCATTTATTGCCGCCGGCTATGTGCTTTGCATTTTCCGAATTGACTTTCCTGCAGAACATGCAGGATGGTTCCTCGCTGCAATCTCTCGCGATATGTCCCTCTTTACCGCACCTCCTACAGAGTTTGGAGCGGTCTTCTTCACTCTTACAATGCTTGGCCAAATGTCCGAATTCGAGGCACTTGAAACATTTCTGTAGCAGCGTCCGCTCACGAATGCGGCAGACTACCCAGCCAATTTTGATGCGTCCTGCTTCCAATAGTTTCTTCGCACTTTCTGCAGGGAGATTAATTATTGCCGTTTGAGTCTCACCGTACGCCTTCCGCAAAGAAATGATGTCAGTAGTCATGACCCTGCCCAAATCGAATTGGGCTCTGATCACCGCGCATACGTCCTCCTTAGTAGTGACCTCGTCGATGTCTCTGATCTCGATCGTGGTACGATGAGTGAGCGTTCTGACTTCAGCCTGTTCTCCTAGAGCTTCGCCAATGACGTTTTTGTAATCCGTCGTTTTGTCTCCTGCTTCCTTCAGTTGTATCAGAAGATCCCCTTTTTTCGTTCTCCTGATTCTGGATACCGCCTTGCCCACAGCTTCCAACTTAGGGTCTGCTTTTACGCTTCGGAGTATCTGGGCGTAGGAAGCCTCCCCTTTCGCTTCGATGACGATGGCATCAGGTTTTGGTTTTCTGCCCTGCTTCTTTTTGGTGGCCTTCTTGCTTTTAACAGCTAACCAACCATTGTCTTCTTCTCGCATCGTATTTTTCTTATTACCAGAGGTACTGGCTTGTTTAGCCTTTGCCAAAGCCGTTTCTGTGACTTTTTTTGGCTCTTTCTTCTTATTTTCCTCATCTAAGGGGCGCTTCTGCTTGCGTTCACGTTTCGGCTTCGGCGTGCTGTTCTCCGATGGCAGTCTCTTCTTTTTTGCGTCCTGGACAGGTTTGAGCCAGGGGGAGGTCTGAGAAGAGTTATTTCTTCTTATCACTTCCTTGGCCTTTTCATCCCGCAGCTGGATTGCCGAGAGTTCATACAACGCCCGAATGCTTTCTATGGCGTCTCTCATTGGTTGATGTATTGAGCGCCGCTTTCCGTCTTCGAGCATGTCGACTAGTTCCCTAATCTGCATGCCCAGCTTGTGGAAGTCAGGTCGATCAGGGGCTTTTTCAACCGTCGCCTCCGATGCCACCGGAAGTGCTCCATCTGATTGTCCCACAGGTGACCTCAGCATCACTGAGCTCCTCTGGAACGGGTCTCCTCTATACTCACCGTTGGTTTGACTGTTGCTTGTTTTGTTGTTGTTTGGGGTTTTTGTTTGTTTTGTATTCATTTCTTTTGGGTCCCCACTCAAAGCCGCTATCAATGTTCGAATGTGTAGTCACCCAGTGATCTCATGGTTGTCTATGCAAGCAGTGAGGCCATGCGAGGGTTGGCATAAGCCCTTATGGGGTCTTATGTCAGAGCCAGATCGGTGTTATACAGGAATGTTACATCTGTACCTACACCACCAACTTAATGGTGACGAAACATTGAACGTACTTTGAGGCCTGCCAAGGTTTTAACGGGACGGTGGCGCTTGTAGCATTAGCCTGAAAGCCATTTCAACCGGATTTCACTCCAGCTTACTCAGGTAACAGAATACTACAGACGTCAGCCCTCATAGCTGTCATTCCAATTCGTTTTCCAGTATGCCGTAATTAAGACCTTACTGGGCTCAGTCTTAATATTTTAAGGTACTGATGACGAAGTCATCGTGTTGTGGTTTTCAATTACAGTGATGCGCACTATAATGTGTTGCACTGTATACACTCATATTTCGTAGTGTGCAGACATCTTTCCGGGACAAGAAGCTGCGTGTTTCGCGTTGTGGCGGGTACGTCCGGATCTCGCCATTTTCTCCTTACTGTATCCCTCGTAGCCACCTTGTGCGGTGGGGAGCACTTATATGGAAGACGGTGCTTATTCGTCTTGTCGCAGAAAGTTCATAGGGGTTCCTTTGACCTTTTCAGCCAAGCCCTCCTTCTCTGCCGCTCTTGGTCGGGGACTGCTTATTTGGGTATTCGCAGTTAACCTACAATTCTGCAGGCCGTTCACTATCCGCCACCTGTGACCCCCACAGTTGCCTGAGCTTAGCCCCACCAGCCCGTCCGACTTGGTGGCTGTGAGATGTTGTTGTTTGTACTGAACCAACTGTGCACAGTAGCGGCCGCCAAAATGAAACACAGTGGAGGCGATATAATTGTAACACTTCGTTACAGTATAAATGGTAGTCCTAATGCAGCGCCTGTGCGGTGAAGTTGGTAGTTCATAAGTGATCCATGATTATTTAGCCTTAGAGTGTAAATAGTCCGCATACGAAATGCCCTCGCAACTCTTGAACCGCCAACCTTGCTATCTTCACTGATAGCCAAGCTGCTATCCAAGCTATTGATTCAGCTATCACATCTTCAAAACTGGTAGAGCAATGCCAGGAAGAGCTATACAAACTAGGCGCTCAATCAAAAATCATCCTCATCTGGATCCCTGGATACAGTAACTTTGAGGAAAACGAGCGAGCGGATGATCTGGCTAGACAAGGGTCAGCCCTTAGCGACTCTTTCGCACAAAGAGTTAATGTGCCGCTGGGAGTCGTCAAGGATAACATTTACAATCACTTCTTAAAGCTAGCTAACCACGGGTGGAAATCCCTTTCTAGCTGCGTTATATCAAGCAAGACATGGCCCATCTATAACAAACCTAAATCAAATTAGTTACTTAGCAGATCAAGACCAGATATTGCCGGAAAATTTGCCAACAGTACAGGCAATCAGGGGACCATGGAAGCTGGGCATTTCCCATAATACCTTCTTCTGTTGCTGCAGAGATGCTAATGAGAGAGAATGTCTGTTTCACTTTTTTGCAGATGCCCGACCCTAGCGAGAATCAGACAACGTACCCTAAGTAATCTCTTCTTCGACGACCTGGGAGAAATATGATATATGAGAAATGGATTGGAGCCCTCATTCTTTACCTAAACTCTACAGGCTGGGTCTAGCATATCCATCTTCTTCAACCAAATATTCCATCATACAACCAGGTGTACATGAGTTTTGTGGTATAAAAATGGCGTAAAAGTGCTAATTGGGTTCCTTTTGAACCGCCACCTCAACCAACCACCCAACCAGCAAATGGTCCCATTCTTACTTGTAGGAAGCCCTTCTTTCGATTAACTAAAACTCACTCTTTCATATTATTGTTATTCCCTCGCTTTGGAGTGGTTGAGGAGCTGTCGTTGAAGGAAGATTTGCACCTAATCCACAGCATTCAACATCTTAGAGATTGTCGTCGCTTCTGTACGACTAGGCAAGAATTTATCCACATAAGTGTTATTGATACCACTGCCAGATTTACAGCCTGATGTATCCGGTGTTATAAGGGTTTACATGATCTTCAAGTATGACTGTAAGCTATCCTACATCATCCTTCCTATAATATCCTAAGCATACTGTTCAACAAATCAACATATCATCCAAAAGGTATTAATTTAAATTTATGACCCACAGACGCACAAACACGCATCCAGCTCCACACACATACACACACAAACGTATACCTATATTCCTCCTTGAAGCCAGAAATGTCACCAATTCAGAATTCGCGCGCCAGTGGCACTGCCACAATAATAAGGCGACGACAAATTTATTGGCCATCAAGTAATATTTCCTCCAGCGAAATAAATCTGTCGAATTTGGAATAACACCACGATAGCGAGGGAGCCCTCTACATTCAGCTTACAGCCAAGAAAATTTATGATAGTCTCACACGCACGCATAAGGTCCTTCCGACCGCCACCCCAATACCCCCATCACATTCGCCTCATGAAGATTTCCGAGAAATGAGAGAAATGGGAAATTAATGATGACGGCTGAATGTGGACGACATGGTGGGATGGGTGGTATATAGGTTGTGGATGATTCGGTTTATGAATATGTTGCCTCGTCGTCGTCGGGCATAAATAGACGGCTGTTGGCCAGAAGCAGGCAGTTAATGAAATGAAATTCTCTAATGCTAACTAATAAATTATGATGCATTGACGTACACATACTCCATTAGGTTGGGTGGCACCCAACCTACCTCAACCATTGGCGGGGACGTCCATATCTACGAGCCATTGCAGTTGATTATCCTTGAAGATGAATGGAGGCATACGATTAATATTATTTGAGAGGATAATTGTCATCAATGCCAAATGAATTGAGTGGAATGCACATGATGCTTGGCGCCATTGATGATGATGATTGGATTGACTCCTGTGAATATTGGAAATTGAATTAATCATGTGCGTTAGCACCTGGCAGCTTAAGGAATATCACTTAAGCCATCGTTTATTGAGCCTTTCGATAGAAGATTTGATTATGATGTTCAATTGAATATTGGGCGGATGTTTACGGGGGGTGGTTTAGCAGCTTAATTAGCTTTCAACACTCTCTGTCCATCGCTGAGTGTCTATGATCATTTGGTTGAATTTTACTTCTTCTTCCTTTTATCAGCGAGGCTATGATCCGAAAACAAGGGATCACAACCTTCCCACTTCACCGCATTTCTACTGATCCGCCTGTGGGGTTCGCCTATTTGACCTCAGAAAATATCGGCAGGCCTGCCGATTTTGGATCACTCGGTTACTGAGGCCAATGAAATGCTGATGTCGTCGCATTTGTCTGATCCAGGCGTTTATAGGCCTGCCTTTCCTACATCGCGATGTCTTTGGAACGTGCATTGATATTGCCTTTTTAACAGGGTTCAAATGATCTCTTCTTTGAACGTGGCAATACCAGCTGAGCCGGTCGCGCTCTAATTTGTGTACGATGGTTTCCTTGATGTGAAAGCTTCCACGGATCTTCGAACTTCTTATTCAATCAAGCTTTGTCACTCCTGCTGTCATGCGAAGCATCTTCATCTCAGCTGCCGTTAATTTACTCTCATACTTTTTGTACATCGTCCAACATTGTGAACCGTATGTGAGCGCTGGACGTACAACTGCGGTGTAGAGCCTTCCTTTCAACTTAGGGGGCATTTTTCTGTCACAGAATATAGCGGAATTTTCTCGCCACTTCATCCATCCTACGCTTACACGATGATTGATGTCGTCATCACAAGTTGCTTTGCTATTGATCATAGATCCCAGATATTTGAACTTTTCGCACTTGGGAAGCACTGTTCCATTCAAATAAATGTCTGGAATAGGCCTGAGTGGATCAGAGAACGGGCAGCACAAGTACTCTGTCTTTTTTGAACTAATGCGATACCCATTTCCCTCCAAAACGTCCACCCACACATCAAGTGCTCGTTGCAGGGATGTAGGATCCTCACTTATGATGGCTCCATCGTCAGCAAAGAATAACTGATGTACCTTGGGGTCCATCACTTTACCTTCAAGCAGATAATCAAGGACTGTAATAAAGAGCAAAGGACTTAAAACGCTTCCCTGGTGTACCCCGACTTTGATTGGGAACTCTTCGGTTACTCCAGCGGGGCATCTTTCTTTTGTCTTTGCTCCTTCGTACATGTCCATAATCATCTGTACATAGGTTTCTGGAACCCCTCGATGTCTTAGCGCCACCCATATCAGATCTCGTGGTTGTCTGTCGAATGCCTTTTCAAAGTCAACCAATACAATATGCAAATCCCTTAAGGAATCACGATGTTTTTCCATTATGATCCTTATACTTTGGATTGCATCTGTGGTTGATTTACCCGAGACAAACCCACACTGATCATCAGATAGCCGTATTATTTTTCGCAGTCGGCCACCTAATACCCGCTCAACGATCTTCATGGTGTGTGACATCAGCTTGATCCAACGGTAGTTATCACAGTTTCGCGTATCACCCTTCCCTTTGTATACAGGGAGAAGGTAACTTTCCCTCCATTCATTCGGCATTGGATTACCTCTCACGAATTTGGAGATGAGAATTCTGAGCCACCTGAACCCGATGTCTCCCATCTTTTTCCAGAACTCAGAGGGTATTTCGTCTGGCCCAATCGCTTTTCGTTTTTTGGAGTATTTGACCGCCTCACTAACTTCTTCGACTGTAATGTCGGGTATTTCTTCACAGTTAGGGGTGGCTCTTGGAAAGTATAGCCGGGGAAACTGTTCATTCAAAAGCTCTTCACAATACTGCCGCCACCTATGCAGAATTTTGTCGTCATCCACAAGAAGCTGGCCATGAGCATTGCTAATGAACTTTGGCGAACGAATCTCCTGAGCATTCTTCCTTCTTTGGGCGGCTATTTTGAAGATGGTTGCGCTCTTGTTCATATTGTGTCTTCGAAGCTCCTGAATAGCCTGGTTGGCATCAACAACCGGGGAAGATATTTTCTCCAGCTCCCGATACAGACCTCCGTACTCTCTGCTTGAAGCTGGGCGCACTTCTTCTTCGCTTTTTTCTTGCAGCATCTGTATTCCATTTCGAGGTGAGCTTTTTCGTCACTATTATTAGAGGGGCACTTTGACCAAGCTTTGAAAGCCGCTTTGTTCTCATTTATCATCCTCTTAGCTTCATCACTCCACCACCATGTTTCTTTGGCGTGTTGATGGTGGCCTTTTGAAGCTTCTAGCAGTGATTTGGCCTTCTTTAAGCAAGTTCGCTGTAGGGAATCCCACATATCTCGTGCTCTGCACTCTTCATCCTCAGCTCCGTTGATGGTGTGAGAGAGGTAATTGTTCATTACGAAAACGAAAACCTCGCCTTTTTCTTTGTCCAGATTGTACCACTTGATTTTCTCAGAGACCCTTGTTTGTTTGCTTTTCTTCGGTGTTTTCATAAAAATTTCTGTTAACAGGAGACGGTGCCGAGCGATTGCCTCTCCCAGGATCACTTTGCAATCTTTTACCCGAGGCTTCATAAAACTGGCTAGTCAATCTGAGTTTCATCTCCACCACTGCTGTAAGTGATCAGGTGTTGGCTTTGTTTGATGAACATGGTATTTAACACGATAAGACCGTGTGATTTGCACATGCTTAGGATGTCTTCACCAGGAAGGTTCCTGGTGCCATATCCTAGTCCTCCATGGTAGTCTTCATAGTCTTCGTTTGATTTCCCGACATGTCCATTCAAATCTCCTCCAACAAACAGAAATTCTTCCTTTGGGATGTCCTTAAGGAGATTGTGGAAATCTAGCCAAAATGCATCTTTATCTCTCTGATTGTACCCATCGTGGGGAGCATATGCACTGACAATATTCCACACCTCTCCTTGTATTACTAGTTTGAGAGACATCAAACGGTCGCTGGACTTCGTAATGCTCAAGACGTTTCCAAGTAGCTCTGCCGCAAGGATGATACCGATTCCGTTCTTAACCTTTTCCGTTCCGTAGTAGAACATCTTGTAATCTTTTGTCCTAACGTACAAGAAACGCGCCCGATTTCCGCTGTTTTTCCATTTCGTCTCTTGGACACACAAGATGTCCACCCGCCTTCTATTCATCATCTCTTCCAGCTCGTAACTTCGACCGGTCATGCTTCCAACGTTCCAACTCGCGACCCTTAAATTGCGTCCAAACTGTTTCATTATGTTGCTAGCCCCCGGAATCCGTATAGCTCTGACCCGAACATTTCTGCTCGGTCCAGGATCAGTACCATGCACAGCAGTGGTAGTGCCTGGCGGGGTAGTGCCTTTCCTTTCTGCAAGTATTATCATAATGATACAGTTTTGCAATACAATTTTTGCACCATATTGCGATGGTGTTTGTTGTTTGACACGTGCATGCTCCTGTTTTAGTATTGTTTGATCTTTCTTTTATGACACCGGTGATCTCCAGTCGTGTCAACCCACGGACTCGCATGCACACTTGTGGGAGGGTTTTTATGGTAGTATATGTGTCGCTAGGCTCACTTGGGTGTTATATTGCCTAGATCTGATTTGTCCCCTTAGTCGCCTTTTACGACAAGCGCTAGTTGTTGGGGGGCGCTGCAGTGATATTCTTAACCCGTCCCTGCACGGGCTTCTTTGGTTGAATTTTACATCACATCAATGTGTCCTTTTTCAACAAATACCACCGGCAAATATCGTGGGTTAGAACATCTGAATAGAACCAACCAACAAAAGAAATGAGTCAGTGATATGATGAGTGTTAAGTGAGGAGAACGGGGAAAGATGTGGCAAGCAAACAAGCATTGTAAGGAGAAGAAGGGCGACAGTCTTGAATGCTCTATATGCTCGTTTTTAAAGTGGGATAGACGTGCGATACAAGGGGAATCATGGATACGCCAATATATAGGCAGCCCTAGAAATAAACCGCTAGTTTAGAAAATAACGACGACTGGAGCATCTTTCAGGCCGAAGTCACAGCCATTATACAGGCTGCTGAAATTATACGCGATCCTTGGTAAAACGACCACTGTCTATGTAGATAGCCAGGCATGCGTCAAGGCTCTGGGCTCTGTCGTAATTAGCTCGAGGCTTGCGAGGACCTGCAAATCACTTTTAAATGAGCGCGGGAAGATAAAGAAAAAGCGGACATCCTTGCGGCCCACCTGGAAGAAACCTTTAAACCGTACGATGGTCAAGTGGCTTACGACAACCGCAATAGGCTGGATTTACCATCTGTCGGTTTGACGCTCACAAGTGCAACGCTAAGGGAACTCAAACATGAGATCGAGAATCTAAAACCTAAGAAATCTCCTGGTTATGATTTGATTACCGGAGAAATTCTCAAAGTTTTACCTAGAACAGCATTGATTAAGCTTCTCCATATTGTAAATGCTGCACTCAGATTAAAACACGTGCCGAGCCAATGGAAAGTTGCGGAAGTCATAATGGTTTTAAAACCAGGAAAACCGTCAAATGAGGTTAAATCGTATAGACCAATTTCGCTTCTTCCAATCATATCGAACATTTTCGAGAGGATATTACTAAGGCGTCTCCAACCGGTTATAGAAGAAAATAATCTTATCCCTGACCACCAGTTTGGGTTCAGAAGTAAGCATTCGACGATTGATCAGTCGCATAGAATTACTGACGTAATCGAGAAAGCATTTGAAGAAAAAAAGATTTGCTCAAGCGTATTTATGCAAACTACGACAAGTTCTCCCTGTATACTTACTTACATAAGCGGCGCTACAGTTCGGGGTGAACCCGGGCCTCAACCAACAAGCCTCTTCATTTAGCTCGGTCTTTAGCTAATCGCCTCCAGTTGCGCACTTCAAGTTGGTCGAGGTCCCTTTGAACTTGTGCGCGCCACCTACGGCGATGATTCCCTCTACTGCGTCGTCCGTCGGGGTTAGATTCGAAGACTCTGCGGGCCGGAGCGTTGGTATCCATTCGCTCTACATGTCCTAGCCATCTCAGACGTCTAATACGCAGTTTTTTGACTAGGTCGATGTCGCTGTACAGCTCGTATAGTTCGTGATTGAATCTTCTCCTCCATAACCCGTCAACGCAAACGGGACCGAAAATCTTACGAAGAATTTTTCTCTCGAAGCGACCAAGGATATCTTCATCCTCTTTTAATAAAGTCCATGTTTCAGCGCCGTAAGCAGGACTGGGATGATCAAGGTCTTATACAGAGTCTCCTTAGTTTTTCGAGATAGGGCTTTACTGTTGAATTGCGTTATAAGTCCAAAAAAAAAAAAAAACAGCGATTGACAAGAGTTATTCTTCGATTGATTTCTGCGCTGATGTTATTCTCAGAGTTTATAGCAGAGCCAAGGTAGACAATCCTTTACTACCTCGAAGTTATAGCTGCCCACGGTGACGTTCTGTCCAATTCGTCGGTGTTGGCTGTCCCTTCTTGTTGACAGCATATACTTGGTTTTGCCCTCGTTTATCGCTAAACCCATTTTGGCCGCTTCCGCCTCAATGCTTGCAACGCACCGGTGACAGCCCGCTGAGTTCTTCCGATAATGTCTATATCGTCGGCGTATGCAAGTAGTTGTACAGACTTGCAATAAGTTGTGCCTCCGGTGTTGGCTTGTGAGTTCCGCACAATCCGTTCAAGTACAATATTGAAGAAGTCACATGACAGCGCGTCACCTTGTCTAAAGCCTTTTTTGACATCAAAGGTTTCGGTGAGGTCATTGCCGACCTTGATGGAGCAGCGAGCGTTCTCCATCGTCAGACTGCACAGACGGACAAGTTTGGCAGGGATGTCAAAACTAGACATTGCTCTATAAAGCCCTTCTCTGTGGATGCTGTCATAGGCAGCCTTGAAATCGATAAAGAGGTGGTGAGTATTGATTTGGAATTCTTGTGTTTTCTCCAGGATCTGCAAAAGTGTGAAGATTTGATCGATGGTGGACTTTCCTGTCCTGAAACCGCACTGATAGGGTCCAATCAGGCTGTTGATAAAAGGTTTCAGGCGCTCACGCAATATCGCAGAACAGATCTTGTATGCGATGTTGAAGAGACTGATGCCTCTATAATTGGCGCAGTTGATCGGGCAAAACGATGCTGAGATTCGATTCATTAGGCATACACTCGTCTGACCAAATCTTAGAGATGAGTTGATGTATGCACTCTACCAATTCATTACCAGCTGTCTTGAAAAGTTGGGCCGATAAGCCGTCAGGTCCAGCAGACTTGTTGGATTTTGGCTTGGATGTTGGTATCCTCACTTCGTTTTGGTCAGGTGGACGGAAATTTTTACTATCATCGTCTATGTTGAATGGTTCATTCTGCCTGACAGCGGGATGTTGGTCTTCGTCGCCGTTATACAGTCTGCAGAAGTAGTTTTTCCATATTCTCAGCACCGACTGTGATTCTACTACGAGGTTTCCATTTTCATCTCTACAGGTTTCTGTACGGGTATTGCTTCTCTGACACGTTCTTTTTACCTTTTGGTAAAACTTCCGTACATTGTTCCTGGAGTATAAACTCTCGATATTCTCAAACGCGCTTCTCATGCTCTTTCTTCTTCATTTGGAGAAGCCGATGTTCTTCCCGTCTCTTTTGCTAGTAGAGCTCACGAGCAGCTCTCGTCTTCCTTTGCAGCCCCGCTTTGTGTGCCTCTTGTTTTGCTGCATGCACTCGCTCGCATTCTTCGTCAAACCAGGGGTTTCGGGGTGGTGTAGTGTGGTGGGCGGGCGAGACCCAGCACATCAATCGCGGCGTTTCTGATGGCATGTTGGCAGCGTTGCCACTCGTCTTCGGCACTTGATGCTGGCGGCATAGAGGTGATTGAGAGATTTCGGGATACGCGTTTAGCGAAGAGTCTGGCGGTCTCTTGCGATTGTAGCTTTTCGACGTTAAATTTTCTCGCAGTGATTCTTCTTCCGCATTCGTACCTTGGCTACAACAAGGTAATGATCCGAGTCTATGTTGGCCGCTCGGAAGGTCCGCATATCCAGAATGCTGGAGGCTTGCCTTGCGTCGATCGCAATATGATCAATTTGGCTGATCGTTACATGATCATTGGACCGCCATGTCTGCTTATGAATATCGAGATGAGGAGATCATGTGCTTGCTATGGTGACATTTCGCTCCACAGCGAAATCAATTGCCTTAGTCCGTTATCAGACGTGGTGTCGTGTAGGCTATGCTTACCGACTGCCCTACCAAAGACGTCCTCCTTTCCTATTTTGGCGTTAAAATCGCCCAATACGATCTTAACGTCGTATTTAGGACATTGCTCGTATGTTTTGTCGAGGAGCTCGTAGAAACACTCTTTGGAGGCAGGGTCCTTTTCTTCTGTGGGGGCATGAACACATATTAGGCTTATGTTAGCGAATTTAGCCTTGATCCGGATCGTCATAATACGCTCGCTCACGTGTCGGAAGCTTAAGACTTCTTGCCTAAGTCTGCCGCGTATGACAAATCCGCATCCGAATAAGCGTTGCCTGTTGCCTCTGTAGCAATCACCGTAGTAGATGTCACAGTTTTTCATCCTCTTTTTGCCTGGCCCATCCCATCGCACTTCCTGGATGGCGGTAATATCTGCTTTATAGCAGTCTAGGGCCTCTGCTAGTTGTTCGGCTGCACGTGGTCTGTAAAGGGACAGAACATTCCACGTACAGATCCGAAGTTCGTTGTCCTTATTTCGTTTGCTGGGGTCGTCATCAGTTGAGTCATCCTTGAGGCTTTTGGTTATTTCGGAACCATCGCTTTTTTACGTGGTAGGGAAGTTACCCCAACGGCACAACCCCCAACCTGGAGGGCCAGTTCCTTAATTATTCCCCTAGGACGAGGGACCGGGTACACCGGTGCCAGTAGTGTATGAGCCCTGCCGTTGGCCCATTAAGGGCTCCTCCGCCACCATCTCTATTCCAATGTCCTGACCAACATTGGAAATTCCTTACCAACCTGTGATCCGAACACGTCGAAGCAGCTCGCGCAAGGTATTCACTAAGTTCAACCTAACTGGAACTATAGACGCCACCGTTGACTCTGTCTAGGGAATTCGTCCGCTGCCGCCTGGAACAGGAAGAAGTGCTCTAGTGAGAAAACACTCTTCCCCCCCTCTCTCATCTGCTGCCGCCAAGAATCCGCCAAACGGGGTTGGTTACCCATTTCTTGGATTAAGGTACTAGGCACCCGGCTGTCACCGCGTGGAGGTTGAGAGTAGGAGTTGGTAGGCCTCAGCTGAGTGAAAACGCTTGTGTTTTCATATGATCGCATGCACTACCGTTTGACCAGCCAACAATGTCAACGGCACACTGTTTTTCTCTTTGTTCTAATGCATTTAATTTCGACTCCGAAACATTAACCGTGGCGGTAAGAGCGAGATTGCGATCTTCAAGGGATTAGATCTTAGAGAGCGCATCACTGTTAAGATTCTGAAGTTTAATGATTTCGTTGTAAAGCAAATACAACGTTATTGTTTGATGAGTGGGGAGAGAAGTAGCAGGAGCAGCAGCAGCAGCAGAAGTTGTTAGATTGTTTATCCCAGTATATCCGGCATCCGTTGCCGGATAGAATTGAGGTTGTCTGGCAGAAAAAAGTTCATGTGCCCGACATTTGTGCAGTGTATCCGATGCCTTATTGTTCGCATGGGTTGCGAATATCTGTCATATTAAGGCAGATGTGACCCAACTACAAGTGTTCTAGGACAAGAGAAGTACAAAACAGGACTCATGCAAATATTGCAAAGTTTATTGGTAATAGGCAAAAACCCAGGAAAATGAATGTCCATTCAGCGATTCTAAACAGAAAGCTTTCAGCTCCTTTTGCCTACTGGCAATCTGAAGGATTTTACTGTGTCACAGCAGAGGTGCTAGAAATTGAATTCTATTCCTTGTTGTGCATTGACAGACGCTCTTGTACTCGTGGGCATTTCAAATCTCGTCCAATATTCAAGAATGAAGAGTTGTACAGACCACTCTTGGTGATGACTGAGCTAAGGTGTTAAGAATAAGCAATCCTATCCTTTACGTATTGTTCGTGGGTAATTGTATTTCTGGGGGGTGCTGAAGCCATATAGCCTTGGATTCATTTCATGCAATCTATAGGCGGCAACTGCAAATACTGCCAGAACCCAATACAGAACATCTCGACGCACCTAGGAACCTCACAAACATTTGCCATTCTTAATTTCTCCTGTTCATTGGCAGTACCATGAAAACCAGGTTATATGTATCTCTCTCGACCCCATTCAATTCAATTAACTTCCACAATTCACCACCGAAAACTTGATTACCATTTTGCCGAAAATTTCAACTATTCACCATCGTCGATGACTACTGCTCAATTGCTTGTCGCCACTGATTTGGTCCTTTTTAAAGCCACCAAATAGCCTCGAGCCAAACAGCGAACAAACGAACCCTATAATTTCATTGTGTGCAATGTCCAAATTTATTCATTCGAATTGCAAAGCTCAATTAATCGTCACAATTATCGGCAAACAAACACCGACACCGCCGTCGCCGCCGCCGAACACACAGAGTCGCAAACAAGCAGACAAAAGTGTCAAATTGCATGAATTCCAATCGCAAAAATTGATCCTTATTGCGGCGCGCGGCAAAGCGTTCCATTCCATTTTGTTATGCCAGCCACAGCAGCAGCGCCACGTTGCCCTAGAGCGCTGACACCATTTCGCTTTGTATTATCGAATGCGAAACGCGAAATTGAAAATCAGGAGCAGGAAATCGCGCCTCCGCACACAACTACAATGAGGCTAGTCGGAACAACAGCAACAAAAAGGACTATTGAATGCACTACAACTTCACTTGTTAGTGTCCTGTCTACTACCGTGGGTTCTACCCACCCAGCCCTCTACGTCCTTGTTTTATGTTCCTTTTTCTTTTTTTGTTAGCTGATTGCAGCGCTTCTGTTGTTTGGTGATTGTCACTTTGCAAAAGGATTCATTCAGAGTTACAGAAACGAAGGATTTCATCCAGCAGCGTACGAGTAGGGATCCACCATCGTGTCGTTGGGAAAGAGATGGGAAAACAAAAGGGATCGCTGCGCATTTTGTAACAATGAATACTGATGATGGTTGGGACTTTCGTATGAATAATTATTATCCTTGTTCACATAGTTGTCACAATGTCTCAAGAGGATGTTCTATCTTCGTCGGTGTCTTCTGTGTTGTACGGGACAAGTAACTATCAACTGCATATGGGGATACATGAGAGGGTGGCCAACAAAAAAACGGATGAAGATGAGCAATTCTACATGAGTGACAAGAACCTAGAGAGGGAATGTGGAGTCACTCCTTGATGGATGTATTCATTGTCCTTTAGTTGCACTTTTATGTGGTTTTGTTCTCTGTTCTCATTTGGAAAGGAAACATCTGCGCTTACATGTTGGGATTTAAGGATGGGTGTTCTATAAGTGGGAAGCAATTTGGTCTTCCTGGGGGACGGCAGGTAAACGCACGCTTAAAGTGGCTTAAAGTGAACACGTATGGGTAACGAGAAACTAAAGCAATGTGGCTTAAGGAAGAAACTGCCGAAACTATTGTCGAATGCTACAAATCGAGTGATGATTGTGCGATAAGTCCCTAGTGATAGGGGTTGAAGGTGAAGGTAGTAAGCTTTAGAAGAGGTGAGGTTCTTATATGGTTGAGGGAGAACTTGGTGACTAGCAAAGGTTTCGCTGTTAAAATATATAAACTGTGGAGCCGATGTGACACTGCATTGGAAACTTGACGATGACGCAGAGATGGGAGACGAAGAGAGTCTTCATAAATACCGTATACTGTAGTGTCGCTTAAGCTTGGCACATTAAGATGCTTAGAAAAAGCGAAGTACCCTGCCCTGTAAGTACGCTAATAAGTTGTCTACAATCCTTTCAGCTAAAAAACAGCAAGAATGTCGCTGATTTCGTACAGACTTCCGGTAGCATCTATTTGGTCAGGCTTCATCCAGGAGAGTCATGCCACACACTGAAAAACCAAATCATCAATGGAAGCTCTAACTTTCGACGCAGGGAGACCCAATGCAGGTTCAGATCATAAGAAGTCTTCCTACTAATATCGTTGTCTTCCACGAAGACACCAGCACCAAACCCTTTACTAGTTTTGGAAGCATTCGTGAAAATTCGATTACTTTCCATTCCCGTCTCAAACTCTAGCCGAAGTCAGCCCTGAACACCAGAGAAGTCGAGTCTGGTATTATTGCTTCAGACGGCATATTCGTGACACGGTAGTCATAAGATTAGTGTCTCACAAGGTCATTAAGACTCAAGTGTGGAGTTTACCAGAAACCAACCCGCCTGGACGGCTTTAATAGTACAATCCATGATGTAGGCATCAAAGGGGAAATCACTACTCAAGGCGAATCGTCGTGCTGGCAGCTCTGGATGTGAGGAATGCCTTAATTTCGGCCAGATGGGGAGATATGTTAGATGCGTTCGAAAACACCTTCAGGATACCGCAATATCTTCTGGAAATTGTGAAGGACTATACGTATCTCAAACTTCTGCACGACACCGTGGAGGGTACTCACAGAAAGAAAATCACTGCTGGAGAAGCGCAGGGCTCAACCCTTGGACCTGATCTGTGGAATATCTCCTATGATGGAGATATGGAGATGCCCGAAGACACCTTCCTAGTTGGGTACGTAGATGACATCGGTGCGGTGATTACCGCAAGGGACATCGAAGAGGCTCAGCTGAAACTGAATCAGGTAATGAGACGAGTACTCGCCTGGATGGAAGTCCATGGCCTTAGTCTCACTGCGAAAAAAACAGAGATAGTCCTTCTGACTAGGAGACAGATCCCAACAATTGCTGAGTTCTGAGTATGCCCAGAAGTGATAATAATCAGCAAACCGGCAGTAAAGTATCTACGAATCGCCCTGGACTCTGAACTTTGTTTCTGGCAACAGATTAAGTCCACATCTGAGCGAGCTGCAAAGGTCACGTCGTCACTGAGTACGCTCATGGCAAATATCGGAGGCCCAACAATGAGTAGGCGACGACTCCTCATGTCCATCACCCACGCCATTCTTCTGTATGGGTGTGAGATCTGGGCAAATGCACTTAGACAGGAAAAGTACACAAAACAAATGGCTGCAGTAAAAAGGCGAGGAGCCCTCCGAGTTGCAAGCTCCTATTTCACAATGTCGGAACCAAGCGTTCTCGTAGTTGCGGAAGTGACCCCCATCGACCTCCTAGCGACAGAGAGGAAGTACGCCCACGACAAGAAGGTGGAAGTAGGAGCAGAATGGGTAGTCGCTGAAGCGAAGGAGCTTACTAAGCAGACTTGGCAAAGAAGGTGGGGCGCTGAAACGAGGGCGAGGTGGACAGCGAGACTGATTACAGACGTCACGGCTTGAACAGAGCAGGAACACGGCGAAGTGAACTACTTTGTCACTCAATTTCTAACCGGACATGAGTATTTCAACCTCCCTGGTCAAACGGTAGTGCATGCGATCATATGAAAACACAAGCGTTTTCACTCAGCTGAGATCTACCAACTCCTACTCTTAACCTCCACGCGGTGACAGCCGGGTGCCTAGTACCTTAATCCAGGAAATGGGTAACCAACCCCGTTTGGCGGATTCTTGGTGGCAGCAGATGAGAGAGGGGGGGAAGAGTGCTTTTCTCACTAGAGCACTTCTTCCTCTTTCAGGCGGCAGCGGACGAATTCCCTAGACAGAGTCAACGGTGGCGTCTGTAGCTCCAGTTAGGTTGAACTTAGTGAATACCTTGCGCGAGCTGCTTCGACGTATTCGGATCACAGGTCGGTAAGGAATTTCCAATGTTGGTCAGGACATTGGAATAGAGACGGTGGCGGAGGAGCCCTTAATGGGCCAACGGCAGCGCTCATACTCCCGTAGTGGACTACTGGCACCGGTGTACCCGGCCCCTCGTCCTAGGGGAATAATTAAGAAACTGGCCCTCCAGGTTGGGGGTTGTGCCGTCGGGGTAACTTCCCTACCACGTAAAAAACGCATGGTTCCGAAACAACCAAAAGCCTCGGATAAGGATGACTCAACTAATGACGACCCCAGCAAACGAAATAAGGACAACGACCTTCGGATCTGTACGTGGAATGTTCTGTCCCTTTACAGACCACGTGCAGCCGAACAACTAGCAGAGGCCCTAGACTGCTATAAAGCAGATATTACCGCCATCCAGGAAGTGCGATGGGATGGGCCGGGCAAAAAGAGGATGAAAAACTGTGGCATCTACTACGGTGATTGCAACGCTTATTCGGATGCGGATTTGTCATACGCGGCAGACTTAGGCAAGAAGTCTTAAGCTTCCGACACGTGAGCGAGCGTATTATGACTATCCGGATCAAGGCTAAATTCGCTAACTTAAGCCTAATATGTATTCATGCCCCCACGGAAGAAAAGGACCCTGCCACCAAAGAGTGTTTCTACGAGCTCCTCGACAAGACATATGAGCAATGTCCTAAATACGACGCTAAAATCGTATTGGGCGATTTTAACGTCAAAATAGGAAAGGAGGACGTCTTTAGTAGGGCAGTCGGTAAGCATAGCCTACATGACACCACGTCTGACAACGGACTTTCTGATTTCGCTATGTAGTGAAATGTCACCATAGCAGGCACATGGTTTCCTCATCTCGATATTCATAAGCAGACATGGTGGTCCAATGATCATGTAACGATCAACCAAATTGATCATATTGCGATCGACGCAAGGCATGCCTCCAGTATTCTGGATGTCCGGACCTTCCGAGCAGCCAACATAGTCTCGGATCATTACCCTGTTGTAGCCAAGGTACGAATGTGGAAGAAGAATCAGTGTGAGAAAATTTAACGTCGAAAAGCTACAATCGCAAGAGACCGCCAGACTCTTCGCTGAACGCGTATCCCGAAATCTCTCAATCATACCTATGCCGCCAGCATCAAGTACCGAAGACGAGTGGCAACGCTGCTAACATGCCATCAGAAACGCCGCGACTGATGTGCTGGGTCTCGCTCGCCCACCACTGCGAAACCCCTGGTTTGACGAAGAATGCCGGCGAGTGCATGCAGCAAAACAAGAGGCATACAAAGCGGCGCTGCAAAGGAAGACGAGAGCTGCTCGTGAGCTCTACTAGCAAACGAGACGGGAAGAACATCGGCTTCTCCAAAAGAAAACGAAAGAGCATGAGAGCTTATACTCCAGGAACAGTCTTAACAAAGGGTAAAAAGAACGTGTCAGAGAAGCAATACCCGTACAGAAACCTGTAGAGATGAAAATGGAAACCTCGTAGTAGAATCGCAGTCGGTGCTGAGAATGTGGAAAAACTACTTCTGCAGAATGTATAACGGCGACGAAGATCAACATCCCGCTGTCGGGCAGAATGAACCATTCAACATAGACGATGATAGTCAAAAATTCCGTCCACCTGACCAAAACGAAGTGAGGATACCAATATCCAAGTTGAAATCCAACAAGGCTGCTGGACCTGACGGCTTACCGGCCGAACTCTTCTAGGCAGCTGGTAATGAATTGGTAGAGTGCATACACCAACTCATCTCTAAGATTTGGTCAGACGAGTGTATGTCTTATGAATGGAACTTCAGCATCGTTTGCCCAATCCACAAGAAAGGAGACCCCCTCAACTGCGCCAATTATAGAGGCATCAGTCTCCTCAACATCGCATACAAGATCTTGCTGTGATATTGTGTGAACGCCTGGAACCTTTCATTAACGGCCTGATTGGACCCTATCAGTGTGGTTTCAGGACAGGAAAGTCCACCATCGATCAAATCTTCACACTTCGGCAGATCCTGGAGAAAACCCAAGAATTCCACATCGATACTCACCACCTCTTTACCGATTTCAAGGCCGCCTATGACAGCATCCATAGAGAAGGGCTTTATAGAGCAATGTCTAGTTTTGACATCCCTGCCAAACTTGTCCGTCTATGCAGGCTGACGGTGGAGAACGCTCGCTGATCCATCAAGGTTGGCGATGACCTCACCGAGACCTTTGATGTCGAAAAAGGTTTTAGGCAAGGTAACGTCATGTCATGTGACTTCTTTAATATTGTACTTGAACGGATTGTGCGGAACTCACAAGCCAACACCTGAGGTACAATCTACCATAAGTCTGTACAACTGCTTGCATACGCCGGCGATATAGACATTATCGAAAGAACTCAGCGGGCTATCACCGGTGCGTTTGCAAGCATTGAGGCGGAAGCGGCCAAAATGGGTTTAGCGATAAACGAGGGCAAAACCAAGTATATGCTGTCAACAAGAAGGGACAGCCAACACCGACGAATTGGACAAAACGTCACCGTGGGCAGCTATAACTTCGAGGTAATAAGGGACTTTGTCTACCTTGGCTCTGCTATAAATTCTACAAACAAGATCAGTGCAGAAATCAAGCGAAGAATAACTCTTGTCAATCGCTGTTTTTTTGGGTTATAAGGCAATTCATCAGTAAAGCCCTATCTCGAACAACTAAGGAGACTCTGTATAAGACCCTGATCATCCCAATCCTGCTTTATGGTGCTGAAGCATGGACTTTATTAAAAGATGATGAAGATATCCTTGGTCGCTTCGAGAGAAAATTCTTCGTAAGATATTCCGTCCCATTTGCGTTGACGGGTTTTGGACGAGAAGATTCAATCACGAACTATACGATCTGTACAGCGACATCGACCTATTCAAAAAACTGCGTATTGGATGTCTGAGATGGCTAGGACATGTAGAGCGAATGGACACCAACGCTCTGGCCAGCAGAGTCTTCGAATCTAACCCCGAGGGACGACGCAGTGGAGGGAATCATCGCCGTAGGTGGCGCGCACAAGTTCAAGGGGACCTCGACCAACTTGGAGTGCGCAACTGGAGGCAATTAGCTAAAGACCGAGCTAAATGGAGAGGCTTGTTGGTTGAGGCCCAGGTTCACCCCGAACTGTAGCGCCACCTAAGTAGAAGTAAGTAAGTAAGTTACACCTCCATGGCCAAACTTCTGGCAAATCTCACCGTCGTACAATTGGGCTTACAATAGAGAGACCGGACAATAGAGGTTGTCGGCTTCAGAGCAAAAAGAAAAACTTGGGTTAGGTTGTCTGGATAAGGAGGAACCATGGTCGAGGCGGGAGCAATTTCTTTAAATGGGGCATGACCGCCATCGCGGAGTGTGATTGTGAACCACCAAACCAAACGATCAACCACATCATCGCCAATTGTCTAATACGCTCTTACCCATGGGATATAGCAGATGTTTATAGAGCAACTGCAAATGTTATCCAATCGCTTAATAGCATAGACTATTAGCCATAAAATCGAGTCCTATACCCTTCCTTATGTAATCTAGTTCCAAACATTGGATCCTTCTGTGCCGACCACATCAACACCCTGCGGATTATCATCGAACAGTGTGTTGAATATCGATCGCCACTGCACCTGCTGTTCATCGATTTTGAGAAGGCGTTCGATAGTGTCAACAGGGAGTTTATTTGGCGCGCCTTACGCAGGAGAGGTATTCCCAATAAACTAATTGCTATTATCAAAGCTACATATGAAGGTTCCAAATGTCACGTTCTGCACAGGCCAATTTTGTCTGAGGAATTTGAGATCCAAAGTGGGGTAAGACAAGGCTGTATCCTTTCACCAATATTATTCCTATTGGTGATTAGCGATGTGCTTCATGCAGCTTTGTCGACGGGAAACGGAGGAATTCGATGGACTCTTACATCTCAACTGGAAGATCTTGACTACGCAGACGATGTATGCTTTCTCTCCCACAGAATTATGGACCTCCACCAAATGACAGCAGATGTGGAGAGGGAGGCAGGTGTCGTCGGGCTGAAAATTAATACGACAAAAACTAAAATCATCAGCCTTGGAACTAACTCTTCGGCTCAAATATGCATTGCTGGACAACCGGTAGAGAGAGTAGAGGATTTCCAGTATCTTGGGAGTATTGTCTCGACCGATGGTGGAACCGAACTGGATATAGCCAACAGGATCGCCAAAGCAAAGTCCGCGTTCGGTATGCTTTCCAAAATATGGCGAAGCAATGCAATCAGTTTGAGCACCAAAATAAGACTGTTCCGCTCCAACGTTGAATTCGTGCTGCTATATGGTTGCAGCACGTGGAGAGTGACCACTACTATCACCAGAAAGCTGCAAACGTTCGTTAATAGGTGTCTGCGCAACATCTTATGGATTTTCTGGCCCAATCGTATCTCTAACGAACACCTTTACGAGAGAACGGGTCAGGAACCAATAGGCACAACTATCCAACGGCGGAAGTGGCAGTGGATTGGTCACACGTTCCGAAAGGGTGACAGCTCCATAGCGAACCATGCTATGCAATGGAACCCTCTAACTCAGGATGGCAGAAGACCTGGCGGTCCGAGGAGAACATGGCGCAGAACAGTCGAGAAGGAGGCACGGCAGTTAGGGAAAAGTTGGGGAGAACTCAGACACATTGCCAGAAACCGTACACGATGGCGCGTAGGCGTAGTAGAGGCCCTAGGACCCACAAGGGGATACAGGACATAAGTAGGTAAGTAGTTCCAAACATACACACATATTTCCGGAGTATGAATTTGATCATGGATCCATAGCTGTGGTCTGAGGATCGCCCGGAAAAAGAACTTGAGCTTTAAATATAAAGCGGAGAATCATATAGTTGATCGTTACGTATGGTTATATTTGAGTCGTAAGTCCAAGCGATCCAGGTTGCCACGGATTCTCGCCTTCACTTACTTACTTAAGTGTCACTACAATCCAGGGTGAACCTGGACTCCATCAATCATCGCCTTCAGGCTCCTCGATTATTATCAAGCTCTGTCCAACTCTGCCCACTAGGTTGGTTGAATTTGATTTCCACGTGTGTGCTCCATCTAAGGGGGAGCTACCTTTACTGCGTCGCAACTCCTGGGTGGGTCAGAACACTATCTGTGTTAGTGCATTTTCAAACTCTTTCGACTAGATCGATGTACTTGTACCGCTCTGTACTCTCTTGTCACTGTGTATGCAGACGGAAGCAAAGATCATTTTGGGTTTTTTTCTAAAAATTATCGACGTCATTCACAAGCCCTTTTAGTAATATCCTCGCTTTACGCCCCACAACTGAAAATGGATGATTAGGGTCTTAGGTTACTTTAGTTAGCCAAGATAGAGGTTTGGTATTGATTCCCTTCTTGATCCAATGCAACATAGAAAGGGTGCCTCTTCGTCGATTTATTGCCAAGCTTAAGTAGGAAAAGTCTTTCTCTTCTCCTTTCCACTTCTTTTGTCCAAATTTAACGAGGGTACCAATAGCTTGATATCATTCTTTCAATTCCGTAAATAACATCGTCAATTTGTTGTACAGCTTATGAAAGACTATATCTCTTTTGCACAATTCCTGTCCTAACACATTTTGAACATTAAATCCCCCAATGAATTCATTCCTGACCTTGACGCAACAGCATGTCAGACTTTTCAAATAATCCTAATAGGTGATATTACCAGAGTTCATGGCTACCCTGCTGCTGAAAAGTTTATACAAAGTAGTCTGCCACATGGGAAACAACTAAATTTTAGTCCCGACTAACGAACATGCTGACGTAAATTTTCATATGAAAGATGTTACATGCCTTTGGGTCTATCCGATGAGCCAGCAGACTATAAAATAAAATCACAATTCTCCACAAAAACCCTAACAAAAAATTATGAACGTGTTCAACGTATACGCCCAAGTAAGCCACATACTGTAGACAGATAAAATCCTCATGCGCCTTTGATTCCCTCCAGACGAAACAATTCTCCAAGTTCAGGGTCAAATCACTTTCACAGTCTAATATTGCAACAATCGGCTTTTATCGCATCTTCTGTTATAATCTGGGGAATATCAAGTTCATATGTCGTCTCGATTTAATCCCCAACCAAAGCCACATCTCCTTATCCACAAGCAGCAGCACTCCAAAAAAAAGAGACAAATTCCTACAAATCCTTGAACCTGTTCATATCATTTTCTAGAATCAATGAAAGGATGATCTCTCAACGAATCACTTGACAACTGTCACTGCGGGTTGAATAACTTATGTGAAAAGTTGTATGTTTCTCTTCATCACCAACTTTCTGTCGACTTTTCGTCTAAATAAAAGAGAATCCTTAATTTCCATCCTAATCAAGAGATTTTATCTTGCGTGGGACTTCTTCCGGGGGTTGCCTACGTTAATTCAAACTTTTTTGACACAACCTCAACGTAGAGTTAGTCTCCTTTCCGACATCTCGACGTGACTTTCCGGTGCTCATTTTGATTTGTCAGCAGGATGTGAATTTAAATATCTCCTCACCACACACATGTCCTTTTTCTTCTAATTTCAACTTTTCCATAAGACTCATTCCAGAAGTATACGTAAATCCTTCCATCCGTACTTTAAGGGGGATGTGACATTTTCGCGTGCGATATTCATACATATGTCATCCTGAAAATTATATCTGATTAAATCACGTGCAACGCTCTGTGGGTTGACAGTCTTGACATGCGCCACACGAAAGGTGTAAGTGAGTTTCGTTTCACGGGTGCGGCGCGGCATCTAGAAATAGCGGTGAGTGAGTAAAGAAATGAAAAAAGGACGTCAGTTGGGGATGTGAACCCTTTTCTGGCGTAAAACTTAAATATTCTCAAATAGATAAACATTTGTGAGTGAAGGGTTACGTCTTTCATATTTTCTTCCTTTCGCGGGAATCTGATGGTTAAATTGCTTTTCATAGGATTGTGGATTGGAATACGTAACAAGTGTGTTTTGGACGTTTTGCGAGAAACTAAAGTTGCGTCAGAGGGTGAAGACATTTCAGTCTGCAAGTGAAGATTGACATTTTTACCATATGTGGTGAAATTGTGGTTAGCTGACGCAAATAGACGGACGTCATTTCGATAAGTTTTTTGTCGTCAACAATGATTATGAATTCGCTTACAGGAAACTGCGTGCAAATACAATATACCATTTGCATTTATACCCTAGACCTCGTCACTCAATCAAGAATATTTTCAGCTTAGAGCTCCGCAAGAAGAAAACAGACTGAACAATCTTTCGCAGAAAGTCAAGAGAACCATCAAAGAATTAAAAAAATAATCAATCAACCTTTACCTAAGAACACTCTCAAATGAAACTAATTCAGAATATTCTCTCTAAAAAGCCACAAAAAAACCTAAAAAGGGCAATTATGCAAAGCATCACAATCAGAATGGAAGATAGGAAACGGGCTAGGAGCAACGAACGACAGGCTGAAATATTCACAGAACATCTTGAGGAAATCTTTCAACCAAATTCAGGTGACACCGACGATGTCCCAAAACAAGAAGATAAGGAAACTGAACCTACTAGACCAGCCGAAGTTAAAAATGAAATAAAAATACCTATAAACGCGAGATAGGCCCCTGGGTTCGGCCTGAGACTTACTAACTTACTTACTTAAAAGGCGCTACAGTCCGGGGTGGACCTGGGCATCAACCAACAAACCTCTCTCTTCAGACAGCCTGGTTACGAGCCAGCTGCCTCCAGTTGCGCACGTCAAGATGGTTGAGGTTCCCCTCTACTTGTTTGCGCCCTACCGCGAAGTCGTACTGCGCCGTCCATCCGGGGTGGTTTCCAACACTTTCTAGCCGTCAACGTTGTGCTCCATCCACTCTACGTGACCCATCCATCTAAGTTGCTGTATGCGAATTCTTCTGAGTAAGTCGATGATCTTTATAGTCCGTATAGTTTGGCATTGTACCTTCTCCTCCACACGCCGATTATGCAGACGGGACCAAAGTTCACTCGAAGAACTTTCCTCTTAAAGTAACCAAGGGCGTCCTCATCCGATATTGACAAAGTACATGCCTCTGCGCCATACACCACGACTGGAATGATTAGTATCTTTTATAGATCTACCTTAGTAGTTCGTGATAAGGGCTTTGTTACTCAATTGCCGTCTTAGCCCATAGAAACAGCGATTGACAATAGTAGTTTTCCGCTTGATGTCCTTACTGGTGTCATTTGCGGAGTTCACCATAGAGCCTAGGTAGACAAAATCCTTTACTACCTCAAAATTATATTGGTCTATTGTAGCGTTCTGTTTAAGATGCCGATGTTGGGTGTGCTTTTTGCTAGACAGCATATATTTTGTTTTGCTTTCATTGACCGCTAAACCCATCTTGCCGCCTCGATCTCAATACACGTAAATGCACCGTTGATGGCCCGCTGATTTCTTCCGTTTATATCAATGTCATCGGCATAAGCGAGTAGTTGTACAGAATTCTAAAAGATTCTGCCTTCGATGCCCATGGCCATATGGTCTTTTGATGGTCTTATTATGGTGTCAACAACGGGGCTCGAGCATGATTGGTAGTCATCCTCTTCCAGGATCCTCCTTTCTTCTTCGGAGTCTACCATGTCCTCCTCTTGAGGGTTGGATTCCCTGTCTTGGTCCAACAATGCGGCGAGATCTTCGAGGAAGGTCCTCTCTGCGTATCGGTCTTATATATAGGGGTTTTTTCCAAGATCTGCCGTAGTGTGAATATTTGATCAATGGTGGACTTTCCCGGCCTGAAACCGCAATGATAAGGATCTATGAGGTTGTTGACGATCGGTCTTAGGCGTTCACGTAATACTTACTTATTTACTTACTTACTTACTTACTTACTTATGTCCTGTATCATTTTGTGGGTCCTAGGGCCTCTTTCTGGCAATGTGTCTGAGTTCTCCCCAACTTTTCCTCAACTGCCATGCCTCCTTCTCGACTGTTCTGCGCCATGCTCTCTTCGGACCGCCAGGTCTTCTGCCATACTGAGTTAAAGGATTCTATTGCATAACATGGTTCGCTATGGAACTGTTACCCTTTCGGAACGTGTGACCAATCCACTGCCACTTCTGTCGTTGGATGGTTGTACCTATTGGTTCCTGACCCGTTCTCTCGTAAAGGCGTTCGTTAGAGATACGATTGGGCTAGAAAATTCTTAAGATATTGCGCAGGCACATATTAACAAACGTTTTCATCTTTCTGGTGATAGTAGTGGTCACTCTCCACGTGCTGCAACCATATAACAGCACGAATTCAACGTTGGAGCGGAACAGCCTTATCTTGGTGTTCAAACTGATTGCATTGCTTCGCATACTTTGGACAACATCCCGAACGCGGACTTTGCTTTGGCGATCCTGTTGGCTATATCCAGTTCGGTTCCACCATCGGTCGAGACAATACCCCCAAGATACTGGAAATCCTCTACTCTCTCTACCGGTTGTCCAGCAATACATATTTGAGCCGATGAGTTTGTTCTAAGGCTGATAATTTTAGTTTTTGTCGTATTAATTTTCAGCCCGACGACGCCTGCCTCACTCTCCACATCTGCTGTCATTTGGTGGAGGTCCATAATTCTGTGAGAGAGTAAGCATACATCGTCAGCGTAGTTAAGATGTTTCAGGTGAGATGTAAGAGTCCATGGAATTCCTCCGTTTCCCGTCGACAAAGCTGCACGAAGCACATCGCTAATCACCAATAGGAATAATATTGGTGAAAGGATACAGCCTTGTCTTACCCCACTTTGGATCTCAAATTCCTCAGACAACCTTCCTCTGTGCATAACGTGACATTTGGAGCCTTCATATGTAGCTTTCATAATAGCAATTAGTTTATCGGCGATACCTCTCCTGCGTAAGGTACGCTAAATAAACTCCCTGTTGACACTATTGGACCTCTTCTCAAAATCGATGAACAGCACTTGCAGTGGCGATCGATATTTAACACACTGTTCGCTGAGAATCTGCAGGGTGTTGATGTGGTCGGCACAGGAGGATCCAGAGCGGAACCGTGCTTGTTCGGCATCGAGTGTGTCTTCGAGATGTTATTTGATTCGCTCCAGGGTGATTTTAGCTATTATCTTAGCTACAGCAGGCAGCACGCAGATACCCCTCCAGTTTCCGCACTCCATTAAATTTCCTTTCTTAGGAAGCTTGACGATCATTCCCTTTTTCCACTCGTTAGGCAAGCTCTCTCTATAAGTGGAAGTAGAAGCTCAGCCGATGTTGTCGGTGCTGCTCGTAAGAGCTCTGCTGGAATACCGTCAAGTCCTACCGCCTTGTTGGTTTTGAGTGCCTTGATCGCGGTAATGATCTCATCTTTACTGGGAGTTGTGATGCGTATTCGGGAGCTTCTCATCTCGGGCATCTCAGTCTGATTTGAGAGCATATCGCTAGCGAATACACGGTTCAAAACCGTAGCAAAATGCTCTTTCCATCTCTTGAGCTGGTCCTCATCCAAAATGAGCAAGGAGCCGTCTAGGCTTTTCACTGGGTGTCGGCAGGAGCTGCGACCAACTGTCAGCTCTTTCGTGATTCTGTAGACGGTCCTGCTGTCGCACCTCCTTGCAGCTTCTTCTGCTCTGTAGCCACCGCTTTGATGTAGTTGCGCTTGTCACGTCGTACGCTACGCTGAAGTTCTCTCATCTTCATGCGATATAAGGACTCTAGCTCGCTTCTCCCTGCTGCAACGCGAGCTTTCATCTGTTTTCGTTCGTCAATCCGTCTCCTGGTATCCTCGGAAAGCCACGCCCTATGTCTTCCCTGCGATCGGCCGACAATTCCTTCAGCATCAGCATGTAAAATCATTTTTCACAGCACACCAATTGTCTTGGATGGTTGCGGGCATTGACCTGCTGATTGCTTCCACACCTTGCGAAAGTGCTCCCTTAATTGTTGGGGCACTGAGGGATCACTAAGTCTATCGATGTTGAACCTGGGCATTCTTGTGTTGTCGTGGGATCTTCGAACTGCAGCAGTGCATAGTTGGAGAGCAGCTATCATAAGACGGTGATCACGTACTATCCCCACATCTGCCCCTCGCCTGTTTCGGACGTCCAGGAGACTACTTCTAAAGCGGCGGCTGATAGCAAAATGGTCAATTTGGTTGGAGGTTGCTTCCCTGTCATTGGAAATCCAGCTGACTTTGTGGCAGGTCTTGTGGTCAAACAAGTGCCACCTATCACAAAGCGGTTGGCATTGCAGAAATCCACGAAAACCTTTCGCCGTTGTCATTGCGGTTGCCTAGTCCATGCTTCCCGATTACATGTTTGAGCCCTTCGTTGTCGTTGCCTACCTTGGCATTCAAATCCCCCATCACTATGACAATGTCTCCATTTGGTGTTGTGTTGAAGACGGTGCTTAAGAGATTGTAGAAGCCCTCCTTTTCGTCCTCAGACGAACTATTCGTTGGGGCGTAACACTGTATGATGGTGACGCGTCGTACTCTAGTCCGGAATCTGGCTGCCAAAATCTTATCACCATGAGGCTGCCAGGAAATTAGGCCTTTGCGTGCTGTTGTTGTTAGCAGTAATCCGACTTCATATTCTCGCGACTTCCGGATGGTCTTCCGGAATAGATAGCAGTACAGTATTACGCGTTGGGAACTGGTACTGGCCCGCTTCTAACCACCTGATTTCACTTACCTCCAAAATGTCCAGTCTATATCGCATGAATTCGTTTTCCAATTGGAGGAATCTGGCATTGTAAGGACCTTCTCTTCCCGAGTCGAGGAGCGTCTTTACATTCCAAAAACCTGTCTTTGTCCGGGTACAATAGCCAAATGTCGTCAACATGTTATCATTCCTTATCCGAGGCATAGTGGCGGTTTCTGTTGCGTTTAATATTCGGTAACGCAGGTTGCTGGCCCACATTACCTAGCCTAGAATCAAGGCCCTAGACAACCCGCACTTGCAATTTTAGCCTACACGTATAAGAGTTTATACGTATAGTTGCCCGGGGACCACCACTAGGAGGTAAAGTAAGCACTTCATCACGAACTTGATTGTTACGCTACTGGCCCAAGCCAAGTTTTGGGCAGCCAGTAGTTTCCCGATCAATCGCAATGCAGGTCCCCAAAGAGGCCAAGGTACGTAGATAAGTTTCTTGACTACCTCGAAGTCATAGCTGTGTATTGTGATATTTTGGCCGATGTTGGCTATCGTCATAACTATTATAACCAGGCGGATCTTGTCCGTTTTGACCCTATCAAGAGCGCTTGTCTTGATGAGGAGAATGTCGCCCACATAGCCAAGCAGATTCACTGACATATGGAAAATAGTGCTGATATGTTGACTACTGACTTCACTCTGCCCGAGATGAGCGATCTTCCATTCTTTAAGATCCTCAACGGTGAGAAATGCTATTTTTCCTTCTTCTCCTCGAAAACCTAGCGAGATGAGAGTAACTGAGATTGAGCTTAATCATTTGTCATCCATCCCATCTTCGTGATCTGATCAGATTATACACAACTACATATTCTCCGTAGAGAAGCCTCTGCATAATCTTGTAATATGAAGATCCAATTACCCACACCACCACATATTCTAACAAATATATCAAACGAGCAGTCACATTACTGTCATTACCGCACCTTTTATCTTCACAAATCTCATCCGACTCATTAGTTTCTTCTCCCATTTCTTGCATCATAAATTATTCACAACCCAATTGAATGATCCTTGAACTACATGATGATCCTTCTCTGTCACCCATTATCATCATTGTCATCCTCAAACTAAACATTAAATTATATCTCCAGCATGTCCATGTCCATGTCTATGGTGAACTTAACTTTGTCACCATTTCACTCCACGGCTACACTGACGGCCTTTCACTTCCTACCAGGATAATCAATATCACACCGCTGAATAGAGACAAAAATAATTAATTTCTTTCGTAGATAACTTCTCATAACTCTGTCGTGTCGAATAGGGTGCCACCCTCTCCCCTTGCCACCCATTGACACATAACAAATAACTATTGAAATCCCGAGAGTCCGGGTTTTTGCGCAAGTAAAAAGGACACAACTAACTTTGACAAAAATAAACTTCACTTCGATCTAATTTATTGGTTTCCTTTGTCCGATTTGTTGTTCGCTGGTGGTAGCCGTAGCTCCACACCAATATCATAAATCTTTACGACACTGATTACGAAGTCGTTCGTCGATGTAGGATGAATCCTTTTTGCTTGGTTCTCTCTTATGTTCTCTTGTTCTAGTACGTGTGTCAGGGAAAGCATCGCGCTTTACAGGATCCACCATTCTCCTGCGAAAATAAAAAAATAAAATAAAAGCAAAACTATGCCAGCGACGATAAACGAATTGAATGGATATTACGACGTCCGATTATCGCATCGGATCGGCGAATCATTAATCATTTCAGGATTTGTACTGTAGTGATAGTGGTGGTGGTGGTGGTGGTGGTGGTGGTGGTGGTGGGGATGGTGGATGCTGTGGATGCTGAGGCTGTGTATCAGTAGGGGGTGGCGTCATGCATATGTATTTATGTCCGAGTAATTGATATGCCATAATTTAATGCTCACTGGAGGAACGCCACCGAGAGAGAACACAGCACCCGGAGCAGGACGATTTTATCAATTTTGGAATATGGAAATTATAATTGAATTATATTCGACACACACCAATACAACTCAGTCCACCTCCGAGCGTGTGAGTGTATGTAAACCGGAAATGCTACTCCAATGGAATATTTATGGCTGGTGATTTGTTTACAGTTTTTTTTTTTTTTTTTGCTGAACTCGTCCTGTCTGATTCATGTGGCTGTGACAAATTGACAAATGATGTTAAATGATTATGTCCTGGAATGTGTGTGGGCGGGTGCGTGCGTACAGCGATTTGGTTTGTTTGTGGCAAGTTAAACAGTGTGACAACAAAGGTTTTTCTGATGAACGACCATTGTCCTCGCGCGGATGTAGGACGGTTTTTTTTTTATCAAATAAACTGAGATTAACAGCGTGGAAATGATATGTGTCAAGTGGAATGCGGGCTATATTTGACTATTCGACTCTTTTATTTGAAGTGTTATCTCGAGAGCGATTATGGAAATTTCCAGAACGTGGCTTTATGGAGATTATGAATCGAAATGGGCTACTGTAAAACATGGATTTAGGTTGCGACAGCTGGTGCAAAAGAATCATGATTGTGGTTTCAATTAGCGTCACATTGTGCATTTTTGAAAATAACCCTCGAGCAGTTGTTGAGGGTTTGATATACAAATTGAAAGGTACATATTCATTTTTAAAATGCCCATAGAATGCTGTCTGCATGAGCAATTGCCTTGGTAGTGACAGCTAAGCGGAGAATTACTGACCGTCTACAACTTGACTTGGCTTGAGTCAGAAGCGCAACAAATAAGCTCTTGCTCTTGCGATATCCTATCTTCTTCCTCTATACATATGTACATATATAAAATGCAAAATGTCTTTCCTGTGTGCTAATAATTCGAGGAGAAGGTATCTTTAAATTCATATAGCTATAATGTAATATACCCAGGTTTTAGTATATAGTATATTTTGTTACGTTACGTTACATAGTCCAAGCGAAGGAAGCAGCGGGCACAGCTAGTAAGGGATATAATTCGCCTTAATGTTAACAGCTGTCTCTTCAATGTAAAATGACAGCACAGCTTCATTTTTCCAACAAAGCATACATTAGACAGGAATTTGAATATTCTCTGCCTCCATTGGGGGACGGCAACAAAACTATATCTATGCTATAATTTCCAACATGGCAAATAAATAGGGCGGTGAACACAAGTGCCATTGTGTTATATATCGCAATAATAAATTGCGGTCGGTTCTGTTGTAACCAGCCTGTGCCCTTTATGAAGCCTATCATGTTCCTTAGTGGGACTTGTATGGGTTCGTCAAAAAACCTGTTTCCCATATGAGGGAGGCGGCGGTTTTGAAGATTTGGGCAATCGCATAGCAGGTGTTTGATGGTTCCTGTCTCCTCCATATCTTGACAGCTTCGGCAGCGGTCGGGTGTGTTGACGCCTAATCTAGCTGCCAATACCTCTATCGCGCAGTTTCCTGTTAGCGCACCTGTTAAGATGCGAATCTCTTTTTTTATTCTTCCCCAAAAGGCTTTTTGTTCTGTTTTCATCCACTGTCAGCCATAAGCTGCCAGATATGACACAGTCGCTTCTGGCGTGTCAAGCGGAGTCAATCAGTTGTCTTGCTTTTAGGTCTATTTTCCTTTTCAGTTCACCAATTGGAGTTTTTACTAACATCCGAGTGTGTTGAATATACAATGCTGATCCCTTTTTGGCTAGTTTATCTGCTATCTCGTTACCTTTATTATTGCTATGTCCGGGAACCCAGCAGAGAGTTACGTCATGGGTGTTGCATATCCTGTTCAACGTGTTACGGCATCTGGAAACTGTTTGTGATTTTGTGATTTTTCTGGCTATCTAGTGCCTTGATTGCCGCTTGACTTCTTCTTCTTCTTCCTTTTATCAGCGAGGCTATGATCCGAAAACAAGGGATAACAGCCCTCCCACTTCACTGCATTTCTACTGATCCGCCTGTGGGGTTCGCCTATTTGACCTCAGAAAATATCGGCAGGCCTGCCGATTTTGGACCACTTGATTACTGAGGCCAATGAAATGCCGATGTCGTCGCATTTGTCTGATCCAGGCGTTTATAGGCCTGCCTTTCCTACATCGCGATGTCTTCGGAACGTGCATGGATATTGCCTTTTTAACAGGGTTCAAATGATCTCTTCTTTGAACGTGGCAATACCAGCTGAGCCGGTCGCGCTCTAATTTGTGTACGATGGTTTCCTTGATGTGAAAGCTTCCACGGATCTTCGAACTTCTTATTCGATCAAGCTTGGTCACTCCTGCTGTCATGCGAAGCATCTCCATCTCAGCTGCCGTTAATTTACCCTCATACTTTTTGTACATCGTCCAACATTGTAAACCGTATGTGAGCGCTGGACGTACAGCTGCGGTGTAGAGCCTTCCTTTCAACTTAGGGGGCATTTTTCTGTCACAGAAGATAGAGGAATTTTCTCGCCACTTCATCCACCCTACGCTTACACGATGATTGATGTCGTCATCACAAGTTGCTTTGCTATTGATCATAGATCCCAGATATTTGAACTTTTCGCACTTGGGAAGCACTGTTCCATTCAAATAAATGTCTGGAATAGGCCTGAGTGGATCAGAGAACGGGCAGCACAAGTACTCTGTCTTTTTTGAACTAATGCGATACCCATTTCCCTCCAAAACGTCCACCCACACATCAAGTGCTCGTTGCAGGGATGTAGGATCCTCACTTATGATGGCTCCATCGTCAGCAAAGAATAACTGATGTACCTTTGCGTCCATCACTTTACCTGCAAGCAGATAATCAAGGACTGTAATAAAGAGCAAAGGACTTAAAACGCTTCCCTGGTGTACCCCGACTTTGATTGGGAACTCTTCGGTCACTCCAGCGGGACATCTTACTCTTGTCTTTGCTCTTTCGTACATGTCCATGATCATCTGTACATAGGTTTCTGGAACCCCTCGATGTCTTAGCGCCACCCATATCAGATCTCGTGGTTGTCTGTCGAATGCCTTTTCAAAGTCAACCAATACAATATGCAAATCCCTTAAGGAATCACGATGTTTTTCCATTATGATCCTTATACTTTGGATTGCATCTGTGGTTGATTTACCCGAGACAAACCCGCACTGATCATCAGATAGCCGTATTATTTTTCGCAGTCGGCCACCTAATACCCGCTCAACGATCTTCATGGTGTGTGACATCAGCTTGATCGAACGGTAGTTATCACAGTTTCGCGCATCACCCTTCCCTTTGTATACAGGGAGAAAGTAACTTCCCTCCATTGATTCGGCATTGGATCACCTCTCACAAATTTGAAGAGATAAGAATTCTGAGCCATCTGAACCCGACGTCTCCCATCTTTTTCCAGAACTCAGAGGGCATCTCGTCTGGCACAACCGCTTTTCGCTTTTTGGAGTGTTTGACCGCCTCACTAACTTCTTCGACTGTAATGTCGGGTATTTCTTCACAGTTAGGGGTAGCTCTTGGAAGTATAGCGGGGAAACTGTTCATTTAAAAGTTCTTCACTATACTGCCGCCACCTCTGCAGAATTTTGTCGTCATCCACAAGAAGCTGGCCATGAGCATTGCTAATGAGCTTTGGCGAACGAATCTCCTGAGCATTCCTCCTTCTTTGGGCGGCTATTTTGAAGATAGTGGCGCTCTTGTTCATATAGTGTCTTTGCAGCTCCTGGATAGCCTGGTTTGCATCAGCAAGCGGGGAAGATATTTTCTCCAGCTCCCGATACAGGCCCTTCTTACTCTCTGCTTGAAGCTGGGCGCACTTCTTCTTCGCTTTTCTCTTGCAACATCTGTATTCCATTTCGAGACGAACTTTTTCGTCATTATTATTAGAGGGGCACTTTGACCAAGCTTTGAAAGCCGCTTTCTTCTCATTTATCATCCTCTTAGCTTCATCACTCCACCACCATGTTTCTTTGGCGTGTTGATGGTGGCCTTTTGAAGCTCCTAGCAGTGATTTGGCCTTATTTAAGCAAGTTCGCTGTAGGGAATCCCACATATTTTGTGCTCTGCACTCTTCATCCTCAGCTCCGTTGATGGTGTGAGAGAGGTAATTTTTCATTACGAAAACAAAAGCCTCGCCGTTTTCTTTGTCCAGATTGTACCACTTGATTTTCTCAGAGACCCTTGTTTGTTTGCTTTTCTTTGGTGTTTTCATAAAAATTTCTGTTAGCAGGAGACGGTGCTGCCGAACGATTACCTCTCCCAGGATCACTTTGCAATCTTTTACCCGAGGCTTCATGAAACTGCCTACCAAATGGTAGTCAATCTGAGTTTCATCTCCACCAGTGCTGTAAGTGATCAGGTGTCGGCTTTGTTTGATGAACATGGTATTTAACACGATAAGACCGTGTGATTTGCACATGCTTAGGATGTCTTCACCAGGAAGGTTCCTGGTGCCATATCCTAGTCCTCCATGGCAGTCTTCATAGTCTTCGTTTGATTTCCCGACATGTCCATTCAAATCTCCTCCAACAAATAGAAATTCTTCCTTTGGGATGTTCTTAAGGAGATTGTGGAAATCTAGCCAAAAATTGATTGCCGCTTGACTATCCACGAAAATGTTAATCTTGGAAGGATTTAGTTTTTTGCTATTTTTAGTCTGTGCAGCCTTGTCAATGGCGAAGACGTCAGCTTGAAAGATGCTACAGTTATCCAGGAGTTTGTACGTGTCGTTGATTTCAAGTGACTCGCAGAAAACTCCAGAGCCAGTTATTTAATTCCGATTTTAGACCCGTCCGTGTAGAGTTGAATATCCTGTACATTAGCTAATGTGTTGGAGTCCCAATCTTGTCTTTCGGGAATAAAAGTAGAGTAGTTCTTTTCGAAGTCTATATAGGGTATGATATAATCTGTTGTTCTATTGAGATCGGTTATATTATACCTGTTGAGTATAGGTCCATGTCCATAAGAGCTTTGCTTGCTTGCATCCGATTGTTTGAGACGAATCGCATTTTTCGCAGCTGTGCATCGTATGTACTCATCTAGGGGAGGGATATTTAGCATCATCTCTAAACCCGCTTGTGGTGTTGATCTCTGTGCTCCTATTATGCTTCAGCATGGTAACCTTTGTACCTTTGTGAGTGTTTTAAGATAGCTGGTTTTGTCTATTGCCTACCACCATACAATAATTCAATCGCTCTGTACATCCAGTAAATCATGGACGGACGCAGACCGCACTGTTTACCAAAGATTTTCTTGCATGCATAGAATGCGCAAAGCGCTTTCTTCATTCTTTCTTCTGTGTTCTTTTTCCAGGTGAGCTTCGAATCAAGGACGGTTCCGAGGTATTTAGCTATTGTGGAGAGATTCAGAGAAATTTCACTCAGTTTAGAGGGATCAAATTCTTCCATTTTCCTTCTTTTGGTAAACAGAACCAGTTCAGTTTTAGTCGTGGTAGAGCGTATGTCAGAGCATTCAGTCAAAGCTACAGGTGGCGTTATAGTTGGGGGTGCACTTGGGTCTCAACCAACCAACCTATCCAACTAGCCCGGTTACGAGCCAGCTGCCTCCAGTTGCGCACGCAAAGTTGGTTGCGATTCCCCAAACTTGCTTGCGCTACCAATCGCGAGGTCCTCTCTACTGCGCCGTCCCCCCGGGGTAGATTCGAAGACTTTCTAGGCGTCAACGCTGGGCTCCATCTATCCATCCATCTTAGTTGCTGCATTTGAACTCTTCTGGCTAAGTCGATGGCCTTATATAGGCCGTATAGTTCGGCATTGTACCTTATCATCTCTCATCTCTTATCTCCTCTTCTCTTTTTCTCTTCTCTATATTTTCTTCTATCTTCTCTCTCTATATATATGTTAAAATGCAAAATATCTTTCTGTTAGTGTGCTACTCTTTCAAGAACCGCTTATCCGATTTACGCGAGGACGCCCTCTACTGCGTCGTCCCTCCGGATTAGATTCGAAGACTCTGCGGGCCGAAGCGTTGGTGTCCATTCGCTCTACATGTCCTATCCACCTCAAACGTCTAATACGCAGTTTTTTTTGACTAGGTCAGTGTCGCTGTACAGCTTGTTTAGTTCGTGATTGAATCTTCTCCTCCAAAACCCATCAACGCAAACGGGACTGAATATCTTACGAAGAATTTTTCTCTCGAAGCGACCAAAACTATCTTCATCCGCATTCAATAAAATCCATGTTTCAGCGCCGTGAAGCAGGACTGGGATGATCAGGGTCTTATACATATACATCTTTATCTATCTTTAAATTTGAATAAAACAAACTGTGAGTAAGATATCATTGACATTTTTTTTATTCATTTAGAAGGCCCATGTATGCCATTATGTACGGAATATAACATCATTCAAATGTCCACCGCGGCTTCACTGGGTGGCGCGCATCCGAAACGTCCAATTTTTCATAGCTCTGGCGCATAAATCAGGCTGAATCGGACCAATGGCATTGATTATGTTCGCTTTCAGGGCAGTGGTGCTTTGCGGTTTATTGGCATAGACCTGTGACTTAAGAAAACCATACAAGAAAAATTCTAACGGGGTCAAATCGCACGATCTCGGTGGCCCCTTCACATCGCCTCCGCGTGAGATAACCATGTTCGGAAATCGATCGTGCAGAATGTCCATCGTGGCACCAGCTGTGTGGCAAGAAGTGCCGTCCTCTTGAAACCACATGTTATTGGTGTCCATATCATCCAATTCGGGCCAAAAGAAATTGGTTATCATCGACCGATAGCGCTTGCCGTTGACGGTGATGGCCAGGCCAACGTCGTTCTCAAAGAAGTATGGACCGATGATGCCACCAGCCCAAAATCCACACCAAACAGTGACTTTCTCTGGATGCATTGCAATATGGTGGATCTCATTATCGTCCCAAATTCGACAATTTTGCTGGTTGACGAACCCAATTATCCAGAAATGGAAGAAATGGGCCTGGTCGCTGAATATGATTTTCGACCGAAATTGCTCGAGAGCCCACTCAGCGAACAAACGGCGTTCACTATGATCATTAACTTTGAGCTCCTGGATCAGTTGAATCTTGTACGGGTATATGCCCAAGTCATGGCGCAAAATTCGCCAAGCTGTGGTCTGCAAAAGGCCGGGTTCTTATGCGCGGCGCGGAATTGACTGCCTCGGATTCTCCTGCACACTCTCATGGCCAGCGGCGATATTTTCGGGAGATCTTGCGTTTCGTTGACGTCCGGTTGTTGGCAGGTTGTTCCCGCTGATTCCTTCCAATATGCACATCCGGCGTATGCAAGTAGTTGTACAGACTTGTAATAGATTGTGCCTCTTGTGTTGGCTTGTGAATTTCGCACAATCCGTTCAAGTGCAATATTAAAGAAGTCACACGATAGCGCGTCACCTTGTCTAAATCCTTTTTTGACATTAATGGTCTCGGTGAGGTCATTACCGACCTGGATGGAGCAGCAAGCGTTCTTCATCGTCAGCCTACATAGACGAACAAGTTTGGAAGGGATGCCAAATCTAGACATGGCTCTATAAAGCTCTTCTCTATAGATGCTGTAGTAGATAGCCTTTAAATCGATAAAGAAGTGGTGAGTATCGATTTAGACTTCTTGGGCTTTCTCCAGGATCTGCCAAAGTGTGAAGATTTGATCGATGGTGGACTTTCCTGGCCTGAAACCGCACTGATAGGGTCCAATCAGACTGTTGATAAAAGGTTTCAGGGGTTCACACAATATCGCAGAAAAGATCTTGTATGCGATGTTGAGGAGACTGATGCCTCTATAATTGGCCAGTTGAGGGGGCCTTCTTTCTTGTGGATCGGGCAAACGATGCAGAGATTCCATTCATCAGGCAAACACTGGTCTGACCAAATTTTAGAGATGAGTTGATGTATGCACTCTACCAGTTTATTACCAGCTGTCTTGAAAAGTTCGGCCGATAAGCCGTCAGGTCCAGCAGCCTTGTTTGATTTTAGCTTGGATATTGCTATCCTTACTTCGTTTTGGTCAGGTGGACGGAAGTATTGACTACCATCGTCTATGTTGAATGGTTCATTCTGCCTGACAGCGGGATGATGGTCATCGGCGCCATTATACAGTCTGCAGAAGCAGTTTTTCTATATTTCCACCATCGACTGTGATTCTACTACGAGGTTTCCATTTTCATCTCTACAGGTTTCTGTGCGGGTATTGCTTCTCCGACACGTTCTGTTTATCTTTTGGTAAAACTTCCGTACATTGTTCCTGGAGTATAAACTGCCGATATTCTAGAGCGCGTGCTTCTCATGCTCTTTCTTCTTTTTCTGGAGAAGCCGATGTTCTTCCCGTCTTTTTTGCTCGTAGAGCTCACGAGCAGCTCTCGTTTTCCCTTGAAGCGCCACGTTATATGCTCTTCGTTTTGTTGCATGCACCCGCCGGCATTCCATCTCGACATTCGCATTGTGGTATTTCGGCTGCTCCGCATTTGAAAAGTGCCGCGGTACATCTAGCCCTAGACTGCCATTCGTCTCCTGCGGAGATGTCGCATCAGTTTAACATTCACCTCTCTTGGGTGCCAGGGCATAGGGATATTCCGGGGAATTGTAAGGCTGACGAACTCACCAAATTAGGAGCAACTGTACCCATCCTTCCAGATAAGGATAATTTAGGCATACCAATCGCTACTTGTAAACTTAAATTCAAGCTAGATGCAATCGAAAGAACAAGTCTTAGGTGGACAAGTGGTACAACATGTCTAGCGACTAAGCAGATTTGGATCTGAAACGCTCTAAGAAATTGATCTCTCTCAATCGATTGCATATTGGCTCTATTATGGGTGTAATTACAGGACACTGTCTAATAGGCAAGCATGAAACAAGGCTTGGCGTATTTTCAAATGATTTTTGCAGAAGCTGCATGGACGAAGAAGAGGAAGAAACCATTACTCACCTTCTTTGTGCATGTCCAGGTCTCTACAATAGCAGAAAGCTTCACCTAGGAGATTCCTACCTTAACGATTTAGGCGATCTGATAGATTTCAGGAGCCTCCTTCTCTTCATCAGAAGCTCTAATTGGTTTTAACGATTAGGTTGGGATTACATGATCCTCGTGGTACCACAACGGACCATTCTTGGTCTATGTGAGTTGGCGTAAGCTGGCAGCCACTTCAACCTAATCTATCTATCCTGATTTGTCCGCAGTCGGTTGAGACTGTCCCACGATTTTCTAGGTAGATCATGACCAGCAGGCATGTATGTTGGGTCCTCCATCCGACACATACCATGTATGGAAGAAGACATCCATTCATTTCGTCATAGTTGCATAGCAGTGGTTGCTTGCGCAAGTTGTAGTGGAGGATAACGTGATTTGAGCCGACTCAGTGCACTGGATGTTGTTATGGATTGGCAGATACTGATTCGAACTAATGTTGGCATATTCGCGCAGTAATGCGTGTTGGCAGCAGAGTTTGGGATTGTGAATGTTACTCAGCAGATGAAACCTGCTACAGGACGAATTTTCGGAGAATCAGATAGTCAAATGATGTGCAATAGATTTGTCAACGAAGAGTTATCTAGAGTTCGAATTCGATTTCATTCCAATCGACGTGTTCTAACTATTTATATTTTGTTTGCGAGTAAAATGTCATTCACAGCTCTATCTATGCACTCGTAAGTCTGCACTATTTTGAATGAAAGAATTTCCTTACGCATCAACGTCTCATTTCCTTTCTATTATCCTGCGGCTTGCAGTTGTCAATGCAAGCAAAAGAATGAAAATTAACTTTTATGGTTGTCAAGTCAAGTTCTGGTCTTAGAAAAGTTTTCCATCGGTTTGTTTGCGCCGTCAATTGTTCTACACTTTGAATGCAATCGTGATTCGTCTTTTGTTGGTGAAACTTTTTTTTTTTGAAACAAGTTCTTCGACGAAAAAATGAGAAGAAAACTTCAAGAAAAAGGAAACATGGCTTGACAGTGAAGTGGTTTTAATGACAACTTCAAAACAATGGCCAACAACGATAAAAGAACAAAAAGTATCTCAATATAATAGAACTTTTGTCCTTCTGACTTGACACTATTGTACTCGTAGTAAATAGTTGACAGGATATAATTTGCGGTTACGCTTTGGTGCGTTTTCATTATCGCAGTCTTTTGTTTTAAGCAAGCAGAGGGCGACTAGAATGCGGATTTAGAGAAATTCTTCTGAACAAATTGCGTTTGTGGAGGAATTTCACTTAGCCCGTTAGATGACAGAAAATTTGATACCAAATGGCAACTAATTAGTACCGAAGATTGTAATCTATCTGAAGGAATTTCCTTGGATTTCACTTCTTATGTCAATATTTACTAAGGACTAGTGGTCAGGTTTTATTTTTACGTGACTGCCGGAAAGATTTGTAGTAAAAATTCTTAGATACATTTATTATTGGACTTCAAAAAGGATACTGTCATACAAAGATAAGCGCTGACTTTTTCTCGGCAGACTTATACCTACAGATCCTCTCTGTGAGCATATTTTCGATTCTATAGACAAGATTGTGAATGACAGATACGCAGAATCGACCACTTTGAGACGTATGCTGGTGTCTACTCAGAGGATTTCTTTTCAGAACTTCCAATCTCACGTATCTTTCTGCAATGCTAACTAAGTTCATTATTCATTTTCAATGGCCCGCTAATCCTTCATGAGGGTCGCGGGGGTAGGATGCTCAGGTGGACTCTCCATCCTTCTCGATCCTCCGCCATTGACTCCAATTCATCAGGGGAATCCCTAAGCGGCTCCAGGAGAGATGTCGGACTTGATCCAACCATCTATTTCTAGGACTTCCGCGAAGTCGCCTACCTGATGGCATGGCAACCTAACTAAGTTTTTCAGCAAAAATGAGGAGAGACTGATGGCTCACAAACTTTTGCCAAAATATAATCCCCTCTTCCTGGTATGGGGATAAATAGCACTTTAACGTCGCACTAGATGGTTCATACGGACAAGCTAAACAAGCCATAGGAACTATTTTCATAGCGCTTGTAAAGTAGATGCTCTTTTCTGTAAGCATTACTGGATAATGCCTTCACGAATGGATGATTTGTAGTTTTCGAACGACAAATAAGAAAACCTTATCGTCTCTTAGGTCACAATGAGCAGGAGTTTCAGCCAATACATACCCTTCAAGCAATACTACTATGCAATCTCTAAATTGCGTCACGGGCAGAATACAATGAAACTAGTGTTGGAACCATTGGACTTTCGAAATAAGTTCAGCTTGACTCCGTTGTCTTTTTGAATGACTCCACACAGCTTGGCGGTTTCCTTTATTTCCGTCTACTCTCCACAGAATTCCAGTTTGGCTTCCCTCATTTCTATCTTATAGCCTTTCTACACAGACTTATAGTTAGCCAGTGCCCTTTGAGATTTAAGTGCTCTATTCAGAGGGTGCTTGAACAATTTTTTGAGCTTTAGACAGACCGAGACGGGACAGACATTCTTATAGCATTCAACCAAAGTTCGATTCAACTGTTGAGCTTCTCTTTCAATCGGTTTATGGTCCTAAGCGATTTATTGGTTTGTTTTGTTAGCATTTTTTGGTTGCTACTTAACTTTTGTTGCACCTCGCTTTAGGGGGCTTACACTTGTATCGTATTGTTCCAAGCTTCGGTAAATAAGATACATTCCGATCAATTAGCTTCCGAAACTAGCTTTCTTCAGCGGCTAGCCAAAACTGGATGTATGTAGCGATGATTAGAGGGATTATCAACAGTTACACGAATTATCCCACCAAGGCAAATGAGTAACATCAATACTCATCCAGGAACGTTACACCTGGCCAGAAATAGATTACAGCGGCATTCAAAAGATGCATTCCATGACAAAAAAGTAAGGTTCAGCGACGCAACAAAACGCAGTATGGTCCGTATTCAGCACCAGAAGCTCGATTTGACCACATTAACATTGACTTGGTTGGGCCGGTGCCTACTTCCCAAGGTTGTCCATACGTCCTCACTTGTATCGATCGATTTTCAAGGTGGACCGAGGCCTTTCCCATACCTGACATGGCGGCTGAAACTGTAGCAAGAACTTTAGTTTCCGACTGGTTTTCCCGATACGGCGTTCCTTTTCGAATCACAGCCGATCTGGGGCGACAAATACAAAAACAAATATTTGGCGCAACAGCTCTTTAAAGTGCCAGGGCCTAGCTGCTCGCAACCACTCATGTTGTGTGCGTTATATTTTTCACACGAATGGAAGGGACCTACAGTTTAATGCCGAATCCGAACGGCGATTTGAGAAGCTTTTTCGTGACAACAATACTCTCGGATGTTTGTCAGACGCTCGCGAGAGGTGGGACCGTGAAAAAACTTTTTGGTGTTTTCTGGGATTCGAACTTGGAACCTCATGCGTAGTGATCCGACACACTAACCACTTACGCCACGGCGCCCTGGGGCGACAGTTTGAAAGCAATATCATCAAAGAGCTCAGACATTTCCTTGGTATCAAACATCTGAAAACTACTGTCTACCATCCCTAATCAAATTCGATTATTGAAAGGTGGCATCGAGCGCTGAAAACGGCTGTTTGGTGTTACGAAACGGATAACTGGTGCAGCATATTGCTGGGGTTGCGGTCCACTTTCAAGGATGAAATCAAAGCCACCTCTGAAGAGATGATGTTTGGAACGACACTTCGCTTGCCAGATAACTTCTTCGACAGTCAAATGAAAATCACAAGACCAGACAGAGTTTGTAAATAATCTGCGTCGCACAATATCCAAGATCCAGCCAACTGCTGCATCTAGCCATGACAAAGACAAGTTATTCGTACAGCCCAGCCTTCAAACTGCTATCCACGTTTTTGCCCGTAATAACGCTGTTCGAACGCTTCTGCAACAACCGTACGAAGGTCCTTATGAAGTTCTTACTCGGGAGGAAAAGCACTACATATTGAGAATTAAGAATCGAATGGTCAATATTTTTACCCCCCTGGCAGCTGACCGTGGTGGGTGGCGGCCATCGTGACTGGGATGTGCAGATGGGGTAACTGAACTAGTTAGTCCTATCGATATAATCCAGTCACGGCTAATAAAGCGCACACCCCAAGATGACAAGACGACAGAAACAGGCCTCGGATATTGTCGAACCTGGTAAGCCAGTGCATCGTTTGGTGCCAGGACTGAAGGGTGTCAGTATGCGAGCGTCTGGTGGTCGGCCTGTGCCGCTCAGCTGCCGGCCGGGTATAACACGAAATGGCTACGAGCTTCCTGTCAATGATCTCGCGAACCATTATGGTGGTTAACGGGTGAGTGCACTATGCACCGATAGGGGCACAGATAGATTCTCTGAATTTCGACAACCGCATCGACTTAGGATGGGCACATGGAGCGTCTTATCGCTCACAGGGAAGGAGTTTGAGCTTGTTGGGGAGGCTGTTAAAAATCGACTAGATATATGTAGTTGGCGTTTCTTCAACAAAGCAGAGAGGTTTTAAATTTGTGGACCTTTCGGACTGGTGAGAGCTCTTTCTGTCAGGAGTCGCACTCTCAATGTCTACTCGGGCGGGAATGGGGATACTCACAAATAGACAGAGTATTGGAGTGGATACCATTAGAAGAGAGAGTTGCGATCTTGAAGCTCAAGCTTGAAAGATCAACTCTGGCATTGGTGCAGGTGTTATGCACCGAACCTTCATTCGTAGTATGCAGCTTTTGTAGATGAAGTTGATGCTACCCTTGAAAAGGTTGCGCATATGAATTCTTTTGTCCTGATGGGTGACTTCAATGCTCACATGGGTGTAGATGTTATGACATGGGAAGTGTGATTGGGAGGAGAGAAGTTGTTGGATTTTTGTTGTACACTACCTTAAAAACCCTCCCACAAGTGTGCATGTGAGTCCGTAGATTGACACGACTGGAGATCACCGGTGTCATAAAAGAAAGATCAAACAATACTAAAACAGGAGCATGCACGTGTCAAACAACAAACACCATCGCAATATGGTAATATTGCAAAACTGTATCATTGTGGTAATACTTGCTAAAAGAAAAGGCATTACCCCGCCAGGCACTACCACTGCTGTGCATGGTACTGATCCTGGACCGAGCAGAAATGTTCGGGTCTGAGCTATACGGATTCCGGGGGATAGCAAAATAATGAAACAGTTTGGAAGGAATTTGAGGGTCGCGAGTTGGAACGTTGGAGGCATGACCGGTCGAAGTTACGAGCTGGAAGAGATGATGAATAGAAGACGGGTGGACATCTTGTGTATCCAAGAGACGAAATGGAAAAACAACGGAAATCGGGCGCGTTTCTTGTACGTTAGGACAAAAGATTACAAGACGTTCTACTACGGAACGGAAAAGGTTAAGAACGGAATCGGTATCATCCTTGCGGCAGAGCTACTTGGAAACGTCTTGAGCATTACGAAGTCCAGCGACCGTTTGATGTCTCTCAAACTAGTAATACAAGGAGAGGTGTGGAATATTGTCAGTGCATATGCTTGCCAAAATGGGTGCAATCAGAGAGATAAAGATGCATTTTGGGTAGATTTCCACAATCTCCTTAAGAAGATCCCATAGGAAGAGTTTCTGTTTGTTGGAGGAGATTTGAATGGAAATGTAGGGAAGTCAAACGAAGACTATGAAGACTGCCATGGAGGATATGGATATGGATATGGATATGGCACCAGGAACCTTCCTGGTGAAGACATCCTAAGCATGTGCAAATCACACGGTCTTATCGTGTTAAATACCATGTTCATCAAACAAAGCCAACACCTGATCACTTACAGCAGTGGTGGAGATGAAACTCAGATTGACTAGCCAGTTTTATGAAGCCTCGGGTAAAAGATTGCAAAGTGATCCTGGGAGAGGCAATCGCTCGGCAGCACCGTCTCCTGCTAACAGAAATTTTTATGAAAACACCGAAGAAAAGCAAACAAACAAGGGTCTCTGAGAAAATCAAGTGGTACAATCTGGACAAAGAAAAAGGCGATGTTTTCGTTTTCGTAATGAAAAATTACCTCTCTCACACCATCAACGGAGCTGAGGATGAAGAGTGCAGAGCACAAAATATGTGGGATTCCCTACAGCGAACTTGCTTAAAGAAAGCCAAATCACTGCTAGGAGCTTCAAAAGACCACCATCAACACGCCAAAGAAACATGGTGGTGGAGTGATGAAGCTAAGAAGCTGATAAATGAGAAGAAAGCGGCCCCTCTAATAATAATGACGAAAAAGCTCGCCTCGAAATGGAATACAGATGCTGCAAGAAAAAAGCGAAGAAGAAGTGCGCCCAGCTTCATGCTGAGAGTACGGAGGGCCTGTATCGGGAGCTGGAGAAAATATATTCCCCGGTTGCTGATGCAAGCCAGGCTATCCAGGAGCTGCAAAGACACTATATGAACAAGAGTGCCACTATCTTCAAAATAGCCGCCCAAAGAAGGAGGAATGCTCAGGAGATTCGTTCGCCAAAGCTCATTAGCAATGCTCATGGCCAGCTTCTTGTGGATGACGACAAAATTCTGCAGAGGTGGCGGCAGTATTGTGAAGAACTTTTAAATGAACAGTTTTCCCGGCTATACTTCCAAGAAGAAATACCCGACATTACAGTCGAAGAAGTTAGTGAGGCGGTCAAACACTCCAAAAAGCGAAAAGCGGTTGGGCCAGACGAGATGCCCTCTGAGTTCTGGAAAAAGATGGGAGACGTCGGGTTCAGATGGCACAAAATTCTTATCTCTTCAAATTTGTGAGAGGTGATCCAATGCCGAATCAATGGAGGCAAAGTTACTTTCTCCCTGTATACAAAGGGAAGGGTGATGCGCGAAACTGTGATAACTACCGTTCGATCAAGCTGATGTCACACACCATGAAGATCGTTGAGCGGGTATTAGGTGGTCGACTGCGAAAATAATACGGTTATCTGATGATCAGTGCGGGTTTGTCTCAGGTAAATCAACCACAGATGCAATCCAAAGTATAAGGATCATAATGGAAAAGCATCGTGATTCCTTAAGGGATTTGCATATTGTATTGGTTGACTTTGAAAAGGCATTCGACAGACAACCACGAGATCTGATATGGGTGGCGCTAAGACATCGAGGGGTTCCAGAAACCTATATACGGATGATCATGGACATGTACGAGGAGCAAAGACAAGAGTAAGATGCTCCACTGGAGTAACCGAAGAGTTCCCAATCAAGGTCGGGGTGCACCAGGGAAGCGTTTTAAGTCCTTTGCTCTTTATTACAGTCCTTGATTATCTGCTTGAAGGTAAATTGATGGACTCCAAGGTACATCAGTTATTCTTTGCTGACGATGGAGCCATCATAAGTGAGGATCCTACATCCCTGCAATGAGCACTTGATGTTTGGGTGAACGTTCTGGAGGGAAATGGGTATCGCATTAGTTCAAAAAAGACAGAGTACTTGTGCTGCCCGTTCTCTGATCCATCCACTCAGGCCTATTCCAGACATTTATTTGAATGGAACAGTGCTTCCCAAGTGCGAAAAGTTCAAATATCTGGGATATATGATCAATAGCAAAGCAACCTGTGATGACAACATCAATCATCGTGTAAGCGTAGGGTGGATGAAGTGGCGAGAAAATTCCGCTATCTTCTGTGACAGAAAAATGGCATCTTAGTTGAAAGGAAGGCTCTACACCGCAGTTGTACGTCCAGCGCTCACATACGGTTCACAATGTTGGACGATGTACAAAAAGTATGAGAGTAAATTAACGGCAGCTGAGATGAAGATGCTTCGCATGACAGCAGGAGTGTCAAAGCTTGATTGAATAAGAAGTTCGAAGATCCGTGGAAGCTTTCACATCAAGGAAACCATGGTACAAAAAATAGAGCGCGACCGGCTCAGCTGGTATTACCACGTACAAAGAAGATATCATTTGGACCCTGTTAAAAAAGCAATATCAATGCACATTCCGAAGACATCGCGATGTAGGAAAGGCAGGCCTGTAAACGCCTGGTTCAGACAAATGCGACGACATCGGCATTTCATTAGCCTCAGTAACCGAGTGATCCAAAATCGGCAGGGCTGGCGATATTTTCTGAGGTCAAATAGGCGAACCCCACAGGCGGATCAGTAGAAATGCGGTGAAGTGGGAGGTTGTTATCCCTTGCTTTCGGATCATAACCTCGCTGATAAAAGAAAGAAGAAGCTTCACTTCACTATTCCTCACTGTAGGGATTGGAGTATTTAGTTGTAGGTATGTAGATCCGGAACGGAAGTCGTTTTATAGACTGCTAGTAGTCGAGGTACCGTACTAGCGAATTTGGAGGTAAGCTGGGTGCACTTGCAAGGTAGCAACAGTACCATTTTTTTATACGTAGGTATTCCGTTTTGATGCAATCGCTTGCAAAAGATAACGATCTACCAAATTGAGAAATGGAGAGCGCGCTGGGCCTAGGTAAAAGGAGGACTACTGGCTAATTAATACTCCCTCATGGATTTTCGACACTGGTCAAGCCGGCGGTCTACTGCACAGTTAGTGTCCGTCAAAAACGGGGTTATTCCAGAAGGCTGCGACTCTCTGGGACTTCCAGATTATTCTTCCGGTGCGACCGATCAAGGCACGTGAACTTCCAGAGTATGCTTCCGATACGACCGTTTAAGGCACATGGACAAGTGAGAGGGAATAGCGCTAACCTCTTTTCCTTGCACTGCTGTTGTGCAATTTGAGGTAAGGGGATATATGTATCCTACAAGCGTGGAGCTCATACATTTGTTGTATGTGTACGCAACGTCACTTATTCTATTTGTGCCCGGTCGTGACGTAGCTTTCGTAGAAATAATAACTTTTTAACAAAAACTTAACTAACTAATCTACCTAGTACTAACCTTAAATATATATTTACATATATATGTGGACAAAACCTGGCTTTGTCGAGAAAAGACTCCACGAAGAAAGTTCGGCCACCTTGTCTGCTCGAGAGGAAGTTGAAAAAGAAAGATTTAGAATAGCTATTGGTGGATTACGAAAAATATGTCGCTGTATTGCGTTCAGGGCCAGACTAAGATCAATTGTTCCGAATTTCGTTGAGTGGCAGGGTGGTGTTCTTTTGTAAGGGTGTACCGCTATTAGAAGGAAGTTCAAAATACATCACATTACCAATTTTTATACGAAATGAAAATCTATCTAAATTGGTTTGGTTAAGAATGAATACAACATATTGGGGTTGACATTTTTTGTTTACTATTTAACACACTATAGCCACATAAACTCATCCCTTCCCCTGATCAAGCAATTTATTAATATTTATGTGGCTTCCCGGCGCTTGAATGTACCACACAATGAACTCAGCCAACTATCCTAAACCAATATACTACACTGTACGAGTATTATTTATATTTTCATATTTCGTTTCTCCCCATTAAAAATGTTGGACCAGATAAAAACATATAGTGGGTGCGCAAAAAACAGTAGTAACGATCAATTGAGTTTGCAGCGATTTTGTTGTTTTAACGAGGAAAATATAAAAAATAAAGAAATATCCTGGACTGCGCAGCATAACCCTATCGGCTGAAATGAACCCCAATAAGCACATTGGATCCCGTGCCGAAATTCATGCTTCGTTGAGTACTTTTAATGATACTCGTAGGTATACGCGCTGTGGACCGAATGTCGACATGGTTTGGAGGCGTCCACGAGAGGCACCACCGCACATATTTTCCCACACATTGAATGAATAATTTTCCCTTTCGTTAGTCAGAGAATGACAAGCCAATTTTCCGTGAAAATTTTCCTCTCAATAAAACTCACTGCAAAGGACTGTGTCATGGTGGGTGGGGGGTGTGATTGGGGTGAAAATCAAGTGGCATAGTTCCTTTTTTTTGCTCCTACCGGCCACCTTGTTAATGGCTTTTAAAACAACACAGTAGTGGTTACAACCAGAGACAAGGACGAACTCACCCGCGAACGAATTGTCCGATACAGGAGGATGTCAAGTTGCGAGACGTTATCAGGCCGAGAGCAAGAAAGCACCAATGGCGCAGGGAAATTAATGTCAAAATGATTCAGATGCGGTTCCGCGTTGCTTGTGTCGTGCCGTGACATGGGAATGAAGTAAATCAATTAGTTTTATGGGACACCGCATAACAGTTGTTGGTTGTGCAAGAAGATTTCATTCATTCAGCCTGGTAATGGGGTCTTTTGTAATTAAAATTGGAAAATTATTTATTCTATGGCGATGGCAATCGATGAAAGGAGCCGGTATAATTTGAAAAAATGGAGTTTTAATCACGAATGGGGTGATTGTAAGTAAAATCTTAAGGAGGAGTGTAATTCATTTATGAAAATTTAAATAACTTTTTGCTGCCAATAAAATGCAAATTCGAAGCCATTATACAGTGTTATGTCTCAACAAATGGCTCGTCTGAGGACGAGAAGGAGAGCTTCCACAATCTTTTGAGCGCCGTCTTGAACACAGCACCAAATGGAGACATTGTCATAGTGATGGGGGATTTGAATGCCAAGGTAGCCAACGACAACGAAGGGCTAAAACATGTAATCGGGAAGCATGGACTAGGTAACTGCAATGACAATAGCGAAAGGTTTGCGGATTCCTGCAATGCCATCCGCCTTGTGATAGGTGGCACCATGTTTGAGCACAAGACCTGTCACAAAGTCAGCTGGGTTTCCAACGACAGGCAAGCAACTTCCAATCAAATTGACCATTTTGCCATCAGCCGCCGCTTCAGAAATAGTCTCCTGGATGTCCGAAACAGACGAGGGGCAGATGTGGGGATAGTACGAGATCACCATCTTATGACAGCCAACTACGCACTGCTGCAGTTGGCAGATCCCAGGGCAACACAAGAATGCCCAGGTTCAACATCGATAGACTTAGTGATCCCTCAGTGCGCCAACAATTAAGGGAGCACTTTTCGCAAGGTGTGAAAGTAATCAGCAGCTCACTGCCCGCAACCATCCAAGACCATCGGTTCTTCTTCTTCTTCTTCCTTTTATCAGCGAGGCTATGATCCGATAATAAGGGATCATAACCCTCCCACTTCACTGCATTTCTACTGATCCACCGGTGGGGTTCGCCGTGAAAAATGTTTTTACATCTGGTGGTGAAGGAATTCTCGGTCGATCGCAGAAAAGACATAGGGCGTAAATTTCCGAGGATACTTGGAGACGGATTGACGAACGAAAACAGCTGAAAGCTCACAATGCAGCTACTCCAGCAACAGGGAGAATCGAGCTAGAGTTCCTATATCGCATGAAGATGAGAGAGGTTGAGTGTAGCGTGCGACGTGACAGGCGCAACGGCATCAACGCACTGGCTACACAGTAGAAGAAGCTGCACGGGGGTGCGACAGCAGGACTGTCTACAGAATCACCAAAGAGCAGACATGTGGTCGTAGCTCCAGCCAACATCCAGTGAAAAGCCCAGATGGTTCCTTGTTCATTTCGGATGAGGACTAGCTCAAGAGATGGGAAGAGCATTTGCTACGGTTTTGAACTGCGTATTCGCCAGCGCTTTGCTCCCAAATCAGACTGAGATGCCCGAGGTGAGAAGTTCCCGGAAACGCACCACGACCCCCAGTAATGATGAGATCACTACCGCGATCAAGGCACTCAAAACCAACAAGGCGGTAGGACTTGACGGTATTTCAGCAGAGCTCTTACGAGCAGCACCAACAAAATCGGCTGAGCTTCTGCTTCCACTTATAAATAGAGCTTGGGAAGCTGAGAGCTTTCCTAACGAGTGGAAAAAGGGAATGATCGTCAAGCTTCCTAAGAAAGGAAATTTAAGGGAGTGCGGTAACTGGAGGGGTATCTACGTGCTGCCTGCTGTAGCTAAGATAATAGCTAAAATCACCCTGGAGCGAATTAAACAACATCTCGAAGACACACTCGATGCCGAACAAGCAGGTTTCCGCTCTGGATCCTCCTGTGCCGACCACATCAACACCCTGCGGATTATCATCGAACAGTGTGTTGAATATCGATCGCTGCTCCATCTGCTGTTCATCGATTTTGAGAAGGCGTTCGATAGTGTCAACAGGGAGTTTATTTGGCGTGCCTTACGCAGCAGAAGTATCCCCGATAAACTAATTGCTATTATCAAAGCTACATATGAAGGCTCCAAATGTCACATTCTGCACAGAGGAAGGTTGTCTGAGGAATTTGAAATCTAAAGTGGGGTAAGACAAGGCTGTATCCTTTCACTAATATTATTCCTATTGGTGATTAGCGACGTGCTTCGTGCAGCTTTGTCGACGGGAAACGGAGGAATTGGATGGACTCTTACATCTCAACTGAAGCATCTTGACTACGCTGACGATGTATGCTTACTCTTTTACAGAATTATGGACCTCCACCAAATGACAGCATATGTGGAGAGGGAGGCAGGTGTTGTCGGGCTGAAAATGAATACGGCAAAAACTAAAATGATCAGCCTTGGAACTAACTCATCGGCTCAAATATACATTGCTGGACAGCCGGTAGAGAGAGTAGAAGATTTCCAGTATCTTGGGAGTATTATCTTGACCGATGGTGGAACCGAACTGGATATAGCCAACAGAATCGCCAAAGCAAAGTCCGCGTTCGGGATGCTGTCCAAAATATGGCGAAGCCATGCAATCAGCTGAAGATTGTTTCCGCTCCAACGTTGAATCCGTGCTGTTGTATGGTTGCAGCACGTGAAGAGTGACCGCTACTATCACGAGAAAGCTGCAAACGTTTGTTAATAAATGCCTGGGCAATATCTTAAGGATTTTCTGGCCCAATCGTAACTCTAACGAACATTGGTTCCTGACCCGTTCTCTCGTAAAGAGAAAATGGGTCAGGAACCAATAGGCACAGCCATCCAACGACGGAAGTGGCGGTTGATTGGTCACACGTTCCGTAAGGGTCACAGTTCCATAGCGAACCATGCTAAGCAATGGAACTTTTTAACTCAGGATGACAGAAGACCTGGCGGTCCGAGGAGAATATGGCACAGAACAGTCGAGAAGAAGGCACGGCAGTTGGGGAGAACTCAGACATAATGCCAGAAGCCATACACGATGGCGCGTAGGCATAGTAGAGGTCCTAGGACCCACAAGGGGATACACGATAAGAAGAAGAGGTGTTAGAAGTGCTAAGACTTTTGTTACTTAAGCCTCACTTTGTTTGGCTTAGCTTCTAGATTATAGGCCATCACATGAAGGTCCATTATCCGATATGAAGGTGGGCCAACATCATCAGCGTAGTCCAGATATTTAAGGTAAGTTGTCATAGTCGATCGTATTCCATGGCTACCTTCCGTCAATGCTGCACGAAGCAAATCGCTGATGACCACCAAGAACAACAGCGGTGACAGTATGTACCCTTGACGTACTCCACTTTGGACTTCAAAAGCCTCCAACACTTCACCACCGTGTAAGACGTGACACTTACTGCCCTCGTATGAAGCGTTAATAATAGCTATACGTTTCTCTGAGATGCCTGTCCTGCGCAAGGCCAACCAGATAGCATCCCGATTCAAGCTGTCGAAAGCCTTTTTTTTACATCCTCATCGAGGGCCGATCGTAACCAACCAAGCCTTTTCGAAATCGATAAACAGTAGATGTAGCGGAGACCTTCACTCGACGCATTGCTCTATTATGATCCGTAAAGTGTTTATGTGGTCGATGCAGGAGGATCCAGCACAAAAGCCTGCCCGTTCGATGTCTAGAGTTGAATCTAAATGCTCTTTGATTCGTTCCAGAATTATTCTAGCTGTTATTTTGGCTACGACTGGAAGAACGCAATTATACCTCTCCAGTTTCCGCATTTCGTCAAGTTTCCTTATTTTTTGGAAGCTTAATGATCATCTCCCTTTTCCGTATTAGAGGGTGCAGCAAATTTGCCGATGTATTTGGCGCCGCTTGAAATAGTTCGGCAGGAACGCCATCAATACCCACCGCATTGTTCTTCTTGAGGGACATGATTGCTGTTATTATTTCGATTTTACTGGGAGGTGCGGTGCGAATTCGAGTATTTGTTGTTTCGAGACGGCGCCTAACTGGCTATAAAAATTGCCCTTTTCATCGTTAGTCGCGCTTTGAGTCGGAGCATGTATGATGGTAATTTTTCTTACTCTACTGTGGAACCTAGCCGTCAATATCCGGTCACTGTGAGGTATACAAGATATGAGGCTTCCTCGTACTGCTGGAGCTAGCACCAGTCCTACTCTGGACGTCCGTGAACTTCCAGCTGGTTTACCAGAGTAGAGCATGACAGTGCTTTTTGTTGGGGAGATGTATTCTCCAGCATCGAACCCTCTTATTTCGCTCAGCCCTAAGATGTCTATTTTATAGCGTGCGAATTCTCTTTCCATTTGGAGGAATCTGGCGTTATATGGCCCTTCCTGGTGTGAGTCTAGGAGGATCTTAACGTTCCAGAATCCGATCGTTGTCCATCTTCGATAGCCAAAGGTCGTTTTCAAATTATCCGTCTGTATCCGAGGCGTAAGTCTCCGTTTCGGAGCAATTAATTTTTTTAAAGTTGCGGCTCGCTGGACCGGGCAAACCAACCGACACTTATCCTATTTTGTGCCACAGGATGCTCGCCATTCGTCCTCTTCCGTTCGCAATTTCCAGAGAAATTCGCAGATGGTACCACGAGGAGGTGGAAGTAGGACTTACTAACAGAGCTGTAAGTTGTTCGGTTGCAGTGGCTCTTTCTCGTTATGTAGCGGATCAACACCTAACAGGAGATGCTGCTCCTACGAGTCCTTTGTTAGTCGTTTACCATTCACTTGTACAATACGTAGCCTTGATACTAGTTATAAGTTCTTCTGGGATGCTTCTCCTGTACAAGACCAACCAGGTAGCATCTCGATTCAAGCTGTCGAAAGCTGAAGTCAATAAAAAGTAGATGTAGCGGAGACCTATACTCGACGTATGGCTCTATTCTTCTTCTTCCTTTTATCAGCGAGGTTATGATGCGAAAACAAGGGATCACAACTGTCCCACTTCACCGCATTTCTACTGATCCGCCTGTGGGATTCGCCTTGCTCTATTATGATCCGTAAGGTGTTAATATGCTCGACGCAGGAGGATTAAGCACGAAAGCCTGCGCGCTTGGAATATTTCGACAGGGATGTCATCAATACCCACTACTTTGTTCTTCTCGAGAGACTTGATTGCTGCTTTTATTTCGCTTTTACTGGGAGGTCCGGTGCGAATTTGGGAATTTGTTGCTTCGGAAGACTCAGTAGGGTTCGAGTTCATATCATCATCGCATAAGTGGCTAAGGACTGTAACGAAATGATAATCATCTGAAATCAGAAGCTTACCATCTAAACCCCCCGCTGGATGTTATTTGGAGCTCTGACCCCCAATGAGCCCCTTGGTGATGTTATAGACAGTACTACTGACATACGTACTTTTTGCTTCTTCAGCCCTTAAGGCATGTAAGTCGGTGGACTGACGTTTGTCCCGTCTTTCACTACGCTGAACTTCCTTCTTTTTCACGCGAATAAGACTTCTAGCTCGGTACTCTTTACTGTTGAGGCCTCTGCAATCCGAGCATTGATTGCTTTACGCTCATTGATCCGTCTCCAGGTGTCTGCCGATAGCCATGTGTGGTGGTTATGGTTATTATTTTTTACCGACATAGGTGCACGCCACAGATGCAAAACCATTTTTCACAGCATCCCAGTGGTTAGAACATTATTATTTCATATCCTATACCTGTCGAAGCTTTCCGTATACTCCTTTTAAATAACATTTCAAGACTCTCATCACATCAGACAAATATTTCTGATGTTAATCCGCGGAACATTGTCCAATTTCTACCCGTCATCTAACAATTTGATAGCATTTCTTCAAGTATAGTGCTTTAAGTTCGAAGAACAGACCGGGTGAACGTTAATTCAAATATCGGCAAGACCAACCTCCCTTCCGCCCATATTGAGTGCAGGCTTGGGAAAAAAATGTCTTCTAATTAATTCAATACTCCACCATATATTCCCGACAACAAAGTATCCACCTGTAGTGGACGGAAACTAATTATAAATCCTCCTCCTTTGTTTATTCATTAAATGGCTGCCATTCATTGCACTCTGTCTGTCAGCAAAAGACCACAGTAACTCTCTTTCCAAAACCAATCAATAGTCAGTAACATTGCAACCCATGCAGTCCATCGTCCATCCTGGTAATGCCCTGCTCCACGTTTGCAACATCATTTCAAAATTTATCGACCTCCCACTGAGGTGTTCCTCAGGAAGATCCTCTAAGGACCTTCCCACCAACTCATCATTAAGTAACTCACTGCACCTGCAAAAGGCAGCCGCTTATACGTGTACGGCGTTTTTTGTCTGCAAAAAGAAAGGAATGTCTTTTGAAAAATTAAAGGATACATCTAACCTGCGCGACTCCAAAAGAGAAGTTTATTGATTGCACTCAACGTAGCGAAGGACCTCCGCATCCTCAATAGACGGCTTGCCGTAAATTTAATCGTTCACCAATTAAGAATGACTCTCATATTTCTCTGTCATCGTCCTTAGAGGTCCTTAAAGCATATGTTGGCAATATTAAATTTAAGAACTTTCCTCTACCATAGAGCATCACAAAAAAAAAAGAAAGTTCACCCAAGTGTCCTGCGAGAATATGCAAATGAAGTTGCAAACAAGGGCGCTTTGGTGTATGCAAAAATGAGCATAACCTCACACACACACACACCACCACATATCGCCAGTTTGTACTTCATTGACTTGCTTGTGCATTTTTGAGTAATCCTTGTGTAAAACTTGTGCGATAACACAAAAGGGATTTTTGTCACTTGAAGGAGTTAAACAAAAACAGACTGTCGCCACCGCCGCCACTGCAGTCAACAGTCGAAGGATACAAAGGGAAGGAGTTAGTTGTTGTGCGTTCTTGTATTGAAATAGAGATTATGTCTGTGGGTATAGTTTCTTTTTTTTCCTCCAATCGAATGTACTTCAGATAGATACTTGTAGTTTTTTTTGTGAAAGATATCAAGTGCACTGAAGTGGTGTTTGAGATCAGGAAGCTCACATGAGCACAAAGCGGATTAAACTGGATTCGTTTGGAAGACATTGTAGAATAGGACTTCATGCAGCGTATTATTTCAATTGATTGGAGCCAATAGTAGGGATGAGGATTAAGGCAGTTATTCTATTTGAAGAGAAAGGAGGCAATTTATCGATTTAATTAGGAATCGTATTACAACGAGGTTTCGTGTTCATTAGTCAAATGCTTGAATCGGCTTAAACTTGGGGTTGACGGGGGTCTGAAATGGCATGCTTCTGGAAAATCTGAAGATGGGGTTAAAGCCATCAGATACATTAAAAGAACCTTCCTTAGGTCTTGTCACAGCTCGTGGGGCATAGGGCATCAACAATGCCTGCGTATCATCGTGGTTGGAGTTCCCCATCGCATCTTTTCCAATTCATCCCTGAAGCTCTTCAGTTCTTCTCTTACTGTTCTGCGCCAAGTATGGTGATGACGATAGGTTTGTAACCCGTTCTTAAATGAGATGCTATTAGGTCATAAATTCCAAAGGATAATTCGAACACTTCCTAAGTATTCTACTTTCTCGACCAACTGTCCAGCAATGCTTGCTTGAACTGTGGTATTTCCAAGGCTAAGAGCTTTTGTTTTCGCCGTGTTTTTGGACTTTGAACCATTTCATGCAGGTCCATTATTCTGTCTGAGAGCAAATTTCCATTAGCTGCCTTCCTAGGTATAGAAGGTGCTTCCAATAATGTAGAAGGAAGGGCCATCAAACAGGCACTAGAATCTATGAATGTCGAGCATAGCATTACCAATTGGCTCTGCAATATGCTCGTCACTAGAAACATTAACTCCACTATCGGGAATAGTCCAATAAGAACATCAGTTACCAGGGGTACTCCCTAGGGAGGCGTTATCTCACCCCTCCTCTGGGTTCTAGTCATCGATGTGATACTTAAAGAAGTAAGCAATAGAAGCATAGGCGTCACTGCTTACGCGGATGACATGGTGATTTCAGTCCAGGGAAAATTCCTTGACATATTAAGTGAAATGATGGAATCAGCTCTTAATAGTCTCGAAAAATGGGCTAGAGGCTAGACTGCACGTAAACCCGGATAAAATAGAATTGGTACTCTTCAGCAGAAAATACAAGATACCACCACTCAAACTGCCTAAGCTAGCAGGGGTGGAGCTTTCGGATCGCGCTAGATAGCTTGGTATATTGCTGGATAGTAAACTATACTTGAAACTTAATATATAGGAAAGAGTCCGTAAGGCTTATAATGCTCTCTTAATCTGTAAGAGGACCGCAGAGAAAAAAGGGGCCTGAAGCCCGCAATGATGCACTGGTTAAACATCATGATAGTCAGACCCATCCTTACGTATGGGGCTCTTGTGTGGTAATACGAAAAACGGGAATACGAAAAATACAGGGGATATGTTGGCCATGGTACAAAGAACAGCTTGCATTGCCATCACGGATGCTCTACGTACAACACTTACAGGTGCACTCGAGATCTTTCTCTATCTTTTACCACTAGACCGACAAATCAAATTTCAAGCGGGCAATAGTGCGCTTCGGCTCACTAACGTTGGTCCATTCTCAAGGAATCATTTCCCCATATTCCTGACAAATCGGACGATATGCTTAGCACTTTAGACTTCGACACACTATACGAAGTAATGTATCCTATTAGAGAGGACTGGCGAAGAAAGACAGTCTCTCTCAATAACGAGATTGCAGTGTATGTATAGAGATAGATCTAAGACCAGAGAGAGCACGGGGTCAGCTATTTACTTGAGAGATACGAACCTACAGGTGGCCCTGAGACTTCCGGACACAAACAGAGGTTCTAGCTGTACTTAAAGCTGCGGAATTACTTGAAATGGGATCAATGTCCGACAAGAATATCGCCATCTTAATTGACAGTCAGTCTGCGCTAAAGGCGCTGGAATCTTACGTCACCAAATCTGAGATAATCAGGAATTGCCGCACAATGCTTATGGCATTATGTACGCAGAACCGAGTCAGATTATGCAGGGTACCTGGACAATGCGATATCGAAGGCAACGAGCAAGCCGGCCCGCTGGTCAAAAGAGGAGCGGGGTTCCCACATAGTGACATAATTGGTAGTATTAAACCGCCAGGGTGCGTAGCTAAGGGAATTATTCGTGAAAGAATACGGCTAATCTAAGATGGTCAAACTTAGATGGTCAAAGGGTGTCTAAGGCCTTGTGGCCTGTGGTAGACTGCAGGAAGTCTGGCAGATCATAAAATTAGAAATATCACGGCTAAGAACAGCGATAGGAATAAAATAAAATAAATAAATATTTGGCGCAACAGCTCTTTGAGTGCCAGGGCCTAGCTTCTCACAACCACTCATGTTGTGTGCGTTATATTTTTCACACGAATGGAAGAGACCTACAGTTTAGTGCCGAATCCGAACGGCGATTTGAGAAGCATTTTCGGGACAATAATACTCTTGGATGTTTGTCAGACGCTCGCGAGAGGTGGGACCGTGAAAAAACTTTTTTGTGTTTTCTGGGATTCGAACTTGGAACCTCATGCGTAGTGATCCGACACACTAACCACTTACGCCACGGCGCCCAGCAATAGGAATACTCTCTGGCCATTGTCTCCTAAGGAAGCATGCTATGAGACTAGGATTATCTAAGACTGATGTTTGTAGGTACTGCAATGACCTACATGCCTCAGAGGACATAACACATATAGTCTGTGAGTGCCAACGCATTGCCAGGACAAGGCTAAAATACCTTGGTAGATACTTCTTCGGTGACCTAGAAGAGGTGAGATCCTTGAACAATAACAAGGACCACTTTAAATTCTGTAGGGAGATCTATTGTATGGGAGAATTGGTTTAGGTCTTTTGCCGTGAACATTCCCTAGGGATTGCGATGGGCCCACTTTGGTGCCTAGTGTTTCATGATAACCACATAACCCTACCTAACCTAGGAGGACCGTTACTAATTCCGGTATTTGTTGCCGTGGATAGCTTGGTCGAGTACCCATTGACGACACTTTCGTCTTAGTTGCTTAAAGCTGTGAAATCCTGCCTCCGCTTATCCTCATCCGAAGTGAGTAAGGAAGCATTAAGCATGGTGTTGTTTGAGCCCCTGAATACTGAACCTGAACACGTCCTAATTTCTTTCTACTTGCTGCTTACTCTGCTTGGGAAGCAAGGACGCTAATACATTTATCAGGTCTCACGCTACGCTTAACTTTCTTCCCTTTCATGTGGTATTGGGATTCCAGTTCAACTTTCACCACTGTTGAGGCAGCCACGATTTGTGCATTGAGTGAAATACTACCTTCGATCCGTTTTCAGCTCTGAGGAGAGCCATAAATATACGGGTACTATGGTCTTCCGGGGCTGTTTCTGGGCTGCGCGGAAGCCTTTCCGAGTACGCCTCGCTCTGCTTTAGATGCTTTGTTGAACTTACTTGCTCTTGATGTACTATCAAAGCCATTTCAGGCGGGGTACTTACTTACTTAGGTGGCGCTACAGTTCGGGGTGAACCTGGGCCTCAACCAACAAGCCTCTCCATTTAGCTCGGTCTTTAGCTAATTGCCTCCAGTTGCGCACTCCAAGTTGGTCGAGGTCCCCTTGAACTTGTGCGCGCCACCTACGGCGATGATTCCCTCTACTGCGTCGTCCCTCGGGGTTAGATTCGAAGACTCTGCAGGCCGGAGCGTTGGTGTCCATTCGCTCTACATGTCCTAGCCATCTCAGACGTCCAATACGCAGTTTCTTGACTAGGTCGATGTCGTTGTACAGCTCGTATAGTTCGTGATTGAATCTTCTCCTCCAAAACCCGTCAACGCAAACGGGACCGAAAATCTTACGAAGAATTTTTCTCTCGAAACGACCAAGGATATCTTCATCCTCTTTTAATAAAGTCCATGTTTCAGCGCCGTAAAGCAGGACTGGGATGATCAAGGTCTTATATAGAGTCTCCTTAGTTGTTCGAGATAGGGCTTTACTGTTGAGTTGCCTTATAAGCCCAAAAAAACAGCGATTGGCAAGATCTTCGATTGATTTCTGCACTGATTTTGTTTGTTGAATTTATAGCAGAGCCAAGGTAGACAAAGTCCCTTATTACCTCGAAGTTATAGCTGCCCACGGTGACGTTTTGTCCAATTCGTTGGTATTGGTTTTCCCTTCTAGTTGACAGCATATAATTGGTTTTGCCCTCGTTTATCGCTAAACCCATTTTGGCCGCTTCCGCCTCAATGCTTGCAAACGCACCGGTGACAGCCCGCTGAGTTCTTCCGATAAGACTGGTAATAGATTGTGCCTCCGGTGTTGGCTTGTGAGTTCCGCACAATCCGTTCAAGTACAATATTGAAGAAGTCACATGACAGCGCGTCACCTTGTCTAAAGCCTTTTTTGACATCAAAGGTCTCGGTGAGGTCATTACCGACCTTGATGGAGCAGCGAGCGTTCTCCATCGTCAGCCTGCACAGACGGACAAGTTTGGCAGGGATGTCAAAACTAGACATGGCTCTATAAAGCTCTTCTCTATAGATGCTGTCATAGGCGGCCTTGAAATCGATAAAGGTGTGGTGAGTATCGATTTGGAATTCTTGGGTTTTCTCCAGGATCTGCCGAAGTGTGAAGATTTGATCCATGGTGGACTTTCCTGGCCTGAAACCGCACTGATAGGGTCCAATCAGGCTGTTGATAAAAGGTTTCAGGCGTTCACACAATATCGCAGAAAAGATCTTGTATGCGATGTTGAGGAGACTGATGCCTCTATAATTGGCGCAGTTGAGGGGGTCTCCTTTCTTGTGGATTGGGCAAACGATGCTGAGATTCCATTCGTCAGGCATACACTCATCTGACCAAATCTTAGAGGTGAGTTGATGTATGCACTCTACCAATTCATCCCCAGCTGCCTTGAAAAGTTCGGCCGGTAAGCCGTCAGGTCCAGCAGCCTTGTTCGATTTTAGCTTGGATATTGCTATCCTCACTTCGTTTTGGTCAGGTGGACGGAAATTTTGACTATCATCGTCTATGTTGAATGGTTCATTCTGCCTGACAGCGGGATGTTGGTCTTCGTCGCCGTTATACAGTCTGCAGAAGTAGTTTTTCCATATTCTCAGCACCGACTGTGATTCTACTACGAGGTTTCCATTTTCATCTCTACAGGTTTCTGTACGGGTATTACTTCTCTGACACGTTCTTTTTACCTTTTGGTAAAATTTCCGTACATTGTTCCTGGAGTATAAACTCTCGATATTCTCAAACGCTCGCTTCTCATGCTCTTTCTTCTTCTTTTGGAGAAGCCGATGTTCTTCCGGTCTCTTTTGCTCGTAGAGCTCACGAGCAGCTCTCATCTTCCTTTGCAGCGCCGCTTTGTATGCCTCTTGTTTTGCTGCATGCACTCGCCGGCATTCTTCGTCAAACCAGGGGTTTCGCGGTGGTGGGCGAGCGAGACCCAGCACATCAGTCGCGGCGTTTCTGATGGTATGTTGGCAGCGTTGCCACTGGTCTTCGGTACTTGATGCTGGCGGCAAAGGGGTGATTGAGAGATTTCGGGATACGCGTTCGGCGAAGAGTCTGGCGGTCTCTTGCGATTGTAGCTTTTCGACGTTAAATTTTCTCACAGTAATTCTTCTTTGTTGCTCAGATTGGGATATCCGCATTCGTACCTTGGCTACAACAAGGTAATGATCCGAGTCTATGTTGGCCGCTCGGAAGGTCCGGACACCCAGAATACTGGAGGCATGCCTTGCGTCGATCGCAATATGATCAATTTGGTTGATCGTGACATGATCATTGGACCGCCATGTCTGCTTATGAATATCGAGATGAGGAAACCATGTGCTTGATATGGTGACATTTCGCTCCACAGCGAAATCAATTAGCCTTAGTCCGTTATCAGACGTGGTGTCGTGTAGGCTATGCTTACCGACTGCCCTACCAAAGACGTCCTCCTTTCCTATTTTGGCGTTAAAATCGCCCAATACGATTTTAACGTCGTATTTAGGACATTGCTCGTATGTTTTGTCGAGGAGCTCGTAGAAACACTCTTTGGTGGCAGGGTCCTTTTCTTCTGTGGGGGCATGAACACATATTAGGCTTGTGTTAGCGAATTTAGCCTTGATCCGGATCGTCATAATACGCTCGCTCACGTGTCGGAAGCTTAAGACTTCTTGCCTAAGTCTGCCGCGTATGACAAATCCGCATCCGAATAAGCGTTGCTGTTGCCTCTGTAGCAATCACCGTAGTAGATGTCACAGTTTTTCATCCTCTTTTTGCCCGGCCCATCCCATCGCACTTCCTGGATGGCGGTAATATCTGCTTTATAGCAGTCTAGGGCCTCTGCTAGTTGTTCGGCTGCACGTGGTCTGTAAAGGGACAGAACATTCCACGTACAGATCCGAAGGTCGTTGTCCTTATTTCGTTTGCTGGGGTCGTCATTAGTCGAGTCATCCTTATCCGAGGCTTCTGGTTGTTTCGGAGCCATAAGTTTTTTAACGTGGTAGGGAAGTTACCCCGACGGCACAACCCCCAACCTGGAGGGCCAGTTTCTTAATTATTCCCTTAGGACGAGGGGCCGGGTACACCGATGCCAGTAGTCCACTACGGGAGTATGAGCGCTGCCGTTGGCCCATTAAGGGCTCCTCCGCCACCATCTCCATTCCGATGTCCTGACTAACATTGGAAATTCCTTATCGACCTGTGATCCGAATACGTCGAAGTAGCTCGCGCAAGGTATTCACTAAGTTCAACCTAACTGGAACTATAGACGCCACCGTTGACTCCGTCTAGGAAATTCGTCCGCTGCCGCCTGGAACAGGAAGAAGTGCTCTAGTGAGAAGCACTCTTTCCCCCCTCTCTCATCTGCTGCCACAAAGAATGCGCCAAACGGGGTTGGTTACCCACTTCTGGGATTAAGGTACTAGGCACCCGGCTGTCACCGCGTGGAGGCTGAGAGTAGGAGTTGGTAGGCCTCAGCTGAGTGAAAACGCTTGTGTTTTCATATGATCGCATGCACTACCGTTTGACCATGCACTACCGTTTCAGGCGGGGTGGTTTTTGGTATATTCCAAACTTGAATTTTTGACGAACTTGCGCGACACTTATTATAAGACTCCGGTCTCATGGATATTTCGTCTGATGCAATGAACCCAGAACTTCAGGACTATCTTTGGCCAGAGTCTGAGCCAGGAATGGAATGCACTCGTATTTTCCAAAACCAGTCAAGGGTCTGGCGGTGGTGTCTTCGTGGAAGAAGACAACATTAGACTTCTTTTCTCGTTAGGCAGATATGCGTCTGTTTTCCAGCGGAATCTTATGCATTCCTAATGGCCATGAACTATGTTGTGAAGAGTAGGTGGAAGAGCAGTAGTATTTGCGTCAGTGGTGACAGTTGGGCTGCGCTTAAGGCCTTGCTTAACCCTGTAACCACTTCTAAAATGGTCCGTGAAACCAAAAAATCGCAGGGCCTAATTCTCTGTCTCTTATCTGGGTTCCAGGTCACACTGGGATCCGTCGGAACGAGATCTCCCATTAGATTGCTAGACAAGGCTAAGAGGAGGCTTTCTCAGGTCCCGAACCCCTGTTGGGTCTCTCTGCGTCCTTGTCTAGGGCTTTCATTAACGATTGGGCTTCTCAGGAACACAATTGTGTGTGGCATGACTTCTCAGGACAAAACGAGTTCTCCCGGACGTCTGTAAGACATCAGCGGCATTATTGCTGTCTCTCAGTAGAAAAAATTGCAGACGACTTATTAGCATCTTGACATGCCACTTTGCTTTCGCCAAGGACTTTAATGTGCTGGACTTAAGTGACACTGCAATCTGCGACGCTTGTGGAAAGAGCAACGACACTGCGGAACATTATCTCTCTGAGTGTCTGGCATTTGCTCGAATCTGTTGGCAGATCCTCGTTGTTGATGTGGTGAGTGCTGGTACTGTAAGCTCCTCATCACTAAAGTGCTTGCTTGGCTTTCTTAGAGAGAGAAGGAAATTCGAATAAAAAGGGTAAACTAGGGTCCACTCTCAGGTAGTACAATGGACCAGTTGCGCCTGAGTGCTCCAGCCGAGCGTTCCCTATCTCAAAAAAAGGAAGTCGTTTCTGCCTTATAACGAAAAACTGCTTTACTCCATCTGAAAAAACGTTCTTCACAGCTTTTCAGTGGTCGTCTATCTCGATTGAGTTGTATGGCTGATCCTTTGTGCTCTTTCGGCGAGATGGCCCTTAAATTGTTTGCGCATTGCGGCATTGCGGGATCCCGAAACCCATCAGTATTGTGCCCGGAAATGCACAACATGTAGGTGAAATTATTTCCAACGGATGCAGTAGGAATTCAAAAATGAGCTTTCATAAGGTGGTGGTTCCGAAGTGTACGGATGTCAGCCTCACGCTTGTTTTGGTTGTGTAACAGACAATTTTTAAGGCGTCTGCTTATCACTAAGTGTCCAATTTGGTTGGATATTTGTTGCTCAAACAAAGTACCTCCAATATCAAAGCGACTAACGTTGCAGAAATCTACAAAGCGTTCACAATTGTCATTTCACTCCATAAGGCTGTGTCATCCGATTACATGTTTGATCTCTGTGTTGTCGCTGTCCTGGCTTTGAAATCTTCCATTACTATGACGATATCCTTGTTTAATGTCTGATTGTAGACAGCGCTTAGCTGTCTTTCCTCTTCATACTCGTAGTATTTTGTGTAGGGCGTAACACTGTCAGTATCCTTTTGCTAGGAACTTGTATTTTGAACTTGTTTTAGCGACATCTGATACGTATTAGGACTTAGTGAATCGGCACAATAGGAATTATTAACTGGACCGCATACAAACTTATAAGAAAACTGATTACCTTCACCAAGGAGAGCTAGTGGGTAAACTTCCACATAACTATCGAATCCTCTACTAAGATTCCACTAAAAGAGGAAAATAGAAGTCCAATCTCATACCATGACCTTGGTTGGAGGCCATAAGGGAAATCACCTAAAATTACAAGAACACATGACGTTCCCTCCAGTAATAGAATAATAATATCCCAAGCTGTCTTCGAATTTCTCGCCTGTGTATACACCCTGGAGTGCTTATTATGATTTATAATTACCGCCACAGAAACTTTATCGTCTTCGTCATCTTCAATTGACTATCCGGCTCACGCACATATGTTGCCTGGCATCCTGCCTCCACTCACCCCCTACCAACCGGTAATGTCGATTGACTTCCTTTTCCTGTCGCTACCATTGCATTGCGGAAGAAGCGACTTCCTCTCAACCCCAACCAACCCTAACAACGAAAGAATTGAATCTGTCGAGCATCTACGTTCACGAATCCACTCCGGGGTGTGTTCCACAATTTGTTGCCTTCTTGAATTATTGCTGCAATTTAATTCTACATTAATACTATTAAAATTATTACTGTTTTGCTGTTGCTCCTGCTGATGCTGCTATTGGTGTTGTATCCTGTGTGCATGTATGTAGGTGCAGGTTGCTCCCTCCGGCGCACACACACGCGCATGTAAGTGTTGTTCAGATAAAAGTTTATGTAGGTTTTTTATTATGCAATCATTGTGCCTTGCCTGTTCGTCAGATTGTGTGACTTTTGTGTCTGTATCTGACTTTAGAAGGCTTCTCCTTAATCTCTTTTTGTTTTCAGTCAGGCTTCATACAGTGGGCGTGGCTCTTTTGAGGATGAGTAGTGGTGGTTAATTGTAATTTTTTTTTTTATATTTTACTTCTGTTCGTCTTATTTTTCAAGGATGCTCTTAATTTTCTACAGAGATTGGATTAAAGTCATAAAAATAACAACTGTTTCGCTACAGCTGATGATGGGTTTAAGTTTCACAACAGGAAGAGCTTATGGTTTTTAGAGGCCATAAGTTGAGATAACTACTCGGGGAAATTGTTGTGCCTGTTGCGATAATAATGCCAAGTTACTGTGAGATAACAATAAAACTTCAGCAACTAAAGCCGATAATGGTGAGGAACAAAGGAATGCATCACAGATACACCTGGAAGGAAATATGATACGATTCAACCCGGTTGATGCTGTTTGGGAAAATTAATTGCTGGCTTTCGTTCACTCAGAGTGGATTAGTGAAAATGGTTAGTTAGACATGAATTCAAAAGTTTTGCTACTTTCGATTTTAAATGGAAGTTTTGGCATCTGTACATGATCTTATTGGATTAGGTTGAAGTGGCTGCCAGCTGAGAATCGCCAACATACTTAGACCAATAATAGGTCATTGGATTAACTTGCTTCAAAAATTAGCTGGTTTTCCCATTTTAATCCTGTTGTAACCGAGTGTAGGAGGAGAGGCCGAAAGACTTAGCGCTTTGAGAGTTCAATACTAACTGGTTTTTATTCAATCCATCAATCTTAACTTAACTTACAGCTAACATAATTCAGTGTTTTCGTCTTACGAGGAAGAGTGCTTTTCTCACTAGAGCGCTTCTTCCTGTTCCAGGCGGCAGCGGACGAATTCCCTAGACGGAGTCAACGGTGGCGTCTATAGTTCCAGTTAGGTTGAAGTTAGTGAACACCTTGCGCGAGCTGCTTCGACGTATTCGGATCACAGGTCGGTAAGGAATTTCCAATGTTGGTCAGGACATTGGAATGGAGATGGTCGCGGAGGAGCCCTTAATGGGCCAACGGCAGCGCTCATACTCCCGTAATGGACTACTGGCACCGGTGTACCCGGCCCCTCGTCCTAGGGGAATAATTAAGAAACTGGCCCTCCAGGTTGGGGGTTGTGCCGCCGGGGTAACTTCCCTACCACGTAAAAACCGCATGGTTCCGAAACAACCAAAAGCCTCGAATAAGGAAGACTCAACTAATGACGACCCCAGCAAACGAAATAAGGACAACGACCTTCGGATCTATACGTGGAATGTTCTGTCCCTTTACAGACCACGTGCAGCCGAACAACTAGCAGAGGCCCTAGACTGCTATAAAGCAGATATTACCGCCATCCAGGAAGTGCGATAGGATGGGCCGGGCAAAAAGAGGATGAAAAACTGTGACATCTACTACGGTGATTGCTACAGAGGCAACAGGCAACGCTTATTCGGATGCGGATTTGTCATACGCGGCAGACTTAGGCAAGAAGTCTTAAGCTTCCGACACGTGAGCGAGCGTATTATGACGATCCGGATCAAGGCTAAATTCGCTAACACAAGCCTAATATGTGTTCATGCCCCCACAGAAGAAAAGGACCCTGCCACCAAAGAGTGTTTCTACGAGCTCCTCGACAAAACATACGAGCAATGTCCTAAATACGACGTTAAAATCGTATTGGGCGATTTTAACGCCAAAATAGGAAAGGAGGACGTCTTTGGTAGGGCAGTCGGTAAGCATAGCCTACACGACACCACGTCTGATAACGGACTAAGGCTAATTGATTTCGCTGTGGAGCGAAATGTCACCATATCAAGCACATGGTTTCCTCATCTCGATATTCATAAGCAGACATGGCGGTCCAATGATCATGTCACGATCAACCAAATTGATCATATTGCGATCGACGCAAGGCATGCCTCCAGTATTCTGGGTGTCCGGACCTTCCGAGCGGCCAACATAGACTCGGATCATTACCTTGCTGTAGCCAAGGTGCGAATGCGGATATCCCAATCTGAGCAACAAAGAAGAATTACTGTGAGAAAATTTAGCGTCGAAAAGCTACAATCGCAAGAGACCGCCAGACTCTTCGCTGAACGCGTATCCCGAAATCTCTCAATCACCCCTTTGCCGCCAGCATCAAGTACCGAAGACCAGTGGCAACGCTGCCAACATGCCATCAGAAACGCCGCGACTGATGTGCTGGGTCTCGCTCGACCACCACCGCGAAACCCCTGGTTTGACGAAGAATGCCGGCGAGTGCATGCAGCAAAACAAGAGGCATACAAAGCGGCGCTGCAAAGGAAGACGAGAGCTGCTCGTGAGCTCTACGAGCAAAAGAGACGGGAAGAACATCGGCTTCTCCAAAAGAAGAAGAAAGAGCATGAGAAGCGAGCGTTAGAGAATATCGAGAGTCTATACTCCAGGAACAATGTACGGAAGTTTTACCAAAAGGTAAAAAGAACTTGTCCGAGAAGTAATACCCGTACAGAAACCTGTAGAGATGAGAATGGAAACCTCGTAGTAGAATCACAGTCGGTGCTGAGAATATGGAAAAACTACTTCTGCAGACTGTATAACGGCGACGAAGACCAACATCCCGCTGTCAGGCAGAATGAACCATTCAACATAGACGATGATAGTCAAAATTTCCGTCCACCTGACCAAAACGAAGTGAGGATAGCAATGTCCAACAAGGCTGCTGGACCTGACGGCTTACCGGCCGAACTTTTCAAGGCAGCTGGGGATGAATTGGTAGAGTGCATACACCAACTCATCTCTAAGATTTGGTCAGACGAGTGTATATCTGATGAATGGAACCTCAGCATCGTTTGCCCGATCCGCAAGAAAAGAGACTCCGTCAACTGCGCTAATTATAAGGGCCTCAGTCTCCTCAACATCGCATACAAGATCTTTTCTGCGATATTGTGTGAACGCCTAAAACCTTTTATGAACAGCCTGATTGGCCCCTATCAGTGCGGTTTCAGACCAGGAGAGTCCACCATCGATCAAATCTTCACCCTTCGGCAGATCCCAAGAACCCAAGAGTTCTAAATCGATACTCATCACCTCTTTATCGATTTTAAGGCCGCCTATGACAGCATCTATAGAGAAGAGCTCTATAGAGCCATGTCTAGTTTTGACATCCCTGCCAAACTTGTCCGTCTGTGCAGGCTGACGATGGATAACGCTCGCTGCTCCATCAAGGTCGGTAATGACCTCACCGAGACCTTTGATGTCAAAAAAGGCTTTAGACAAGGTGACGCGCTGTCATGTGACTTCTTCAATATTGTACTTGAACAGATGGTGCGGAACTCACAAGCCAACACCGGAGGCACAATCTATTACAAGTCTGTACAACTGCTTGCATACGCCGACGATATAGACATTATCGGAAGAACTCAGCGGGCTGTCACCGGTGCGTTTGCAAGCATTGAGGCGGAAGCGGCCAAAATGGGTTTGGCGATAAACGAGGGCAAAACCAAGTATATGCTGTCAACTGGAAGGGAAAACCAACACCGACGAATTGGACAAAACGTCACCGTGGGCAGCTATAACTTCCAGGTAGTAAGGGACTTTGTCTACCTTGGCCCTGCTATAAATTCTTCTAACAAAATCAGCGTAGAAATCAATCGAAGAATAACTCTTGCCAATCGCTGTTTTTTTGGGCTTATAAGGCAATTCAACAGTAAAGCCCTATCTCGAACAACTAAGGAGACTCTATATAAGACCTTGATCATCCCAGTCCTGCTTTACGGTGCTGAAACATGGACTTTATTAAAAGAGGATGAAGATATCCTTGGTCGCTTCGAGAGAAAAATTCTTCGTAAGATTTTCGGTCCCGTTTGTGTTGACGGGTTTTGGAGGAGAAGATTCAATCACGAACTATATGAGCTGTACAACGACATCGACCTAGTCAAAAAACTGCGTATTGGACGTCTGAGATGGCTGGGACATGTAGAGCGAATGGACACCAACGCTCCGGCCCGCAGAGTCTTCGAATCTAACCCCGAGGGACGACGCAGTAGAGGGAATCATCGCCGTAAGTGGCGCGCACAAGTTCAAGGGGACCTCGACCAACTTGGAGTGCGCAACTGGAGGCAATTAGCTAAAGACCGAGCTAAATGGAGAGGCTTGTTGGTTGAGGCCCAGGTTCACCCCGAACTGTAGCGCCACCTAAGTAAAGTAAGTAAGTCTTACGATACTAGTATTAAGTACAATGGTATTTAGGAGTAAGAACTATAACATTTCCCCACGCTTAATTTTAGCATTAACATTTGAGAGTGTATTTGTTTACATAGCTTTGTTTTTTAAACGCTCGGAACGTCTCAACTCAACGGTTCTATCTTCGGCTCCTACGCCTGCATGCCGTTCTAGGACTATATCCTGGTCTGAACTATCAGTGGTTACTGGAATGACTTCTGCCGGAGTTGAATACGGGGTAATTTGCTGTTCCCTCTCTATGTTTGGTACGTTGCCAGGTTCCGGACTTGTTGCTGATACTTTTGCTTGCTCCTTTTGAACACTGTCTGGAATAATACATTTTCTAGGAGAAGAAAGAAACACATTAGTGGGTTTATTGAAAAGATTACCTTCCCCCATTCTTTTATTGCACTTAGAACTTGCAAGAGCCCTAGAATTCCCCCTAGAAGTCTGATTTGATTTTGGTGTCTACGATAAACGCCCAATTCCGTCGTGACCTCGTAGGTTGTGCTACCTGTAGGACTCCTGTAATGACACCACGAATCCATTTAGGTTTTTTCATATACTGCCTTACTAAAACTCTTTGGTCAATACTGAATTTATGCTTTTTCTTTGAAGAATAATTAAAAGTGCGTTCGAATTGAGGAAGAAGACTGGACAATACGCTATGTTGCTCGCGTCCATGCAGCAACTCCAACGGTGATTGTTGTGTTACCGAATTTTGTGTATTACGAAAGGTTGTTAGAAGAATAGGTATTGCCTCCTCAATATTGATACCGTCTGCCAAAAGTTTCCTTAGCGTAACCTTGAATGTGCGTACATAACGTTCAGCTTCCCCATTGGAAGCAGGGTGAAATAGAGCTGTACGGATATGATGAATAGCGTTCTGGCGGCAAAAGTCAGCAAACTGTTGAGATGTAAACTGCGTTCCATTGTCACTTACCAATTCTTCCGGCAGTCCTTCAATAGCGAATATATTCCTTAATGCCTTAGTTGTTGCTTCTGAGGTTGCTGAAGACATTGAGGCAATATATGGAAATTTGGAATACGAATCCACGCAGATAAACCACATCAGTCCATGGAGGGGACCAGCAAATTTTATACGAACTCGACTCCATGGCTTTTGAGCGAGGGGCCAACTCATGAACTCCTTCTTTGGATCTGCTGCTTCTTGTTGACAAATTTCGCAGCCAGATGTCATCATTTCAATTTGCTTCTCCAAGCCTGGAAACCATATGTGTCGTCTAGCTAATTGCTTTGCTCTGGAGGAGCCCCAATGACGTTCGTGTAAAATTCTTAGTGTTTTATCCTGCAAAGCCAAAGGAATAACTACTCGTGGGTAGCTGGAGTTGAACAAAATCGTGCCTTGGTATTTATTAAGGCAATGCCTTCTATTGAAGTAGGACTGTAAGTAACGCTCATTCGGCTTTAACTGTTTTGGCCAGCCGAATTGAATATACCTACCAACGGTGGTTAGGACCGGACCTTTCGCTGTGTGTTGCTTCAGCAACTGTGAACTAAGTGGGTTTACTTTTAACGTATAGTCGTACATAGCTTTTACTTCAAGACAAGACTCCATTTGCTGATCGAAAATCTTATCTGGTCCTACTGGAAGACGGGAGAGTGCGTCCGCGTTTGCATGTTTCTCTGTGGCACGATATTTTATAGTATAATTGTATGCCATCAGCATAATGGCCCATCGTTGCAGCCTTTGAAGTGTCATTTCTGGTAGTTGTTTATTGGGGTTGAATAGAGTAGTTAGCAGCTTATGATCCGTAATTAATTCAAAAGATCTACCAAAAAAATACTGGTGAAATTTAGTTACTCCATTAACTATTGACAAAGCCTCCTTTTCAATTTGGCTGTAACGTTTTTGATGTACATTTAACGTCTTAGAGGCGAACGCAATTGGCCTCTCAGATCCGTCGCGAAAACGGTACGATATAACAGCCGTAATTTGATGCATCCGTTGCAAGGATAACAGGTAAGTCTTCTACATAGTGCACAAGTCTTGCAGCATTTGCTATACTTTGCTTTAGATTATTGAAAGCTTCCTGTTCCTTCCTTGACCATTTAAAGTTGATACCCTTGCGGTGTAGAGAATTTAAAGGCCCGGATATACAAGCGAAATTAGGTATAAACTGATTATAATAATTAAATTTGCCGATGGCGGCTTCTAATTCCTTAATGTTAGATGGAGCAGGCAAGTCCTTAATTGCTCTAAGTCTATTGTCTAAAGGTCGAATACCTGAGGCAGAAATAAAATGACCTAAATATTCAGTTTCAATTCGCGCAAAATCGTATTTCTTTTGTTGCACCGAAAACCATTCAACTGAAGCCTTTCAAATACCGCGATGAGATTAGATAAATGTTCCTCATCAGTTTTTCCCGTTATTACTACGCCATCTAGATTCATATTTATTCATATTTTCTTTATTTCAGCAAAAATTTACATTCTTAAAACTACTATTGCACGATTTACAGAGATTTGGCTATTGCTACCTTACTACTGAAACTTTATATAATCTTTATAAACTTATTGGAAAACTACAATTGATAATTAGAGGAAAAGCTTCTAGGAAAAACCTCTATACAAACATATTTTATTTTTCATCGAGATGAGGGAAGTGGTGGTGTGCTATCTTGATTTCAAGTAGGCTATTGGGATTTTGTTATATAAATTATAAAGTGTAAATAACACGACAAAAATAAATAAGTTACAAATACGCATAAATTAAATTAATAAATACAAATTAATAAATATAAATAGTATTGATAGATAGACATGTACGGATATATTATTAATGTAAATAAACAAAATAGATAAATTAAATAAATAAATAAATAAATAAATAAATAGATAAATGAATAAATAAATAAATAAATAAATAAATAAATAAATAAGTAAATAAATAAATAAATAAGAAATAAATAACACAAGAATAAATAAATTAATAAGTAAATTTATTATTAAACGATTATAAACTTGATCACAGTTTATTCGCAATGTTTAATGCAGTAGACCTGAAATCAAGTGGTTTTCAGATAAATTGCAAGAACAGCTGTAGCGCTCAATTAATTTGTTCAGTCTTATGGACACTTTTTCAATATTTGAGATCATATGTAACTCTTCAGTCGAAAAATGCCAAGGCAAGTTTAAGATCATTTTCAATAGTTTGTTTTGTGTTACTTGTAATCTGCGGAGGTTGCACATTTTTTTGCACATTTGCCCCAAACTGGAGATCCATAGAAGATTATTGATTGGAAGATTGCTTTAAAGATAATGAGTTTGTTTTCATTACTCATTTCTGATCTCCGGTTAATAAATGGATACAGCATTTTAATGGTAATATTAACTTTTTTAATGGTTTCTTGGATATGAGAGCTAAACGTTAATGATTTGTCAAGGTGTACCCCAAGATACTTAACACTTTATTTCCAATCCGGTTGTATATCATTTAATACTAGTCTGTTGCTTGGTAAGAAGCAGACTTTTCTTTTTCTAGTAAAAAAGGCAGCCTGGGTCTTTGAAGCATTTATTTTAATCTTCCATTTGCCGAAGTATGTTTGGATTACATTTAAATCAGATTGCAAATTACTTTCAATGTTTGAACCAATTGAATCTGAATAATAAATGCATGTGTCATCCACAAAGAAAGCAGATTCGCAATTACTTGGTCTAGGGAAATCATGTGTGTAAATATTGTACAGTATTGGTCCAAGTACTGAGCCCTGGGGTATCCCAGCTTCAATTGAGAAACCTGATGACAGCCAGTTGTTTACCGATACTATAAAAGTACGCCCGTTTAAAAACGACAGAATTATTTTTACCAAGTATATTGGAAAATGCAGGCTAAAAAGTTTGTGCAGCACACCTTTGTGCCATACGGTGTCGAAAGCTTTTTCGACGTCAAGGAGGACCATACCCGTATTTTTTCCTCTTTCAAAATTACTTTTAATGTGTTTTGTTATGCGATGAATTTGGTGCACTGTAGAATGGTGCGGTCTAAAGCCGAATTGTTCTGCAGGTAATATATTATTTTCGTTTAGATGGTTCGTTAATCTCGTTTTAATTATCTTCTCAAAACACTTGCTTAACGAGCTTAATAAACTTATGGGCCTATAACTACTCGGCAGGCAAGCATTTTTACTCGGTTTCAGAATGGGAATAATTTCTGCTGTTTTCCATTCCTTAGGAAAATATCCCTGCTTAAAGCAGCAGTTGAAGTGCTTTTGCAAAAAATTTAAGCCACTCTGTGGTAAGCTTTTAATAAATAAATTCTTTATCCTATCAAAACCTGGGGATTTCGAATTTTTTAAGTTAATTAGGACGGCCTCTACATCTTCAATTGATACTAGGTCTCTACCTCCAATCACTACAGCGCGAGAGCTAATTATATCCATGGAACCGTGAACTGTGTTTTCTTCACTGCTGATTATGTTGCTACCTTGTAGTTTTCTATTCCAGCGTTTGTTTCTAAAACTAAGGATTTTGCCCGTGCAGGGACGGGTTAAGAATATCACTGCAGCGCCCCCCAACAACTAGCGCTTGTCGTAAAAGGCGACTAAGGGGACAAATCAGATCTAGGCAATATAACACCCAAGTGAGCCTAGCGACACATATACTACCATAAAAACCCTCCCACAAGTGTGCATGCGAGTCCGTGGGTTGACACGACTGGAGATCACCGGTGTCATAAAAGAAAGATCAAACAATACTAAAACAGGAGCATGCACGTGTCAAACAACAAACACCATCGCAATATGGTGCAAAAATTGTATTGCAAAACTGTATCATTGTGGTAATACTTGCTAAAAGAAAAGGCATTACCCCGCCAGGCACTACCACTGCTGTGCATGGTACTGATCCTGGACCGAGCAGAAATGTTCGGGTCAGAGCTATACGGATTCCGGGGGCTAGCAACATAATGAAACAGTTTGGACGCAATTTAAGGGTCGCGAGTTGGAACGTTGGAAGCATGACCGGTCGAAGTTACGAGCTGGAAGAGATGATGAATAGAAGGCGGGTGGACATCTTGTGTGTCCAAGAGACGAAATGGAAAAACACCGGGAATCGGGCGCGTTTCTTGGACGTTAGGACAAAAGATTACAAGATGTTCTACTACGGAACGGAAAAGGCTAGGAACGGAATCGGTATCATCCTTGCGGCAGAGCTACTTGGAAACGTCTTGAGCATTTCGAAGTCCAGCGACCGTTTGATGTCTCTCAAACTAGTAATACAAGGAGAGGTGTGGAATATTGTCAGTGCATATGCTCCCCACGATGGGTACAATCAGAGAGATAAAGATGCATTTTGGCTAGATTTCCACAATCTCCTTAAGGACATCCCAAAGGAAGAATTTCTGTTTTTTGGAGGAGATTTGAATGGACATGTCGGGAAATCAAACGAAGACTATGAAGACTGCCATGGAGGACTAGGATATGGCACCAGGAACCTTCCTGGTGAAGACATCCTAAGCATGTGCAAATCACACGGTCTTATCGTGTTAAATACCATGTTCATCAAACAAAGCCGACACCTGATCACTTACAGCAGTGGTGGAGAAGAAACTCAGATTGACTACCATTTAGTAGGCAGTTTCATGAAGCCTCGGGTAAAAGATTGCAAAGTGATCCTGGGAGAGGCAATCGCTCGACAACACCGTCTCCTGCTAACAGAAATTTTTATGAAAACACCAAAGAAAAGCAAACAAACAAGGGTCTCTTAGAAATCAAGTGGTACAATCTGGACAAAGAAAAAGGCGAGGCTTTTGTTTTCGTAATGAAGAATTACCTCTCTCACACCGTCAACGGAGCTGAGGATGAAGAGTGCAGAGCACAAAATATGTGGGATTCCCTACAGCGAACTTGCTTAAAGAAGGCCAAATCACTGCTAGGAGCTTCAAAAGGCCACCATCAACACGCCAAAGAAACATGGTGGTGGAGTGATGAAGCTAAGAAAGTGATAAATGAGAAGAAAGCGGCTTTCAAAGCTTGGTCAAAGTGCCCCTCTAATAATAGTGACGAAAAAGCTCGCCTCGAAATGGAATACAGATGCTGCAAGAAAAAAGCGAAGAAGAAGTGCGCTCAGCTTCAAGCAGAGAGTACGGAGGGCCTGTATCGGGAGCTGGAGAAAATATTTTCCCCGGTTGCTGATGCAAACCAGGCTATCCAGGAGCTGCGAAGACACAATATGAACAAGAGTGCCACTGTCTTCAAAATAGCCGCCCAAAGAAGGAAGAATGCTCAGGAGATTCGTTCGCCAAAGTTCATTAGCAATGCTCATGGCCAGCTTCTTGTGGATGACGACAAAATTCTGCAGAGGTGGCGGCAGTATTGTGAAGAGCTTTTGAATGAACAGTTTCCCCGGCTATACTTTCCAAGAGCCACCCCTAACTGTGAAGAAATACCCGACATTACAGTCGAAGAAGTTAGTGAGGAGGTCAAACACTCCAAAAAGCGGAAAGCGGTTGGGCCAGACGAGATGCCCTCTGAGTTCTGGAAAAAGATGGGAGATATCGGGTTCAGATGGCTCAGAGTTCTCATCTCCAAATTTGTGAGAGGTGATCCAATGCCGAATGAATGGAGGGAAAGTTACCTTCTCCCTGTATACAAAGGGAAGGGTGATACGCGAAACTGTGATAACTACCGTTCGATCAAGCTGATGTCACACACCATGAAGATCGTTGAGCGGGTATTAGGTGGCCGACTGCGAAAAATAATACGGCTATCTGATGATCAGTGCGGGTTTGTCTCGGGTAAATCAACCACAGATGCAATCCAAAGTATAAGGATCATAATGGAAAAACATCGTGATTCCTTAAGGGATTTGCATATTGTATTGGTTGACTTTGAAAAGGCATTCGACAGACAACCACGAGATCTGATATGGGTGGCGCTAAGACATCGAGGGGTTCCAGAAACCTATGTACAGATGATTATGGACATGTACGAAGGAGCAAAGACAAAAGAAAGATGCCCCGCTGGAGTAACCGAAGAGTTCCCAATCAAAGTCGGGGTACACCAGGGAAGCGTTTTAAGTCCTTTGCTCTTTATTACAGTCCTTGATTATCTGCTTGAAGGTAAAGTGATGGACCCCAAGGTACATCAGTTATTCTTTGCTGACGATGGAGCCATCATAAGTGAGGATCCTACATCCCTGCAACGAGCACTTGATGTGTGGGTGGACGTTTTGGAGGGAAATGGGTATCGCATTAGTTCAAAAAAGACAGAGTACTTGTGCTGCCCGTTCTCTGATCCACTCAGGCCTATTCCAGACATTTATTTGAATGGAACAGTGCTTCCCAAGTGCGAAAAGTTCAAATATCTGGGATCTATGATCAATAGCAAAGCAACTTGTGATGACGACATCAATCATCGTGTATGCGTAGGGTGGATGAAGTGGCGAGAAAATTCCGCTATCTTCTGTGACAGAAAAATGCCCCCTAAGTTGAAAGGAAGGCTCTACACCGCAGTTGTACGTCCACCGCTCACATACGGTTCACAATGTTGGACGATGTACAAAAAGTATGAGAGTAAATTAACGGCAGCTGAGATGAAGATGCTTCGCATGACAGCAGGAGTGACAAAGCTTGATCGAATAAGAAGTTCGAAGATCCGTGGAAGCTTTCACATCAAGGAAACCATCGTACACAAATTAGAGCGCGACCGGCTCAGCTGGTATTGCCACGTTCAAAGAAGAGATCATTTGAACCCTGTTAAAAAGGCAATATCTATGCACGTTCCAAAGACATCGCGATGTAGGAAAGGCAGGCCTATAAACGCCTGGATCAGACAAATGCGACGACATCGGCCTTTCATTGGCCTCAGTAACCGAGTGATCCAAAATCGGCAGGCCTGCCGATATTTTCTGAGGTCAAATAGGCGGATCAGTAGAAATGCGGTGAAGTGGGAGGGTTGTGATCCCTTGTTTTCGGATCATGGCCTCGCTGATAAAAGGAAGAAGAAGTTTCTAAAACTAAGGATTTGTGACTTTATGGTGGATGTTAAGGCTTTTGCTTCAGTCAGATATGAATCAATTCTGGTTCTCAACCATCTTGATCTGACATAATTTCTAATCTTGATTAGTTCCACAATATGACGTGGGAGTATATTTGTGCTATCCGAACGATTGATTTTTTTGGGAACTGACTGATCAATACAATCGAGTACTGAACTTGTAAAATAACTCACAGCTTCGTCTATTTGGTTATGGTTAATGTCATCAGGTATCATTTCTTGGTAATTCCTCAATTTAAAACGCATTTTACTCCTAAATCGATCCCAATTAGCATTTTGGTAGTCGTAAACTAAATTATTCGTCTGCTTAGGTGACAAGACAATGCTAAATTTTACAGGGAGATGGTCGGAGCTTAGATTATTTATAACGACAGGTTGGCTAAAAAGTTCTCGCATATTTGTGAGAAACAGATCTAGAGTTGACGGGTTTTACCCGTGGGTTTGAAGGAATAAATGTTGGATGGGAGGGATATAAAATGTGAAATGGGTGTCTAGAATGCAGCTCCGCAAGGATATTTCCCCACGAATTCGCTCTTAGACAACCCCAGTTCCTATGCCTACAATTAAGATCGCCCCCTATCAGAAAGATATCATTGAAACTAACTAGTTTCCGTAAATCGCAATTTAGATCGAATCGCTTCTGTGCTGAAACACGACCACCAGGAAAGTAAACACAAAACATTTTAATTGAACGACCATTAGTAAAAGGTATTTCAATACCTATGTTTTCAATTAGCTTTGTTTTAACAATTGGAAGAATTTTGTGTTTTATTGTTCTTTTAACGACAACGGCAACACCACCACCCCTTCTCTCATTTCTATCTAAGCGGTAGCATTTGTATTCCCTATTCGAAAATTTTTGTACATTTTGATCCAGCCCTGTTTCAGTGACTAAGCCTACTTCAATATTATGAGAGCTTAAAAAAGCAAAAAATTCTAGAGCTTTATTGCGAATGCTTCTAGCATTCCAACATATTATATTTAAACCGACATTCATAATTATTTACCTTGTTGATACAAATACTTAATAGCTAGTTGTGCAATAGTATTAAACTGGTCGGCTTTATTGTTGCATTTTCCAAGCAGCGTAATCATCTCAGCAGTGAGAGCGTTGATTTCTTCCCAAGAGAAAAGCTCGCTGGTTGCCTTCTGTACAGGTGCAGCGACTGAGTTGTTTTTGATGTTGGTGTTGGTCCAGACATTTGAGCAATTAGTTGCCGGAGCATGTATTGGCATAGCCTCGGGAAATCATTTGCGTTTGAAACGAACCCTTTTAGTTGATGCTGTTGCTGATGATATTAAAGCGAATCAAACTTCGCCGGATGAGGATTGTTCTTATTAGAAAGCCGTTCTCTAATTTCAAAAAAAGATTTGCGGCTTTCAGAAGTTGGATCGGTAGATTTGTGCGTTTTACTGCAGTTGGCACATTTTATATTTTTGGATTTACATTCATTTGTACTGTGACTTTCAGAGCAAATTCCACAGTGTGTTTTAATGTGACAGTTTTTCTCGCCGTGGCCAAACATTTGGCAGTTGTAACATTGTGTGACTTTGTTTCGTCGCCTTCGAGCGAAATCCCATTTGACATGGGTTCTAAATATGGATCGAACATTTTTTTTAAGATCATTTAGTTTAGTAGAACCGCACTCAAGAAATACAAGATAAAATACATCAGTAAATCCACTATATTCCTTTTTAATCATTTTAATGTTTTGAACCTTTAGACCTAAGGTACTGAGTTCGTGTTTAAGGGATTCAACGGGAAGTTCGTCGAGCCCATACAACATGACTATGAATGCCCTTTCTGTCGGAAGGTCATGCGAAAAAAATTGCCAGTTTTTTGATTTGAGCACCGCACATATAGCATTTTAGCTGTCAATGGTTTCACTTATGATTTTAATACCGATAGATATTTTCTTAATGCAATAGTGTAGTATGTTCACGTCGCGGAATAATATATGCACTTCATCACTGGTTTTTTGCAAAATGCAGATGGAAGGAATTTTGTCTTTTCTTTTTGAAGTTGGAGTTGCTTGAATCTCATCACAATCACTTTCATTGTCTGAATCGGGCAAGCACTGGAGAGGTGTAAAGTAGTTAGTCCTAGAGTTATCTCCTCTAGTGCTCATTTTAAAATTTTTATTATTTGAAGACAAATTAATGTCTTCAGCATTAGGGGTCCGAGTTAAACTACTGCCGGTAGATCTTTTTTTTTTTTTTTGGTTGCGCCTGGAGGTGCAGGAATCTTCAAAAGATACCAATGGTCCGTACCATTGGTTATGTCCGATTCATATATCTGACAATGCCATCAGTGCTAGTCAGTATATGCCTACGGGCTAAACCTCACCCCCTCAGAGAGGCACTATGAGAACCGGCTGCGCGTACTCATAGTAGTAGGAAATTCGTTCCTCTCATATTTTCATTTTTTTTGTGATGACTACGACTAAGTTGCCTTAACGAGTAGTTTACGCTTCTGTAGTGTTATTCGTGTTAGGTAGGTAGCTTTCCAGTGAAGGCACCTACTAATACCGTCATTACATGCGGTTTTTCCTTACGGCGCTAGGTCGAAAGGTCTTGTTCTTTGTAGTCGGCGCTCAAGGTTTATCACGTCCATAGTACGGATTATTTCATTATTGCAATGAACATGAAGACGGGTACGAAGTTTGCGAGCAAAGTTTGTTACTTCGTCCCTCACGGTAGCAATTCCTAGATCTCTGTGAATATCACTATTCCTTATATACCAAGGAGCATTCACGATTGCTCTTAGCATTTTATTTTGAAATGCTTGCAGTAGAGCCATATTGCTTGGTTTGGTACAACCCCAAAGTTGTATACCATATGTCCAAGACGGTTTTAGCACTTGCTTATACAGAAGCAGTTTGTTGTATACGCTTAACTTCGAGTATCTTCCGAGTAGCCAATACATTTCTCTAAATCTGATTTCGAGCTCTTCGCGCTTCTTTTTAACGTGTGGTTTCCACTTAAGTTTTGCGTCTAGGGTCATTCCTAAATATTTTGCCTCGTTTGCGTAAGGTATTTGTACCGAGTTAATGGATATAGGTACGTTGTTTATCTTTCTTAACGTTAAATTGACATGCGTTGATTTTGTCTCATTGAGGACTATTCGCCAGGCTTTTGTCCATTCGCATACATTGTTCAAAGCTCGTTGGAGTTTTCCCGTTGATGATTCGACTGACTCATCCGTTACGAGGATAGCCGTGTCGTCTGCGAACGTTGCTACAACGGTCCCTTCATCTTGTGGTATATCTCTTGTATAGAGCAAGAACAGGATTGGACCGAGAACACTTCCTTGTGGAACACCGGCGTAGATATCTTTGAAATCCGAATATTCACTCCCGTGTCTAACACGGAAAAGTCTGTTTTCAAGATAAGATTCCAATATTCTGTACAACTTTTCCGGTAAGATTACCCTTAGCTTATACCTTAGGCCTTCGTGCCATACCTTGTCGAAGGCTTGCGATACGTCGAGAAAAGCGCTAGAGCATATTTTTTTCCCTTCTAGAGCTTTTTCAATCTCGTTCGTTATTCGATACACCTGATCGATTGTGGAATGTTTGACCCGAAACCCGAATTGATGATCCGGGATCAAGTGTCTTTCTTCAATTACTGGTTGCAATCGTTTCAGCAGAAGTTTCTCGAAGACCTTAGATATTATTGGCAGAAGTGAAATGGGTCTATATGATTTCTTGTCATTTGCACATTTCCCCGGTTTCGGAACCATAATAACTTCGGCGACTTTCTGTTGCCTTGGAACATATAATAGTCTTAAGGAAGCATTTATAATGTAGAGCAACTTAACCAGCACTTTTTTCGGTAGCTCTTTCAAAATTTCGCCAGTGATTAAATCATATCCCGGAGCCTTGTTATTTTTCAATCTTTGTATTGTCATTCGAAGTGCTAATAACTATTCCATCACGTCCTGGAACTCTCCCGGGGCACTGCTAATCCCGAACGGCAATCTCTGGTACTGAAAAAGTCCGAAAGCAGTGGTAATAACTGTTAACTTTCTCGATTCTTCGTCCAATTCGATTTGAAGGTATGCATCTGACAAATCTATTTTCGTGTACAGTTTTCCACCGCGCAATTGTGGAAGATATCGCGAATGCGTGGGATGGGGTGTCTATTAACGACGATTTGGCGGCTTACGGATACCTTAAAATCTCCGCATATACGAACGCTGCCAGACTTTTTGGGTACCACACAACGATTGGCATAGCCCACTCAGTACAATGGATAGGTCTTAAAATACCTTCGCTCACTACCCAATAGATCTCGTGCTTGGTTGCTTTTTGTAAGGTAAATGGGATTGTACGAGGGCGAAAAAATCTGGGCTTAGCATCAGGTAAAAGTTCTAAATGAGCGCGATAATTTGCACAGCAGCCCAACGAAGGCTCGAATAGTTTTGAATACTTATCACAAATTCCTTTTATTGATTTAATAGATTCGTTTTTGTCAATAGATTTCATTTCAACAGACATATGCATTTTGTCCATCCAATCTATACCGATTAGATTGTTACCCTGATTACTATTCACAACAAGAATTGTTCCTCTGATAATCTTACCGGCCCAGATGAATTCTGCATCCAGTTCCCCCAGCAGTTGCAGACGTTTACCTCCATATGCAGATATGCATACATTTGACACCTGTCGACATCGTGGTGAACCAAGTTCCCGATAGCCTGCAAGCCCGATAATTGTATGTGTAGTGCCCGTATCAATTTGAAATTTGATCGTACGATTATTGATCAAAAAATTCACCATTCATTTATCAAAAATACAAAAAAATACAAATATTTGGCGCAACAGCTCTTTAAAGTGCCAGGGCCTAGCTTCTCGCAACCACTCATGTTGTGCGCGTTATATTTTTCACACGAATGGAAGGGACGTACAGTTTAATGCCGAATCCGAACGGCGATTTGAGAAGCTTTTTCGTGACAACAATACTCTCGGATGTTTGTCAGACGCTCGCGAGAGGTGGGACCGTGAAAAACCAGGCACGATTTTGTGCGCTTCAAAATGCTGAGTGAGTTGTGATAAATATACTTTCCAGCTTTCTTTTCCTTTATCGAAAGATCGAAAACCGGCAATTGATTGCCCGTGTGAAGAAGACCCGTTCGATGTCGATAATTTTGATAGCCATTCTTGTTGTTTTACCAATACTTGGTTCATCCAGTCTTGTTGGGCTTTTAATAGAGTTTTTAGTATGTAGTCCATACTTTCCGTTCTTTTTTTTTCTCGTCGCCAGTTGTTGTAACCGAGTGTAGGACGGGAGACCGAAAGACTTAGCGCTTTGAGAGTTCAATACTAACTGGTTTTTATTCAATCCATCAATCTTAACTTACAGCTAACATAATTCAGTGTTTACGTCTTACGATACTAGTATTAAGTACAATGGTATTTAGGAGTAAGAACTATAACAAATCTCTTTGGGTAGAAATATATTGGACAAAAGCAGTGATTAGATGAATTCATGCTGTTGAACAGTGAGAATTGAATACAGCGGCGATCGATATATATCATCAGAACATAATCAGCATCAGTACATAGTGTAAAAGGAAGTCCCCAAAACATGTATGAATGCGCTAATCTCGAGAACCACTGAACGAATTTGGATGCAGTTTTCGCTGTTATAATCTTGCATTTCCTGGGGAAAGTTACTGTGTATTAGTTTAGTTTAGGTTAAAGGAAAGGTTAGGTGCACCGAATGAGTGCAACCTGCACTCGAATCTCAAACGGATCCATTATGCTCCACTGACGTGGAGTTTCCTAGCTGAAGAGCTGAAAAGAGATGAAAAACAAAATGGCTAGAGTTCTGTATTAATGGAATGGCCTCCTCTGAACCACCCTGCAGAAGCTATGAATTTTATGATGGTGGTTGGTGGCTTTTCAGACAGGTCGCCCAGACTTACTTACTTACTTAGGTGGCGCTACAGTTCGGGGTGAACCTGGGCCTCAACCAACAAACCTCTTCATTTAGCTCGGTCTTTGGCTAATTGCCTCCAGTTGCGCACTCCAAGTTGGTCAAGGTCCCACTGAACTTGTGCGCGCCACCTACGGTGAGAAGGTCTTTTACTGCCTCGTACGTCGGGGTTACTTTACTTTACTAGGGCCTTGTACGCACTGCGACCTATAAGATCTATTGTGCCAGCCCGGTGTTTAGCTGAGAACTTGGTTAAGGCTCTTGATAAACCTCAACAAAACTCCAGGCTCAATATCCCAGAAGTCAGAGGGACTCAATAAAGCCCTTCCGATATAAAAAAAAAAAGCGAGAAGTGCGAGAAGCTAGGCCCTGGCACTTTAAAGAGCTGTTGCGCGCTTCCGATATGGAGAAGTCTTTTTCTTGCGGCCATGGGGCATTCACAAAGAATATGTTCTGCCGTCTCTTTTTGCTCTCCACATAGCCGGCATTCGTCTGTATTTGCTACTCATATCTTGTGCAGATGGTACCTGAGTGGGAAATGACTAGCCTGTTAAGGTTCTTAAGTCTGCTTTCCTAAGCTCTAGTGGTTTTTTAGCATTACAACGGTTGATATTTATGAACTTCTTTGTCTGTCTTAGCCCCTTGAGTTTGGCCCAGTACTCTGCATGATGATCATACTCCCATCTCTTTATTTTGATGTTTGCGCTACTCCGCGTGACTCCAAAATAGGGTTCAGGACCGACTAGTGGGCGACTAGCACCTCTTCTCGCTAAGCAGTCCGCCCGTCCGTTGCCCTCGAAGCCTTCGTGTCCTGGTATCCAGCCCACAGTGACGGGTTTTTCGATGCGAGATTTTCGAATTGGTTTAGACAGTCCCATACAAGTTTTGATTCTACCGTGTACGATTTCAGAGCCATAAGTGCTGCCTGGCTGTCCGAGAGGATATAGATACGAGTACCCTCGCCTCTTCTACGCAGACATTCTCGTACACAGAGCTCGATTGCATGGTCATCTGCCTGAAATATTGTTGGTGATTTTTCAAGCTCTACCGCACGTTGGAACCTGGGTCCATAAACCCCTGCGCCAGTGCTGCCATTTTCCAATTTGGAACCATCTGTGTACCATGTTTGAGAGTTTGGTAAGACTACAAGTTCTTCATTGCTCCATGTGTTGCGGTCACCTATGACTACATTGAATTTCCTGGAGAACCGGTATTTCTTGAGCATAGTATCTGGGATTTTGAGAATAGGGTCATTTTGAATATACTCTAGAATCTTCAAATGACCCGTAAAGTTGCCGATTTTAAGTTTCGAGATCTTGGGCAGCCTAAGAGCACTCAGCATAGCTTCTTTTTGTGCTGCAAGGTGCAACGGTGTGAGGCTAAGCATTGCTCCCATTGCTGCCGTAGGGCAAGTTCTCATTGCTCCAGTGATACTCGGACAGGCTAGATGATGTATTTTATTCAACTGTTCCTGAGTCTTGGCCTGCAAGGTTTTTGGCCACCAAGCCAACGATGCATAGGTGGCCATGGGTCTGATAATGGCGCTGTACGTCTAATATATTATCTTGGGTTTTAGCCCCCAAGTTTTACCATGTAGGCGCTGGCACATAAACATTGCTCTTGTCGCTTTCTCGGTAATCTTGTTCAGGTGTGAATTCCAGGTGAGGGTCTTGTCAAGTGTAACACCTAGGTATTTCGCTTCCTTGGATATGTCGATTGGGACGTTTTCCAGTCTAATTTCTTTGAGAGTGTGGTTTCTTTTCCTGGAAAAGGGTACAAGTATAGTTTTTCCGGGGGTGATGGTAAGTCCCTTTGTCCTGCACTAATCGGAAGTTAAATTGAGGGCACCTTGCATTATTTGAGAAATTACGTCTTCAAATTTGCCTCTGACGCTGATGACAATGTCGTCTGCATATCCTTGTACTTTGTAACCCGATTTTTCAAGTAGCTCTAGGAGTTCGTCAATAACTAAGGTCCCTGCGGGCAACCTCTGGTAGCTGTTATAGTTTTATGCAAGCCTCCGCACTCGATTCTTATCTTCCTGCTGCATAGCATGGTTAGGATCCAGTTTATGATCAGAGGAGCGATACTTTTCCTGATCATAGACTTTTTGATAGCCTCATATGAAGTGCTGTCGAATGCTCTCTATATATCTATGAAGGCACATAGGGCTGTTTCTTTGGCAGCTAATGATTTTTCAATCAATGATGTTGAGCTATGAATGGCGGTTTTCGTAGATTTCCCAGGTTGATAAGCAAATTGGTTTGCATGTAGAGGATCATGTACAAGGAACTTTTCCCTTATACGATGATCGACAATTTTCTCCATCGTTTTTAGGAGAAAGGAACTGAGACTCTAACCCGTCGGGGTTAGATTCGAAGACTCTGCAGGCCGGAGCATTGATATCCATTCGATCTACATGTCCTAGCCATCTCAAACGTCCAATAAGCAGTTTTTTGACTAGGTCGATGTCGCTGTACAGCTCGTATAGTTTGTGATTGAATCTTCTCCTCCAAACCCGTCAGCGCAAATGGGACCGAATATCTTACGAAGAATTTTTCTCTCGAAGCGACAAGGATATCTTCATCTTATTTTAATAAAGTCCATGTTTTCTGCGCTGGCGTCATTTGTCAGAATTAATAGCAGAGCCGAGGTAGGCAAAGTCCCTTATTACCTTGAAGTTGTAGCTGCCCACTGTGACATTCTGTCCATATCGTCGGTGTTGATTGTCCCTTCCTGTTGACAGCATATACTTTGCCCTCGTTTATCGCTAAACCCATTTTGGCCGCTTCCTCCTCAATGCTTGCAAACGCACCGGTGACAGCCCGCTGAGTTCTTTCAATAATGTCAATATCGTCGGCGTGTGCAAGCAGTTGTTGCACAGACGAACAAGTTTGGTTGGAATGTCAAAACTAGACACGGCACTATAAAGCTCTTCTCTATAGATGCTGTCATAGGCGGCATTGAAATCGATAAAGAGGTGGTGGTATCGATTTGGACTTCTTGGGTTTCCCCAAGATCTGCCGAAGTGTGAAGATTTGATCGATGGTGGATCTGGCCTGAAACCGCACTGATAGGGTCTAGGCTGTTCAGGCGTTGGCGCAATATCGCAGAAAAGATCTTGTATGCGACGTTGAGGAGATTGATGCCTTTATAGTTGGCCAATTGAGGGGGTCCCTTTTCTTGTGGATCGGGTAAACGATGCTGAGATTCCATTCATCGTCTGAACAAATCTTAGAGATAAGTTTAGGTATGCACTCTACCAATTCATCACCAGCTGCCTTGAAAATTTCGGACGGTAAATCGTCAGATCCAGCAGCCTTGTTGGATGTTAGCTTGGATGTTGCTATCCTTACTTCGTTTTGGTCAGATGGACGGAAATATTGACCATCATCGTCAAGTGCAATGCTTGATTTAACAAGTTTTAGGGAAGCAAGGACTGAGCTTTGGACCATTGACAAGTCTTTTTCTGATCCCTTTCCTGCCAGTTCATTCGACATCTCGTTCCCTGGAATTGCTTTGTGGCCCGGAACCCACCAGAGTGTTACATGGTGGCTATGGATGAGTATTTTAAGCTCCTTGTGGCAGAGTTTTATTAGCTAGAAGCTGGGGTATCAAGCCTCAAATCAATCGCTCACTGTACGTGTCAATTATCAGGTCTACTACCACTCTATCGCGTGTCATACGGTGCTCTGCTCTTGTAAGGCCTCTCCACCTCACTCCACTAGCTAAGGTGCAAAGATCTGCATGCATATGCATGAGTGCTGCACTGATAACTACTCCCTCTGCGGCACTGGACATTTTGTTTCATCTGTTGCCCTTAGACATTTTTAACAAACAGATTGCTGCCAGTGCGGCCATCTATCTAAAAGTCTTCTCACAGTGGTCTAGTTATCGCATTGGCCACTCCTTGATTCTTGATCCCCTCAACTTCATCCGTGAAGATACGGACTACGTGTACACCCTGCCGAAACAGAGGTTCGACCAAAACTTCCTTACTAGTATCCCTGAACGGGATGAATGAAACAACTCTCCCCTGTTGATGACGGTTCGGTTCAATTCTTTATAGCTGCCTCTAAGACCGAAGGTGGGATATGTTGTGGTATTTTCTCCAAAAAGCTGAACCTGAGCATCTCTTTCTTTGCCTCCCAGATCACTGTAGCATTTATCAGGCGGAAATCATGACTATTAAGGAAATCCTTTTTTTTTTTTAGGTTGTGCCAAGGATGTGAAGCCCGGTCCTGGGTAAAATGTAATGTACTATCTATCAGGGATATTTTCATTGACAGTTAAGCCGTCGGTTTCAAGTCTCTGGAATCATGCTCTTTCACTTCAAAATCCGCTTACGGTGATGGCAGAGCAGTTTGACATTCACCTATGGTGGGTGCCAGGCCACAGGCACATTACGTGAAACTGTAGCGCGGACGAGCTCGCCAGACAGGGTACAACTCTAAGGATTCTGCTTGATAGGCAAGCCTTGAGTTGGGTATATCCCTCGCTACCTGTAAGCATCTAGTAAAGCTAAACGCTATTACCAAGCCTAAGCACAGATGGGAAACGGCTCAACGCGTCATATTTCGAGACAGAGATAATCTTGACCAGAAACATTAGCCCCGAGTTGGTAAAGCTAAAACGATCACAGATCAGGTGCGTTATCGGTATCCTCACTGGACACTATCTTATAGGCCAATATGCCAAAAGACTTAGCCTCTTCTCTAACAACTTCTACAGGAGCTGTAGGAACGAGGAGGAGGAGGAGGAGGAAGCCATCCTTCACTGGACATGTGCATAGGAATATGTCCAGCGCTATCGCGCAAAAGAGTGGGCGCCGCCGTGGCGCTTGTACAGCGTTATATTAGTTTTTTTGAGAAAAGGCTTTCCTACTTCCTTGCTTTCTTGGCTCAAGGAAACAGTGATTGGAAAGATTGATTTTTATTTCGATTATGCGCTGCAGTCATTGTCTGAATTTATGGAGGAGCCTAGGTGGACAGTTCTGTAAGTCCACCAACATCCTGTCAATGGTGATTGTGCTGCAATGGCAGACAAGCTTGGTAGAAATTCTAAGAATGCTGTAGGCGGCTTTAAAATCTTAAATGACTGTTTAAGCAACTTTATTTGGCTTAAGTTTGGATATTGATACTTTCCATCGTCAAGGTCGAGTGGACGGAAATGTTGTCTGCCATCGACCGTTTAGATTGAACACGATATTTGGCCTAACAGCAGGAGTCCTACATGATAGTTTCAACGTCATGGTTGTGAATGGAACATAAGACTGGTCAAGGACCTTGTCGACGTTATCTATGCCGCCGTCATCGCTGTCCTGTGTGGGGAGGAACGATTGCATATTAGAGTGATGTTGGCGCATTCATCCTTGATGCGGATTGTCGAGAGGCACTCGTTCCACTGCTCAGTAAGGATAGAAGTCCTTGAGCATGCAAAATGGCTGAAACATTGAAAATACCTGTCAAAGCTAACATTTTTGTGTGCCCAATGTGCCTCGGATTTTCGTCGGACAACTTAGTAGCTATGAGCTATTTGATTGCTTTTAGTCATATAGTCATGCCCCCCAGCATCACACACGAAGAATTCGAATGAATACATTCTACGCGTGGGCGATAGAATCGGGTTCACATACCACAAACGTCAGAGAAAGAACACTGCTGGAGGCGTTCGCTTCGTTGGACATAGTGCTCACGAATTCCGGAAGCGAGTTGACCTTAAGCAAAAACGGAAGAGGACCTAGAGACACCACCTTTGTGAGCACGTGTTTGCTAAGAAATGCTGCGTGGAGAGTAAGCACTTAGTATACGCATAGCGTTCACCAGGCAATTAAGTTCCAGCTACGGCTCAGTTTCATTAAAAATAGAGGAGAGCAGAGAAGGGAGCCACCGAAAATGGGATGGAAACCACCCATTCTGGACGCTGAAGTACTCCAGCTAATGATGGAAGACATATCCCTTTGTCAATCAGCCGCTGACAAGGTGATTCAGCTCACAAGAGGATTGGCGAGAGCCTGTGATGTATCCATGCAACGAAAAACAGCAAACACACAACGGGTACCAGTATACTGGTGGAACGATGAAATCACCAGACTGCGCGCAGAGTATCACAGAGCGCGCCGATTATACCAGCGCTCTAGGGAAGACAGCAGCCACGGAGAACTCCACGAGAAATTCATAACAGCCCGGAGGACACTGCAATTAAAGACAATAAAAAGAGAAGCTGTGTAACGAAGCTGGTCAAAATCCATGGGGGAAAGCCTATCAAGTGGTTATGCTGAAGTTGAAGGGTGGTCGAAAACCTTCGCCAACGTCCACAGTGTTTCTTGAAAACGTGGCCGAGGTACTTTTTCCACAATAGCAGCGAATACAGGAACAGACGGAGAGGGAAAATTTGACGGAGGTAGTACGTCCTTAGACATAGAATCCCAATGTATTAAAAAAAAACAGGCTTCGCCGACGACATGGCAGTCGTTGTAGTGACCAAACTTCTTGAGGAATTGGAGCATTGGCTGCAATGGAGCTATTGAAATGGTTAAGAACTGGCTAGTACGCATGGGCCTACAACTTACAGAGGAAAAGACAGAAGTAGTGCTCACAGATAGCAGACGAGTCATGGAGACTATAAGAGTAACCGTTGGCGATTACGTGGTAGTTTCCAAACCAGAGCTGAAGTACCTTCGTATTACTCTAGAAAGCAACGGCTGCCCTGGCATGGACCTTACATCTGCGGATGAGTGGCCTAATGGTTTGATCCATGGTATCACAAAGGATCTTCACTGGTCTAAGTGTGTCTGCACTCTCGTGTGGACAGCCAACCTAACCTAACCTAACCTTCATCTGCGGATGAAAGCACAAGAGGAGACTGCTTTTCGCAAGAGTCGCGGCATCGATAACGTTCTACGGCTCCCAAATATGGGCTTGTGCCATGAAGATGAAATCATACAGAAGGAAGATGGCGACAGATTATAGAATCAACGCGTTGAGAGTATGCAGCGCCTTCCGAACAACATCCAACGACGCGGCATGTATAGTGGCTGGTATGGTACCAACAGACATTCTGGCTAAAGAAGCTCAATGGAAATACCATGCCAGTAGGACAGCAGTACCAACTACGATGAGTCGAAGTGTTACTGAGGCACCACCAAGGACAAGTCTGAATTAATGGCAGGAGAGATGCGATCACTCCGATAAAGGCAGGTGGACGGAGAGATTGATCTCCAATATGAACGCTTGGATTAATAGAAAGAATGGGGTGCTAAATTTCTACCTGATCCAGATATTAACTGGCCATGGTTGCTTCAGTGTCTACCTTCACAGGTTTGGACTAGACGACAAAACTATTGCCCAACGTGTACGAAAGCAGTCGAGGGTGCGGAACAAATCATGTTCCAGTGTCCACGATACTAACGACACTTACTGGTAAACAAACTATGTGAAGACCTAGCCCCAGATTACATCACCAGACAGATGATGAGCAGGGAGATACCTGAGAAGCAGTTAGCGACACTGTAGCAATTATTTTGAAGGTGCAGCAAAGACAGAAGCGACAACGAAATGCAGCACAGAAGGCTGCCAACACGAACGACCCGAGTGGCTAAGGCTGAAGTCCCCTTACGATAAAATGCTTGTTGGCAGTGTTGCAAGACCAGGGGTAGAAGGGGATGCGGCTTTAGTGGGTGGAAATCCCACACTGTCACTGAGTACGGGCTCAGTTTTGTCTTTAAGAGATTCTCACTTTCCGACGCGAAAACAAAACTAGCATAGACCTTTCAGGAACGTACCTGACATAAGGAAGAGTTGAGAAGTGTCTCTGTGATGGTTTCCCTCACACTTTATCCAAAACATTCTCGAACTACTCTATAAAGTGGTTTTGCTAATTGATTCAAGAGCATTTCAAGCAATAACTAAATATTGGCTTTCCTACATAGCTACATATGTATGCATGCATCACGCTTTTTTAATTACAGTGGAAGTGCTAACTCAACCATTAATACTCTGTCCTTGGCTTAGTATTCGCAAGTCAACGTCCTTGCCAGCAGGCTGCTATAAACCAGAAGAAAATCCCCATGTAGAAAAAATTCTAATTAAAGATGAATACTGGTGTAATTAACACAAGTCTCACCCCTGGGCTAAGTCATAATCAACCACACGTGCAGTAAATGTATGCGCTGGGGGAGAACAATAAAATTTCCATTTTCCTCGCCATTTCGGTGTCATATACCGAGTTGGCGTCCCTACAAATTCGAATCCTTCAACAAGAATACTAAACCATTTCATTCCACATTCAGATTCAGATACGTACTTTTACATCCCCTCCTTTTTTTTCCTGTTTCAATTTATCTATGAGCCTTTTGTCATCAAGGATAATTTCAATTTCTTAGATTATTCCCGCCATGTAGGATTATGGTTTCTAGAAACATATCATTCATCTGCCTGTGCTGCTGTTTGCCTTGAAAACTCTCCTCCACTACCACCACTTTTTTTTTCAAAATTCCATTTCGAAACTCATCCATATGCAGTGCATACAGATGTGACACCGAAATATATGATTTTTTTTTCTCCGTCAGGATAAAATAAGGACACTCCGACCAAAGGGGAGAATGTACTCTCCGTTTGGCTTCAGTTTTGGAAACAAAACACATATGGTTAACTATTCCTAGTTCACAGGAATATAGAAGAAATTTTGAACATGATATGGGAAGTAGAGGGATACAGGATAACAGAAAATGAGGATGCAGAACTTGTGATGAAAAACAAGTACAAAAAATATAAGCAAATGCAACAAAGAGTTTCCTCTCGTTTTCATCTTTGGATTCCCTATTGCTGCAGGTCATACTTTAATGGAGCACAATCCTTACGGTTTGACGCACAACGATCCTTATGGATTGACGCAAAGGTAGATAGGGAGAAGTCATTGAACTAGCAGGATATTTAAGCCGGTAAACACAAGGCATAGATAGTATCTAGCAGAAGTTTGCCGAAGGTCCTTTTTTTGCCAACCTATTGCTTTGATACTTTATCTTCGTGCTCTATCTGTGTGGATGAGTGTGTGTTCCTTTTCGATAAACATCCGTTTTTGTATCTCCAGAGATTTTCTCTACACAAACGGATGCGCCATGTTTCAGGGAACTTTAACGAATGATGCAAGCAAAACTTTAATGGTTCACGGAGTTTCGCAGGATTTTTTCGGGGAAAAAGTGAGCATTGCCCTGGTATCCTTGAGGTTGTGTCGTATCATTCAAATTGTGTGAAAAGATTTCTGAAGCATTGATACATTGATATGGTCCTATCGCTGTTACTGTGTGAGTTGGGGCTAGGGATATTTTGAAATTATTTTTCTTTCTGTTAGTACAATAGAACTTCAGAGAAGAATAGAAGGAGAGTCCTTACAGTTAATATGAAATGGTACAACACATATGTACTGTACATACAAAAGGGTTCGAAAGTGGAATATTCGTGAGAATTGCTAAAATGAGAACAACTTGAATACGAACCATTACGGGAGTCAATGGGTGAGCACGCTATGCACCGATAGGGGCGCAGATGAATTCTCTGGTTTTCGACAACGGCACATGGATTATCTCATCAGTTACAGAAAAGGACCTTCAGCTTGTAGGGGAGGCTGTTAAAAATCAATTAGATATAGTGGCGGTCTCTTCATTAAAGCAGAGTGGTACCTAAATGATGGACCTTTTGGATGGGTGCAAGCTTTTTCTGCCAGGAGTCGCACCCTAAATGTCTGCTCGGGCAGTAGCAGGGATACTCACAAGTCTCAGGTTGACAGGCAGAGTATTGGAGTGTATACTATTAGGAGAGAAAGTTGCGATCTTAAAGCCCAAGCTTGAAAGCTCAACTCTGGCATTGGTGCAGGCATATGCACCAAACTTCAGTCAGAGTATACAGCTTTCTTATATAAAGCTGATGCTACCCTTGAAAAGGTTGGGAATATGGATTCTTCTGTTCTGATGGGTGACTTTAATGCTCATGTGAGTTTAGATGTTATGACATGGGGGAGTGTAATTGGGAGGAATAGTGATTCTGATCAAAACGCGAACGGAGAGAATTTGTTAGATTTTTGCTGTAAAAATGGCTTATCCATCATGAACATAAACTTTCTACACAAATACATTCACAAATACACGTGGTACCGTAAGAGTCTTCAGCAGAAGTCGCTGATATATTTCTTTGTGGTAGCATCGTTTCTGAAGAGAATTGTTTGTGATGTTCACGTATTGAGAGGGACCGAACTCTCAACTGATGACAAATTGTATCTTATCGAGAAAGTGCCTCACCTACCAAAGCGTAAACCAAGGATGGTTACACGCACACGATAGCAGAGGTTATAGAACGGTGTGATACGGGAGTTATTTGCGCTGCAAATATCTGAAAGGTTTGAACGAATTCCAACTGTTCCATCAAATGTAGAGGAAAAATGGCAACTGTTTTCAACAGCGGTTATTGCCACTGCGGGAGATGTTTGTGGAGTGAAGCGCCTTGGTGTGGCGGCTGGTGGTGAGAGAAGAACTGCTTGGTTCCCACCCGGAATTCAAGAGGCGATTAGAGAGAAGAAAAGAGCCTTTAAGTTGTGTATTCATTTGGGGAAATCCGGTTCTCGAAATCTGTACACTTAGACGCAAATTAGCTGTGAAAATGGCGAAAGAACAATCTTGGGAGGAGTTTGGTGAGAGATTGGAACGAGGACACAGATCTGCAAATAAGATGTTTTGGCAGATCGTCGACCGACTCAGAGGAAGAAGAATATCGTGAAAGGAGTCAAATCTAAAGACGGTACACTTTTCTCTAATGAGGAGAACATCTTATGCAGATGGAGCGAGCACTTTCAGAACTGCTCAATCCGGAACAGGGCATCAAAGATGGCAGACTTGGCGCAGTGGCCATAATGGACTAAGCTAAGTTATCGGTTTTTACCTATGGTCATGAAATTTGGGTAGTGACCAAAAGAATAAGAATAATAATCATCTCTAAGATTTGGTCAGACGAGTGTACGCCTGATGAATAGAATCTCAGCATCGTTTGCCCGATCCACAAGAAAGGAGACGCCGTCAACTGCGCCAACTATAGAGGCATCAGTTTCCGCAACATCGCATACAAGGTCTTTTCTACGATATTGTGTCAACGCCTGAAACCTTATACCAGCAGGCCTGATTGGCCCTATCAGTGCGATTTCAGGCCAGGAAAGTCCACCATCGATCAAATCTTCACACTTCGGCAGATCCTGGAGAAAGCCCAAGAATTCCAAATCGATACTCACCACCTCTTTATCGATTTCAAGGCCGCCTATGACAGCATCTATAAGAGCTTTATAGAGCCATCTCTAGTTTTGACATTATTGCCAAACTTGTCCGTCTGTGTAGGATGACGATGGAGAACGCTCGCTGCTCCATCAAGGTCGGTAATGACCTCACCGAGACCTTTGATGTCAAAAAAGGTTTTAGGCAATGTGACGCGCTGCCATGTGACTTCTGTACTTGAACGGATTGTGCCGAACTCACAAGCCAACACCGGATGCACAATCTATCAAAAGTCTGTACAACTGCTTGTATACGCCAACGATATAGACATTATCGGAAGAACTCAGCGGGATATCACCGGTGCGTTTGCAAGCAATGAGGCAGAAGCGGCCAAAATGGGTTTAGCGATAAACGAGGGCAAAACCAAGTATATGCGGTCAACAAGAAGGGACAGCCAACACCGACGAATTCGATGGAACGTCACAGGGGGCAGCTATAACTTTGAGGTAATAAGGGACTTTGTCTACCTTGCCTCTGGTATGAACTCTGAAAACGACACCAGCGCAGAAATTAAGCGAATAATCTCTTGCTAATCGCTGTTTTTTTTGGGGCTAATAATGCAATTCAACAGTAAAGACATATCTCGAATAACTATGAAGACTCTATATAAGACCCTGATCATCCCAGTCCTGCTTGACGGTGCTGAAACATGGACTTTATTAAAGGAGGATGAATATATCCTTGGTCGCTTCCAGAGAAAAATTGTTCGTAAAATTTTCGGTCCCGTTTGCGTTGACGGGTTTTGGAGGAGAAGATTCAATCACGAACTATACGAGCTGTACAGCGACATCGACCTAGTTCAAAAACTGCGTATTGGACACTTGAGATGGCTAGGACATGTAGAGCGAATTGACTCCGGCCCGCAGAGTCTTCGAATCTAAACCCGAGGGATGACACAGTAGAGGGAATCATCGCCGAAGGTGGCGCGCACAAGTTCAAGAGGACCTCGAGCAACTTGGAGTGTGTAACTGGAGGCAATTAGCTAAAGACCGAGCTATATGGAGAGGCTTGTTGGTTGAGGCCCAGGTTCACCCCGAACTGTAGCGCCACCTAAGTAATAAGTAGACCGAAATGTAAGTGGCATAAGCTTCTTCTCCGAACGGAACGATATATGCTTTGATGGTTTGGTCACCTGGTGCGTATGCCGCCCGTCTGGCTTCCAAGACGTGTCATCAGGTAGGCCTGGAAATAGATGGTTGGATCAAGTCCGACATCTCTCGTGGAGCCGTCTAACGACTCCGCCTGCTGGGTTGGAGTCAATGGCGGGGGATCAAGAACGATGGAGATTCTACCTGAGCATCCTACCTTCGCGACTCTCATAAAAGATGAGAGGGCCATTGAAAATGTATGTATACATACATACTTACCTCTTTTAATGCATTTGCAAGATGTAAGCTGGAAATGAGTGATAGGAAAGATTAACTTTTGATTTGTCTCGGAACTAGACAATCTGGTATTTTTGCATTCGGTTTATATTTCGCAGTTAAGTTAAACTCCTTAAAAACTCAGTGCTGTCACTTGTCTCTGAAGCAAGGTATATCGCAGCCAAACTAAACTTGAATCGGGTTCATATAGAAGAGTCTAATAGATTGTCAATGCTTGGTATGAAAGTTAGGCCAGACCTTGGCTGGAATCAGCATATTACTGAGGCTGCGAAAGGTGGAGCTAGATACATCGGTTAAAATGCGTTGTTCTTAGCTTAGGTCTGTAAGTATAGAGAATAATTTCAGGAGCTCTCGTATCATATTCGAGTTCACTAAATGGTATTCAGCGACAAGCATGTATACAAATTGATTGGTGATCGGTCACTTTGCAAGCAAAGTCCTTCGCCGGAATATTTGCGCCTCTACCAGTACTTCTACCATCGCTGTTCCGATGAACATTTGAACTTACTGAAAATGAAGTCCGGCATCCAGTGGTCTTGCTAGGCACAGGCGTATCACTTATCAAAGGGCTCCAGCCTCATGAATATGCTCTCTGATGTAATGATACCAGAACTTCAATTGATACGCAAATACAGGTTTGACTTTCTTTGTGGCCAGGGCTGACTTCGGTCAGAGTCTGAACCAGGAATGGAATGCAGTCGCATTTTCACGGACGGCTCCAAAACCAGTCAAGGGCCTGGCGCTGGTGTCATTGTAAAGGACGACAATTTAAGACTTCTTTTCTCGTTAGGCAAATATGCGTTTGTTTTCCAAGTGGACACTTATGCAATTCTTATGGCCATTAACTATGTTGTGAAGAACAGGTAAAAGGGTCGTAGTATTAGTGTAGTGACAGTCAGGCTGCGGTTAAGGCATTGCTTAACCCTTTAACCACTTCAAAATAGTTCGTTAAACCAAAACCTCTTTAAAGTCGATCGCAGCGCTGAATTTTCCGTCTCTTATGTGGATCCCAGGCCACACTGGGATCCTGTTGAACGAGATCTCCGATGAGATTGCTAGACAAGGCCCAGAGGAAGCTTTCTCAGATCCCGAACCAACGATCGGTTTCCATGCGTCCTCGGTTAGGGTTTCCATTGACGAACAAAGTTGTGTATAGCATGACTATCTAGGATGTAGGGTGACTAAACGAATGTTCCCGGACGTCTGTAAGAAATCAGCGGCATTCTTGCTGTCTCTCAGCAGAAAAGATTGCAGACAAATTATTGGCGTCATGGCGCCAAGCACCTTAACGTGCCGAGCATAAGCGACACTACACACAAGTGACGTTTGTGGAGAGAGAGACGTTACTACGTAACATTATTTCTGCGATTGTCCGGCCTTTGCTCGTATCAGGTGGCAGATCATCGATGATGATTAGGTGAGAACGGTAAGCTCCTCTTCACTGAAGTGCTTATTTACCATTCTTAGAAAGACAAAGAAATTCCCATAAAATGGGTATATCGGGGTTTGTTCTCTGGTAGTACAATGGAGTAGTTGTGTCTGAGTGCTCCAATCAAGTGTTTCCTATCCCAAGAAGTAAAAAAATAAAAAAAATTATAGGTGTATCGAGTTCTGGCTCGTTTTCGGGTATGAACTTGACGATGGTTTTCGATACATGGTCCGTGATTGCAGAAAATTGATGTCCATATATTGCATCATTTACGTCGCCGCCCGCTGTGGCAGATATACTGGCACTATCACAACGTGGCCGCCGCCGCAGAGGCTGTCTAAAGCTCCCGAGATCGTTTAACTCTCTCGTAAGAAATTTGTCGAGCATCATTAGATAGCTATTAAGATGGCCTTCCCAACCGTATGCGAATGTATTTCATATACAGTAAATCTGTTGAACACGAGCAGAACTATTAACAGAGACTATATCGAGCGTCGTAGGTGAACTGAGTCAAAAGTAATACTGCGTGTATACACAAAAATGTATGTGAAAGCGACCTTAAGCCCGCACAATAGATGGGGATAAAAAATGTTTCACGAGGCTTGACTTCGTTTAAGGATTTCATTTGTTCGTTTACATTTAAGGAAACATATTTACCAGGCCCCCAGGTCCGTCTAACAAAAATCCATTCCAGACTTTGCAGAAATTATAAAAGCAATTTACACATCTCATTATTTCTTCGCTCATCATACACTTGAGATACTGTTTTTTTAGAATTCATTTACGACCAGACTCACCTTGAATCGTGTCCTCTTCTCCTTCTTCAGGTCCTTTTCGTACTTGTTCCTAACTAGACAATTTGCATTGAAAGGTTGTTCCCTAACTAACTTTTGCCGGAGGTGCTTGAAACTTTTTTTGAGTTTATGTATTCAAAAATGGAAATCGTTTGCTCACACAAAATGACTCTCCTCATACTTACCTTTCCTCGACCATCTGTCTGTCTGTCTGAGAGCAAGCAACCCTCAGCTTCGATATTTCATCATATGCTGTCCTTGATGCATAACAAAGTTTCTTCTCCCAAACGGGTCAGCTGGTTGCATTTTAAAATGATGTTCACTCCTTGGCCTAATTGTGTGCGAGTTGATTCCACCCCCAAGCCAAGTCTAAGCCAAACCACAGAAACAGCATCTTCCACTGGTGTAAAAGTTATGGTTTTTCAAATTCCAGAGCACTGCGGTACATTTTGCATCCCGACCATTTTTTTTGTTTTTCCCCAACTCGTCTTTATGATCATTTAGTCCTTTTTATGTTTTCCTTTACCATTTCTCATAACTGAAAGCTATTTGCCTTCAAATGATAAATATTTTATTTCGTGTTCGCCACAAAATGTCGGCGTATAGTTGTTGTTCCTTTGAATTCGTTTTTGCAGTCTTTTTGGTTTTGTTTGACCCTTTCGCTTGTTGGGGGCATGTCGAAGCCAAAAAAAAAAAAACCAAGCAGTGCAAAACTTTTCTGCAATGAATGTGTAATTGGGGTTGCCATGGGGGAGGAAGAAGGGAATAATTTAGTGTTATGTGGTTAATTGCTCAAAAGAAAATTATATAAAAATTAGCACTAAGGCGAGGGCGATGATGAGTGAGGGTTTGAAGTTCATTGAAATGAATTTTATTTGGGTTTTCAGCTGCACAGAGCGGCTAATGGGGGTAAAATGGGTTTGAGGAGGGGTTAATGACTTTTGGAAGTAGCATAGGCGTTCACATAAAGTTCAATTGGTCATAGTTAGGCGGTGGTAATGAAGGAAGTTTGAAGGTGCAAAGCGAATGAAAAATGTTACGTATACGCCCGAGTGGTGATGTATGCTTCTAATGATTTAAAATATTTCTGAGAACCGAATTTCATCACATAACTAGGTAGAGATTTTTCAGACTACTAGTTATTAAGTATGGCTACCTCTTTGTTTTGTCCCTCATATTGCAATGAATGCGTTACCTTTTGAGCTAGCAATGTCTGAGTATCACCGGATGCTCTTGAACTGCCTTGCTGATGGTGGTTCGACTCTTCGACAAATAATTGCTGGAGATACTAAGATCAGCTGGGAGCGCAACATCATTTAACTCGAATCGCTTTAAAAAATAAATAAATAAATAATTGGTGCAACAGCTCTTTAAGTGCCAGGGCCTAGCTTCCCGCAACCACTTATGTTGCGTGCGTTATATTTTTCCACACGAATGGAAGGGCCTGTAGTTTACTGCCGTATCCGAAGGGCGTTTTTGAGAAGCTTTTTCGTGACAGCAAAACTCTCGGATGTTTGTCAGACGTTCGCGAGAGGTGGGACCGTTCAAAAATATTTGGTGTTTTGTGGCATTCGAACTTGGAACCTTACGCGCAGTAGTCCGACACACTAATTACTTGCGCCACGGCGCTCTCGAATGGCTTTGGTGAAAAGAAAATAATACGTAGACAAGCGAATGACAATAAACAGGTTTGAGGCACAGGTGCATAATGATGTACGCAAGATGATGTAGTACTATTTGGTACAATATTGTGCGGAACAATACTGACAAAAGACACGCACTTCCATTAGTCGTCATCCTTAAGGGGTCTCTATTTGGTCCTGAAGTATTAGAATTAGTTCAGAAGTATCTATGCCATACTACTGTACTAGATTATACTAGGGCCTTGTATGCACTGCGACCTATAAGATCTATTGTGCCAGCCCAGTCCGAGAACTGGGTTAAGGCTTTTGATAAACCTCAACAAAGCTCCAGACTCAATGTTCCAAAAGTCTGAGGGACTCAAAGCCCACCCGAGGTGGAGAAGTATTTTCCTTGCAGCGATGGGGCATTCACAAAGAACAAGTTCTGTCATCTCTTTCTGCTCTCTACATATTTATTTATTTATCGTATGGCATGAACAATTTACAATAACAAAGATACAGAGATACATAGATACAAACTTTTTTTTTTTTGTTATTTACAATTGAATGTCGAGATTCTTCAGCCAATTAACGACGCTAGATGGTACATCTACGAAGTCAGAAAGGTCTCCAGGGTAGCGCCTTCGTGGACATTTTGTAACGATGTGCCTTATGTCATGTCGTTCTGCTCCGCAGTCGCACATCGGTGAGCTTGAAAGATTCCACTTATACAGGGTGTCTGCACAAACACCGCAATTGGATCGAATGCGGTTGAGTCGCACTCATAGGCTTCGCGGCAGGTTGAAGCCAGCGAGGGACATCGTGGGGTTATCAATTGGGATCAGCCCGGTTATGCGGCTATCCATCCACTAACCGGGTCGAAGTCAGTCGAGATTAATGCCGCAGCCATGCTCATGGTTGGTTTTCTAGATCTGAGCCTCGTCGGTTGGATAAGGCTGGAGACATCATCATGTATTGGCAGCAGGGGATTGGCAGCTATTTTTGCATACTCTCGGATTAATGCATGAGAGCGGCGTATCTTTGGTGGAGCTATGTGACTCAGTACAGGAAGCCTCAGAGCCCAAGTTATAAGGCGCATTGTGATGTTGAGTTGTACATCCACTTTTGAGATATGCGCACTATTCATCCCCACCGGAGAGCAGTATTCCGCCGCAGAGTATACAAGCCCTATTGCTGCGGAGCGAAGTGATGTCGCGCTTGCACCCCATGTCGTACCGGTAAGTTTTTGGATGATGTTATTCCTCGTCCTCAATTTTCCCGCTGTGTTTGAGAGGTGGTTCCGGTAGCATAATGATCTATCCAGCGTCACCCCCTGGTACTTCGGGTTAGGATTGTGGTTCAGCAGAGCACCATTGAAGGCCACCCTCAGTTTATAGGATGCCAGTTTATTATTTAGGTGGAAGCAACATACTTGGGCACAGACGCCATTCTGTGAAGTATATGTTCAGGACTACAGGTCGGAGTTTAAAGTTCGCTCAGTTGCTTCTATACTCTGGTGTTGTGTGGCTATGGCAATATCATCAGCATATGAGAACTTTCTCGACTCAGTCAGAGGTATATCGTGGGTGTACATGTTAAATAAAGTTGGTGCTAGTACTAACCCCTGTGGTAACCCATTGTTCAGCTTTTTTATGTCGCTCTTAGCATCATTTAGGAAGACTTGGTATGTCCGGTTAGATAGCATATTGTTGACCAGGTTAGCTGTTTTCCGACAGGGTATAATCTTTAGCAACTTGTTGATTAGGCCTTGTCTCCATACCGTGTCATAACCTGCTGTCAAATCTATAAATGCCACAGATCTTTTGTGCATTTTTTCATATCCGGCTTCAATGTATATCGTTAGGGCTAGTACCTGGTCCGTACAGCTACGACCAATCCGAAAGCCAGCTTGGTCGATATGGATATGGTGATTTATAATAGCGCTGATCCTGTTGAAGATAATTCGCTCCAGTAATTTGTAGCAGGAGCAGAGGAAAGCTATTGGGCGGTAGTTTTCGGGTTTGTCCGCTGGTTTTCCCGGTTTAGGAAGAGCTATGATTTTTGTTCTCTTAAAATACTGCGGGAGTTGCCCCGTCTTTATAATTTTGGAAAAAAGCGACGCCAGTCATCGTTGAGTATTGAGCCGGGCATGTTTTAGAAACTCAGGGTATATATTGTCGAAACCTGCTGCTTTACCCATTTTCACCAGCAGTTGATATTTCTTTTAGTGTGACTGGCCTTGAATACACTGTTGTCTCTGGGCATTTCTGTTTTAGAGTTTTAAGATCACGTTTGACTCTGATGGTGTGCTGTTTGCCTGCTGGTGTTTTGGACATTTTGAGTATGCGGTTTGCGACATCGTTGGGGTTAACAGCTGGGCATCCGGCGCACACATTTCCACCTTCAATCTTTCTTAGCAAGCTCCATGCTTTACGACTTGAGTGAGTGAAGTTTAGGTCTTCCATCGCAGTTTGCCATTTGTTGAGCCGGCTTTTGTCTAATGACCTAAGTAACTCATCGGCAATTTCGGTGTCCCCACTTTCTTCAAAGGCTTTATAGAGACGTGTGGTTTCAGCGCTCAATCCAGGGATGTACTCCTTTCTGTATCCGCGTGGTATATGTTTTTTAGCTATAGCTATGACCAGCCCAGTGAAGCGTTCGTAGTTGGATACTTCTGGAGGGATGAACCAAATGCAACTATCCAGTTGCTTAGTGGGCGCCGTGGCGTAAGTGGTTAGTGTGTCGGATTACTACGCATGAGGTTCCAAGTTCGAATCCCAGAAAATACCAAAAAGTTTTTTCACGGTCCCACCTCTCGCGAGCGTCTGACAAACATCCGAGAGTATTGTTGTCACGAAAAAGCTTCTCAAATCGCCGTTCGGATTCGGCACTAAACTGTAGGTCTCTTCCATTCGTGTGAAAAATATAACGGACACAACATGAGTGGTTGCGAGAAGCTAGGCCCTGGCACTTTAAAGAGCTGTTGCGCCAAATATTTGTATTTAGTTGCTTAGAGAACTCTGTCTAGTTGGCTTTGCAAAAATTCCATCGCGGTCGGGGTATCGAATTAACAAGTGGAACTTGTATGCCAATTGTAATTATGACAGGACGGTGCTGGCTATGGGTGAAATCTGAGAGAACTGTTCTGGTAGCGGTCGGTTTTCCAGATCACTCGATACAAAACATAGGTCGGGATTGTAGTCGCGGCGCCATCTTCTTGAGTGGAATGTCCCTCGGTCTTTACCGTCAAAGATTAGGTAGATGTTGTTGGAGTCGGTCCAATCAACTAGTGCTTCTCCATTCGTATCATTCGCTGCATACTTCCACAAGCTATGGTGGCTGTTGAAGTGGGCTCGTGGAGTATACGTAAAATATTGCTAGCCCAGGGGTGTTTTGTGGCTTGTAAATATTCACAATGTTCAGCCCAGCGGCGTTGATCGTGACAGTATATATGTTGTCTTCAGTGTTTTCTTCTACTAAGTGTACGTTAGAGAATTTGTCTCGGACAAAGGTGGCTGTTCCATATGCGTGATGGTAGGTTGCGCCAATCAGCGAGTACCCTCGGGTTTTTAGGCTATTTTCTGCTGCAGCATGCGCCTCTTGGATAACGGTTACGTCAATGTCATTATCTCTCAAAATCTTTGCTAGGTATTCGCTTTTCGACCTACTTATGCCTTCGATATTTAATTGGCATATGCAGACTGATGGTCCGATATGCTTTGTCAGTTGTCAGTGCTCTCTACATAGCCGGTATATGTTTGAAGCTGCTACTCCTGTTTTGTACAGATGGTACTCGAGTGAGGTGTTGAGGTCTTTAAGTCTACTTTTCCAAGCTCATGTACCTTCTTAGCTTTACAACGGTTGAGGTTGATTAACTTTTTCGCTTATCTTAGGTCCTCGAATTTGGTTGTCTTATTTTGACGTGTGCTGTAACGAAGTGTTACAATTATATCGCCTCCACTGTGTTTCATTTTGATGGACGCTACTGTGCACAGTTGGTTCAGTAGAAACAATAACCTCTGGCGATGATCACGCCACCCGAACATGACCACTTCTCTCAATCTCATTGGCCAAGTTGTTTGCAAAAGTGAATTGCATTCACCTGTGTAATTCACATTGAGAGATGTGGTCAGGAGAGTCTGCTTAAGTGGTGAAAATACCAATCTCGCGTATTCTTGACAGCCTCTCCCGGCGATCGATTCCCGACTCATTTATTCCGTTTTTGACGTCTTCACGTCGGTGATTGGGCGATTAAATACGGGTCTGCTACTGGCCGTCCGATAGGTTTCCCCCCGTCTGGGAGAAGCATTGTGATTTACATACAATGGATTTGCCGCCTCTTCCAAGCCGGCTTCTTGCGCAGACTAGATCCTTGCAAGCCTGCCCTAAGTGCGGACTGCATCTTCCAAGCCTTCGCCTTGCGCGGACTGGATCCTTGCAAGCCTGCTCTAAGTGCGGACTGCCTTTTCCAAGCCTGCCCCTTGCGCGGACTGGAACTCTTCAACCCGACATACTACCTTACCGAGCCGGGCCGTGCAACAACTCGTGCAACCCCGCCCCGTAACAGAACCAGCCGTAGAACGCCCGGCGTTAGAATCAAGTTATATACAAATTGTTAAGTATAGAAATTGTTAGAAAGAGAACCATTTGAATTGTTAACGAAGAAACATTGTACCGAATCACTTCGTTTTATAAATAAGGTACCTCTTTCCCAAAGTTGAGGGTGCTCCTTTGGGTTGATCCTGGAGACGGCAGGCCCACCTCAGCCTTCGACGAAAAATACCCTCACAATGCTACTCTGTGTAGCTTCGAAATGGGGTTCAGGACCAATTAGTGGGCGGCTGGTGCCTCTTGTCGCTAAGCAGTCGACCCGTTCATTGCCTTCGAAGCCTTCGGATCTCGGTATCCAGGCCACACTGACGGTGTTTTTTGATGCGAAATCGTCGAGTAGATTAAAGTTGTCTCATACAAGTTTGGACCCTACCGTGTAGGATTTTAGAGCCATAAGCGCTGTCTGGCTGCCTGAGAGGATGTAAACACGGGTGCCCTCGATCATTTTTTGTAGGCATTCTCGTACACAGAGTTCGACTGCATTGAATTCCGCCTGAAATACTGATCGTGATTGCCCAAGCGCTGCTGCACGTTGGAACCTGGGCCCATAAACCCCTTGCGCCAGTGCTACCATTTTCTAATTTAGAATCATCTGTGTTTGGTAAGACTACAAGTCCTCCATTCCTCCATGTGTGGCGGTCACCTACGACCACCTGGGACTTTAAGAATATGCTCGTTTTGAATGTACTCAAGAATCTGCAAATGGCCTGCAAAGTTACCGGTGTTAAGGTCCGAAGTCTTGGGCAGCCGAAGGGCACTCAGCATAGCATCCTTTTGCACCGCAAGGTGTAGCGGTGTGAGGCTAAGCATTGCTCATATTGCTACGGTTGGGCACGTTTTCATTGCACCTGTTATGCCCAGACAGGCTAGACGATAGATTTTATTCAAGTGTTCCTGAGTCTTGACCTGTACGGCTTTTGGCCATGACCATGGGTTTGATAATGGTGCTGTACTTCCAGTATATTATCTTGGGTTTTAGCCTCCAAGTTGTACCGTGTAGGAGCTGGCGCTGGCATTGCTCTTCTCGCTTTCTCAGTAACATCTGGACGTCAGGAATGGAAATTCTTTTCATCATAACTGCACACAATTCATGTTTCACAATAGTAGGTAGTGCAGATTTTTTTAAAAACGTTCCAAGAGTTTGACCGAGCATTGAAATAGTCAATGCAGTTAGTTAAGAGTTTGTTATTATTCTGAAAAGTTTCCACGTTCTGTTCTGGATACTAAAGGACTTGAATATCTCTTCTGAAGGGTCCATCGGGATATTCGGTCATAGTTAGGAAATCATCTCCTTCAACCATGATAAGTTTCTGGTTCCTCCACAGTAAAATTTTGCAGATCAGTTGAGGTCAACCAATCATGGCTGCTGCTGTTTGCAAAGCTGACAATTAGCCATCCCGGTTTGTACGACTAGTCGATAAAATTGACCTGTTGGTCGTCCTCTAGGAGCGTATGCTCTATATCGATGATTGCATTTTCGTGTCTTTTGAGTTACTGTCTCGAGATGGCCATCAGGGAGGATGGCTTTTTTAATTGAACTGATCACTTCGGCAAAGAAGAGATCATTGTTTCTTGTTTTAGTCCCCAGTTGATCGACGCCATTTGGCCAAAGCGATTTCAGATTAACTCCAACGACAGAGTCGTTCCTGGAGAACTTTGTCAAACGCTTCATTATAAGGTAGTCCCTTTCCTACAAGGCGCTTAAAACGCTTCCGCTTCTTATTGTAGATGGTAAGGCTCCATCTCTTTGTAGGTTGCAAGTTCTCTGAGAAAGACCTTCTTTGTTCGTCGGTATCTACTTCATCCATTTCGGAGTACGCATTAATGAAGTATTTTTCTTCCGGGCTTTCATTATGAGGATTCATACACTTTCAGCCTTGGGGGAGTTTTTTTCTATTGGAAATAGCTCAAATCAGTCGCATGGAGATAGGTTAGGTTAGGTTAGGTTAGATGGGGCTATGATGTTATCATAAAACACTAGGCACCAAAGTGGGCCCACCATGATCCCTAGGTAACCTTCACGGCAGAAGACCTAAAACCATTCTCCCAAGCAATTAATCTCCCTACAGAATCTGAAGAGATCCTTGTTATGGTTCAAGGACCTCACCTCTTTAAGGTTATCGAAGAAGTATCTACCAATGTGCTTTAGCCTTGTCCTGGCAATTCCTTGACATTCACAGAGTATGTGAGTTATATCCTCTGAGACATGTAGGTTGTCGACATGACATGGTACATGACATGTACCTACACACATCCGTGTCGGATAACCCTAGTCTCACGGCATGCTTCCTTAGGAGACAGTGGCCAGAGAGTATTCCAATCATTGCCATTGTCTATCACTGAAGTGAACGGTTGGTTTTTCTGCGAGTGCTGAGAATTTTCTGAAAATTTCCTGTTTAGAAAAAGTTTTTTCATACCAAATTTTAAATAAAACAGAATTAAGATAGTGTCTTTTATAATTTATTGAAAAATAGTATAAAAAAATATAGTATTAAAGTGATTTCATATAGTTTCTGTGAAAATCATCAAATAATTACGAAACCGTCCCTCACTTTTGTCTGTTGCTCTTTTTTTTTCACCGTTTCTCCTGTCATACGCAGTAAGTAACATGAACCTGTGTGATGTTTGCAAAGAGAATCTGCCCCTTTCTGGGGATTTTGCCATCAGTGCTGCGTGTTCCCGAAATCTACATTTCGACTGCTCCACGGTCACCGAAAAGTCGTGGAGATCAATGGGCTCCAAAAGAGAGACTTGGAAGTGCTACAATTGTAGATTCCCCAACGAAAATGCAGGCATCGCTTTTTTGGAGTCTTCTTCACGTCCAAGAACACCCGAAATTCAATCTAACAAGAGAAATCGGTCAGAGATCATTAGCCCACCAAAAGTTAGCAATGAAAAATTTAAGGCAAATGTTACAGAAACAATAACAAACGAAATACTATCGGAGATTAAGAATATGAAAACAGAAATAAAAGGCATAGCAGATTTTTGTAATTTCGTCTCACAAAAATTCGACGATATAAACAAAAACATTGAAAAAAATAATACCATCATGGACACACTAATAAACGAAATCCAGAAATTAAAAGATGCACATAATGAAAAAGACGAAATCATTTCACAAATGCAAGTGCAAATAAACAAGCTAGAACAACAACAACTACGAAACACAATCGAAATTAAAAATATTCCACATTTACCCCCTTCGGGTAGGGGTCAGAATATACCCGAGGTAGGCATGCCTGTCGTAAGAGGCGACTAAAATCCACCCTCCGTATACCGAGTATGGCGTATACAAAAAACATGCAATGAACAAAACAAAAGATTTAAATACCCCAGGTGGCAGTCCAGGTCAACTGGAAAATCCACCCTCTTCGGAGGTCGGCTCTACGGATTCTGGGGAGAGCCATTTATTGCACCTTATAAATCCCTTCTCAAAAAGTACAAGGGTATCTCGATCTCCACCAACAAGATCGAACGTCTCCGGAAAAAGAAGTCCGCCGGAAGCGCAAACGCGTTAAAAACGGGACTCAGCGAAATCTAAAAGCATGAGGGAGGAAAACGACGTACTCCGTACCCAGCTTAGCGAAATGAAGCTACTCTATCGTGAGCTCAAGAAAGAGGTAGATTTACTCAGGCAAGAAAATAATGCCCTAAAAAACACGTACCTACAAAAAGAAAATACAGTTAGCTCACATCGCTCACCTAGTCGCGAATATCAGACGGATGAAGAAGAGCTAACACGCGAAACGAATTGGGTCGAAAAGAAACGACCTAGCAAAAAACGAAAAGCTGGTTCCTCACCGGAAGTCGAGCCACAAAAAGATGAAAAGCGCAAGGAGATGCAAGAAAAGCAACAACAACCAAAATTACGTCCTCCGCCACCGATAAACGTCGTTGGAATTACGGACTATAATAAGTTGCATTGCCTCCTTAAAGGAACTCTGGCTTCGAAGTTTAAGGTGACATCTCTGCGAAACAATACGTGGAAAATCTATGTCGATGATGCCGACGGTTACCGATCAGTATCTAAAAAATTGAATGCCGAAAAGATTCAGTGGTATACTTATGAAAATAAGTTAGAAAGACCACTGCGTGTTGTAGCAAGGGGACTCCACCCCTCGTGCACTAAAGAAGATGTAATGCACGATCTTCAAGACAAAGGCTTTAAAATTCTTGATGCCGTCAATATTATCAAGAAGGAGAAGCAACAGTCGGAGGAAGATCATGAAAAATTGGTAAAGCGCGGTCTTCCACTATTCATGCTTAGTTTTGATAAAGACGAAAATAAAGATATTATATATGGTATCAAGACTATTCTAAACATCGTGGTCAAAATCGAACCCATGCGTAAGACCTCCAGATCGATCCCGCAGTGTAAGCGCTGTTAAGGCTTCATTCACACGCAGACTTACTGCCAGAAAGAGCCGCGATGCGTCAAATGCGCAGGTAAACATCTCTCGGAAGAGTGTCACCTAAACAAGCAAACCCCAGCCACTTGTATAAATTGCAAAGGAAAACATCCTGCGAACTATCGAGGTTGCGAAGTGGCGAAAGAGCTTCAAAAACGCCGCGATACGCTAAAAAATTCGATGCGTCCGAATATGAAACCAATCAAGAACAGACCCAAAATAGCTACGAAAAAAGCAGCGAAAGATAGAAAGTCCGTCAATATTAACTTAAGATCGGTTAATGATAAAAAATCCGAAAGTAATAGAGATAAGGTAACAGAAGCAAAATCTCCGAATATTGGCGTGCAGTCTTATGCTCAAGCGGCGAAGACAGTTAAGGGTACGTACACGACCGACAACTCACGGGAGATCAAAGCAAGAAACCGTCCAAACTTTAATGTAAAGACTCCTTCTCAAGTTGCGACATTGAAAAATAGTGATAGAGGTAGTTCAGAAGATCATGTATCCAATGTTTTTTACCTAATTCTTGCGAAACTTGAAGAGCAATGCAAAACAAATAAACTAATTTTCGAGAGACTAGTTGCATTCGAAAACGTCATTTATAACACGCGCACTTCAACCAGAATATGAAAGAAACGCTTAAAATTCTTACTTGGAACGCTAACGGGCTCATACAAAGACTCGACGAGTTAGAAATATTTATGCGAGCGAAAGATATTGATATATGCTTGGTCTGTGAAACTCATCTGAAAAAGCAATCGAATATTAAGATAAGGGGATATAGCGTGTATCACGCCTTTCACCCATCGAAAAGAGCCAGAGGCGGATCATCTTTGCTTATAAAAGAATCTATCGAACACTCAGCAGAAATAAAAATTGAATTAGAAGCAATGCAAGTAAGCACGGTACGCGTTAGAAATAGACATTTTGCTTTCAACATTTCGTCTATATATTGTCCACTGCGATGTAAACTTGAAGAAAGTGATTTCACAAACATCTTCAACTTCCTTAAACCAAATTTTATTATTGGTGGTGACTTCAACGCGAAACACCCCTTCTGGGGCTCAAGGTACGTCTCTCAGAAAGGTAGAAAGCTTTATAATGCGGGTATGCAATTCAGTTGTGATTTTTACTCGACGGGTAAACCAACATATTGGCCAACTGATAGAAATAAGATACCAGATCTGATTGATTTCTTTGTTGTTAAAGGAATATCTAGCAACTGTATAAAAGTTGAAGAAAGCTTTGATCTCTCCTCTGATCATTCTCCAATCATTATGACGATAAGCGAAGCTTTGATTAAAAAAGTAGGACCGGCCAGATTAACTGGCGCGAAAACTAATTGGGACGGCTTTAAAAAAGATATTGAAGCAAATATTGAGCTGAGCGTATCACTTAAAAAGCCCTATGAACTTGAAGTTGAAGTAGATCGCTTCGACGAAATCTTACAGGATGACGCGTGGAAGAATACTCCCAAACTAAAGAGAACCCCGGCCAGTTACATTAAAATTTATCCGCAGGAAATAAAAGAGATGATTAAGGAGAAGAGAAAGGCGCGTAAAAGATGGCAACAAACTCGGGCTCCGCAACATAAAGCACATCTTAACCGTTTGTGCAACTCACTAAAAAGATCTATTAAAGACCTTAAGAATAATGAAATACAAACTTACCTAGAAAGCTTAACGGCAGAAAAAGATTCTAACTATTCGCTTTGGAAGGCTATAAAAGGTATTAAAAAACCTCAAATTCAAGCCGCGCCAATTAGGAAAAATCAAGACGAATGGGCCAGGCATGATAAAGAGAAAGCGCAAGTTTTTGCCGCCCACCTGGAAGAAACTTTCAAACCGTTTGATGGACAAGCTCTTATTGAAAATATAAATACGTCGTATATAGACAATAGCGTAATAAGAAATGTAACGCTTACCGAACTTAAGGAAGAAATAAAGAAACTTAAACCTAAGAAAGCTCCTGGATACGACCTAATTACGGGAGAGGTTCTTAAAGCACTACCAAGAAAAGCTCTAATTAAGCTTCTGTTCATTATAAACGCCGCGATTAGACTAGAATATGTTCCCAGTCAATGGAAAGTCGCCGAAGTTATAATGGTCGTTAAGCCTGGAAAACCGCCGAATGAAAAAACCTCTTATACACCGATTTTGCTTCTTCCAATTATATCCAAAGTGTTCGAGAGAATATTGGTTAGGCGAATACAGCCGGTTATAGAAGAAGGGCATCTCATCCCTGATCATCAATTCGGATTTAGAAGTAAGCATTCTACAGTTGAACAAGTACATCGAATAACACATGTAATCGAAAAATCACTTGAAGAAAAAAAGATTTGTTCAAGCGTATTCCTTGACGTTTCTCAAGCCTTTGACAAGGTCTGGCATGAAGGCTTAAAGTTTAAATTACGACAAGTTCTGCCAGAGCACCTATATAATATTTTGAAGAACTACCTTACGAATAGGCTATTCCGCGTCAAATGTGGAAACGAATATTCAGATTTTAAGGAAATAATGGCTGGGGTGCCGCAAGGAAGCGTTCTTGGTCCAGTCTTATATCTATTATACACTCGTGATATACCGCAAGTAGAAGGCACTGAGCTAGCTACATTTGCCGACGACACTGCTATCTTGACAGTAGGTAAAACGGTCGAAGATACTACAGAAAATCTGCAAGAAGCTTTGAATAGAGTAAATGAATGGACAAAGATTTGGCGAATCGCACTCAACGAGACCAAATCTGTTCATGTAAATTTTACTTATAAAAAAATAAATAATTTGCCGATCTTTTCAAACTCGGTTCAAATCCCGTTTGCAAACGAGGCTAAGTATCTTGGAATGACACTTGATACAAAGCTGAAATGGAAAACGCACGTTAAGAAAAAACGCAAAGAACTAGATAACAAATATCGAGAAATGTATTGGTTACTTGGAAAATATTCCAAGCTTAATATATATAACAAACTGCTTTTATATAAGCAAGTGCTAAAGCCTGTATGGACATATGGTATACAACTCTGGGGTTGTACCAAAATAAGTAATATTAAAATTTTACAAACTTTTGAAAACAAAGTGCTAAGAGGTATTGTAAATGCGCCATGGTATATCAGAAATAGCGATATCCACAGAGACCTTGGCATTAAAACAATCGAAGACGAAATTCAAACCTACGCGAGAAAGCATAGAAGTCGACTAGAAAGTCACGTAAATATTACAGTCCTCCAACTTTTGGAAGAAAGAAATTTACTGCGCCGTCTACAAAGAACCAAACCTTTAGACCTAGCGCGATAAGTAACCGCGTCTTAACTGCGGAGCTGGCAGGAACTTCTAATGGGAAGGTGCCTGCAAAACGTCATTATTTCGCGAAACGAAAACTACTTGATAAGTCGAATACTTAGTTGTAGTAAAAATAAGAACAAGTCTGTTTTGAAGGGAGGTTTTTTAGTGGGTAAGAATCCCACACTACTATGAGCACGCGCTGTCGATCCTCATAGTGTCTTGTTGAAGATTTTCACCTACCCTCGGAAAAAAAAAAAAAAAAAAAAAAAAAAAAAATATTCCACCATCAAACAACGAAAATCTAACCGAAATTATCAAAGCGATCGGAAACACAATAAAACAGGAAGTAACAAACGCGGATATAACAGATATATACCGCACAAGAACAAAAAATACCGAACGCTCCTCAATTGTCGCCACTTTTAACAGCAGAACAACGAACCGTTGTGTCGAGCAAGATAGACGTGTGTATAAGAGCTAGTGTAAATTACTTTTTTTTTTTAAACTATTCGGCGGGTTTAATAGAAGCATTTTAAGTGGTTTTACTAAACCTCTTTCATATATCGAACTTTAAAATAACGAGTCGATAATATGGATGGTTTTTGTGGTAAATGCGACAAAGGCTTTAGTCGCGGTGATTCTCAAATCGTACCGTGTAGCGGGTTATGCAAAAAATTGTTTCACCGTACTTGCTGTGAAGATCAACTGTCGGAATACGACCTGGGAATTTTAAAAAACAAACGAAGTCTCGGATACTATTGTGTGGAGTGTAAAATAATTTCGGGAAAATTATTGAAGCAATATGATTATATGTTAGAGTCACAACAATTCAAATATGAAAAAGTGATAGAGGTGCTTAACTTAAACGTATCGATGTTGTCAAATCAAATTACGGAATTAAAACAAATAATGCAAAATGAACTGTTAAAGAAGTGTGAAAGTGAAAAAGATAATAATCTGAATGAAGGAGTGCAATCTATTTCAAAAACGGTTAACGAACTTAAACATGAACTAATTATGAAAACAAAAAAAGGTGCGAGTGAGAAGGATAGTATGATTAAGGAAAGTGTCGAATATATTTCAAAATCGGTTAATGAAATAAAAAATGAAATGAAAAAAGTGAATAAGGGTTCTTCAGAAAAGGAAGATAAGAGACAAAAGGAGAAATCATTCTCTGAAGTCCTAAGAAATAGGGAACCGGCTGTCCTTATCTATCCAAAAAGAAGCAATCAGGTAGCAAGTGAAACAAGAAAAGAAATTAAAGCAAACATTGATCCAACAACAATTAACATTGACAGTGTCGTAAACAAATCCAAAGGCGGCATTGCCATTCGATGTGCGGACAAAAATTCGTTAGAGAAATTAAAAAGCCAAGTTGAAAATAAATTAAATAAGAACTATGAAGTAAAACTACCATCATTAGTTAAACCAAAAGTGTGCATTTTGAACATCGAGAATGATGAAGTCGAAAATGAGGTTTTAAATAAAATTAAATCACAAAACACGGAGATAGCCAACTGCGAGATGTCGTTGGTTAAAATCTTTAGAAACAAAAACAAGTGGAGAAATTTAAATGTTGTGCTGGAAGTTGATAGTGAAAGCTTTACAAAAATTATGAGCTTAGAAAAAATTAGAGTTGGTTGGGTAAAGTGTCCAATCAGAGAATTTTACGATATTACGAGATGTTTTAATTGCCAAGGGTATAACCATAAAGCTGAAAAATGTAAAAATACAATAGCGTGTTCGAAATGCGGTGATAGCCATAAGTTCAAAGACTGTAAAAGTGAACTTGTAAAGTGTATCAATTGTATAAAAGCGAACGAAACTTTCGGGTTAAAGTATAACTGTGATCATGAAGCAAACGATAAAGAGTGTCCAGTTTTCTTAAGAAAACTTAAAGTTTTAAGAGAATCCATTAGATATTAGCAACCAAATGGGCTAAGATTGGTGTATCTTAACATTGAAGGTCTCATTAACAATTTCGAGGAGTTTAAAGTGCTGATACTGGGAAACAAATTTGATATTATTGTGTTGTCAGAAACTCATATTACCAAAGACATCTTAGACAAGGAGATCAAAGTACCGAACTATGCTTCATTCAGGTGTAACAGTTTGTCGTCTCATACAGGAGGAATTGTTATATACGTTAAAGATGAACTAAAATCAGTGTCATTGTCGAAGAAAGACGATAATATGAATGTGTGGTGGTTGTCCACTTATGTTATAACTAACAATTACACATGTGTAATAACCGGTGTTTATAGGTCACCAAGCTCTTCGGAAAAAATTTTTTGTGAAGAATTTGAACTATTATGCGAAGAGTTATGTGATGTACGGAAAGATACTATTATAGTGGGTGACTTTAATATTGACTGGTTTCAAATTAATAGCACGTATAGGAAAAATATTTTGCAATTCGGAAGTCAATTGGCGCGATTACAAATTAATAAGAAATAAGTACAAAAGTGAAATTAAGAAGTGTAAAGAATTATTTATTAAACAGAAAGTACAGTGTTCGACGGATCAAAAAGCTATGTGGAAAAATTTAAAAAGATATGTTCTAAAGGACGAAAAATGTAGTGAAATAAAAAGTATTCAGTTTAATAACCAGTGTTTCGACGATAATAAAGTCATAGCTAACAAATTTAATGACTTCTTTATTGAAAGTATAGTGTCAATAAGTGTTTCTATTCCATCTGTGCCGTTCTGTAATAATGTCATTGATACAAATTTGGTCTTTAACTTTCAATTTGTGACGCTCCAAGATGTTAAAGTAATTTTAAAGGAAATGAAAAACAAAGTTGACTTTACATATATGAGCCCCAGGAGATTTCTTGACAGCTACGATATACTCGGACCAGCTTTATTAATGATTATTAATAAATCATTAGAAACCAAGGTATTCCCAAAATCGTGGAAGAAATCTTTAGTGACGCCTATAGAAAAAATATGCAATACTAAACTATGTGAAGAGTTTCGTCCTGTTAATTCGTTGCCATTATGTGAAAAAGTGTTTGAAAAAATCGTCTTTAAACAGTTAAATAATTATTTTGAATCAAACAAATTAATAATTGACATTCAGTCAGGTTTCTGAAAGAACCATTCGTGTGAAAGTGCAATCAATTTGATTATTAACAATTTTAAGGAAGAAACCGACCAAGGGAACAAAGTGTTATGTGTTTTTCTCGATTTAAAACGAGCATTTGAAACAATAGACAGAGAAATTTTAATAGATAAGCTTAAACGGTATGGAATTAAGGGAGGTGAAAGTGAGTGGTTCAAATCATACCTCAGTAATAGAACCCAATGTGTAAAGGTCAATAGTGAATTATCATGTCCAAAAAGTGTAATGTTTGGTGTCCCTCAAGGATCGGTGTTGGGAACATTATTGTTTATAATATACATCAATGACATGAAAAGTGCAATAACAAATGGAAAGCTTGCATTGTTTGCTGATGATGCGGTGATATACGTTGCGGGTAAAAATGCTTTTGAATGTCAACAAAAAATGCAACAGGACCTGGAAAGTGTTTCCGAATGGCTGAAGATGAATAAATTGAAACTGAATGTGACCAAAACCAAACAACTTATCATAAATGAACGACAAGGAGATGATGTAAGACTGAGAATTGACGGTGAAATTATTGAACAAATTAATGAAATCAAGTATTTAGGTATAACAATCGATGATAAAATGACTTTTAGCAATCATGTTGATTACTTATGTAAAAAAATTGCAAAAAAGATAGGTTTTTTGAAAAGAATAAGAAATGACATATCTACATTGAGTGCAATAAATATTTATAACATAATAATTAAACCACACTTCGAGTACTGTTCCTCAATTTTGTTTTTATGTGCAGATAGTATAGTACAAAGATTGCAATTGTTGCAAAATAAAGCCATGAGGTGTATTTTAAAGTGCAATAGATATGTGTCAATTCGTTTTATGTTAAATTCGTTAAAATGGTTGTCAGTCAAACAGAGAATTATAATGAATGTTTTATTGTTAATCTATAGAATTAAAAATAACTTAATGCCTATTTACTTATTAAATTATGTGCAATATATTCGTGATGTACAGCCCTATTTATTAAGATCAGCTAATAATTTTAGACTACCAAACTTTTTGAAAGGAAGATCTCAAAATTCTTTGCAATATAAAGGCTTCAAAATGTTTAATGAATTGCCAATTATTATAAGAAATGAAACAAATCTAGCAGCTTTCAAAAGAAGTATTATCAATTATGTTAAAGACAATTTTTAAGTTTAAAACTCTTATACAAGACAAAAACACTATTTGTAAAATGATTTATGTACATATATGGCTAAATGGTTTTTTTTACAAAAGCCAAATAAATAAATAAACTAACTAACTAGCAGTATAACAAAAACGAATTTCGTAAAAAATGCCCGTGCGACTCGTCCACTGATAATTTCTAAAATCAATCAAAACATGGATAGCAGTGCAAAACTGATCGAGGCTAATTCCAACAACAATGTTTTCATCAACAATATGCTCACAGGTTTGAACAAACAGTTGTTGTGGCAGACAAAGAAGAAGGCAAGAGAGGAAGGTTGGACATTTGTGTGGGAGAGTGCTGGAAAAGTATTCGCGCGCAGAGAGGAAAATGCTGAGGCTTTGTTTATACAGTCCATGACTGATATAAATAAAATCAAACGCAATTAATTTAATTGTATAAATGCTTGCGTGATCGAATTGACTTATGTGACAATGGATATGGATGATAACGTCAATATCGAAGAAGATCTGTTTGATTTAAATTTTATGGAGTTTTTAGATTTCAATCAAGCTGAAAACGAATTAAGGAAATTGAGTTCTTGTTGTTTATGTATGAATATAAGATCGTTGAGAAAAAATTGGGATGTTTTCTGTGCATATGTAAGTCCGATTCTGAATTATGTCGATATAATTGTCCTAGTGGAAATAAACATAAAAAAAGAAGAAAATAGTTTGTATTGTATTGATGGTTTCTGTTCAGAGTTTAGTAATAGAGATAAAAGAAGAGGTGGAGGTATTGCGATGTACATAAAAAATCACATAAAATACGAAAGGTTAAATATTGAGACTGCAGCCTATGAACATTTAACAGTGAAAATTAATGTAAATAGAAAAAAGAAAATAGTCTGTGGAATTTATAGACCGCCGAATCATACTGAAAGTGAATTCATCGAAGAGCTCTCTAAAATCACAAGCGCGAAAGAAACAAATGATGATATAATCATTTTGGGGCGATATGAACATAAATATTAGAGATAGTACGAAACATTACGTCCTTAGCTAGCAAGAAATACTGGCTTCAAATGGACTGCATAATGTCATTAAGAAAGCAACGAGAATAGATCTAAATATAGGAAGCCGCATGTTATGCATATGCATGCATTTTTTATCCATCATCGTTTCTCTGGCAACAAAGAGATAAAATTGCACACAAGCAATTTGTTATGCTGTTGACCGGATGCGTGTGGCAAAACAAAGGGCGATCGTAATATGATCGATTTGTTTATATTACCAACGGATATCTGTTGGTGATTACGCTGCGAAACTCAAAACGAGTGTGGGTAGAGAAGTGTATAATGTGCATAACGTCGACCATAAGATTTTTAGTATATACTCAATCCTCGAATAATAAAGAACAACTTTATTCTTAACGAACCAGATTATTTCTTTATTTCACATAATTTTCCACTACGCATAACAGAAATTTGGTGGCAGCGGTAAAATTTCATAACAGTGGACGAAGTCGATAATAATTCCTAAATTCTCTGGGGTTATTTGCAAATTCGGTGTTCGGGTCACGTGAAAAGCCAACTACAAGTAATAATTAAAAAGAAAACTAACAAACTGGAGCGAGTGTTGTGAAAGAAAAGTAAAGTCATAGTGTTCAAAACAAGGAGGTATATAACTCAAAGTGGAAAACTAATCTCTGGGACTATTTACAAATCCGGTGTTCGGTTCGAGAAAAAAAATATTCTGGAAAAAATAAAAAAATAAGAAACAAAACAAAAAATAACAAACTGTATCGTGAGAAAAAATAATAAGGTGTATAAGGCAAATTGATATCTAAAGTGGAAGGTTTTCAATTAATGTATAATTAAAATAATAAGACATTTCATCAAGCAAGAAAAAGAAGGAAGAAACACCAAAGCAGCAACAACAGAACGTACCAGCATCAAGAAAATGGCAGGAAAATTTATTTTATTATGCATGTGAGTTTATCAGTTTAAGTTTTAAATTTGGTTTTAGTATAACTAATTTCATTAGTTTTGAAATAAAATATAGTTTTATCCATTTAATTTATCAATTCTATCAATTTAAGTTCTAACTTTGGTTCTTGGCATAATAGTGATTGGGTAGTAATTAAATCTCATTAGTTTTGAAATAGAATATAGTTTTATCCAATATCGAGATGAGCGAGGCTAGTAAGAACTCTGTAATCACTGAGGTTGATTTTAATGTAGAAACATTAAAAAGAAATTTTTCTTGTATAGGAGAAATTAGTACAAAAACTACCGAACTAACATTGTTGGAAATCTTGCAAAACGAACAGATAACTTTTGGTAAAGAACCAGAAAATTATAGGGTATTTTATAACCAACGTAGTTACCCTCGCAAAAGATTTATTTTGTTACTATTAGACGACATACAGAATCCTGATATTATAGAGAAAGATCTTCTCACAAAGATAGCTAATTTAAATGTAGGAACTAACATTCCATCGTTAACAGCGGGAACTACAGTAGACATAGCTGAGAAAATTAGGAACACCAACATTACAAGTGAGAAAGGAGCAATTCCAAAACCAACCAAAAATAATAAGCCTCCTGGATTAGAATTCTGCACAGATAGAAATAGTCTTATGGATAATTTCCATAGCAACCCAGAACCAAATAGGTCGGTTCCTCCCTCATGTCCAGAAAGAATTCACGAAACTCAAATTATGAGTTTAGAAAATTTGATTAAAATAATCAATTATTTTGATAGTGACCCTAGTAAGGCACATAATTTCATACAAAATTGCGATAACGCAATGGAGTTAGCAACACAGCAACAAAAGTTTTGTTTGTTGCCGATCATTAAAAGTAGAATATCTGGTAATGCGGAAATCCTATTAATGAACAAAAAAATTAATTCTTGGGAGAGTCTTAAGTATGAACTGAATAGAGTATTTAGGGAAACACATTCCAGTATGCAACTGCATTCTGAAATGACAAAACTTAGACAAGGACCATCTGAAACGGTCATTCAATATACACAAAGATGTGAAACATTAACGCGTAGGCGTATTCAATCCTTGTATAATGAAAATTTTCAAGATACAACATACGATGGACAGGTAGTAGCTGTTCATAAAGATATGCTAAATGCTTATATCTTCGGGTTGCAAAAAGAATTGGGTACTTTCGTCAATACCCAAAGACCAAAATCAATGGCAGAAGCTTCTCAGCTCGCCATGGAAGAGGAAAATAGGCTAGGTTATTATAAAATTACAAACAGAGATTATACAGGTCGAAATTTGATACGTATTAACCACGCAGTCGTGAAGTGTTTTAATTGTGGACGGACAGGACATATTGCACGAAATTGTTTCCGTAATAAAAAGACACAAATATCTGAAGGTAGAAACAACAATGACTATAATAGAAGTATGAAAAATAAGGAAGAAAGTAGAAGTAATTATGAAAAGAAGAAATTCAATCAACGAAAAGATTATAAAATTGCTGAAGTACCTATGCGTGAAATTGGTACCAATTTTCGAGTAAAGAAACAGTGAGAGGGTCTGTTTCTAATTTTGCACAAAGCCCTCACATAAACATGAAATATGATGGTGAAGAAGATAGGTTTTTGATTGACACAGGAGCAAGTATTAGTTTAATAAAAGAGAAGTGTATCTATAGAGAAGATGTTAATTTCGAAGATGTAATGTATTTCAAGGGAATAGGAAGATCTAATAGAAGTAGTATAGGAAGTGTTGAAATAGAAACAGAATACAAAAATTATTTTAAGTTGAAAATGAAGTTTTATGTTATCAAGGAAGATGTCATTGGATTCTATGATGGTATAGTTGGAAATGATTTTCTTGTGAGGAATGGTTTTTGCATTAATTATCGGGATAATACATTAAGTAATGGAAATATTACTATGGATTTAGTTACGAGTTTAAACGCAGTGAACCAACGGATTGAAACTAATAATATTTCAAGCGCATTCACAGCGTCCATTAACTCTAGACGTAGCGAAATAGGTTCGGAACGTTTTAAAGAAATATGGAAAAATATAAGAAAGGATCATTTGAAGAATGAATCCGAGATAAATTCATTAAAAGATATAATTAAAGATTTTGAAGATATTTTCAGTTTAGAAGGCGAATCACTGACAGAAACATCCATGATAAAGCATAGAATTAGAACGATCGATAGTTCTCCAATTAACGCAAAGACGTATCGATATCCGAAGGTCCACGAGGACGAGGTCAGTAAACAAATTCAGAAACTCCTTGAAGAAGGTATAATACGCCATAGCAAATCGCCTTGGTCCAGTCCATTACGGATCGTTCCAAAAAAAACCGATGCTAGTGGTAAGACTAAATGGAGAATGGTCATTGATTTTCGAAAATTGAACGAAATCACGATCAACGATAACTATCCGATCCCCAATATTCAGGAGATATTGGATAAATTAGGTCAAGCCAAGTTTTTTACAACTTTGGATTTGAAGTCAGGATTTCATCAAATTCCTCTTACCGAAGATAGCATTGAGAAAACGGCATTCTCAACACCATATGGTCACTTCGAATTCACTCGAATGCCATTTGGTCTTAAAAATGCACCGGCTTGTTTTCAGCGCATGATGAATACTGTCTTGAACGAACTACAAGGAAAGGATTGTTTTGTTTATTTAGACGACATTGTGATCTTTGGCAAATCATTAGAAGAACATAACAAAAAGTTAATAAATGTTCTTAAACGATTAAGAATTGCTAATCTAAAAATTCAAATGGACAAATCAGAGTTTGTCAAAAGGGAAGTAGATTATTTAGGGCATACAATTACAAGTAATGGGGTAAGACCAAATCAAAATAAAGTAGAAGCGATTAGTAAACTTCAAGCTCCAACAAATCAAAAGGGAATAAAATCATTCATGGGAATGGTTGGTTACTATAGGAAGTTTATTAAAGATTTTAGTATTATAGCCTCCCCGTTGTATAAATTATTGAAGAAAGATACCGTATGGAATTGGACAGATTTACAGCAGAATGCGTTTGAGAAACTTAAAACTGAGTTAAAAAGTTTTGCTATGTTACAATACCCTGATTATAATAGGACTTTTATTGTAACCACAGATGCCAGTAATTGTGGAATAGGCGCTGTTCTATCTCAAGAACGAAACGGTAAAGATATGCCTATACATTTCATTAGTAGAACATTAAATTCAGCAGAATCTAACTACAGTACGACGGAAAAAGAATGCCTAGCTATTGTTTGGGCAGTTCAACACTTTAGACCGTATCTATATGGGAAAAGATTTATCATAAAAACTGATCACAGACCTTTGACTTGGCTGTTCAATGTCAAAGATCCTGGATCTCGTTTAGTTCGTTGGCGATTAAGACTTGAAGAATATGATTATGAGATAAAATACAAGAAAGGTGTAGACAACGTCGTGGCAGATGAATTAAGTCGAAATGTGATTTACCCAGTACAAACACGAAACGATGCAAAAACTAAAGAACTAATATCAGAAATTTTTGGTAGTGATTTATCAGATGAAGAAAGTGATGAAACAGCATTAAGAAGAATCTATGAAGAAGAATGTAGGAAAATACCTAATATAAGTGATACGATTAGAGAAGAATTAGATGAAGAAGTAGCAAACAAAAATAGAGAGGAAGACACACACACCGACATGGAAATGGATGTGGAAGTTGTTAATGATGTCGAGGAACAGCAGAAAGTTATTAAAGAAAATCATGAAGGATTAATAGGTGGTCATGGAGGACAAAAGGTTACAATATCCAGAATAAAGGAAAGATTTTATTGGAAAGGTTTGAACAAAGATGTCATAGAATATATATCAAAATGCGTGCAATGTCAAAAACAAAAGATAAATAGGCATCCTGGAAGAAATCCCATGAAAATAACATCTGCAGCAGATTGCGCTTTGCAAAAAGTGGCAATGGATTTAACAGGTCCATACAAAGAAAATAATAGAACTATTTACAGTTTAACCATTCAGGACGATTTAAGTAAGTATATAAAATTTATACCTATAGAGGATAAAAGAAGTGAAACAATTGCGAGAGCTTTTACGGATCATTGGATCTTATATTTCGGGATTCCTCAATATATCCTAACAGACAATGGTGGTGAATTTATTAACGAAGTAATGGCAGAACTTTGCAAAATGTTTAAAATAAAGCATCTTAGAACAAGTAGTGCATATCCTCAGAGTAATGGCTCAGCCGAAAGGGCACATGCAAAGCTGGGAGAATATTTAAGGACTATGATCAAGGATAAAACGAAACCGGAATATTCGAAACTTTTCAGGTACGCAGCTTTCAGTCACAATACTGCAAAACATAGCAGTACGGGTTTTACGCCCCATGAAGTTTTATTTGATAGAAAGGTCAACTTGCCCAGTGAGTTCGGAAATCTGAAATTTAAGACTACGACTGATTACATCCAAGAGTTACAACTAAAATTATGTAGAATAGAATCAGAAGTGAAAAGAAATCTAATAAAGTAAAAACTAAAGTCAAAAGAGCGATACGATAGGAAATTAGGTTCTAAAATAAAAGATTTTCAGGTTAAAGATCTAATATTGGTAGAAAACGATAAAAGAGATAAGTTCGGAGAAAAATACTCTGGACCTTTTAAGATTTTGAAAATAGTAGGAGATTCTGTAGTTATAAAAAGAAACCATAAGTATTTAAAATATAATAAGAGTAAAATTAAACATTTTACTTCTCGTGACCAAGAGTTATGAATTCAACATTTTTCACAGGTTAACCATCGATATTGTTTATGCAGTTTCGTTCAGCAAATTTGAGTCAAGCGGAGTATATTTTAAAAACATAGGATACACACATATGAAAGCAGGAGAAATTCAAGTAATTAATACGATCGATTTGCAGGAAATAGAAAATGTAATAATTAAAATAGATTCGAATATAAAGGAAATCAGTAATGTATGTATAGACTATAAGCAAGAATGTAGCACATTGGAAGAAAACGTTTCTAAACATTTAGATAAAATAAAAAGAAGAATAACTGACATTAAAGACATTTTAGGTTTTAAGGTAGACAATAGGAAAAAACGAGGTCTGATTAATATTGTAGGTTCAGGATTAAAAGTGTTATTCGGTACTATGGATAAAACAGACGCAGAACATATCGAAGATAGTATTTTAAAACTAAAGAGACAGAACGACCATACAAAAGATGTTCAAATTTCTAATATACAATTAATGAAGACTCTTAACGAACAAAATCTTGTATTGCATAGTAGTTACCACAAACAAGAGGAAAAGATTAATGATATAATAAATAAAATTAATAACAATAACGGAGTTATACTATTGAGATATTTTGAGGAACTCAAATCTAATATTTTAGATAAAACCATGGAACTAGATATTGAAACGGATATTGTTTTACAAGCCGTATTGTTGTTGAAACCAGGCATAGTACATCCAATCATTATTAAACCAAGTAAATTAATCGAAATTTTAAGTCAACATAAAAATAAAGAAAACCTCTTATATGAACCGGTAATTGAAAATTATAATTACATTATAAAAGAAACCCAAGTAAAGGCATATATGGCAGGAAAAGAAATAAGAATAATTTTAGAAATACCAATTATAAATAATGTAACATTTACCACATATGAATTAATATACATACCTATATTAAAAGATAACAATATGCTTATGTTAGACAGTAAAGATAAATACTTTTTGATCAGTGAAGAGACCAATGCTTTTACTACATCATTTATTAAAGAAGATTGTACAAAGATTGCAAACTATTTTATTTGTAATAACTTCATAGCGCATAGTACTTTTAAAGTTGATAATTGTGTAAAAGACATTTATATTAAAAAATTAACCAAATCCTGTAAAATTAATAAATTGCCATATGAAGTCGAAGAATTTCACAAAATTAGCGAAAACAACTATATATATGCATTAAGCAAACCTGTTAAATTTATGGAAGATTGCAATAATAATATAAAATATGAAACTTTGCGTGATGTAGGAAATCTTTTACTAAATCCTAATTGTATATTTGCATCGTCTGATACTCATTTAATAACAGATAATAAAACTATAACAGAAAGAAATGGTGACAAGTATCACTTTTATATTGAAGATTCTTTTGAAAATGTAAAATTTGATCCCAAATATAAACCAGAAATAATTGGAAAATTGAATTTAAAAGATATGAATATCTTAAAAGATTTATCAGTTGATCTAAAAATAGCAGAAATGAATGCTTATAAAAAATTTTCAGATTTTGTTAAAACTCCTGAAGTTAGTATCTCTTCAGCAATGTTTATTTTAGTATTAATATCTATTATTGTATTGTATTGTTTTAGAAACAGATTGAAATATGCTTGTAACGTAAAGAAAGTCAGACGAGATCAAACGCATAGCAGATCAAGAAGCATTGGAAATAGTATATTAAGTGTTAACGAAAGAAATCTAAATATGAGAAGTCTAAATGGTTCTTCAATGGAACTAAATTATTAAAGAATTTAATTGTAAAACAAAAATCTCTTTAAAGATTATTGTTTATTTTTAAGAAGGGAGGTGTTATGCATATGCATGCATTTTTTATCCATCATCGTTTCTCTGGCAACAAAGAGATAAAATTGCACACAAGCAATTTGTTATGCTGTTGACCGGATGCGTGTGGCAAAACAAAGGGCGATCGTAATATGATCGATTTGTTTATATTACCAACGGATATCTGTTGGTGATTACGCTGCGAAACTCAAAACGAGTGTGGGTAGAGAAGTGTATAATGTGCATAACGTCGACCATAAGAATTTTAGTATATACTCAATCCTCGAATAATAAAGAACAACTTTATTCTTAACGAACCAGATTATTTCTTTATTTCACATAATTTTCCACTACGCATAACACGCACACTGATCGACCACATATTGGTTAACCTATCACAGCTCAAAATATTCCCGGCTATAGTCCAAAGCAATATATCAGATCACTACAGCATTATTTATGGTATCTATAATGAGTGTCCATCAAATAATGCCCAACCATCGCGATCGCATATTAAAACTGGAAAAGTGAATGAGCTGATTAGAGCTACCGACTGGACACCGATGTTTGCAGAAAGGGACACTGAAACTTTTTTTGATGCAATAGTTAAAAAGATGGCCGATATATATAAAAACTCGACGGTAATCGATAAAAAGAAAACTCGAAGAAAAATTGCCGATTGGATTACAAGAGACAGGGATCGATTGTATCGCAGATGGAGGAGTAATCGAAATAATAGAAACTACGAGACCGAGTACAAAAGGTTGCGCAACCAAGTCAACAAAAAAATATGTAGAAGCAGGGAAGAATACTATAAAAGAAAGTTCGAGCAAGTAAAATGTGATCCGAAGAAAATGTGGGCGCTCATAAATGAAGTACTAGGACGAAAGAAGCCATCGATAGATGAAACAATCGTGAAAAACTTGTCATCCAATACGAATGTTATTGATTTGGCCGATACATTTGCGAACTTTTTTTACACAACAAGCAGCATCAATAATCCACGTATGTAGCAAAACAACATCCAGCCACCAGAACATATTTTTGAGGGACACAATTTACTTGTGAGATACAGACTGTACGGAGGTAGCAAATCTAATAGCTCGCTTAAATATCCAAAAGGCACCTGGGGCAGATGGTATTAGAGCTATAGACATAAAATCAAATGTCGATATTTTTGCGCCCATAATTACGAATTTTATAAATATGAGCTTTAATACCTCCACGGTGCCAAAAAAGCTCAAAGAGGCACTTGTTAAACCTATTTACAAGGGAGGAGCCAAAAATGAGATAGCAAACTATCGTCCGATTGCAATATTGCCGGTGATAGAAAAGATCTTGGAGCAAATCATCGTAGATCGAATATGGAAATTTGTTGATAAGCATAAGCTAATAAGCAAGAACCAGTATGGGTTTCAAAAGGGAAAAAGCACCAACCAACTTCTCGGCGATTTCGCAAACCTGGTTAACAGCAGCCTTAACAAATGTCACCACGTGTTAGTGCTCTTCTTAGACTTAAGTAAAGCATTCGATACCCTCGACCACACTAAACTCATCGAAGCATTATAAAGAATAGGAATCAGAGGAAAACTAGTAGACTGGTTGAGAGACTATCTCAGAAGGAGGACATTTCGCGTGGGAATCAAAGGTCACTGCAGCAAAGCCAACACTGTGCAGTATGGAGTACCACAAGGCTCTAAACTTGGACCCCTATTGTTCATATTGTACACCAACGAACTACTAAAATCCTTCAAGATGAGCGTTCCCTTCGCATATGCAGATGACACGGCGATCGTTGTCTGCCACAAGTCAATCATTGAAGCAGCAAGGATAATGCAGACAGAGTTTGACGGAGCGGGGAAATGGTGCCACGATAATAAGCTCGTAACTAATGCAGCAAAAACGAAACTATTGCATATTCGTAGTCCACAGTACCCAAAATCAGAAATAAATATAAAGTCATTCAATTGCACCGATCCAAGCAACTGCCAAGTTATATGTGGTAACCGCGTGGTATGGAAAGTCTTTTGTTCACAAATTCAGTAAGCCGTTTATTCAATATACGAGTAGAGTTACAAGTTTTAAGTTAGAGGGAGGACAACCAACTGACTCATTACGGAGGGTGAGAACTGCTTCATGGTACATAGAGAACAACTATATAAGTGTTGCCATTATTCCCCAATAGTATACAATACTACAATCTCCCCCCTTAGTTGGATGTCCTTTACAATATAGAAAAAAAAAAAAAAAAAGAAACAAAAATATACCTATGTACACTTTAGTGTGTAATAGAAACGTGAGTAGTGATAGCAAAATTACAAAAATAAGATAATAATATGTTACATGATTACATCAATAATATTCTTTACATATAACCATACGTAGTTAATTCTTCCGTGGTCTTAAAAAATATCTACATGTAGGAGTATTTATATCTTCTGTGTTATTTTGTTCTTTAACATTTTCCTGCCTAGATTCATTTAACTGTTCTACAGTTTCTTCTATGTTTGCATTAATTATAGAACTTTGTTCCTTAAAATTATCATCCGTGACTACACTCGGTAAATAATTTTCTAAAGGATTTTCGTTGCAACTTATTATTTGATTGACATGCCGTTTCCATTTTTTTAACGTATTAACTGGCTGCACCAAATAGATTTGTTTACCTAGCCTTTGTAAGATAATAGCTTTGATCTAAACCATTTTATTTGAATTTGAATAATCCTTAACCATAACAATATCACGGATTTCAAAAAGTTTTCTATTTACTCCCTTATAACCTTGTTTTTGATTACTTTGACTTTTTTTTATGTTAGTACTCGCTTTTTCTATACTACCGATTTCTTTATTTCTTTTAGGATTCATTATATCTAATCTCGTTCTCAGCTTTCTTTTAAACATTAATTCGGATGGCGATAAGCCTGTACTAGTATGAATAGTGTTACTGTAATCTAAAAGAAATGCATTTAAAGCAGTATCCACATTTAGATGCTGATTTTTATTGATAAGTGAGCGCTTCAGTGCATTTTTTATAATTTTCACTGCATTTTCAGCTTGCCCGTTGGTCGCTGGATTTCCTACAGGTGTTGTGGTATGCCGTATGCCATTAAGTCTAAGGAAGTTACTGAATTCCTTTGATACAAAAGACGTACCGTTATCGGAAACGATTTCTCTAGGTAATCCAAAACGAGCAAACACTGGCCGTATTTTTTCAATGGTGGCCTGACTCGTGATGTTTTTACCCATGTCGATGCATTCGATCCATTTACTATGACTATCCACCATTACTAGAAACCATTTACTCATAAAAGGACCCATAAAGTCTATGTGCACCCGATCCCAGGGTTCTTCTGGCCACTCCCAATTTATTAATTTGCTTTTGGGTGGATCGTTTCTAGTCTTCAGCACTGCTCACATGACTTTGCCATATTTTCTAACTCCTTATCAAGTCCTGGCCACCAACAATACTCCCTTGCCATTGCCTTCATCTTACTTATTCCCATGTGAGATTTGTGCACTTCTTCTAAGATCTGAATTTGTAATGATACCGGCACGATTATTCTATAGCCCCAAAACAAACATCCTGCTTCTATGCTGAGCTCTTGAATACGCTGGAAATAGGGACGTAACTTTTCATCACCATTGAATTGCAACCATCCGGATTGTATTAAAGATTTTACGGCACTAAGAATCTCATCTTTATCCGTTTCCTCCCTAACTACTTCTACAGTCACTGGCAATCGTCCTAGTTCTTTGACATAGTTGATATAAAGTACATCAATACTTTCCTCTACCTCTGTGCTGTTCTCACATGGGAAACGCGAAAAATAGTCGGCCGCATTATTCACCGATTTAATGCACTGAATTTCAAATTGGTAACCTGATAAAAAAAGAGCTATTCTTTGGAGTCTATTAGCTGCCATCATAGGGATTCCTTTTTTCGGGCCTAAGATGTGCATCAGTGGTTTATTGTCAGTAACTAGTGTAAATTTCCTACCATACAAATAGTGATGGAACTTTTTTACCCCGAAATATATTGCCAGAGCCTCTCTATCTAATTGGGAATAGTTTTGTTCACTTCCCGTTAACTTTCTGCATGCAAATTCTATTGGACGTTCAAGACCATTGCTATATATTTGAGATAAAATAGCTCCTAACCCTACTGGACTTGCATCCACCGTCAATTTCGTTGGAAGGTTCAGATCGAATTGAGCTAAAGCTCGATTTGACAGCAACTCTCTTTTAATTTTTTGTACTGCATTAGAGTGCTTATCTGTCCACACAAATTTGGAGCCCTGCTTTAACAATTCGTATAACGGTGCGCATATGGTCGTTAGGTTGGGTAAAAATTTCCTATAAAAGTTTATTACCCCCAAAAATGATTGTACTTCTTTGATATTTTTTGGATCCTGCATTGAAGCAATTAGTTCCACCTTTTTTGAGCACAAATGTAGTCCATTCTCATCAATTACATGACCCAAATAATTAATGGATTTTGCGAAAAACTCACATTTGTCCTTACCTAATTTGAAACCCGCATCTCTCAATATACTTAGAACTCTCCTCAACCTTATCATGTGCATTCTCCTATTGGGAACCGTTACCAAAATATCATCTAAAAATACAACAACGCCTTCCACTCCCATTAATAAACTTTCCATGACTCTCTGGAAAATTGCTGGAGCGGAAGCCAACCCATACACCAGCCTCGTATAGCGATATAGACCTTTAGTAGTTGATATTGTGGTCATATTTCTACTCTTGGGGTCTAATTCTAATTGTTGATAAGCCATGGATAAATCTAATTTAGAAAACTCTTTTCCACCATGGAGTTGTGAAAATAATTCCTCGGTACGGGGTAAGGGGTACTTATCAACTTTTAGCTGGGGGTTTACTGATATTTTAAAATCTCCACAAATGCGGACTTCTCCTGACTTTTTCAAAATTGGAACAATTGGAGTTCCTCATTCACTAAAATTAACCTTTTCCAAAACCCCCAACCTGATCAATTTGTCTATTTCTTTTTCGACCTTCTCCTTTAAAGCAAGAGGAATTTGCCTTGGTTTGAAAAATTTCGGCTTAGCATCTTCTTTCATGCATAATGAAACCGTGCCTTTCTTAAATTTACCGAGCTCTTCGTTAAATAAATCGCTAAATTGATCTAGTAACACACTTTCATCACTGTTTTTTGAATCATGTAGGAAATATAAATTCGTGAAACCTATATTAAAAACTTTTATGAAATTACGTCCAAGCAATGGTGGACCACCCTTTTCCACGACCATAACTTCCAAATTCTTACAAGAATTGTTATAGGTTACCGGCATAACACAAACACCGTAAGGTTTTATTTTTGACCCATCATAAGTAGTTAATATCGCGTTTGTATTTTTTATTGCATGCATATCAAAGTACTCGCGATAAGTACTCAACGAAATAGCTGACTTGGATGCGCCTGTATCCAATTCCATAGACAAAGAAACACCATTCAATAAAACCCTAACCTTAATTGGCTCAGTATTATCACGATTAAATTGGAAATGATAAAGGCTTAGATCCGTATTGTTAATGTAATTTAAATCAGAGCTGTTGTTTGATTTGTGAGTACACATTCTTTGCAAATGTCCCCTTCTATTGCACTTATTGCATCTATACGATCTAAATTTACAATTATTTTCTATATGATTTTTTAACCCACAAACAGCGCACTGCCTTCCCCCGCTTCCGCTGCTTCCACTGCTTCCTCTGCTTTGCTCTTGAACTGGTTGAATTCCCCGTTGCATCGTTTGACGTCTCTCTTCAAAATTCTGCTTGAGGTGCGATAAACGGAACATTCCGTCAGCATTTGGCTCCTCCTTTATTACGACATCGTACTGATGTCTTACGCATTCAATTGTGTTAGCTGTCTCCACTGCTTTATCGAATGTCAAGTCCGTTACTTTTTCAAGAAATAACTTGTCTTTTGCCGGCCCCTTCTCTAGGCCCATTACAAACTTATCTCTCATAGCTGTTTCCAGCTCTACGCCAAACTCGCAACATACCGCCAACGTTCTCACTCTTGCTGCCCACTCGTTAATATGCTCCGTAGATTCTTTTGTCGCCGAATAAAATTTATACCGTTCAGCAAATCCCGAAACTATGGGTTTAAAATGTACATTGAACGCTGCACTTAATTTTTTAAATTCTGCTGCTTCAATTTTCACTGGGTGAATCAAACTTTGGAGTAGTTTATACGAACTTTCACTTAGAGCAGTCAAAAGAATGGCTTTCTTTTTATTCTCATCTTTAATGTCATTAGCTATAAAGAACTGACCAAGTTGGCAATTAAAAACTGACCAATCATTATGGTCATGATCGAAATTCTGCACAGATCCGAAATGAGACATTTCAGTATTACTTTTATGCAAATCACGCGCGTTTTAGGATTTTTCCTCGTCGCCACTGTGGTAACCGCGTGGTATGGAAAGTCTTTTGTTCACAAATTCAGTAAGCCGTTTATTCAATATACGAGTAGAGTTACAAGTTTTTAGTTAGAGGGAGGACAACCAACTGACTCATTACGGAGGGTGAGAACTGCTTCATGGTACATAGAGAACAACTATATAAGTGTTGCCATTATTCCCACCTACAAATATCTGGGTGTAACGATTGACAATCATTTCTTATGGGAACCACACATACATGATCTACGAAAGAAGCTGAAAAGTTCTCTGTTTGCACTAGCTTGCCTGAAGAATAAGTCCTCAAGCTGTGTGCAAAAACAAGTGTACCACGCTCTTGTCGAGTCAAGGTTGAGATACGGCATACTGGCGTGGGGAGGTGCAGCAAATTCGCACATCGCGAAGCTTCAAAATATCCAAAACAAGGCGATCAAATTACTATCGGCAAGAAACAACGTGGATGGCAGAGTCAAGATTCTCACAGTAAATCAGTTATTCAGTATGACAGCAGCGTTGGAGTACTATGATGATGAACGTTTCCGAACTCTAGTCAATTATAACTTCAACACCAGAAGACGAGCAGAGGGGCTGTACCATCTTCCATCCTTCAGAAACGTATACGGCAAGCGTCAGCTAATGTACACCATTCCAAACATCCTAAATACTCTTCCAAACCATTTGCGAAATATAAATCACATCAATTTAAGAAAGAAGAGACTAAAAGAATATTTCCTTGAAATAATTACATAATCTTTTTTTAAAAAAACCACAAATTTTTTCTGTAATGTACATTTTTTCTAACCTTTTTTCTATTTTATTTAAAGAATACTTGAAAATGAATTACAACCAAACTTGCAAACTTATATGCACTTAGTTTAAATTACCCGTCACTCTTATGATAGCATTTAAATTATTTGATTTTTAAAAATAACCTCCTGCAGATAAGCCATATGGTTTCGCAGGTACAAACAAATATTGTAATAGAGATAAGACACATGAAATAAACTAAACTAAACTAAAAAAAAAAAAAAAAACTTAGCCTTGATCTACCTAATTTAGTTATCTGCCCAGATTTTCTGCGGTCTAATACAGGCCACAAGGCCTTAGACACCCTGTGACCATCTAAGTTTGACCATCTTAGATTAGCCGTGCGTGGAGGTAAAAATGTTATCTTGATTGGTTTTATTAAAATGGGATGTCAATCTGTCAAGGTTACTGGGTTTGAGGATTAGGCTTCTCCCATCGCATAAAGTCTGCTTTTGAGTGTTTTCTACAGGCAGGGTGACCTTACACTTACACTTGCCTTACACTTTTATGTAGCTTGAAGTAGTCATAACTACAAATCACAAATGGGTTGAGAGGTTGTTAATTCCTGATTACGAACCACTGATTTCTTACACACCTATACTTGCTCTGCTGCTCCTTTCCATGCACTTCCTTACAATTGATTCATCAATTCAGGTAAAGTCTTTGGATCATAAAAATATCCTTATTACTACTGATTGATTTGTTTTCATATCATATCATAACAAACAAGCAAACAAAGCCCTCCCTCATATCAACTCCCATTCTTCTCGAAATTTTCACTGATTTCCTCATGCATTTTTGAAAAATTTAGTTTGTTTCACTTATATGTCTGCATTCAATGTATCGACAATAGCCATTCACCACCATTCACTTGCTAACACTGTTTCAATTGTCAACAATAAGGACCACCTAGTCCCAAAAACCCAGCATCCACGATGACAGCCTTAAAAGGCCGCCCTGCAGCAAAACACGTTTTGGTTTAGGCCCTGGAACAATCGCCAGCGTTGACTGGGTGTAATTGTGCCATGTGCTTTGTGTCATTTACAGTGTTTGCCGATTTATGTAATGCTTTAGTCGATTCGCTATTCACCACCACCCTAGCCGGGACTGGGACCACAAAAACACAAAATTCAGAACTTTCTGCTGAAATTTTGGAAAATTTTCAATTCCGCACCGAGCCACCCACAAGCACGCCCCAAAATAGCAATTGAACGACTTCGACTAGAGTGTGTGCACACACATGTCGGACAATGTGTGTTCTGCATGTTTGCATCGAGTGAAAAGAGCTTTTAGATTGTATCTATGGGATTTTGATTCTGAGTATCGGGTTATTTTTTCTGCCGGCTTCCGGCCGAAAACGAAATTTTTTTTGTGCGCCACACTATCTACCTCCTCTGTTGCAGTTGTTAATGTGTTTGCAGTTTTTTTTTTCTTCAGCGTATCCTCAGCGTGTGCTCCATTAGGGAAGTTTTGCATATTTTTGAGGCAAAGTCTAGTGGATGTACTCGTGTGTCACAGCAGGAGGCTCCTTCCATGGAGCTGTATTGGGTGTGTGTGCAACATGAGGAGCAGACATTCGCTTGGCGGGCAATATGACGGAGGGAACACACGTTTTATCTACATGCTGTGTGAGAAATGTTCTCGAATGGTTTCAGTGTTACAAAAGTACTCATATTGGATGTTTTTGTTTTTGTTTTTGGTGGTCTGCCATTGAAATTAGCAGAGCAGCGAGGTAGGGAACAAAACGAATTTTCCAGTAAGAGGAGATGTATAACAGTGTGGAACATGCATTTTGATTGTGTAACGTGTCTTCAGAGCTTATTGGTATGAACAAATATTTGACGAAGGATTCTGAGTCGATACTGAGTGCAGGGACACTGCAGTTATATAAAATTATTCCAAGGAACTGGTACTGAACTTGTTGATTGCTTTGCAATCTACGAACGTATTGAAATCGTTCATAGATTGGTCTATAGAAATAGCGTATTAGATATAAATTCAAATTAATAAATTCGTGTACCTAACGAGCAGAACATCGACATTCATGATTTGATAGTTAAGTACATACACATTACTTACTACTTACTTATACTTACTTACTACATACACATGTTATGCAGTAATGTTTTGTATGAATATCTAGGAAATAGATTCGTTCATTATACGAAAAACCGTAATAAATCTTACAATAGGTATCACTTGAAAAAAACAACAATACAAGAGAAAGTTAAGAGATATTTCGTCTTAGGTACGTTTACCTGAAATTCTTCGATAAAAAAATAAAAAAAACAGGTACAACATAGGAAATACTATAATGTGGAGTACAACTTTGATAGGCATAGTTTCCGCTGCTGCATATTATTAACCGGATAGCTTCCGAAGATACAAAATAAACGATTCAAACTTCTATTGCAATCCTCGGCTTCGTTCATTACGTTATGCTGCCGCTTTAGAAGTAGTCTCCTGCACGTCCGAAACAGGCGAGGGGCAGATGTGGGGATAGTACGTGATCACCATCTTATGATAGCTACCCTCCAACTACGCACTGCTGCAGTTCGAAGATCCCAGACAACACAAGAATGCCCAGGTTCAACGTCGATGGACTTAGTGATCCCTCAGTGCACCAACAATTAAGGGGATTAGGGGCGGGGATATTCTCTGATTCCCTCAATGTTTCCAGGTCTTATCGACTTTCTGATTCATGCAGTGTCTTCCAGGCGGAAGTTTTTGCTGTACGTGAGGCTTGCCGCCTGCTAAGCAAACCTCTACACCCCTTAATACCATTGCCATCCTCATTGGCAGCTAAGCCGCTATCAAGGCTATAGTATCTGCCACTACATCCTCAAGACTAGTAGAACAGTGCAAAAAGGAACTCGCCTCGCTAGGTCATCGGTTAAGCATCTGTCTCCTTTGGGTTCCGGGTCACGGCAACGTTGAGGGAAATGAGCGAGCTGATGAACTCGCGAAGCAGGGATCTGCCCTTGATGTTTCCCTAGCAAAGGCGGTGAACGCTCTGTTGGGGGTCCTTAAGGGAGGCATTTTCGCGCATTATCTGCTAAAGGCTGATATTAGATGGCACGGAGTGTAGAACTGTGTCATCTCCAGGCAGACGTGACGCAAATACTTCCGGAAAAGAACGCAAGATCTACTAAATAGTAATCGTACAGATATTGCAAGAGTTCTGGCAGTTAGTACTGGCCATTGGCCCTTCGGGGTTCATGCGCCAGAATAAGTATTCCTTTTAATGTTCACTGTCGATGCTGCAATACTCCTAACAAGAAAGAAACTATCTTATACTTCATTTGTAAGTGTCCGGCTCTAGGCAAGGACAGACAGCTCACATTCGGTAAACCCTTTTTGACAACCTGATAGAATTAGCGGAGATTAGCATTGGTGACATTATCACTTTCCTCAATTCAACGGGGCGATTTGAATAATCTTTACTTCTTCTCCCTTTCCCTACAAGCCACGCCAATTTCACATCCGTTTAGGTCACTTGAGCTGTGGTATTAAAACGGCACTTTTTGTGCTAATTATGTATCAGCATGGTTTGCTGTTACAAACGCTTCTATCTACCTAGCTACCATGCTGAGATCCATAGGAGAGCAACTCTTCCCCCAAGGACCTGGTACTATGTGCAATACTATAAGAGAGGTCAATACAGAGAATATCTCATTAATTACTCTGGAGGAGCTGCTAAAGGCATACAGCAGGGTAGGTGACAATAATGCGCCCGCTCTCACGACGATCGGTTCTACGTACCAGAGCGACTTGGGAAGCTCATCCCGACCAAGGATCGTCCCCCCACCTCAGCAACGCATACACATATACTTTCATACACACCGAGCGAATGGAAAAGAATAGAAAGTCCAACAACATCACAAGTACGTACATTTTCCGTTTTTTATAACATGGGGCAGCCTCTCCCGGCTAGCCTGCTCCTCTCTATACTCCAGCGCGCCGGAATTGAATAGAACCCTGTACCTCGCATATGGCACTGTTCTGTATGTCACAGAGCCATCCACCGAAATGTAACATCAGTATGATGCAATCAATGCCTAGATTGGTGCCGCCCCCGGACCTGCTCAGGACTGAGAGACCACAGAGAATGGACCACAGATTTCACTGCAAGCTGCTGCCAACAACAGACCAGACAACAACAACAAGACCAACATCATCAACCAACCTCAACAAGATCAACGCAACCAACAAGTTTCAACATAATGCAACTTAACTTAACGGTCTCTCTCGGAAAATCACTGAACTGACTGACTATATGGAACGCAATAATATTCTCCTAGCTGCGATTCAGGAAACCAAGTTAACCGAAAAATTAAAATTGATGTCCACTATAACATCTTACGGGAAGACAGAACCATAAACAGGGGCGGAGGCCTCGCATTCGTCATTCACAATGAGGTTAGATATAGACATATTCAACTCCTAATGCCTGAAAACCAGGGCGACTGCCTCGATCAACAGGGCATTGCCATTAAATCGAGCGCAACCGAAATTGAAATTATAAATATCTACATCCCCCCCACCAGCTATTGCCTACCAGGCTACCGACCATGAATAGAACATCTTCTCAACGAGGGAGACCGCCTCATACTAGGGGACATCAACGCCCGCCATGACATCTGGCATTCATCCCTCGACAGGGATCAACGCGTCACTTACATCGCTGAACAAATCGATAACTCGGAATACGGCATCCTCAACGAAGCAACCGCTACGAGACTCGCTGGCTCTTGCTTGAGCTCTCCTGACATCAGCCTTGCAAGCCCATCCCTACTGACAGGTGCAAAATGGAAAACTGAAATCTCACGAAACTCTGACCACCTTCCAATAACAATTACCATAGAACGCTCAAACGAATTTCCGATTCCAGAAAAGAAAACTTTTATAAACTTCAACAAAGCCGACTGGTAAAATTTGACGACGTACTCTGACGACAAATTCAACAACCTCCCGACACTATTAAATGTCTACAATGGAGAAAAAATTTTCCACAAAATAATTAAAGATTCGACCTCACGATTCGTACCACCAGGAAGAATCTCCAAAATGCGACCCAACTTTCCAGCGACAGTAGCTGTACTAGCCAAACGAACGACACGAACGAGACTCCATCAGAGCGACCGACCCAACCAAATCCGAGAATTCAACAACTCAAGATCGAAATAACTCGCCTGGTGGATAAACACCGTAGGAAAAAATGGTCCGAACACCTGGAAAATTGCAACCTTAACGCAGGTGTCAAGAAGTAATCAGCAGCTCTATGCCCGCAACCATCCAAGACCATTGGCGTGCTGTGAAAAATGCTTTTACATCTGGTGCTGAAAGAATTGTTGGTCGATCGCAGGGAAAACATAGGGCGTGGCTTTCCGGGGATACCTGGAGACGGATTGACGAACGAAAACAGCTGGAAGCTCGCGTTGCAGCTACCCCAGCAGCAGGGAGAAGCGAACTGGAGTCCCTATATCGCATGAAGATGAGAGAAGTTCAGCGTAGCGTGCGACGTGACAAGCGCAACAACATCAACGTGCTAGCTACAGAAGCAGAAGAAGCTGCACGGAGGTGCGACAGCAGGACTGTCTACAGAATCACGAAAGAGCTGACAGGTGGTCGCAGCTCCAGCCAACACCCAGTGAAAAGCCTAGACGGTTACTTGCTTATTTCGGATGAGGACCAGCTCAAGAGATGGAAGGAGCATTTTGCTATGGTTTTAAACCGTGTATTTGCTAGCGATATGCTCCCAAATCAGACAGAGATGCCCGAGGTAAGAAGCTGACGAATACGCACCACGACTCCCAGTAAAGATGAGATCATTACCGCGATTAAGGCACTCAAAACCAACAAGGTAGTAGGACTTGACGGTATTTTAGCAGAGCTATTACGAGCATCACCAGCAACATCGGCTGAGCTTCTGCTTCCACTTATAGAGAGAGCTTGTGCAGCTGAGAGCTTTCCTAACGAGTGGAAAAAGGGAATGCTCGTCAAGCTTCCTAAGAAAGGAAATTTAATGGAGTGCGGAAACTGGAGAGGTATCTGCGTGCTGCCGGCTGAAGCGAACCAAACAAGATCTTGAAGACACACTCGATGCCGAACAAGCAGGTTTCCGCTCAGGATCCTCCAATGCCAACCACATCAACACCCTGCGGATTATCATCGAACAGTGTGTTGAATATCGATCGCCACTACACCTGCTGTTCATCGATTTGGAGAAGGCGTTCGATAGTGTCAACAGGGAGTTTATTGGGCGTGCCTTACGCGGGAGAGGTATTCCCGATAAATTAATTGCTATTATCAAAGCTGCATATGAATGATTCAGATGTCACGTTCTGCACAGGGGAAGGTAGGGCTGTATCCCTTCACCAATATTATTCCTATTAGCGATGTGCTTCATGCAGCTTTGTCGATGGGAAACGGAGGAATTCAATGGGATCTTACATCTCAACTGATACATCTTGACTACTCTGATGATAAATGCTTACTCTCTCATAGAATTATGGACCTTCACCAAATGACAGCAGATGTGGAGAGGGAGGCAGACGTCGGCGTCATCGGGCTGAAAATGAATACGGCAAAAACTAAAATTATCAGCCTTGGAACAAACTCATCGGCTAAAATATACATTGCTGGACAACCGGTAGAGAGAGTAGAGGATTTCCAGTATCTTGGGAGTATTGTCTCGACCGATGGTGGAACCGAACTGGATATAGCCAACAGGATCGTCAAAGCAAAGTCCGCGTTCGGTATGTTGTCCAAAATATGGCGAAGCAATGCAATCAATTTGAGCACCAAAATAAGACTATTCCGCTCCAATGTTGAATCCGTGCTGTTATATGGTTGCAGCACGTGGAGAGTGACCACTACTATCACCAGAAAGCTGCAAACGTTTGTTAATAGGTGCCTGCGCAATATCTTAAGGATTTTCTGGTCCAATCGTATCTGTAACGAACACCTTTACGAGAAAACGGGTCAAGGACCAATAGGCACAACCATTCAACGGCGGAAGTGGCAGTGGATTGGTCACACGTTCCGAAAGGGTGACAGTTCCATAGCAAACCATGTTATGCAATGGAACCCTTTAACTCAGGATGACAGAAGACCTGGTGGTCCAAGGAGAACATGGCGCAGAACAGTCAAGAAGATGGCACAGCAGTTGGGGAATAGTTGGGGAGAACTCAGACACAATTGCCAGAAACCGTACATAATGGTGCGTACCCGTAGTAGAGGCCCTAAGACACACAAAGGGATAGAGGACATAAGAGTCTTTCTAGTACTTTTCCTGTATCCCATTCTTCTTTGCTTGGAAAGATGCAGGAGAAGGGTTTACTGATATTCGTTGCTGCAAATTTACTTAGGATCTGAGCATGTCCAGTTGTACCTGGTTTCCAGTAGTAGCACTGACTGATTGTAAGTCCACTTTTTGCCGCAGGCTCTTGCGTATAGATATCTAGTGGCAGTAGTCCAAGGATTGTTCCTAATCCCGCTGTTTATGGTTGTTCTCATTGCGCCAGCTGTGCTGATGCATGGAAGTCTTTGTATTTTTGTCAATACATTGAGAACGGTTGCTTTACCAACGGCTTGCCACCAGATTAAGGTACCGTATGCGAGTATTGATCTGACGATCGCTGTGTGCATCCAAAGGACAGTTTTTAGGTTTGGAGCGCAAATTGCTACCGGATGCGGTTGCACATGTAGAAAGGAATCGAGGCATTTTTTTTTACTCTTCCCTCAATGATAAGTTTCCAATTCAATTTCTTATTCAGGATTAACCCTAGATATTTCGGCCTGTCTGAAATCTTGAGGGATGTTCCCCCAATGGAAGATAGTTCGCATTTCGGGATATTCCAGCACTAACTCTGATTTTTAGGGTTGATTCCTAGACAATATTCCTTGGCCCAGTCAGTTAGTGTTTTCAAGGACTTTCCTAATAGTTCACTAATGGTTGAGAGGAATCTTCCCATTACTGGTAATACAACGTAGTCTGCGCAAGCAATGACTCTGATCCCACTATTTTTTAATTTCATGAGTATTTCGTTGACAACTAGGTTCCATAACAGCGGAGAAGGAGAATACTAAAGTTGATAATTAAGTACCTTGACTTGAAAAGAAACTCAGGCACTGAATTACTGGAAGCACTTTACAAGCCTACTATTCGTACGAATCACAATCGATTTCGTTCATTTCATCCACCAACTTTCATTGTCAATTATCGACTTCATCCATCTCCCCATTCATTGCGAAACGAACTGCGCCTATATACAAGCAATCCAACCCCAACAATGAGTGTCAGTAAAAATGGTAAACAATTACCAGAAACAAAAAGAGAGAACAAGAGGGAGAGAAAAAGAAAAAAAAGAAACATGAAATCAGGACGAAAGGATAGAAATAGGCTTCGCGTAATTCCGCGTAATAGTTGCAGGACGAGCATGGAGTCGTGGAATTTAATCAACGCTCTCGTTCGCCTTGGACTAGTTTCAACGCAAAGCTCGCATTCAAATCGCAGCTGCACACTGGCTTGGATTTCTTCTTCTGCCTGTGTGAGCGTGTTTTTGTGCCCCCACTAGACTAATGAGTCGGCAGTTTGCCAAGACGAGCGCAGCAAAGAAAAAAAAAAGGACACCACCCGCAACTGACTGTGAGTAAATGAGGCTGGCAGAATGGATCTACGCCCGAGTGTATGGGAATTGTATCTCGATACTGTGTTTTATTTTTGTACCCAGGACTTTTTCTTTTTCTACTTTTGTATGAAGTGAGACATGCGTTGAATGCATTCATAGTAGGGTAGTCCTTTGGGTGCTCAATTCACAGGACACAGTGGTAAAACAAATTGTGTCACCGTTCACAATTTACTCGTGACATTTCATCTGACAACTCGGGGTTTGGGTTTCACTTATGGGTATGTCTGCATTGCAGGATAAGGAGGGAAATAAAAACCGAGTGGTGCTATCGATACCTTTTAACTGGGTATGTAGGTGGACAACGGCAAACCGTATGGCATATGGCAGAATGAAAGCGTCAAGCTGTACGAGCGTTAAATGGTTGAGACGTCACCGAAAGGATATGTGAGTGTGTGTATTTGCTATACTATTGGGACTGAAGGACTGGAATTGTCATGTAGGGACTCTACTTATTTGTTGTCCTAATTTTTCTTTGGTTTCTTTTTTTTTTTTTTGCCTGTCCTCTGAGTGAGTAAATGATGGTGGGAAATGTCTGAATTAGAAATGACAGATTGATACCAGAAATGGGGCTGGTTTTTCTTGGCAGTTGTGCTTAGGTGTTTTTTTTTTTTTTTGAAAGACAGGAGACAGAATACATTAAGAGGTAATTAGTAAAGTAAAGGCAGTTGGTCTGGTGAGCTTGTTGTTTGAAAATACGTTTTGGGGAAGTTGGACGTGTCTTTGGGCCAAAGGGATTGAAATAGAAAATTTAAGTTGGCAGTTGCTTACATTTTTCTTATGATGGACAATTTCGGATGAAGTAGTGTAGTACTACTACATATGTTAATTCTTACTCGCAATGAACCTGGACAAATGCCATTTTTAATTGCTGCTTTAAAGGGTTTTAGAGAGGTGATAGTGCAATTTCTGTACACTTACAAAGTACAATTTCTTCTCCACCGGCTTTCCTTGGCTTCAATGTTACTCCACAAATAAGTAGAGTGCCTGAACGGGAGTCCTAGATACGAACATTACTTCCAATTTGTTATGGTTTACCTTCATTTGAGCATCATCGTGGATACGTAGAAATCTTTTCAGGATGCACTACTATACTGCGTACGATGTTAGTTGTTGCGGCGCCTTTCGACATCAACTTTAAGACAATCTAGACTCTATAAGAGCATAGTACACTTGTTTTTGTACAGGCGTCGTAGATTTGTACTGTAGGCAGGCCAGCGCAAACAGTGACCCCTTCAATTTGTTTCGCAGATCGTCGATAGCCATAGGAAATGACTGTCAATAGTGATGCCTAGATACTTGTACGTGTCAACCATCTGAATATCCTCGCAACTGGGCGCATTCGCACATCTGTAGCTCATAAGCAAAACTTTCGACGCTGAAAAATTTGGGTTCCGGATGTGCATGAATTTTTTTGTTTTTATGGCATTGATAACAAGTTCATTGTCGTGGCACAATTTTCCAGCTTCGACTACTTCGGCTTGTACATCCTTGCTGCTTCTTCTAGGGATTGATGGCACACAACAATTGCCATGTTATCTGCGCAGGCGAACGGAAAACTTTTTTTTGAAACATTTCAGGAATTCGTTAGTGTATAAAATGAAAAGTAGAGGACCCAACTTGCTACCTTGTGGAACGCATACTGGATTCTTAAGCCATGCTGCAACAATCTTTGACTCTCACACGAAATGTCCTCTCTGCCAAATAGTCTGCTGTCCAGTATGCCAGCTTTCCCCTAATTCCAACTCTTTACTTATACTTATGTCCTGTATCCCTTTGTGGGTCCTAGGGCCTCGACTACGCCTACGCACCATCGTGTACGCTTTCTAACAATTGTGTCTGAGCTCTCCCCAATTATTCCCGAACTGCCGTGCCTCCTTCTCGACAGTTCTGCGCCATGTCCTTCTCGGACCGCCAGGTCTTCTGCCATCCTAGGTTAAGGGGTTCCATTGCATAGCATCGTTCGCTATGGAACTGTCACCCTTACGGAACGTGTGACCAATCCACTGCCACTTCCGCTTTTGGATGGTTATGTCTATTGGTTCCTGACCCGTTCTCTCGTAAAGGTGTTCGTTAGAGATACGATTGGGCCAGCAAATCCTTAAGATATTGCGTAGGCACCTATTAACAAACGTTTGCAGCTTTCTGGTGATAGCAGAGGTCCATATCCACGTGCTGCTACCATATAACAGCACGGATTCAACGTGAACACAGTCTTATCTTAGTGTTCAAACTGATTGCATTGCTTCGCCATATTTTGCTTTGGCGATCATGTTGGCTATATCCAGTTCGGTTCCACCATCGGTCGAGACAATACTCCCAAGATACTGGAAATCCTCTACTCTTTCTACCGCTTGTCCAGCAATGCATATTTGAGCCGATGAGTTTGTTCCAAGGCTGATAGTTTTAGTTTTTGCCGTATTAATTTTCAGCCTGACTGTCATTCTCTACTGTCATTTGGTGGAGGTCCATAATTCTGTGAGAGAGTAAGCATACATCGTCTGCGTAGTCAAGATGTTTCAGGTGAGATGTAAGAGTCCATCGGATTCCTCCGTTTCCCGTCGACAAAGCTGCATGAAGCACATCGCTAATCACCAATAGGAATAATATTGGTGAAAGGATACAGCCTTGTCTTACCCCACTTTGGATCTCAAATTCCTCAGACAACCTTCCTCTGTGCAGAACATGACATTTGGAGCCTTCATATGTAGCTTTGATAATAGCAATTAGTTTATCTCCTGCGTAAGGCACGCCAAATAAACTCCCTGTTGACACTATCGAACGCCTTCTTAAAATCAATGAACAGCAGGTGCAGTGGCGATCGATATTCAACACACTGTTCGATGATAATGCGCAGGGTGTTGATGTTGTCGGCACAGGAGGATCCAGAGCGGGAACCTGTTTGTTCGGCATCGAGTGTGTCTTCGAGATGTTGTTTGATTCGCTCCAGGGTGATTTTAGCTATTATCTTAGCTACAGCAGGCAGCACGCAAATACCTCTCCAGTTTCCGCACTCCATTAAATTTCCTTTCTTAGGAGGAAGCTTGACGAGCATTCCCTTTTGCCACTCGTTAGGAAAGCTCTCAGCTTCCCAAGCTCTCTCTATAAGTGGAAGCAGAAGCTCAGCCGATGTTGTTGACGCTGCTCGTAAGAGCTCTGCTGAAATACCGTCAAGTCCTAGCGCCTTGTTGGTTTTGAGTGGCTTGATCGCGGTAGTGATCTCATCATTACTGGGAGTCGTGGTGCGAATTCGGGAACTTCTCACATCGGGCATTTCTGTCTGATTTGGGAGCATATCACTAGCGAATACACGGTTCAAAACCGTAGCAAAATGCTCTTTCCATCTCTTGAGCTGGTCCTCATCCGAAATGAGCAAGGAGCCGTCTAGGCTTTTCACTGGGTGTTGGCTGGAGCTGCGACCACCTGTCAGCTCTTTCGTGATTCTGTAAACGGTCCTGCTGTCGCACCTCCGTGCAGCTTCTTCTGCTTCTGTAGCCAGCGCGTTGATGTGGTTGCGCTTGTCATGTCGTACGCTACGCTGAACTTCTCTCATCTTCATGCGATATACGGACTCTAGCTCGCTTCTCCCTGTTGCTGGGGTAGCTGCAACGCGAGCTTTCAGCTGTTTTCGTTCTTCAATCCGTCTCCAGGTATCCTCGGAAAGCCACGCCCTATGTCTTCCCTGCGATCGACCGACAATTCCTTCACCACCAGATGTAAAAACGTTTTTCACAGCACACCAATGGTCTTGGATGGTTGCGGGCATTGAGCTGCTGATTGCTTCCACACCTTGCGAAAAGTGCACCCTTAATTGTTGGTGCACTGAGGGATCACTAAGTCTATCGACGTTGAACCTGGGCATTCTTGTTTTGTCGTGGGATCTCCGAACTGCAACGTTGCGTAGTTGGAGAGTAGCTATCATAAGATGGTGATCACGTGCTATCCCCACATCTGCCCCTCGCCTGTTTCGGACGTCCGGGAGACTATTTCTAAAGCGGCGGCTGATAGCAAAATGGTCAATTTGGTTGGAGGTTGCTTGCTTGTCATTGGAAACCCAGCTGACTTTGTGGCAGGTCTTGTGCTCGAACCTGGTGCTACCTATCACAAGGCGGTTGGCATTGCAGAAATCCACAAACCTTTCGCCGTTGTCATTGCGGTTGCCTAGTCCATGCTTCCCGATAACATGTTTGAGCCCTTCGTTGTCGTTGCCTACCTTGGCATTCAAATCCCCCATCACTAAGAGAATGTCTCCATTTGATGTTGTGTTGAAGACGGCGCTTAAGATATTGTAGAAGCTCTCCTTTTCGTCCTGAGACGAACTATTCGTTGGGGCGTAACACTGTATGAAGGTGACCCGTCGTCCGGAATTTGGCCGTCAAAATCCTATAACCATGAGGCTGCCAGGAAATTAGACCCTTACGTGCTGTTGTTGTTAGCAGTAGTCCGACTCCATATTCCCGCGGTCTTCCGGATGGTCTTCCAGAATAGAGTAGTACAGTGTTACGCGTTGGAGACTGGTACTCGCCCGCTTCTAACCATCTTATTTCACTTACCCCCAAAATGTCCACTTTATATCGTATGAGTTATTTTTCTAGTTGGAGGAATCTGGCATTGTAAGGACCTTCGCTTCCCGAGTTGGGGAGTGTCTTTACATTCCAGAAACCTATCTTTGTCCGGGTAGGATAGCCAAAAGTTGTCAACATCTGATCATTCCTTATCCGAGGCATAGTGTCGGTCTCTGTAGCGGTAGGTTTTCAGTAACGCAGGTTGCTGGCCCACGTTACCTAGATTAGAATCAAGGCCCTAGACAACCCGCACTTACAATTTTAGCTTACACGTATAAGGGTTTTTACGTATAGTTGCCCGGGGACCACCACTAGGAAGTAAAGTAAGCACTTCATCACGAATTTGATTGTGGCGCTACTGCCCCAAGCCAAGTTTTGGGCAGTCAGTAGTTTCCCGATCAATCGCAATGCAGGTCCCCAAAGATCCTGACTACAGACGCGACCGTTTATTTCGTGGAAGGAACTCCTCTGTCACACGGCACTTTTGCTAGATGAGAGGAAGTGATGATACTACCAACTGATGACTACGACCAACTTATACTATTAAAATTAATTGCTTTGGGTAATAATTTTAGATACTTTTACCCGCATAAGTTTGTTATTCTTCCCAATACAATTAGCGAAATTATAAATCCGCCCGAATTCCTTAGATAAATGTCTCCTGACGTCCTACCTAAGCACTAAACTCTTGAGTGCAAAGTCGCGACAATCCATTTATCAATTTGTTTGCCATTGTCTGTGGGATACAGGATTTACGATTCAAAGAAAAACCAATCTAATAAGTTCGCATAAACATTGTCGACCACCCGCAGGATCCAGGACCTTCTTTTTCTGCTAAATTTCTGATGTTTGCTCCCATGAATCATAAAATTCTCGGGCGGGCTCCTATCGAAAACATTGCCAGGTCCTATTTCACATCCACCTCTGAGGTTGAGCCAAAATCAAAGACATTATCTATCATCACAAGTTATCATCGAGACGCTGGTACACCATCCCGGGCGTCATGTGGCTTGCATACTCCACATTTTCTATCCACCCCCTGATCCCGCCCCGACCAAATCAACGTAAATTGATTCAAAGGCAGATATAGAAATGCGAACATCTTTCCTTTTTATCCCATTTAGAGAGCATGTTCACGAATGTCCTTACATATAAGCGATTCCGTGTCGTGTTTATACCTTCATCACCTGCCTCCTCTCCCACGCCACTTAGATGACTTCATCTTTTTCTGCCTCTCCTCTAAATCAAATCCTTTATCGTCGCCTCGCTCAATCGAGATGAATAAATAAGAAGGGGGAGTGAACCGAATTTTCCTGTGATTCCTTTGGCTTCCTGGCGGAGGCCGATTGTATTGCCATCAAAGGCTGCGCGGCGCGTTAGAGAGGTCTCAATAGCAAAGCGGGGAACAAATTTATATCCAACTGTGATAAATTGATTTAGTACCGACTACGGCGGTATTTATAGGTTTTTACGGTATATTTATGAACGTAACGCAGCAGCACCGTGGTAGCGCTGTGCGGTAGACTTCAGATATTTTATGGGTAATTGAAAACCATTTAAACTGGAGGAGATTTTTTTTTCTTTCGATTATGAGAGGGATGACTTCCACGCGCGGAAGGGTGACTATGATGGGGCTGTGGGTTAAGAGGGAGGCACTCTGCATTGAGAGGTTATTGCTTTCACATTTTGGTGTTTTCTCGCTCCTCGTGATCGGCGAATATAATTTGATTTGAGAGGTATATTGACGATAAATGGTTATGACTGGAGAGGGTTTCATGTGGGGTAATTGAGACCAGTGTAGCATGTGCGATAGCATGTGATGTTTGAAAAGTTCTTTTATTGTGGAAGAGAAAACAATAATGAAGGAACGAATGCGATTTCCTGATGGGTTCTGACTTTATATGCCAAGGCCAATACATATGTATCCACTGATCTTACGATCTCATTATTCTATACACAAAGAAATGATCATCAACACCAATGGACTGTTTTTGAAGATCGGTGCAAAGTTCTTCGAGTAACGCTGTATTGGAAACTTTGCTCGAGGTTTACTTCCCAGGTTCAACAATCTTAAGTGTTTACACTGTTCCCATTCTTCAGTTGCCTTGACGTGGCGGAACGGCTTAAGAGTCAATGCCCCTAAGGGTCCGAAAGGACCCCAGGTGAGACATCGAACTAAAGACTGAAGACGTCTTGACTGTGACGCAAAACCTGTTGACAGTATGCTGGAAGAAACATTTACGGTATCTACTCCAGGTGTTACTCGCGCAAGTGACAATCCACCCGTGGTCTTTTCGATCTAGGCCGGGACAAGGATTCTGGAGTTCCCAACCAGCATACTCATACCCCCCGCCTCTGGCGTTGACCCGGAAGTAGTACCGATGCTCGCTTCTGAAGAATCCTGCAGCTCTGTCTCCGACTTGTTCGGTAGACTGGGCCGGAATAACGGAGAAAGTGGCGGAAAGGCTTCGGCTGGAACGTCTAATCTCTGTTTTAATAGTCGGGCAGCTGATCGAAGTTGTGTTGGCGATGGTTTGACTCGGGATACCGAAAAAGGTGAACGAGCTCCTGAAACGGCATACTCCGATAAGCTCCTGATGAGCTCCAAAGATGCTGCAGAGTCAGCTGAAGGCGCAAGCGCCGATAGCAGTCATCCCTCAATGGCGGCGGGAAAGAGGCCTAGGTCGGCAGGCCTACTCCAACTGGAGTCGATCTATCTCTCGGACCCAACGCCGGCTCCCCTTCGGTTGGTTCGAACAGGTCAAAGTGGACGAAGCAAGTTTCGCCTACTTTCATCGGTGGAAGCGTGTGCGCATCTGATGCGCGCCCCTCTGCTGGACACACTCTTACCGGTGGCGTTATCTGCGCACAAAATCTGAGTAATGCTGGTGTTGTTACCCCTAAAGGTCCAAGCACTAGCGGACAGAAAATGGCAGACGCAGGCAAAGCCACGGGTAAGGGTGCTCGTCTCGGCGGAAGCGTGGGTGCATCAGGTGCTCGCCCTTCTACCAATAAGCCTCAAACTGGAGGTATTACCCGCGCACAAAATCTGGGTGATGCGCGTGCTGGAACTTCTAAAAGATCTAGCACCTGCGGACAGAAATTGGCTGGCGCGGATAAGACCCTCGGTAAGAGCAACCCGGATCGAAGGAGTGAAGGGAGCAGATTCTGTATACTGAAACTGCTTCCTCCGCTCTTACGTTACGAATCGCAAGAGCTGGCAATGATCACAAGATGACCGACGTGGAGTGCAAACACTGCGAAGATCGTTTGTGGGAGTGCGTTAAAGAGCGGAACCTTCATGGTGAAGTACTCCTCGCAGCAAATCCTTGAATGGCTAAGCAATGCAGTGCCGAAAATACCACCGTTGGGGACCACTTCCTTTGTGGTTCTCATGCATATCAAGAGAACGCGCGCCATTTGCTTTATCCCGGAGAAACTCAGGAAAACGGCGGATATGCTGACGCGTCTCCGCACCCAGAATCCTGGCCTTGACACGAGCGAATGGTTCGTCTTCTCTCACGGCAAGTGCAAGAATCGGGAAAATGTGGAAGTCTCTTCGCTTGTTGTGGGTTTAGATCTAGGCTCTGTGGAGGTCTTGAAGTCTAGGTATGACATGCGTCCTTACCTGCATCTTGGAAGGATTCATTTCTGCTTAATTTCCAAATGAGTGCAAGTAATGTGCGAAAACCACCGACTATATCTATGATATTTTCGTAGATTAACCTGCATCACTCCAAGGCTGCTACCGTTCTCTTAAGTAGTAGACTTTCCGTGGTGCATACAAAACCCCGCATAACATATGTCCAGGAACCATACGTGCGGAACAAGCGCATATGTGGATTTGGAGGTATTCGTGGACTAACGGTGCTATGTGACGAGCGATCTGAAAGACCGAGAGCTTGTCTAATTGTGCCGAATTTCCTCTCAATAACCAAGCTTGGATAATTTTGTGGTCAGGACTTGGTTGCTGCAGCTGTAAGCTACGAAACAAACGGATTTTGGAGAACCTTCGTTGTTGCGTCGGCTTATTTCCCTTATGATTCGGTAATGCCTCCACCACCGAAGGCAGTTGCCGAACTCATAAAGTATTGTGACACTTGGGAGACGGGACTAGTCATATGCTGCGATGCTAATGCTCGGAATACAGTCTGGGCCAGCAGCAAATGCAACATAGGAGGAAACCATCTCCTAGACGTTATACTATCATCTGGTATGGCAATAAACAATGTTGGCTCCCAGCCAACTTTTGTTACGGCAAGGAGGCAGAAGGTAATTGACTTGACTTTATCTAATAGGTACTTCAAGTACATTACTAACTGAAGAGTACTGCCGGAAGTGTCCATATTACATCATAGATACATCGTTTTCCAAATCGAATGCGTAGCTTTAACTTTGCAGGACAGGAGGAATCCGAGGAAAACCAACTGGGTGCGATTTAGGAAAGAGCTAGACAGATCTGTCAAAACTCCAACTAAACTCAGAACGAAACGAAAGGTTGAGGATGCTATTGAAAACCTGACCAGTGTCCTTACCAACTGTTTTGAACTGGCGTGTCCAATGACGAAAAACTGTTGCAGAACACCGGTTCCCTGGTGGAGCCCGGAACTGCAGCGGCTTAGGAAAGAATCCAGAAAACTTCTAAATAGGTCACTCAAGACAAATTTTGAAGGTGACTGGAATCTTTTTAGATCGAAGCAAAAAGACTATAAGAAGTTAATTCGGTTGTCGAAAAGTGCTTCTTATAGAGATTTTTGTGAAAAGATCGAGACACTCGGTGAAACCAGTAGGTTGGTTAAAGTCCTCAAAAGAGGTAAGCCGACCAAACCGGAGTCACTCAGACGGTCTGATGGCAAGTTTACTGAGACGAAAGCGGAAACTTTTAGTCTTCTGCTGGAGACTCACTTTCCTGGCAATCGGATAATCACTAGGTCGCAGCTTGGCCCGCTTACCCAGGCCGAGCTTGATCTAAGTCAGAAAACTTGGCGCAGCTGGTATATCGCATCAGCCATGGTAACAGATGAGGCCATCAAATATGCTGTGGCATCTTTTGATGGTTTCAAATCGCCTGGCACCGATGGAATATATCCAGCTATGCTGCAAGAGGGTATAGATCAGCTATTGCCAACTCTGAAAAGAATTTTCACCGCTGGCTTGGCGCTGGCATATATGGTATTCCTACACCTTGGCGGACAGTCAGAGTAGCTTTCATACCGAAAATTGGTAAGGAAGACTATTCGCTCCCCAAGAGTTTCAGACCTATAAGTTTGACATCCTTCTTACTCAAAAGTATGGACAGACGGGTAGAGTTTCACGTGCGCAAAGTTGCTTTGAAACTGCATCCACTATTGGAGATGCAGCATGCATATCAGCGTGGGAAATCCTGTGAGACTGCACTTCGAAATCTAGTGCCCGGAATTGAATGCTCGCTTGATAGGAAAGAATACGCGATGGGTATCGTCATCGACATTGAGGGTGCTTTTGAGCGACTTTTGACTGCATGTGCAACTCTGCCATACAACTCGGGGTAGATGAAACATTAGTGTTGTGGATTAAAGCAATGTTAATGCAGATTGTGGCCGATATGTTATGACAGGGGTACACAGGGGCTGTCCGCAAGGTGGCGTTCTGTCTCCATTGTTATGGTACATGGTGGTCGACTCTCTGTTGAACACTCTAAATAGTTCTAACGTCTACGCTCAGGCATATGCGGATGATGTCGCCGTACTTTCTGTCGGGCCATGCCTGGCGACGGTCTGTGCTAACGCGCAGGCGGCGCTGGACATGATCGATGAATGGTGTACTAGGAGTGGGCTTTCGATGAATCCTCTTAAGACTGAGGTTGTTCTTTTTACGGGAAGGAGGATTTTGACCGGTCTGACTCAGCCAGTGCTAAAAGGCGTCACCATTCGCATTTCCAATGAAGCCAAATATCTGGGAGTGATTTTAGATAAGAAACTTCATTGGTCCAAACACGTCGAGTCGAAAACATCCACAGCGCTCTCAGTCTTCTGGCAGTGTAAGGGTACTTTTGGCAAGACTTGGGGCTTGTCACCGAATAAGGTTCTCTGGATCTACACGGCATTCCTCGCATATGCGTCGGTTGTTTGGTGGAAGGGGCTCTCGCGTAAATATGTGGTTGCCTATTGCGCGAAACTCCAAAGAACGGATTGTCTCGGCTGCTCGGGAGCTTTCCCAATTACGCCTGGCTCTACTCTAGACGCTTTGCTGAACATAACCTCCCCTTGATACTTATATCATAGGTTGCACTATCAAAACCATCCATCGTCTTAGGCGGGGCGGTTTTTGGTATACTCCACACTGGAACTTTGATGAACTTGTGCGACACTTATCTTACGACTCCTGTCTTATGGATATGCCGTCTGATGCAATGACATCAGAATTCCAGCCGATGCGTAAATTCAGAGTCGACTTTCCTTGTGTCTAGTACTGGCTTCGGTCAGAGTCTGCGCCGGGAATGGAATGTAGTCGTATTTTCACGGATGGTTCCAAAACCAGTCAAGGGTCTGGTGCTGGGGTCTTCGTGGAAGTCGACAACATTAGACTTCACTTTTCGTTAGGCAAACAGGCGTCTGTTTTCCAAGCGGAAACTTATGCAATCCTAATGGCCATGAACTATGTTGTGAAGAACAGGTGGGAGGGACGTAGCATTTGTGTCTGTAGTGACAGTCAGGCTGCGCTTAAGGCCTTGCTTAACCCTTTAACCACTTCCAAAATAGTTCGTGAAAACAAAAACTCTTTGAACTCGGTCGCAAGGCTGAATTCTCTGTCTCTTATCTGGGTCCCAGGTCACACTGGGATCTCCGATGAGATTGCTAGACAAGCTTCAGAGGAGGGTTTCTTAGGTCCCGAACCCGCATTGGGTCTCCCTGCGTCCTCGATTAGAGCTTCCATTGACGATTGGGTCTCTCACAATTGTCTGTGGCATGACTCTCCGGGATGCAGGTTGACTAAACGCATGCTCCCGGACGTCTGTAAGAAATCAGCGGCATTCTTGCTGTCTCTGAGCAGAAAAGACTGTAGACAACTCATTGGCGTCTTGACAGGCCGCTTTGCTTTTGCCAAGCACCTTAACGTGTTGGGCTCAAGTGGCACTACAATCTGCGACGCTTGTGGAGAGAGCGACGACACCGCGGAACATTGTCTCTGTGAGTGTCCGGCCTTTGCTCGTATCAGGTGGCAGATCTTCGGTGCAGGTGTGGTGAGTGCTGGTACTGTAAGCTCCTCATCACTGAAGCGCTTGCTTGGCTTTCTTAGAAAGCCAAGAAAATTCCAATGAAATGGGTAAATCAGGGCTTACTCTCTGGTGCGTCCGAGTGCTCCAGTTGAGTGTTTCCTATCCCGACAAAAAAAAAAAAAAAAATTCTAACAATCCAGTTAATTAGACTGATGTCGATGTCTAGGTTTTTTAGGGTTCTTTTAACCGCTTCGGTATTTACATTATTGAAGGCTCCTTCAATGTCCAAAAATGCAGCTAAGGTGAACTCTTTATCATTAGGTGATTTTCCTATAGAGCCGACAACATGATATAGGGCAGTTTCCACACTTTTACCCTTTGTGTATGCGTGTTGGGCTGGGGATATTTCCCCCGCACGTATTCTACTGCGTATGTAAATGTCGAGCAATCTTTCGAGTGTTTTCAGGATGAAAAAGGTAAGGCTCATTGGCCTGAAGTCCTTCACGGTGGTGTGACTAGCCTTACCCGCCTTGCGCATATAAACTACCTTTACATCCTTCCATGTTCTTGGAATGTCACATTGTTTAAGCCTACTATCAAATAGCTCTTTGAGTACTGTGATAATTATTGGTGCAGGTTTTGCAGCATGGTCGGTATAATCCCATCAAGTCCTGGGGACTTAAAGGGAGAGATCGATCGAATTGCCGACTCTATGCTATGTTTTTCGTAAATTCCAAAGTCCTCCTATGTCTGTAGATGGTACCACGAGAGTGCCTATTACCTTTACGATACAGACAAAATGCTGCTAAAACCACGGTTGAGTCAGTTAAGGTTAGTCTTCCTTGATTTGTAGGTCCCATCGTAACTAAACTCACTCTATCAACGTCTTATTTAATTTACTCATTGGAAGTCTTCCAGACAATCAGCGGAAACCTTTCGAAATCAACTTCCTCTCTGAACTCGTCAACTTCTCTCTAGCAGTTGGTCAAACCGACAAAAACCAATGCAAGTTTCGATTTCCACCCGGTTCTCTCTGGAATAGTTTCTGGGAGGAATTTCTGACCTCTATGCGCATTGTAAATCTGTCACCGAGGTCCATGAAGCCACTGCTCTTCAATGGACGAGACATTTAAAACACCAACGACTCAAACTAAGCACACTAGGTCCTCCAGTATGACCTTAATTGAGAATATTTTAATTTAAAACTTAGTTTGTATCTCTAGGGTAAACTTTACCCAGCTGCTTGATTGCTTTGCATTCAATTAAGTTTCACTATTTTGGGGGAATGGAAACCACTTCAATTTTCCAAATTAATGCATCATTCAATCATTTTGGGACAATTTGTGTGTCATTCTAAAAGTTTCCCTCCCCTTGACAACCATCTCTATATATTTTTGCCACATCCTCATAAAAGTGGTAATACCCCTTCTCCCTTAAAAAAAAAAAAAAAATTACACCATAACCACATACACGCAGGGAATTCTGATTTGCGTCACAGTTTGCAAAATCAATTCCTAATACCGGACGGAACAGTTTTTTTTTTTTTGAAGAGCTGTCCTTGGTCACCATCAATTTTAGCTGATTTGACAAAACTATCGCACAGTGACCCTTTCCCAGTTCTGTGCTTCTCCGTTGAATAAATTCATTCTCATTGTGAAGTTAGTAGCAGCGGCACTTAGCCGAGCATGGAACACTAGCTACATGCGGAATTGAAATCGATTTGCGAGATAGAAGTGTTTATCCTGGCAAATGGTAGAAATTGGAATTTTTCATAGTATCCTGGATGGTGTGTGTATGTCCTTCTAGCTACTGCTAATACGTTTTACTCGGACGTAATTAAATAGCAGCCATCCGATTCAAATATTTTATTCACTTGATCCTCACACTCACGGTCATCCCATAGAGCCACCCCCAAAACACACTCGTAGACATAACACTCTAGTCGCTGTATGTACATCGTTGTCGTCTGTCACATAATGAGACGACACATTTGCAACACGAACCGTATGTCATTGTGATAAACTCCAGCGCACCAGTATATCCAACCGGTGCTGCTGCTGATGGGGTTGAGGGTGTTGTCCTCTCCACTTGGCTGTTACTACTTGCTGAACCCCAGCGCTGGCGAACGATGCGACAGGAAGTATGAGAAAAGCTGGGAACGACAATTTAGAGTTACGAGTGCACAATTTAAAGGACATTTGTCATTGTCCCGTAAAATGGGTGAATTCAGTTTGTTCACACACTAACTGGACGTATATGTAGGTGGTTGGTCTGGCAAGAGATGCCTATTACCTATCAGAGGACTATGATCAGACCGCAAGCGAAGGTCTCTTTAGATTTTGTTGTATGCGGTAGAGGAGATAAATTTATACGGTATACGTATGTACATCGGTGGGGGTGTTGAATTATTTAGACAAGGCACATATAACGGCGTTTCGACGAGAGTCGTAGGATTCTTAAAGCTCGCATGAATTTTTGTAGCCACTCGCTATAAGTTTCGGTGTAGTCTGGAAATGGAATTCTTCCAGTTGACCGACAAAAATTGGAGAAAAGCAAAACTTTGAAGAAAATATCAGTGCCGTCACACAGTGGCAAGGAACATTTTTACAATTTTTAGCTGACGCTGAACAGACGTATTTATTTTATAATTTTTTCTCAAGAAAGGCGAACCTATAACGCTGATTCTGCACTTGAATAGTTGGAGATCGTAAGCTTTTTGAAATATACATGTCTCTTGGGGGTGTGTACCTACTAGAGACACATTTTTCTGTAACAAGAAGAGTTGTGAGAGAGAGATGTACTCGCGGTTGCCGGATGAAGATCTTTGATTTCTTTTGAATTTGCTGATCTTTTTTAAATATTAGACGAATGAAGAGTTTGTATCTTTGTTTGCCTGCAAGTCTTTCACTCAAAAACTACTAATTCGATTGCACTGAAACTTTTACTAGCTTCTCAGCCGTTGTATCAGAAATAGTATAGGCTACGTATAATCAAGTTTTATGAGAAGGCTGAATAGTGACTCTTACCGTCACGTAAGTCAGAGAAAAGATTCTTTTTGAATGGCTTTTATTGCTTAGCTGCGCCACATATCAAGATTAAGTATGTAACTAAGTGACAGAATACCACCGCCACAAAAATACAAACAAGCAGTCATCCACACACTGCGCGCATCTCGCTAAACTCTTAATGCGGAGGCCGCCATCTGTTGGTAGGTGGCGAATCTCGAATACACTCTGAGTCCTCAGTGGAAACGGAGGAAACTGAGGAAAGGGAGGAAAATTAAATTTGAAGGAAGTACATGTTTTTTTTTTTTTTTTGTTGTCGGGATAGGAAGCACTCGACTGGAGCACTCAGACACAACTGGTCCATTGTACTGCTAGAGAGCAAACCCTGATTTACCCATTTTATTGGAATTTCCTTGACTTTCGAAGAAAGCCAAGCAAGCACTTCAGTGATGAGGAGCTTACAGTACCAGCACTCACCACATCCGCACCGAAGATCTGCCACCTGATACGACCAAAGGCCGGACACTCACAGAGATAATGTTCCGCGGTGTCGTCGCTCTCTCCACAAGCGTCGCAGATTGTAGTGCCACTTAAGCCTAACACGTTAAGGTGCTTGGCAAAAGGGAAGTGGCCTGTCAAGACGCCGATAAGTTGTCTACAGTCTTTTCTGCTGAGAGACAGCAAGAATGCCGCTGATTTCTTACAGACGTCCGGGAGCATGCGTTTAGTCAACCTGCAACCTGGAGAGTCATGCCACACACAATTGTGCTCGTGAGAGACCCAATCGTCAATGGAAGCCCTAACCGAAGACGCTGGAAGACCCAACGCGGGTTCGGGACCTGAGAAACCCTCCTCTGAGCCTTGTCTAGCAATCTCATCGGAGATCTCGTTCCCCAAGATCCCAGTGTGACCTGGCACCCAGATAAGAGACAGAGAATTCAGCCTTGCGACCGAGTTCAAAGAGTTTTTGTTTTCACGAACTATTTTGGAAGTGGTTGAAGGGTTAAGCAAGGCCTTAAGCGCAGCCTGACTGTCACTACAGACACAAATGCTACGTCCCCTCCACCTGTTCTTCACAACATAGTTCATGACCATTAGGATTGCATAAGTTTCCGCTTGGAAAACAGACGCATATTTGCCTAACGAAAAGTGAAGTCTAATGTTGTCGACTTCCATGAAGACACCAGCGCTAGACCCTTGACTAGTTTTGGAACCGTCCGTGAAATACGACTACATTCCATTCCCGGCGCAGACTCTGACCGAAGCCAGTCCTAGACACAAGGAAAGTCGACTCTGAATTTACGCATCGGCTGGAATTCTGATGTCATTGCATCAGACGGCATATCCATAAGACAGGAGTCGTAAGATAAGTGTCGCACAAGTTCATCAAAGTTCCAGTGTGGAGTATAACAAAAACCGCCTCGCCTAAGACGATGGATGACTTTGATAGTGCAACCCATGATATAAGTATCGAGGGGAGGTAAGTTCAGCAAAGCGTCTAGAGCAGAGCCAGGCGTACTCGGGAAAGCTCCCGAGCAGCCGAGACAAGCCGTTCTTTGGAGTTTCGCACAAAAGGCAACCACATATTTACGCGAGAGCCCCTTCCACCAAACAACGGACGCATATGCGAGGAATGCCGTGTAGATCCAGAGAACCTTATTCGGTGATAAGCCCCAAGTCTTGCCAAAAGCACCCTTACACTGCCAGAAGACTGAGAGCGCCTTGGATGTTTTCGACTCGACGTGTTTGGACCAATGAAGTTTCTTATCTAAAATCACTCCCAGATATTTGACTTCATTGGAAATGCGAATGGTGACGCCTTTTAGCACTGGCTGAGTCAGACCGGTCAAAATCCTCCTTCCCGTAAAAAGAACAACCTCAATCTTAAGAGGATTCATCGAAAGCCCACTCCTAGTACACCATTCATCGATCATGTCCAGCGCCGCCTGCGCGTTAGCTCAGACCGTCGCCAGGCATGGCCCGACAGAAAGTACGGCGACATCATCCGCATATGCCTGAGCGTAGACGTTAGAACTATTTAGAGTGTTCAACAGAAAGTCGACCACCATGCACCATAACAATGGAGACAGAACGCCACCTTGCGGACAGCCCCTGTTTACCCCTGTCATAACATATTGGCCACAATCCGCATCCACTACCAAAGTTCTATTCATTAGCATTGCTTTAATCTACAACACTAATGTTTCATCTACCCCGTGTTGTCTGGCAGAGTCGCACATGCAGTCAAAAGTCGCTCAAAAGCACCCTCAATGTCGATGACGATACCCATCGCGTATTCTCTCCTATCAAGCGCGCATTCAATTCTGGCCACTGGATTTTGAAGTGCGGTCTCACAGGATTTCCCACGCTGATAGGCATGCTGCATCTCCGATATTGGATTCAGTTTCAAAGCAACTTTGCGCACGTGAAACTCTACCCGTCTGTCCATACTTTTCAGTAAGAAGGATGTCAAACTTATAGGTCTGAAACTCTTGGGGAGCGAATAGTCTTCCTTACCAATTTTCGGTATGAAAGCTACTCTGACTGTCCGCCAAGGTGTAGGAATATATGCCAGCGCCAAGCCAGCGGTGAAAATTCTTTTCAGTGTTGACAGCAACTGTTCTATATCCTCTTGCAGCATAGCTGGATATATTCCATCGGTGACAGGCGATTTGAAACCATCAAAAGATGCCACAGCATATTTGATGGCCTCATCTGTTACCATGGCTGATGCGATATACCAGCTGCGCCGAGTTTTCTGACTTAGATCAAGCTCAGCCTGGGTAAGCGGGCCAAGCTGCGACCTAGTGATTATCCGATTGCCAGGAAAGTGAGTCTCCAGCAGAAGACTAAAAGTTTCCGCTTTCGTCTCAGTAAACTTGCCATCAGACCGTCTGAGTGACTCCGGTTTGGTCGGCTTACCTCTTTTGAGGACTTTAACTAACCTGCTGGTTTCACCGAGTGTCTCGATCTTTTCACAAAAATCTCTATAAGAAGCACTTTTCGATAACCGAATTAACTTCTTCGTCTTTTTGCTTCGATCTAAAAAGATTCCAGTCACCTTCTAAATTTGTCTTGAGTGACCTATTTAGAAGTTTTCTGGATTCTTTCCTAAGTCGCTGCAGTTCTGGGCTCCACCAGGGAACCGGAGTTCTGCAGGGGGTTTTTGTCAATGGGCACGTCAGTTCAAAACAGCTGGTAAGGACACTAGTCAGGTTTTCAATAGCATCCTCAACCTTTCGTTTCGTTCTGAGTTTAGTTGGAGTTTTGACAGATCTGTCTAGCTCTTCCCTAAACCGCACCCAGTTGATTTTTCTCGGATTCCTCCTCTCCTGCAAAGTTATGGCCTCGCATTCGATTTGGAAAGCGATGTATCTATGGTCTGACAAGGTCACCTCCGGCAGTACCCTCCAGTTAGTAATTGACTTGAAATACCTATTAGATAAAGTCAAATGAAAATTACCTCCTGCCTCTTTGCCGTAACAAAAGTTGGCTGGGAGCCAACATTGTTAATTACCATGCCAGACGATAGTATAAAATCTAGGAGGTGGTTTCCTCGTATGTTACATTTGCTGCTGCCATGCAAAGGTCGTACACGAGAATGTGAAGGAAATTTGGAATTGGTTCCTGATTCACATTCTCGTCGTGCAGGATTTTCGCATAAAGGAAAGTGCATGAAAGGCAGTCGGGAGAGTCTGCTCAAGCGGTGATAGTACCAAGCAAGCGTACCCTTGACAGCCTCTCAAGGAAATAGTTTACGAACTTTTTCGCCCATTTTTTTCTTGCCTTCACCCCGGTGGTTGGGAAATCATACACGTGTCTGCTACTGACCATAGCCGGCTCGTCCGAGTGAAGGAACCTGGTTAAGATATAATGGATTTACCGCCCTTTTTTTAAACTACTTTCCAAGCCTGTCCAAAGTGGGGACTAGGTCATCGCAAGCCTGCCTTAAGTGCAGACTACTACTTCCAAGCCTGCGCTAAGTGCGGACAGGATCCTTCCTAAGCCTGCCCTACGTGCAGACTGGGTCCCTCCCAAGCCTGTTCTAAGTGCGGACTGCGACCTTCTAAACAACGTACGACGCACGGAGCCGAGCCGCACAATAACTGGCGTAGCCCCGACCCGTACCAGAACCAGCCGCAGGACGACTACAATAGTGTTAAGCTTATATCCATATTGTTAGGTATACAAATTGTTAACTAAGATATATTTGCATTGTTCCATACTAACCATTGTAAACAACCAATAATAACAATAAAGTACCTCTATCCCAAAGTCTAGGGTATTCCCTTGGGTTGACCCTAGGGCCGGCGAGTCCACCTCAGCCTTCGGGTAAAGATACCTTCACAAGTATGGAAGAATCCTTGGCAATAAGCAGGCCTACAGAATCCTTTACCCCCTCTCCCGTCAAGTGGGCTGGATAAAGGTGTAATACGATCCGTGCCGAGGATCAACCTGCCTGGGAGCTTATCCAAAAAAAATACCTCAGTCGCGAACGGCGTATTCGGGAACCTGACGACATCTGGATTAACCAGCCTTATCTGTATATTGCGGATCTTTTTACAGACGGACATTCCCTTCTCCGCTACTCGTGGGACCACCATTATGAACATTTCAAAACAGATAAACAAAATGTGATACCGGTACTCCTTTAAAACTAGGCGGTAGTACGGCGGTCAAGCTGTTCACCGTTGCAGCTCCTGAAGTACTGGATAAAAGGGGGATTGTGGCATCACATGGTCCAATTATCCCCGAGCCCATTCAGGACTTGTTGGGACCAAGTCGTAGCGTAAGCTCGTGGCATATCGCTCCCTCTAAACAAGCCTACAAGGATCGTCGAAAGGCTAGCAGGATTCTTCACCACTTTGTTGATGTTGCGGAGTACTTGAGAACTGAAAGAATCAAGTTATCAGAGACTGAAAGTCGAAGCACCAAAGTTCGTTGGAGAAACCTGTTTCGGATTCTAAAAGGGCCAAGGTGCAAAACATCAGCACTTCCTTCAAGTCCTCCAACACCATATCTAAGTCCTACAGAGAGGTTCTAAGACAGGACCGTGATGGCGGCGGTCGATAGAAGCGCTCCTGATGTCACAATCGCTGCAGACAAGTGGAGAATAATCACAGCAAAACTTTCAACAAGGAGTGCCTTGGTCGTCCTCCTATTTGCCGCGATGGCGGATGGCATCAAGGCCATGTTAAGCTGATCAAAGGTCATATGATATGTACAAATCCGTCTTAAACAAATTAGGTATTGCCAGGCGCAAAGCTCGAGGTCGTTGCGAGGGCGGATATCCGGAGTAGACCGAGAACTCACACCTGAATCCCATCCGAGCCCTCCGATCCGGGTGTACTACTTAGTATCATCCAAGTTAGCAATCCGGAGTTCCTGACTCACAATCTGGAAGGCCACCAAGCTGGATGAGCAAAAAGGACTTTATAGATAAGCGCTCATAGTGGACAATAAAGATCACTTGATCCTCTGGCGAAGACTGATGGTGTGATTTACCACGGTTTTGATCCAAATACCCTCAAGGTAATTACCTCCCCTCTCCCTTTTATGTACTCTACTCCCGCTAATAAGGACCCTGTGCCATCCATCTCCTTTCCATCCCTTACTTACTTACTTATGTCCTGTATCCCCTTGTGGGTCCTAGGGCCTCTACTACGCCTACGCGCCATCGTGTACGGTTTCTGGCAATGTGTCTGAGTTCTCCCCAACTTTTCCCTAACTGCCGTGCCTCCTTCTCGACTGTTCTGCGCCATGTTTTCCGCGGACCGCCAGGTCTTCTCCCATCCTGAGTTAGAGGGTTCCATTGCATAGCATGGTTCGCTATGGAGCTGTCACCCTTTCGGAACGTGTGACCAATCCACTGCCACTTCCGCCGTTGGATAGTTGTGCCTATTGGTTCCTGACCCGTTCTCTCGTAAAGGTGTTCGTTAGAGATACGATTGGGCCAGAAAATCCTTAAGATATTGCGCAGACACCTATTAACGAACGTTTGCAGCTTTCTGGTGATAGTAGTGGTCACTCTCCACGTGCTGCAACCATATAGCAGCACGGATTCAACGTTGGAGCGGAACAGTCTTATTTTGGTGCTCAAACTGATTGCATTGCTTCGCCATATTTTGGACAACATCCCGAACGCGGACTTTGCTTTGGCGATCCTGTTGGCTATATCCAGTTCGGTTCCACCATCGGTCGAGACAATACTCCCAAGATACTGGAAATCCTCTACTCTCTCTACCGGTTGTCCAGCAATGCATATTTGAGCCGATGAGTTAGTTCCAAGGCTGATGATTTTAGTTTTTGTCGTATTAATTTTCAGCCCGACGACACCTGCCTCCCTCTCCACATCTGCTGTCATTTGGTGGAGGTCCATAATTCTGTGGGAGAGTAAGCATACATCGTCTGCGTAGTCAAGATGCTTCAGTTGAGATGTAAGAGTCCATCGAATTCCTCCGTTTCCCGTCGACAAAGCTGCACGAAGCACATCGCTAATCACCAATAGGAATAATATTGGTGAAAGGATACAGCCTTGTCTTACCCCACTTTGGATCTCAAATTCCTCAGACAACCTTCCCCTGTGCAGAACGTGACATTTGGAGCCTTCATATGTAGCTTTGATAATAGCAATTAGTTTATCGGGAATGCCTCTCCTGCGTAAGGCACGCCAAATAAACTCCCTGTTGACACTATCGAACGCCTTCTCAAAATCGATGAACAGCAGGTGCAGTGGCGATCGATATTCAACACACTGTTCGATGATAATCCGCAGGGTGTTGATGTGGTCGGCACAGGAGGATCCAGAGCGGAAACCTGCTTGTTCGGCATCGAGTGTGTCTTCGAGATGTTGTTTGATTCGCTCAAGGATGATTTTAGCTATTATCTTAGCTACAGCAGGCAGCACGCAGATACCCCTCCAGTTTCCGCACTCCATTAAATTTCCTTTCTTAGGAAGCTTGACGATCATTCCCTTTTTCCACTCGTTAGGAAAGCTCTCAGCTTCCCAAGCTCTATCTATAAGTGGAAGCAGAAGCTCAGCCGATGTTGTTGGCGTTGCTCGTAAGAGCTCTGCTGGAATACCGTCAAGTCCTACCGCCTTGTTGGTTTTGAGTGCCTTGATCGCGGTAATGATCTCATCTTTACTGGGAGTCGTGGTGCGTATTCGGGAACTTCTCACCTCGGGCATCTCAGTCTGATTTGGGAGCATATCGCTAGCGAATACACGGTTCAAAACCGTAGCAAAATGCTCTTTCCATCTCTTGAGCTGGTCCTCATCCGAAATGAGCAAGGAGCCGTCTAGGCTTTTCACTAGGTATTGGCTGGAGCTGCGACCACCTGTCAGCTCTTTCGTGATTCTGTAGACAGTCCTGCTGTCGCACCTCCGTGCAGCTTCTTCTGCTTCTGTAGCCAGCGCGTTGATGTAGTTGCGCTTGTCACGTCGTACGCTACGCTGAACTTCTCTCATCTTCATGCGATATAGGGACTCTAGCTCGCTTCTCCCTGCTGCTGGGGTAGCTGCAACGCGAGCTTTTAGCTGTTTTCGTTCGTCAATCCGTCTCCAGGTATCCTCGGAAAGCCACGCCCTATGTCTTCCCTGCGATCGACCGACAATTCTTTCAGCACCAGATGTAAAAACATTTTTCACAGCACACCAATGGTCTTGGATGGTTGCGGGCATTGAGCTGCTGATTGCTTCCACACCTTGCGAAAAGTGCTCCCTTAATTGTTGGCGCACTGAGGGATCACTAAGTCTATCGATGTTGAACCTGGGCATTCTTGTGTTGTCGTGGGATCTTCGAACTGCAGCAGTGCGTAGTTGGAGAGTAGCTATCATAAGATGGTGATCACGTACTATCCCCACATCTGCCCCTCGTCTGTTTCGGACGTCCAGGAGACTGCTTCTAAAGCGGCGGCTGATAGCAAAATGGTCAATTTGGTTGGAGGTTGCTTGCCTGTCATTGGAAACCCAGCTGACTTTGTGGCAGGTCTTGTGCTCAAACATGGTGCCACCTATCACAAGGCGGTTGGCATTGCAGAAATCCACAAACCTTTCGCCGTTGTCATTGCGGTTGCCAGTCCATGCTTCCCGATTACATGCTTGAGCCCTTCGTTGTCGCTGCCTACCTTGGCATTCAAATCCCCCATCACTATGACAATGTCTCCATTTGGTGTTGTGTTGAAGACGGCGCTTAAGAGATTGTAGAAGCTCTCCTTTTCGTCCTCAGACGAACTATTCGTTGGGGCGTAACACTGTATGATGGTGACGCGTCGTACTCTAGTCCGGAATCTGGCCGTCAAAATCCTATCACCATGAGGCTGCCAGGAAATCAGGCCCTTGCGTGCTGTTGTTGTTAGCAGTAGTCCGACTCCATATTCCCGCGGACTTCCGGATGGTCTTCCAGAATAGAGTAGTACAGTGTTACGCGTTGGAGACTGGTACTCGCCCGCTTCTAACCATCTTACTTCACTTACCCCCAAAATGTCCAGTTTATATCGCATGAATTCCTTTTCCAGTTGGAGGAATCTGGCATTGTAAGGACCTTCTCTTCCCGAGTCGAGGAGCGTCTTTACATTCCAGAAACCTATCTTTGTCCGGGTACAATAGCCAAAAGTCGTCAACATGTGATCAGTCCTTATCCGAGGCATAGTGTCGGTTTCAGTAGCGAGCTGGTTTCAGTAACGCAGGTTGCTGGCCCACGTTACCTAGCCTAGAATCAAGGCCCTAGACAACCCGCACTTACAATTTTGGCCTATACGTATAAGGGTTTATACGTATAGTTGCCCGGGGACCACCACTAGGAGGTAAAGTAAGCACTTCATCACGAACTTGATTGCTGCGCTACTGGCCCAAGCCAAGTTTTGGGCAGTCAGTAGTTTCCCGATCAATCGCAATGCAGGTCTCCATCCCTGGAGAGTGATGACTCCTCTTCCTCAGTTATGCAGCAAATTCTCTCTCTAGTCGATGATGACATCTTGCCAGACATTGAACCGGATGACTGCTTCAACAAAATTCTTTTGAGTGAGGACGATCTCTTGGACAGTTCCTGAGACTCGGAAGTCTTCATTTTTACCGAGGTGGAGGTTTTTCTACCTGATTGCGGGAATAATGCTGCAGTAAGTACGGATTAACCTTCATCACTCCATTACTGAATCTGCAGGCCTTCTTCTCCGCCACTCCATGATTGGGATAATATTGTCTTGTTCCAAGAGCCCTGGGTTGTAGACAACTTGGTATGTGTACTCAAAACTCCGGAATACTACTCCCTGAATACTACTACTCCCATTAGACAAAGGTTAGCCCAGATAAATACTGAATGTTAGTACCTTCCCTTAATAGTCCAGTTATATTAGATTTTCACCTAGAAACTCGGTCCACTACTTTAGTACTATAGAACCTACCGCCCATTCAACTTTTTCTGGACTGAATATTTTTCCAGATAAACTATTAACTCTACTGTCCACATAAACCCTGTGGTTAACTGTGTTCGAGTACACATGAGATGTGTTAAGAGACGAACCTGGGAAATGTACCTGAAGTAAGGTTCTAAGTGTATCCACACGGTCTGTCGTAGGTTACTACCCCAGACCTCATGATGTGCGTTGGCATCGCATCCAATGATATAGTGGAGGTTGTACTCCTGACAGTAGTCAACGAGGCTTTGGACGTCTTTCGGCGGGATATCACCACTGTCGTGAGGGAAGTACGCTGGGCCACACACGATGTTCTATGTACCTCCTCCAGTGGGGATTTCCAGTAGTAGGGCCACCAGGTCTCTTGTTATAAATTCTGGAATAGGGATAAAGTTTAAATAATTGCTAATTAAGCAGGCCGCTCTCGGCGCTAGCTCTCCACACTTGGAAATCAACTTACTTGCCCTATTCCGGAGACCTTTAACCTGTCCGCAAATAACCCAGGGTTCCTGAATGAGACCAAGGGTTATATCTTCTTCGGCGAACCGCTTGCTAAGGGTAGCGAACGCACCCTTAGCATGATGCAAGTTCGCCTGTAGCACCTTGATTGTGCTCATCGGTCCTCCGCTGAGAATCGAGCTTGTCGGAGTAGTTGGGCCTTTTTGGGACCCTTTCCTCTACGGCAAGCGGTTAGATTTTGATGACCCAGGGGTCTGTTCGCAACCGACTCCTCGTGTCTTCGAGAGACGTGCCCAGGGGCACCACTGGTCGTTAACGACAAACCGGCCACCTTGCCAGTCTTATGAAGTCTAGGAACTAATGTGCTGGGGCGGGCTGGATCCTTTGATCGGATTCCCGCAGTGCTGGTATTAGCTTTAGGACCACTGGTGTTACTTAGCGACTCACTAGTCGTGGCAGCGGTTTTGGCAGTGGAACTGGTGTTCCGGGCAGTCCCGGAGGCACTGCTGGTGGAGACGGATGATAAGGGGTCCGTCGCAGTAGCAGTTGTAATGCAAATTGCGTCCACCTTCTTCGGACTACCGTGGCCAGACTCCTGACCGTTGTCAGTGGTCTTTGGGATCAGTTTGATCTGACCAAAACGGTAGTGCACTTTGTTATTGAGGGCCTTCAGTACCCTCAGGGAAGAGTCATCGATCGCCAGCACAAGATGGAGGAGTGCACCTTCCTTCACCCTTTGCATGACCTTCCATGAAGTTGCCATTAAACTTTCGTTTTGAGCTTCCAATGAAGCCAGAATTTTTGTCGACGGGAGCTCGAGACTTTGTGGGAAGAAACCGCGGATGATATGGGTTTTAGGAAATGATCCCTCTTCACCAATAAGATGTCCAATCCACTTTTGGCTCTTATTGTCTCAAAATTCGAGCTCATCCACCCAGCAGTAGCACTGTTTGAGCAGACGAAAACCAGCCATCCCGCCCTGTGCTGTGAACCTGAGAATTTCGGCCGTACGCCTTTATTCCTCAGCTCAATTGAGACATCGATGACGGCCTCTTGGACGAGTGTCATCTGCTCCGTTGATAGGGGCTTATTCTCCAAGTCCGCTGGGACTATACCTAACCTGACACCATTAGCCACCTGACTGAAGGTGGGAACATCAGCTGCAGGTCCTGCCTTGGCTTTCTTGGCGGCGGGTGCTGGTGGGGTATGATCCTCTGATCTACCTCGTTTAGCATCTTTTGCAATAGGAGGGGCTTTGGCATAAGCTAAGGCACTCTCCCTAGTATCGCCTCTGCGAATGGCAAACTTGAACCGCCTCCTTTCGGCAGAATTGAACCGAACAAACCATCCGGTTGAATTCGCAGCTCGTCTAACCTCCTCCCAATGGAGGAGCACCCAGATTTCTCTGTGGCGACGCTGCACGTATCCATGAGAGTAGATGTGTCAGAGTCAGAGGCGGCGGTATCCGCTACTTCTGGATGGACACATGTGGACGGCAAGGATTGGGCCCGTTTGGCCCCGTCATCCAAACCATCCGAGGACTTGGGTTGCTCGTCAGCAGTCCGAGTGGCCGAAGATGAAGTAGCCGTCGGAAGCTCTATAGCATCGCGACTAGGTGCAACTGTATGCTCGTCAGCAGTAACAGAAGCTGGTGTGATGTGAGATACATCTGTCTCATAGTTTTTTTTTTTTAAAGTTTGGAATTATGGACCCACGAGTAATCGGGAAAGGGATATCACCCATGGCACAGCCCGATGTACCATGGGAAGGCTGGATTGAAACCGAAGGTCGCCAGGGTATTCGGAGTCCGCATACTAGCGACTAAGCACTCTCTTAGCAATGCATCCCTCGGCGTATGCTGTTCCACCTAGGATTAGAGATTTTTCTAGAGGTTTACTCCTTGCCATATAGCTAGTGATGGCTTGCCATATAGCTAGTGATGTTGCCTTCTCTTCCGCCTTTATCCTCTTGACGATATCTGCTGACAATATCTCCTTTTATTAGTGACTTTGGCTTTCCGGGCAAATTCCCGAATTTCCACTTCACCGCCGGAACTCTCTTTGCCAAAAGTCTGACAAGTTCTAGTGCCTTCGCGTTGACAGGTTCTAGGATTGTGTTGTGTTGTTTATGATTCTGGGTTCGCGTAGCAATATACATATATGTTTAAGTTTGACCAGTTATCCACTGTTGGCCGGCACAAAACTGTTTTCTAATAGACTTATTCCCAGGCGCCTGTGTGACAGTTGTTTTTTGTTTCGTTTTAGAGAATATGCGAAATTGTCAGAAATGGCAGCAAAAGTAATTCTCAAATCAATTGCGGACTTGGGATATTTCAGCAAGGCTACAAACTCTAACCAATTTAAAACTAAATTGTTCTTTCAATGAAAGGTATCCAACAGTGCCGGTTGTACAAACGCCACCCATAAACCTAAATCGAGCCTACTAAGGGTGTTTTGTAGCCAAAATTCACGGCTTATATTGAGTTCTTGCACATAAGTCTAAGACATCACTATAAGCAGCTTTAAAAACGTACTTATCTTTAAAAGAAAGTAGGCTGCCTTCACATAATTTTTTGGGAGAATTTTAGTGCAAATACATATATGATACATATGTACCTATAGTATATGACAAGGACAATTCTTCAGTTTTTAGTAACAATTTTGGGAGAAACTAAATTTAAAAAACCGTACCTAGGCGTGTCTACACTTTCCAAAAAGAAGTTAAATGACTTTAAAAATCATTTCATTCTGCCGATGTCTTAAGGCTGATTTTGAAGGTCATCTGTCCCACTGTGTGGCGCTGAACATTTACTATTTGTTCTTACCATATATTCGAATTCCTGCAATTAAATTTCTTTTCTGCCACTGATAGGTCCCCTTGTAGGCATATCCCGTTCACTGAATTACGCCGTTTCATACCCAACGTTTCACACACACAAATATTACCCTACGTCCTGAATACCTATGTCCAAAATTTAATGAGGCAATATCCCTCTCTTTATTGTGGCCCATTATCATTCTGGCCATCAACTCGGACAATGATATCAACTGGTTAACTAGAAACGCTGGGAGTACCTGTGGTTTCAGTCAAAATAAAATAGCAAATCCCAGCTCCCTTCCAGAATAGTCGACTCGTTTGACCGCTCCAGTACACAGAAAATACATGAAATAATCAAGAGGACGATGACGAGGAACATTCTAGGCCCATCATGTGTTTTGCAGTAACCATTGTGTGCCATTTAACAGGATCTGCGATGCCATCGTAAAGAGAATGTATTTTGTATCTTATTAAAGAGCCTGTACCTGCATACAGATGCGACATTGAATACCACAATGAACGAAAAGTTAAAATGACAGTCAATTGCAGCAACTGGAAGGACTAACCTGAGATTAGTTTTCTCCTTTGACTCCTACTCCGCCCGACTTTTCATTTTGCAAATGGAACGAATGCGGTTGGATTTCGGATGGAAACTACCACTGAGAATTCTTGAAAGGACTAAAAATCAGTTATTACCCAGAAGGATAATAATGAACTTGCAGTGTTGGTACCATTTTAAGAAATTAATTTCCAAAGGACTTATGCTAAGGATACAAACACATACAAAGGGAATGCAAAAGTGGACTTAACGTAACTTTTAAAGTGAATAACGTATTAAAGAGGATGTGAAATACAAGGATACGTCACAAAGAGAGTGCTCCAAAGTTTGAAAGTCGGCTTAGGGGAACTTTTCTTTGTGTTGGTAACGAGTGGGTATACGATTTTGTGCGCCAGAATTCCGTGGAAAGAGCTTGCACATAAACACGGCCTTAAGTTCTTGGCGTTGATAGTATTTTCTTAAGGACAACGAGAACAGTGTCTAGATAGATGAAGCCGTATTTAACTCCTCTAAGGCTCAGTTGGACATAGATCTAAGGACTGAGGATGTTAAGAAAGTTAATGATACACCCTGTACAAGTGCCCGTAATGCAACTACTACCTTTGGTAAACCGGTCAACTCATCACAACTGTCAATCTGCATGTCAATATATTGTGGCGCCAAAATTAAGAATTTTCCCGCGCTTTCAACTTTTCATTTTAACCGTAGTAATGTAATTGAATCATAATTCAATAAACCTTTGAATTGTAAAGTTATAACAAGTGGCGACGAGGAACTGGAAAAGTAAAAATGGACTCGAAGACACTGAGCGAAATATTAAAACAGCAAAACGAGTGGATGCAAAGGATGATGAAGTCCAATGCAGAAAGTCTGGAGCGTGTACTAAAAGGCTGCACATCCACGGTTCCGTCCACAATCCCACAATTTCGACCATTCGATGTTGAAAAGGAGACATGGGATACTTAGCTTTTCCAATTGCAGCAACATTTTCCCACTAATTCGTTGGAAGACGACAATTTACGCAAGGCGCATTTCTTATCAACGTGTGGAAATCACATCAACGACCTGCTAAAGAAGCTGTTAGGGGAAGAAGACGTAGTACGCACACTTTTAAAAACCTTTCTGCAAAGTTAACGAAACACTTTCAATCTAAACTCCATGTACTTGCATCGAGATGCAAGTTTCTTAAGCACAAAATGCTTTCGAGTCAGACATAGGCTGAGTGGATAGCAGGTCTAAAGGGTCTTGCGAAGGATTGTTCATTCGTTTGTTCAAAGGAGGGATGCGGAACATCATATGCTGACACTATGATCAGAGATATGATTGCTTTCTACACGCCTCACGACGCAATCCGCATGGCCGCAACGCAGAAAAAGGACCCTACTTTGGATGAAATCGAGGAACTGGCGATGGCATATAATTCGACGCAACTGGCTTCGGGTATCCTAAAAGGAAGCAGCACTTCCACCCCATCAAGTTCTTCGGAGGTAAATCAGCTTAATCACACCAGTTACCAGAGATCTGCAAGTAAGTCCAACGATAGTTTTAGCATCAGAAAATCGTGTCCTGCTTGTTTCACGTAGCACAGTAGAAATAATTGTAAGCAGTTGTAACAATGGGTTTAGCGATAAACGAGGGCAAAACCAAGTATATGCTGTCAACTAGAAGGGAAAACCAACACCGACGAATTGGACAAAACGTCACCGTGGGCAGCTATAACTTCGAGGTAGTAAGGGACTTTGTCTACTTTGGCTCTGCTATAAACTCGAAAAACAAGATCAGCGCAGAAATCAAGCGAAAAATAACTCTTGCCAATCGCTGTTTTTTGGGCTTATAAGGCAATTCAATAGTAAAGCCCTATCTCGAACAAATGAGGAGACTCTATATAAGACCTTGATCATCCCAGTCCTGCTTTACGGCGCTGAAACATAGACTTTATTAAAAGAGGATGAAGATATCCTTGGTCGCTTCGAGAAAAAAATTCTTCGTAAGATATTCGGTCCCGTTTGCGTTGACGGGTTTTGGAGGAGAAGATTCAATCACGAACTATACGAGCTGTACAGCGACATCGACCTAGTCAAAAAACTGCGTATTGGACGTCTGAGATGGCTAGGACATGTAGAGCGAATGGACACCAACGCTCCGGCCCGCAGAGTCTTCGAATCTAACCCCGAGGGACGACGCAGTAGAGGGAATTATCGCCGTAGGTGGCGCGCACAAGTTCAAGGGGACCTCGACCAACTTGGAGTGCGCAACTGGAGGCAATTAGCTAAAGACCGAGCTAAATGGAGAGGCTTGTTGGTTGAGGCCCAGGTTCACCCCGAACTGTAGCGCCACCTAAGTAAGTAAGTAATCTAGGCAGTCTATATCTCAATGGAGTGTTAATACCTTATACTAAGTGCGTGGAAAGTCCTGGTTTTAAGATTGATGAGACTTTATCCTGGGAAGCACATATTAATGTTATTAGTCGTAGAACGTATCTTACTCTCCGAACCTTGAATTTTAGCGAAAAGTTGGGGAGTACTCAGACACATTGCCAGAAACCGTACACGATGGCGCGTAGGCGTAGTAGAGGCCCTAGGACCCACAAGGGGATACAGGACATAAGTAAAGTAAGTAACCTTGAATTTAGTAAAATAATTTCTACCTGTAAATGTTCGTGCAAAGTTGGTTAGAAGCTTAATTATGCCTTTCTTCACATACGGATGTGAACTTTTTTCTGGCTGTTCCATCGGTGTCCGAAACAAGCTGCGTACAATTTTTAATAGTTGTATCCGATTTATTTACTCCCTCAAAAGATATGATCATGTCAGCCCTTTCCATCTAAAGTTTTTTGGCTGTTCTTTCAACAAGTTTTTTAACGTCAGAAATCTCATTTTCCTTTTCAAGGCTCTCAGTTCTCGAAAGCCTATGTATATTTTTTCTCAGTTTCAATTTGTATCTTCTTTGCGTAGAAGAGGTTTACTTATACCACTTCATACATCTGTAATCACGGAGTTATCTTTTATTGCTCATCCAAGCACGACAAGGTTAAACTCACTGATCAAGACCTGTGTCTTGGCGAGGGATTCAATTGACACTTAGTTTTCCTGTGGGTTGCATGTTAGAGCTATTTCCCCGGATCTCAGTAAAAAATTCGCTTCTTAATATACTAGATGTGCGTGCGACGGAGAGGGTGACCAAGTGGAAGAATTTTACTGATGTAGTGAGTGTTAATATCATAAGCTGTTCGTCACTTAAGCGAACATTCGTTTTTCTGTGAAAGTTGTAGATATTTGTAATAATAATGGGTTGCTTCCTGATAGTATAATGTACCAGTGGGGTATATTCTACACCGGAAAAAAGGATAGATACACAAACTAACTTAGTTCGGTGTGATACACAGCTTAAATATTTAATTAAACTATAAAACTAACTTTAATGAGCAAAACCCCTCCTCTCGGTTATATGTTCAATCTGACAAATAAAATCCCCAAAAAAACAAAATAGTAAAACTCCATTTAGAGTCACCCAACCAACAATAGAACAGCGGTGGCAGCGAGTTGTCAGCAAATTAATGCGCCCCATTAATCCTAGCTGGCATAGGCAGAGAAAAATAGAAAACAAACGTCAAACAACGCGAATCTTAACAGGAAGCAGACAGGAAGACATTCCATGTTCTCTATGTACTTGTTCACACACGCACATTAAAACGGAAAAATATATCATCCTTGTGCTACACTATATCCAGTTCCAGTGTGTTCTGATTCAAAAGTGAAATGAATACGACTCCTGGGGGGCCGGACGGTTCACCAGAGTCCTCATTCTAAACATTTGTGTCACGCACATGTAACTGTATCCATTTAGCTTTTCCATAGATAATTAATTATAAACAAAACTAGCAACAAGGATGTACATACTTACGGATAGGTTTGCGTTTTTTAATGGCTCCACAGATAAGATAGTTAAAAGAGGGTCGGATGCGTGTATCGTGGTATCGGAAGTGTTAACAAGGATATACGTCGTGGCATCTTATCATTAAATGTCAGAGGATAAGTCTATTGTCACGTTTGTAGGTTTTTGTTTTTTTTTCGTGTAACAATTAATTGTCGCAATTAAAAACGAGGAGCGAATTCGAAAAGACATGAAGAACAATAAAATGTGGAGAAGGTAAGAGAATGTAATTTGTCCTGAATTGGTTTACAGCTTCTCATAAAAGACCTGACGCAGTTAAAATTTATAACATTAACAACATGTATCCTTGACACGTAGCTGGGCTTAATAAAAAACGTTTTTTCCTCAAACTGTAGACAGTTTGTCTAACAAAAGACGGTTAACATTCGAAATCAGTCAATCGAACATTTTTAGAAAACTTAGGTCAGTATACAGGGTATCCCAAAAACACTCATCCGATGTTGTTTTGCTATATCTTTAAAATGAAAAAACATAATTTCATAAACGTTTTTTAAATCTTTAGTTAGTTTGAATAGACTTTTATTTCACCAAAATTCGTATAATCTCTTCTCTACATCTATAAAAGAGAACGCATTTTTTCTGTTTGTCCGCGAATAGAGAGTAGGTACGTAACGGTACCTTAACAATATATATATCAATCGATTTGTCGTAAGAAGAGGAATAACTTAGGATACATTTTAGTATCCTGAATCCGTTATTGAGCTCTTAAACCCATTTTATATGTATTTTTTACTGACAAAAATAATTTTTCTATGCCTTACACACATATGACTACGAAATGGCTGAACTGATTTGAATATGACTTAATTCCTCGATTAGTACATTTCCTACTGAAGAGATTGAGGTATAAATCATTATTCCATTATTCTTATAACAGAAATAATAAGCAAAAATATAATTATTTGAGATATAAAAATATCACAGATATGCGTGGGTCATTGGAATTAATGGCACACCAGTGGAGTGCACGCATATTCATGTTCATCAAACAAACTACATCGTATAGAAGGAAGTCCCCAAAACGTGAATGACTGGGATAATCTCGGGAACCAAAAAAAAAACAAATATTTGGCGCAACAGCTCTTTAAAGCGCCAGGGCCTAACTTCTCGCAACCACTCATGTTAGTTAGTTAGTTAGTTAGACTTTTTATTAACTTCATATAATTTTCACGAACAGTATATACATAGACGTTTATGGTTTGGCTTAAGGCCGTCTACCAGATTGACAATATGGTTGCTATTTCTGTTTAAAAATCGCCTTCCAAAATACGGGCTCTGTAGCGGATTGCAGCTGTAGCATAGTTGTACAAAACATCCCAACCATGACTTCCGTTCAGTACGTTGATCACCTCATCCAAGTCTAGCGAAATTACTCCGAAGTATCTCGCGCGAAATTCTCCTAAAATGGGACATCTTCCGATGAAATGGTAAACATCCTCCCTCTCTTTAAGGTTGCACAGGTCACATAAAATTGGCAGATCGGGTCGATGTGGAATAAAATAAAGACTTGTTAGTTCACCTCTAAGTTTGAATATTGTGCTTATCATATGCAGAGAGTAACGATTGAGGAAGTACGTTGAGTCGCTTTCAATGTGGTTATAATTCAGCCTACTGTAGATCAGCCTATGTTGCGATGAATGTGCTTCAGCTACAAATCTCTCATACATGGAATTACCTGCATTTTTCAAAACATTTGTAAGCATAGGTTTTATCATTGAAAGTTGTATATCAGATGCAATATTTAAGCTCGCGCCATAATTTGCTGCCAACTCCTCCCACTTTTGAACCAAATGCCCTCTTGTCGAAAGTATATGCTTCAGAACAATCCTGGGCAGTCTTCCATCATCCATCTCCACTACTTTAACAATATAATCTATATGCAGCTTTAGGGTATCTAAGAAGAGAGGAGGGACTCCAGTTTCTAGATGCAGCATATAGTTCGGTGTACATATTGGAAGTCGAAAGATTCGTTTCAAAAAGTACCTTAGAAATTTTCCAACTTCTTCAAAAAAGCAATAACCCCAAATTTGGGCTCCGTACAGCAGTATAGAGGCAGCAGTTGTACGAAATAGTTTATTCTTCGCTGTGTGATCGATAAACTTATTGTCGACGCAACGTCCCCAAACTGATGAAATAGCTCTTTTAGCTGCTGCTAGCTGACATTCAAAGTGTTTTTTCATATTGAGGTTGGATGTAATTAGCACACCTAAATATTTATACTCTTTCACTATTTCAACGTTTTCACCTCGATAGAACCACTTTTCGTTGCGAGAGTATCTTCCACCGCCATTTCTAAAAATCATCATCTTTGATTTTGATAAATTCACCGTCAAATTCCATTGCTTACAGTAGTTTTCAAGACGGTTCATAGTAAGCTGCATCCCTTCAACTGTCTCCGATAAAAACACTATATCGTCCGCAAATTTTAGCGCCGGTATCCGCACACTACCAAGCTCGATCCCTCCTCCTACTTCTCCTACTATGTCGTTAATAAATATGATGAAGAGTAGCGTGCTTAGGATGCATCCTTGCTTAACTCCCATTTGTGTTCCAAATTCTTCCGATACATTCTCTCCATTCCATACGTACGCCACGTTGCTCTCATACATCGCTTTTAGCACATTTATCACTTTACTTGATAAACCAATTTTGTACAGCTTATAGAAAAGAGCTTCACGCGCTATGGAGTCAACGAAGAAGACATATAGCTTTTTGCTACTTTGTTTAAAAAACTCTGCAATGTTGGTGAGAGTAAAAATTTGATCCAGTGTTGAATAATGCTTTCTGAACCCCGCCTCAACCACTCATGTTGTGTGCGTTATATTTTTTACACGAATGGAAGGGACCTACAGTTTAATGCCGAATCCGAACGGCGATTTGAGAAGCTTTTTCATGACAACAATACTCTCAGATGTTTGTCAGACGCTCGCGAGAGGTGGGACCGTGAAAAAAACTTTTTGGTATTTTCTGGGATTCGAACTTGGTACCTTATGCGTAGTGATCCCACACACTAACCACTTACGCCACGGCGCCCACTAAAGAGATTTGGATGCAGTTTTCACTGTTATGATCTGCATTTCCCGGGGAAGATTGTATAAAAATTGTTCGAATTTTCCTTTAATGAAAACTACTGTCAGCAGCCATGCAGCAGAGGCTTTTTTTTTTTTTTTTTTTTAGGTTGCGCCGGGGGTGTGTAGTCTTCATAGATACTAATAGCCCGAGTGCTACTAGCATGCACGATTCGCAAACCTGAGTAATCGATTTCAGGAATACGTCTACGTACTAAACACACACCCTACACACTTCAACCACTCTCCCCGCGGGACTGCCGTTAGGTATTACTTCGCGGGGCTGGTTAGCCATTTATGCTGTACTTTCTGCTTCTCGACGTATTCTTTCTTGAATTCGAAGCTGCATTTGCGCATGCGTAATAAACGCGCAAATTTGCATCCATTTTTCCTCATATTGTACCATATGATCTATGAGGAATGGGGGACTGGGAAGTTCGTTTCTCCAGTTTTCAAATCGCCTACAGTAGAAGACTGCATGCTCCGTATTTTCCTCCTGGGCTGGACATTCTGGACACAACGACTGTGTCCAAACCGGTAAATATATTTGCGGTAACCTCCATGGCCAGACAGGAACTGCGTGAGGTAGTAGGTGCAGTTCCCATGTGCTCGGTTTATCCAAATGTCGATGGTGGGGATTAAATTATAGGTCCATCTGCCTTTAACCGCATTATCCCATCGATCTTGCCACACAGCTCTTGAAGCTGCTTTTTCTTCTTCTATAACCCTTCTTCTTTCGCTAGCCTCTTGATGGCTCGAGCCTTTCCGATTGTAGATTCTCTGCATCTCGTTCGCGAGGATGTCGATAGCAACCATTCCTGCTATGACAAAGGCTGCTTCGTCAGAGATAGTTTTAAAACCACTGATGGTCCTTATAGCGCAGAGTCTGTAGGCTGATGTAAGTTTCCTCCTTGTTTCTTTGGTCGCGAGAGCCCCCGCCCAAACCGGAACCGCATAAAGAAGGACTGAGCTGACAACTCTGGATAGTAGGATCCTCCTAGCGTATCCAGGTCCTCCAATGTTGGGCATTATCCTTGAGAGTGCTGCCTGAAGTCGTGACGCTTTTTTGCTCGAATAATCAACATGCTGTTTAAACCGCAGTCTATTGTCGAGCATTACTCTTTGGATTTGATGATTTGGGTTCCAACCTGTACATTCATATATTCCACAGATTTCCGACTGGTTATTAGAACAGCTTCAGTTTTGTGGTCAGCTAATTCTAAACCGGCCGATCCTAGCCAGCTTTTGATTTGACTGATTGCCACATTTGTAGCTGATTCTACTTCACTGATTTGTTTTGCTACTGTAACAACAGCGATGTCGTCAGCAAATCCAATTATATTCACTTTAGGTGGCAGTGGTAGTCGTAAAACTCCGTCGTACATTATGTTCCGTAGTAATGGGCCCAGCACCGATCCTTGCGGGACCCCAGCTGTAACATCGTAGTACTTCACTCCTTCGTCGGTATCATACCTCAGTTTCCTGTTGGTAAAGTAGCTCGCCATTATCTCTGCAGAAAGTAAGATGGTGTATCCATCCTAGCAAGAGATCTTCGTGTAGTGGGCCAGTCTGCCGAATTAAACAGACTGGCCCAGGTAGAGGCTATCGCTGCAATAGCGTGTGTATGTGAGTATATGGGCGCGCTGTTTTGAACTTTAGTGTGTGATCTCTTCTTCTTTCTTCTTCTTCCTTTTATCAGCGAGGCCATGATCCGAAAACAAGGGATCACAGCCCTCCCACTTCACCGCATTTCTACTGATCCGCATGTGGGGTTCGCCTATTTGACCTCAGAAAATATCGGCAGGCCTGCCGATTTTGGATCACTCGGTTACTGAGGCCAATGAAATGCCGATGTCGTCGCATTTGTCTGATCCAGGCGTTTATAGGCCTGCCTTTCCTACATCGCGATGTCTTTGGAACGTGCATAGATATTGCCTTTTTTACAGGCTTCAAATGATCTCTTCTTTGAACGTGGATCGTCGAACTTCTTATTCGATCAAGCTTTGTCACTCCTGCTGTCATGCGAAGCATCTTCACCTCAGCTGCCGTTAATTTACTCTCATACGTTTTGTACATTGTCCAACATTGTGAACCGTATGTGAGCGCTGGACGCACAACTGCGGTGTAGAGCCTTCCTTTCAACTTAGGGGTATTTTTCTGTCACAGAAGATAGCGGACTTTTTTCGCCATTTGATCCGAACTACACTTAGGCGATGATTGATGTCAGGTTGCTTTGATATTGATCATAGATCGGAGATATTTGAACTTTTCGCACTTGGGAAGCACTGTTCCATTCAAATAAATGTCTGGAATAGGCATGAGTGGATCAGACAACGGGCAGCACAAGTACTTTGTCTTTTTTGAACTAATGCGATACCCATTTCCCTCCAAAACGTCCACCCACACATCAAGTGCTCGTTGCAGGGATGTAGGATCCTCACTTATGATGGCTCCATCGTCAGCAAAGAATAACTGATGTACCTTGGGGTCCATCATTTTACCTTCAAGCAGATAATCAAGGACTGTAATAAAGAGCAAAGGACTTAAAACGCTTCCCTGGTGCACCCCGACTTTGATTGGGAACTCTTGGGTTACTCCAGCGGGGCACCTTACTCTTGTCTTTGCTTCCTCGTACATGTCCATGATCATATGTACATAGGTTTCTGGAACCCCTCGATGTCTTAGCGCCACCCATATCAGATCTCGTGGTTGTCTGTCGAATGCCTTTTCAAAATCAACCAATACAATATGCAAATCCCTTAAGGAATCATGTTTTTCCATTATGATCCTTATACTTTGGATTGCATCTGTGGTTGATTTACCCGCAAGAAACCCGCACTGATCATCAGATAGCCATATTATTTTTCGCAGTCGGCCACCTAATACCCGCTCAACGATCTTCATGGTGTGTGACATCAGCTTGATCGAAGGGTAGTTATCACAGTTTCGCGTATCACCCTTCCCTTTGTATACAGGGAGGAGGTAACTTTCCCTCCATTCATTCGGCATTGGATCACCTCTCACGAATTTTGAGATGAGAATTCTGAGCCATCTGAACCCGACGTCTCCCATCTTTTTCCAGAACTCAGAGGGCATCTCGTCTGGCCCAACCACTTTTCGCTTTTTGGAGTGTTTGACCGCCTCACTAACTTCTTCGACTGTAATGTCGGGTATTTCTTCACAGTTAGGGGTGGCTCTTGGAAAGTATAGCCGGGGAAACTGTTCATTTAAAAGCTCTTCACAATACTGTCGCCACCTCCGCAGAATTTTATCGTCATCCACAAGAAGCTGGCCATGAGCATTGCTAATGAACTTTGGCGAACGAATCTCCTGAGCATTGTTCCTTCTTTGGGCGGCTATTTTGAAGATAGTGGCACTCTTGTTCATATTGTGTCTTCGCAGCTCCTGGATAGCCTGGTTTGCATCAGCAACCGGGGAAAATATTTTCTCCAGCTCCCGATACAGGCCCTCCGTACTTTCTGCTTGAAGCTGGGCGCACTTCTTCGCTTTTTTCTTGCAGCATCTGTATTCCATTTCGAGGCGAGCTTTTTCGTCATTATTATTAGAGGGGCACTTTGACCAAGCTTTGAAAGCCGCTTTCTTCTCATTTATCAGCTTCTTAGCTTCATCACTCCACCACCATGTTTCTTTGGCGTGTTGATGGTGGTCTTTTGAAGCTCCTAGCAGTGATTTGGCCTTATTTAAGCAAGTTCGCTGTAGGGAATCCCACATATTTTGTGCTCTGCACTCTTCATCCTCAGCTCCGTTGATGGTGTGAGAGAGGTAATTTTTCATTACGAAAACGAAAACATCGCCTTTTTCTTTGTCCAGATTGTACCACTTGATTTTCTCAGAGACCCTTGTTTGTTTGCTTTTCTTCGGTGTTTTCATAAAAATTTCTGTTAGCAGGAGACGGTGTTGCCGAGCGATTGCCTCTCCCAGGATCACTTCGCAATCTTTTACCCGGGGCTTCATGAAACTGCCTACCAAATGGTAGTCAATCTGAGTTTCATCTCCACCACTGCTGTAAGTGATCAGGTGTCGGCTTTGTTTGATGAACATGGTATTTAACACGATAAGACCGTGTGATTTGCACATGCTTAGGATGTCTTCACCAGGAAGGTTCCTGGTGCCATATCCTAGTCCTCCATGGCAGTCTTCATAGTCTTCGTTTGATTTCCCGACATGTCCATTCAAATCTCCTCCAACAAATAGAAATTCTTCCTTTGGGATGTTCTTAAGGAGATTGTGGAAATCTAGCCAAAATGCATCTTTATCTCTCTGATTGTACCCATCGTGGGGAGCATATGCACTGACAATATTCCACACCTCTCCTTGTATTACTAGTTTGAGAGACATCAAACGGTCGCTGGACTTCGAAATGCTCAAGACGTTACCAAGTAGCTCTGCCGCAAGGATGATACCGATTCCGTTCTTAGACTTTTCCGTTCCGTAGTAGAACATCTTGTAATCTTTTGTCCTAACGTCCAAGAAACGCGCCCGATTTCCGGTGTTTTTCCATTTCGTATCTTGGACACACAAGATGTCCACCCGCCTTCTATTCATCATCTCTTCCAGCTCGTAACTTCGACCGGTCATGCTTCCAACGTTTCAACTCGCGACCCTCAAATTGCGTCCAAACTGTTTCATTATTTTGCTAGCCCCCGGAATCCGTATGGCTCTGACCCGAACATTTCTGCTCGGTCCAGGATCAGTACCATGCACAGCAGTGGTAGTGCCTGGTGGGGTAGTGCCTTTCCTTTTTGCAAGTACTACCATAATGATACAGTTTTGCAATACAATTTTTTGCACCATATTGCGATGGTGTTTGTTGTTTGACACGTGCATGCTCCTGTTTTAGTATTGTTTGATCTTTCTTTTATGACACCGGTGATCTCCAGTCGTGTCAACCCACGGACTCGCATGCACACTTGTGGGAAGGTTTTTAAGGTAGTATATGTGTCGCTAGGCTCACTTGGGTCTTATATTGCCTAGATCTGATTTGTCCCCTTAGTCGCCTTTTACGACAAGCGCTGGTTGTTGGGGGGGCGCTGCAGGGATATTCTTAACCCGTCTCTGTACGGGGATTTAGTGTGTGATCTCTTCTGGAGTAAAAATTGCCAATGCCAAATCTAAGACATTTTCAAACCTTCATGCTATTAAGAGATTTGGCAATATACGCGACCATATGTACACATAATACATACGTACATACAGACATAGAAACATTGTAATATTTTTCCATTTTATTAAATGAGATTTTGTTGATCGTTGTTTATTTGTCCACATTTTAGAATGTTTTGATAGATTTAAAATAAACCCTTAACAGAGTGGGGTAGGTAGTATATTGCAAATTGAATACTCATACTTTAAGTCTATTTGCCTACCTTTTAGAAGGTGTGTTTCGAGAAATACTTCAGGTAATTAGATCGCTAGAAGTTGGCGAATCTACCGGTGTGGATGAAATCCGGCCAGAAATGCTAAAGGCTTTTGGTAAAGAGTGAGTGCAATTACTCTCACGTGTTATTAAAGTGGCATGGGAATGCGGTGAAACACTTGGTGATTGGCAAATGGGAGTGATTGTCCCTCTTTGTAAACAAGGGGGCAAAAGATTGCGCCAACTACACGGGTATATTTATTTTAAGTATCCCTGGAAAAGTCTTTGCTAAGGTGTTAGAGACACGTGCCAAAGCTTTGGTTGAGGATAGTTTAGGGGATAAATAATGCATTTTTTGTCCCGGTAGAAGCAGGGCCGACCAGTTATACACTCTCAGAATGATTTTTGAAAAGGCCTGGGAGCATGCTGAACCTGTATACACCTGTTTTGTTTATTTGGCGAAATCATGTGTTAGACTATGATAAGGGTGATTCGGTATATACATACATATATACAAATTATAGAAGCTGTGTTCGGGTAAATGGCGGTAAATCAATACCCTTCATTGTGGGGGTTGGGCAGGGTGCCAAGGGTGCCTTTTGTCACCTTGCCTCTTCATTGTATATATGGACTGGATGCTGCAGTGCAGCTGTGGCAGAGAATGTTGCAAAGTGGGGGACTTAAGGATTAGTCATCCTCTCTTTGGGGATGATTTGGTCATCCTTGGTCGTTTGTCGGAAGTATTGATTGTTTCCATAACGCCTATTCAGTACACTCTGCATGTTTGTAGAGTCTCAATGAAACAGGCGGATACGTTTAAGTATCTCGGGGTCTTATTCACGAGTGATGGAAAAAGCAATGTCGAGTTATTCTGTAGAAATGGTCAAACTGGATCAATTTTGAGAGAGTGTGGTCAATCTGTTATAAGGAAGGCCAAACTTACCTATAGTGTTCAGACCTAATTATCGGTTTTTAACTTGGTATATGTTCCAACTCTCATCTACAGTTGCGGATACAAGCTGCTGAAAGAGGTTCCTTCGCGGTGATGCGTAACACCAGAGTACGCGAGGCACCCAATGTAGAGAAGCTACTTTTTCGAACGGAAGGATTTATGCATTGACGGTTTCGTCGCGTAGAGCGTGTCCCCAGCTGGTTTCCAAGACGTGTCATGATTTCCGCATCATCAAGTTAGCGACCCCCCCAAGTCCAACATCTCTCTTGGAGCCGTCTAGGGATTTCTCCAGATGAGTTGGAGTCGACGGCGGAGGTTCAAAAATGATGGAGAGTGCACCTAATTATCCTACCCTCGCGACCCTCATAAAGGATTAGCGGGTGAACTATTTTAATGGTTGGTTGGTTGTTGGTTGGTTGGTTGTTGGTTGGTTGGTTGTTGGTTGATTGGTTGTTGGTTGGTTGTTGGTTGGATGTTGGTTGGATGTTGGTTGGATGTTGATTGGATGTTGGTTGGATGTTGGTTGGATGTTGGTTGGTTGTTGGCTGGATGTTGGTTGGATGTTGGTTTTATGTCGGTTCGATGTTTTTTGGATGTTGGTTGGATGTTGGTTGGATGTTGGTTCGATGTCGGTTCGATGTTGGTTGGTTGCTGGTTGGTTGTTGGTTGGTTGGTTGCTGGTTGGTTGTTGGTTGGATGTTGGTTGTATGTTGGTTGGATGTTGGTTCGATGTCGGTTCGATGTTGGTTGGTTGCTGGTTGGTTGTTGGTTGATTGGATGTTGGTTGGTTGTTGGTTGATTGGTTGTTGGTTGGTTGCTGGTTGGATGTTGTTGGATGTTGGTTGGATGTTGGTTGGATGTTGGTTGGATGTTGGTTGGATGTTGGTTCGATGTCGGTTCGATGTTGGTTCGATGTTGGTTGGTTGCTGGTTGGATGTTGGTTGGACGTTGGTTGGTTGTTGGTTGGTTGTTGGTTGGTTGTTGGTTGGATGTTGGTTGGATGTTGGTTTTATGTCGGTTCGATGTTTTTTGGATGTTGGTTGGATGTTGGTTGGATGTTGGTTCGATGTCGGTTCGATGTTGGTTGGTTGCTGGTTGGTTGTTGGTTGGTTGGTTGCTGGTTGGTTGTTGGTTGGATGTTGGTTGTATGTTGGTTGGATGTTGGTTCGATGTCGGTTCGATGTTGGTTGGTTGCTGGTTGGTTGTTGGTTGATTGGATGTTGGTTGGTTGTTGGTTGATTGGTTGTTGGTTGGTTGCTGGTTGGATGTTGTTGGATGTTGGTTGGATGTTGGTTGGATGTTGGTTGGATGTTGGTTGGATGTTGGTTCGATGTCGGTTCGATGTTGGTTGGTTGCTGGTTGGTTGTTGGTTGGTTGGTTGTTGGTTGGTTGGTTGTTGGTTGGTTGGTTGTTGGTTGGTTGGTTGTTGGTTGGATGTTGGTTGGATGTTGGTTGGTTGGTTGTTGATTGGATGTCGGTTCGATGTCGGTTCGATGTCGGTTCGATCTCGGTTCGATGTCGGTTTGATGTTGGTTGGTTGCTGGTTGGTTGTTGGTTGGTTGGTTGGTTGGTTGTTGGTTGGATGTTGGTTGGATGTTGGTTGGTTGGTTGTTGATTGGATGTCGGTTCGATGTTGGTTCGATGTTGGTTCGATATCGTTTCGATGTCGGTTCGATATCGGTTCGATATCGGTTCGATATCGGTTCGATGTCGGTTCGATTTCGGTTCGATATCGGTTCGATATCAGTTCGATATCGGTTCGATGTCGGTTCGATATCGGTTCGATGTCGGTTCGATGTCGGTTCGATGTCGGTTCGATGTCGGTTCGATGTCGGTTCGATATCGGTTCGATGTCGGTTCGATATCGGTTCGATGTCGGTTCGATATCGGTTCGATGTCGGTTCGATGTTGGTTCGATGTTGGTTCTATATCGGTTCGATGTCGGTTCGATATCGGTTCGATATCGGTTCGATGTCGGTTCGATGTTGGTTCGATGTCGGTTCGATGTTGGTTCGATGTTGGTTCGATGTCGGTTCGATGTCGGTTCGATGTTGGTTCGATGTTGGTTCTATATCGTTTCGATGTCGGTTCGATGTCGGTTCGATATCGGTTCGATGTCGGTTCGATGTCGGTTCGATGTCGGTTCGATATCGGTTCGATGTCGGTTCGATGTCGGTTCGATGTCGGTTCGATGTCGGTTCGATATCGGTTCGATGTCGGTTCGATGTCGGTTCGATGTCGGTTCGATGTCGGTTCGATGTCGGTTTGATGTCGGTTCGATGTCGGTTCGATATCGGTTCGATGTCGGTTCGATGTCGGTTCGATATCGGTTCGATGTCGGTTCGATGTCGGTTCGATGTCGGTTCGTTGTCGGTTCGATGTCGGTTCGATGTCGGTTCGATGTCGGTTCGATGTCGGTTCGATATCGGTTCGATGTCGGTTCGATGTCGGTTCGATATCGACATTCGATGTCGGTTCGATGTCGGTTCGATGTCGGTTCGATGTCGGTTCGATATCGGTTCGATGTCGGTTCGATGTCGGTTCGATGTCGGTTCGATGTTGGTTCGATGTCGGTTCGATATCAGTTCGATATCGGTTCGATGTCGGTTCGATGTCGGTTCGATGTCGGTTCGATGTCGGTTCGATGTCGGTTCGATGTCGGTTCGATGTCGGTTCGATATCGGTTCGATGTCGGTTCGATATCGGTTCGATATCAGTTCGATATCGGTTCGATGTCGGTTCGATATCGGTTCGATGTCGGTTCGATATCGGTTCGATGTCGGTTCGATGTCGGTTCGATGTTGGTTCGATGTCGGTTCGATGTCGGTTCGATGTCGGTTCGATGTCGGTTCGATATCGGTTCGATGTCGGTTCGATATCGGTTCGATATCGGTTCGATATCGGTTCGATATCAGTTCGATATCGGTTCGATGTCGGTTCGATGTCGGTTCGATGTTGGTTCGATGTCGGTTCGATGTCGGTTCGATGTTGGTTCGATGTTGGTTCGATGTCGGTTCGATATCGGTTCGATATCGGTTCGATATCAGTTCGATATCGGTTCGATGTCGGTTCGATGTCGGTTCGATGTTGGTTCGATGTCGGTTCGATGTCGGTTCGATGTTGGTTCGATGTTGGTTCGATGTCGGTTCGATATCGGTTCGATGTCGGTTCGATGTTGGTTCGATATCGTTTCGATGTCGGTTCGATATCGGTTCGATATCGGTTCGATGTTGGTTGGTTGGTTGGTTGTCGGTTGGTTGGTTGTTGGTTGTATGTTGGTTGGATGCTGGTTGGTTGGTTTTTGATTGGATGCCGGTTCGATGTCGGTTCGATGCCGGTTCGATATCGTTTCGATGTCGGTTCGATATCGGTTCGATATCGGTTCGATGTTGGTTGGTTGGTTGGTTGTCGGTTGGTTGGTTGTTGGTTGTATGTTGGTTGGATGCTGGTTCGATGTCGGTTCGATGTTGGTTGGTTGCTGGTTGGTTGTTGGTTGGTTGGTTGCTGGTTGGTTGTTGGTTGGATGTTGGTTGTATGTTGGTTGGATGTTGGTTCGATGTCGGTTCGATGTTGGTTGGTTGCTGGTTGGTTGTTGGTTGATTGGATGTTGGTTGGTTGTTGGTTGATTGGTTGTTGGTTGGTTGCTGGTTGGATGTTGTTGGATGTTGGTTGGATGTTGGTTGGATGTTGGTTGGATGTTGGTTGGATGTTGGTTCGATGTCGGTTCGATGTTGGTTGGTTGCTGGTTGGTTGTTGGTTGGTTGGTTGTTGGTTGGTTGGTTGTTGGTGGGTTGGTTGTTGGTTGGTTGGTTGTTGGTTGGATGTTGGTTGGATGTTGGTTGGTTGGTTGTTGATTGGATGTCGGTTCGATGTCGGTTCGATGTCGGTTCGATCTCGGTTCGATGTCGGTTTGATGTTGGTTGGTTGCTGGTTGGTTGTTGGTTGGTTGGTTGGTTGGTTGTTGGTTGGATGTTGGTTGGATGTTGGTTGGTTGGTTGTTGATTGGATGTCGGTTCGATGTTGGTTCGATGTTGGTTCGATATCGTTTCGATGTCGGTTCGATATCGGTTCGATGTCGGTTCGATTTCGGTTCGATATCGGTTCGATATCAGTTCGATATCGGTTCGATGTCGGTTCGATATCGGTTCGATGTCGGTTCGATGTCGGTTCGATGTCGGTTCGATGTCGGTTCGATGTCGGTTCGATATCGGTTCGATGTCGGTTCGATGTCGGTTCGATGTCGGTTCGATGTCGGTTCGATATCGGTTCGATGTCGGTTCGATGTCGGTTCGATATCGGTTCGATGTCGGTTCGATATCGGTTCGATGTCGGTTCGATGTCGGTTCGATATCGGTTCGATATCGGTTCGATGTCGGTTCGATGTCGGTTCGATGTCGGTTCGATGTCGGTTCGTTGTCGGTTCGATATCGGTTCGATGTCGGTTCGATGTTGGTTCGATGTTGGTTCTATATCGGTTCGATGTCGGTTCGATGTCGGTTCGATGTCGGTTCGATGTCGGTTCGATGTCGGTTCGATATCGGTTCGATGTCGGTTCGATGTCGGTTCGATGTCGGTTCGATGTCGGTTCGATATCGGTTCGATGTCGGTTCGATATCGGTTCGATGTCGGTTCGATGTCGGTTCGATATCGGTTCGATGTCGGTTCGATGTCGGTTCGATGTCGGTTCGATGTCGGTTCGATGTCGGTTCGATATCGGTTCGATGTCGGTTCGATGTCGGTTCGATATCGGTTCGATGTTGGTTCGATGTCGGTTCGATGTCGGTTCGATGTTGGTTCGATGTCGGTTCGATATCAGTTCGATATCGGTTCGATATCGGTTCGATGTCGGTTCGATATCGGTTCGATGTCGGTTCGATGTCGGTTCGATGTCGGTTCGATGTCGGTTCGATGTCGGTTCGATGTCGGTTCGATGTCGGTTCGATATCGGTTCGATGTCGGTTCGATGTCGGTTCGATATCGGTTCGATGTCGGTTCGATGTCGGTTCGATGTCGGTTCGTTGTCGGTTCGATATCGGTTCGATGTCGGTTCGATGTCGGTTCGATGTCGGTTCGATGTCGGTTCGATATCGGTTCGATGTCGGTTCGATATCGGTTCGATGTTGGTTCGATGTCGGTTCGATGTCGGTTCGATGTTGGTTCGATGTCGGTTCGATATCAGTTCGATATCGGTTCGATATCGGTTCGATGTCGGTTCGATATCGGTTCGATATCGGTTCGATGTCGGTTCGATGTCGGTTCGATGTCGGTTCGATGTCGGTTCGATATCGGTTCGATATCGGTTCGATGTCGGTTCGATATCGGTTCGATGTCGGTTCGATGTCGGTTCGATGTCGGTTCGATGTCGGTTCGATATCGGTTCGATGTCGGTTCGATGTCGGTTCGATATCGGTTCGATGTCGGTTCGATGTCGGTTCGATGTCGGTTCGATATCGGTTCGATGTCGGTTCGTTGTCGGTTCGATATCGACATTCGATGTCGGTTCGATGTCGGTTCGATGTCGGTTCGATGTCGGTTCGATGTCGGTTCGATATCGGTTCGATGTCGGTTCGATGTCGGTTCGATATCGGTTCGATATCGGTTCGATGTCGGTTCGATGTTGGTTCGATGTTGGTTCGATGTCGGTTCGATGTCGGTTCGATGTTGGTTCGATGTTGGTTCGATATCGTTTCGATGTCGGTTCGATGTCGGTTCGATGTCGGTTCGATGTCGGTTCGATGTCGGTTCGATGTCGGTTCGATGTCGGTTCGATGTCGGTTCGATATCGGTTCGATATCGGTTCGATGTCGGTTCGATGTCGGTTCGATGTCGGTTCGATGTCGGTTCGATGTCGGTTCGATGTCGGTTCGATGTCGGTTCGATGTCGGTTCGATGTCGGTTCGATGTCGGTTCGATGTTGGTTCGATGTCGGTTCGATGTCGGTTCGATGTTGGTTCGATGTTGGTTCGATATCGTTTCGATGTCGGTTCGATGTCGGTTCGATGTCGGTTCGATGTCGGTTCGATGTTGGTTGGATGTTGGTTGGTTGTTGGTTGGTTGGTTGGTTGTTGGTTGACTGTTGGTTGGATGTTGGTTGGATGTCGGTTGGTTGTTGGTTGGATGTTGGTTGGATGTTGGTTCGATGTCGGTTCGATGTCGGTTCGATGTCGGTTCGATGTCGGTTCGATGTCGGTTCGATATCGGTTCGATGTCGGTTCGATGTCGGTTCGATGTCGGTTCGATGTCGGTTCGATATCGGTTCGATGTCGGTTCGATGTCGGTTCGATATCGGTTCGATGTCGGTTCGATATCGGTTCGATGTCGGTTCGATGTCGGTTCGATATCGGTTCGATATCGGTTCGATGTCGGTTCGATGTCGGTTCGATGTCGGTTCGATGTCGGTTCGTTGTCGGTTCGATATCGGTTCGATGTCGGTTCGATGTTGGTTCGATGTTGGTTCTATATCGGTTCGATGTCGGTTCGATGTCGGTTCGATGTCGGTTCGATGTCGGTTCGATGTCGGTTCGATATCGGTTCGATGTCGGTTCGATGTCGGTTCGATGTCGGTTCGATGTCGGTTCGATATCGGTTCGATGTCGGTTCGATATCGGTTCGATGTCGGTTCGATGTCGGTTCGATATCGGTTCGATGTCGGTTCGATGTCGGTTCGATGTCGGTTCGATGTCGGTTCGATGTCGGTTCGATATCGGTTCGATGTCGGTTCGATGTCGGTTCGATATCGGTTCGATGTTGGTTCGATGTCGGTTCGATGTCGGTTCGATGTTGGTTCGATGTCGGTTCGATATCAGTTCGATATCGGTTCGATATCGGTTCGATGTCGGTTCGATATCGGTTCGATGTCGGTTCGATGTCGGTTCGATGTCGGTTCGATGTCGGTTCGATGTCGGTTCGATGTCGGTTCGATGTCGGTTCGATATCGGTTCGATGTCGGTTCGATGTCGGTTCGATATCGGTTCGATGTCGGTTCGATGTCGGTTCGATGTCGGTTCGTTGTCGGTTCGATATCGGTTCGATGTCGGTTCGATGTCGGTTCGATGTCGGTTCGATGTCGGTTCGATATCGGTTCGATGTCGGTTCGATATCGGTTCGATGTTGGTTCGATGTCGGTTCGATGTCGGTTCGATGTTGGTTCGATGTCGGTTCGATATCAGTTCGATATCGGTTCGATATCGGTTCGATGTCGGTTCGATATCGGTTCGATATCGGTTCGATGTCGGTTCGATGTCGGTTCGATGTCGGTTCGATGTCGGTTCGATATCGGTTCGATATCGGTTCGATGTCGGTTCGATATCGGTTCGATGTCGGTTCGATGTCGGTTCGATGTCGGTTCGATGTCGGTTCGATATCGGTTCGATGTCGGTTCGATGTCGGTTCGATATCGGTTCGATGTCGGTTCGATGTCGGTTCGATGTCGGTTCGATATCGGTTCGATGTCGGTTCGTTGTCGGTTCGATATCGACATTCGATGTCGGTTCGATGTCGGTTCGATGTCGGTTCGATGTCGGTTCGATGTCGGTTCGATATCGGTTCGATGTCGGTTCGATGTCGGTTCGATATCGGTTCGATATCGGTTCGATGTCGGTTCGATGTTGGTTCGATGTTGGTTCGATGTCGGTTCGATGTCGGTTCGATGTTGGTTCGATGTTGGTTCGATATCGTTTCGATGTCGGTTCGATGTCGGTTCGATATCGGTTCGATGTCGGTTCGATGTCGGTTCGATGTCGGTTCGATGTCGGTTCGATATCGGTTCGATATCGGTTCGATGTCGGTTCGATATCGGTTCGATGTCGGTTCGATGTCGGTTCGATATCGGTTCGATGTTGGTTCGATGTCGGTTCGATGTCGGTTCGATGTTGGTTCGATGTCGGTTCGATATCAGTTCGATATCGGTTCGATGTCGGTTCGATGTCGGTTCGATGTCGGTTCGATGTCGGTTCGATGTCGGTTCGATATCGGTTCGATATCGGTTCGATGTCGGTTCGATATCGGTTCGATGTCGGTTCGATGTCGGTTCGATGTCGGTTCGATGTCGGTTCGATGTCGGTTCGATGTTGGTTCGATGTTGGTTCGATGTCGGTTCGATGTCGGTTCGGTGTTGGTTCGATGTTGGTTCGATGTCGGTTCGATGTTGGTTCGATGTTGGTTCGCTATCGTTTCGATGTCGGTTCGATGTTGGTTCGATGTTGGTTCGATGTCGGTTCGATGTCGGTTCGGTGTTGGTTCGATGTTGGTTCGATGTCGGTTCGATGGTTGTTGGTTGATTGGTTGTTGGTTGTTTGCTGGTTGGATGTTGTTGGATGTTGGTTGGATGTTGGTTGGATGTTGGTTGGATGTTGGTTGGATGTTGGTTCGATGTCGGTTCGATGTTGGTTGGTTGCTGGTTGGTTGTTGGTTGGTTGTTGGTTGGTTGGTTGTTGGTTGGTTGGTTGTTGGTTTGTTGGTTGTTGGTTGGATGTTGGTTGGATGTTGGTTGGTTGGTTGTTGATTGGATGTCGGTTCGATGTCGGTTCGATGTCGGTTTGATGTTGGTTGGTTGCTGGTTGGTTGTTGGTTGGTTGGTTGGTTGGTTGTTGGTTGGATGTTGGTTGGATGCTGGTTGGTTGGTTGTTGATTGCATGTCGGTTCGATGTCGGTTCGATGTCGGTTCGATGTCGGTTCGATGTCGGTTCGATATCGGTTCGATATCGGTTCGATGTCGGTTCGATATCGGTTCGATGTCGGTTCGATGTCGGTTCGATGTCGGTTCGATGTCGGTTCGATGTCGGTTCGATATCGGTTCGATGTCGGTTCGATGTCGGTTCGATATCGGTTCGATGTCGGTTCGATGTCGGTTCGATGTCGGTTCGATGTCGGTTCGATATCGGTTCGATATCGGTTCGATGTCGGTTCGATATCGGTTCGATGTCGGTTCGATGTCGGTTCGATATCGGTCCGATGTTGGTTCGATGTCGGTTCGATGTCGGTTCGATGTTGGTTCGATGTCGGTTCGATATCAGTTCGATATCGGTTCGATGTCGGTTCGATGTCGGTTCGATATCGGTTCGATATCGGTTCGATGTCGGTTCGATGTTGGTTCGATGTTGGTTCGATGTCGGTTCGATGTCGGTTCGATATCGGTTCGATGTCGGTTCGATGTCGGTTCGATGTCGGTTCGATGTCGGTTCGATGTCGGTTCGATATCGGTTCGATGTCGGTTCGATATCGGTTCGAAGTCGGTTCGATGTCGGTTCGATATCGGTTCGATATCGGTTCGATGTCGGTTCGATATCGGTTCGATATCGGTTCGATATCGGTTCGATGTCGGTTCGATGTCGGTACGATGTCGGTTCGATATCGGTTCGATGTCGGTTCGATATCAGTTCGATATCGGTTCGATGTCGGTTCGATGTCGGTTCTATGTCGGTTCGATAACGGTTCGATGTCGGTTCGATGTCGGTTCGATGTCGGTTCGATATCGGTTCGATATCGGTTCGATGTCGGTTTGATGTTGGTTGGTTGCTGGTTGGTTGTTGGTTGGTTGGTTGGTTGGTTGTTGGTTGGATGTTGGTTGGATGTTGGTTGGATGTTGGTTGGATGTTGGTTGGTTGGTTGTTGATTGGATGTCGGTTCGATGTCGGTTCGATGTCGGTTCGATATCGGTTCGATGTCGGTTCGATGTCGGTTCGATATCGACATTCGATGTCGGTTCGATGTCGGTTCGATATCGGTTCGATATCGGTTCGATGTCGGTTCGATGTCGGTTCGATGTCGGTTCGATGTCGGTTCGATGTCAGTTCGATGTCGGTTCGATATCGGTTCGATGTCGGTTCGATGTCGGTTCGATATCGGTTCGATGTCGGTTCGATGTCGGTTCGATATCGGTTCGATATCGGTTCGATGTCGGTTCGATGTTGGTTCGATGTTGGTTCGATGTTGGTTCGATGTCGGTTCGATGTCGGTTCGATGTTGGTTCGATGTTGGTTCGATGTCGTTTCGATGTCGGTTCGATGTCGGTTCGATGTCGGTTCGATGTCGGTTCGATGTCGGTTCGATGTCGGTTCGATGTCGGTTCGATGTCGGTTCGATATCGGTTCGATATCGGTTCGATGTCGGTTCGATGTCGGTTCGATGTCGGCTCGATGTCGGTTCGATGTCGGTTCGATGTCGGTTCGATGTCGGTTCTATGTCGGTTCGATGTCGGTTCGATGTCGGTTCGATGTCGGTTCGATGTTGGTTCGATGTCGGTTCGATGTCGGTTCGATGTTGGTTCGATGTTGGTTCGATATCGTTTCGATGTCGGTTCGATGTCGGTTCGATGTCGGTTCGATGTCGGTTCGATGTTGGTTGGATGTCGATTCGATGTTGGTTGGATGTTGGTTGGATGTTGGTTGGTTGTTGGTTGGTTGGTTGGTTGTTGGTTGACTGTTGGTTGGATGTTGGTTGGATGTCGGTTGGTTGTTGGTTGGATGTTGGTTGGATGTCGGTTCGATGTTGGTTGGATGTTGGTTGGATGTCGGTTCGATGTTGGTTGGATGTTGGTTGGATGTTGGTTGGATGTCGGTTCGATGTTGGTTGGATGTTGGTTGGTTGTTGGTTGGTTGGTTGGTTGTTGGTTGGCTGTTGGTTGGATGTTGGTTGGATGTCGGTTCGATGTTGGTTGGATGTTGGATGGTTGTTGGTTGGTTGTCGGTTCGATGTTGGTTGGATGTTGGTTGGTTGTAGGTTGGTTGTTGGTTGGTTGTTGGTTGGTTGTTGGTTGGTTTTTGGTTGGTTGGTTGGTTGGTTGGTTGGTTGGTTGGTAGTGCTTCAAAAAGAGCTCAATTAGCGCTATTGCGCCATTTGGATATCACAAAACTCGTGCACACCTGGTTGTATGATGGAGAATTCGGTTCAAGAAGATGGATATGTTAGACCCAGCCTGTTGAGTTTAGGTAAAGAATGAGAGCTCCAATCCTTTTGTCAGATATATCTCCCAGGTCGTCGTAGAAGGATTTACCTAGGGTACGCTGTCTGGTTCTCGCTAGTAATGGTATAAAAAAAAAACTATGTCTGTTGTGGTTTGGCCTGTGGCCAAATTGACCAGATTGACAAATTGATACATTTAAAAAATATATATAAAAATTATATATACAGAAGAGATACTCTCAGTATTTCAGTAATTTATTAATATTAGTAGAGATTAGGAATCTCAGCATCGTGTGCCCGATCCACAAGAAAGGAGACCCCCTCAACTGCGCCAATTATAGAGGCATCAGTCTCCTCAACATCGCGTACAAGATCTTTTCTGCGATATTGTGTGAACGCCTGAAACCTTTTATCAACAGCCTGATTGGACCCTATCAGTGCGGTTTCAGGCCAGGAAAGTCCACCATCGATCAAATCTTCACACTTCGGCAGATCCTGGAGAAAACCCAAGAATTCCAAATCGATACTCACCACCTCTTTATCGATTTCAAGGCCGCCTATGACAGCATCTATAGAGAAGAGCTTTATAGAGCCATGTCTAGTTTTGACATCCCTGCCAAACTTGTCCGCCTGTGCAGGCTGACGATGGATAACGCTCGCTGCTCCATCAAGGTCGGTAATGACCTCACCGAGACCTTTGATGTCAAAAAAGGCTTTAGACAAGGTGACGCGCTGTCATGTGACTTCTTCAATATTGTACTTGAACGGATTGTGCGGAACTCACAAGCAAACACCGGAGGCACAATCTATTACAAGTCTATACAACTGTTGGCATACATATATAGACATTATCGGAAGGACTCAGCGGGATATCACCGGTGCGTTTGCAAGCATTGAGGCGGGAGCGACCATAATGGGTTTAGGGATAAACGAGGGCAAAACCAAGTATATGCTGTCAACTGGAAGGGAAAACCAATACCGACGAATTGGACAAAACGTCACAGTGAGCAGCTATAACTTCGAGGTAATAAGGGACTTTGTCTACCTTGGCTCTGCTATAAATTCAACAAACAAAATCAGTGCAGAAATCAATCGAAGAATAACTCTTGCCAATCGCTGTTTTTTTTGGGCTTATAAGGCAATTTAACAGTAAAGCCCTATCTCGAACTACTAAGGAGACTCTATATAAGACCTTTATCATCCCAGTCCTGCTTTACGGCGCTGAAACATGGACTTTATTAAAAGAGGATGAAGATATCCTTGGTCGCTTCGAGAGAAAAATTCTTCGTAAGATATTCGGTCCCATTTGCGTTGACGGGTTTTGGAGGAGAAGATTCAATCACGAACTATACGAGCTGTACAACGACATCGACCTAGTCAAGAAACTGCGTATTGGACGTCTGAGATGGCTAGGACATGTAGAGCGAATGGACACCAACGCTCCGGCCTGCAGAGTCTTCGAATCTAACCCCGAGGGACGACGCAGTAGAGGGAATCATCGCCGTAGGTGGCGCGCACAAGTTTAAGGGGACCTCGACCAACTTGGAGTGCGCAACTAAAGACCGAGCTAAATGGAGAGGCTTGTTAGTTGAGGCCCAGGTTGACCCCGAACTGTAGCGCCACCTAAGTAAGTAAGTAAGTAAGTAAACAACATTTATTTACCTGCATCACTCCAAGGCTGCTACCGCTCTCTTAAGTAGTAGACTTTCCGTGGTGCGTACAAAACCCCACATAACATCTATCCAGGAACCATATGTGCGGAACAAGCGTATATGTGGATTTGGGGGTGTTCGTGGAGTAACGGTGCTATGTGATGAGCGATCTGAAAGACCGATAGCTTGTCTAATTGTGCCGAATTTCCTCTCAGCAACCAAGCTTGGACAATTTTGTGGTCAGGACTTGGTTGCTGCAGCTGTAAGCTACGAAACAAACGGAAGTTGGAAGACCTTCGTTGTTGCGTCGGCTTATTTCCCTTATGATTCGGTAATGCCTCCACCACCGAAGGCGGTTGCTGAACTCATAAAGTATTGTGACACTCGGGAGACGGGACTAGTCATATGCTGCGATGCTAATGCTCAGAATACAGTCTGGGGCAGCAGCAAATGCAACATAGGAGGAAACCATCTCCTAGACTTTATACTATCATCTGGTATGGCAATAAACAATGTTGGCTCCCAGCCAACTTTTGTTACGGCAAGGAGGCAGGAGGTAATTGACCTGACTTTAACTAATAGATACTTCAAGTCAATTACTAACTGGAGGGTACTGCCGGAAGTGCCCTTATCAAATCATAGATACATCGCTTTCCAAATCGAATGCTAAGCTTTAACTTTGCAGGAGAGGAGGAATCCGAGAAAAGCCAACTGGGTGCGGTTTAGGAAAGAGCTAGACAGATCTGTCAAAACTCCAACTAAACTCAGAATGAAACGAAAGGTTGAGGATGCTCTTCAAAACCTGACCAGTGTCCTTACCAACTGTTTTGAACTGGCGTGTTCAATGACAAAAAACTCCTGCAGAACTCCGGTTCCCTGGTGGAATCCGGAACTGCAGCGCCTTAGGAAAGAATCCAGAAAACTTCTGAACAAGTCTCTTAAGACAAATTTAGAAGGTGACTGCGATCTTCGAAGCAAAAAGACTATAAGACGTTAATTCGGTTGTCGAAAAGTGCTTCTTATAGAGATTTTTGTGAAAAGATCGAGACACTCGGTGAAACCAGTAGGTTGGTTAAAGTCCTCAAAAGAGGTAAGCCGACCAAACCGGAGTCACTCAGACGGTCTGATGGCAAGTTTACTGAGACGAAAGCGGAAACTTTTAGTCTTCTGCTGGAGACTCACTTTCCTGGCAATCAGATAATCACTAGGTCGCAGCTTGGCCCGCTTACCCAGGCTGAGCTTGATCTAAGTCAGAAAACTCGGCGCAGCTGGTGTACTGCATCAGCCGTGGTAACACTTGAGGCCATCAAATATGCTGTGGCATCTTTTGATGGTTTTAAATCGCCTGGCACTGGTGGAATATATCCAGCTATGCTGCAAGAGGGTATAACCCGTTGCTGCCAACACTGAAAATAGTTTTCACCTCTGTTCTGGCTCTGGCATATATTCCTACACCCCGGCGGACAGTCAGAGTAGCTTTCATACCGAAAATTGGTAAGGAAGACTATTCGCTCCCCAAGAGTTTCAGACCATTTACAAAGGAGAAAGGCGGAACCAAATGCGTTCTGGTCTTGCTCGACAACTTCACCAAGTACACCATACTGCGAGCCGTAAAACCACCGACAGTAGCGGGGTTCTTAGTGTGCTGAGCGAAGTGGTCGTCTATTTCAAATTGCCCCGAAGTGTCGTCACTGACCGAGAAACCGCCTTCATATCGGGGATGTTTAAGCAGTTCTGCGAGAAGAACGGGATGCAGCATTTCAAGAATGCTGTCAGGACACACAGAGCAAATGGCCAGCTGGAGAGATGCAACCGAACCATTCTCTCGTCTTTCAAATGCATGTACTCGTCAGGAAAGGGGGAAGACTGGGCAAGTCATCTGCGAGTGGTTAAGTAGGGTCTGAACACCGTTTAGAACTGCACGACGAAGGCGAGTCCCCACAAACTCCTGTTTGCCTACACTCCGAGGAACATTTTGGCCGACAAGCTATTATTAGAGTTGGGAGAGCAAGAACGGGTGGACGCCGATGAAATGGGACAGCGGCGAAACGAGGCCGTGGCGAACATCGAGCAGGCCCAAGCCTACCAGAAGGCAATGTTTGACTCTAAACGGCAGCCGTCAACGTAGTACCAGTATGGAGACCTCGTGATCATCGAGAACGAGCCGGCTGCCACGGGTGAGTCAAGGAAGCTGGAACCGCGGTACCGCGGCGCATATATCCTCACCCGATCAGTGTTGTTCTTCTGTTTCGAATATGCTGGCCTGGTGGTCGCTGGTTGTGTACAGGTCCGAAACTTGATATGGTTCTGCTGGCGAACGTCAGATCGATGAAGGAACGTGCCACTCTGAAGTTATCGAAATTGTGCTTGATGCCTCGGTTTAGTAGCACTAGATCGAGGCTAGCAAATGCTTCTAGCCGTGCCTTGCCTCTTCTATTTGTAAAGGTGCTATTCCACTCGACTGCCCATGCAGTAGCTGGTGTTTTTCCTCTGATCTCGGCTACAAGGCTGTCCAGCATATGTTCGTAATCGTCCATGCTCAGGCTCGGTGGTGCAAAGCAGCTGAAGAAATTAATTCCTTTTATTTGGTTTATACAAAGTTCTGTAGGTGCATGGAGTCCATGCTTTCGAACGGATAGCTTCCGCATGTCCACACTGCTGCCTTATTATTCTGGTCTTCCACCCATCTTCCGCTATTGCGTTCATATTGTACCTGTCGGCGACAAATACACGCTCCAAAATGGAAGGACAAACTCTTCGACAAAGACACCTTCGAGGAAATGATGAGCACCGATACCATAACTCGCAGCGGAACAGCGGAGATCTTCTCGCTCCAGCTCACCCACACTATCACAACAGCGTGCGATGCAGCAATGCCCAAACGAACAGTTAGTAGAAGAGGTGCACCATGCTACTGGTGAACCGAGGAGAAAAAACACTTAGGGCAACGTGTCTACACGCCCGACGCAGAGTCCAACGATCGAGGAGAAGAGTCGGTTTTCAGGAGCGTCTAGACACATTCAAACTGGCGAGACGCCACTTAAAAAAGGCGATCAAAGAGAGTAAAACAATATAACCCTTGGGGTATGGCGTACAGGATGGTGATGACAAAGCTGAAAGGTCATACGTCCCCACAAATAATTTGCCCAGCTATGTTAAGATCCACAATAGAGCACCTATTCCCCCATAGACCATCTACGCTGTGTGATATAACCAGAGAGACCAATGCAGAGCACATCCCTGCTATCACACGGGAGGAGCTACTTGAAGCATGCAGGAAGATAAGAAGCAACAAAGCACCTGGACCAGATGGCATCCCCAATAAAGCAGTGAAAGTGGCTGTTCAAAAGAGGCCGGAAGTGTATAGAGGAAGGAGTGTTTCCTGGGCCATGGAAGCTTCAACATCTGGAACTGCTACCAAACGGAAACAAACCACCTGCAGATCCATCGTCATATCGCCCAATATGTTTACTCGACACTTTGGGAAAGATACTGGAACGAATAATGCACAACCTTCGCTCGCAGAAGACTACACCTAGGAGCCTACCTTTTGGACAATATATGCGAGCTAGCTAACGTCAGCATCGGCAGCCTCCACGCTTCATAACAAGTTCGAACTAGTTCCAGGGTTAGTCCTCCCTGGGGATGATGGATCCATGTGGTACTACAATGGGCTTAGTCTGGCCTAAGTGAGGCTGAATTCTGCCCGCCACTCTAACCTAACCTAACCTAACCTAAGGTGCTGAACAAGATCATATGGATAGATCAGAGTCTTTGAAATTATAACATACATCCATATATACAGCCTTACTGATGTGATTGGTAAATAGCTATACACCAACTTCTTTTCCTTCATCTCTGTTTACCGTTTTTTATTTCAAAGCAAACTGCCTCTAGTTTCTTTCTTGCTTCGCCAACTGTGTGTCACCCTCTAACCACATCCACCGTTTGCTAATTAAATGCCAACCCTTGAGCTACCTGCTTGCCAGTGTTTTCGTGCCACGCTGTCACCCTTTCAATAGCCCCCCCTGCATATGTAAGCCCCGCGTTGAAAAACCTTTTCTCTTTACAACAACCACCCTGCCATTGGAATCGTACCCCCTACCTCAGACGTCTCCATCGTCGTTACTGTCCGCAGGCATCCTTGAATGATGATACGTATACGACAGAGTGAACGTTTTATAGCACTTCTGGTCTTATGGCAAAACACAGCAAACTGGGTTAATTTACTGTTGCGGTTTATTGCTCCAATAAGGCGGCGCGGCGAGAAGTAGCAGCAGTAGCAGTAGGAGCTTCGAGCCATTTCGCGTTGAGAGTAGAGATATTGGAAGCTATGGCAGGCTAATGAGGGTCGTTGGCTAACGACTAAGTCTAGCGCGTGCATGTGCGGCATAAGGTGGCAGCCAATGGCCTTGTGAATTGCCTGCCAAATGGGGTACAAATAAGTCCTTAAAGGCGGCCGTTCACTGAGAGAAGAGCATAGTCTTCGACTGGACGATTTATGATGGCAGTAAATCTTCTTACAGTCATTGTCGTCGTTGTCGTTGTCGTGGATGTGCTCCATCCACTCTGACGTTAGCTCAAACAATTATTTCCTAAGTGGAGTCAAAGGTGACTGCACAAAGACATTCATCTCGTGCGGCTGTACCATATGAGTGGTTACCTCCAGTGGTGGTACTTATAATTGGCGGCGGCATTGGTTAGACATGGTTATGACTTTGGCCTGAAGTCATGAAGAGGTCAAATGCGGATTAATGGCCAGAGTGTGATGCATTAAGCGGGTTGTGGTGCGTTAAGTGCGGCAAATGGATTATGCTTTTGTGGTTAGTCCTGCATGAGTATTAGCTTTGGTGGTAGACTAAGGGAATTGGATATTTCATTGAAGCCGTTAAATAGCGATAGGGGCGACTAAGTGGACACTCGTGAGGAGAGCAAATTGACCCATGCTGGCGCTGTGATGGAAAGGTTCAATATTTCCTAAGATTTAATGTCACTTAGACGGGATATTAGTATAATTACGAGAGAGATCTGGAACTCATTCAATAGTCTTCTCCGGTAATTGCACAAAATATAACTCTTAAGGATCAAAGGAAGTTAAGCTGTATCGCATGTGGCGTACTACTTACGGATATGTGGGTAGCTATTAGTATAGTAGCTATGGTATTTGTAGAACATCTTATTTGGTTGGGTTGACAGTTTTTAATTAAGATAGTGAGCACAGACATATATGTTACCACTGGTTGGTCACTAAGGTTTTGAAAGGATGTATAAATGTGAGAAACTGGTGTATGGTCTTATACCTCTGAAACGAATATTCATAACAAAAAGTTGCAGCAAGGTATTGAAAGGTGGAAATATTAAAAAAATACAGGCATGCACATGAAATTCCCAATCTGCAATTGGTCCAACGAAATTTGCCATAAAAATGTGATCCAAGTTCGGGAAGTTGCCAAACGCCGTACTATACTGTTCATTCGGGTATGCTAGCTGGAAGTCGTCAAGGTGCAGTCACTATAAGAGGCACGTCAGCTGCTTTAAAAGCGCGAAGGACTTATATGTAGCTCACCAAGCCATGCAATGCAACTCTCTTACTCAAGAAGGACGAATAGAGGTGATACAGTCGAACAGTCAAAGAGAAATCCTGACAACTAGGAAAGAGTTGGTTGGAGTTGAGGCACACTTTAACTTGCAAGTGGCAGAATATTTCAACATTTTTTCTAGGTTGATGAACCCAACTTTCTGTATGTATACAAAGTAGCGGGTACCTCCACGTCGAATAACATACATCGTTACTTACTTATGTCCTGTATCCCCTTGTGGGTCCTAGGGCTTCTACTACGCCTACGCGCCATCATGAACGGTTTCTGGCAATGTGTCTGAGTTCTCCCCAACTTTTCCCTAACTGCCGTGCCTCCTTCTCGACTGTTCTGCGCCATGTCCTTCTCGGACCGCCAGGTCTTCTGCTATTATGAGTTAAAGGGTTCCATTGCATAGCATGGTTCGCTATGGAACTGTCACCCTTACGGAACGTGTGACCAATCCACTGCCACTTCCGCCGTTGGATGGTTGTGCCTATTGGTTCCTGACCCGTTCTCTCGTAAAGGTGTTCGCTAGAGATACGATTGGGCCAGAAAATCCTTAAGATATTGCGCAGACACCTACTAACAAACGTTCGCAGCTTTCTGGTGATAGTTGGCGCCGTGGCGTAAGTGGTAAGTGTGTCGGATCACTACGCATGAGGTTCCAAGTTTGAATCCCAGAAAATACCAAAAAGTTTTTTTCACGGTCCCACCTCTCGAGAGCGTCTGACAAACATCCGAGAGTATTGTTGTCGCGAAAAAGCTTCTCAAATCGCCGTTCGGATTCGGCATTAAACTGTAGGTCCCTTCCATTCGTGTGAAAAATAAAAGGCACACAACACGAGTGGTTGCGAGAAGCTAGGCCCTGGCACTTTAAAGAGCTGTTGCGCCAAATATTTTTATTTTTTATTTTTGGTGATAGTAGTGGTCACTCTCCACGTGCTGCAACCATATAACAGCACGGATTCAACGTTGGAGCGGAACAGTCTTATCTTAATGTCCAAACTGATTGCATTGCTTCGCCATATTTTGGACAATATCCTGAACGCGGACTTTGCTTTGGCGATCCTGTTGGGTATATGCAGTTCGGTTCCACCATCGGTCGAGACAATACTCCCAAGATACTGGAAAGCCTCTACTCTCTCTACCGGTTGTCCAGCAATGCATATTTGAGCCGATGAGTTTGTTCCAAGGCTGATCATTTTAGTTTTTGCCGTATTCATTTTCAGCCCGACGACTCCTGCCTCCCTCTCCACATCTGCTGTCATTTGGTGGAGGTCCATAATTCTATGAGAGAGTAAGCATAAATCATCAGAGTAGTCAAGATTTAAGATCCCATCGAATTCCTCCGTTTCCCGTCGACAAAGCTGCATGAAGCACATCGCTAATCACCAATAGGAACATTATTGGTGAAAGGATACAGCCTTGTCTTACCCCACTTTGGATTTCAAATTCCTCAGACAACCTCTCCCTGTGCAGAACGTGGCATTTGGAGCCTTCATATGTAGCTTTCATAATAGCAATTAGTTTATCGGGAATACCTCTCCTGCGTAAGGCACGCCAAATAAACTCCCTGTTGACACTATCGAACGCCTTCTTAAAATCGATGAACAGCAGGTCGAGTGGCGATCGATATTCAACACACTGTTCGATGATAATCTGCAGGGTGTTAATGTGGTCGACAAAGGAGGATCCAGAGCGGAAACCTGCTTGTTTGGCATCAAGTGTGTCTCCGAGATGTTGTTTGATTCGCTCAAGGATGATTTTAGCTATTATCTTAGCTACAGCAGGCAGCACGCAGACACCCCTCCAGTTTCCGCACTCCATTACATTTCCTTTCTTAGGGAGCTTGACGATCATTCCCTTTTTCCAAGTTCTCTCTATAAGTGGAAGCAGTAGCTCAGCCGATGTTGTTGGCGCTGCTCGTAAGATCTCTGCTGGAATACCGTCAAGTCCTACCGCCTTGTTGGTTTTGAGTGCCTTGATCATGGTAGTGATCTCAGCATTACTGGGAGTCGTGGTGCGTATTCGGGAACTTCTTTCCTCGGGCATCTCAGTCTGATTTAAGAGCATATCGCTAGCGAATACGCGGTTCAAAACCGTAGCTGTTACCAACATACGTCATTGGTACCGGCCGGAAAAGTAAATCGGTGTTAATCGCTTAGACTCTGCAACCTTTGATTGTTACCTTGTCCGACGTTGTCAGTATCTAGGTCTGGAACCATTGGTATTTTCTTCATCTTTGAAAGCCTTTTGAAAGATTTATCCACCTTCACTTCAACGCCCAATAACCAGTTAATACATGGCTGACTTCTATCCAGAACTAGGTGGACCTCCTACCAAGATGTGACCTAGTTCACGGAGATTTCCCCTCAAAGTCTTACAGCCTTCGGCAATAAATTCATAAAGTCTAGATTGGAACTTGCTATAACTCAGCTCTGCAGTTCGAGCACTGGTATTAAATTACTCTGCGCCAATTAATGTCCAGCAGCTGCGCTTCATCTTCTGTTCATCTGCAGATCTCTCTGCTCTCTTCACTGCATTGGCACTCCGACCGCATCCTACTGTACTGTCCTGCAGTAATGGGCGATCTTAGCCCACACATTTATTTTGTTGCCGAGCAACCTCACACTGATTTACGGCGCTAAAATATGGACTTTATTGAATTCGGATGAAGATATCCTTGGTCGCTTCGAGAGAAAAATTCTTCGTAAGATATTCGGTCCCGTTTGTGTTGACGGGTTTTGGAGGAGAAGATTCAATAACGAACTATACGAGCTGTACAGGAACATCGACCTAGTCAAAAAACTGTGTGTTGGACGTCGGAGATGGACGTCATGGATTGGACGTCAACGCTCCGGCCCGCAAAGTCTTCGAATCTAGACCGGAGTGACGACGCAGTAGAGGACCTCCTCGCCGTCGGTGGCGCGCACAAGTTACAAGGGACCTTGGCCAACTTCCGCCACGGATGTGTAATCTTCATAGGTACTAATAGCCCGAGTGCTACGAGCATGCACAATTCGCAAACCTGAGCAATCGATTCCAGGAATACGCCTAAGTACTAAGCACACACCTCCCCTGCACACTTTAACCACCCTCCCCTCGGGACTGCCGTTAGGTATTTCTTCGTGGGGCTGATTAGCAATTATGCTCTAGTCTCCGATGCCGCCTCTTGGGCTCTTCCTAGGGCTTCCGCTCTTCACAGAGCGTTCTGCACACAGACTATGAATGAACAGATCGCCATCCACTCGCCCTCTGATCGCGTCGTGTGACTTACGAAATTTTCTGGGCTTGGCAGGTTTGCTCTAACTTCTCGAAAACGTCTGCATGCTCCGCGTTCTCCTCCTTGTTTGGATATTCTGGACACAGGGGCGAACTATCGTGTCTTAATCTATGGAGGTATTTCCGTTCGCCGCCGTGTCCAGATAGGAACTGTGTGAGGTGGTAGTAACATTTCCCCCTCGCTCCCTCTGTCCATGATTTTATAGTGGGAATGTGCTGCCTTTTTTAGAGCTATTCCACCTGGTTTCAGACAGCGTTGCCGATGCTACCCTTTCCTGTTCCTTAATCCTTTTTGCCTCTTGCCGGTTCGAGGGATGTCTAAGATACACCCTCTGCATCTCATCCGCGAGAATGTCGATTGGGACCATCCCAGCTAAAACGCAGGCTGCATCGTCGGAGATAGTTCGGAAGCCGCTGATCACTCTGATTGCGCAGAGCCTGTGAGCTGATGATAGCTTCTTCCTACACTCATTTGTCGCCACTGCACCCGCCGATATCGGGGTAGCGTATAGAAGTACCGAGCTGACCACTCTCGACAGCAGGATCCTGCGGGCGTATTTGGGCTCGCCGATAATTGGGAGCATTCGGAAGAGTGCTGCCTGCATCAGCGATGCTTTCTTACTAGAGTACTCGACGTGGGATTTGAAGCGCAGCCTATTGTCGAACATGACTGCATGGTACTTCAAGGATTATTTGGACCTGATTCTCTGGTTTTCGACCTGGAAGCTAGCATATTCCACCTTCTTGCGGCTGGCTATTAGGACAGCTTCAGTCTTGTGGGCAGCTAGTTCCAGACCGGTAGACTCCAGCCATTCTTTTATTCTTATAACTGCTTCATCCGTGGAAGACTCCGCCTCGTGTACGTGCTTGGCTACTGTTACCACTGCGATATCGTCAGAGAAGCCAACCACGTTGACTCCTTCGAGCAGTGTTAGTCGCAGAACTCCGTCGAACATAATGGTTCATAGGAGAGGTGCATGGACTTACCTTTGCGGGACTCCCGCGGAAACGCTGTAGTGTTTAACGCCATCGACATTATGGCATCTTAGCTTCCTGCTGCTGAAGAAGCTCATGACTATCCTCAGTAGGTAGTAACGTGTTTCCATCCTGGTTAGGGATCTCCTAATGAAAGACTAACTTGCCGAGTTCAACGCACTCTTGACGTCGAGCGTTACTACTGCGCAGTATCTTTTCGTCCCTCATCTCCACCTTTTCCCCTCTATTGCTTCAGTCGCTGTATCTACTACCGCCTTTAGGGCATCAACGGTAGAACGTGATTTTCTGAAGCCGTACTGGTAGTCTGACAGGGCTCCGTTTTCCTCCACCACCGTAAGCATTCTGTCATAAATGATACGCTCTAGGATCTTTCCTAGCATATCAAGCAGGCATATTGGGCGATACGATGATGGTTGTCCGGGTGGCTTATTGCCCTTCGGAAGGAGCACTGAATGTTGTAGTTTCCATGTGTACGGAACACTCACTCCTCTATGCACATTTGCAACGTTGTTAGAAAGATGTCCAGTCTCGTCTTAACAGCCGCTCTATTTGGGATGCCATCGGTCCTGGTGCTTTGCTGACTCCGATTTTTTTGCATGCCCCAAAGAGTTCTTCCAACCTGATTGCCGAGGTGTGCTCCACTCTGACCTCCCTCGTGATGGAGACCATAGTAGTCGGTCTATGGGGGAATAGATGCTCTACTTTGGTCCTTAGCATTGCCGGACAGGTTAATTGTGGAGACGTGTTGCTTTTAAGCTTCTTCATCACCACTCTATACGCTATGCCCCAGGGGTCTAATTCGGCCTAGTCACAGAGCCGTCTAAAGCTCCTTGACTTACTCTCCTCAATTGCCCTTTCCAGTTCCCGCCTCGACAATTTAAATATGGTTAGCCATTCTTGGAAATCTTGCCTGCCTCTGGATCTCTGAAATCTGCGTCACGTTTGTAGGCACTTCGCTCTGAGCCGTTCAATCTCGTCGGTCCGCTAGTAGCAGGGCTCCCCTCTTTTACTGACAGACCTTCTGGGCATTGCTACGTCGCACGCTGGGTGATAACCTGCATCAACTGATGCGAAAGGGCCTCAGCCGATCCGTTGTTCGCTGTGGAGCTGGTGTTTAACATTTCCTTAAACATGTCTTTGTCGAAAAGCGTGTCCTTCCACTTTCGTCCTGTTAAAATGGGACGCAGTCTGTGTTTCACTTCGCAGATGTTAAATAAAATTGCCTGATGGTCACTGTGGGTATAGTTTTCGCTGACCCGCCATTTAGTTTTCCGCAGGAGTGAGTTGCTCATGAATGTCAATGATTGACCCTCTGCCTGCTTTCGAAACGTTTCTGCTGTACCGTCGTTGGCCAGACTAATGTCCAGTGCTGCGAAGCATTCGAGGAGATCTCTTCCCCTTGCGTCTGTGGTTCTACTGCCCCAGTCAGTAGCCCAAGCGTTAAAATCTCCAGCAATAATCACTGGATGCTTCCGTCGCGCGTCAGCTAGGATTTCGTCCAGCAGCTTCAGATAGTCCGCCAGTGGTAGACTGGAGGGCGCATAGCAACTATGGAAGTACACACCTTTTCTCCTTGCAGATACAAAGTGGTCAGCCTGGTGACCGACTAACTGCAGGACATAGCTCACGCAGGTCCATATCGCGGTTTTTTTCGTGGTGTCGTCTATCTAGCTGCTTTCATATATGGGTTTGTACGGTTCGCTTATTAGGGCTACGTCTCCCTTACTGCTTGCGCCAGAAGGTCCTGCGCGATTGCGCAGTGGTTTAGGTTTATCTGGACGACATTCATCATTTTAATATGGCCAGTGCCTCCTTGAGTACCGGACACTTGCCGCTACCAGCTACGTGTCCATTAATCTTGACAATGCCGCTACTGCCCTGGAGGTCTTCTCATGTGCGTACATTAGATGCTCTTTGAAGTTCAGCCGTGAACCAGCAGCATTCCCAGGTATTTAAAGTGTGGACACGATTCGATGGTTTGCTCACTGACCCATTTAGTCAGGCGTTCTACCTTTGTTCTGCTACTTATTAGCACTGCTTCTGTCTTATGATCTGCCAGTTTCATACCTGATGCTTGTAGCCATGCCCTCACATTTCTTGGTTTTTGACTGCAGTTTTCGGACGCTTGTTCTAGCGTTTTTGCTACGACACGATTACTGCAATGTCGTCAGGATAGCTGATGATTTTAACTCCGCTCGGCCTCGGCGTTCTTAGTATGCCAACGTACTGCCTGTACGGGCTTAGCACTGACCCTTGGGGAATTCCTCCCGTGATTGTGTACGTCTTAAGCCCCTCTTCCGCATCATAATGAAGGGTTCTTCGCTGAAGTAACTGCCTATTATTCTCAGCAGATAGTTATGTACATGCAGGTTGCTTAGCGCTCTAACTATGCAGCTGCAGCTGGCTGAGTTGAATGCGTTTTTGACGTCGAAAGTTACGACGGCGCAACACTGCTTTCTTCCTCCTAGCCATATTTGCCCCGCGATTGCTTCACGTGAAATGGTGCTTCGTTTCTTTCTAAAGCCATACTGCCGAGTAGAGAGCCCCGAGTCTCCTTCCGTGTATGGCTCTAGCCTTGTGAGTATCATTTTCTCTAGCACTTTCCTCAGTGTGTCGGGCATGCACAACGGCCTGTACGACGACGGTTGCTCTGGTGGTCTGTTTCGCTTTGGGATGAGGACCAACCGTTGCCTTTTTCTCTGTAGTGGGAAATTGCCTTCCGCTACGCATGCTGCATAAATGCGTGTGAAGATCTATGGCCTTGCTTTAATGGCTCGTTTTAGTACGAAATTTGTGATCCCATCAATTCCCGGCGTCTTATTGCTCTTAATTGTTGCCGCGGCTTCTAAGACTTCCTCTGTGGTGACTGCTGGAATTGCCACTTTTTCTTCCGCTGCTCCTCGTGGTAAGATTAATCTCGGCTCGGTAAAAGAGCACAGACAGTTGAGTACATGATATTCGGGCAAGTCGGTGCAGCTATCGTGCTATTCTTTAATTTCTTCATTACTATTTGATACGCGCCTCCCCATGGAAAATGCATCAGCTTGCCAGAGTATAAGTGCGCTGCAGCTGTTTCATTTATCGCCAATAAGTTTTTATGTCCTAACGATCAATGCACATCCTCTACTGGAGGATGTTAGGCTTTGGATATCCTGGAGCGACATTGGTCCGTTTTGCGACAGCACCGGTAACCAATCAATCCAAAACGGCTTGTTTTAGAGACAACTGAGCGAGGAAGCATATTTCTTTCGCTAAGTTCTTCAGGAAGTCACCTTGATCATTTGTAGACAGAACTAATTTTATTTAAATAGCAATCATTCTGGTGGTGAGAAGTCGTCCCCAGAATATTATCGCCCAAGACGTTAATTCTGTCTAAACGAGGTTCGTCTTCTGGATCGAGTCAATTAGAGAAAAATAGAAGAGTGAGTGGATGAAATCCCGGAGTAAATGATTACGTAATCCAATCACTAACCCGTAAGTTAAAGTTCTGTTACTCTATATACAAACCTCTCTTCCGCCAACTCCTAAGTAACGAACTCAATAGGAGTAACGTCGCAGTAAATCAATTTCTCTAACTGCCTCCACAATTTGGCTCCACTTTCCATTCATTCGTTCCCTTACCGCAGACAAAACGAAACAAAAAAAAAATAAATTCAAGTTTCAACACAAAAGATTAAAAATGAATGGGAATGGGAGAAAAGTATAAAAAAGGATAAAACAACTTTCATCCCAAATAAATTCTCTGCTGCAGTAAATTACTTCCTCGTCCAGGACGTCGCTCTCTGCTGCCCCGTCTCGAGGCCATTATAATCCAACTACGAGCAGCGTTGGCTTTCCATTATCAAAATTCGATGAACACAATTCACTTAGACCATACGAAGTTGCTTGGCATCGGACCGCACCACTCCAGTACACTTGCTCCTGATTATCCTCAAGACTGAAGCCTATCTCGTCTGCACTAAAGGTGGTACACAACAGAGTAACTGCATGATGATGTGGTACAGAGAGAAACCAACCAACTCAATGGACATACAAAAGGATATATTTTCAGTTTCCTTTTTTTATTTTTTTTTCCAGAAAAGAATTCGGCTTTTTTTTTAGCCCTGCTCCTGCTAATTCAATTCCATATTCCTGTGTTGCAAATCCTACCAAATGCGCTCAAGATTAAAGCATTCACACAGAGACGGGACTAGCGCCAGGCCATAGACATAGACAGACCTACGGTAAGTTTGGCTTTCGGCCAGGATTCGAAAGAGGGAATTTCTAAAACGATAGACCGACCGTAGAGAGATGAAAGTAGATAAGCGGGAAGAAGAAACAGACAGGCAAGGTAGGGAGTAAAGAAAATAAAAGTAAATCACTTTTGAATGAAAGGAAGTAGTAAATGAAAAATTTAAGGACACTACCCGGCTATGTGGTGCAGGTGATGTAACTGACCGGCTTTAGCCCACATGAGATATTTTTAACCTGGCGCAGGAGTTAATTTTTTCCCGTTCGATGTAATTTTAATATCACGGAACCTGTGGGACAAATAGATAACATGGGGGAGTTCATTTCAGCTCCTTTAAAATATCGTTGCAACTCAATGAGCAGTAAATACTTGACAAACATTGTTAGTTGTCGAGTTCCTTGAATCGGAATAATGAATATTATTTCAATTTTTAAAAGCTTGTGGGTGTATCCTTTCGGAGTTTTTATTACCACGAGTGGCATATGGTTATCACTGATTCCTGAAAGTTTACATTGTATTTTTATTACACGGGGACTCATTGAGATGGCGTTGGTAGTGTGACAAAACAATATGGTTTGCCATTTGGTTGACAGGCGGGTACCCCAAACTTGTCATTTATGAGTTTTTTAGTATTTTTTTGTTTGCTATCGTTAAGCTAATTAGAGTAGGTTAAACAGAAAAACGAATATATGGTGAACAAATTCCCAGAAATTGAATATATGACGGTTACAGGAAAACAATTTTGCCATTTGTTTGATCCAGGCGTTTGTAGGCCTGCCCATCCTTCGCGATGTTCTTAGAATGTTCATTAATATTCCACTTCTAACAGAGTTCAAATGATCTCTTCTTTGAAAGTGGCAATACCAGCTGAGCCGGTCGCGGTCTATTTTTTGTACGATGGTTGCCATGGCTTCTACGGATCTTCGAACTTCTTATTCGCTCAAGCTTTGTTATTCCTGCTGTCATGCGAAGCTTCTTCATCTCAGCTGCCTTTAATTTACTCCCATATTTCTTGTAAATCGTCCAACATTGTGAGCCGTATGTGAGTGCTGGACGCATAATTGCGGTGTAGAGCCTTCCTGCCAACTTAGAGGGCAGTCTTCGATGACAGAAGATAGCGGAGCTTTCCCGCCACTTCATCCGACCTACGCTTAGGCGATGTTTGATGCCAGGTTGCCTTGCTATTGATCGTTTTTTTTCCTCCCATGCCCGCATGGCAACGACACTGCGACCTGAAAGATCTATTGTATCGGAGGGTTGGAGTTAATCTACCAGACGTACGACCTCCCTTATGAAAGTGAGTATGTCTTTAGTAGCGGAGCATTTCAGTTCCACTGAAGTAAGTATCTCCTTGTGGAGAAAACGTTTCCTTAACCAGTGTAGTGCCGGGCATTCACAAAGAATGTGTTCGGAAGTTTCATCCTCCTCTAAGCAGAGCCGACAGTCCTTCTCTTGCCACAGGTTCATCTTGTTAAGGTGGTATCTCAGGCCGCAATGGCCAGTAAGAAAGTTCACAAGCTTCTTAATGCTTTCCCTATCTAAGTTAAGGATTTCCTTATAGGAGTAAGGCTTGATTAATCGTTTGGATTGTCTTAGGCCTGGCCCAATAGTCCTGTGGTCTAGACGAAGTTTGTTTTCCCATTCGTTAATCAGCGTTGTGGCTGTCACCCAATTGACGCCACAACAAGGTTCAGGACCTATGAACACAGATTCTGAGCCAGCCATAACAAGCTCTTCTGCAGATTCGTTGCGCATAATCCCTTGGTGTCCAGGTACCCAACCAAATTTTACCCTGTTGTATTTGGCAAGGTCTTGTAATGCATCGTAGCAGCATTTCACGGTTCTGGAGTCCATTTGGTTGGACGACAGTGCCATAAGTGCTGCTTGGCTATCTGAGGAGATATGTATTCTACCGCCTTTGATCCGCTTGCGGAGATTGTGCCTGGCGCAAATCTCAATGGCATGGATTTCAGCCTGAAACACAGTGGGAGTCGTACCCATAGGTACCGAAATCGTTATGTTGGGTCCAAAAACCCCAGCTCCAACTCCAGAATCCATCTTAGAACCGTCGGTGAACCAGACCAGACTTCTAGGGTCCAGTGTTGGAGCACCATTGGACAAGTTTTCGCGGTCCAATATTTCAACCTCAAATAACCTACCAGAGCAGTGTTGCCTGACCATGATATCTGGTAAAGCTGAGTATCTTTAAATGTCCCACAAGGTCACTTGGTTTATACTCGTGGTCTAGCTGCAGCCTGATGGCATATCTAGCAGCCATCTTCCTAATGAAAGTTGGTAAGGGTGTAAGCCCGACAATAGCTTCCAAAGCTGTCGTAGGGCAGGTGCGCATTGCACCTGTAATGCCAAGACAGGCAATTCTTTGCAACTTCTGCAACTTGTTTGCCGTGCCGTGGAGAGTTTTTGGCCACCAGACGATGGCTGCGTATGTGATAATAGGTCTAACCATCATTATGTACAACCAATGTATCATCTTAGGAGAGAGACCCCAAGTTCTGCCGTATAGGCGTTTACTGGCCCACAGTGCTCTAGCAGCGCGCTCAGTGGCGGACTTGATATGTGAATTCTATTTGTCAAGAACTACACCAAGATATTTGACCTGGCTGGAATAAACTAGTGTGGTGCCTTTGATTGTGATAGGTTCAAGGTTGACCTGTGTCTTTCTTGTAAAAGGCACCAGAATGGTTTTACTAGGATTGATGGATAGTCCATCTTTGTTACACCATTCTACACTTTGAGATATTGCACTTTGCATGACGTTGTCCTGTGTTTAGTTCTGATAAAAACCGCCAAGTCATCAGCATAACCGACGGTGGTGTAGCCTGATCTGTGAAGATCTTCTAACAAGTTGTCGATGACTATAGACCATAACAAGGGGGAAAGAACTCCTCCTTGAGGATAGCCTTTGGTTGCAGTTATGGACATCGACACTCCCCCATTGGTTGGTCGATTCTTTGATACCTCGCCCTTGCGATCGAGTCGTAACCAGTGTTATCGAACGCGCCCTCGATATCAAGAAATGCACACAAGGCTATCCTTGTGCGAGATAAGTATTAATCGCGTCTAGACTGCGGAACATGCAGGATCTTTCAGTGGAAAATAACCTGCCAAACGTTATTATTTCGTGATAGAAAATTGTTATTACTTAGTTGCGATACCTAACAAATTTATATCGACGAGTGGTGTTTTTTTAGTGAGTAAGAATCTGATACTACTATGAGCACGCGCTTGCTATTCTCATGGTGTCTATGGAAGATTTTTCACCCACCCTCGGGGGAAAAAAAGCTTTACCATTAAGTACATAGTCATGGACTGTAATAAAGAGCAAAGGACTTAAGACGCTTCCCTGGTGCACCCCGACTTTGATTGGGAACTCTTCGGTTACTCCAGCGGGGCATCTTACTCTTGTCTTTGCTCCATCGTACATGTCCATGATCATCTGTACATAGGTTTCTGGAACCCCTCGATGTGTTAGCGCCACCCATATTAGATCTCGTGGTTGTCTGTCGAATGCATTTTAAAGTCAACCAATACCATATGCAAATCCTTTAAGGAATCACTGTTTTTCCATTATGATCCTTAAACTTTGGATTGCATCTGTGGTTGATTTACCCGAGACAAACCCACACTGATCATCAGATAGCCGTATTAGTTTTCGCGCTCGGCCACCTAATACCCGCTCAACGATCTTCATGGTGTGTGACATCACAGTTATATCACAGTTTCGCGTATCACACTTCCCTTTGTATACAGGGAGAAGATAACTTTCCCTCCATTGATTCGGCATTGGATCACCTTTCACAAATTTGGAGATGAGAATTCTGAGCAATCTGAACCCGACGTCTCCCATCTTTTTCCAGAACTCAGAGGACATCTCGTCTGGCCCAACCGCTTTTCGTTTTTGGGAGTATTTGACCGCGTCACTAACTTCTTCGACTGTAATGTCGGGTATTTCTTCAGAGTTAGGGTTGGCTCCTTTGGACGGCAAACGACTAACAAAGGCCTCGTAGGGGTAGCATCTCCCGATAGGTGCTGGTCCGCTAAGTAACGAGAAGAAGCCACTGCAGCCGAAAATCTAGCAGCTCTGTTAGTAAGCCCTACTCCCACCTCCTCGTGGTGCCATCTGGGAATTTCTTCGGAAATTGCTAACGGGAGAGGAGAAAGAATGGCGAGCTTCCTGCGCAAAAAAACAGGATAAGTTTGGGTTGGTCTGTGGCCCAGCGAGCCTCAACCTTAAAAAAAAGAACAATTACTCCGAGACGGAAACAAACGCCTCGGATATGGATGGATAATTTGATGACGACCTTGGGCTATGGAATATGGAGAATGATCGGATTGTGGAACGTTAAGACCCTCCTGGACTCACTTCAGGAAGGGCCATATAACGCCAGATTCCTCCAAATCTTATGCGAATTCGCACGCTATAAAATAGACATCTTAGAGCTGAGCGAGATAAGATGGTTCGATGCTGGGGTAAATCAGCTGGAAGTGCACGGACGTCCGGAATAGGACTGGTGCTAACTCCAGCAGCACGAGGAAGCCTCATATCTTGGATACCTCACGGTGACCGGATATTGACGGCTAGGTTCCACAGTAGAGTAAGAAAAATTACCATCATACACTGCTATGCTCCGACTCAAGACACGACTGATGATGAAAAGAACAATTTTTATAGCCAGTTAGGCACCGTCTACAACCAAACGAATAATGGGGACATAGTAATGGTGATGGGAGATATAAATGCCAATGTAGGTAGCGACAATACTATGCTTAAACACGCGTTGGGAGTTCACGGCGTTGGAGACCGTAATGATAACTGTGAGCGGTTTGTGGACTTCTGCAATACCAACCGCTTAGTCATTAGAGGTACGCTGTTTAAGCATAACACCTGCCACAAGATCAGTTGGGTCTCTACTGACAGGCAGCGACCATCCAACCAGATCGACCACATTGCGATCAGCCATCGCTTTAGATTATCATAAAACCTCCGAAAAAGAAACTGGAGAGGTACTTGCAGTCTTCCAGCCGTAGCCAAAATAATAGCTAGAGTAATTCTGGAACGAATCAAAGAGCATCTAGATTCAACTCTCTACGTCGAATAGGCAAGTTTTCGTGCTGGATCCTCCTGCATCGACCACATAAACACCTTACGGATCATTATCGAACAATGCGTTGAGTATAGGTCTCCGCTACATTTACTGTTTATCGACTTCGAGAAGGCTTTTGACAGCTTGAATTGAGATGCTATCTGGTTCGCTTTGCGCAGGAGAGGCATTCCAGAAAAACTTATAGCTATTATCAAGGCTACATACGAGGGCGGTAAGTGTCACGCCGTGCACATTGCTAAGGTGTCGGGCGATTTTGAAGTCTGTCCCCACTAAGTTGATAACTTTCTATATTTAGGAAGTGTCGTCTCGGCTAATCGCGGTGGCACCGAACTGGATATGTGCAGCAGAATCGGGAAGGCTAAATCTGCGTTCGGAATGTTATCCAAAATCTGAAGAAGCAATGTTATCAGCTTAAGAACCAAGCTACGACTGTTCCGCTCCAATGTAGAATCAGTGCTGCTTTATGGGTGCAGTACTTGGAAGGTGGACACCATTAACACACGCAAGCTGCAAGTCTTCGTAAACAAATGCTTAAGAATCATCTTGAGGATTTTTTGGCCGAACCGCATCTCCAACGAACAACTTTATCCGAGAACGGGCCAAGAGCCTATAAGCATTACTATACGTAGAAGAAAGTGGCAATGGATTGGACACACTCTACGGCGCGAAGACAATTCCATTGCGAAATACGCCATGCAGTGGAGTCCGCTCATTCAGGCAGGCAGAATAGCGGGGCGCCCTAGGCAAGCGTGGCGCAGAACAGTTGAGGAGGAAAGGAGCTCTTTAGGAATGATATGGAGGCAGCTCAAACGCGTTGCAGAACTTCGAACACGATGGCGCGCAGGCGTGGTTGACGCCCAATGCAGGTAAGTAAGTAAGTAAGCTAAATTAACGTGCGATGTTTTACAGATCCTCGTTGACACAGTTTAAGCAATGATCGATTAGACTAAGTCACCAGCTCAAATACATTTGGACATCATCGGCGTATATCTGGATTGGACAGTGTTTTGCGACCATCGGCAGTTCATTCACTTACAGCGAAAATAAAAGAGGGCCCAAAATAGAGCCCTGGGGGATACCACGTGTTGTTGGTAAAACATTTGATATCCTGGTGTTACATACAACTGCTTGCATTCCCAATCGGGCCGAAAGGGTTAAGAAGGGAAGTAGGATAGGAAGATTCAATTTCGAAAACGATGTGTGCATCTCACCGTATTTTATTTAATCGAAAGTAAACAGGCAACCACTTCTGCACTGTCTACTGTTCTGAAGGTGAAGCTAGTATCAGAGAGCAATATATGAAGATTGCTAGTAGAAGCTTCTGTTGCCTTAGTGTTCGGTGCTGGCAATGAACAAAATTTTCGATTAAGGTCATTGCAATCGGTTTGTCAGTTCCCATTTGGCGTAGGGTGTTCCACAGCTGCCGTCCGTTCAGGAATGAGTTAAGTCGGTTCCAGTAAAACTGGAATTTTGCGGCACGAATCGCCATAACGACTTTGTTCGGAAGTGAGCGACACAAGCAATAAAATAAAATAAATATTTGGCGCAACAGTGTTAAGTATAAAAAACTATTATTAAACACAGCTCATAGCGCACATAATATATATGTATGTCAAATGTCATCCCTTTACTTATATGTCAATAAAGCCTTACTTCCGTTTTGTCTCTTACACTGCGTGGTACTTAATCTAACAGGTTATGGGCCCTTTAGTCACGAAAAAAGTTAGAATAATAATAAGCTTAAAATTAGCGACATCGGATGTGCAGTTGAAGAAAAAAAGACAATTCATCAAGTAATAGTGCAAGATTCCTGTGTCTTTTGTCGATTTATACTTGGTGCGAGAATGACATCGCACGAGCTTTCATTTCCATTTGAGAAATTACGCGGTCGAGAGAATTCTGATGTATGGAAAGGACATGCGAAATACCTCGTATTAAAAAATCGCTGAAAAATGATCGAATCAGGATTACCAAAGGCACCGACTAATACAGACAAGGATGCGAACGAACGAGCGTTGGCAGAATTAACCCTCATGATTGAACCAAGTAATTTTGCGCACATTGCAAAGGCAGAACCTGCAAAAGATGCTTGGGATGCTTTGGTTGCTGCATATGAGGACAGCGGACTAACGCAAAAGGTAGAATTGCTAAAGCAACTAGTGCAATTACATTTATCCGACTGCGAATCAATGCAGGTTTATATAAACAATATGATTTTAACGTCATTAAAAATACAAAATGCTTAAATATTGATGACGAATTAACAGCATCTCTCATGCTAGCAGGGCAGCCTGATGAATTACGTGCATTAGTGTTAGCAATTGAGAACTCCAAGTCCAAATTAACTGTTGATGCTGTAAAGAATTTATTGCTACAAGAGGCGAAGTTTGATAGCACAAGTGCCAATAGTGCATTTTATACGATGGTAACATAGTGGTATTTGAGAATGATCAATGCAGTATTTTCGACAAAGACTGTAATCTAATTGCAACCGCAAGTGCAGTGAATGTCTTATATCACTTGAATTGTGATTCCATTGAAATTCTAATAAGGTCTGAGAGAGCATTGTCAGTGGCAAATTCTTATAATTTATGGCATCGAAGATTGGGTCATATATGTGCTAGAAATTTGGTGAATGTCAAAAATGCTTCAGTGGGCGTTAAGTTTGCTCCAGGTAATGATGAAAAGTGTGTAGTGTGCATTAAAGGTAAGCAAACCAGGGTATCTTTTAAAGATGTGGGGGACCGTGCTAAAAGCGCACTGGATCTAATTGACTCTGACGTAATGGGTCCGCTAAAGGTTAAATCATTTTCTGGTGCAAGGTTCTTAGTCACCTTTGTGGATGATTATTCTCGTAAAATTTTTGTAGCGCCGATCAAGAATAAATCAGATGTTTTGAATGAATTCCTAAAATTCAAGAATCTAGTTGAAAATCAGTGCTCCAAAAACATCAAGATATTTCATTCCGATAATGGTACAGAATATACCGGGGGTAATTTCGAAAGATTTTTGCAAAAACATGGCATAATACACCAAAAAACTGTTTCATACACACCCGAACAGAATGGAGTAGCGCAACGCATAAACCGCACCATTGTTGAAAGAATCCGTGGCATGCTGATGGACTCTGGCCTAGACAATAAAGTGTGGGCTAAGACTGCGGTAACTGCAGCGAACTTGCTAAATCGCGTACCAGGTAGAGGCAACGATCGTAGTCCTCAAGAAATTTGGTCAAACAAAAAGCCGGATTTAAAACATCTACGTGCCTTTGGGTGCAAAGCCATGGCCCATGTTCCTAAAGAAAGAGAGCTAAGCTGGATGCCAATTCGATTGAGTGCTTCTTACTTGGATAAAGCGCCGAATCAAAAGCCTATCGACTATTCAATCCTTCGTCGAATAGGATAATTACGAGTCGGGATGTTATCTTTATAGAAACCGAAAGCAAGGTAACTGGAAATGACAATTATATTTCTAACTCTTCTTTTTCGCTCGCAGTTGACCTCTGAAACTCTGATGAGGACACTGGCATTGTCAATTCAGGGAAGGTAACGGCAGTGGAATTGCCAACTACAAATCTGAAAAATGAAGCATCACTGAATCAATCCAATCTTGAAAGTACAATGAACGATACCTTTGACTGTAAAAACAGCAATAACTATGATGCAACCTATGTTCCAGATGAGGATGTTACAGGCATCGAAGGTCAAACCATACGTCGTTCTGAAAGAATTGGGAACTTTTCAAGGCCAAACTACAATTTGTGTGCATCTGACCTTGTGTTCAGCGATCCTACATCCGTTGAAGAAGCATTATCGTTTCCGGATGCCCTTTTGTGGAGAAGGGCAATGCAGGATGAAATTGACTCGCTCATGTCAAACAAAACATGGACTTTAACCAAATTGCCTGCTGGGAAGAAAGCAATCAATTCCAAATGGGTGTTCAAAACTAAAACGGACACTGACGGACAGCGCATTCGTCGAAAAGCAAGGTTGGTGGTCAAGGGTTTTTGTCAACAGAAGGGAGTTATAATGAAAACTTTGCACCCGTCGTCAGGTACACTTCCATTCGTTTTTTGCTATGATGATGTGCTGATATTTTCCAATGCACTCGGTCTCGTGAAGCATTTAAAAGACGAGTTGTCAAAGAACTTCAGGATGAAGGACATGGGCCAGGCGACATCCATCATAGGCATACGCATATCACGAAACCAAGCAGAAGGAACAATCAAGATTGATCAATCTCATTATATTGCCGATATTTTGAGACGTTTTGGAATAGATCAGTGTTACCCAATTTCAACCCTGGTGGACTTGAATCAAAAGTTGTCTTTTAAAATGTGTCCGAAAGATGAAAACGAAGAACAACAAATGAAAAATGTGCCTAATATGCAAGCAATAGGCTGTTTACTCTTCGCCGCAGAAAGTACACGCCCGGACATCACATACGCTGTAAATGTACTCAGTAGGTTCGGTGCCAATCCAGGGAAGGCACATTGGGTAGGTGTCAAGCGTGTGATGAGGTACCTTAAAGGATCAATGGATAAAGTTATTGTCTATCACAAGAAGCCGAGCGATATTACGGTATACTGTGATGCGGACTGGGCTGGCGACATAGATGATAGACGTTCAACCACTGGCTACGTATTCACTTTTCAATTGCAATTTCATGGGCTACAAAACGTCAACGAACTGTTGCTCTTTCCTGCTCTATGTCTATAGTATCCGCAATTCAAGAGTCTACCTGGTTAAAGCGTTTAGAGATCGAGTTGGTTTCAAATGCACCAAAGTCAATGGTACTTTACTGTGACATAAAAAGTGCTATTCACATCGCTTCGAATAATTCGTACAGTCCAAGAACAAAACATGTGGACATTAAAGCCAAGTTCATTCGTGAGAAGTTAGAAAACTCGGAAATCAAGCTTAACTACTTAGCGACGGATCAAATGCTAGCTGATATTTTAACAAAAGGCCTGGCTGTTGCAAAGCAAGTTTAATTTTTGAAAGGATTTGGTTTAGCTTAAAAGATTTCTAAATAATTAACGTCCATTTCTTTCATTAAATCATTTCAATTGAATTTTATTTACCATATGAATTAATTCTGTATTAGCGGTTGAAGTTTAAAGAAAATGTTTCCATAGTTTCTGAAGTTATATTGTAAATTTTGATTAAAAATAGTTAATCAGGGAAGGTGGTTAGTATGAAAAAACTATTATTGAACACAGCTCATAGCTCACAGAATATTTATGTCAAATGTCATTCTTTTTACTTATATGTCAATAAAGTCTTACTTCCGTTTTGTCTCTTACACTGCGTGGTACTTAATCTAACAAACAACTCTTCAAGTTGAGCCTGGGCTCGCAATCACTCGTATTGTGTGCATTGAATTTTTTTCCCACGAATGGAAAGGACCTACAGTTTAGTGCCGTATTCGAAGGGCAATTTGGTTTTGTGAAGGTTTCTCGTGACAACAATACTCTCGGATATATATATGTCTGACTTTCGCAAGGAAGTGCGGCCATGAAAAAAACTCTTTGGTGTTTTCTGGTATTCAAATATGGAACCTCGCGCGCAGTGATCCGACACACTAACCACTGTGCCACGGCGCCCAAGCAGTGGTGTTCCTCTAACCGAAATCATTTCCAGCGATTCAAGGCTTGATCACGTCGAATCATTAGTCTTCGAGTTGGGTGAACTATGGCTTGCTTTGGGGTGTGCAATCTTTTGTTCTTAAACGAACGTGTCTTCCATATAATTTTAGTACATAAGAATTAAGAAAATCAATTTGTTCATTAGGGGATGACATATAGTAAATTGTCTTCTGCCATGATGTTGGCTTTTCATATAATAATTCTTACAATTGGCTTAAACTGTTTACATTTTCGACAGCAGATTTCTTTTGGTTGTCTGCACATCACTTAAAAATCTCATGTACGTATTATCTTAATATTATTTTCCTTGTGCGGTTATCTTGCACTGCGACCTAATGGTCTATTACTCCCTGCTAGTACCTTTGAGAGGCTTACCATAAGAGTCTTGAATCGTAAACTTCTTAATGACCGGCAGTATGTTAATCGTAGTGACAGGCCCATTCGCGATCTGATGACACACCTCGCCAAAAAATCCCACCAATTCCTACGCCACCTAGGAAAAAGGAAAATTGTTGCACTCGATATTTCTAAACCAGTTGATAGAGTTTGGCATCAAGTTTTTTGTCGAAAGTGCGTTCGAAATTCTTTTTTCATGGACTTGAAACTGCCTTTCTGGTTTTTTAATTCACGTTGCGTTCAAGGTGTAGTGAATCTAACCCAGAAGCTGTTACAATTGAAAATTAAATCACAATTAATCTTAGCTTCTCCATAGTTTGATTTTCGCTCTGTCTCTCTAGCCCTACTCCCTGAGTAGACTCTGGCAAACTAATGGCGTTTACGCCTTGCCTTAAATAGGATTCTTTGTTTAAGACCTCGTACTTTACAAAGGGTTTCAAGTCCACACTTCACCAAATAAATGGTGGCGTTCCTCAGGGCTCTGCTTTGCTACCGACTGTCTCTCTCATTTTTGTAAACGATCTCTGGTGGGTGTTTTCCTAATCTTATCATTCCTTCGTTGATAACAGTACACCATGATTCTCATATTAGCTTCAAGACTCACGTCCCTACCATTTGGCAATGCAGCAGCGAATGTTTAGCTTTGATTTCCGACCTTGGCGGCATAAAAATTTGGGTTCAGCCAATAGAGTGGAATATTGTCATCAAAACCAAACCCAAATCTTCATCCATTATTTATTAAAGGAATTTGCAATACTTTCCGCTTTGGGTAAGCGTTGGAAGGAACATACAAGTATATTCCAATTTGGGAAGAATACTGCGAAATTTCCCTTCAAGCAATGCAGGAAATACTGTAGGCAGACTGCGGACCAAATATAGAATTCTACAATTTTTGACATCACAATCATATTTTTTGCTGCAATTCCCACACAAGTCTCCCACATATTGAGTTCCTTTTACAACCACCCACTACTCAAGTAAACTTCTCCATAAAACATATTACAATCCTTAAATAAATTATCACAAATCTATCTACAGGTTGTTCTCTTTCAACTGGTAGATGCCACACTCACAGGGTATGAATAAATCAATAACTTACTTTAAAGGATGTTACTTGTCGCGTAATTCCATTTAATTGATATTCACGTATGTAGAACACTTCCCCACGCTCTGCGCTGAAGTGAAACTAAAGCCCTCAATATACCTCGAAAAACATACATATTTGTACCGTTAACCTACACCATGCGCCAAGTATGCAGGACAAAATAACACACAACACAATTCATATTGTGTCCTTTTGAGCGCACACAGTCGAAACGATGTCGATACACCCAGAGCGCAACGCGCGGAAGTCGAACATCCTTCATTATCGCACATCCTGCTCTGTTTCGTTCTGAACTGAACTTGTACCACTAACCTATATTTTGTCCTTTGGAGCGCACAATATTGCCAAAATGCATTACACCAACAGTGGCAATGAGCAAAGTACCATTGTGGGTGAGAGAACATTGTGCAGTGTGTGTTGTGTTGTTGAGTATTTACTGAGGAAAAAAGGATACAGGTGGTGAAAGGGCGCATGCCCGCTCACAGGAAATTGGATTTGAGTGGTAGAAAGGAGAGGCAGGACTCTTTCACCAATGATATGCATATGAGTAATAATTTGAGTGGATACGGGATTAGAATCAAGCAACAATGTTGGTAGTATTTTTCAAAGAATGTACTCAAAGGAAAGCGAACAAACACAGTATGAGTATCTAAGACATGTCTGGGCTAAAAGTCTGCTTGTTTGATTGTAGGGTTTCGTCAATTAAGCAGTTTAAAATGAATCACTCGAATAATTTGCAATATACGCTTAAAAGCTGACCTTCTTATCAATGAAATATGTTCCACGAAATGTGGGACTTACCAAACTCTCACTATTTTCAGGAACTAATACCTCACTGTAAAACGATCTAAGTCCCATCAGAGGAACAATGAATTAAGTCTGTAGCCAAACTCCCACTCGTACCTGGGGCTTCGTCCTTGTTTCAGTTTGCCAAAGTGAGTTCCATGTTTCTGGTGAAATTTCAATTTAATTTTATTTATTTATTTCAAAACTTCTTGAAAAATTTGGGCTACTATGCAATTTATCAGCTTAAAGTACAAATTAAGTTTCTTTTCCTTTTATTTAGATTTTGAGGGTTCTATTTTGTTCGGGTACTATTTCGTGAAATTCCTATTTTACTTGGAAAGGTGAACGGGCTCAGGTCAATGGAGACTCTGTTAGCGTATTTGCTTGCAGGACCTTGAAACTTATACTACACGGTATTTTTCTATTTCGACATTCGCTTTAGGTTAGGTTGAAGGGTTGTTGAAACCATAATCGTTTCAGCTTGCATAGGCCCTTCGTTAACCTGATTTATCCTGTAAAGATATAGACGTTAGTATTGTTCGGGTGAGGGGAGTCCGAACTGCACCATTGGTATGGAATAGTTATGTTCCCTATCCTGACTTGGCTCAGAACTTTTTTTTTTTTTTTTGTCGGGATAGGAAACACTCGACTGGAGCACTCAGACACAACTGGTCCATTGTACTGCTAGAGAGCAAACCCTGATTTACCCATTTTATTGGAATTTCCTTGACTTTCGAAGAAAGCCAAGCAAGCACTTCAGTGACGAGGAGCTTACAGTACCAGCACTCACCACACCTGCACCGAAGATCTGCCACCTGATACGAGCAAAGGCCGTACACTCACAGAGATAATGTTTCGCGGTGTCGTGGCTCTCTCCACAAGCGTCGCAGATTGTAGTGTTACTTAAGCCTAACACGTTAAGGTGCTTGGCAAAAGCGAAGTGGCCTGCCAAGACGCCGGTAAGTTGTCTACAGTCTTTTCTGCTGAGAGACAGCAAGAATGCCGCTGATTTCTTACAGACGTCCGGGAGCATGCGTTTAGTCAACCTGCAACCTGGAGAGTCATGCCACACACAATTTTGCTCGTGAGAGACCCAATCGTCAATGGAAGCCCTAACCGAGGACGCTGGAAGACCCAACACGGGTTCGGGACCTGAGAAAGCCTCCTCTGAGCCTTGTCTAGCAATCTCATCGGAGATCTCGTTCCCCAAGATCCCAGTGTGACCTGGGACCCAGATAAGAGACAGAGAATTCAGCCTTGCGACCGAGTTCAAAGAGTTTTTGTTTTCACGAACTATTTTGGAAGTGGTTGAAGGGTTAAGCAAGGCCTTAAGCGCAGCCTGACTGTCACTACAGACACAAATGCTACGTCCCTTCCACCTGTTCTTCCCAACATAGTTCATGGCCATTAGGATTGCATAAGTTTCCGCTTGGAAAACAGACGCATATTTGCCTAACGAGAAGTGAAGTCTAATGTTGTCGACTTCCACGAAGACCCCAGCCCCAGACCCTTGAGTGGTTTTGGAACCATCCGTGAAAATACGACTACATTCCATTCCCGGCTCAGACTCTGACCGAAGCCAGTCCTGGACACAAGGAAAGTCGACTCTGAATTTGCGCATCAGCTGGAGTTCTGTTGTCATTGCATCAGACGGCATATCCATAAGACAGGAGTCGTAAGATAAGTGTCGCGCAAGTTCATCAAAGTTCCAGTGTGGAGTATACCAAAAACCGCCCCGCCTAAGACGATGGATTGCTTTGATAGTGCAACCCATGATATAAGTATCAAGGGGAGGTAAGTTCAGCAAAGCGTCTAGAGCAGAGCCAGGCGTACTCGGGAAAGCTCCTGAGCAGCCGGAACAAGCCGTTCTTTGGAGTTTCGTGCAAAAAGCAACCACATATTTACGCGAGAGCCCCTTCAACCAGATAACCGACGCATATGCGAGGAATGGTCTTATCATAGCCGTGTAGATCCAGAGAACCTTATTCGGTGATAAGCCCCAAGTCTTGCGAAAAGCACCCTTACACTGCCAGAAGACTGAGAGCGCCTTGGATGTTTTCGACTCGACGTGTTTAGAATAATGAAGTTTCTTATCTAAATCTGGCTCAGAACTTAAAGATGGTAGTAAGGGGTATGACTACCAGAAATGTGAAATCATTCAAAGAGGTCTAAGAATTACACAAAAGTGGTGCAAAATGGCAGGACTTAGCGTGAACCGTACCAAAACCATTGTAATACCCTTCATTAGGCAAAGACCGCTAAAGCGTATGCAACCTATCCTACTGGAAGGGATCAGGGTCGATCCACATAAATAGGTCAAGTACCTATGTTTAATACTAGACAGAAAACTCTTTTGGAAAGAACATGTAGAAGCTGTGGTAGCCAAAGCCACCAGAGCACTTATGGTGTGAAGGAACATTTGAGGAAAAACCTGGGGATACATCCCAGTCACACGGAGGTGGATGTACATGATAATAGTAAGACTTGTCACCACACATGGTGCAGTGACATGGGTTAACAGAACAAGACTAACCACGACGAAGACATTCCTGAGAAAAGTGCAAAGATAACAGGAGCTATGCGAACTTGTCCCACAGCAGCTTCTTCTTCCTTTTTTATCAGCGAGGTTATGATCCGAAAACAAGGGATCACAACCTCCCACTTCACCGCATTTCTACTGCTATCAAAGCACTGACCTTGCATGAGATCAGATCTAAACTGGTATGGGAATGCCTCATTTGGATCAAGAATCTGTGAGAGAATAAAAAAAGGAACTCTCTACTACTCTTCGGGACCGGTATTGCGATTGATCGGGAAACTACTGACTGCCCAAAACTTGGCTTGGGCCAGTAGCGCAACAATCAAGTTCGTGATGAAGTGCTTACTTTACCTCCTAGTGGTGGTCCCCGGGCAACTATACGTATAAACCCCTTAGCCTACACGTCTAAAATTGTAAGTGCGGGTTGTCTAGGGCCTTGTTTCTAGGCTAGGTAACGTGGGCCAGCAACCTGCGTTACTGAAACCAGCTCGCTAGTGAAACCGACACTATGCCTCGGATAAGGAATGATCACATGTTCAGGACTTTTGGCTACTGTACCCGGACAAAGATAGGTTTCTGGAATGTAAAGACGCTCCTCTACTCGGGAAGAGAAGGTCCTTACAATGCCAGATTGCTCCAAATGGAAAAAGAATTCATGCGTTATAAACTGGACATTTTGGGGGTAAGTGAAGTAAGATGGTTAGAAGCGGGCGAGTACCAGTCTCCAACGCGTAACACTGTACTACTCTATTCTGGAAGACCATCCGGAAGTCAGCTGGAATATGGAGTCGGACTACTGCTAACAACAACAGCACGTAAGGGCCTAATTTCCTGGCAGCCTCATGGTGATAGGATTTTGACGGCCAGATTCCGGACTAGAGTACGATGCGTCACCATCATACAGTGTTACGCGACAACGAATAGTTCATCTGAGGACGAAAAGGAGAGCTTCTACAATCTCTTAAGTGCCATCTTCAACACAATACCAAATGGAGACGTTATCATAGTGATGGGGGAATTGAATGCCAAGGTAGGCAACGACAACGAAGGGCTCAAACATGTAATCGGGAAGCATGGACTAGACAACCGCTATGAGAACGGCGATAGGTTTGTGGATCTCTCCAATGCCAACCGCCTTGTGATATGTGGCACCATGTTTGAACACAAGACCTGCCACAAAGTCAGCTGGGTTTCCAACGACAGGCAAGCAACCTCCAACCAAATTGACCATTTTGCCATCAGCCGCCGCCGAAGTAGTCTCCTGGACGTCCGAAACAGACGAGGGGCAGATGTGGGGATAGCACGTGATCACCATCTTATGATAGCTACTCTCCAACTACGCACTGCTGAAGTTTGAAGATCCCACAACAACACAAGAATGCCCAGGTTCAACATCGATAGACTTATGGATCCCTCAGTGCGCCAACAGTTAAGGGAGCAGTTTTCGAAAGGTGTGGAAGCAATCAGCAGCTCAATGCCCGCAACTATTCAAGACCGTTAGTGTGCTCTGAAAAATGTTTTTACATTTGGTGCTGAAGGAATTGTCGGTCGATCGCAGGGAAGACATAGGGCGTGGCTTTCCTTTAGAAGTAGTCTCCTGGACGTCCGAAACAGACGAGGGGCAGATGTGGGGATAGCACGTGATCACCATCTTATGATAGCTACTCTCCAACTACGAGCTGCTGAAGTTTGAAGATCCCACAACAACACAAGAATGCCCAGGTTCAACATCGATAGACTTATGGATCCCTCAGTGCGCCAACAATTAAGGGAGCAGTTTTCGAAAGGTGTGGAAGCAATCAGCAGCTCAATGCCCGCAACCGTTCAAGACCGTTAGTGTGCTCTGAAAAATGTTTTTACATTTGGTGCTGAAGGAATTGTCGGCCGATCGCAGGGAAGACATAGGGCGTGGCTTTTCGAGGATACCTGGAGACGGATTGACGAACGAAAACAGCTGAAAGCTCGCGTTGCAGCTACACCAGCAGCAGCTAGAAGCGAGTTAGGGTCCCTATATCGCATGAAGATGAGAGAAGTTCAGCGTAGCGTGCGACGTGACAACCGCAACTATATCAACGCGCTGGCTACAGAAGCAAAAGAAGCTACACGGAGGTGTGACAGCAGGACCGTCTACAGAATCACGAAAGAGCTGACAGGTGGTCGCAGCTCTATCCAACACCCAGTGAAAAACCTAGACGGTTCCGTGCTCATTTCGGATAAGGACCAGCTCAAGAGATGGAAAGAGCATTTTGCTGCGGTTTTGAACCGTGTATTCGCTAGCGATATGCTCCCAAATCAAACTGAGATGCCCGAGGTGAGAATTTCCCGAATTCGCACCACGACTCCCAGTAATGATGAGATCACTACCGCGATCAAGCCACTCAAAACCAACAAGGCGGTAGGACTTCACGGTATTCCAGCAGAGCTCTCACGAGCTGCGCAAACAACATCGGCTCAGCTTCTGCTTCCACTTATAGAGAGAGCTTGGGAAGCTGAGAGCTTTCCTGGCGTGCCTTACGCAGGAGAGGTATTCGCGATAAACTAATTGCTATTATCAAAGCTACATATGAAGGCTCCAAATGTCACGTTCTGCACAGGGGGATGTTGTCTGAGGAATTTGAAATCCAAAGTGAGGTAAGACAAGGCTGTATCTTTTCACCAATACTATTCCTATTGTTGATTGGCGATGTGCTTCATGCAGCTTTGTCGACGGGAAACGGAGGAATTCGATGGACTCTTACATCTCAACTGAAACATCGTGACTACGCTAACGATGTATGCTTACTCTCCCACAGAAATATGGACCTCCACCAAATGACAGCAGATGTGGAGAGGGAGGCAGGCGTCATCGGACTGAAAATGAGTGCGGCAAAAATGAAAATTATCAGCCTTGGAACTAACTCAACGGCTCAACTGGTAGAGAGAGTAGAGGATTTTCAGTATCTTGGGAGTATTGTCTCGACCGATGGTGGAACCGAATTGCATATAGCTAACAGGATCGCCAAAGCAAAATCCGCGTTCGGTTGTCCAAAATATGTCGAAGCAATGCAATCAATTTGAACACCAGGATAAGACTGTTCCGCTCCAACATTGAATTCGTGCTGTTATATGGTTGCAGCACGTGGAGATGGACCTCTACTATCACCAGAAAGCTGCAAACGTTTGTTAATAGGTGTCTGCGCAATATCTTAAACAATTTCTGGCCCAATCGTATCTCTAACAAACAGCTTTACTAGAGAACGGGTCAGGAACCAATAGGCACAACCATCCAACGGCGGAAGTGGCAGTGGATTGGTCACACGTTCCGTAAGGGTGACAGTTCCATAGCGAACCATGCTATGCAATGGAAACCCTTAACCCAGGATGTCAGAAGACCTGGTGGTCCAAGGAAATTATGGCGCAGAACAGTCGAGAAAATTGCACGGCAGTTAGAGAAAAATTGGGGAGAACTCAGACACATTGCCAGAAACCGTACACGATGGCGCGTAGGCGTAGTAGAGGCCCTAGGACCCACAAAGTGGTACAGGACATAAGTAAGTGGCAATCATTTGCTCAGGAGGGTTGATATCTTGGAAAACACCGGGGGTAGTCTTAACCCCAACATCGATATTGGCCAAATTCAAGGTGGTATCGTCTATGATCGAGAGACGGGTAAACTGTTGCCCACCTGAACATGGAACTACAGCCATGTGGTACTAAAGATATTCCAATCAACTTTACAATTGAACTCCTGCAAAAGAGGGCCAATCCAGCTGGTTTTATGAGATCAAAGGGTACTTCAAAAAAACATCATAGGATATCGCACTCCTTGCAGCAGATTCCTTAATGAATAGATCTAAAGGCATCAGCATAAGCATATATTCTAGACCCGTGTTTTGTATGTTTTTAAGTGCAGCGGTTATGCATAGGCAAACAGCTCTTTCTATTCTATTGATCAGCATGCAGTTGTTCGGTTTCTTTATTGCTGTCCACCAAACTGACTGAAGCTGAGTACAAGCAGTGTCTGATCTGTGAAGATAGTGGAGAGAAATTTTCCATATGGCATGAGGGGTAAGTCGCCTGTGCAGGGCTCGCGTCCTTCTTATTTAAATGAAGATCTCGCTTATGACTAAAAACCAAACAAGCGGTGAAAGTACTACCCCTATAGTTTGCTCCTTGTCGCCGACTTTGCTGACTTTGCACGGGCACTTCTGACGCTGTTCCAGTTTTTTTCTGGTGCCTTCCCTATCGCTGCGGAGTGTACGCTCTGTGAAGCATTGTCTTTTCTATTGCAACTATATCATGGTGGGCTGTTTCAATAGACTTTCCTTTTATATAAGCATGCTGATGCGGTGACATCGATGGATGTCAAGGTTGTGGATGCCGTGGCGTAAGTGGTGGTTAGTGTGTCGGATCACTACGCAAGAGGTTCCAAGTTCGAATCCCAGACAATACCAAAAAGTTTTTTCACGGTCCCACCTCTCGCGAGCGTCTGTGAAACATCCGAGAGTATTGTTGTCACGAAAAAGCTTCTCAAATCGCCGTTCGGATTCGGCATTAAACTGTAGGTCCCTTCCATTCGTGTGAAAAATATAACGCACACAACATGAGTGGTTGCGAGGAGCTAGGCCCTGGCACTTTAAAGAGCTGTTGTTGGGTCTCGCTCGACCACCACCGCGAAACCCCTGGTTTGACGAAGAATGCCGGCGAGTGCATGCAGCAAAACAAGAGGCATACAAAGCGGCGCTGCAAAGGAAGACGAGAGCTGCTCGTGAGCTCTACGAGCAAAAGAGACGGGAAGAACATCGGCTTCCCCAAAAGAAGAAGAAAGAGCATGAGAAGCGCGCGTTTGAGAATATCGAGAGTCTATACTCCAGGAACAATGTACGGAAGTTTTACCAAAAGGTAAAAAGAACGTGTCAGAGAAGTAATACCCGTACAGAAACCTGTAGAGATGAAAATGGAAACCTCGTAGTAGAATCACAGTCGGTGCTGAGAATATGGAAAAACTACTTCTGCAGACTGTATAACGGCGACGAAGACCAACATCCCGCTGTCAGGCAGAATGAACCATTCAACATAGACGATGATAGTCAAAATTTCCGTCCACCTGACCAAAACGAAGTGAGGATAGCAATATCCAAGCTAAAATCCAACAAGGCTGCTGGACCTGACGGCTTACCGGCCGAACTTTTCAAGGCAGCTGGGGATGAATTGGTAGAGTGCATACACCAACTCATTTCTAATATTTGGTCAGACGAGTGTATGCCTGATGAATGGAATCTCAGCATCGTTTGCCCGATCCACAAGAAAGGAGACCCCCTCAACTGCGCCAATTATAGAGGCATCAGTCTCCTCAACATCGCATACAAGATCTTTTCTGCGATATTGTGTGAACGCCTGAAACCCTTTATCAACAGCCTGATTGGACCCTATCAGTGCGGTTTCAGGCCAGGAAAGTCCACCATCGATCAAATCTTCACACTTCGGCAGATCCTGGAGAAAACCCAAGAATTCCAAATCGATACTCACCACCTCTTTATCGATTTCAAGGCCGCCTATGACAGCATCTATAGAGAAGAGCTTTATAGAGCCATGTCTAGTTTTGACATCCCTGCCAAACTTGTCCGTCTGTGCAGGCTGACGATGGAGAACGCTCGCTGCTCCATCAAGGTCGGTAATGACCTCACCGAGACCTTTGATGTCAAAAAAGGCTTTAGACAAGGTGACGCGCTGTCATGTGACTTCTTCAATATTGTACTTGAACGGATTGTGCGGAACTCACAAGCCAACACCGGAGGCACAATCTATTACAAGTCTGTACAACTGCTTGCATACGCCGACGATATAGACATTATCGGAAGATCTCAGCGGGCTGTCACCGGTGCCTTTGCAAGCATTGAGGCGGAAGCGGCCAAAATGGGTTTGGCTATAAACGAGGGCAAAACGAAGTATATGCTGTCAACTAGAAGGGAAAACCAACACCGACGAATTGGACAAAACGTCATCGTGGGCAGCTATAACTTCGAGGTAGTAAGGGACTTTGTCTACCTTGGCTCTGCTATAAATTCTTCTAACAAAATCAGCGTAGAAATCAATCGAAGAATAACTCTTGCCAATCGCTGTTTTTTTGGGCTTATAAGGCAATTCAACAGTAAAGCCCTATCTCGAACAACTAAGGAGACTCTATATAAGACCTTGATCATCCCAGTCCTGCTTTACGGCGCTGAAACATGGACTTTATTAAAAGAGGATGAAGATATCCTTGGTCGCTTCGAGAGAAAAATTCTTCGTAAGATTTTCGGTCCCGTTTGTGTTGACGGGTTTTGGAGGAGAAGATTCAATCACGAACTATACGAGCTGTACAGCGACATCGACCTAGTCAAAAAACTGCGTATTGGACGTCTGAGATGGCTAGGACATGTAGAGCGAATGGACACCAACGCTCCGGCCCGCAGAGTCTTCGAATCTAACCCCGAGGGACGACGCAGTAGAGGGAATCATCGCCGTAGGTGGCGCGCACAAGTTCAAGGGGACCTCGACCAACTTGGAGTGCGCAACTGGAGGCAATTAGCTAAAGACCGAGCTAAATGGAGAGGCTTGTTGGTTGAGGCCCAGGGTCACCCCGAACTGTAGCGCCACCTAAGTAAAAGTAAGTAAGTAAGTAAGATTTGAGAAGCTTTTTCGAGACAGCAATACTCTCGGATGTTTGTCAGACGCTCGCGAGAGGCGGGACCGTGAAAAGACTTTTTAGTGTTTTCTGGGATTTGAACTTGGAACCTCATGCGTAGTGATCCGACACACTAACCACTTACGCCACGACGCCCACACGCCCACATACCGAAGTGAGTTTATTTCGTATCGCCTTCGCTAACACCGGGGTCGCATAAGGGAGGACCGAGCTTATCACCCTTGAGAGTAGAATTTGCCTCGCGTAACCGGGCCCCTGATATTTGGCAGGACCCTGCTGATTCCCGAGGCTTCTTTACTCATGGATTCCAAATGGCTCTTAAAGTTCAGCCGGTTGCTTAGCATCACACCAAAGTATTTGGTGGCGTCTTTGGGCTTTATTCTGCTGGTTCCAATCAGAATGTTGACTTATTCTGCTGCATTTCGACTGGTGATAAGGACGGCCTCTATTTTATGGTCAGCCAACTCCAGACCAGCTTAGCGAGATTTCCTAAATCCAAACTGAAGGTCGGACAGTTCATCTTTCTCCTCTGCTACCGCGAGAAGTCTCTCGTAGATGATGCGCTCCACGATTTTTCCCCCTGTAAGCACCTTGTCTTCGTTTACTTGGAGATTTGGATATGTGCAAGATAGCAAAGCTTGCCATCTCTCTCATCTAGGTACAGCTCTATCAGCAAACTTAAGTTAGATTTTCATCACTTCTTCGTTACACTACAATTAGATATGATCGGGGTATCTACAGTCTTGGTTCACTGAATGTGATGAGCTCCATTGTCATTTGGAAGACTTGGAAGACGTTTTTGTAGCTAAAATGCGTCAAGCTTCAACTTATGTTGATTCTGTTCTCTGCGAGTGTTATGAGCTTGGTTCTTAGGACGGCCGGCGATTTGAAAAACATCGTCCGTCCGTTTCATTTGATTAAAGGCTTTCACTGCTGCTGTTTCCTAGAATGGCTAAGCAAAGGTTAGAGCTAATTGAACCATTGCATCTACATAATCTCTGCTTGATTGTTCAACGATAACCATTCTTTGTGGTCGGTTAGTGCGGAAAAATTTCGAAATTTGTATTTGTATGCTCTAAGTCGTTAAACTTATATGTTATAATTGCTTAAATCTTAAAATGAAACGCTGCTGGGAAACCTAGGGGATTGGATTCAATGACTTTCCTATTCAGAGCTTTGTTGCCCATTCACTCGATGTGTGCAAGGCGATGCAGTCATCGATTCGTCGCATTCCATGTTTTTTTTTCTCGAGAAAAAGTAAGTGTCTCTGTTAATACCTCTGTTTGTTTTCTTGATCGTCCAACAGAGCTGGCAGGATTCGTGCTACAAAGGTTTATGTTTACCTCGACTTAGACCACTTAACTATTTTTAGGTTATATCTGTCAATAGTAACGATAGTGACGATCTTTGTCAACGCACTGTATACATCTAAGTCATGAATACTCTCGTATGCTGCTGTCTTTTCCAGAATTCGTATAAGTTTAAATCTTTGGTTCCCTGGAATATGTTACCTTGAACTCAAAAATAGCCCTAAATTGTAACTTGACTCTTACGAGATTGCTAAACAGTTCAACATTTACCTAATTTGGGTGCTGAGACACAGCGACGTTCCTAGTTAATGAAGCCCAAAATGTCTTTTCACAGCGTTAATTCTGACTATACTGCACAGTTTCAATTGAGGGGAAGCTAAGGTGTAGTAATTCCACTTGGTGTACCCACCCTTACACACCACTGAGTAGAAGTCCATGGCATGTTCCCGTGGTCTTCACATCCTGTTGTTTTTGTAGACTACCGTTGTGGCACTTTCGTTATTACTTTTACATTCCTCTTCTACTTCAACTTGCCCTCAAGATTCAAAACTAAATATTTTCTACAATTTTACAGGGAAAGAACTTTATCCCATAATGCAGGGATTTATGCTAATAAAAGACGACTTTGAGACAAGCACTACGTAAGATTGTAACCAGAGTTTAGCACACACACGTGAGGACATGAAATTGCTGCCCGTTTAGCAATCCCTTGTTAAAAGTCACTAATTCGAAATTTCTGTGCACCTCTCTTATTGTATCTGCCTCTGTAAACAAGATAATAAAATCCATCTATATCGGGTTTCCTTGTGGGTATCAGTTTCATTAGGACAACTTCACAGGTAGATCAATATCCTGTTGTCATGAGATACATATACAACTGGTATCTTGTACAAAATCAACGCAAACAAATCCGCTTCCAAATTGAACATTCAACCGAGATTGAGCAGAGATATACTCTGCAGCAGCATATCCGGCAAACAAAGTGTATTTACATAATGAAGCCATTCACAAACAACAACCATCCCAGGCTCGTCAATTCAACAATTAGCCCCACCCCTGCCCGAACGACAAATCGGTCCCAACTGCCATTAATTTCCATATCGGTGACCCAATGTTCGACACATTCAAATCCCGAATAATCCAGTTCGGGTTTTCGAAGGAATTCACTCACAGGGTGTATGGTACTGATACTGACGGTGTATCCGCAGTGAGTATGTGATTTTTGGGGAGTCTATCGGAACTTTTGGTTTGAGCGTAGAAGAGACTGCTTCGAGTGTTCTTCGCTGTTCGAGTTCTTTTTTTGTTTCGTATTTTCGTCACGTAAAGCAATATACATACGAAGTACGAGTATGCCAAAACGTATAGATACGCGAGTGTTCCTTGTCATCCTCGTCGTCATCGTCGCCGGATTGATAAGGGTCCTTTTTGGCGGAATCAGATTAGAGAGTTGATATTCATGCTTGGTTCGGTGTGTGTTTGATGGTTTAGAACACGCGATTGAAAGTTGATACACTTACATATAGGGGAGGTGGGGTGTTAGGATGAGTTCAAGGGTGAGTAAGGGTCCTTCGAGGAAAGCAATGAAACGTTTTATTTGAATGGATGCTGTTTGAAGTTTTGAATTTAATTGAGTTTGATTGGATGTTCGTGTTAATGAGGTCTTATTTCGACAGAATGTTAGTAAATCAGGAACGGATATGGGGAACAGATTAGGCTAAAGGAGGACGGTTTGACAGAAAGTTTCTAGTCTTACCAAAGCCTAGTCAAGGTATCTATCTTCTCTGAAATCATAGGTCAAGAAATTCACACAAATTTCTTGGATAATTTTTATCCAAAATCATTACGGTCAATACAAGCTACTTATCCTAGCACAAACTTCGACCACAAAAACCATTAATTTCATTGAATTTGCAAGCAAAACATTTGTAAGTTACACACTAGTCTATTCGCAAGAATAGTGTTCTAACTTCCAAAGGCTTTGAGATTTCTTTCCATCGCTTGGCTTCAGGCTTTGGTTTGGACCTTTTGACGCTGAGTTTCCTTAGCTTAGTAATTTTCTTAGCTATTCGACGACGAACTTCTGCGGTGTCGTCCGTTGATCCCATGATTCTCCATCGCAGATCTTGCAAAGCTTCGTTTTCTTTTAGCATTTGGGCATTTGCTTTCTTCGCATAGGAGATTTCAGCATGGACCCTCTTCGTAATGATTTTGGACTTGGATGACATTTCTATTTTTTTTGGCTAATTTTTGGATTATTCACTTTTTTTTTAAATAGTTGGGCTGTAGAGCCTTTTCAGTTGCAATGAAGAAGAAAGTATTGTGCATAGATTAGACTTAAGGATTTCTGAAGGAAAATTTTAACGGAGAAAGGAGATTTATACGTGAATAGGGTTTTAAATAGAAAATGTCACCGAAATATCAAGGAGTAATAAATTTCAATATACGTCCAGTACAGCCATTCTACTCAAAATCGTACCTCTTTCGAGACAGTACTTCGCTGAGCAACTTGGAAAAGGAATGTGTTGTCTTACTGCCATCAAGGTAGATGACCATTTTTGGTCAAAAATATCCAGTTCTCCCACCAAAGCAAACGCTTACATTAAACGTGAGCTGTAAGGAATGTCAGTTGGTCAAGTTTTTGAATTTCGCTGGCATTGTAGTAGTCTCCTGGACGTCCGAAACAGGCGAGGGGCAGATGTGGGGATAGTACGTGATCACCATCCTATGATAGCTACTCTCCAACTACGCACTGCTGAAGTTCGAAGATCCCACGACAACACAAGAATGCCCAGGTTCAACATCGATAGACTTAGTAATCCCTCAGTGCGCCAACAATTAAGGGAGCACCTTTCGCAAAGTGCGAAGCAATCAGCAGCTCAATGCCCGCAACCATTCAAGACCGTTAGTGTGCTATGAAAAATGTTTTTACATCTGGTGCTGAAAGAATCGTCGGTCGATCGCAGGGAAGACATAGGGCGTGGCTTTCCGAGCATACCTGGAGACGGATTGACGAACGAAAACAGCTGAAAGCTCGCGCTGCAGCTACTCCAGCAGCAGGGAGAAGCGAGCTAGAGTCCCTATATCGCATGAAGATGAGAGAAGTTCAGCGTAGCGCAACTATATCAACGCGCTGGGTACAGAAGCAGAAGAAGCTGCACGGAGGTGCGTCAGCAGGGCCGTCTACAGAATCACGAAAGAGCTGACAGGTGGTCGCAGCTCTAACCAACACCCAGTAAAAGGCCTAGACGGCTCCTTGCTCATTTCGGACGAGGACCAGCTCAAGAGATGGAAAGAGCATTTTGCTACGGTTTTGAACCGTGTATTCGCCAGCGATATGCTCCCAAATCAGGCTGAGATGCCCGAGGTGAGAATTTCCGGAATACGCACCACGACTCCCAGTAAAGATGAGATCATTACCGCGATCAAGGCACTCAAAACCAACAAGGCGGTAAGACTTGACGGTATTCCAGCAGAGCTCTTACGAGCAGCACCCACAACATCGGCTGAGCTTCTGCTTCCACTTATAAATAGAGCTTGGGAAGCTGAGAGCTTTCCTAACGAGTGGAAAAAGGGAATGATCGTCAAGCTTCCTAAGAAAGGAAATTTGATGGAGTGCGGAAACTGGAGGGGTATCTGCGTGCTGTCTGCTGTAGCTAAGATAATAGCTAAAACCATCCTTGAGCGAATTAAACAACATCTCGAAGACACACTCGATGCCGGACAAGCAGGTTTCCGCTCTGGATCCTCCTATGCCGACCACATCAACACCCAACAATATCGATCGCCACTGCACCTGCTGTTATTCCTATTGGTGATTAGCGATGTGCTTCATGCAGCTTTATCGACGGGAAACGGAGGAATTCGATGGACTCTTACATCTCAACTGAAACATCTTGACTACTCTGACGATGTATACTTACTCTCCCACAGAATTATGGACCTCCACCAAATGACAGCAGATGTGGAGAGGGAGGCAGGTGTTGCCGGGCTGAAAATGAATGCGGAAAAAACTAAAATTATCAGCCTTGGAACTAACTCATCGGCTCAAATATGCATTGCTGGACAACAGGTAGAGAGAGTAGAGGACTTCCAGTATCTTGGGAGTATTGTCTCGACCGATGGTGGAACCGAACTGGATATAGCCAACAGGATCGCCAAAGCAAAGTCCGCGTTCGGTATGTTGTCCAAAATATGGCGAAGCAATGCAATCATTTTGAGCACCAATATAAGACTGTTCCGCTCCAACGTTGAATCGGTGCTGCTATATGGTTGCAGCACGTGGAGAGTGACCACCACTATCACCAGAAAGCGGCAAACGTTCGTTAATAGGTGTCTGCGCAATATCTTAAGGATTTTCTGGCCCAATCGTATCTCTAACGTGGGCGCCGTGGCGTAAGTGTTGGTAGCAACCACTAATGTTGTGTGCGTTGTATTTTTCGCACGAATGGAAAGGACCTACAGCTTAGTTCCGTATCCGAAGGATATTTTTTGTTTTTTTGAGAAGCTTTCTCGTGGCAACAACATCCTTGGATGTTTTTCAGACTTTTGCGAGAGGTGGGACCGTGAAAAAATTTGTTCGTGTTTTCTGGAATTCGAACATGGAACTTCACGCGCAGTGATCCGATACACTAACCACTGCCTCACTAATAAGAAGTGCTTCCGTCTTGTGTTCTGCCAAGGCTAATCTCTTTGACTCTAGCCATTGTTTGACAGAATCGATGGTTTCGTTTGCGCTTAGTTCTATCTCGTCTAAATTTTTCGCCGTAAACGTACATTCCATCGTACATTCCAGAGAACCGGTCTGAGAATGAACCCTGTGGAATGACAGCGGTTACGGAGTACTCCTTTATCCTTATATCAGTATCGTACAACAGCACCTTTTCGCGGAGATAGTTTTCTATTATTTGAAGGATATATCCTGATGTCTTCACACTTCTCAGCGCACCCATCATATTTTCTGTATTGAATGCGTTTTTTACATGAAGTTTAATCATTCCGCAATATTACGTCCCCACCTCCAGCTAGAACCTTGTATCGCTTACTTACTTACTTACTTATGTCCTTTATCCCCTTGTGGGTCCTAGGGTCTCTACTATGCCTACGCGCCATCGTGTACGGTTTCTGGTATTGTGTCTGAGTTCTCCCCAACTTTTCCCCAACTGCCGTGCCTCGTTCTCGACTGTTCTCTGCCATTCTTATTCTTCTGAATATCAGTCGTTCAAGTATCTTCCCATTGTGTACAGCAAACAGATTAGACGATAGCCGGGACTTTTTCCTGCTTTAGGTAGTAAAACTAGTCACCCTTGTTATTATGTGTGGTTGGATAAATATCACCATGTCAGGTGAAACCGGAAATTCTCGCAATTTTGAGCACAGTGCCACGATGAAGTGCCTCGTAAAAAAAGGAAAGGCGTACATTGCGTTCTATGCTTGCAGCAGAATTTTAGGTATGAAATGGGGACCCAAACCTGCCATCATCCACTGGATGTACACAGCCATAGACGGACCCATTCTTATATGTGGGTGCATTGTCTGGTGGCCAGTAGCAGAGAAAAATACACATTTCAAAGAGTTGACTAAAATCCAGAGACCTGCCTGCATAGTAACCACTGGCGCCATTAGAACCACCCTGACCACAGCAATTGAAACAATTCTCGCACTGATTCCGCTAGACTTATTTGTTAAGAAACTACCTGCGCCCTAAAGGAACTAACCTATGGAGAAGGGGCCACCGTAGCATCTTAAGATGGGCTCACCTAGACGCCACCACAGACTACCTTCCGCCATTACTCGACTTCAGCCTAAACCACAAAATTGTCATCCCATCAAGGGAACAGCGGGAAGACGGCGAGGGCATTAACACGCTTAGTATTTCAGTCTTCACTGAAGAACGAGTGGGTTCGAGTTTCTACTCAGCAGAACCTGTAACAAAGTGACATGTTTCCCTAACTCTAACTACCAACCGAGACGAAAGTAGAGATAAAACGGAGTATACAGCCGGGCACTTTTGTGGAGGACGACCCACGCAAAAAAAAAGTGTTGCATATCTTCGGGCACCTTTGCGAAAGAAGACGAAAAATTCATAAGGGGCGGAGTATTGTAAAGGCTGGTCAAACGGTACTGCATACGATCATATGAAAACACAAGCATTTTCACTCAGCTGAGGCCTACCAACTCCTACTCTCAACCTCCACGCGGTGACAGCCGGATGCCTAGTACCTTAATCCAAGAAATGGGTAACCAACCCCGTTTGGAGGATTCTTGGCGGCAGCAGATAAGAGAGGGGGGAAGAGTGTTTTCTCACTAGAGCACTTCTTCCTGTTCCAGGCGGCAGCGGACGGCAGTTAGGTTAAACTTAGTGAATACCTTGCGCGAGCTGCTTCGACGTATTCGGATCACAGGTCGGTAAGGAAATTCCAATGGTGGTCAGGACATTGGAATAGAGATGGTGGCGGAGGAGCCCTTAATGGGCTAACGGTAGCGCTCATACTCCCGTAGTGGACTACTGGTACCGGTGTACCCGGCCCCTCGTCCTAGGTGAATAATTAAGGAACTGGCCCTCCAGGTTGGGGGTTGTGCCGTCGGGGTAACTTCCCTACCACGTAAAAAATCCATGGGTCCGAAACAACCAAAAGCCTCGGATAAGGATGACTCAACTAATGACGACCCCAGCAAACGAAATAAGGACAACGACCTTCGGATTTGTACGTGGAATGTTCTGTCCCCTTACCGACCACGTGCAGCCGAACAACTAGCAGAGGCCCTAGGCTGCTATAAAGCAGATGTTACCGCCATCCAGGATGTGCGATGGGATGGGCCGGGCAAAAAGAGGATGAAAAACTGTGACATCTACTACGGTGATTGCTACAGAGGCAACAGGCAACGCGTATTCGGATGCGGATTTGTCATACGCGGCAGACTTAGGCAAGAAGTCTTAAGCTTCCGACACGTAAGCGAGCGTATTATGACTATCTGGAGCAAGGCTAAATTCGCTAACATACGCTAACATACGCTAACGAAAAGGACCCTGCCACCAAAGAGTGTTTCTACGAGCTCCTCGACAAAACATATGAGCAATGTCCTAAATCGTATTGGGCGATTTTAACGCCAAAATAGGAAAGGAGGATGTCTTTGGTTGGTAGGGCAGTCGGTAAGCATAGTCTACACGACACCACGTCTGATAGCGGACGAAGGCTAATTGATTTCGCTGTGGAGCGAAATGTCACCATAGCAAGCACATGGTTTCCTCATCTCGATATTCACAAGCAGACATGGCGGTCCAATGATCATGTAACGATCAACCAACTTGATCATATTGCGATCGACGCAAGGCATGCCTCCAGTATTCTGGATGTCCGGACCTTCCAAGCGGCCAACATAGACTCGGATCATTACCTTATTATAGCCAAGGTACGAATGCGGATATCCCAATCTGAGCAACAAAGAACACGTATCCCGAAATCTTTCAATCACCCCTATGCCGCCAGCATCAAGTGCCGAAGACCAGTGGCAACGCTGCCAACATGCCATCAGAAACGCCGCGACTAATGTGCTGAGTCTCGCTCGCCCACCACCGCGAAACCCCTGGTTTGACGAAGAATGCCGGCGAGTGCATGCAGCAAAACAAGAGGCATATAAAGCGGCGCTGCAAAGGAAAACCAGTGCTGCTCGTGAGCTGTACGAGCAAAAGAGACGGGAAGAACATCGGCTTCTCCAGAAGAAGAAGAAAGAGCATGAGAAGCGCGCGTTCGAGAGTATCGAGAGTTTATACTCCAGGAACAATGTACGGAAGTTTTACCAAAAGGTAAAAAGAACATGTCAGAGGAGCAATACCCGTACAGAAACCTGTAGAGATCAAAATGGCAAAATGGAAACCTCGTAGTAGAATCACAGTCGGTGCTGAGAATATGGAAAAACTATTTCTGCAGACTGTATAACGGCGACGAAGACCAACATCCCGCTGTCAGGCAGAATGAACCATTCAACATAGACGATGATAGTCAAAATTTCCGTCCACCTGACCAAAACGAAGTGAGGATAGCAATATCCAAGCTAAAATCCAACAAGGCTGCTGGACCTGACGGCTTACCGGCCGAACTCTTCAAGGCAGCAGGGGATGAATTGGTAGAGTGCATACACCAACTCATTTCTAACATTTGGTCAGACGAGTGTATGCCTGATGAATGGAATCTCAGCATCGTTTGCCCGATCCATAAGAAAGGAGACCCCCTCAATTGCGCCAACTATAGAGGCATCAGTCTCCTCAACATCGCATACAATATCTTTTCTGCGATATTGTGTGAACGCCTGAAACCTTTTATCAGCAGCCTGATTGGACCCTGTCAGTGCGGTTTCAGGCCAGGAAAGTCCACCATCGATCAAATCTTCACACTTCGGCAGATCCTGGAGAAAACCCAAGAATTCCAAATCGATACTCACCACCTCTTTATCGATTTCAAGGCCGCCTATGACAGCATCTATAGAGAAGAGCTTTATAGAGCCATGTCTAGTTTTGACATCCCTGCCAAACTTGTCCGTCTGTGCAGGCTGACGATGGAGAACGCTCGCTGCTCCATCAAGGTCGGTAATGACCTCACCGAGGCCTTTGATGTCAAAAAAGGTTTTAGACAAGGTGACGCGCTGTCATGTGACTTCTTCAATATTATACTTGAACGGATTGTGCGGAACTCACAAGCCAACACCGGAGGCACAACCTATTACAAGTCTGTACAACTGTTTGCATACGCCGACGATATAGAAATTATCGGAAGAGCTCAGCGGGCTGTCACCGGTGCGTTTGCAAGCATTGAGGCGGAAGCGGCCAAAATGGGTTTAGCGATAGACGAGGACAAAACCAAGTATATGCTGTCAACAAGAAGGGAAAGCCAACACCGACGAATTGGACAAAACCTCACAGTGGGCAGCTATAACTTCGAGGTAGTAAAGGATTTTGTCTACTTTGGCTCTGCTAAATATAAATTCTATAAACAACATCAGCACAGAAATCAAGCGAAGAATAACTCTTGCCAATCGCTGTTTTTTTCCGCTTATATGGCAATTCAACAGTAAAGCCCTATCTTGAACTACTAAGGAGACTCTGTATAAGACCCTGATCATCCCAGTCCTGCTTTACGGCGCTGAAATATGGACTTTGTTAAAAGAGGATGAAGATATCCTTGGTCGCTTCTAGAGAAAAATTCTTCGTAAGATTTTCGCGTCCCGTTTGCGTTGACGGGTTTTGGAGGAGAAGATTCAATCACGAACTATACCAGCTGTACAGCAACATCGACCTAGTCAAAAAACTGCGTATTGGACGTCTGAGATGGCTAGGACATATAGAGCGAATGGACACCAATGCTCCGGCCCGCAGAGTCTTCGAATCTAACCCCGAGGGACGACGCAGTAGAGGAAGTCATCGCCGTAGGTGGCGCGCACAAGTTCAAAGGGACCTCGACCAACTTGGAGTGCGCAACTGGAGGCAATTAGCTAAAGACCGATCTAAATGGAGATGCTTGTTGGTTGAGGCTCAAGTTCACCCCGAACTGTAGCGCCACCTAAGTAAGTAAGTAAGATGCCGAAATTCACTGAACAACATATGCAACACCTATGAGGTAACTCTCTACTGGATTCCCGGACATAGTAATGTAGAAGGAAATGAGACAGCAGATGAACTAGCCAGAAGGGTATCAGCATTGGAGATAGAACACATTCTGACATAAGTAAAAGTTCCTATTGGTGTACTCAAAAGAAAAATCGACCTCAAAACAAGAGAACTGATTAACTCCGCATGGTTTAACAATGGTTTAACAGAGGCGATTGTATCATATCTCGCATTTTATGGCCCATACTGAATGAAGGAAGAACCAAAGCCTGCTGGCAATGAATAAAAAAGAAGTCCGTTTCTTTATAGGTGCACTTACAGGACATTGCGCGAAAGGCGAAATGGCCAAACGACTAGGCATCAACTCACCCGACCACTGCAGGAGCTGTCAAGACGCGGAAGAAAAAGAAAGTATCAAACACTTGCTGTGTGACTGCCCAAATCTACAAAAACCGCCGCCTATATCACAGGTTCTTTGAAGATCTAAGTGATCTTGGGCAAGCTTCACTAAAGAACATGATACGATTTATAAAGAGCTCAGGGTGGTTCGCCAATGGACCGGCCGATAGATAAAGACAAAGAAAGAGTAAGTTTTTACAGGTTCCACAACATAAAGGGAAATACAATGGACTGTTTGGCCTCCGTGAGAAGCACCTAGATGCACCTCTCTCTAACCTAACCTAACCGAGCCTAACATAACCTAGGCGGGGACAATCTTGACGGACAACCTAAGCTCCCTTGGGGGGCAAGTTTCCAGTCAAAGAAACCAGAGGAATTGAGCTGCTCAGTAGCCTTTCCCTAAGACCGTCCATACGTGGTGAAGAGCAACATCCTACTCGAGGTGTCCCTGTTGTATACTGAATATGGCGGATCTTACTTGATAAAACCCGTAATCCCAGGTGTATAACTACCGTGCCCATGGGATGAATGGCACTACGTTAGTGCGTCTTCTAACGGTGAACTCCAGTTTATTGGGCACTTATGGTTTCAATATAAGTCCCCGCCGCTGGCATGCGGGGCTCTGCCTTCGGTGTATTTCTTTCCCTAGCTTCTCGTTGGAATAAAATTTCTAACTCTAATAAAAAAACCCAAGAGCAAGGTGCTGCTCTAAACGCATCCACACCAAGGGACATTGGTCTCCCAGAAGACCTCTCCTCAATCGCTAGCGCGGAAGAGGACGATCTAACTATCCTATTGAAGAAGCGCCCCTTCTACTCGAAACCGCCCCACCTCTGTTGGCTGATCCTAAGCCCCCACCTCAAAAACTGCACTAGAACGACTTAGCGGAGCGGGTCGCAAACGTTTGAAATGGCTCCTCTCCAAAGGCGTATCTCCTGAGGAAGCCAGAGAGAAAGCCAAAATCCCATGCGGCCGCAAAAGAGATCGCTCTAATTCTTCTCCTCTGGCTTCGGAGCCAAAAAACATAAAAACTGCACCCCATGCAAGAGCAACAAATGTGGCTCCCACATCTATCAAGCCTGCTCCTATAGTGCCACTTACCACCTTTAAGCAAGCTCTGGAGGTTTTCAAGAAAGGGATCATCGACTCCGACTCGACGAGCAAATGACTTCCATCCAAGACTCCTTCTTTGAGCGCATTATCAGCCTCACGGACGAGAAAGTGAAACCCAAATTCCGCCGTACATCTTTTCGTCCAGGATGGCTAGTCCTAAACTACAAAGACCGGTCTATGGCAGAATGTGTCAAAGGCATTGTCCCTTGTTTCACTCCATGTGAGGGTGCCTCACTGAAAGCTCTTGATGAGGATAATAATCCTCGGGAACAAATTTTAGTGGGACACTTTCCAGCAAACCCTTCATTCGGAAACGAGAAGATCCTGAGGGCTGTTTCTGCCCAAAATTCAGATCTTCTCGCTTCTGAATGGCGGGTCTTAAAACGTGAGGACAAGGGCAACTTTGCCATAATGACCCTCTCCATAGACCACAAATCCATGGCTTGCTTGAAAAGGCTACATTTCAAAATAGACTTTCATTTCGGAGAAGTTACTCTTCGAACAAAGCAATTCAACAGCATTGAACTCATATAAACAGAACCACTGAGAAGGTAACTAAAGCCTTCTGGGCCTGCTCTAGGGTTTTCGGCAAAAACTGGGGATTAAATCAAAAAATGATCCACTGGAGCTATGGTATACCACAATCATCGTTCCGATAATAACTTGTGCTTCACTAGTATGATGGGATAAAGTTAATCAAACCGTTACCCGCTCCGTCCTCCAGAAGGTGCAGAGACTAGCATGTGTAGGTATTACGGGTGCAACGCAATGAAGTTCTCTTAAACCTTTCACCCCTACACATAAATATTATGAAGACCAGTGCTCTAAAGCTTCACCTTTTATGCAACAATACAAATTCCGAATAAGTTGGCCACATGAAGATCCATGAGAAAATTCCGCAACTTACTTTCCCAGCCGTATGCATCTCAGGCTTCATGCCTAAAAGAATCCACCTCAATCACCCCATCACAGTAAACATACCTGACCGCAGCTACTGGAACTATCCTCAAATCCCTCAATCAAGATCTTAAATCAATTGGTAGTCTGATGGTTCAAAAATGTCAAATGGGGTTGGAGCCGGTATCTTTGGCCTCGACTACAAACTCTTTACACCATTAGGTCAATCCACTACTATCTTCCTAGCAGAGGTCCACGCCATCGAGCTCTGCGCCAGAGAATGCATTAGACGAAACCTCTGAAGATCACATGTTAATATAATGTCAGATAGCCAAGCAGCACTCAAGGCTCTCACGTCCTTTGACTATAAGTCTAAGCTGGTTTGGAATTGTCTCCAGACACTTTTGCAGCTTGCTGCACACAATAAAATCACACTAAAGTGGGTCCCCGGTCACAAAGGCATCCCTGGTAATGAAGCGGCTGATAAGTTTGCCAGACTAGGTGCCCAATCTCCTTACATTGGACCTGAACCCTTCTGCGGTTTACCCACCAGCCAGATTAAAATAGAGCTACTGCGCTGCGAACGCGAACAAATGCTCTCTCACTGGAAGGCTCAACCCGGTCTAAGGCATTCCAAGAAATTTATTAACTCCTCAAAAAATAGAACTAGAGACATTCTATCAATGAGCAAACAGAATGCTAAGATCCTTACTGACTTCCTGACTAGGCATTGCTCTCTCAACTACCATCTCATGAAAATGGGCCGTGTTCAATCGGAAACGTGCCGTCTCTGTCTTGAAGACACCAAAACAGCCCATCACATGCTCTGTGATTGCCCGGCCATAGCCAGACTTGGCCTAAAGCACTTTAACAAAGGCGTTACATCACCTTCTGACGTCACCTCTTCTTCAGCTCGAACTATTCTTAGCTTCATTAATGAACTTGATTTCAGATAGTTGACAAATTCAAAATCAATCAACCAGGGGATAGCACAAAAGATCTTTTTAGATCGCAGTGCTCCAGGGGTCAGTCTCTGCCTTCCTCCGCTTCTACCTCAAAAAAAAAAGCACCCTACAGCCTTGGCCGCGAGCGACTTTTGCCTTTCTGCCAATTTGAAAAGGAGCTACAAGGCCGAGGATTTACAGATGAGAATGAGATCAAGGCGGTCGTAGAAAGCTATTTTGAAGGAAAAGGCACTGTATGCCAGATGTGAGAATTACATACGACTCGAGGGGGATTATATTGAGAAATACAAATTTTTAATCAGACCTATTCTTTCGCTTAATGCCTTAGGCCACGATTTTATCAGCCACCCCTCGTATTATAAAATTTACGCTACGATAACATTCTTTGTGAACTTCCTCAATACACAGAATCCTGATATAAAATACGAAAAATTTGTTTTTGTTTTAACTCTCGAGTTCATGCCTCTTGGGTGCAAGTCCCATGTTGACACATTTCTCATCGTATTGCACTTTAAATAAAGCCCACTTATGAATAAGTTCTCTTAGAAGAGGATAAGCCACAAAAGTGCCCTATATTAACCATCGGACCGAATACATTCGGTGTTCTTTGAACAAGTGGCAGAACCCATGGTGTCAATGAAATACTCGTATCTCCCAGTCTTCCAACCAAGTATACATTCGCAAATGTACGTGCATATGTATGGATGTACAGTGGAAATAGAATAAATAAATGGAGCACTGGCGATCTGAGAACACTGGTTTCACCGTGTTCAATGAAAGAAACATGGCAAACAATGCCGTCGCCGATGAAAGGGTACATCCCCCGTTCATTTCGAAGGCAGAGCTCCAAGCGATCTTCGAATCACTGAGAAAAAAGAAATCCGTGGGAATCGATGGTATACCCAACATTGTACTTAGACATCTTTCTCCAGAAGTGGTGAACATTTACGCTATCCTATTTAATAATGCAATGAATAATGCCCATTACCCAGCGCATTGGAAAACAGCGGTGGTGCAGCCCATTCCAAAAAAATATAGATAGCTCCAACCCGGGTAATCTCCGATCTAAAAGTCTCCTTCCGAACATCAGCAAGGTATTCGAAAAAGTGATCCACAGAGCCTTGGCTAAGTGGGTTGAGGACAGTCATATAATTCCGGATAACCAATTCAGTTTCAAGGCGGGGCATGATACTATACATGCTGCGTCTAAACTGGTATCGGATATCCAGTGGAATAAAAGCAAGAAGCAATGCACGGGTGCTTGCTTGGTTGACTTGGAGAAGGCCTTCGATACCGTATGGCTAGAGGGACTCTTCTACAAGCTGAGCAGGCTGGGCATAAGTAAACCACTGCTGTACATACTTTATGACATGCTCACCAGTAAGAAGTTCTTTGTGAAAAATGGCAATGTGACGTCTGCTGGAACTTTTGAAGTAAAAAATGGTCTGCAACAGGGTGCGGTCAATTCGCCCATCTTATTCAATATTTACACAAGCGATCTCATTGGTTCACTTCACCATGCCATAGCGTACGCAGACGACTTGATCGCGTACAGGTCAGGGCCTAAGATCGAGGTTATTGCAACACTCTTGCAACGTGACTTCGATAAGATTAAGAGATACTGCGACGACTGGAAGCTAAAGATCAACTTTCAGAAGTCGGAGACCATCCTGTTCAGAACGCCGTTGTCTGGGGCCTCTTGGGACACCAGAAAGAATTGGCGAAAGTTCTCTATCGTGGGACAACACGGTCAGCCACTGGCGAGTCGAAGTGTAGTCAGGTACCTTGGAGTCTGGCTAGATCAATATCTATATTTTAACAAACATATAGATGCTGCTCTGGCCAGAGCCAAAGTTGCTTTCGCCCTTACAAAGAGACTGTTTTATAGCAGCCAACTCGATGCGAGGGTGAAGGTGATCTGCTACATGGCCCTCATTCGGCCTATACTCGTATATGGATGTCCCGTGTGGTTCAACGTGGGGCCAAGCTTGTTGGAAAAGATGCGGGTGTTTGAGAGGGCTTGCCTTAGGGCCTGTCTTCGTTTGTACAGAACATCTGAGTCTGAGTACATAAAATTCTACCGTAATGAGGTCCTGTACAACAGGGCGAATCTAATCAGAGTGGATAATTTCTTGATCAAGATGATTTGAAGGCACATTGCAAGAGCAATGACTTCGATGAATAGCCTGATCTTTGGGGCTTATTACCCCAACAATCTCTATCACGAGAGTGTGCGCCTTAACGGCTTTGTCCCTCCAGAAGCGTTTCTATATTTCGACCAAAGAGGTCTGATCCAAGATAAGTTAGCGGTGCCGCTAATCTTCCACGTCGCCAGAACAGCTGTGGATAGGCGACTCAACTACGACCGAGACGTCGCACAGAGTAGTGTAGAGCGTCTCCGGTACAGCAGGGCGGTTTCAGAGCGCGATATTGAAGACGTTAATAGGCAGCATGATCAATTTTGGTGGCTTATTGAAGGAGAGGGAACGTCGTCGTAGTTTCCCCCCAATCCGGGGTAGCCTCTAACTGGGCAAAGCGGGTGTGTATTGTTATACAGTTATGGCCGGCTTACATAGTTTTAAGGTAGTCTAAGTTTTTTTTAAGTTATGTTAGAAAAAAAATATATAAAAAAAAAAAAAAAATTAAATAAAAAATTAAAAAAAAAAGCACAGCACTTGGCTTAAAAAAAAAATAAATAAAAAATAAAAAAAATAAAAAATTTGCACAGCACTTGGCTAAAAAAAAAAAGTGCGTATTTAATTACGCAACGTAGTTAAGTTAGTTAAGATTATTTTAAGATAGTTTGTAAGTTTTATTTATTTAGGTATAAACAAAAAAGGTCCGTATACTAAGTTTTTTGCGATAAAACATTTTTCTTAGTTTGTTAAAATAGTTATAAAATAATAAAGTTAGTTTAAGTTAGGTAAGGTCGAAAGATATAAATTAAGCGTTAGGTTTAGCTTAGAGCTCCCGCATGGGGTCAGTAAGTTAACGTAAGATACTTTAAGTTAATTAAGCTTATTTTAAGCGTTTCTGTTAGCATGTAAGTCATAATGAATTTAATTAATAAAATGCATTAAAAATGAAAATGAAAAAAAAAAACAGTGGAAATAAAAGTGTGTGTAGCCCTAAAAAAAATTCTCGAAAAAAACAAAAAATTATTTCATTTACATTCGGATATTGAATTTCCATTCCGCAATTCGTCGACATGCTGTAACGAGAATTTTGTTCCAAATAAATTTTTTTCTTCTTAGATTTTTTTACTTTAGATACAATTCTTGAATTACAATCTATTTGCAGTGGATTTTCAATGATTTTGCGTTCCGCACACATTCCATTACTCATTCCCAGAACACACCGTGGGGGTAGGTAGTATGAGTTATGCCTTTATCAATGTCCCATACTAGCTATACTCGTATACCCGATTCGGATACGAATTTCAATGTGCGATTGTTTTTTATGATTCACCATCATCAGTTTGGCATTTCACATTTTAACATATTCACCGCCGAACTAATATTGGACTAATGTGTTTGATCTCTATGCAACAGAGTGAGGGGGCTACTTCATTGGGAATTTCGTATGCAAAGGTTGTGAGATTTTAGCAAATATTATGTATTTTTGGAAAATTAAAAGTCTGCCATGAATTCCAATGGAGTTATTTTGAATTTTATTTTGCGCCACAAAATAGCAATGGGAATTAACTGGAATATGCGAACGTCCGTATGTATGGTGTTTGTTTATCTAAATGCAAATCGTAGGTAATTTAACGATACGAGATGCTTTGATATTCTTAAATTAATTATATAATGCAAATAAGTGTGCAATTTTTCGGGGGTGATTGCTGATGTAACTAATCAAATTAAATTGTTTTGTTATGTTTTAGGCAGTGAAATTTAATATGTGATTGAGTGTATAGTAAAATTGTACACCAAGGTTCTTTTCCATTAAAATATTTAGAACAGATAATTTTCGTATGGATTTTCTTGCTATTTTTCCATAAAGGAATTGAACCCACACGAGATCATATCCAGACTAGTATGAGATTATCTCACCAAAAGCAACAGACTGAGACAGGCTAAAAAGTAACTTTCTTCTGGGTACCAGGACTTGTAGGAGTGGAGGGAAATGAAGCAGTTGATGCGCTAGCAAGAAACGACCCAGACACTCCGTTTCTTGGACCGCAACCTTTCTGTTGGATAGAACGACACAAAATATGGAAATGAAACTGAGAAAAGAAGAAGAGAGCAAATGGGTCAAGTACGGGGATGATATCTCCGGGGATGACGAAATCCTTAACTGAATGTGGGTTTCCCTACAGCGAACTTGCATAAAGAAGGCCAAATCACTGCTAGGAGCTTCAAAAAACCACTACCAACATGGTGGTGGAGTGATGAACCTAAGAAGGTGATAAATGAGAAGAAAGTGGTTTTCAAAGCTTGCTCAAAGTGCCCCTCTAATAATAGTGACGACAAAGTTCGCCTAGAAATGGAATACAGATGTTGCAAGAAAAAAGCGAAGAAGAAGTGCGCCCAGCTTCAAGCAGAGAGTACGGATGGCCTATAAAGGGAGCTGGAGAAAATATCTTCCTCGGTTGCTGATGCAAACCAGGCTATCCAGGAGCTGCGAAGACACTATATGAACAAGAGCGCAACCATCTTCAAAATAGCCGCCCAAAGAAGGAGCAATGCTCAGGAGATTCGTTTGCCAATGTTCATTAACAATGCTCATGGCCAGCTTCTTGTGGATGACGAGAAAATTCTGCAGAGGTGGCATTTGCATATTGTATTGCTTGACTTTGAAAAGACATTTGACAGATAACCACGAGATCTGATATGGGTGGCGCTAAGACATCTAGGGGTTCCAGAAACCTATGTACAGATGATCATGGACGCGTACGAAGGAGCAAAGACAAGAGTAAGATGCCCCGCTGGAGTAACCGAAGAGTTTCTAATCAAAGTCGGGGTCCACCAGGGAAGCGTTTTAAGTCCTTTGCTCTTTATTATAGTCCTTGATTATCTGCTTGAAGGTAAAGTGATGGACCCCAAGGTACATCAGTTATCCTTTGCTGACGATGGAGCCATCATAAGTGAGGATCCTACATCCCTGCAACGAGCACTTGATGTGTGGGTGGACGTTTTGGAGGGAAATGGGTATCGCATTAGTTCAAAAAAAGAGAGAGTACTCGTGCTGCCCGTTCTCTGATCCACTCAGGCCTATTCCAGACATTTCTTTGAATGGAACAGTGCTTCCCAAGTGCGAAAAGTTCAAACATCTGGGATCTATGATCAATAGCAAAGCAACTTGTGATGACGACATCAATCATCGCGTAAGCGTAGGGGGGATGAAGTGGCGGCAAAATTCCGCTATCTTCTGTGACAGAAAAATGCACCCTAAGTTGAAAGGAAAGCTCTAAACCGCAGTTGTGCGTCAAACGCTCACATACGGTTCACAATGTTGGACGATGTACAAAACGTATGAGAGTAAATTAACGGCAGCTGAGATGAAGATGCTTCGCATGACAGCAGGAGTGACAAAGCTTGATCGAATAAGAAGCTCGAAGATCCGTGTAAACTTTCACGTCAAGGAAACCATCGTACATAAAATAGAGCGCGACCGGCTAAGCTGGTGTTGCCACGTTCAAAGAAGAGATCATTTGAACCCCGTTAAAAAGGCAATATCAATGCACGTTCCAAAGACTTCGCGATGTAGGAAAGGCAGGCCTATAAACGCCTGGATCAGACAAATGCGACGACATCGGCATTTCATTGGCCTCAGTAACTGAGTGATCCAAAATAGGTAGGCCTGCCGATTTTTTCTGAGGTCAATTAGGTAAACCGCACAGGCGGAGCAGTAGAAATGCGGTGAAGTGGGAGGGTTGTGATCCCTTGTTTTCGGATCATAACCTCACTGACAAAAGGAAGAAGAAGAGGAAGTAATACTTGATGTGCGATGATTGAGCTGAATCTTTTTAGTGAGGAAAACTTAACTTCCTTAACTTCTTCTTCTGGGCGGCTCGCAGCTTTTTCGCGTTGGACAGTTTGGCTCTGAATTTAGAAAATGGTCAGAGTCGACGATGGCCCCTCGGAAAGTGCGCACATCCAAGATGTTGGACGCATGCCTTGCATCGATTAGCATGTGATTGATTTGGTTTCGTGTTTTACCATCGAAAGAAAGCCAAGTTGCTGTGTGTATTCTTAGTATAGAAAGCCTAGTGCTACTTATCACCGTTTTGGAAGCTGCTGCAAAATCAATTAGTCGGAAACCGGTGTCTGTTGTCTTGTCGTGGAGGCTATGTTTACCGACTAGTCCGCCAAAGATGGTTTGTTTACCGATTTGCGCATTGAAGATCCTGAGTACAATTTTTACATCATACTCCGGACAGACTCAAGAGACACCGTCCAGGCGGTCATAGAATTCCTCCTTGACAGGGTCTTCAGCGTCTTTGATAGGGGCGTGTGCACATTTTTTTTTTTTTATATAATTGAGGCGCACTCAAAGGGTTATGAATACCTTTAACATGTTTACACACAGTGCGGGCGTTGGAAAGGATAGAGGGAGGGAGAAAGATTTTTGGTGTAGTGGTTCTTGAAGCTCAGTTGTTTATGCTTAAGAGATTCTCAGGGGGTGGCGTCCAGATAACTGGGGAGATGTTTGTTATTTTTTGTCTTTGCTTCTGATTCAGAGTACTTTTTTCCCGATAACCGATGTCAAGGACAAATCACCATCAACAGAGCGAACAATTTTTCCAGCCACATGAGCAAGCTACTGCCAGTGTTATGCCTTCGCAGTAGTGTTCACACATGCTTTCGCAAATGATCGGACTGACTTTATACATTTGACGAGAAATAAATAAACGCTTGCTGACATCAGAATTCGAACCATGAACCATTAGCGTGGCAATTTACGACGTTACCACTACACCATTGCCACATATTAGGCTGATATTGTAAAATGTTGTTCTGATGCGAATTACAGTCAGGCGATCATGTACATAACCAGATAAGAATGATAGGAAAAACATCTAAATAAAACAACAACGCTGTGAGATATAAAGTTGATTCTAGCTTTATTTTGAAACTACATTCATGCCATTATGTGTGGAATAGCACATCATTTAAATGGACGCCTCGGCTTCGCTGGCAGTGCTTCAAGCGGTTAGTCCAATTTTTAATCACTCGGTCCAATATGTACGGCGTTATTCTTCCAATAGCGGCCTCGAGCTCTTCCAAAGTAGTTGGCTTGTTAGCGTAGACTAAGGACTTGACGTAGCACTAGAGAAAATAATCGAGTGGTGTTAAGTCGCATAATCGCGGCGGTCAATTGATGAACGCTCGCCGTGAGATGGCCCAGTCGCCAAATATCTCCTTCACAATTTTGAGCGTTTTGTTGCTTGTATGGCATGTAGATGTACATATAGATGTAAATTATTGAGAGGTGCAGGTGCACTGCGACCTATAAATGATTTATTGTGCTAAGGCTCTAGCCGATGATATACTCGGTCTAGAGCACTTCCTCCAGTCCAGCTGCTACAGCAAACCGGAGTATCTTCAGTGGATCCAGCGAAGGTAAATCCGTTTCTTGGTGCCTACCAAGGCGATTCCTTCTTTTGTGGAGCAGTGCTTCGCATTCCATAAGAAGGTGCGCTGGTGTTTCTGCGAAGTCCCTGCAGAATCTTTAGTGTCCGTCTCCCTCTTTTCCCAGTTTCCTAAGGTGCTCCTTAAGTCTGCAGTGACCTGTTAACATGCCCGCCAAAATGCGAAGCCGATTCTTACTAACTCTTAGGCAGGCTCTGCTTCTTTTCTGGTTGTATTTCCCTAGAAGTTTTTTTGTCGGTCTTATTTGGGGGTCAGGGGGATCTCCTCGGCCTTTGCTTGTGCTGTTGCTGCTGTGATGGAGTCAGCTGGAGTTGCAGTACCCTCTTCTTGAGCTACTGATCCTTGGTTTGCTGCGGGTGCTCCGTCCTTGCCCGCGTGAGTTTCGGCTGTTTCGGCTGCCTGCTTCCGCAGTCCGCAGACATTTATTTTGCCGAACCTATATCGGATCATTTGGGAGGAAGACAGTGATGGTGTGTATTTTGGGGATAGCTTCTCCCAAACACGCCGTCAATTTGACCCCCTTCCACGCAGTTAGTCTTGCTGCTGCTGTAGTAGCCATTGAGCTGTGTCCTCGTTGTAACAGTCAACGAGTAGTAAGCCCAGTCTGAAGTGTATACCTTCAAACTGAAGCTTGCTCTTCCAGCCTAAGGCTACTTCTTCGATAAGTAGCTTAGCGTTGCCACCGGGTAGTCCTTTGGGAGCATAGCCACTTGCAGGTTTCTCGCCATGCCTGCATAGCTTGTGCCTGGCTCTACTCTGCGTCTCCTCTCCGCTGAGACGGTGATTGGGCCCACCAAGCTGACACTACTGGTAGCTTTATGTCGCTTGCTATCAGGTTTCTCTGGGAGGGGGGGGGGGGGGGGGGGGGGGTGATATCCCGCATGTATTTTATTTTATTTTTAATTTTTTCTTTATTCATGTTCCCACGAGTAGCTAGGAAAATATCGGCCACATCAGAGCCCCGCATGATGTGGTCGGGCCATGGTTACTCCCTGAGACGACCTGGTATCAGGAAGGCTCCGTTCGAATACAGCCGGTATACCCCCTGGCTGCAAACCATCCAATAGGCATGGTCTCGCTTAACACCCTGGATTAGGGGGGGAAAATCTTGGTACGTTACTCCTCAGTCAGCTCATCCGAAGCTCCCGCGGTTGAGTGAGTCCTTGCAACTTAAGCTCTTGCACCGCGTCAAGGTGTCTGCCAAGCGAGATGCGCTCCATGCTTGTATGGCATGTAGCGCCGTCTTCTTGGAACCACAGCTTGGATATATCGATGCTCTTGAGCTCTGGTCACAGGCTAACATCGCTCTATACCTGTGACCATTGACGGTAACGACATCTCCTTCCTCATTTCGAAAAAAATAAGGTTCGATGATACCGCCATGCCATAAACCACACCAAACAGTCAATCTTTGTGGATGCATTGATGCTGATGATGGTCAAACACTGATGGATTGTTTTCGGTCCAATAACAGCAATTTCGCCTGTTGACATAGCCGCTGAGCCAAAAATGGGCCTCGTCCGAGAAGATAATTTTTTGACCAAAATCCGGATCTCCGGTCAACATTTCCAGCGCTCAATGAGCGAACTCACGGCGTTGTCTATGATCGTTCGGCTTCAATTCTCGCATTAGCATAATCTTATATAGATGTAGGTCTAAATCCAACCGCAAAATAAGCCGGGTTGGTCCTCTGGCGATGCCCAATTCAGCTGATCGGCGTCGAATCGACATTTCTGGGTCTTCTTTGGTACTGGCCGCTACGGCGCCTATGTTTTCTTCATTTCGCACCAATCTCTGTCTGGTTGGTGGCTTGGGGTCCAAAAGAGAGTACTCATGCTCAAACTTATCCACGGTGCGACGAATTGCCTGCACACTGAAGCCATGAAGACGACCGACCTCACGACGAAATTCACGTTGCGTATTTACAACTGAGCCGGAATGTCGATAATATTTTTTAATAATTTCCGCACGCTCTGCAAGCGTGAAATGATGCATGATGAAATAGCAAACCTTACTGAATATTTTGACAGCGCCACGTCATTGGTAACTTTCACAGATGGTGAAACAAAAGAATTGAAAAAAGCATCATTGCTATCTGGTCACTCTTTATAGGCTTGAAGTCGGTAACCCTTGATCGTAGCTGATTTTCCATGACGAATCGGCATCCCAGCCTGTGCAGTCTTTTGTGCAGTATTCCGCTTCGGGGATATGGCTACTGCCGTTGGCCCATCCACCATCTCTATTCCATAACCTGATGAATTTATGGGAATCCTTACAAACCTGAGCATCGAATATATTGAAGTAGCTCGAGCAAGGTGTCTGTCAAAAACCACCTATGGATTCCGCCGTTGATTTCGTCGGGAGAATTCTTCCGCCATCCTTTCTCCGTCTGAGGGATCTTGTTAGTCATCTATTATACATTTTGGCCTTTGGCCATTCAGGTCAACAAGAGATGCTTCATCCGGTCCCACGAGTATGCTAAAGTTCACCCAGCCATGCTTCGAGTGTTCAGCTCCAAATGTACAGACGGATTTGACATCCGCTTATCGTTAGTTCCCTGCTAGGTAGCTTCCAGGAGGCACCGCGTGGAGATGATGATGCGTCATTCCCCCGCCTTTTAGTGAAGAATGAGCTGGATAAAATTTCCTAAAATTATCTTCCGGTTTTTCATTTACTTTTCCTACAGTCAGCTCACTTCACTATGTTGCTACTATCTCTTTTAAGGTTTTAACTAAAAACCGTCTCTGCTAGGTAGTTTGTGTTTGGAGATAAGAGTCCTTAAGTGTTTACCTAACCCATAACCATCAATTATTTCCTCTAAACGATGGGTAGCCCATCTTTGTTATCCTATATCCCTCATGCAATCACGCAACTCCCTCCCATTCTGTTTACACACCTGCCTCCAAATACATAATAATTAGTCATACACCAACAAGCATACACCCCATCCTAGACAGGATATCCCCACAGCTCCTGTGACAAAAAAAAAATAGCAAACCAAGTTACATACAAATATTTATGTTTGTCATTCACTACGTAGTACAAAGGACATGCACAGACAACGTGCATTTGAGAGGCGAACATTATTACTTACAAACACTCATGTACTCATTATGATTGAGAGGACAACAAGTAGAGGAGGATGCCAGGCTAACACAAACAAAAAACCAACAACAACATCAACAAAGAAATGAAGATGATAAAAGGAGCAAAGTGCCTCTTGTCGTCGAATTAGTGTGTTAGTTCGCGTATTTAAGGATAATACTCGAGTGTGTTAATTTCTAAATGGAAATCCTTGTTTTCCGTTTTTCCTTTTGCTGCGAGCAGGATGCTTTCACTTTTATTTTTCTCCTTCCTCCACCAGACACCCTCGTCTCTGGTTTATTTTTTTTGTGCTGATTGTAAGGAGTGTGAAAGATGGTTATGCCTGAAATGGAATAGGACAAGACGTGTGCTAAAGTCATTGCGTTAATTGACATAAGGAGACATAAATGAGAAGATTTTGCTCCTTATTTTTTTTTTTTTTTTAGGGGGCTCCACGATGGTAGGTAGGTATACAAGGAATTCTTGTGTTTCACTTAAGTGGAAGAACAAGCTGACAGCACACTGATTGTCATTAATTAAGTTAAGAATAAGGAAATTAAGGATAATTCGAATCTGGCTTGAATATAATGAGAATGACATCATAATGGAGGGAGAAAAAAAAAAAAGGTTACGTATACGCAGTAGTGGACTTGTGAGTGATGATTGGATAAGGATCTGTAAAGTATTTTTCTTTCTAAATCCCTGTGATCTAAAGAACCCCGCATCAGAACTATCATAACCGACCTCATCACATCCTTTGTCATTGTTTAACGATAAACAGAAGCACAGGATAATCCCCTTTCTCATTTCATTAATGCGTTTACGCACCCACTCCAGCGGTACCCGGATTACTGCAACTTATTTTGAAATTATACCAGATTTAATGTTACCCAGTCACGGTACGCGGGGGCACATAGAGATAGACTCGGTCGTCCTTATCACCTCACGTGAAGAACACATCAACGCAGCTACACAGCTACACAGATGTTATCCTCTCTCCATCTCGCTGGTGGCTTCGTCCTTTATTTTTTTTTATTTTTTTTTTTGTTAGAATTCATCCTTCCATCCGTCCTGGGATCATATTTTTATTTTTATTTTTTTAATTTTTTGTCCTCGTATGAGTGGTAATCTTTTGAGATTGTTTGAATAGGCACTGGCTGTTGTTTCTGTTATGTATAGTCCTTGTTGCATGTTGTTTGGTACCTTTACTCTGCTGCTCAACTCGTTGTTGTAGATTTTAATATTTTTGTTTTTGTTTTATAACAATTTGGATTAATTAAATGTGTTGAATGGAAGGATTTTTGTGCAAAGAACAGGGTGTGTGCTTCCTTTGCTCGTCTAGGCACCTTCATAAGTGAGTATAATTAAAACCTCTTGCCGGAACAGGAGCGTTTCTTTTGTGTTTAGTCTCAGTGTATGTATATGTGTGTAATGTTGTATTTAATTAAAAAAACGTTATCGAATTAAATTTTATGAGTTGTTTTGCGTTTATGTTGACGATATGGAAAGACATCTGTGTGTATATGGTGCGGTCTGGTGGGATAAATGGATGGATGGTTGAAAATTTGAAATTCAAATGCAATGCGATTAAAAGTGTATTAACATGGTAATGAGATGGTTTTAATAAAAGGAATAAAGTCCCTTTTTTTAAAGATTATTTTCGAGAAGAATAACAGGATTATGCAAGCATAAAGCGAATTTAATGGGAGAGCATAAAAATGTTGGTAAAGCGGAGGGATTTCTTGGTCGTTAGAATTAAAATTCTGTTGTTAATGATTTGATGGATGTTGGTGCTGACAACGGGCCTGAGTATTTTAGGTGTTAATTTATAGGCGCAGATTTTGTATCGGTTAAGACTTTCAATTCCGTTTAAACGCTACTAAAGGCGTTTTCAGGAAAATCAACTTTTTCCATTGTTAAATATTTATTTTATCTCATGGTCTAAGTCTATGAACCCCAGAGGTGAGATTGGGGGTTGGTGATTGGGGTAACTTTCTAACCACGTAAAAAGAAAAAAAGTTATGAGAGAGATGTCAGCCTCGAATAACAACAATAATCTCCACTGATTTGAAAAATCGACCCAGAACGTCCACAGACTAGAATTTACGGGTGTACAATCTCTGACCTCTGTATATCTCGGGTTCCTCTCAAAAACTTGAACCTATCCTCATGTACTCGTAGTACAAGGCGGATATTACTGCGATTCAGAAGATACGATGGATAAGACCAGGAATGCAAAAAAGACACAGCTGCGACATTTATTATTGGTGCAAAGAGAAAAGACTGCATAGGCTGGGGTGCAGATTCGTCGTGAGAAATCGGTTAAGATCAAGAGTTATCGACTTCCAAGCCTATAAGTGATCTTACTTACATACTTACTTAGGTGGCGCTACAGTTCGGGGTGAACCTGGGCCTCAACCAACAAGCATCTCCACTTAGCTCGGTCTTTAGCTAATTGCCTCCAGTTGCGCACTCCAAGTTGGTCGAGGTCCCCTTGAACTTGTGCGCGCCACCTACGGCGATGATTTCCTCTACTGCGTCGTCCCTCGGGGTTGGATTCGAAGACTCTGTGGGCCGGAGCGTTGATGCCCAGTCTCTCTACATGTTCTAACCATCTCAGATGTCCAATACGCAGTTTTTTGACTAGGTCGATGTCGCTGTACAGCTCGTATAGTTCGTGATTGAATCTTCTCCTCCAAAACCCGTCAACGCAAACGGGACCGAATATCTTACGAAGAATTTTTTTCTCGAAGCGACCAAGGATATCTTCATCCTCTTTTAATAAAGTCCATGTTTCAGCGCCGTCAAGCAGGACTAGGATGATCAGGGTATTATACAGAGTCTCCTTAGTTGTTCTGCGCTGATCTTGTTTTTCGAGTTTATAGCAGAGCCAAGGTAGACAAAGTCCCTTACTACCTCGAAGTTATAGCTGCCCACTGTGACGTTTTGTCCAATTCGTCGGTGTTGGTTTTCCCTTCTTATTGACAGCATATACTTGGTTTTTCCCTCGTTTATCGCTAAACCCACTTTGGCCGCTTCCGCCTCAATGCTTGCAAACGTACCGGTGACAGCCCGCTGAGTTCTTCCGATAATGTCTATATCGTCGGCGTATGCAAGTAGTTGTACAGACTTGTAATAGATTGTGGATCTGCCGAAGTGTGTAGATTTGATCGATGGTGGACTTTCCTGGCCTGAAACCGCGCTGATAGGGTCCGATCAGGCTGTTCATAAAAGGTTTCAGGCGTTCACACAATATCGCAGAAAAGATCTTGTATTGCGATGTTGAGGAGACTGATGCCTCTATAATTGTCACAGTTAAAGGGGTCTCCTTTGTTGTGGATCGGGCAAACGATGCTGAGATTCCACTTATCAGGCATACACTCGTCTGACCAAATGTTAGAAATGAATTGGTGTATACACTCTACCAATTCATCCCCAGCTGCCTTGAAAAGTTCGGCCGGTAAGCCGTCAGGTCCAGCAGCCTTGTTGGATTTTAGCTTCGATATTGCTATCCTCACTTCGTTTTGGTCAGGTGGACGGAAATTTTGACTATCATCGTCTATGTTGAATGGTTCATTCTGCCCGACAGCGGGATGTTGGACTTCGTTGCCGTTATACAGTCTGCAGAAGTAGTTTTTCCATATTCTCAGCACCGACTGTGATTCTACTACGAGGTTTCCGTTTTCATCTCTACAGGTTTCTGTACGGGTATTGCTTCTCTGACACGTTCTTTTTACCTTTTGGTAAAACTTCCGTATTCTGTTCCTGGAGTATAAACTCTCGATATTCTCAAACGCGCGCTTCTCATGCTCTTTCTTCTTCTTTTGGAGAAGCTGTTCCCTGAGGAACAGCTCTCGTCTTCCTTTGCAGCGCCTCTTTGTATGCCTCTTCTTTTGCTGCATGCACTCGCCGGCATTCTTCGTCAAACCAGGGGTTTCGCGGTGGTGGGCGAGCGAGACTCAGCACATCTGTCGCGGCGTTTCTGATGGTATGTTGGCATCGTTGCCACTGGTCTTCGGCACTTGATGCTGGCGACATAGGGGTGATTGAGACATTTCGGGATACGCGTTCAGCGAAGAGTCTGGCGGTCTCTTGCGATTGTAGCTTTTCGACGTTAAATTTTCTCACAGTAATTCTTCTTTATTGCTCAGATTGCGATATCCGCATTCGTACCTTAGCTATAACATGGTAATGATCCGAGTCTATGTTGGCCGCTCGGAAGGTCCGGACATCCAGAATACTGGAGGCATGCCTTGCGTCGATAGAAATATGATCAATTTGGTTGATCGTGACATGATCATTGGACCGCCATGTCTGCTTATGAATATCGAGATGAGGAAACCATGTGCTTGCTATGGTGAAATTTCGCTCCACAGCGAAATCAATTAGCCTTAGTCCATTATCAGACGTGGTGTCGTGTAGGCCATGCTTACCGACTGCCCTTCCAAAGACGTCCTCCTTTCCTATTTTGGTGTTCAAATCGCCCAATACGATTTTAACGTCGTATTTAGGCAGGGTCCTTCGCTTCCGTGGGGGCATGAACACATATTAGGCTTATTTTAGCGAATTTAGCCTTGATCTGGATAGTCATAATATGCTCGCTTACGTGTCGGAAGCTTAAGACTTCTTACCTAAGTCTCCCGCGTATAACAAATCCGCATCCGAATAAGCGTTGCCTGTTGCCTCTGTAGCAATCACCGTAGTAGATGTCACAGTTTTTCATCCTCTTTTTGCCCGGCCCATCCCATCGCACTTCCTGGATGGCGATAATATCTGCTTTATAGCAGTCTAGGGCCTCTGCTAGTTGTTCGGCTGCACGTGGTCTGTAAAGGGACAGAACATTCCACGTACAGATCCGAAGGTCGTTGTCCTTATTTCGTTTGCTGGGGTCGTCATTAGTTGAGTCATCCTTATCCGAGGCTTTTGGTTGTTTCGGAACCATGCGGTTTTTACGTGGTAGGGAAGTTACCCCGGCGGCACAACCCCCAACCTGGAGGGCCAGTTCCTTAATTATTCCCCTAGGACGAGGGCCGGGTACACCGGTGCCAGTAGTCCACTACGGGAGTATAAGCGCTACCGCTGGCCCATTAAGGGCTCCTCCGCCACCACCATCTCTATTCCAATGTCCTGACCAACATTGGAAATTCCTTACCGACCTGTGATCCGAATACGTCGAAGCAGCTCGCGCTAGGTATTCACTAAGTTCAACCTAACTGGAACTATAGACGCCACCGTTGACTCCGTCTAGGGAATTCGGGCTTCTGCTTCCACTTATGGAGAGAGCTTGGGAAGGTGAGAGCCTTCCTAACGAGTGGAATGAATGGAATGTGAAGGGAATGATCGTCAAGCTTAATGGAGTGCGGAAACTGCAGGGTTGGCTGCGTGCTGCCTCCTGTAGCTAAGATAATAGCTAAAATCATCCTTGAGTGAATCAAACAACATCTCGAAGACACACTCGATGCCGAACAAGCAGGTTTCCGCTCTGGATCCTCCTGTGTCGACCACATCAACACCCTGCGGATTATCATCGAACAGTGCATTCATCGATTTTGAGAAGGCGTTCGATAGTGTCAACAGGGAGTTTATTTGGCGTTCCTTGCGCTGGAGAGGTATTCCCGATAAATTAGTAGCTATTATCAAACCTACATATGAAGGCTCCAAATGTCCCGTTCTGCGCAGAGGAATGTTATCTGAGAAATTTGAAATCGAAAGTGGGGTAAGACAAGAGTGTATCCTTTCACCAATATTATTCCTATTAGTGATTAACGATGTGCTTCGTGCAGCTTTGTCGACGGGAAACGGAGGAATTTGATTGACTGTTACATCCCAACTGCTTACTCTTTCACAGAACTATGGACCTCCACAAAATAATAATAGCACGTGGGGAGTGACCACTACTATCACCGAAAAGCTGCAAATGTTCGTTAGCAGGTGTCTGCGCAATATTTTAAGGATTTTCTGGCCCAATCGTATCTCTAACGATTACCTTTACGCGAGAACGGGTCAGAAACCAATAGGCACAACCATCCAACGACGAAAGAGGCAGTGGATTGGCCACACGTTCCGAAAGGGTGACAGATCGAGAAGAAGGCACGAACGTTGGGGAAAAGTTGGGGAGAGATCACACATATTGCCAGAAACCGTACACGATGGCGCTTAGGCGTAGTAGAGGCCCTAGGACCCATAATGGGACACAGGATATAAGAAGAAGATAAAGGAGTTGGCCGCGACCACCCTTGGCTACCAGCCACCACCAGAAAGGAGCTCCTGGTGTGATGATGAGTGCGTTCAATGCAAGAAGGTGACATAGGATGCACATAAGAAAGTGCTGCAGCACAAGACAAGAGCGCCGAGAGAGGAGTACCGGATCAGAAGAAGGGAAAGGAAGGAAATTCTGGGTAAAAGAAAAGGGACCACACTGCTTTTCATCTGACGGATATCGAAGAGTCTCGTGACCGCAACAACATCTGGAATTTCTATCTAAAAGCCAAGCAGCTGGCTTCAAACGCGAAATACAGGCTTCGTAACAGCGAAAGCAACCTAGGCACCGAAACACGGCGAATTGTTGACTTCCAACTGCTGATTAACGGGCAGCAAACTGAGAGAGTGATAGTGCAAGAAGAGAACCCGCTTTCAGTCGATGACGAAAGAATACCACCACCCAGTATTGAAGAAGTTAGCGCAGCCATTAGAAAACTGAAAAACAACAAATCCCTTTGCATGATGGCCTCCCAACTGTACTTTTTAAAGGCGTACTCGTAGGTGATGTCTAGATAAGGCGCATTCACCAAGTCATCAGCCAAGTATGGACGAAGGAAAGTATGCCCGATGACTAGAGTATCAGCTTTATATGCCGCATCTTCAAAGAAGGCGATCTTATGTCTTGTAAGAACTATCGAGGCACATCCACGATAAATGTCGAATATAAGATCTTATTCACTCAAATGCAATGTGGGATGTGATGAATTATCCTTTTCATTCAGGCCACATGCTGCGAAAGATATCTCCGGCCCATTTTGCGAAGAAGGTATGTACCTAAGCCACAATTTGATGGTTGTGGCCAACCCAACCGTGTTGTGAGATATCGGACCGCTGATCTTATTCAACGTATTGTGTGAACGCCTAAAACCTTTCCGCAACACACCAACCGGCATGTACCAGTGTGGCTTCATTTTTACAACATTTTTACACTAAAGCAAATCTTGCAAAAGAACACAGAATATCAAGTCGAAACTCACCACATTTTCACCGACTTTAAAGCCGCTTATAACAACATTCATCAGCTTGAACTCTACCAAGCGATGGCCCAATTCGGGATACCGTCAAAACTTATCCAGAAGTGTCGCGTAACGCTCGAAACACGCAATGTTCTGCGCAACTTGGAAACAGCTCTTCAGAACTCTTCCAAACACCCACCGGATTCTGGCGAGATGTGCTGTCATGTGACTTCTTCAATATTGTGCTGGAGCAGATAGTGCGTAGGGCAGGTGTAAGAACGGATGCACTATCTTTCACAAATCCATCCAACTGCTGGGATACGCGGTCGATATTGACATCATCGGAAGATCCCGGCAAGCCGTTGTAGAGGAATTTACGGCATTTACAACCGCAAACTCTATGAGTTGTGCCAGGAAGTGGATGTAGTCTAAAATGCAAAGATGTGTGGACTGTATTGGCTCGGCCACATCGAACGAATGGACAATTACGCCAAGAGAATCTTTAAATCTCAGCCCCCACGTTCGAGACGTCGAAAAAGACCGAACCTCCGGTATAAAGAACAAGCCGTTGCGGATGCCAGAAAACTTGGTCTCCATAACTGGAAGCATCATGGCCGGGACCACAGAGAATGGAGGGCAGCCGTGTCTCAGGCAGAGACTCTTCAAGGGTCGGGACCCCTCTAAGTAAGTAAGTGTCGCGGATCCCAGAAAACCTGGTCTTCACAAGTGGAAGTATCATGCCCGTGACCGCAAAGGATGGAAGGCAGCCGTGCCTCAGGCACAGACTCTTCAAGGGCTGGGAGCTCTTTAAAGAATAAGCAAAGGTCTACTTGCAATCTCAAGAAGCTACGCATTGAAGCAAATGTAATTAATCTTCAAATCAGCTGAATATATCCAGGACTGTAGTCCAGGCTCTACGTAGCATTTACTTTTAAAAGTTCCACACGTACGGCGGTTGATTGATTCTCAGAAACGGAGTAAACCTTCAATTTAGTGATTCCAAAGAAAATTTAAGTTTGACAATCCGATGTTATTCCTTGATGCATAATTGGCAAAGAAATGTGTTCTCGACATCCAATCAATCGAGTTAAGCTAGCAAAGTCAAGCAGCTAGAACCATTATTTCTGCTTAAAACGTGTTGACTGGCAACCAAAGTCCGATTAGAATTTCTCTAATTCACGTCCGTCAATTTTATTCACCAAACACAAATGCTTTACCCAGAAGCATCTCCTAAAGAGAAGAACCATAATAATTCAATTCACACAAAACATACCAGGGAATTGCATTAAGAAGGCACATACGTTGCCCTCTCCGAATCATCTCTCAGATACGAGTAGAACACACAAACAGCATGGCATATGCAACGCAGTATTCGTGTGATAGTGTGGTCATATATTATGCCAGCACATCCTTGGGATGTGTCCGCTCTACAATGCCATATAGCATCATCATCATAATCATCATAGCTAGCTATAGTAGTTGTTGGCATGTACATCCTCCTCCATCCTTGTCCTGACATTTCGTGCGCAAAGCCAACGCAAAGGATAACAACGTCGACACCAGATGACACTAATTGACTGGCAATAATTGAACTATGTGTACGTACATATAATTCACGACACCATAATATGTTGGCGTGTGTATACTACTGTGTATCCTGCCAGACTTTGCTGGCTCTTCAACATTTAAGAGTACACCTCCATCCATGCTACGTGACACTGAGTATGGGTATGTGTGTTGACCGATTACCTTATTCATGTCAGTAGCAATGCTAGTGACTCTTTTTACCTGTGCTTTTAGTGTTTCGTCCTTTTGTAAATGGAATCAACTGCAGTCGCACTCTGGTGACTTTATTTTTATTTGTTTTCAAAATTCCCCCTATCTCTCGCTCTCTGACAGTGCTAGTGCCTTTGTGCATTTATTTGAGCCAAGCTATAATAAAATATTGACTGAAATTGGTTTTGATATAAACTGGTTACTCATTATACCAGGATAAGGGGAAGCTTCTATTTCAGAGTCTGTGTAGAGGAGCTTATTCACACGCTGCTGTTGCCAGACAGGGAAGGATTTGTTGCAACATAGAGAAAAGTTTAAAGTTCACCAAGAGTGGAGCACTAAGAGCTGGGTTAAGGGGCTGCTCTCCTGTTGAAGTTCATGTTGGCTGTGTTGACCCAATTTCATTGGGATTAGCAGATTCCCATATGTTTGGAGAGAGGGTGTTGTGTCCAGATTTTATTATCGTCAGGCTTACCGGAATTGCTTTTGATTAAAATTGAATTCCCCTTTGGGATGTGATGAACAGATTAGGCGGATGGCTTTGACTTTCAAGATGTAGACCAATATAAATTAGTATTTGTACAAATAGATTACCTGGCAGGAATGTGATGTGTTTTAAGACAGCCTTCCAAATCTATGTACAAATGTAGGTGGGAGAAATTTAAGATGAAATTAGTGCTACTAGAGGCTGATTTAATTAAATTTAAATGAAAATAGTATTAGCATGAGTAGGTGACATGGGTTTACAACTCTGTCTATGGTAATGGTTTGTTCTTAGTGATTTTAGGAGACCGATACAGTCTACATGACAGAGGATCGATTTTTTATTTTTTTTTATTTTGCCTGAAGGGTGGTGCAAAACCCTACTGCACACAAGAAACAGGCTCGCTTTGTGGGACTTGGTAATCACTTAAAAGCTACCTTTAACCCTTTTTCAACTTGATCCACTCCAGAACCGCTTTTTGCATTACTTCAGTCGTGTGTCGTTTTCTTTCATGGTAAACAACTAACATAGGCCTCGTAGGAGCAGCATCTCCCGATAGGTGTTGGTCCGCTAAATAACGATAAAGAGCCACTGCAGTCGAACAACTTGCAGCTCTGTTAGTAAGTCCTACTTCCACCTCCATGTGGTGCCATCTGGGAATTTCTCTGCAAATTGCGAACGGAAGAGAAGGAATGTCGGCGAGCCCCCCGCGCCACAAAACAAGATAAGTGTCGGTTGGTCTGTGGCCCAGCGAGCCGCAACCTTAAAAAAAAGATCAATTACTCCGAGACGGAAACAAAAGCCTCGGATATGGACGGATAATTTGATGACGACCTTTGGCTATGGAATATGGAGAATGATCGGATTCTGGAACGTTAAAAACCCCCTGAACTCACTTCAGGTAGGGCCATATAACGCCAGATTCCTCCAAATTTTATGCGAATTCACACGCTATAAAATAGACATCTTAGAGCTGAGCGAGATAAGATGGTTCAATGCTGGGATAAATCAGCTGGAAGTGCACGGATGTCCGGAATAGGACTGGTGCTAGCTCCAGCAGCACGAGAAAGTCTCAGATCTTGGGAACCTCACAGTGACCGGATATTGACGGCTAGGTTCCACAGTAGAGTAAGAAAAGTTACCATCATACAGTGCTATGCTCCGACTCAAGACGCGACTGAGGATGAAAGGGACAATTTTTGTAGCCAGTTAGGCGCCGTCTACAACCAAACGCCTAATGGGGACATCGTAATGGTGATGGGGGATATCAATGCCAATGTAGGTAGCGAAAACACTATGCTTAAACACGCGTTGGGAGTTCACGGCGTTGGAGACCGTAATAATAACGGTGAGCGGTTTGTGGACTTCTGTAATACCAACCGCTTAGTCATTGGAGATACGCTGTTTAAGCATAACACCTGCCACAAGATCAGTTGGGTCTCTACTGATAGGCAGCGAACATCCAACCAGATCGACCAAATTGCGATCAGCCGTCGCTTGAGATGATCCTAAAACCTCCGAAAAAGGAAACTTGACGGAATGCGGAAACTGGAGAGGTACTTGCAGTCTTCCAGACGTAGCCAAAATAATAGCTCGAGTAATTCTGGAACGAATCAAAGAGCATTTAGATTCAACTCTCGATGTCGAATAGGCAGGTTTTCGTGCTGGATCCTCCTGCATCGACCACATAAACACCTTACGGATCATAATTGAACAATGCGTTGAATACAGGTCTCCGCTACATTTGCTGTTTATCGACTTCGAGAAGGCTTTCGACAGCTTGAATCGAGCTGCTATCCGGTTGGCCTTGCGCAGGAGAGGCATTCCAGAAAAACTTATAGCTATTATCAAGGCAACATACGACGGCGATAAGTGTCACGTCGTGCAAAATGGTAAGGTGTCGGAGGATTTTGAAGTCCAAAGTGAAGTACGTCAAGGGTGCATACTGTCCCCACTATTGTTCTTAGTGGTTATGAGCGATGTACTCCGTGCAGCATTGTCGGAAGGTAACTATGGAATTCGTTGGACTATGACATCTTACCTTAGATTAGGTTAGGTTAGATAAGGTGGCTGTCCACCACCTGACAGTGTTAGGACACACTTAGACCGCTTGGGTCCATTGTGATACCACATAAAGTAGGGACCGGAGGAATCACCGGTTACCAGGGGAACCTTAACCTTTCTCAGGAGGATGTTGGCTAAGAATAGCTATGCATGCATGTATATTTTACCTTAAACACCTAGATTACGCTGACGATGTTTGTCTACTTTCACATCGGATAATGGATTTTCATTTGATGGCCTAAAATCCAGAAACTGAGGCAAACAAAGTTTGGCTTAAAATAAACACAACCAAAACAAAAGCCCTGAGTACTTCTAATACCCGCGCTCAACTTTATATTGCCGGACAGGAAGTCGAGAAAGTTGATAACTTTCTTTATTTATGAAGTGTGATCTCGGCTAATCGCTGTGGCACCGAACTGGATGTGTGCAGCAGAATTTCGAAGGCTAAAGCTGCATTCGGAATGCTATCCGAATTCTGGAGAGGCAATGTTTTCAGCTTAAGAACCAAGCTACGACTGTTCCGTTCCAACGTAGAATCAGTGCTGCTTTATGGCTGCAGTACTTGGAAGGTTAACACACGAAAGCTGCAAGTCTTCGTAAACAAATGTTTCAGGATCATCTTGAGGATATTTTGGCCGAACCGCATCTTCAACGAACAAATTTATACTTGAACGGGCCAAGAACCTATAAGCATTACTATACGAAGGAGAAAGTGTCAGTGGACTGGACACACCCTACGGCGCGAAGACAACTAAATTGCGAAATACGACATGCAATGGAATGCGCTCAATCAGGCAGGCAGAAAGCGGGACACCCTAGGCAAATATGACGCAGAACAGTTAAGGAGGAATCAAGCTCTTTAGGAATGAGTTGGAGGCAGCTCAAACGCGTTTCAGAACTTCGAAGAAGATGGTCTATGCCCCCCGAGGGGTTAAAGGATCTAAGTAGTAAGTAAGGTTCGAGGCCGGCTTTGTCATATTTCTCTTCTCTTGCGGGTTAATTCTTTTTTGCCATTGAGACTTTCATCAGGTGTATATAAATCTCATGAGGGTAATTATTGGATCTTCCTCTCTTTTTTGATTTAAGTACCTTTTCTATGGAGGAGCATACTTGGTTCCAGCTCTGGTCATTCATTGACATTTTTGTCACTATGCTGTCCGTGCCGATGACGCCGATCAGTGATTCTAGCGCACTACTTTCAGCTTCCCATCTGTTGCACTCGAAGAACGTGTGCTTTATGTCATCTACTTATTAGGATAGTAGGAGTTGAAATATCCATGTCCGATAAGAAATTAGGTGACGTAATAATTTACTCCCCCGTGCTTCCGTTCTTTCCATTCGGCGATGGTTTTGATCAGCCTTACAGTCCATCATGCTCTGCTTTCTGAGCTCCCGCTCCTGCCACGTATGTTTGGTGAGCTCTCTCGTCTTCTCGGTTGCCGCTTGCACTCCAATTTCCGCCTTTTTGTCGTAGACGTATTTCCTCTCTGCCGCAAGGAGATCAATATGGGTCAGTTCCGCGGCTACGAGAACGAATGGTTTCGACACCGTTTGCTACTAACTTGTAACGTGTAGCGCCGCGAGCATTTGAACTGCCATTTGCTTTCAATATTCCTCTTGCCGTAGTGCGTTGGCTCATATCTCGTATCCATACAAGAGAATGGCGTGGGTGACTGTCATCAGGAGCCTTCTCTTGCTAGCTGTTGTGCCGCCAACGTTTTGTCTTCGCAGCTCGTTCCGAAGCAGACCTTATTTGTTGTCAGAAAGTGAGCTTCATGTTTAGAGCCATCGCTAGGTAATTTACCGCTTCCTTGCTGGTTATTACCTCAGACCCGACTTGAAAGTCGACAATAGTCCGGATCCGCTTCTTAGTCGAAGGACTATCTCCGTATTTTCTGTGGCCAAACCTATACCGTCTCATCTCCTGGTTGAGTTTCTTTACGCGTTGTCGATGTCTCTTGCCGTAATCACCGTGGCGATATCATCTGCATACCTTACGAGAAAGGTGTCTACAGGCATATCCATACGAAAGATGCCATCATAGGAGATGTTCCAGAGATCAGGTCCTAAAATTGAGCCCTGCGCTGCTGCAGTAATAATCTCTTTCTTCGAGATCCTTCTGAGATGTTGTATAACAGCTTCCGGTCCTTGAGATAGTCCTTCACCATCCGCAAGACATATATGCGGGAATATCAAAAATATTTTTGAGGGTGTTCAGCATATCGCTCCATCTGGCTGAATCAAAGGCATTTCACACGTCCAGAGTTCCTAGCAATATGATCTTCCTTGAATGGTGTTTGCCCCGCTGAGTCATTTGGGCGGTCCTTACCACCCACAGAAGATACATAGGTAGATTTATTGTCGCTAATATACTGTATTACAATTAAGAATTTGCAAATGATTGTTGATGTAATCGTATTTTAAATTGCAATGCTTTCATCATCACCACGAGTGCTCCTTGTTTAAAGGGACATAATAGTGCAGCAGTGTGCAATTTACATACTTACAGTTACAATCGCATGTACTTACTTTGCAGTGGTGACACTTGACGTCAAGGACGCGTTCAATTTAGCCGACTGGAGCTGTATACTAAAGTCACGAAATGACCTGCAGGAACCAAACTATCTACTGCAGATAATTGTGAACTACTTCGAAGACAGAACTCTCTACTATGGCACAGAAGAGGGACCAAAGAAGTACAAGATCACGGGAGGATTTTAATAAGAGTTGGTCCTGGGACCAATTCTATGGAACATAATGTACGATGGCCGAATGTAGTAGACATCATCGGTTATGCCGACTTAGTTTCAGTTGTAGTAGTGGCCAAACCATTAGAGGAAGCTATGCAAAATTGCAATTAAACAATAACAAATGTGAAGCTATGGTTATAGACATCAGGCTTAGAGCTAGCGGACCGCAAAATCGAATCCATTCTCATAACCAGCCATAAAAAAGTAGAACACCTTACCATGCAGGGCGATAAGCAAATCATCGAGTTGAAGCCGTAGATCGAGTACCTGGGAGTGTCGTTGGACCACAGACTCAGCTTCAGGGATCACCTAACGTACGCAGGCGAGTAGACCTCTTGGGCTGTAGCGGCACTATCCAGACTAATGCCAAATATTGGGGGACCCAGGCAGCCAATCAGAAATCTTCTAACGACCGTGAGTAAGTCAATACTCCTGTATGAGGCCCCAATATAGGCATTAGCGACGCACAGTCGTACATTAGGACTATGAACTCGACGCATTTAATTGGATCTTTAAGGGTATGCTGCGCCTTTAGAACTGTGTCAGCGGATGCGGTAAGCGTAATATCAGGCCGAATGCCTATCGATCTAGACGCGAAGAAGACCGCGGCACTACGTGAAAACGAGCACGGTGACAGAAGAACAACTGTAGAAGCTATAAAAGCAGAATGGCAGCATAGGTGGAACATCACAATCAAAGGGCGATGGCCATACAAATTGGTCCCCGAAGTTGATGAATGGAATGGTAAACTACCACCTAACCCAATTTCTATCGGGGCATGGATGCTTACAGGAGTATCGCTACAAGTACAAGCACGCGGATGACCCATTCTGCCAGCACTGTGAAGGAAAAGTATAGAACGCAGAGTAACGGTTAGGAATATCCTAGAAAGACCAATTAAGATCACTATCTCAAGGTTATTGTTAAATAAAAATTAATTGAATTGAATTGAATTGAATTGGCGGCCAAGAAGCCTGCTCTCATTTATGCTGGCGAGGAGGGAATTCTGGGAGACTAGAAACGAAGTAATTACGAGTGTGAAGCAGCAACTGCGCATAGAGGAACGAGCACACGAAAGGAACGAAGACCCTGCCAACTCTGGCAGCTAACCTGCACCTGCGAAGGAATGCGTTGACTGGCGGTACCACAGAGACAGAGAATAGAAATAGCAGGGTTTTTAAGCACGTAACTATGTAGAAGCATGGAGACGGGCATAACTCGTAGTAACTGCAACTGACAAGTATCTATAAAGGATTTTCAGCCCCACTTGCGCATCAAACAAGTATACTTACTTACTTAGGTGGCGCTACAGTTTGGGGTGAACCTGGATCTCAACCAACAAGCCTCTCCATTTAGCTCGTTCTTCAGCTAATTACTTCCAGTTGCACATTCCAAGTTGGTTGAGGTCCCGTTGAACTTGTACGTGCTACCTACGACAAGGAGGCTCTTTACTGCGTTGTTTCTCCGTGTAAGATTTGAAGATTCTGCAGGCCCAAGCATTGGTGTTCATTCGCTCTACATATCCAATCTATCTCAAACGCCTAATAAGCAGTTTCTTGACTACGTCGTTGGCCCTGTACAGCTCGTATATTTCGTCGTTGAATCTTCTCCTCCAAAACCTATCAACGCCAACGGGACCGAATATCTCACGAAGAATTTTCTTCTCGAAGCGACCAAGGATATTTTCACCCGCTTTCAAAAGAGTCCATGTTTCAGCACCGTAAGGCAGGACTGGGACGACAATGGTCTTACATAGAGTTGCTCGAGATAGGGCTTTACTGTCGAATTGCGGGTGCCGTGGCGTAAGTGGTTAGTGTGTCGGATCACTACGCATGAGGTTCCAAGTTCGAATCCCAGAAAACACCAAAAAGTTTTTTCACGGTCCCACCTCTCGCGAGCGTCTGACAAACATCCGAGAGTATTGTTGTCACGAAAAAGCTTCTCAAATCGCCGTTCGGAGTCGGCATTTAACCGTAGGTCCCTTTCATTCGTGTGAAAAATAAAACGCACACAACATGAGTGGTTGCGAGAAGCTAGGCCCTGGCACTTTAAAGAGCTGTTGCGCCAAATATTTGTTTATTTGTCGAATTGCCTTCTTAGTCCGAAAAACAGCGACTGGAGCTGTCTCAGACGCTCCACTGGAGCACTCAGACGCAAATGGTTCATTGTACTACCAGAGAGTGAACTCTGGTTTACCCATTTTATTGGAATCTTCAGTGATGAGGAGCTTACAGTACCAGCACTCACTACATCAGCACCGAAGATCTGCCACCTGATACGAGCAAGGGTGTCGTCATTTAAGCCCAGCACGTTAAGGTCTTTTTTGCTGAGAGGCAGTAAGAACGCCGCTGATTTCTTACAGACGTCCGGGAGCATTCGTTTAGTCAACCTTCATCCTGGAGAGTCATGCCACATAAAATTGTGTTCGTGAGAGACCCAATCGTTAGTGGAAGCCCTAACCGGGGACGTAGGGAGACCCAACGCGAGACCTGCGAAAGCCTCTTCTGAGCTTTGTTCATGAATCTCATTGGAGATCTTCCCAAGGATCCCACTGTGACCTGGGACCCAGATAAGAGACAGATAATTCAGCCTTGACATCGAGTTCAAAGAGGTTTTGGTTTCACGAACTATTTTGGAAGTGGTTAAAGGGTAGTAAGGCCTTAGGCGCAGCTTGACTGGCACTACAGACACAAATACTACCTCCCTTCCATCTGCTTTTTACAACATAGTTCATTGCCATTTAGATTGCATAAGTTTCTGCTTAGAAAACAGATGCTATTTGCCTAACGAGAAAAGAAGTTTAATGTTGTCGCCTTCCACGAAGACACCAGCGTCAAACCCTTGAATGGTTTTGGAGCCATCCGTGAAAATACAACTGCATTCCATTCCTGGCTCAGACTTTGGCCGCAGCCAGACCTGAATACAATATTCATAGAAGAATACAATACAAGTCGACTGTGAATTTGCGTATCAGCTGAAGTTCTGGTCTTATTGGATCAGACGGCATATCCATGAGTCCGGAGTCGTAAGTTAAGTGTCGCGCAAGGTCATCAAAATTCCAGTGTGGAGTATACCAAAAACCACCCCGCCTGAGACCGGAGTTGCACGCTTTACCTATTCCATTTTATAGGTTTCGATATTTTTAAATGGACTTGTGGCCTTCTTCTTGGGAGTAAACCTTCAGATTACTGTATGGTTGTTTGAGCGTATAGACGTTCCAAACAATCGACATACTCGTAGAATGGGAATACTGCATTGATGCAAACCAAGCAATCAACTCGAACTATACTCGCTCCACACAGACACCGGTCGAAAGTTCCACTCTCAATCTAGTCACATCATCTTTCGCCAATCTATCTAGCAGTCGGTTAGGACTTCTAGTCCTTCAGAGCAGTAGCAAGGAACTTCGTTTCTGACTCATCGATTTGTAGCCGGGTTAAAATATTGGCTTGGACATAAACATTGACTTACCTGATAGGAAACTAACCTTATCGCGATGGTGTGGCTACTTGCTAATCAAAGTTTTTCACTTAGCCGCGGGCTACCTCTAAAGGCTTGTTTTCAAATTGGTATTACACTAGTTGAGCTTGTATAGATTCTAATCTAATTAATAACGTTCTTATTATGGCTGTAAAGGATTGAAATAATTATTTTATTTTTGGTCAACGTTCTGTAAAAGTGCTCCTAAGGATTACATATTTCACAGCGTGTCTCCTCCCACTGCTGCTACAGTGTGCAATGGAAACGAATTCGCACAAAACATGAAAACCTACTTAACCTGTTTAATTTCCCGGAAATGAGAATATCCCCGAGTAGTTATTACAACTCCAATCCAATGGTATTACACTGTGCCTCCACTGGCAGACACTCGTAATGCACAACAAAGCCAACAGCGACTCATGAATCTAATTTTTATGCAGTAAACCTCAGCTGGTGCTGCTGGTGCTGTTCAGCAGAGAATCCTTGCTCCTCCAATTGCAGCGCTTCCCGGCTCTAAAAATATTTACAAAAATTATGTTTTCTCTGTTTTGCTACCACGGAACGCAGTTCTAGCACTTAATCCACCAGAACAAGGATAACAGAGCAGAAAACATTGTAACCACACATAAATAGTCTTACTGCTGCTGCTGCTGCTGCTGCTTTAGCTGGTGCTGCCTTGAGAAATGAAAAATTGCATGCAATAAATTCTCATGACATAAACAAAATAAATAATTGAGTTCGTCTAAGGAGTGCTGGAGGGGGGATGCGGTAACCGCAGAACGAACGAATATGCATTTAATATGCACAGCAGCCAAAGTCATTAATCACCAAGAATAGGATAAGCAATGACGTCTTCTTCATCATCATCTTGGAGTGTATCCTGCTGAAGTGGAAGTGTTGCTTACTGTCGCTAATGGCAGGAAGTACTACAGAGTCGCGTATCATCCGAAAATGTGATATCGTGCTCAAACCACGTGACGATACCAAGTATCATCTGCTCGGAGGACATTTATCGTGAGCAGGAAGTTACTTAATTCATCGAGGGTTTTAATGAGGCTGTGGATAAGGCGAGGGTGCGGGGCTTAACATGAACAACAAATCGATGTTATGGTAGCCTATTGTCTTGATTGAGGTTTGCTTTCGCAACATGCATGCGGTTGGCAGCGGATTGAAATATTTTCAGCTCAATTGGCATGTGGCGACGTGAGGACGGTTTACCGTGTGCAAACATTCAATCAATATTGTTAAAGGATTCGGTTGACAGGTAGTCGTAGTCTTAGATTTCTCCTTATCTACCTATACCCACGTTTTCTAGGACTTCCTGGCTACGTGCATGAGTGGGTGTGGGTGGTTTAAACGGATTTTTTGTGGTTTCGTGGGGCTTACCGCAGTGGGGCTATTTGCTCAAGGAACTGGAGCTGAAATTGATATTTTAAAATAAATTTGTTAAAAGTGATATTAGACAGTATCTTGTGGTACAGCAATGTGGTACTTTAAAAGTATTTTATTTCAAAACACCCTACTATGAAGGAGAATGGTGAAGGATTTGACTGGAACCTTGAGGATTTGTCCAGTTAATAAATCATAGCCAGAACGTTTTTGAGCTTATACTTACTTACCTACTTAGGTGGCACTACAGTCCGGGGTGGATTTGGGCCTCAACCAACAAACCTCTCCAGTCAGCCTGGTTATGAGCCAGCTGCCTCCAGTTGCGCACGCCACCTACAGCGAGGTCGTCCTCTACTGCGCCGTCCATCCAGGGTACATTTGAAGACTTTCTTGGCGGGCACGTTGGGCTCCAGCGGCTCTGCATGACCCAGCCATCTTAGTCGCTCTATGTGAACTCTACTGGCTAAGTCGATGTCCTTGTTATAGTTCTCCTCCACTCGCGGTATATGCAGACGGGACCAAACATCGCTCGAAGAACCTTTCTCTCAAAATAACCAATGGCATCCTCAATTTTGATAAAGTCCACACAGCAGGACTGGGATGATTAGTGTCTTATAAAGAGTTACCTTACCAGTTGGAGATAGGGTTTGAGTAAAACAATTGCTTTCTTAGCCTATAGAAACAGCGATTGGCAAGAGTAATTCTTCGTTAGATCTCTCCACTGGTGTCATTTGCTGAGTTCACCTTAGAGCCTAGGTAGATAAAGTCCTTTACTGCCTCAAAATTCTATCTGTCTAGTGCGGCGTTCTGTCCAAGATGCCGATGTTGGGTGTCCTCCTTTGCAGACAGCATATATTTTGTCCTGTTTTCATTGATCGCTAAACCCATCTCTGCTGCCTCGATCTCAGTACTTGCAATGCCTCATTGACGGCGCGCCGAGTTCTTTCGATTATATCAATGTTATCGGCGTAAGCGGGTAGTTGTACAGACTTGTAAAAGATTGAACCTCCGGAGTTGGCTTGTGAGTTTCATACAATTCTTTCAAGTATTATGTTAAAGAGATGTTGTTGTTATTGTTGTTGTAGCAGCTATGGTTCCGCTGGGGCAAATCAGCTTCTAGGCCCAGGAATCGAGCCACGTCTATGGGTCGTTCTCAAAGTGCTTCGGGGCGCAAGCTGGTTGGCTTTGCTGGGCAGTTGAAAAGATGTTTGGTGTTGTACGGGGCATTTCCGCAGTCAGGGCATTTTTCTTCTATGAAGGCGTCGAGACGGTTCTTATAGCTGTTTATTAAGCGACACCAGCCTGAGCGTAGCTGATCTAGGGTGGTTCTTGTTCTTCGAGGCAGGCTACGTTCTTCGTCTGTTATGGGTGGTGGCCGACCTCTGAGTACCACGTTGGGGCAGAAATTCTCTATAGAGTGGGATACAGTCGTGCAATGAATGCTTTGCAATGCATCTTTGTGGGTCTGTCTGTCGATCCTGGTGCCCTCCGTGTAGACATCGAGGTCGTATTTGTAGATTTGGAGCCCTTTGTGAATGGAACGGGGTGGTTGTGGTACCATTGTCAGCGGATGATTGGTGGTGGTCTTGGAGGTGACAAGCTAGAAGGAACTACTTGAAGAGCATGGTGTTATGCCCCCTTACTGGAAGCAACTTCATCTCAGCATGGAGGTGATCAGCATGTGACATCCGGTGATGGTCCGCATGACCGCGTTTTGACAGGCTTGAAGATGCTGCTAGTTAGTGTCACTCAGCTGCGGTCTCCAGATGGGGGCGGCATAATTCAGCACGGAGCGACTGATTGCCTTGTATGTGGCGAGTATCGTCTCTTTATCCATTTCCCAGGAAGATCTCGCTAAGGACTTGAGTACATTGTTATGAGGTCTAAGTCGGCTTCTGATGTATGTGCGCCGAACGTCATCATGTTGTCGAAAGTGACACCAAGAAGTCTTGGTTGGGTGGAAGTTGCAATTCGCCGTCCGGCTGTGTCTATGTCTAGAACTGACCTTATCTCCCTTGTCTAGGACGTGAAGAGTGTGGCTGAGAACTTCTCGGCCGACAGTTGTAAGTTGCGGTCTCCGAAAAATCCGTCCAGGACAGAGACATATGAGTTCAGCGCTATGCACAGTGTTGGCCCGTTGGGCCCAGTTGTGAGGACTGTACAGTCGTCGGCATATGAAACAATATTGATTCCGTACGGGGGGAGGGGTAGTTTGGAGATGTAGAAGTTGAAAAGGAGTGGCGATAGGACGCCCCCCTGTGGAATTCCCTGTTTGACTCTCCGGTATAGAGACTTGGCGTTCCTGAACTCCACAAAGGATTGGCGGGCGCAAGAGTAATTGGCTAGCCAGCGCTTGTGGGTGTTGGGTAGTGGAGACTCTAGGATATCGCGTAGAAGCGTGGCATGATCCACCGTGTAAAATGCCTTAGATAGGTCCAGTGCGACGGCAACAGTTCTATGACAGGGTTGTTTCTGGTTGAGTCCGTTAGTGATTTGCGATGAAAACATGTTTAGGGCTGAGGTGGTGCTTTGGTTTTTCTGAAAACCGTGCTGGTATGTTAGAGATCGCACGATAGAGTGTCACCTTGTGCGAGACCTTTCCTGACATCGAAAATATTCAGTGATGTTCTTACTGACTTTGATGGAGCAGCGAGAGTTCTCCATTGTCATTCTGCACAAACGGACGAGCTTGGGAGAGATGTCAAGACTAGACATGGCTCTGTATAACTCTCTATACACGTTATCATAGGCAACTTTGAAATCGATGAAGAGGTGGTGCGTATCGATTTTATATTCATGGGTTTCTTCGACGATCTGCAGTAGTGTGAATATTTAGTCAATGGTGGACTTTCCCGGCCTGAAACCGCTATGATAAGGACCTATCAGGTTTTTGACGATCGGTTTTAGGCGTTCACATAATACGGCGGACAAGATCTTATATGCGCAGTTCAGAGGCTATCCTTTCTTGTGGATCGGGCAAACGATGCTGAGGTTCCATCCATTTCGTCCGACCAGATTTTGTAGATGAGCTGGTACATGCTCCTTACCAACTCATCTTCCCTTGCCTTGAAAAATTCCGCGGCATGGCAGTCGGCTCCAGCAGCTTTATTGGATTAAAGCTTAGACATATATATATATATAAAGTTCCCCTCGTAGACCCTCCTATGATAAATGGCACCAGTCTCACCTTCACTGTTAATACTGAGTCTCGTTCTGGACAGAAAACTGAACTGGAAAGCCAATCTACTAGAACGCGTAAGGAAAGCCAATGCAGCTCTCTACTCCTGTAAAAAGGTAGGTAGGTAGGTAGGAGCTGGGGTATGAAACCTCAAATCATTCGCTGGCTTCACGTGTCCGTTATCAGGCCTATACTAGTCTATGTGGTCGTTTGGTGCCCTGCTCTTGATAGGGCTGTCCGCGTCCCTCAGTTAGCTAAAGTGCAAACATCTGCATGCATGTACATCAGTGGTGCACTAAGAACTACTTCCTCTGCGGAATTGAACATTTTGTGCAACCTGCTACCCCTAGATATTTTTGGCAGACAGATTGCTGCGGGTGCGGCCATCCGTCTAAAAGCCTCCTCTCAGTGTGATACATTGGCCACTTCTCGATCCTTGGTCTTCTCAACTTCACTTATGAAAACACAGACTACACCCCGCCGAAACTGAGATTTGACCGAAACTTCCATATCAGTATCCCGGAACAGGATAAATGCGATAACTCTCCCCCTGATGATGGTAATTCGGTGCACTTCTACATATACAGATGGCTCTTAGACCGAAGGTGGGGTAGGCTGTAGTGTTTCTCCGAACAGCATCTTGTTCCGCCTCCCTGATCATTGTACCGTTTTTCAGGTGGAAATCATGGCGATTAAGGAAGCCCTCTCCTGGCTAAGGTGTAATGTATTATCTGTCAGTGATATTACCATTTTCACTGACAGTCAAGCTGCAATCAAGTACCTGGAATCGCGCTCTTTCACTTCAAAGGCCGGCCGTCTTAAACTGCCATTTGTCTCTTACGGAGATGACAAAGCTGTTCAACATTCACCTATGTTGGGTGCCAGGCCACAGAGACATTCCAGCAAACTGCAGGGCGGACTAGCTCGCGAGACTGGGTACAACTCTAAGGATTCTGCCAGGGCTTGCCTACCCTTGGTATGCCCCTCGCAAGCTGTCCCAGAAACGTAGTGCCGAGTTGGTTAAGCTAAAGCGATTACAGATCAGCTGCGTTATCGGTGTCCTTACTGGACACTGTCTAATAGGCCAACATGCCAAGACTTGGCCACTTTTCCAACGACCTCTGCAGGAGCTTTTGGGACGAGGAGGAGGAGGAAACCATCATTCACCTCCTATGAACATGTCCTGCTCTATCACGTAAAAGAATGCTCCATCTAGGGGCTCCGTTCCTTGATGACCTCGGCGATTTGGCGTTCTTAAGCGTCATGCGCATCCATCGCTTCATCAAAAGCTCCGGTTGGTTTTATTAGTCACTGAGTGGTCTAATGGTAGATCCTTGGCATCACAATGGTCCTTTACTGGCCTAAGTGTGTCTGTACCGTCGTACAGACAGCCAATCTAACCTAACCTAAGCTTAGATGTCGCTGTTCTCACTTCATTCTGATCGGCTGGACGGGAATCTAGACTATCATCGTCGCTATTGAAGGGCTCATTTTTGAGCTTATTGCATAGCTAATTCGAATATGTCTTATATTGGAAAGCGCCGGTTTGTTGCCATCAGGATTTGTGATCTTTTAAATAAAAATTAATTTTAACATTAAAAGTAAAATAGACTTCTATATTTATTACAATATTATGTTTTCCTTTTTTGAAGTATAAAAAAATATTATTACTTAACATCAACTATATTTTTATAAATATATACCGCTTGTACGTCATGCCTCTCAAATGATCAAATTTACCCATTTTAACACTAAAAACCAATAATTTCAATAAGTTCTTCTCTTACGCTGCCCCCCCAAACATTCACTAAAAACAAAAGACTAAGACACAACAGTTGAAGATCCAAATAGCTATTTACACAGTCCAATACAATATTTTCTTTTTAAATTATAAAGAACAGAAAAAAACATCTTTTAAGCTCCCAACAGCTTTTTTGGGAGATTTCCGGTTCCTGTCCGCTTCATTACTTCACGGATGGCATCGCTGGATTTCAAGCCCCATGCATCGAGGAGATATCGATTGAACATTCCAACGCTGGGATGGGATGAACAGAATTCAAAATAAACTTCCTTCAGACTCAGATTTAAGACTTACCGTGCTCCAGAGAGTGAATGCAGGAACTTGTAGTAGCTCGGACGTAAATTCAGCGGCTCTATGATAGCCGCGTGGAATAGTGTAGCCGTACAGAAGCAGTAGAGGAAAATCAGGAATCCACGGACTTTGGGGACCAGTTTTTTACTCTCCCCAAGGTTATAGAGGATTTGCAGGGTTTTCCACATCACATAGAGGGCAACCGTTATGTCAGGGTACTGGGAAAATGCAAAGCTGCCAACTAATCCAGCTGGAATGGCGAACCGTGGATCGTCTCTACCCATAGCGTTGCGAAGGGCACAGGATACTCCCTGAATAGGAAATGGATGCTCTATAGTTTATCAAGACCTTCACTTTCAACGCTTACCTTGTATAAGAAGGAGAAGGTCCCCAAAAATACGCCCAATCCGAGTGTCTTTCGATCGAAAACACTCTTCTGCCAGTTCATTCGACCCGTCAGGACCTTCTTAATATTCAGCACCAATTTCAAGACCACTTGCAGTCCAACACCACCAACAAACGGTTTCACCCCACCCATCAAAGTATAATGAATACATCCCTCGCTGTGCGGACAGCACGGGTGCTTTCCTTTCAACCGCCGAATGAACCTCGAGTAGGCCTGTACCAGCCCAGTAATACTCGAATAGTTAATACTCTCTGGCTGGACGACTTCAGGCGACACAGGACGTTCTGTTGCCATCATACACTCTTCGCTCCTTCCTACGAATATTCGTAGAATGTCAAAAATCGAATCCTTGCACGCGTCAGTCTTATGAAGTCCCAAACGGTAGAGATATAACAAAACCGATACACTCACACCAAAGATAAGCGCCTGACCATTGGGAATGGATTGCACAAAGCCACGGGATTCAGCCATACGCCAGAGGGTTTCTGTCGCTACATTGGCTACGTACAGAGCGAGTAAGGGTCGGCGAACAGGTCGCTCTATGTAGATAGCAGTGAGACTAGCTAGAAAAGCTGGCAGGAAGGTATTGGACCAAAAGTAAAATTTGCCAAAGAGATTTCGCAGGAGGCAAACATACAGGACGAATGTAAAGCTGTTAGTGGATAGAAATGCAGTAGATTGTAAGATGCCGAGGACTGTCCGTTTAAGGTCGAGCAATGTGGGTATTCGATGACGCATGACAAGGGAAAGCTGTGTGTGATAAGCAGATTGATTGGGGGATTGTTGGGTGTGGTGAAGTCTTAAATACTCACCACATAGACAACCGTGTAGATTCGCATACTCTGTGGGATGGTATTTAGAAGAATGTCGGCTGTGGATATTGTGCAGCTGTCCGTCCATGGATGAAGGAATTCCTTGCAGGTGGCGTGGATAGGTGCAAACTTACTTTGCACATTCGTCATAATGGGTTATTTTTTCCTGAAAGAACGAAAGAGAAACAAATTAATTGGAAGCTGGTCAACTATGGTAATACGATGCAAGAAGCTGATTAGTCGAATCGTCAAAGAGAGTTTTATCATAAACATCTTTACAAACGTTTATAAAACGCCCGGGTTCTGAGGTTGTTCAGATCAAGATTCAATTGCATTTTCTGAGCGTCTAAGTAGTAAACGCAGTTTAGTGGAGGTTTTCTGTGGTTCTCTAGATTTGTAGATTCTGAGAGCACTATAAAGATTTCTAGGACGAGATGAGGTTTTGTTATGGTGAGCTAAGTCTAAAGTTCAGTTACAGGACATCTTTTGGATTATGTTATACATAAGATGATAGTCAGCAAATCGGAGACTTTTTCTTAGATGTAATCGCTGATTCGTTCTATCATAGCTTCCTTATTGCGGTTCCCCAATTCTCCAGTGTGACAAGACAACAAGTGAACAAGAGATCGAATTGCGTTTCCCTCAACAGTGGAAAATATGCGCAGCCTAGCCTTTATGGATGCCAAACGAATAACAAAGGCCTCGTAGGGGCAGCATCTCCCGATAGGTGCTGGTCTGCTAAGTAACGAGAAGGAGCCTCTGCAGCCGAAAACCTAGCAGCTCTGTTAGTAAGCCCTACTCCCATCTCCTCGTGGTGTCATCCGGGAATTTCTTCGGAAATTGCTAACGGGAGAGGACGAATGGCGAGCAGCTCTGTTAGTAAGCCCTACTCCCACCTCCTCGTGGTGCCATCTGGGAATTCCTTCGGAAATTGCTAACGGGAGAGGACGAATGGCGAGCTTCCTGCGCTAAAAAACAGGATAAGTGTCGGTTGGTCTGTGGCCCAGCGAGCCGCAACCGTAAAACAAACTATTGCTCCGAAACGGATACTATCGCCTCGGATAAGGACTGATAAATTGTTGACGACCTTTGGCTATCGAGCACGGACAACGATCGGATTCTGGAACGTTAAGACCCTCCTGGACTCACTCAAGGAAGGACCTTATAACGCCAGATTCCTCCAATTGGAGCGCGAATTCGCACGGTATAAAATCGACATCTTAGGGCTGAGCGAGATAAGATGGTACGATGCTGGGGAATACGTCTCCCCAACAAAAAGCACTGTCATGCTCTACTCTGGTAAACCAGCTGGAAGTGCACGGAGTTCCGGCGTAGGACTCATGCTAACTCCAGCAGCACGTTGTAGCCTCATATCCTGGAAACCCCATAGTGACCGGATATTGACAGCTAGGTTCCAGAGTAGAGTTAGAAAAATTAACATCATACAGTGTTATGCTCCGACTCTAGACGCGATTGAGGATGAAAAGGATGATTTTTATAGCCACTTAGGCGCCGCCTACAACCAAACGCCTAATGGGGACATCGTAATGGTGATGGGAGATATCAATGCCAAGGTGGGTAGCGACAACACCATGCTTAAGCACGTGATGGGTGTTCACGGCGTGGGAGACCGTAATGACAATGGTGAGCGGTTTGTGGACTTCTGCAATACCAATCGCCTAGTCATCGGAGGTACGCTGTTTAAGCATAATACCTGCCACAAGATCAGTTGGGTCTCTACTGATAGGCAACGAACATCCAACCAGATCGACTACATTGCGATCAGTCGCCGCTTTAGAAATTGTCTCCTGGACGTCCGAAACAGACGTGGCAGCTCCACGTCAGACAAGAACGAGATCACCATCTTATGGTAGCTCATTTACGCCTTCGTATTGCATCCGTCAACAGCAACCGCTCAAACCTACTTAACATCACCAGGTTTAATTTCGACAGGCTCAAGGTTCCCCAAGTGCGCCAACAGTTCAGGGACCATCTTGCCTTAGAAGCAGAAGCAATCAGCAGCATATTACAAGAGAACACGGATGACCACTGGAGTGCTGTGAAAAATGTTTTTGCGACTGGGGCACGCACGTACGTCGGTAACAGCAGAAACACCACCGCACATGGCTTTCTACACACACCTGGAGACGGATCGATGAGCGTACAGCAATCAAGGCTCGGATTGCAGCGGCCTCAGCAGTAGAGAGAACCGAGCTTGAAGCCCAATACCATGCGAAGAAAAAAAAAATTGCAGCGTAGTATGAGACGTGACAAACGTCAATATGTCAACTCACTGGCCTCAAGGGCTGAAGAAGCAGCGAGTAGGTGCGACAGTAGGACTGTTTACAACATCACTAAGGAGCTCATTGGTGGTCGAAATTCCAAACAACATCCAGTGAAGAGTCTAGATGGTAACCTTCTGATTTCGGATGAGGATCAGCTCACTAGATTGAGAGAACATTTTGCTACAGTGCTAAATCACTTAGACGATGGCGGTATGATTTGGAATTCGAATGAGCAGTTCAAAGCAAGAAATTCCCGAATTCGCACCGCACCTCCCAGTAAAACCGAAATAATAACAGCAATCAAGTCCGTCAAGAAGAACAAAGCGGTGGGTATTGATGGCATCCCTGCCGAGCTATTTCAAGCGGTGGCAAATACATCGGCAGGTTTGCTGGGATAGTGAACAATTTCCACAGGAGTGGAAAAGGGGAATGATCATTAAGCTTCCAAGGAAGGGTAACTTGATGGAGTGTGGTAACTGGAGAGGTATATATATGTGTTCTTCCAGTTGTAGCCAAAATATAAGCTAGAATAATTCTATAACGAATTAAAGAACATTTAGATTCAACTCTCGATGTCGATCAGGCAGGCTTTCGCGCTGGATCCTCCTGTATCGACCACATAAACACCTTACGGATCATAATCGAACAATACGTTGAGTATAGGTCTCCGCTACATTTGCTGTTTATCGACTTCGAAAAGGCTTTCGACAGCTTGAATCGAGATGCTATCTGGTTGGCCTTGCGCAGGAGAGGCATTCCAGAAAAACTTATAGCTATTATCAAGGCTACATACGACGGCGATAAGTGTCACGTCGTGCACAATGGTAAGGTGTCGGAGGACTTTGAAGTCCAAAGTGGAGTACGTCAAGGGTGCATACTGTCCCCACTATTGTTCTTGGTGGTTATCAGCGATGTACTCCGCGCAGCATTGACGGAAGCTAATTATGGAATTCGTTGGACGATGACATCTTACCTTAAACACCTAGATTACGCTGATGATGTTTGTCTACTTTCACATCGGATAATGGATCTTCATTTGACGGCCCAAAATCTAGAAGCTGAGGCAAACAAAGTGGGGCTAAAAATAAACACAACCAAAACAAAAGCCCTGAGCACTTCTAATACCCACGTTCAACTTAGCATTGCCGGACAAGAAGTCGAGAAAGCTGATAACTTTCTATATTTAGGAAGTGTCATCTCGGCTTATCGCGGTGGCACCGAACTGGATGTGTGGAACAGAATCGGGAAGGCTAAAGCTGCGTTCGGAATGCTATCCAAAATCTGGAGAAGCAATGTTATCAGCTCAAGAACCAAGCTGCGACTGTTCCGCTCTATCGTAGAATCAGTGCTGCTTTATGGGTGCAGTACCTGGAAGGTGGACACCATTAACACACGCAAGCTGCAAGTCTTCGTAAACAAATGCTTAAGAATCATCTTGAGGATTTTTTAGCCGAACCGTATTTCCAACGAACAACTTTGTCTGAGAATGGGCCAAGAACCTATAAGCATTACTATACGAAGGAGAAAGTGGCAGTGGACTGGACACACCCTACGGCGCGAAGACAACTCCATTGCGAAATACGCCATGCAGTGGAATCCGCTCACCCAGGCAGGCAGAATAGCGGGACGCCCTAGGCAAACGTGGCGCAGAACAGCTGAGGAGGAATCGAGCTCTTTAGGGATGAGTTGGAGGTAGTTCAAACGCGCTGCAGAACTTCGAACACGATGGCGCGCAGGCCTGGTTGACGCCCTATGCCCCCCGAGGGGTTAAAGGATATAAGTAAGTAACTAAGTAGCACAAAAAGAGCACAACCTCTCAGGTGAAACTTAGTCGTCATAACGCACGGGCCTTTTCCGGTATTATTATTGGTCACTGTGCCATTGGCATTCATATGGAACGATTCGGTGTACTGCGCAACGACTATTGTAGATGTTGCAGGAACAAGGAAGAAGTCGAATCTGTTCATCACCTGCAGTGTGATTATGCTGCCCTATCCGTCAGAAGAATGAGGACTTTTGGTAGTCAATTCTTCTCTGAGCTGGAGGACTTAGGCAATGTTGAGCTGATGGACCTCCTGAGATTCATATCACTATATGGGTGGTTCTAACAGCGGATCGTCTCTCAACAGTGGTTCCAGTGTTAAAAAATTGGGCACAAAGGACCCGAACTATTGGTCTAACTACGCAGTGACTTTTTTGTCACAAGGCATCCATCTACCTTACCTAACCATGCCTTAGGAACTGAGGAAATAGCAAATTGACTTGACACCTGGCCAGAGGTCGATTCTACATTCCAAAAATATTGCTTTGGAAATTGGAGAGTTCAGTTTATTGGCGCTTACATTTAAGCCATCCACTAGCCCTTTTATTTAGGCCTTTCACTCCAATTCAAATCTTTTCGGAACCAGAGTCTTCTCGAACTGAATGTACGGAGCAGGAGTATTGATTTTATGAACATCGCCGATACTAAGGTTATGTTAACTGGTGACAACCGCAATGTGGGCAGTGAGTTTGCTCGAGATACGTAAGATACGTTTTATGGGGAAACATCGGAAATCCTTCTTTGGGAAGATTACCACAAAATCACAGGGGTGGCAGCGGTGGATATCTGGGACTGTCATTTCTTATTGCGGGAGATAACTACTGGAGTCCTCGCATAGGTATACAAATAGTGACAAGATTATACCTTCGTAGTTGATTACCACAGAAGCACAGTGGTGTCGGTCATGGACATCCCATAGTTTGTGAGAGATAACCACAGAAGATTAGAGCTAGTGGCCGGGACAGTGTAAGATTTACCAAAGAAGCGTTTATTGGGTAATATTGTTAATTGATGACACATTGTCCAATACTTTCAACAACCTCTCCCCATTGATCTATCTGTACCGGATGAAAATAAATTCTTAAGTTTGGAGGGCAGGAGGCTGAGCATTGCTCATCGAACATGGTCGGGATTTTAGAATTTTTTCCCATTGTTGGGGATACGTGAGAACAACGAGGAAAAACGATTTGACAAATAAAACCGCGTCTTAAACGTTTCGCAGTCGAGAACCAACTCAACTCTTTATTTCATACTTTTCCTTACTATGCTTACCAATTTCTTATAATTATTCTTATTCTATTGACCCACTTACTCATATTACGCATGTTATTCGCAACATGCAAAACTGCTGCGCCAGTGTATTGCACAACCTGCACAACCTGAACCCAATTAAAGTTCAAGCAATTAAGCAAAATGCTTACATTGCAATTTAAACTCCAATTTGGGCTCAGCGCGAGCAATCACCTGCAGTGCAATATACTTACAATGCTAATTCCGCATTTCGCAAATACCGCGCAATACAAGAGTCGGTGAACGGGAGGCACAACACCATGAAGGGAATTCTGGGCGGAAAGGAAAAGGTGGCCACTTAGTATGTATGATCAGGTGAGTAAGAAGGAGGAACTTCATACCCAAGCTTGGCATTGCTGTAATATAAAACCACACCAAGAGTTGGACGAAGCAGCCGGATTTTTGGTCACTGTTTGTCTGTCTGTCTACAATGCCTGTCTACAATACCTCTTAGTGGACTGGGCTTTTACAACAGATGCATAGTATCAGGGAGGCGAACCCCACAGGCGGATCAGTAGAAATGCGGTGAAGTGGGAGGTTTATGATCCCTTGTTTTCGGATCATAACCTCGCTGATAAAAGGAAGAAGCATAGTATCAGTTCCCTTTGTAGAGCACTGCGACCTGAGTGGACATAGATGGCGGAGTCATAGTTACTCAATCCCGAACAGATCACCGAATGTGACAAACCAATGGTGGTGAGTATGGCGAAAAATAATCCCACGGTAGAGGAAGTCGCTTTATAAATCAGAAATTGCCCGAAATACTCAAGGCCTTAGAAAAAAAAAAGAAGGAGTGTGATGGCTCTAGCGTCATTAAATTGGCTTGGCAATGCGTTGAAACACCTGCTAGTTGGCTACCTGGAGTGATTGTCCCTCTTTGTAAAAAGGGAGCCAAACGAAATAGCGTCAATTACAGGGGTATATCTCTTCCAAGCCTTTGCCAAGGTGCTAAAAACGCGTTCCAAAGCTATGTATGAAGTTTGGTTAGGTGATGAGCAATGCACCTTTCCTCCTGACATAAGCACTTCCAACTAGTTATTCAATATTAGAATGGTGCTTGAGAAGGTGAGAGGGCATGTCTTACCTATCTACAATTATTTTGTGGATTTGGAGAAAGCATATTATCGTGTTGCTACAAGCAAACTCTGGAGTATTCTGCATAAGTATAAGATGCATGGTTCCCTGTTTCCGCCTCCCTGATCATTGTAGCGTTTTCCAGGCGGAAATCATGGCGATTAAGGAAGCCCTGTCCTGGCTGAAATGTAATGTATTATCTGTCAGGGATATTAGCATTTTCACTGACATCCAAGCGGCAATCAAGTCCTGAAATCGTTCTCACTTCACTTCAAAGGCCGCCTTAAACTGTCGTCTATCTCTTATGGATATGACAGAGCAGTTCAACATTCACCTATGCTGGGTGCCGGGCCACAGGGACATTCCAGGTAACTGCAGGGCTGACGACCTCGCCAGGCAGAGTACCACTCTAAGGATTTTGCCTGACAGGCAAGCCCTGGGTATGCCCCTCGCTACATGTAAGTATCTACTAAAGTTAAAGGCTATTAGCACGACTAACCTCAGATGGGTAAACGGCTCAACGTGTCACATTTCGAGACAGATCTGGTCTAAACTGGATCAAAAACGTAGTGCCGATCTGATCAAATTAAAGCGTACAAAAATCAGCTGCGTTGTCGGTGTTCTCACTGGACAATGTCTTATAGGCCAACCCGCCAAAAGACTTGGTCTCTTCTCCAACGACTTCTGCAGGAGCTGTAGGGACGAGGAGGAGGAGGAAACCACCCTTCTCCTCCTATGCACATGTCCAGCCCTGTCGCATAAAAGAATGCTCCATCTAGGGTCCCCCTTCCTTGACAACCTCGGCGATCTGTCGTCCTTGGACGTCACGAGCATCCATCGCTTTGTCAAAAGCTCCGGTTGGTTTTGTTAGTCCCTGAGTGGCCTAATGGTTTGCTCCATGGTATCACGAAGGAACTTCACTGGTCTACGTGTGTCTGCACTCTCGTGTGGACAGCCAACCTAACCTAACCTTACCTATGGTTCCCTGTTAAGGGCCATCCGGTCTATATATACAAACTGCAGAAGCTAACCTTGCACTCCACCAGGGATGCGTTTTGCCACTGCATGTTAGAGCGCAAACGTGGCGGAGAATCTTTCAAAGTGGGAGACTTAAGGGTTAGCCATCTGCTCTTCGTGGATGAATTGTTTATCCTTAGGTCCTTCCAAACTGAATTTTGGCGCAATTGAACGGTTGGTACATGTCTGTGATGATGCTGGAATGAAGGTAAACCTGAATGTGTTGACGGTTTGCAAAATTCCCGTTTAGTGTACTCTGCATGTTAGTGGAGTCCAATTGAAGAAGATAGAAAAGTTTAAGTAAGTCAAGGTCTTACTCACGGGTAGTGGGCGATCTGTTATAAGAAAAGCCGAACTTAGTAACAAAATGACGTTATCAGTCTTTGCCTAGGTAAATGCGCCAACTGCCATCTATTGTCACGAGTGAGCGGGTACTGATCGAACGAATAAGATCAGGGATTTCTTAGGTGGCGCTACAGTTAATGTGGACCTGGGTCTCAACCAACAAACCTCTCCAGCAAGCACGGTTACGAGCCAGCTGCCTTCAGTTGTACACGCTAAGTTGGTTGAGGTCCCTCTCCTCTTGTTTGCGCCACCTACCGCAAGGTCGCTCTCTACTGCGCCGCCCATCCGGAGTGGATTCGAAGACTTTCTTAGCTGGAACGTTGGGCTCCATCCACTCTACAGGACTCAGACATCTTAGCCGCTGTATATGAACACTTCTGGCTAAGTCGATGTGATAAAGATCAGAGATATAAGCTGCCCAAATGAGACTCCTTCCTGGTGTTGCTGGTATAACTTGCAGAAAAAGAGTGAGCAACACCAGATTACGTGAATCACTCAATGTTAAGCAACTATTTCTCCGAATGGAGAACTGGACTTCGATGGTTTGGTCACTTAATCCACAAAACGGCTTCGAACACGTTTCATGATTACCAACCCATTACTAGGCCTAGCAATAGAAAAGTGGTTCAAGTCTAATATCTATCCTGGAGCCATCTGGGGATTCTTCCCTTTGAGTTGGAGTCGACGGCGGAAGATACGAGTAGATACTGCATCTAAGCATCCTATCCCCATGACCCTTACAAACAATAAACCAATCATTGAAAATGCATCTATGTAAAAGTAGCGCACAAGTTCGATTTCATTTTAAATAAGTAAACTAGGAATATTGACATAGATTCGAAGGATGCTCTCCTTAAAGGACATCGAAATAGCAGCTTATATACGAGGGTGGTCTGAAAAGTTTCCGACCTAACAAAGATACGAGACTTTTTTTTTCCAAATTTATTTTTCTACATAGTCTTCTTGTAAGTCTACACACTTCTCCCAGCGATGCTTCCATCGCATTAACCCATCCAAGTAGTACTCGGCGTCTTTCTCTGCAAAATAATTGTTTACGAAGGTGATGGCCTCCTCATTTGATGAAAATATCTGTCCTCCGAGCGCAACTTTTATCTTAGAGAACAAGAAGAGGTCGCTTGGGGCTAGATCAGATCTGGTGAGCAAGGAGGGAGGTCAAACAGTTCAAATCGCAAGTCGTGGATTTTGGCCATTGCAACCGCTGACGTGTGAGACGGCGCATTAGTGAAACAAACTTTTTTTTTCTGCAAATGTGGCCGTTTTTCCGCAATTTCTGCCTTCAGCTTGTCAAGTAATGATGCGTAGTATATTCCTTTAATGCATTTTCCTTTTTGAAGATAATCGATTTAAGGTAACTCCATGACTTCTTCTTCTTCCTTTTATCAGCGAGGTTATGATCCGAAAACAAGGGATCACAACCCTCCCACTTCACCGCATTTCTACTGATCCGCCTGTGGGGTTCGCCTATTTGACCTCAGAAAATATCGGCAGGCCTGCCGATTTTGGACCACTCAGTTACTGAGGCCAATGAAATGCCGATGTCGTCGCATTTGTCTGATCCAGGCGTTTATAGGACTGCCTTTCCTTCATCGCGATGTCTTTGGAACGTGTATTGATATTGCCTTTTTAACAGGGTTCAAATGATCTTTTCTTTGAACGTGGCAATACCAGCTGAGCCGGTCGCGCTCTTTTTTTTTGTACGATGGTTTCTTTGATGTGAAAGCTTCCACGGATCTTCGAACTTCTTATTCGATCAGGCTTTGTCACTCCTGCTGTCATGCGAAGCATCTTCATCTCAGCTGCCGTTAATTTACTCTCATACGTTTTGTACATCGTCCAACATTGTGAACCGTATGTGAGCGCCGAACGGACAACTGCGGTGTAGAGCCTTCCTTTCAAGTTAGGTGGCATTTTTCTGTCACAGCGGAATTTTCTCGCCACTTCATCCACCCTACGCTTACACGATGATTGATGTCGTCATCACAAGTTGCTTTGCTATTGATCATAGATCCCAGATATTTGAACTTTTCGCACTTGAGAAGCACTGTTCCATTCAAATAAATGTCTGGAATAGGCTTGAGTGAATCAGAGAACGGGCAGCACAAGTACTCTGTCTTTTTTGAACTAATGCGATACCCATTTCCCTCCAAAACGTCCACCCACACATCAAGTGCTCGTTGCAGGGATGTAGGATCCTCACTTATGATGGCTCCATCGTCAGCAAAGAATAACTGATGTACCTTGGGGTCCATCACTTTACCTTCAAGCAGATAATCAAGGACTGTAATAAAGAGCAAAGGACTTAAAACGCTTCCCTGGTGCACCCCGACTTTGATTGGGAACTCTTGGGTTACTCCAGCGGGGCACCTTACTCTTGTCTTTGCTTCCTCGTACATGTCCATGATCATATGTATATAGGTTTCTGGAACCCCTCGATGTCTTAGCGCCACCCATATCAGATCTCGTGGTTGTCTGTCGAATGCCTTTTCAAAATCAACCAATACAATATGCAAATCCCTTAAGGAATCATGTTTTTCCATTATGATCCTTATACTTTGGATTGCATCTGTGGTTGATTTACCCGCAAGAAACCCGCACTGATCATCAGATAGCCGTATTATTTTTCGCAGTCGGCCACCTAATACCCGCTCAACGATCTTCATGGTGTGTGACATCAGCTTGATCGAAGGGTAGTTATCACAGTTTCGCGTATCACCCTTCCCTTTGTGTACAGGGAGAAGGTAACTTTCCATCCATTGATTCGGCATTGGGTCACCTCTCACAAATTTGGAGATGAGAATTCTGAGCCATCTGAACCCGATGTCTCCCATCTTTTTCCAGAACTCAGAGGGCATCTCGTCTGGCCCAACCGCTTTTCGTTTTTTGGAGTATTTGACCGCCTCACTAACTTCTTCGACTGTAATGTCGGGTATTTCTTCACAGTAAGGGGTGACTCTTGGAAAGTATAGTCGGGGAAACTATTCATTTAAAAGAATTTCACAATACTACCGCCATCCACAAGAAGCTGGCCATGAGCATTGTTAATGAACTTTGGCGAACGAATCTCCTGAGCATTCATCCTTCTTTGGGCGGCTATTTTGAAGATGGTTGCGCTCTTGTTCATATAGTGTCCTCGCAGCTCCTGGATAGCCTGGTTTGCATCAGCAACCGGGGAAGATATTTTCCCCAGCTCCCGATACAGGCCCTCCGTACTCTCTGCTTGAAGCTGGGCGCACTTCTTCTTCGCTTTTTTCTTGCAGCATCTGTATTCCATTCCGAGGCGAACTTTTTCGTCACTATTATTAGAGGGGCACTTTGACCAAGCTTTGAAAACCGCTTTCTTCTCATTTATCACTTTATTAGCTTCATCACTCCACCACCATGTTTCTTTGGCGTGTTGATGGTGGCCTATTGAAGCTCCTAGCAGTGATTTGGCCTTCTTTAAGCAAGTTCGGTGTAGGGAATCCCACATATTTTGTGCCTTGCACTCTTCATCCTCAGCTCCGTCGATGGTGTGAGAGAGGTAATTTTTCATTACGAAAACAAAAGCCTCGCCTTTTTCTTTGTCCAGATTGTACCACTTGATTTTCTCAGAGACCCTTGTTTGTTTGCTTTTCTTCGGTGTTTTCATTAAAATTTCTGTTAGCAGGAGACGGTTTTGCCGAGCGATTGCCTCTCCCAGGATCACTTTGCAATCTTTTACCCGAGGCTTCATGAAACTGGCTATCAAATGGTAGTCAATCTGGGTTTCATCTTTACTACTGCTGTAAGTGATCAGGTGTCGGCTTTGTTTGATGAACATGGTATTTAACACGATAAAGCCGTGTGATTTGCACATGCTTAGGATGTCTTCACCAGGAAGGTTCCTATTGCCATATCCTAGTCCTCCATGGCAGTCTTCATAGTCTTCGTTTCACTTCCCGACATGTCCATTCAAATTTCCTCCAACAAACAGAAACTCTTCGTTTGGGATCTTCTTAAGGAGATTTTGGAAATCTACCCAAAATGCATCTCTATCTCTCTGATTGCACCCACTTTGGGGAGCATAGGCACTGACAATATTCCACACCTCTCATTGTATTACTAGTTTGAGAGACATCAAACGGTCGCTGGACTTCGAAATGCTCAAGACGTTATCAAGTAGCTCTGCCGCAAGGATGATACCGATTCCGTTCTTAGCCTTTTCCGTTCCGTAGTAGAACATTTTGTAATCTTTTGTCCTAACGTCCAAGAAACGCGCCCGATTTCCGGTGTTTTTCCATTTCGTCTCTTGAACACACAAGATATCCACCCGCCTTCTATTCCTTCTTCCAGCTCGTAACTCAAACGCGACCCTCAAATTTCGACGAAACTGTTTCATTATTTTACTAGCCCTCGGAATCCGTATAGCTCTGACCCGAACATTTCTGCTCGGTCCAGGATCAGTACCATGCACAGCAGTGGTAGTGCCTGGCGGGGTAGTGCCTTTCCTTTTTGCAAGTATTACCATAATGATAAAGTTTTGCTATATTACCATATTGCGATGGTGTTTGTTGTTTGACACGTGCATGCTCCTGTATTGTTTGATCTTTCTTCTATGACACCGATGATCTCCAGTCGTGTCAACCCACGGACTCGCATGCACACTTGTGGGAGGGTTTTTAAGGTAGTATATCTGTCGCTAGGCTCACTTGGGTGTTATATTGCCTAGATCTGATTTGTCCCCTTAGTCGCCTTATACGACAAGCACTAGTTGTTGGGGGGCGCTGCAGTGATATTCTTAATCCGTCCCTGCACGGAGATAAGATAACTCCATGAATATCCCAAAAAAACAGCCGCCATCACTTTCCCGGCCAAAAAAAAAAACAGTTTTTGCTTTTTTGGAGTCGATTCCCCCTTCGCAGGCCACTGCTTTGACTGTATTTTTGTTTCTCGGGTATATTTGTTTATTCAAGTTTCATCTACAGTAATTAACCAGCGCAAAAACTCTGATTTATTGCGCCTAAACTGCATCAACAAAGCATTGGAAATGTTCATTCGAAAACGTTGTTGGTTTAACGAGAGCAAACACGGCACCCAACGCGCGGCCAACTTTTTAATTTTTTTTTTTTTTATAATTTGCACGCACACAAGGTATTATGGCTACCCTTAATATGTTAAAACATAGCGCGGGCGGTAGGAAAGATAGGAGTAGATAAGAGGAGAAACCGATGCACATTGGTTTTAAATGCTTGTGGGTTATAATGAGAGGGAAAACAGAGCTTTCCATAGCATTCCACATCCGTGTTGTACGGCTCAGGAAAAAATCTCTATATTTCACAGTACGTCCGAAAATAGGCTTGAGGGTGAACTGATGAGCATTCAGGGTGTGGCGAGTATTGCGAGAGAACTGTTGAAGGGGTGGAATGCAACTGGCTATTTCCCTCGAGCACTGTTTGTAGAAAAAATCGATAAAGTAAAGAAAGACAGGAAACATTTCTTCTGTGTTCAAGCGAGTCTATAGACTCCGCAATGTTTCTGTCCACTATTAGTTTTAACGCACGATTTTGAATCTGATCTAATAGGTGCAATGTCGTTTTAGGTGCATCAGACCAGATGTGGGCGTTATACTTGAGCTAGGGCGGATGTATGCCTTATATATCGCAGCCAGATCAGAGGGGGTAAAGTATTTCTTGCAGCGTTTAAGGAATCCTAAACATTTCGCAGCGTTCTTGGCGACATCAAATATGTGATCATTCCAACGTAAGTTGTCGTTAACACACATACCGAGAATGCAAAGTTTTTCGGTTTCGGAGTTGCAAGTGCCATTCATTGATAATGGCGGAGGGTTAGGGTTTCGCTTGAGCGACAGAAGACAGCATTGAGTTTTTGAAGTATTAAATTCCACTCTGTTCTTTGTACCCCATTTCATTATGCTGTCAAGATCGGAATTTAGTGATCTTAACACACGCTGCCGCTCCAGTTCCACAACCGAAGAGCACAGCCGTGAGTCTAGAAACGAATATGAGAAGCTGGGAGTACTGTCGTCAGCGAAGGAGTGTATTGGAATAGAAGTAGCAGACAAGAGATCATTAATAAAGATAAGAAAGAGAGTCGGAGACAAAACGGAGCCTTGGGGAACACCAGCATTTCTATGATGAATTGCAGATTTGAAGCCGTCCAAGACAACTTGTATTGAACGACCCGAAAGGTAGTTTCTAATCCATTGAAGAAGAGATTCATCGATACCAAATACACGCATTTTCGACAAGAGAGCTGGATGCCAAACTCTGTCAAATGCCTTAGAAATATCAAGCGCAACAATCTTACTTTCACCAGAGTGATGGAGAGATTGGTTCCACTTTTCGGTGAGATATACCATCAAATCACCGGTGGACCTTTTGCTACGAAAGCCGTACTGCCGTTCATTAAAGAGCATTCGGGATTGAAGATATTTCATAAGCTGACGATTTATTAGCGTTTCCATGACCTTGGAAAGAAGGAACGTAAGTGCAATGGGTCGATAATTGGAGGGAGAAGAAGATTCGTCTTTTTTAGGGACGGGCTGGACAAATGCTGTTTTCCATCTACTCGGAAGGTGTCCAGAGGAGTAGGATAAATGAAAAAGCTTACGCAGTGGTTTTGCCAGCGTGGAAGAACACCTCTTCAGAATTATGGAGGAAATACCATCTGGACCAGCGGATTTGTGAATGTTAAGATCTTTAAGTACTCTTGCTACTGTACGAGTGCGAAAGTGGATTTGTCCCATAGAGTATCCGACGCGCTCAAGTACAGGGGGACGCAGGGCACAATCTGGGAGTGTGGAGCTTGCAGCAAATTGAGCTGCGAGCAGATTTGCCTTGTCTAAAGAGCTGACAGCTGGAATATCATTGTAAACGAGCGTTGGGATGGAAGATGAAGCGAATGACCAGAAATTTCTGCTACCTTTGGGACAATGTAGAATTTGTTGCCTCAATTTCTGGTCATATTTAAATTTTACACGACGAATGTGGGCATTATAGACATTTCTGCACGTTTGAATTTTTCCATGTTTTCCTCAGTAGGGTCGGCCTTGTAGGACCGGAAACTTGACTCCCTCAACCTAAAACCCTCCTTACAGTTCAAGTCGTACCACGCATTTTCCTTTGGCTTGATACTTTTCACTCTGCAAGGAATGAAGGTTTTCATGCCAAGGATGATGGTATTTGTGACCATATCGGCGGCGGCATCCACGTCGCTATCGAGGAAGCATAGCGACCACTTAACGGCTGTTCAAGCCGTCCCAGTTGGCTTTCTCGTAGTGCCAAACTATTCTTTTTGGAGTTTTTTCTTTAACTGCGTGGTTGATGTACGAGAAATTAGCCGATATAACACAGTGGTCAGACGAACCTAGAGGCGACAATATGTTATACTATACTTATCAGGGTGAGATGTCAGAAGCAGGTTCCGAGTGTTGGCGGTATGACTGACAATGTCGGGAATTCGTGTGGGCTCGTTTACAAGCTGGGTTAAATTATTTACCGCAGCGAAGATCTCAACATACCTTCCTTCGGGTGTTGTCTGTCCAGAATGTGGAAGCCAACCAGAATTGTGTATATAAATGCCCAAATCTTGATTCAATATGTGACAAACCCGTTCTTTGGACATATTCACAGCCTCTGCTATCTCTTTCACTTTAATTCGACGGTTGTTTAGCACCATTTGGTGAACTTGAGCAATATTATCGTCAGTGGTTGCAGTTTTTGAACGTCCCGAACGTTCATCGTCTCCCATTCTGGTACTGCCACGTTTAAATTCAGCTGCCCAAAATTTCGCGGTGGTAAATGATTTGATCCAGCTCGTCCTTGATTTGCGTAGGCGTATTGCCTTTCAAAAACAAATATTTAATGACAGCTCAATGCTCGATTTTTTCTATTTTCACAAAAACCTCACACCGACTGACTCAAACGATTGTCCAACAACAACTGCGCGTCCAAAATGGCTGAAATGTTGGTAAGTACCTTCAAAAGATGCGCAAACACATTCCGTAGCTTTTGTTGACGAGTGCTGCCATCTTCATGTTGAGGTCGGAAACTTTTCAAACCACCCTCGTAGCTTAAAGGTCAAATACCATAAATCCGTCTTCCTGTGCTCATCAAAATCAAATTTACATGTTTAGTAGCACTAGTGTAATCAAAATCGATAAACAAAACTAATATAACATCAAAATTATCGCACATTGATGCCTTAGCTGGACTAACAGATACATACTAGATACTTACTTCACGATCACGCTAACATTCAATAAGCAAATAACAATTTATCTAAACTACAACAATTTATGACATAACAGCGTTCAAACAAAACAAAAAAAACCGATTTATTACACCAACTGTTTGAGAGAACAGAAAGTCACGGACCACTTATAAACTCAAGCAAATACTGGAAAACAAACACCACCCTTCTGCTGCAGGCACAAAATGTGACGACTCATTTCAAATTATAATGATAACCTGGGGAGCTAACGTGCAGGTGTACCCTGCTGCCACACATGCGATATACCTAATTGTTTTAGATTAAAACAAAAAAAAAAATCAACTAATTGGCAAAAAGCTACTCAACCCTAAACTATTGAAAACAAATACAAATGGGAATGTGTGCATTACTTGATTATCCGAATCGATTGTTTGTGATAAGATAAGGCTCTCCTAATCCATGGTATTTGCGTTTGCCATTTTTATGAATCGTATTCATGTGGACTTTACCATGGCACAGGCTATCTTGTGCTTGAAATTCCCTAAAAAAATATATTTACGTCTCGTAACTAGGGTAAAACGTGCTTATCGAGCTTTGTGGGGTGGTAGGCACACGTGTTATCACGATAACATCTCTCGATAATTTTACGTGTTGCATATATTAACATAGCAATTAGCCATAATAACCTTGTACGACATATGGTGAGGGTAGAAACTGGCTAAGTGGTGGTTTATTGCAGGTTACATCGTCTGATATCAAGCTGGAGATAGAGTGGATAATTTGTTCACTTTAATCTGAACACTACCGCTTGCTTATGGGTTTGCTGTCCTTGTATTATAAAAAGTATGAGCAAGATCTAGTCTGAGAAAAGACCCCCAACGTCTAGCAGATGAGACTCAAAACACCATTAAAAATGAACTCTAGTTCAAGTAAGTAGAGCGAACATTTGTTAGGACTGTCTACCGCGCTATGGCCCATAAATTATTCCAGGTTGCTGTTATCAAAACTAACCTTGAGAGTAATGACTGGGGGCGCGATGAAGTAATTTATAATTTTGCATTAACATCGGCCGATTATAAAATTAAAAATCACAAAAACAAATGTATGAATGAATCATGATTATATATGAACCAAGAACATTGGAAAATATAACTTGCACTGCAAGTATTCTATTGTAGGTTACAGTTAATTACACAATCAATTTATTCAATTAAGCTTAATACAAGCATCTATTAGTATCATTCTTCTTACTCCTATTTCGGCGAGGTTATCCAATTAGGGAGCGAGAATCATTCATTTACCAACAAGAAGAGGCTCCAAACTTTAGTGTAGAAGAGCTGATGATGGCCGCTAAAACTATGCAGAACAAAAAAGCCCCCGGCCCCGATGGTATACCTTCGGCTTTGAAGGTAATCGCCCGAAGGTGTCCCCAGCTGTTGCTCAATATGTACAACAGCTGCTTAATGGAAGGCGTATTTCCCAAAAACTGGAAAATTCAGCGTCTGGCATTAATCAGCAAGGAAAAAGGAGACCCGGACACCCCATCAGCGTACACGCCCCTGCGCCTGTTGGACACCACCGGAAAGCTGTTTGAGAAAATGCTGAAACCGCGACCCACTGTGACAGTTCAGAGAGCAAGAGTTCTATCTGAAAGGCAACATGGCTTCAGGAAAAATCACTTTACAATAGGAGCGGTGGAAGAAGTGGTTATAGCTGCTCAGAGAGCTCAGCAGGGAAACCATCACTCCAGAATGATAGTTTTGTTAGCAACGCTGGACGTGAAAAACGCCTTCAATTCTGCCAGATGGACAGACATACTAAACGCTCTAGAAGGCATTTTCAGAGTACCGGAGTATTTACTAGGGATGGTAAAAAATTACCTCAAGGACAGATGGCTCATCTATGACACCAGGGAAGGGCAACGTAGAAGGCAAATTACCGCTGGAGCAGCACAGGGTTCCATCCTGGGACCTGATTTTTTTAAACATCTCTTACGATGAGATTCTACGCATGGAGGTACCCGACGACAGTTTCCTTGTCGGCTACGCGGACGGCATTGCCGTAGTGATTACTGCACGAAGTACAGAGGATGCACAGAGGAGACTAAACCAAGTCATGAGACGGGCCAATTCCCGGACAGAGATAGTCATGCTAACACGAAGACGAATACCTGCTATTTCTGAGTTCCAAGTGAACTCGGAAATAATAACAACAAAGGACGCAGCAAAGTACGTGGGACTGAGACTGAACTCACCATGTGGCAGCACATTAAGGCCGCGGAAGAGAAAGCCGAAAAGGTTACTACATCGTTGAGCAGATTAATGGCGAACGTTGGAGGCCCCACGGCAAGTAACCGAAAACTTCTAATGTCGATCACACATGCCATACTCTTATATGGCAGTGAAATCTGGGCCAATGCGATCAGACAAGAAAATTATCGGAAGCGAATGGCAGCAATACAGAGAAGAGCAGCACTACGGGTAGCAAGCTCATATCGCACGGTGTCAGAGCCTGCAGTCCTCGTAATCGCAGGAGTCACCCCCATTGATCTCTTAGCAGCGGAAAGAATGCATATCCACTAAAATAAAGCTGAACTTGGAAAAGACACAGCGAAAGCTGAGGCTAAAGAGCTCACCAAAGAACGCTGGCAAGAACTCCGAAACCAGAGGTAGATGGACAACAAGATTAATCAACAACGTTGCTGACTGGTGGGAGCGGAGTTATGGTGAAGTAAACTTCTACCTAACTCAGTTTTTTACCGGGCACGGATATTTCAACGCGTACCTGCATAAGATGGGGAAAGTGGGTGATGATTCTCCACATGACACCGTAGAGCACACGATCTTTAGCTGCACCCGCTGGACGGCAGAGAGAAACAGGCTGCAGCTCGAGATAGGCGAAATAAGCCTAGAAAATGTAGTGGAAAAAATGCTATCCAGTAAAGACGAATGGGATAAAATATGCTCCTTTGTCGAGGCAGTATTAAAGGCAAAAAAAGAGAGAGGAAGATCAAATCATACTCTCACAAGATATATAAGCCTGATGAAAACCTCACCTGCAAGAAAGAATAAACCCACAGAAGAAGATAAACATGAAAAAAGCGGTCCCCACAGGGGAAAGAAAACGACACCACTCCGAAGTAATGCATAAGCGGTTCCGGAGTGGATGGTGTCAAGTAGAAAAAAGGGTTAAAGGTGGTTTTTTAGTGAGTACCAAGTCTTACACTATTTAAAACAGAGCGGGACTGTTTTTCGTGAGTAGTAGCGTTTTCCACCACCTTAGGAAAATAACAAATAAATAAATTTCGGCGAGGTTATTTTCTGAAAACAAGCTTATGATCGCTTGTCTTCCTCCCACTTTACTAAATTTCTACTGATCCGTCTGTGGGGTTCGCCTGTTTGACCTCAGAAAATATTGGCAGGCCCGCCGATTTTGGATCACTTCACTGAGGCAAACCAAATTCTGGTGTCGTTGCATTTGTGTGATTCTGGTGTTTATAGGCCTGCCTCGCGATGTCTTTGGAACGTGCATTGATATTGCCCTTTTAACAGAGTTCAAATAAACTCTTCTTTGAACGTGGCAATACCAACTGAGCCGGTCGCGCTCTATCTTTTGTACGATGGTTTCCTTGACGTGAAAGCTTCCACGGATTTTCGAACTTCTTATTCGATCAAGCTTTGACACTCCTGCTGTCATGCGAAGCATCTTCATCTCAGCTGCCGTTAATTTACTCTCATACCTTTTGTACATCGTCCAACATTGTGAACCGTATGTGAGCGCTGGACGCACAACTGCGGTGTAGAGCCTTCCTTTCAACTTAGGGGTATTTTTCTGTCACAGAAGATAGCGGACTTTTTTCGCCATTTGATCCGAACTACGCTTAGGCGATGATTGATGTCAGGTTGCTTTGATATTGATCATAGATCGGAGATATTTGAACTTTTCGCACTTGGGAAGCACTGTTCCATTCAAATAAATGTCTGGAATAGGCATGAGTGGATCAGACAACGGGCAGCACAAGTACTTTGTCTTTTTTGAACTAATGCGATACCCATTTCCCTCAAAAACGTCCACCCACACATCAAGTGGTCGTTGCATGGATGTAGAATCCTCACTTACGATGGCTCCTTCGCCAGCAAAGAATAATTTATGTACCTTGGGTCCGTCACTTCACCATTAAGCAGATAGTCAAGGACTGCAATAAAGAGCAAATGACTTAAGACGCTTCCCTGGTGCATTCCGACTTTGATTAGGAACTCATCGTTTACTCCACTCGGGCATCTTCCTCTTGTCTTTGCTCTTTCGTACATGTCCATGATTATCTGTACATAGGTTTCTGGAACCTCTCGATGTCTTTGCGTCACCCATATCAGATCTCGTTGCTATCTGTCGAATGCGTTTTCAAAGTCAACCAATACAATACGCAAATCCTTTAAGGAATCACTGTGTTTCTCCATTATGATGCTTATATTGTACTTTAGATTGCATCTGTGGTTGATTTACCCGCGGCAAACCCGCACTGATCACCAGAAAGCTGTATTATTTTTCGCAGCCGGCCACTTAATACCCGCTCAACGATCTTCATGGTGTGTGACATCATTGATCGAACAATAGTTACCACAGTTTCGCGTAACACACTTCCCTTTGTACACAGGGAGAAGATAAAAATACAAATATTTGGCGCAACAGCTCTTTAAAGTGCCAGGGCCTAGCTTCTCGCAACCACTCATGTTGTGTGCGTTATATTTTTCACACGAATGGAAAGGTCCTACAGTTTAATGCCGAATCCGAACGGCGATTTGAGAAGCTTTTTCGTGACAACAATACTCTTGGATGTTTGTCAGACGCTCGCGAGTGGTGGGACCGTGAAAAAACTTTTGGTGTTTTCTGGGAGAAGATAGCTTTCCCTTCATTGATTTGGTATTAGATTACCTCTCATAAATTTGGAGATGCGAATTCTGAGCCATCTGAATGCGATGCCTCCCATCTTTTTCCAGAACTCAGAGGGCATCTCGTCTGGCCCAACCGCTTTTAATTTTTTTTGAGTATTTGCCCGCCTCACTAATTTCTTCGACTGTAATGTCGGGTATTTCTTCACAGTTAGGGTTGACTCTTGGAAAGTATAGCCAGGGAAACTGTTCATTCAAAAGACTTTTACAATACTGTCGCTGCCTCTGCAAAATTTTGTCTCCATCCACAAAATGTTGGCCATGAGTAGTGTTAATGAGCATTCCTCCTTCTCTGTGTGGCTTTGAAGAGGGTTTTGAAGATGGCTGCGCTCGTTGCAGCTTCTGGATAGCCTGATTTGCATCAGCAACCGGGGAAGATATTTTCTCCAGCTCCCGATACATACCCTCCGTACTCTCTGCTGGAAGCTTGGCGCACTTCTACTTCGCTCTTTTCTTGCTACATCTGTATTCCACTTTGAGGCGAGCTTTTTCGTTTCTATTTTTAGAGGGGCATTTTGACCAAGCTTTGAAAGCCGCTTTCTTCTTATTTATCACATTTTTAGCTTCATCACTCCACCACCATGCTTCTTTAGCGTGTCGGTGATGGCCTTTTGGAGCTCCTAGCAGTGATTTGGAATTCTTTAAGCAAGTTCGCTGTAGGGAATCCCACATATTTTGTGCTCTGCACTCTTCTTAGCTCCGTTGATGGTGTGAGAGAAGTGATTTTTCATCGCGAAAACAAAAACCTCGCCTTTTTCTTTGACCCAATTGTACCACTTGATTTTCTCAGAGACCCTCGTTCATCTATTAATATTATTATTTTCTTTATTGTTAAGTTCCTTTTTTTTAAGAAGATATGAATACCCTTAAAATGTTTGAGGTTCAATGTTCGAATCCTAGAAAACACCAACAAGTTTTTTCACGGTCCCACCTCTCGCGAACGTTGGACAAACATCCGAAAGTATTGCTCTCACGAAAAAACTTCTCAAAAACAAAATAAAATTGCCTTCGGATACGGCACAAAACTGTATGTCCCTTCCATTCGTGCGAAGAAATGAAAGCACACAACATGTGTGGTTGCGAGAAACATGTATGTATGTAAGTAAGATTCTTAGTCCTCTTTTAACACGTTCGCGGACAGAGCGGCATATGCCGCTTAATTTTGTGGGGTTTGTTATGACACAACAACAACAACTGTCCGCGAACGAGTTAAGTTAAACACAAACTCAACTTTATAATATTGTAAGGTGCCTTTCACTTCAAATAGGAATTAACGCCATAATCCACTTATGGCTTTAATTCACTTTCAAATGAGAACTGAAGCCATCACTTAATGTGAACTAACGCCATATGGTGTTAATTCACATTCAAATATGAACTAACGCCATAAAATGTTTTTGAGCTCTGAAGCACAGCCAGTGCAATGCAACAGTTATGATAAAACTTTATCAGTCCAATGTCACACCACGATCGGCTCACGTTTAGTCCACAATGGACTTTTGACCCACCTGGGCCAACACAGCACAACATTTAGGGCCATAGTTCCACAATCTTAAAGAAGAAGAAGGCCATAAGTTGAAAACTATCCTTATGACTTATATGGCGCAGGGACATAAGTCCCAGGGACATAAGCCCTAAATTTTTCTTTTGGGACTTATGTCCCACCCCATCGAGACATTAAGTCCAACATTTTTTTTAGGAAAATGGGACATAAGTCCCAAATTTTCGGAGAGTTAATATCTATTAAAAAAACTGTGGATTTCCATTAGGCGCCGTATTTTAATGAATATAATATGAGCGCAGAGATATATGTGAAGATTTTTTTTTGTCGAAGATGACGCATACATAAGTCCACATTGCATAAACAGTGCAATGTGAACTTGGTACACACTCGAAAATATGAAGAGGGAAGTAACCTACAATAACTAATAATGTATGTTTCTTAGTACATAATATGTATATCGACATATGTAGATGCATACATAGGTATATACATTTTACGGCGTATAAACAGTGAGGTAGGTATGGGGGGCATGCTGCCCCCCTGCAACCCCCCTGCCGGGGTCGCTGTTGGATTTGAGGTGGGTGCGAGGTTGGGTGAGAAACGTGAATATAAAGGAAGTTTACATACACCCATCCTCGCACCCACCTCAAATCCAACAGTGAGCCCGGCAGGGGGGTTGCAGGGGGCAGCATGCCCCCCCATACCTACCTCACTGTTTATACGCCGTAAAATGTATATACCTATATATGCATCTATGTCGATATACATATGTATTAAGAAACATACATTATTAGTTATTGTAGGTTACTCTCCTCTTCATGTTTTCAAGTGTGTACCAAGTTCCCATAAGAAAGTGAAGTTCATCCCCATCTTTATAGGTGAGAAATAAGTTCATATGACTTTAATTCACATTCAAATGAAAACTTAGGCCACTTTCTAAAACGAACTAACACCATATGACTTTAGTTCTCATTTGAAAGTGAAATAAAGCCATAAGTGGATTATGGCGTTAATTCGCACTTGAAAGTGAATTAACGCCATTATGGCGTTAGTTCATATGGCCTTAGTTCACGGCACCATATTGTAACTCTGTATTTCATTAATAAGTTTCGCACACGCGATGTTGTGGTCGTTCGTTTTCCGATCTTTGTTCCAGTTTTTTTTTTTTTTTTCGTCGCTCGTTAGTATTATACGAGGGCAATGTAAAAAGTTCTCGGCCTGACAATGAAAGACTGTGATTTTCAGTTAAAAAATGATTTCATTTTTCTACATCATCTCCCTTGACTTCAACACACTTAGTCCAGCGTTTCTCCAACATCAGTATTCTTTCTTGGAAGTGAGAGTCTGGAAGGCTGTGAAAATATTCATTAACGGGCCTCTCAACTTCTGCATTGGATGCGAAGCGCTTCCCAGAAACAAATTTCTTCAAGTTTGGGAACAGATGGAAGTCTGAGGGTGCCAAATCAGGTGAATAAGGGGGATGGCCGGGCAAATCGTACCCCAAATCCCGTAGTTTTTCCATCGCCAATGCACTCTTGTGTACAGGTGCATTGTCCTGGTGAAAGATGATTTTTTTCGTCTTCAAGCCAGGCCTCTCTCGCGAATTTTAGCATCCGGCTGGTCAAGAAGGTTGGAGTAATATTCGCCTGTAATTTTTCTGCCTTTCTCAAGGTAATCGATTAACAGGATCCCTTTCGCATTCCGAAACACACTGGCCATGACCTTTCCGGCAGATGCGATCGACTTCGCTTTCTTTGGCGCTGAACCACCGGTTTCCACCCACTGCTTCGACTGCTGTTTCGTTTCTGGCGTGTAGTGGTGGACCCATGTCTCATCCATGGTGACAAATCGCCGCACAAACCGGTCGGATCCCTATTGAATCGGTCCAAAGATTGCCGCGAAAATCGTTCGCGCATTTGCTTTTGATCGGGATTCAGCAAATGCGGCACCCATCTTGCGCAGAGCCTTCGCATCCCTAAGTTTTTGTGCAATATGTTTCGCACCCTCTCTTTCGATATACACACAGCCTCAGCTATCTCACACTCCAACACGATATCATGCACTTTTCGATGGTTTCGGGTCATCTTCGTGGGACGTGCGACCACGTTTAAATTCAGCTGCCCACTTTTTAATGGTTGATATGGAAGGAGCAGAGTCCCCGTAAGCTTTTGTCAACTTTGGATGAATTTCCTTAGGGGTTAACCCATCCAAAACGAAGAATTTTATGACCGCACGATTTTCAAGTTTATCCATTTTAACGAAAAACACACAAGATGTCTACTGCAAAAATTCGTGTAAACAAACTACATGAGAGAACAAGTCAAAACTTGTCTTACGAACTAATGAGAAGTGCACCCAGGCAGGAAACATACATTTTTGCTGATTGGAACGCTATCTCTGCGTCAGGCCGAGAACTTTTCACCTTGCCCTCGTACATGTGTGTGTTGTTTCGTTTGGTCTATAGTTCGATCGTCTGGCGGAATATGGTTGTTTGTGTATTTAGGTTTGTGTAGGTCTGGTCAGGCTCAATCCCACATATAGGTAAAATGTTTCACACAGTGCCGACTTTGAAAAGGATAGAGAGAATGATTGGTATAGTGGTTTGAAACTCAGATGTTATGTTTTAGAGGTGGCTTCCAGATAACTGGTGAGATTTTTGTTATTTTTGTCTTTACTTCTGATTCACAGTATTTTTTTCCCGACCACCTCATGTCATCCGCATATCAATCATCCAACAGAGCGAACAATTTGTCCAATTTTTAGTGCTATGCTGCTCCGACTAACTCTATATATTTCATGAGAAATAAATAAATGCTTTCTGACAATTCAATTTCAATTGTACTCACCTCTGTAAGAGTTCATCTTCTCTTACCGGTGTTTGCAGAAATCCGAGACTTTGAGCTCGTGTAATTGTAGCGGTGTATAACTTTCGTAATTCGGAAGATAAGACACCAGGATGTGAACCATGAACCATTTGGGGGGCAATCAATGACGTTACCACTACACCATTGTCATTGCCACCCCCATAAAAAAAAAGTAAGAACAATCAAACAACGATTTGAGTCTACAATGTTACGACTGTTGGAGTACTTCATAATATTGGATCATTGCAAAAGTTCGTGCCCGATCTTCATAGGTGGCGGAACTTTGTGGTATGACGCAACCATTGTTTGTTTTATGGACTTGCTGTATACCAATGGATAGGTCGTGGCATCAGAAGTTATTTTCTCGCTAGACCCCGTTAAGTCAAATTGTGTGTAAAAAAATTCTAAAATGGAGAACGAAAAGTTACACCTTCGCCAAGTAATGCTGTACGAGTTTCGAAAAGGAGTGTGTTGGAACTGCAACAAAAAACATTCAGAGCGCTAATTCGGATCGTGCTCCTGCTCCTGCTAGGACCGGTAAAAAAAGGTTTGGTATTGTAGATTTTGGTGATATGACCTTGAACGATCAACCCCGTTCTGGACGGCCTTCCGCAATTGATGACATTTTGCGAACCTTAGTAAAAAATAACCCGAAGATTTCAACTGAGCAGATTGCTAAGAGGCGAGAGTACGCCTTGAGCAACTCCTTGTTTCACCTTTCTGTGTCGTGAGCTATTGTTTTGAAATTCTACAAATGAAAGGAACCTCGGTCATCGTTGGCGGCTCTGAAGTAGGTTTCAGTTTTTTGCGTCGAAAGGTAAGAATCTTTTAAAGACGAAACTGAGCCCGTACTCAGTGATAGTGTCGGAATTCCACCCACTAAACCCACCTCCTCTTCTACTCCTGGTCATCGCGGCACTGTATTTCATCACGAGGGGGGACTCTAGCCATAGGCACTCGGCTCTTCCGGCCTAACAGCCTCCTGCACTGCGTTTCATTGTCACTCCTGTCTCCGTTGCTTCTTCATAATGGTTACTAGAGTCGCTATCTGCTTCCCAGGCATCTTCCCTGCTAATCATCTGCCTGGTGATGTTGTCTGGGGTTATGTCCACACCCAGTTTGTTCACCGGCAGGTGTCGTTCTTCATAGTATCGTGAACATGATGTGTTCCGCATCCTCGAATGCTTCCGTGCATGTTGGGCAATAGGGGTTGTCGTCTAGTCCAAGCCTGTGGATGTAGGCTCTGAAGCAACCATGGACAGGAAGCATCTCTTTCCCTTTATCAGAGTGATCCCATCTCTCCTGCCATTCATTCAGACTTGTCCTTGGTGGTGCCTCAGTGTTACTTCGTCGCAGTTGGTGCCACTATCCGGCTGGCACGGTATTTCCATTGGGCCTCTTTAGCCAGAAGGCCTATTGGTACCATGCAAGCCAATGCTCATGCCGCATCGTAGGGGGTTGTTCGGAAGGCGCTGCATACTCTCAACGCATTGATTCTGTAAGCTGTCTCCGTCTTCCTTCTGTATGACTTCGTCTTCGTGGCGCAAGCCTTTATTTAGGAGCCGTAGAGCATTATGCCGCATTTCTTCCTAAGAGCAGTATCCTCTTATGCTTCCGCCGATATTTGGCATGATCGTTGCCAGGGCAGCCATTACCTTTGCTGCCTTCTCTGCTGCATAGTTACCCTTGTTGCTGAAAAGTTACCCTTGCATCTATAGTAATGCCAAGGTACTTCAGCTCTGGTTTGGAAACTACATAGTGATCGCCTATTGTTATTCTTATAGTTCCCATGAGTCGCTTGCTGTTTATGAGTACTACTTCTGTCTTTTCCTCGGCAAGTTGTTGGTCCATGCCTAATAGCCAGTCCTGAACCATCCCATAGCTTCATTGCAGTCATACTCCAATTCCTCAAAGACTTTGCTTACTACAACGATTACTACGTCGTTGGCGAAGTCTATTATTTTTGAAGACCTCGGGATTCTAAGTCTGAACATGTCATCGTACATTAGGTTCCACAGTAGCGGACCAATTACGGAGCCTTGGGGTACACCGCCTGTGATGTTATACTGCCTCGTTCCATCGTCGGTATCGTAGTGCAGTATCTTATTTCTGAAATAGTCCGTCATCATCTTCTGCAGGTAGTCTGGTACTCTTTGCGGTAAGCGCCCACAGGATTTTTCTCCAGTTTGTGGTGTTGAAGGCGTTCTTCATATCCAGCGTGATGATTGCGTAGTACTGTTTACTTCCGTCTTTCCATCGTCTTCCTTCGATGGCGTCGACGGTAGAACGTGCTTTACGGAACCCATACTGGCGCCTCCTCTCCAACTTATGACGCGCTGCAGTAATTTCCCCACGGTGTCTAACATGCATAGAGACCTGTACGATGAGGGATCCTGCGGTGGTTTATTACCTTTTGGTAGGATGACCAGTCTTTGTTTCTTCCACTGGTCGGGGAATACTCCTCCTTGAGGCAAGCGAAAAGATTTATCAGAGAACGGGTCAGCAACCTACAGACATCACCATACGAAGGAGGAAGAGACAGAGGATCGGTAACACCTTACGACGCGAGGACAACTTTATGACTAAATAAGCCATGCAGTGGAATTTACTCACCCAGTCAAGCAGAAGAGCAGGTCGCCCTGCTTGCACATGCAGCCCAGAAGAGCGGACCGCCCTAAGGAAATGCAGCGCAGAAGAATGGAGAACCAATGGAGATCTTTCAGTATGAGCTGGAGATAACTCAAGTACATTGCAGAACTCTAAGTAAGATAGTGCGTAGGCATTGTTGACGGCCTTTGACCATCGTGGGGTGAAGGGATTTATGTAAGTTCAACGAGGAAGTAATGCGAACACTGGGTTACGAGCTTGGTTGTTGCGTAGCTGACCTAAACCACGTTATAACGAATGACATGAAATTATCACCTAATTACCCATACTCTGCACTGCAATGGTATACAATGACCTCATACTCTAGTGTATTTCATTGACCATCTTCGATCAGAATGAACGAAGTCTCACTAGAATGGCATTGCTTGGAGCGACGCACAATGACGTATGGTCAAGATATAGGTCCAACAAGAGGTCAAATTCATAGTTGCTGTGTTGCTCCATGTACTGACGTATACTACTTTATCTAAAACAATTACTCGCGCCGTCTCTTTATATAAATCAAGTCAACTCCAAGTCCATAAACGACTTAAGCCCCTAATACCTCCTCCCGTAACCGGTATAAGCCATTTATGCCAAATGCAAACATCATCTCAGCTATTAGCAAACGAAAGCAACAAAAACTGGTCCCAGACAGTTCACATGCAGTCAAGGTGTCGCTTTTAATTGCACTTTTCAGCTGAAAATTGTGAAATTATTCATCTGACGACCGCCCGCCACTAACCCATTGGACTTGCCCTGCAAACGAATCGGCTTATCTCTACGCAGTAGCCGACGACATAAATGGAGCAGCGCCAAATATAGCCACCAGAGATAATAAAAAAAAATTTAAAAAAATATTATGAGCCCCGACAATGAGTAACGCAACAATGAACAGCAAAACTCCTCCGAAGCGGAACTGGGTGCATAGCTCGGGTCGGTCCACTGGTCAGCCGCTGGCTCGCTGTAGAGTTGGAACTTGTACTTACCTAATCAACTGCGCTATGATACTCCAAATATCGACGCGATAATCAGCATTGAGTGTCCACAAACTGATTAGGAGGCGAATGCTCTCGAGTGCTGATGGGTTTTTCCTTCGTTTTCGCCGAACTTCGACGGGAAAAAGCACAGAAATCACGGCTCCTTGGACTGGATTCAATAGCCACACATACTCTCTTGGTTCATTCACTTTCGAAATTGTTAATTATTCGAGAATAATAGACGAAAACTTTTGAAATACTGACTCAAGCGGATAAAACGAACTCGACGAACGAAAATTGCGAGAAACTCAGAGACTGTTTTGGTTCGGAGTTTGACAGAAGCAATTTTTTTTTCTTTTCATTGTCAACAGTTGTCAGCTGTTAGCTGTGTGTACTGCTCGCTCTAGTCGGTGGTGTCGGTGGAGGATGATGTAGTTCTCTCTTTCTCTTGGTGTACTAGTGGGCGCTGAGCGGCGCTGGTGGTCATTCGCACAGGGTGCTTTGAGAGGAATTATATGTTCCTTGCTAATTGGTATTTTGTGCGGGGTGGTTCTTTCATTCATGCACTCTTGATTTTTTAATACAAATTTTCAACTAAGTGAATTATTTATTTAACATACAGGCATTCGGATAAATATTTGCACAGAACTGCAAATAAGATGTTCTGGCAGACCGTCCGCTGACTCAGAGGAAAAAAGTTGAATATCGTTGAAGGAGTCAAATCCAAAATCGGTACACTTCTTTCCAGTGAGGAGGATATCTTACGCAGATGGAGCGAGCACTTTTCAGAATTGCTCAATCCCGAACAGGGCACCCAAGATGACAGACCTATGATCGAGAGTAAGGCGGAAAGCAGTCCTATAGAGGAAGTAACTTTGGTGATTAAAGTGCTAAAAGTTGGCAAATCTGCTCGTGTGTGAATGGAATCCACAAGAAATGCTCAGTGCTTTAGGTAAAGAGGGAGTGCAATGGCTTTCGCGTGTCATTAAAGTGGCCTGGGAATGCGGTGAAACACCTGGTGATTGCCAAATGGGGGTGATAGTTCCTCTTTTAAAAAAAGGGGACAAAAGAAATTGCGCCAACTACAGGGGTATATCTCTTTTAAGTCTCGCTGTAAAAGTCTTCGCTAAGGTTCTAGAAACCCGTTCCCTAGAGCTGTCGTTGAGGACAGTTAGGGGTATGAGCAGTGCGGTCTTCGTCCCAATAGAAGCACAACCGACCAGTTGTTCACTCTCCGAATGGTTCTGAGAAGGCCTGGGAGTATGCTAAACCTGCCTACACCTGTTTTGTGGATTTGGAGAAAGCATATGATAGGGTTCCTCAAGGTAAAGTCTGGAGTTGATGGTTCCCTGTTAAGGGCGATTCAGACTTAATATACAATCTGTAGAAGCTGTGTTCGGATAAACGGTGTTAAATAGATTCCTTTGACTGTGGGCGTTGGACTCCGCCAACGGTGCGCTATGTTCGCCCCCCTCTTCATTGTATACATGGATTAGATGTTGCAGCGCAGTCGTGGTGGGGAATGTTTCAAAATATGAGACTTAAGCATTAGTCATCTGTCCTTTGCGGATGATTTAGTTATCCATGCATCCTCGCAAACCGAACTTCAGCGCGCACTCGAAAGGCTTGTAGCCGTTTGTGATGATGCTGTAATGAGGATCAACGTGAACAAATCGGAAGTTTCCAAAAAAAACCCATTCAGTGCACTCTGCATGTTAGTGGAGTCGCACTGAAGCAGGTGGATAAGTACTTCGGGGTCTTATTCACGAGTGATGGGAAGAGCAATGCTGAGTTATCCTATAGAATTAGTCAGGTTGAATCAATTTTGAGAGAGCTTGGTCAATCTATTATAAGGAATGCCGAACTTACTGTTGTGTTCAACCTAAGGTAGTGGTTCTTAATTCAGTATATGTCCCAACTCTCACATATGGTCATGAAATTTGGGTAGTGACAGAAATAATAAGATCGCGGATACAAGCTGCGAAAATGAAGTTCCTTCGCGGTGTTGCTGGAATAACTCGTAGGGATCGAGTGCGCAATACCAGAGTACGTGAGGGAATCAATGTTGAGCAGCTACTTCTCCGAACGGAACGATCTACGCTTCGATGCTTTCGTCACGTAGTGCATATGCCCCCAGACCGGCTTGCCGTGCCATCGGGTAGGCGACCCCTCGGTAGGCCTAGAAGTAGATGGGGTGATCAAGTCCGACATCTCTCCTGGAGCCGTCTAGAGATTCCCCCTCCCTGATGAGTTGGAGCCAATGGCGGAGGATCGAGCGGGATGGAGATTTCAACTGAGCATCCTACCCCCGTGTATAGGTATGTCCAGTACCTATACACAAGAGAACTGCAGCAAGTAGCTCGTTTTATGAGCCACTCGAAACATTCATTGCCTTCTAAATATTCACACACATGCACATTCATTACATGAAGTGATTAGGTATCCTCCCACTTTATTGCCTCTCATATAATGAATCTGAAATAAGCTCATATTGTTTTGAATAGGGCAATGCATGTTTCGAGTGGCTCATGTGATCTTCAATGTACGAATTTGCAATGCTCCTCACTGGCCTGTGTGAGGAATTCAGGCCGGTGAATATGCCACCTTTATATGGAAAGCTATTCGAAAAACTTGTGGAGAAGCAGTTTAGGAGCTACATGGAGGAAAATAATTATATTATACAGCAACAGCGCAACAGCTCTTTAAGTGCCAGGGCCTAGCTTTTTGCAACCACTTGGTGTTTTCTGGGAATCAAACTTGGAACCTCACGCGCAGTGGCCCGGCACACTAACCACTTACGGCACGGCGCCCACCATTCGGGATTTAGAAAAGGATATTTATGCGAGACGTCTTTAAATTGGCTGGTAGAAAATTGGAAAAGCCAAAATGGACGAACGGAAAGTAATTGTATTTAGCAGTGTTTCTCGATTTCAAAAGAGCTTTTGAGACGGTGGACAGCGAAATTCTAATAAAAAAAAAAACTATTAGGTACGGAGTCAATGGCAGTGAACTTAAAGGGTTTGAGTAATATCTAAACGGCCGCACTCAACGCACATTGGTAAATGATAGTATCGCGGATCCAATCGAAATAAAATTTGGAATACTCCAGGGTTCAGTATTGGTTGTATTTCTATTTTTACTATATATTGTAATATTCTAGCTGAGGATCGAACAAATGAAACTGTCTTTTGTGTTTTTCAACTGTTTATTTCTCAACAATTACCAGCTTCACTTTAACACAATATTCAAATTAATTTATCATTTATTTATTTCAAATTAAACTGCCTCTACCAATTTACTTTCAATCACAATGTTGTTTATTTTCACCACTGTCTGAATCTCTCTTTTTGATCGCTGTTTTCACCTTTTTCAACCTTTTCGATTCTGGTTGTGGTCGGTGTATTTATACCTGAGATTCTAGAACATGCTGGATGTCACTGGGGATGAATTGATAACTGTGCTGAAGGTGCAATATGGAGTGAACCGATTGGCACGCTGGCAGCTTTGGCGAATAGGTGGCGCTTTTTCAGTTCATTTGGTACACAAACCATGCAGTGCGGTGGTATTTTTTGTCGTTGCTACAATATAAATGATATTAACTCCGTAGTGAAATATAGCAAATTGTGTATGTTTGCGGACGATGCGCTCCTATTTGTCAGTCGAATGCATCCAAAAAATAAACGAGGACCTGAAATCGGTGAGCAAGTGGCTAAAAGTGAATAAATTCACACAATATCACAGAAAAGATCTTGTATGCAATGTTGAGGAGGCTGATGCTTCTATAATTGGTGCAGTTGAGCGGGGCCCCTTTCTTTTAAATCGAACAAACGATGCCGAGATCGTCTGACCAAATCTAATGCGGCGTACACACTCGCGCAAATTTGCGAGCAAGTGCGTGGCTGTTTCCTTCATTCACATTAACATTTGTCTTGGTACAACAAAACATTTGACGCGGGCCATAGCAAAATACAAATACAAATATTTGGCGCAACAGCTCTTTAAAGTGCCAGGGCCTAGCTTCTCGCAACCACTCATGTTGTGTGCGTTATATTTTTCACACGCGATTTGAGAAGCTTTTTCGTGACAGCAGTACTCTCGGATGTTTGTCAGACGCTCGCGAGAGGTGGGACCGTGAAAAAACTTTTTGGTGTTTTCTGGGATTCGAACATGGAACCTCATGCGTAGTGATCCAACACACTAACCACTTACACCACGGCGCCCACCGGGCCATAGCGTCTGCTTTTATTTTTATGACTGTCTCGTTATAGATCCTCACAAATAATGAAGCACGGCACGAAAAAGTTCCAGGAACAATGTACGGAAGTTTTACCAAAAGGTAAAAAGAACGTGTCAGAGAAGCAATACCCGTACAGAAACCTGTAAAGATGAAAATGGAAACCTCGTAGTAGAATCACAGTCGGTGCTAAGAATATGGAAAAACTACTTCTGCAGACTGTATAACGGCGACGAAGACCAACATCCCGCTGTCAGGCAGAATGAACCATTCAACATAGACGATGATAGTGAAAATTTCCGTCCACCTGGCCAATTATAGAGGCATCAGTCTCCGCAACATCCCATATAAGATCTTTTCTGCGATATTGTATGAACGACTGAAACCTTTTATCAACAGCCTGATTGGACCCTATCAGTGCGGTTTCAGGCCAGGAAAGTCCACCATCGATGAAATCTTCACACTTCGGCAGATCCTCGAGAAAACCCAAGAAGTCCAAATCGATACTCACCATCTCTTTATCGACTTCAAGGCCGCTTATGACAGCATCTATAGAGAAGAGCTTTATAGAGCCATGTCCGTCTCTGCAGGATGACGATGGAGAACGCTCGCTGCTCCATCAAATTCGGTAATGACCTCACCGAGACCTTTGATGTCAAAAAAGGTTTTAGGCAAGGCAACACGCTGTCATGTGACTTCTTTAATATTGTACTTGAACGGATTGTGCGGAACTCACAACCCAACACCGGAGGCACAATCTATTACAAGTCGGTACAACTGCTTGCATACGCCGACGATATAGACATTAACGGAAGAAATCAGCGGGCTGTCACTGGTGCGTTTGCAAGAATTGAGGTGGAAGCGGCCAAAATAGGTTTATCGATAAACGAGAGAAAAATCAAGTATATGCTGTCAACAAGAAGGGAAACCGAACACCGACGAATTGGACAAAACGTCACAGTGGGCAGCTATAACTTCGAGGTAGTAAGGGACTTTGTCTACCTTGGCTCTGCTATCAACTCTGAGAACAACATCAGCGCAGAAATCAATCGAAGAATAACTCTTGCCAATCGCTGTTTATAAGGCAATTCAACAGTAAAGCCCTATCTCCAACAACTAAGGAGACTCTATATAAGACCTTGATCATCCCAGTCCTGCTTTACGGTGCTGAAACATCGACTTTATTAAAAGAGGATGAAGATATCCTTGGTCACTTCGAGAGAAAAACTCTTCGTAAGATTTTCGGTCCCGTTTGCGTTGACGGGTCTTGGAGGAGAAGATTCAATCACGAAATATACGAGCTGTACAGCGACATCGACTTAGTCAAAAAACTGCGTATTGGACGTCTGAGATAGCTAGGACATGTAGAGCGAATGGACACCAATGCTCCGGCCCGCAGAGTCTTCGAATCTAACCCCGAGGGACGACGCACTAGAGGAAATCATCGCCGTAGGTGTCGCGCACAAGTTCAAGGGGACCTCGACCAACTTAGAGTGCGCAACTGGAGGCAATTAACTAAAGACCGAACTAAATGGAGAGGCATGTTGGTTGAGGCCCAGGTTCACCCCGAACTGTAGCGCCACCTGAGTAAGCAAGTAAGTCACGAAAATGCATCCACACTCTCGCACTTGCCTTCGAATTTGCTAAAAAGATCAATCATCAGTAGATCGCTCTTCTTCTTGTGCCAAGTCAAAAGACCGAACGTGTCGTCGGTTTGCCATCAAAACACACACGTTTGCTAGCGAGCATACAAATTCGCCTGCAGGTACAGGGTAGGCCAAAAGTCTCTTTCCTATCTAAAAAATGAATAACTCTTTTATTTATAGATATTTTTGAGTAATTTTTTTTTTGTTGCATACATAAGACTTGGGAAACATGGAGCACTACACGATCGCACAGCGAATACAAATCGTCGTATTATTTTTGGAAAACAGTCGGTCAATAATTTACACTCAACGTGCCTACCGGCAATTTTATGGAGTTCAAAATGCTCCAACAGCTCCCACTATTCGTGCAATAATGGCCAAATGTATCGGTAGACTTCGTTATGGACGATCGATCGAAAACATTTAGGTCGTTAGTGAAAGTGTTGCAGCCAATCCTGAAACATCGACACGACAACGTTCAACACAGTTAGGCATATCGCGTGGCGCGATTCGTCGGATTTTGAGGAAAGATCTGCACCTATAGCCTTACAAAATCCAGTTGGTCCAACAACTCAATCCTGGTGACCCAGAAAAACATTTGGAGTACCGCAGAACTGTCCTTAACATCGCCGAAAATGACCAAGAATTTTTAGGAAATTTTATAATGAGCGACGAGGCACATTTTCATCTGAGTGGATTTGTAAACAAGCAAAATTGCAGATTTTGGGGCACACAAAATCCCAAAAATTTCCATCAACGTCCCTTATACTCACTTCGTGCAACTGTTTGATGTGGAATAAGCTCGCGTAAGATTTATGGGCTATATTTCTTTGAAAATGATGCGGGTGCAAGCGTTACAGTTAATGGGCATCGCTACAGAACAATGCTTCAGGACTTCTTTTTTCCACTCATGCAAGCTGACAACAATGTTGAGCTCATGTGGTTTCAGCAAGACGGAGCTACCGCTCACACCGCTCGTGAGACAATGAACTTATTTGATTGTGTTACAACGAAGTTCAAATTCGTAATATTATAACTTTAGGAAACAAGAAAAGATTTGCAGTGACATCTATGGGAACGAATATTGAAACTATTTAAATGCTACCAGTTTTTTTACAGCCAGTACACTTGAACAAACACAGATGGCGCAAGTTTCTATGGCGGATATCTATGAGGGCATATATTTTGTTTCTGTTTAATACCACACTGCTTGAGATGTTGGAACATGCGTGAAATTGGGCACTAGCAGTCCATATATAATACGTCAATCGGTCCAGCAGTCTTGTTTGAGAGAAACAGTGATTGACAAAAGTAATTCTTTGATCTCCGCACTGATGTCATTGTCGGAGTTTACCTAATTCTGCCAACACTTTTGCATGCTAGGCTTTGGAATGCGGTAGCTGATGTTGTCAACGTTCCAGGACTCTGGTGGTAACTCAAATGGCGCCAAACTGTTTGACACAATCACTTTGCATCCGATTACACTGTTTGACAAATGATAAAACTCTCGGTTGCTATCAAACGTTGTCAAACGGTTGAAAAGCAAAAGTTGGATACAAAAGACTTGACGATTACACTGTGTGACATCGTTTGATATTGAAAAGTGTTAAGCATTTCACAAATTGTGAAACAGTAGAATCGTAGCTTTAGTGTGTCCTACTTTTTTAGCTCCTCATCACTCAACTTCAAAGCAACTGTAAATATGTAACCAACTCCTAGCGACCACTATCCATCCCAGCAGATTAACTGGCATCATCCACCGTCGCATTCTTGCTAACAACCACCGTGTTTTCGTCTGCACTAGTCAATCCAATTAAAGCCGTCATTTAGCAAATGTCACAAACGACTGACGGATTTGCCTTAAGATCAAATGCCCAAAAGCGATCGAAATAAACTCCCCGCCCAGCCTTATGTGGTGTAGAACCTCAAGAATTTCCAGTTTCGGTATCGTTTGGTCTCCTTTTTCCAGTTGTGCGGAAACCTTTCAGAAGGAAATTGAAAATTTGTCATCGACAATGGTTTTCTTCACCCGGAACAACCTTACATTTCCTCTTTGTCGCCCCATTTCTCATAGAAATCGACAACGGACAGCGCTAAACAAAACTGGGCCCTAAGGCACCCGGTCCGGTTAGATAGGGAGAGTCACCGAGAACCCCATGTCCCAACCGTCTATCATCCATCAAACTAGGCAACAACACACATAACCAGAACAACGTCTGGACAATCGGCATAATTGTTTCACCAGAGTTGAATGCAAGTTGATTCGTTTTCAGAGTTCCTCGTTTGTTGGGGATTAAGGCCCCCGTTGCACTATTTCTACTCTCTCTCCCTTGGCTGGGTTTTAGAATGCTTTTCCTTTTCGTTTTTTTGTTCATTTTATGGATCAACTATTGAGGTTAGATAACCCGCTTAACACTACAATTAAAAGGATTTGAAGGAAGACGGAGATGGTTTTGGGTGCCGCATAGTGTTTTTGTGGCACTAGGGTAAACATGACGTGATGTTCCTGAATGGTCTTTTGTTCCACACGGAACTATGTCAAAGTGACAGTTTGGGGGTTGGGGTTTTTTCTTTTGCCCCTCTTTTTTGGGGTAGAGTGGCAATGGTCGATGGTGGTGGCTTTGGTTGAACATTGACCTTTAGGGGTTTGTTCAAATTGAGGATGGTCTAGGTGTAGTTTGCTGCAAATGACAGTGACCGTTCCTTGTAGAGATGGGAGATAACACGTGTGACGTTGCTGATGGGATTCAATTGGAATTGATGTTTTGCGGCAGTTTTTAAAGAAATCAATGAAATAATGTTCATTTGGACATTTAGGACTTCTTCTGCATTCAAGGCTCTCAACGCCACCTACAGTGATTCACCTTTAAAATGTACAGCCCCCTAAGTCGTGTTAAATTGAAATTTGTTATCCGACTTCCAAGCAATCTACAAGAAGGCATTTACTTCTAATCCTTCCAAGTAATTAATTTACAGTCCTTTCTACAGCTTACTTGTGTCACGTCAGTAGCCCAAGGAAATGTGTTTGCCCATTTATCCCTCAATAAATACCAATCACAGGGTGTAGCCATACAAAGTTCCATCATTATCGTCCATAACACCACAGGATAGCGATTCATTTTAATTTCGCCTATTTTCTGAATGTGACATGGTACAGAGCAGCATCCTGCAGCATTTCGGTTGAGAGCACAAGAGCTACGTATGTATATCGCTCATACTACTCGCAAGGATGATAATTACGGTTTGTGGGGCTTGAGGTTGCGAGAATTCACTGCAAGACATGAATACCCACTTTTTGTGCCACCAGGATGCTGTTTGCAGTATGAACTACTTTTGTTGCAAGAAGGAGCCATTATGAGTTTGCCACACATCCTGCGATGGTAGGTTTTGCATAAATCCTCCTAATGGTTTTCGGTTGGTGGGAGTTTCGCGAGTATTGCGGTGTTTTTACGCACGCTGCGCTCCAGTTAGAGGTTCCATCAATGGTCAGTGGTTATAGGTGCAAGCCAGGAGGTGCTGAAGGATGGCAGAAATGTAATTACGAGTTCAGGTGTTAATTCACACTTCGGAAATTAGATTCCACACCAGTATTAGTTCGAATAACTTGCATAGGAGGGTTAGATGGATTTTTTTTTCATATCTTAGACTTGACTTTCGTTCTATTGAACTGTTTTGCGTTGCAGGTGTTAATTGGAATGTGAACCCGAGACTAAAATTTGCTCCAATGGATTTGTACTTATGTAGAATGAAGAGGATAAACCGGAGTTGCGGATGGTTTTTGGACACGGTAAAGTAAATTTGTTAGAGCAGATATTATAAAACCAAATGCGAAACGAAGTACCAACACTTCCAGTGTGCAAATGCGAAGGGAAATGTGTTACCGACATGGAAGGGAAGAGCAATCATTCAGAAGAAGCTCGGTTAAAATGCGGTCGCTGCCGATGAGTCAAACCTGAGCAACATCCGTGGAAGGATGAAAGAAGAAAAGCCCAATATACACAGATTCCTTTACAATCGAGCGGAAACTTACCAACGCCAAATACTCATAAAATAAAAAGAATCCGATAAACATACACACAAGCGAGAAGAATATTTGAACTAGGAGAGTTCCTAGCGATAGCGATTCAAGAAGCAGGTAGACTTTCCGAAGATGGCCCAGGACTAGATACTCAGAATAACTGGAAATATTCCGCAGTATATTTCAAGCAGAAGTTCACGCGATCAAAAGATGAGTGCAATTGAACCTAGACTCGAAATAGTGCGTTGAATATCGATCGCCACTCCACCTGCTGTTCATCGATTTTGAGAAGGCGTTCGATAGTGTCAACAGGGAGTTTATTTGGCGTGCCTTACGCAGGAGAGGTATTCCCGAAAAACTAATTGCTATTATCAAAGCTACATATGAAGGCTCCACATGTCACGTTCTGCACAGGGGGAGGTTGTCTGAGGAATTTGAGATTCAAAATATTATTCCTATTGGTGATTAGCGATGTGCTTCATGCAGCTTTGTCGACGGGAAACGGAGGAATTCGATGGACTCTTACATCTCAACGGAAACATTTTGACTAAGCTGACGATGTATGCTTACTGTCCCACAGAATTATGGACCTCCACCACATGACAGCAGATGTGGAGATGGAGGCAGGTGTCGTCAGGCTGAAAATTAAAAACTAAAAACTAAAATTATCAGCCTTGGAACTAACTCATCGGCTCAAATATGTATGCATTGCTGGACAACAGGTAGAGAGAGTAGAGGATTTCCAGTATCTTAGGAGTATTGTCTCGACCGATGGTGGAACCGAACTGGATCGTCAAAGCAGAGTCCGCGTTCGAGATGTTGTCCAAAATATGGCGAAGCAACGCAATTAGTTTGAACACAAAGATAAGACCGTTCCGATCCAACGTTGAATCCGTGCTGTTATATGGTTACAGCACGTGGAGAGTGACCACTACTATCATCAGAAAGCTGCAAACGTTTGTTAATAGGTGCCTGCGCAATATCTTAAGGATTTTCTGGCCCAATTGTATCTCTAACGAACACCTTTACGAGAGAATGGGTCTGGAACCAAGTGGCAGTGGATTGGTCACACGTTCCGTAAGGGTGACAGTTCCATAGCGAACCATGCTATGCAATGGAACCCTTTAACTCAGGATGGCAGAAGACCTGGTGGTCCAAGGAAAACATGGCGCAGAACAGTCGAGAAGGAGGCACGGCAGTTGGGGAAAAGTTGGGGAGAACTCAGACATATTGCCAGAAACCGTACACGAAGGCACATAGGCATAGTATAGACCCTAGGACCCACAAGGGGATTTCTATGGAAATAAAACCAGAAAAGAAGCAGAACCTGCCTAGAAGTTAGCAAGAATCGACTTCACATCTTGACGGGCATGTTAGCGGGTCACTGCAGACTAAAGGAGCATTTTAGGAAACTAACCACTTACGCCACGGTGCCCACAGTGGCGCTTCAGTTCGGGGTGAGCATGGGCCACAACCAACAAGCCTCTCTATTAAGCTCGGTCTTTAGCTAAATGCCTCCAGTTGTGCACTCCAAGTTGGTCGAAGTCCCCTTGAACTTGTGCGTGCCACCTACAGCGAGGAGGTCCTCTACTGCGTCGTCCCTCGGGGTTAGATTCGAAGACTCTGCGAGCCAGAGCGTTGGTGTCCATTAGCTCAACATATCCTAGCCATCTCAGACGTCCAACACGCAGTTTTTTGACTACGTCGGTGTCGCTGTACAGCTCGTATAGTTCGTGATTCAATCTTCTCCTCCAAAACCCGTCAACGCAAACGGGATCGAATATCTTACGGATAATTTTTCTCTCGAAGCGACCAAGGATATCTTCATCCTCTTTTAATAAAGTTCATGTTTCAGCGCCGTAAAGCAGGACTGGGATTATCAGGGTCTTATACAGAGTCTCCTTAGTTGTTCGAGATAGGGCTTTACTGTTGAATTGCCTTATAAGCCCAAAAAAGAGCGATTGGCAAGAGTTATTCTTCGATTGATTTCTGCGCTGATGTTGTTCTCAAAGTTTATAGCAGAGCCAAGGTAGATAAAGTCCTTTACGGTGTTGGCTGTCCCTTCTTATTGACAGCATATACTTGGTTTTGCCCTCATTTATCGCTTAACCCATTTTGGCCGCTTCCGCCTCAATCCTTGCAAACGCAGCGGTGACAGCCCGCTGAGTTCTTCCGATAATGTCTATATCGTCGGCGTATGCAAGTAGTTGTACAGACTTGTAATAGATTGTGCCTCCGGTGTTTGCTTGTGAGTTCCGCACAATCCGTTCAAGTACAATATTAAAGAAGTCACATGACAGCGCGTCACCTTGTCTAAAACCTTTTTTGACATCAAAGGTCTCGGTGAGGTCATTACCGACTTTGATGGAGCAGCGAGCGTTCTCCATCGTCAGCCTGCACAGATGGACAAGTTTGGCAGGGATGTCCAAACTAGACATGGCTCTATAAAGCTCTTCTATATAGATGCTGTCATAACCGGCCTTGATGTCGATAAAGAGATGGTGGGTATCGATTTGGACTTCTTGGGTTTTCTCCGGGATCTGCCGAAGTGTGAAGATTTGATCGATGGTGGACCTTCCTGGCCTGAAATCGCACTGATAGGGTCCAATCAGGCTGTTCATAAAAGGTTTCAGGCATTTGCCCAATATCGCAGAAAAGATCTTGTATGCGATGTTGAGGAGACTGATGCCTCTATAATTGGCGCAGTTGAGGTGGTCTCCTTTCTTGTGGATCGGGCAAATGATGCTGAGATTCCATTCATCAGGCATACACTCGTCTGACCAAATCTTAGTAATGAGTTGGTGTATGCACTCTTCCAATTCATCACCAGCTGCCTTGAAAAGTTCGGCCGGTAAGCCGTCAGGTCCAGCAGCCTTGTTGGATTTTAGCTTGGATATTGCTATCCTCACTTCGTTTTGGTCAAATAAATAAATATTTGGCGCAACAGCTCTTTAAAGTGCCAGGGCCTAGCTTCTCGCAACCACTCATGTTGTGTGCGTTATATTTTTCACAGGAATGGAAGCGACCTACAGTTTAATGCCGACTCCTAACGGCGATTTGAGAAGCTTTTTCGAGACAACAATATTCTCGGATGTTTGTCAGACGTTCGCGAGAGGTGGGACCGTTGAAAAAACTTTTTGGTGATTTTCTGCGATTCGAACTTGGAACCTCACGCGTAGTGATCCGACACACTAACCACTTACGCCACGGCGCCCAGGTGGCGCCATTCTATGTTGAATGGTTCATCCTGCCTGACAGCGGGATGTTGGTCTTTGTCGCCGTTATACAGTCTGTAGAAGTAGTTTTTCCATATTCTCAGCACCGACTGCGATTCTACTACGAGGTTTCCATTTTCATCTCTACAGGTTTCTGTACGGGTATTGCTTCTCTGACACGTTCTTTTTACCTTTTGGTAAAACTTCCGTACATTGTTCCTGGAGTATAAACTCTCGATATTCTCAAACGCGTGCTTCTCATGCTCTTTCTTCTTTTTTTGGAAAAGCCGATGTTCTTCCCGTCTCTTTTGCTCGTAGAGCTCACGAGCAGCTCACGTCTTCCTTTGCAGCGCCGCTTTGTATGCCTCTTGTTTTGCTGCATGCACTCGCCGGCATTCTTCTTCAAACCAGGGGTTTCGCGGTGGTGGGCGAGCGAGACCCAGCACATCAGTCGCGGCGTTTCTGATGGCATGTTGGCAACGTTGCCACTGGTCTTCGGTACTTGTTGCTGGCGGCATAGGGGTGATTGAGAGATTTCGGGATACGCGTTCAGCGAAGAGTCTGGCGGTCTCTTGCGATTGTAGCTTTTCGACGTTAAATTTTCTCACAGTAATTCTTCTTTGTTGCTCAGATTGGGATATCCGCATTCGTGCCTTGGTTACAACAAGGTAATAATCCGAGTCTATGTTGGCCGCTCGGAGGGTCCGGACATCCACAATACTGGAGGCATGCCTTGCGCCGATCGCAATATGGTCAATTTGGTTGATCGTTACATGATCATTTGACCGCCGTGTCTGCTTACGAATATCGAGATGAGGAAGCCATGTGCTTGCTATGGTGACATTTTGCTCCAAAGCAAAATCAATTAGCCTTAGTCCGTTATCAGACGTGGTTTCCTGTAGACTATGCTTACCGACTGCCCTACCAAAGACGTCCTCCTTTCCTATTTTGGCGTTAAAATCGCCCAATACGATTTTTACCCATTCCTTGGATTAAGGTACTATTCACCCAGTTGTCACCGCATGGAGGTTGATAGTAGGAGTTGGTAGGCCTCAGCTAGGTTAGGTTAGGTATGTGGGCTGGCAGGGAGCGACGCTCTCTGCCACACTCAGGTCAGCGTTGACCCATTGTGGTACCCATGGGGGAAAAAGTAATCCCTTACCCAATGAAACTAAAAGCCCTCAGCTAAGTGAAAGCGCTTGTGTTTTCATATGATCGCATGCACTACCGTTTGACCAGTCACCCCTTGAGTGCACAGAAATTATAAGAAAAAAATTTAAGGTGATTCACCAATTTGATGTTGTTTGGCTTTATTAGACCTTTATTCCTCGCCTCGAGCTTAGGTGTACAAGGGGGGACGTTCACCTAGATGTCACATTATTCCCAGCTTTCTCCGGCCAGTTTGTCAGTATTCTCATTCTCTGGTATGTCCTCATATCCAGGGACTCAGCAGAGCTTTGTTCCAAGCGATGTGTTCCAAGCGCTTCTCGACATCACTTCAAAAGCTGCCTGACTGTCGATGAAAAAGGTATATTGCTCGTAGGTCTATACTAAAGCCAAGACATCGAAATACCTCTGATGCCAAACAGACTGATTCATCTTCGAAGAGGCCGGAACCCACTGGACCGCTAGAGGTAGATCCATTCTGCTTGATCTGCTTATTCAAGGCTTAGATAGAGTGTATCTGTAGAGTTCTAAGCATACAGCAACACGGTTGCAAATTTATTTGCTTATATGATTGATAGTGCAAAAAATGATTTATGAGTGCACAGTAAATATTGCAAACTCTAAAGTAACCTGATGGTGCATTGTTCACAGAACGGAATCCTTTTTCTCTTTTTTCTTTCACTGACTATGCTTTTGCAAAAATAAGCACTATTGACCCATTGGCTTTCATTCACCTAATTCACAATAAATATTCAGAGCACTATTTTAAAATTCTGTGAAATTCATGACAATCCAGCGAATTCATGACTAAATCATGAAAAAAATGCTTCTACTCACACGTATCTAGTAAAATCCAGTTTCCCCCTTCTCACTTCAATTCTCAATTAATTTCCTATCTGTTGATTGCATTTCGATATTGTTTGATCAAAATTGCCATAGAATTGAGAATCAGTTGAAAAAAAGGAGTTTTTATTTAAAATAAATTCTCGTTCAGCAGCGCAACGCGCTTATGAATCAAAGGACATTTTTACCTTTGAAATGGACACATATACCTACACTCATGACCTGCAACAGCTAGAGGCTGTTTTTATTTGGTATTTATCGAACTTTCAACAATTGAATCCAATCGAATGTAGAATTAACAGGAAATACGAAATGAAGCTTTTTGGTTTAAAAACACGCTCAGTGCTAGGACTTGACATGTACACTATGAACGCATTGCTTACATGCTAGTTCCTCTTGGATATATTTTTTGCAGAGGCAATTTGAATTCAATGTGCTCAAGGATATAGGAAATTTTGTTTCAACACAAGTTTTTTTTTTTCCTTTAACATTTCAATTAGCTGCCATCATATTGAATTCAAATATTTAAAGGGAGCGAGGGCGCAAAAAAAATGTTAAAGACTCCAACGTCCCTATTATTGTTGTTTGAGCTATCGATTTCGACTGCAATTGGGACTAGTGGGTTGAACAGTAGAAGTAGCTGTCGTCAGTAGGACGAATAAACGAAATTATTTAGGTTAAACAAATTCGATACTTTTTCGACTTTTATTTGAATAACTAGCGAAATGTAGGTAGGTGTCTGAGGGTTGGTCGATGCGTGAATTTCATTGAGGACTAGGGATTATTGTGAGAGAAGGTTGACAAAAAAAAATGTATAACAGATTCCAAATGAATTCCAAAGGGACTATGTAGATATGTGTGTATGAATACAATATCAATTCATTTTTTTGTATCGCTCTACGAGGACAGTAGCACGGCCGTAGTATGACACAACAGAAGGCTTTAGTACCAAAATCAATTAGAAAACAATTTTTAGCTTGACTCAGCCCTAGAGGAAGACATTTATGAGCATTAGAGGACAGCAGCGTAACCAAAGCTAAATGAACTGCTGCTTCCTGCCACTTAAACTTAAGTCTTCATCCTAACCATACTGTATGGTTAACCACCCCACGGATTTATAGACCCGTAGTAAGTTCAATTCTCACCTACAGATCCATAGTGACAAGCTGAGAAATATATAAATATAGGAACTATAGGTCAGGTTTGGTAAAGTGGCTGTCCTGACAGAGTCAGGACCATTTAGGTCCATTGTACTCTAGAGCCCAAATCTTTCTCAGGACGATTATGACTGAGAATTAATGTGGCTGAAGTGGCTAAGTAGGCTGACTAGCTCAATCAACCCTAAAATAAAGGTTGACCGGGAAGGTAGAGTGTACAAACAAGTATTGGGGTGATTGATTCAATCGAACGCTTTGTACTGTTGTGCAATTTATACTGGCTGGTAATGGGGCGTGGCAAAACCGCATCAACACCTCCCCGTGGTGCCCGCTCGATAGCTATCTGATAGTGAACTAACGATGAGTGTATGCTGAGTCTGATATGTGTAGCTGAACACTCAGACCTGCCTAAGCACATCTGGGTGAACTTCAGCGCGCATATGTTTAACCGGACGAGGCATCCTTTGTTGACCTGATTGGCTGAAATACGCGTCTCAGAAGTCAAGCAAGAGCTCCTCAGAAGGAGGACGTGCGGTGGATGAATCCTCTCGATGGAATCAACGGTGACATCTACAGACCAGCGGATACCTTACCGGAGCTACTTCGACATATTTGGAGCTGAGGTCTGTAAGGATTTTCAATACTACGTCAGGGTATTGAAAAAGAGATGGTGGCGGATGAACCCTTAATGGGCCAACGGCAGCGCTCATATCCCCGAAGTGGGTTCCTGGCATCGGTGCATCCGGCCCCTCGTTCTAGGGGTTGCAAAAATACGATCTCGTCCTCCAGGTTGGGGGTTGTGCCGTCGTGTTAACTTCCCTACCACGTAAAAAACTTTCGGTTACGAAGCAACCAACAGCCTCGGATACGCATGATTCTACTGATGACGACCCAGGCAAACGTAAAAAGGATAACGATCTTCGTGTCTGCACATGGAATGTTAGGTCCCTCTACAAACCCCGTGCAGCCGAACAACTTGCGGAGGCCCCAGAGTGTCTCAAAGTAGACATTACCGTCATCCAAGAAGTGCGATGGGATGGGCCGGGCAAAAGGAGTATGAAAAACTGCGACACCTATCTACGGCGATTGCTACAGACAAAAAGGACAGCGTCTGTCCGGGTGCGGATTTGTCATTGGAGGCAGACTTAGGCAAGAAGTCTTGAGTTTTCGGCATGTGAACGAGCGCCTTATGACTATACGTATCAAGGCTAAATTTGCCAACATGAGCCTAATATGGTTTCACGTCCCTCATGAGAAGAAAGGCGACGCGACAAAGGATGACTTCTACCAGCTCTTGGACAAGACGTATGAGCAATGCCCTAGCCACGACGTTAAAATTATCCTAGGTGATTTTAACGTAAAGCTAGGAAGAGAGGATGTTTTTAGTAGCATTATCGGAAAGCACAGCCTGCACGACATCACATCCGACAACGGACTCAGGCTAATCGACTTTGCGACGGGGCGAAACTTTGTTGTAGCTAGTACGCGGTTCCCACGTCTCGACATTCACAAAGGAACATGGCTCTCCTTTAATCGAAAAACTGTCAACCAAATCGATCACATTGCGATCGACGGAAGGCACTCTTCGAATATTCTGGGTGTCCCGACTTTCCGAGGAGCCAACGTGGACTCGGATCACTACCTAGTTGTAGCCAAGGTACGGATGCGGATATCCACAACGGAGCGAAATCAACGAAATACTGTGAGGAAATTTGACGTCGGGCGGCTACAATCGCAAAAGACCGCCAGAACCGTTGCCGATCGAGTTTCTTCTAATCTCAATCTAAGTCCTATGCCACCAGCAGCAAATGCGGAAGACCAGTGGCAGCGTTGCCAACAAGCCATCGGAGATGCCGCCTCTGATGTACTGGTTTTCTCTCGGCCACCACAACGAAACCCCAGGTTTGTTGAGGAATGCCGGCAAGCACATGCATCTAAACAAGAGGCGTACAAAGCGGCGCTGCATAGAACGACTAGAGCTGCTTACGAGCTCTATGTGCGCAGGAGAAAAGAGCAACATCGTCTTCTCAGGAAGAAGAAAAAGGAGCATGAGAAGCGCTCGATCGAGGAGATTGAGAGACTTAATTGCAGGAGTGATGTTCGAAGATTTTACCAAAAGGTAAAAAGAACATGCCAGGGTTTCAAAGCCAGAACAGAAGCCCGCAGGGACGAAAATGGCAACATAGTAGTAGAATCGCAGGCGGTGCTGAGGATATGGAAGGAACACTTCTGCAGACTATTAAACGGCGATGACGACCAATGTTCCGCTTTCAGCGGAAATGAGCCATTCAACAGTGACTATGACAGCCAAGATTCCCGTCAACCCGATCAGAATGAAGTGAGGATAGCGATATCTAACCTCAAATGCAACAAAGCTGCTGGAGCCGACGGCCTTGCCGCTGAACTTTTCAAGGCAGGAGGAGGAGATGAGTTGGTAAGGAGCATGCACCAGCTCATATGTAATATCTGGTCGGACGAAAGTATACCCGATGAATGGAACCGCAGCATCGTTTGCCCGATCCTGAAGAAAGGAGACCCTCTGAACTGCGCCAACTACAGAGGTATAAGTCTTCTCAACATCGCATATAAGATCCTGTCTGCCGTACTATGTGAACGCCTAAAACCGATCGTCAACAACCTGATAGGTCCTTATCAGTGCGGTTTCAGGCCGGGAAAGTCCACCATTGACCAAATATTCACACTACGGCAGATCTTGGAAAAGACCCATGAATATAAAATCGATACGCACCACCTCTTCATCGATTTCAAAGTTGCCTATGATAGCGTGAATAGAGACGAGGTATACAGAGCCATGTCTAGTCTTGGCATCCCTGCCAAGCTCGTCCATTTGTGCAGAATGACGATGGAGAACTCTCGCTGCTCCATCAAAGTCGGTAAGAACATTACCGAACCATTCGATGTCAGGAAAGGTCCTAGACAAGGTGACGCGCTATCATGCGATGTCTTTAACATAGTACTTGAGAGAATTGTTCGAAACTCACAAACCAACACCGGAGGTGCAATCTTTTACAAGTCTGTACAACTATTCGCTTATGCCGATGACATTGACATAATCGGAAGAACTCAGCGGGCAGCAGTATTTACGAGTATTTAGACCGAGGCAGCAGAGATGGGTCTAGCGCTCAATGAAAGCAAAACAAAATATATGCTGTCTATAAAAAGGACACCCAACATCAGCGTCTTGGACAGAACGCCACAATAGACAGATATAATTTTGAGGTAGTAAAGGATTTTGTCTACCTAGACTCTATGGTGAACTCCGCAAATGACATCAGTAGGGAGATCACACGAAGAATTACTCTTGCCAATCGTTGTTTCTATGGGCTAAAACGGCAATTGAGTAGCAAAGCCCTATCTCGAACTACTAAGGTAACTCTTTATAAGACTCTAATCATCCCAGTCCTGCTGTATGGCGTAGAGGCATGGGCTTTGACAAAACCGGATGAGGATGCCCTTGGTTATTTCGAGAGAAAAGTTCTTCGAGTGATCTTTGGTCCCGTCTGCATAGACGGTGAGTGGAGGAGAAGGTACAATGCCGAACTATACGGCCTGTACAAGGACATGGACTTAGCCAGAAGAGTTCACATACAGCTGGGTCATTTAGAGCGGATGGAGCCCAACGTTCCCGCTAAGAAAGTCTTCGAATCCACACCGGATGAACGACGCAGTAGAGGACGACCTCGCGGTAGGTGGTGCAAACAAGTGGAGGGGGACCTCAACCAACTTGGTGTGCACAACGGGAGGCAGCTGGCTCGTAACTGCGCTGGCTGGAGAGGTTTGCTGGTTGAGGCCCAGGTCCACCCCGGACTGTAGCGCCATCTAAGTAAGTAGTAAGTAAGTAAGTATGAGTACCCCGCATGAATTACTTCCCGCTGTTGGGAGGGGGAGAATTGTAAACTGTTGCGTCAGCTGAACCAGTTAGATTTTGACATAAATCTATATAAATTTACAATGTCTATGTTAGACAGATCGCTTAGGTCTTCAAAGAAGTATTCACCTACTAGTCTCTTTCTCAGAGTAGCGAGCGCTGGGCATGTGCCAAGGAGGTGAACGTTGTTTTCCTCTTCTGCAGAAATCATTTAATAGGAATCCCATTCTAATAGCATGTCTACCTATCAGGCAGTGTCCTGCGATTATTCCTACTGTGAGGTTTATATGTATTCCTTCTGTTTAGAGATAGGTGTCTTTTGGCTTTCTTTGCGTCTAGTAGAGGTCAGATCTTTCTAGTCGATATGCACGCAATTAAGTTATTCCATCTGTTGTTTACGATTGCTTGTGCTTCCGGGTGCCAGTTCCTCTCTGTTGTCAGCTAAAGGTAATCTGGTGCCTAGTTTTGCTAGTTCGGTAGAACTTTGTCTACCTTGCCTGTGCTATAAATTCTGAAAACAAGATCAGCGCAGAAATCAAGCTCGGGCCAATCGCTATCAATATCTTCGTAAGATATTCGGTCCCGTTTGCATTGACGGGTTTTGAGGAGAAGATTCAACGACGAAATATACGAGCTGCACAGACATCGACCTAGTCAAAAAACTGCGTATTGGATGTCTGAGATGGCTGGGACATATAGAGCGAATGGACACCAACGCTCCGGAGTATTCGAATATAACTCGGATGGACGACGCAGTAGAGGGGCTCCTCGCCATAGGTGGCGCGCACAAGTTCAATTGGACCTCGACCAACTTGGAATGCACCACTGGAGGCAATTCGCTAAAGTCCGAACTAAATGGAGAGGCTTGTTGGTTGAGACCCAGGTTCACCCCGAACTGTAGCGCCACCTTAGTAAGTATAGCCGATAATAGCTCCAATCACCACAGGGTAGAGAACTGCTTCCCCAGATTTTAACTGCTGAGTCCTTGTACTCGTAAGCCATTAGCTCCTTGTAAACTATGATTTCTACTACTTCTCCTTCGTGTTTATCTGTTTGATTATCAAAATAATTACTCTGATGAATCCCATTATATTTAACTTCAGTGTGTCTACTTTCACTGCACAAAGAACCACTTGAACTCAACCTAGCCTAGAAATAATATCTTCATAAATTAATTTAAAAGCCATTGATTCGATGTTGTTTAAAGCAATTTCAATATCTTTTACACCTAATGAGTGTGGCAACGCCAGTTATGACTGTGTAACAAGAATCGATCGCTCAACTATGTGTGACACACTTGTCAATTCAAATGTGTAACAAGAGATACTCGTTAACTAGTCAAATGCATTCACACACAATCAACTGATTGAATTAAATTACTACGAAATGAAATTGAACAATAAAGCCAGCAAACAAGGACATACAGAGAGGACTCGTTCCCCATCCAGTTACTGCACCACAATTTATCGACCCATAATCTATCGATCAGCAATCCATTGACGATGATGCTACTACTGCTACCGATGCTGTTGTGCAGATACTTTAGGTTAATTGTGTAACCAGTGAATTGATGAGATGGATAGACAGACAGATACTTTATTTGTCAATGTACTTCGAGTCGTCCCCCGTGTGTCGACTTGCTGCTGGCAGCAAGAATTCCCTATCCCTACCTATATCTACGAAGCACTGCCATCTGGCTGGTTGGCTGGCTGGCTGGTTGTCCTGCTTAGTTGGATGTTAAATTAACCAAAATGAATTGCTTGTTCAGTTAGATAAATCTACGTGCATTAATTGTGTGATGGAACGAACAGAACGGATGGGAATCCCTTTTGTCTTGGATTTTGCGGTGATGCTTCCGAGTGGATTAAAATTGTGTTGTAATTGGTTGCTAAAGAGGAGATATACGTGCGCAGTGCTCACTGCTGCTCCTCCTGCTGTTGCTGGTGCTGGTGGTGGTGATGGTTCTGGCTGTTACTGTTGCTCGTCCTGGTGCGCCACTTCTTCAGTTGAGCTGGTATTTCTGATGGTACTTGAAGCAGATACCTTTCAAGAGGAGTGCGAATGGAGCATAGTGTGATTTTGTAGCATGTACCGTAATTAAGTTTATAAGATAGTTCGCATTGTACTGTTAATCACTCCGGTTTTAATGATTTATTTCGAAATGCTATCATGATGGGGTTTCGTTTTGTTGCCAAATTGATGTTTAGAACTGAAGCGCGAAGGATTTGGGGATGTTCTGTGGTATTTGATGGAAGCTTTCAAATCATTCAGAAATTTAATTGATAAGTTTTTAATTTACGGAGTGGAAGAGTGTAGTTTGTGGTGTGATTAGTGTTTGCTGTAAGTAAATGCTGCTCAAGTGAGAACTTCATTAACAACTGACAATAATGAGGTAATTGCATCAATCTCAGAATCGAAGAGAATATAAAACCAAATCAGTTTCTTCTTTGCCATAGTAGTATCTATACCATCCAACTGATACACACAGTCAATGATTGGATGTTTATATTGGATTTTCTATTAAGCGAATATCCATAGATACTTTCCAGTAGAGGAAGTCAATCTCTTACGGGAGAGCTCCAAATGTGAAGGCAATACTCGTACTCCAATCCCTGTTTAACATAAGTCTTTGTATAGATGAAAGAGTTGCGCCAATATGAAGCAAATTCTTGACATAAACGGGTAGCTTAACTTTATGGACGTTGATTGTGTTGCAATTGTTATCAAGTAAACGTCGGACATATTGTCCGAATATCAACAAAGAGGATGCTCAAAGGACACTCATATAGTTGATTGTTTGACTTGGTCACATTTTAGAGAAGCAGCTACACCATACGTAAATTGTTCCTGCTTCAATCATGGTTCGTCCGTATTCGTCTCAGCCTGACTCAAGACTTCCGCTTATCAGTGTTCGGTTTTATGTTACTTCTATGCACTTAGCAAGTGTATCACCATAAACATAGAATTGCACGTTGAGATGATTTCTGGTCAGATGATTGCTGAGGTGGACACAAGCTGGTTCTGTTTTATTTACACTGAAGCATAGTCTGCAATTTTTGAAAGTTAGTCAGTTTTCATTTATTGGTTCGCCAATGCAAAGCTGAAATCAGATGTGTCGATGCGTATTGAAATAAGAACTGACATTTAGGGTAGATCAAAGCTCAGTTTCCTGGCTTTCAGTTAGGTTAGGTAGATTGGTGCCTTGTGACAAAAGAGTCACTGCTCACTTAGATCAACAGTTCGGGTCCATTGTGTCCAATTATTTAACCCTGGAAACGCTGCAGAGCTGGTTCGCTGTTAGAACAACTCAGACAGTGATATGAATCTCAGGAAGTCCATCAGCTTAACATTACATAAGCCCTCCAGCTCCGAGAAAATGTAACTATCAAGAGTCCTCATTCTTCTGACGGATAAGGCAGGACAATCACGCAACAGGTGAGGAACAGATTCAATTTCTTCTTCATTCCTGCAACTTCTACAATAGCCGTTGTATAGTACACTGAATCGTTCTGCATGATTGCCAATGGCACAGTGACCAGTAATTACGCCAGGAATGACCCATGCTTTAAGACGACTAAGTCCCACCAGAAAGGTTGATCTCTTCTTGCTAAAGGCTGACCATAGCGCCCTGGCCGTTGCACATGTGTCCATCTTCTAGTTTCTTTCGTAAGGAACTGATTGGGGTTGGGGTCTTTGTGAGGATAGATATTTTTGTGCATTTAGTGACTTAAGACGTTTGTATACTAGCTCTTTTCTCCATACAGTGTTATAGGTAACAGTGAAAACAGAAGATTTGTCACTTAGTTTCTTTTGAAACTCTGATTCAATAAGAATGCCAAAGTGAAGATTTGGTCTGTGAAACTGTGTTCGCACCAGGCTCGATTGGATTGTTATGGTTGACAGTTGGTTAGATCCTAACCAGTACCTTGTACCAAATAATTAGTGAGATTATTGGTCTGCATCTGCATCTCAGCTTTGTCGCTTGGTTTACTTCGTTTCAGCAGCACAATCATTTTGTATATTTGAAGAAACAAGTCAGTCAGCATTGCTCTATACTCCTTTTCGATAAAGGTGGTTAGTTGGACTTATTTCGATTTGAGTGCGTAAGCTAAGTTTTTTTTACCCCATACTACATATTGTCCTGTAGATTTTCATTTAATGGCTGCATTTATCGAGAGCAATGGCTCTTGGTTTCTGGTTCAGTAGGTCTCCACCAGAACGGCGGTTGCGAAAACCACACTGACATTCGCATATTACTCCACGCTCCTCTACATAACATTAAGGCGGTTATCAAGAGAAATGTTAACGGAGAATATGTGTTATTTCTGCTGCATAGTTTCTGAAAACCTTTTGATCCTGTGACTTGTTTATAGAAAAGATTCTCAAGAAAGTGCCGAATCAAACGAGATCGAACTTTCGCAACAGATATACGTAGATGTTTGAACTTTTAGTATAGTTGGTGTCCCCATTTGCCTCGAATCTTTATAGCAGACGCTATGTTTCATTTGTATTCTTTATCGGTTTAATCCTGCTTTAATTGTGCATCCTACTTTAGTAAAAGCGTTGAAAAAATATCTTTATGGAACAATTTAATTATCTGAAGCAATGAAGTGAATTAAAAGTGGCTGTTTGAGCAGTTGTATTTATTTGGGCATAGACACCGCGGGATTGGCTGTCTGCACCACGATGCAGACACACTTAGACCAGTAAAGGTCCATTGTGATGTCAAGGATCTACCATTAGACCACTCAGGGACTAATAAAACCAACCGGAGCTTTTGATAAAGCGATGGATGTTCATGACGTCTAACGACGCCAAATCGCTGAGGTCGTCAAGGAAGGGAGTTCCTAGATGGAGCATTATTTTGCGTGATAGAGCAGGACATGTGCATAGGAAGTGAAGAATGGTTTCCTCCTCCTCCTCGTCCTTACAGCTCCTGCAGAAGTCATTGGAAAAGAGGCCAAGTCTTTTGGCATGTTGGCCGATTAGACAGTGTCCGGTGATGACACCGATAACGCAGCTGATCTATAATCGCTTTAGTTTAACCAACTCGGCACTACGTTTCTGGTCCAGCTTAGGCCAGATCTGCCTCGAAATGTGACACGTAGAGCCACTATCCCACCTAAGGTTGGTCTTGCTAATAGCGTTCAGCTTCAGTAGATGCTTACATGTAGCGAGGGGCATACCAAGGGCTTGTCTATCTGGCAGAATCCTTAGAGTAGTACCCTGTCTAGCGAGTTCATCCGCCCTACAGTTTCCTGGAATGTCTCTGTGACCTGGCACCCAGCATAGGTGAATGTTGAACTGCTCTGTCATCTCTGTAAGAGACAAACGGCAGTCTAAGACGGTCTTTGAAGTAAAGGAGCACGATTCCAGGGACTTGATAGCCGCTTGACTGTCAGTGAAAATGCTAATATCGCTGACAGATAATACATTACATTTCAGCCAAGACAGCGCTTCCTTAATCGCCATGATTTCCGCATGAAAAACGTTACAATGATCAGGGAGACGGAACGAGATGCTCAGGTTGAGCTTGTCGGAGAAAACACCACAGCTCACCCCATCTTCGGTCTTAGAGCCATCTGTGTAGAAGTGCACCGAATTTCTATGATCAGGGGGAGAACCATCCCACGCATCCCGTTCATGGATACTCGTAGGGAAGTGTCGTCCAAATATCAGTTTCGGTGGGGTGTAGTCCGTGTTTTCATGTATGAAGTTGAGAAGATCAAGGATCGAGGAGTGGCCAATGTGATAACTAGACCACTGAGAGGAGGCTTTAAGACGAATAGCCGCACTGGCAGCAGTCTGTCTGCCGAGGATATCCAGGGGTAACAGGTTGAACTTGTTACCACCCTAACAAGTTGAACCTGTGTCAGGAGAAGGACTGTCGGCTATGCCTAAAGGAGGATAAAACATCCGAACACATTCTTTGTGAATGCCCGGCACTACACTGGTTAAGGAAACGTATTTTCCACAAGGAGATACTCACTTCAGTGGAACTGAAATGCTCCACTACTAGAGACATACTCACTTTCATAAGGGAGGTAGTACGTCTGTTAGGTTAACTCCAACCCTCCGATACAATAAATCTTTCAGGTCGCATTGTCGTTGCCACACGGGCATGGGTTGTACAAGAGGAACAAAAAAAAAAAAAACAGGTTGAACATAATGTTCAGTGCCGCAGAGGGGGTAGTTCTTAGTGCACCACTGATGCACATGCAAGCGGATCGTTGCACTTTAGCCACCTGAGAGAGGTGAATAGTCATGTCAAGGGCAGGCCACCAAACGATCACGCCATAGAGTAGTATGGGCCTGATAACAGACACGTAAAGCCAGCGAGTGATTTCAGGTTTCATACCCCAGCTCCTACCTATAGCCTTTTTACAGGAATAGAGAGCTACATTGGCTAGCCTACACGACACCACGTCTGATAACGGACTAAGGCTAATTGATTTCGCTGTGGAGCGAAATGTCACCATAGCAAGCACATGGTTTCCTCATCTCGATATTCATAAGCAGACATGGCGGTCCAATGATCATGTCACGATCAACCAAATTGATCATATTGCGATCGACGCAAGGCATGCCTCCAGTATTCTGGTTGTCCGGACCTTCCGAGCGGCCAACATAGACTCGGATCATTACCTTGTTGTAACCAAGGTACGAATGCGGATATCCCAATCTGAGCAACAAAGAAGAATTACTGTGAGAAAATTTAACGTCGAAAAGCTACAATCGCAAAAGACCGCCAGACTCTTCGCTGAACGCGTATCCCGAAATCTCTCAGTAACCCCTTTGCCGCCAGCATCAAGTACCGAAGACCAGTGGCAACGTTGCTAACATGCCATCAGAAACCCCGCGACTGATGTGCTGGGTCTCGCTCGCCCACCACCGCGAAACCCCTGGTTTGACGAAGAATGCCGGCGAGTGCATGCAGCAAAACAAGAGGCATACAAAGCGGCGCTGCAGCGGAAGATGAGAGCTGCTCGTGAGCTCTACGAGTAAAAGAGACTGGAAGAACATCGGCTTTTCCAAAAAAAGAAGAAAGAGCATGAGAAGCGCGCGTTTGAGAATATCGAGAGTTTATACTCCAGGAACAATGTACGGAAGTTTTACCAAAAGGTAAAAAGAACGTGTCAGAGGAGCAATACCCGTACAGAAACCTGTAGAGATAAAAATAGAAACCTCGTAGTAGAATCACAGCCGGTGCTGAGAATATGGAAAAACTACTTCTGCAGACTGTATAACGCCGACGAAGACCAACATCCCGCTGTCAGCCTGAATGAACCATTCAACATAGACGATGATAGTCAAAATTTCCGTCCACCTGACCAAAACGAAGTGAGGATAGCAATATCCAAGCTAAAATCGAACAAGGCTGCTGGACCTGACGGCTTACCGGCCGAACTTTTCAAGGCAGCTGGGGATGAATTGGTAGGGAGCATATACCAACTCATCTCTAAGATTTGGTCAGACGAGTGTATGCCTGATGAATGGAATCTCAGCATCGCTTGCCCGATCCACAAGAAAGGAGACCCCCTCAACTGCGCCAATTATAGAGGCATCAGTCTCCTCGACATCGCATACAAGATCTTTTCTGCGATATTGTGTGAACGCCTGAAACCTTTTATCAACAGCCGGATTGGACCCAATCAGTGCGGTTTCAGACCAGGAGAGTCCACCATCGATCAAATCTTCACACTTCGGCAGATCCTGGAGAAAACCCAAGAAGTTCAAATCGATACTCACCATCTCTTTATCGATTTTAAGGCCGCCTATGAAAACATCTATAGAGAAGGGCTCTATAGAGCCATGTTTAGTTTTGACATCCCTACCAAACTTGTCCGTCTGTGCAGGATGACGATGGAGAACGCTCGCTGCTCCGTCGAGGTCGGTAATGACATCACCGAAACTTTCGATGTCAAAAAAGGTTTTAGACAAGGTGACGCACTGTCATGTGACTTCTTTAATATTGTACTTGAACGGATTGTGCGGAACTCACAAGCCAACACCGGAGGCACAAGTCTGTACAACTACTTGCATACGCCGACGATATAGACATTATCGGAAGAACTCAGCGGGCTGTCACCGGTGCGTTTGCAAGCATTGAGGCGAAAGCGGCCAAAATGGGTTTGGCAATAAACGAGGGCAAAACCAAGTACATGCTGTCAACACGAAGGGACAGCCAACACCGACGAATTGGACAAAACGTCACCGTGGGCAGCTATAACTTCGAGGTAGTAAGGGACTTTGTCTCTCTTGGCTCTGCTATAAAATCTACAAACAAGATCAGCGCAGAAATCAATCGAAGAATAACTCTTGCCAATCGCTGTTTTTTTGGGCTTATAAGGCAATTCAACAGTAAAGCCCTATCTCGAACAACTAAGGAGACTCTGTATAAGACCCTGATAATCCCAGTCCTGCTTTACGGCGCTGAAACATGAACTTTATTAAAAGAGGATGAAGATATCCTTGCTCGCTTCGAGAGAAAAATTCTTCGTAAGATTTTCGGTCCCGTTTGCGTTGACGGGTTTTGGAGGAGAAGATTCAATCACGAACTATACGAGCTGTACAGCGACATCGACCTAGTCAAAAAACTGCATATTGGACGTCTGAGATGGCTAGGACATGTAGAGCGAATGGACACCAACGCTCCGGCCCGCAGAGTCTTCGAATATAACCCCGAGGGACGACGCAGTAGAGGGAATCATCGCCGTAGGTGGCGCGCACAAGTTCAAGGGGACCTCGACCAACTTAGAGTGCGCAACTGGAGGCAATTAGCTAAAGACCGAGCTAAATGGAGAGGCTTGTTGGTTGAGGCCCAGGTTCACCCCGAACTGTAGCGCCACCTATGTAAGTAAGTAAGCTACATTGGCTTTCCTTACGCGTTCTACTAGATTGGCTTTCCAGTTCAGTTTTCTGCTCAGAATAAGACCCAAGTATTTTGCATTAACAGTGAAGCTGAGACTGCTGCCATTAATCATGGGAGGGTCTACGTGGGGAACTTTATATTTCCTTGTGAAGAGAACAAGTTCTGTTTTATGAGGATTAATCCCCAATCCACAATTGGAGGCCCACCTAGTGAGCCGAGAGAGAGCATATTGGATCATTTCCTTGAGAATGTCTGGGTGCTTGTCAGTCGCAGCAATCGTCTGAAGCCTGACATGTCCAGGTCCACTAGTAGCTCATTCACTACAAGATTCCACAGGAGGGGGGACAAAACTCCACCTTGGGGTGTTCCGCAAAAGGCATGTCTTCTGGACGATGCTCCACCCAGCTGTGTGTTGATAATCCTGCGTGTTAGCAATTGATTGATCAACACTCTGAGCGAAGTATCCACTTTTAGATTTGCAAGTGCGTCTGTGATTGCTTTTGGTTTGACATTGTTAAAAGCTCCCTCAATGTCAAGGAAAGCCATCATGGTATATTCTTTAATGCTCAGAGATTTTTCAATGATGCGCACAAGCGAGTGTAAGGCTGTTTCAACGGATTTGCCTTTGCAGTACGCATGTTAGGATGGCGAGAGCAAAGACGGGCTAATGCTCTGACGGAGGTGAATATCAATCAGCCTTTTCAGCGTTTTCAGTAGAAAGGACGATAGACTGATAGGTCGGAGATCCTTTGGTTCCACATGCGAGCTCTTACCTGTCTTAGGAACGAAGACAACTTCAACCTCGGTCCACGTCTTGGGGATGTAGACCAGATTACGACAGCTCGATAAGATGATCTTGAGCCATGGAAGCACAATGTCCTCACATTTTTGAAATTCAGCAGCAATAATGCCGTCAGGTCCTGGAGACTTGAAGGGCTTGAAGCTGCGCATGGCCCAGCGGATCTTTTCTGTAGTTACTATAACCAGGGAGTTGCAGCACGGTAGAGAGCAAGTACGGGTAATACCCGATAATGAAACAGCAACAGGGGAGCTACCAGGGAAGTGAGTATCCAGTAGGATGTCAATGGATTCCTTAGCAGAGGTGGTCCAGTGACCATCTGGATGTAAAAGGTAGCTAGGTGTTGAAGGGCTTTTTGAGAGCATTTTCCGCAACCTAGAGGCTTCCGAGGATTCTTCAATACTGTCGCAGAAAAGTCTCCAGGAGCGACGTTGCTCTTTCCTCTGTGAAATTTTATATTTCCTGAGAGACAGTTTGTAGGTGTCCCAATCGGCCGTCTCGCGAGAGCTTTTAACAATATTGAAGAGGAGTCTGCTGTCCTTCCTAAGAGTACTAAGATTTGCATTCCACCAAGGTGGTTTCTTCTTACAGCGCGGGATACTTAGTACCTGAAGGACTAACTGATACATCTGCAGCTTCTTATGAAGTGACCGATGCTTCAGAGGTAAATATTCGCTAGTTGTTCGACGCCGATAGAGAAAAACCCTCTCAAATGGAACAATCTTCTTTTGCATATATCCGTAACAAGCGGAAAGGAAATCTAGAATTTCTTCCTCCCTTATGCCTCTAAAAATTCCTGTAGTCAGGTTTGAATATATACTCTACTTGTCGTTATATTACAAATAAGGACAGTGATGCCGGTGCTGATCTGGGATTGTTTTAGAAAAATCAACCCATTAGCATGTTTCTCATTCAGATTGGAACAGATATTTTTGAAGGGTTGGCATGTGCTCCATTCTTCTAAATTTTGTAGTTTTACTGGAATTCCAAAGATTTTGCCATTTCAGTTCCTGAGAGTTGGAAGTTGCCAAATTTTCCCTGTGGCTTCGCATCCAACATAAGGGACTGTTCAACTATTTCCATTCCTCCATTATTTCTCCGTGAGAGATAAATGGAAATCTAGAGCAACCTTATAGTGAATTAGCCTGATAACAAGGACATTATTGCCACTTGCTTAATAAATCAAACGAATTCATATTACGGAGAGCAAAGAAATCACACACTTATTTGCAACTTGCATACTGCAGACGTTGACGCTGTATAGCTCGCTGTCGTTGATTACTTGACTCTATCCTTCATTTATATAAACGGGACCGAACACACATATGTTTGTATGTAGGTGCAATCCACTGATTAAACTGTTTATTAATTTTGCGGTTCGACTTTCTGCAGAAGATTCCTACCATCGCCTCAGCTTTTGTGTAAGAAATAATGACAACCAATCTAAGCAAATACACTTTGACTCCATATCTCCTTTTCAAAAAGGACTCAAAGAAAAAAAATCTGCCCTTTATAACCAGCCAGTCCTTGCTGAAACGAAAAGCTGGTCCATGTCCCCTAATCGGAAGCAATTCTCAAACAGTGACACCCAGGAAACAGAATCAGTGCGGAAGTCAGCTGAAAGATTTGATTAGAAAATATTTTCTCTCATTATATAGGTGAGGGAAGGAACCACCCTTCCATGTTCTCATCCCTCTGGGTGGTTCAAACGTGTTCAAATCTTATTTTTTCCTGTGGCCACAATTTTAATGAGAAATTTCCTCATCGTTTGCAATGAAATTCTGCGGCTTACTGTTGTTGTTTTCGGGATTCTTTTTCGGGGGGGAATGTGCTTGTGGGGCATTTCTTTGGGTTACACTGCGACTGCCAGATAAGGAATGAAACACACCCACCCACCTTCTTGGTTCCTCAATAGTTTCCCACTTGTTCAGTGATTCTTCTGCACCAATTCTTTTGACTGTTGCAAGGTGGAACACCAGTGAAACACAGTGCATCCAGAGAGAAATTCTAAGGAGAGAGAGAGCGAAGATCCTTGGGTAATTTCAGGTCAGTGGTTTCGATTAGGGTTATTCGATAAGAAGACAATGATGACAATGATGCTGGGTGCAGGTCCTGGAAAAGTTTCACTGTAAAAATTTTTCAATTTGGTAAAGGAGTTTCCTCTTGTTTTTTTTGTTTTTTTTTTCTTTTTGATTCTATTACCCTTTGTCGCTATATTTTCACGGAAGTGGAAGACGGTTGGGATCTGGGATGGACATTGTTTCGTAATGGAATTTTGAAAAATGACATCTTATGGCATCTATTGTCGGATGGGGGAATTTCATTTTGAAGTTATGCACTGGTTTGGAGGGGAATCGTTGTGCGGATTCATTGGTCTGCCAATAATCTGCAACGATAAGGTTAATGGAATGGTGACGGAATTTTAGACATTGACGAGTATTTTGAATTTGGAAAACACGGCATATATTATTCCCAATGTATCACTTTAAGAAGGCTTAGTAGATTTGAGTTGTTGTTTCACACAGCTAGGAGTTGTAACAAATTTACGAGTGCCTGTTTAGAATTAGAGACGCAATTTACTGTTCTTTAATCCGCCGAGCCAGAAAAAAGTAAATGTCTTCAAGACAGCTCCAATAGCATAGCGACAGAAGATTCTATGATGAAACCGACGTAGAAAGTGATCGCTACGGAGTACAAATTTTACGTTCCCGAGTCTTTTAAGGAGAGTGGGTGTTAAGTTGAACGATCATAGTAAAATCGTGGTATCTATCTTGGGTAATTTCCAGTGCCAGACAGCCTGTCAGAATACATACCAGGTTGAGTTCTATTATTTCGAATGCTTTCTGGAATTCCATTCGCGTTTGACAAATCGAATAATTCAAAATCGTTCACTACGAATGTCAGTCTCTTTAGTCACTGTTTAGGTCAATAGACTGCACAGGCTGGGATGAGGATTTGTCGTGGGAAATCAGCTATGGTTATCGATTTCAAGCCTATAAATGATCGCCCGGCTATAATCCGCATCCGAGCAATATTCTACAATATCAGTCTGATATATGCACACGCCCCTGTCGAAGACACTGAAAAGTCTGTCAAGCAGGAATTCTATGACCTCCTGGATGGTGCCTATGGCAATTCTCCGGAGTATAACGTAAAAATTGTACTCGGGGACTTCAATGCGAAAATCGGTAAGGAAATCATCTTTGGCGGGCTAGTTGGTAAAAACAGCCTGCACGGCACAACAACAGACAACGGTTTCTGACTAACTGATTTTGCAGCAGCTCGTAATATGGTTTCCTAGACTAAGAATCCACACATCAACCTGTCTTTCCTTCGATGGTAGAATAGGCAACCAAATCGAAAAAGTGCTAGTCGACGCAAGGAACGCATCCAACATCTTGGATGTGCGCACTTTCCGAGGGGCCAACGCTGACTCTTACCATTTTCTTATTGCAGCTAAATTCAGAGCCAGACTGTCCAATGAAAAGAAGCTGCAAGCCACAGAGAAGAAGAAGATAAACATTGAACGCCTCATTACGCCAGAAGGAGCCCGAGCATACAAAGACTATCTGTTCGAGAAAATCTCAGCAGTGCATTCTCCAAACACAAATGCAAACAACTATTGGATCAAAAACAGCAACACCATCAAGGGGGTGGCCGTGACCACCCTTGGCTACCAGCTACCACAAAAAAGGAGCGCTTGATATGATGAGTGCATTCAATGGAAGAAGGTGACAGAAAATGCACATAAGCCTTGATTCTAGGCTAGGTAACGTGAGCCAGCAACCTGCATTACCGAATATTGGCCGCTACATAAACCGACACTATGCCTCGGATAAGGAATGATCACATGTTGACGACTTTTGGCTATTGTACCCGGACAAAGATAGGTTTCTGGAATGTTAAGACGCTCCTCGACTCGGGAAGAGAAGGTCCTTACAATGCCAGATTCCTCCAATTGGAAGAAGAATTAATGCGATATAAACTGGACATTCTGGGGGTAAGTGAAGTAAGATGGTTAGAAGCGGGCGAATACCAGTCTCCAAAGCGTAACACTGTACTACTCAATTCTGGAAGACCATCCGGAAGTCCGCGGGAATATGGAGTAGGACTACCGCTAACAACAACAGCACGCAAGGGCCTAATTTCCTGGCAGCCTCATGGTGATAGGATTTTGACGGCCAGATTCCGGACTAGAGTACGACGCGTCACCATCATACAGTGTTACGCCCCAACGAATAGTTCGTCTGAGGTCGAAAAGGAGAGCTTCTACAATCTCTTAAGCGCCGTCTTCAACACAACACCAAATGGAGACATTGTCATAGTGATGGGGGATTTGAATGCCAAGGTAGGCAACGACAACGAAGGGCTCAAACATGTAATCGGGAAGCATGGACTAGGCAACCGCAATGACAACGGTGAAAGGTTTGTGGATTTCTGCAATGCCAACCGCCTTGTGATAGGTGGCACCATGTTTGAGCACAAGACCTGCCACAAATTCAGCTGGGTTTCCAATGACAGGCAAGCAACCTCCAATCAAATTGACCATTTTGCTATCAGCCGCCGCTTTAGAAGTAGTCTCCTGGACGTCCGAAACAGGCGAGGGACAGATGTGGGGATAGTACGTGATCACCATCTTATGATAGCTACTCTTCAACTACGCACTGCTGCAGTTCGAAGATCCCACGACAACACAAGAATGCCCAGGTTCAACATCGATAGACTTAGTGATCCGCCAGAGCGCCAACAATTAAGGGAGCACTTTTCGCAAGGTGTGGAATCAATCAGCAGCTCAATGCCCGCAACCATCCAAGGACCATTGGTGTGCTGTGAAAAATATTTTTACATCTGGTGCTGAAAGAATTGTCGGTCGATCGCAGGGAAGATATAGGGCGTGGCTTTCCGAGGATACCTGGAGACGGATTGACGAACGAAAACAGTTGAAAGCTCGCATTGCAGCTACCCCAGCAGCAGGGAGAAGCGAGCTAGAGTCCCTATATCACATAAAGATGAGAGAAGTTCAGCGTAGCGTACGACGTGACAAGCGCAACTACATCAACGCGCTGAGATGCCCGAGGTGAGACGTTCCCGAATACGCACCACGACTCCCACTAAAGATGAGATCATTACCGCGATCAAGGCACTCAAAGCCATCAATGCGGTAGGACTTGACGGTATTCCAGCAGAGCTCTTACGAGCAGCGCCAACAACATCGGCTGAGCTTCTGCTTCCACTTATAGATAGAGCTTGGGAAGCTGAGAGCTTTCCTAACAAGTGGAAAAAGGGAATGATCGTCAAGCTTCCTAAGAAAGGAAATTGAATGGAGTGCGGAAACTGGAGGGGTATCTGCGTGCTGCCTGCTGTAGCTAAGATAATAGCTAAAATCATCCTGGAGCGAATCAAACAACATCTCGAAGACACACTCGATGCCGAACAAGCAGGTTTCCCTGCGGATTATCATCGAACAGTGTGTTGAATATCAATCGCCACTGCATCTGCTGTTCATCGATTTTGAGAAGGCGTTCGATAGTGTCATCAGGGAGTTTATTTGGCGTGCCTTACGCAGGAGAGGCATTCCCGATAAACTAATTGCTATTATCAAAGCTACATATGAAGGCTCCAAATGTCACGTTCTGCACAGGGGAAGGTTGTCTGAGGAATTTGAGATCCAAAGTGGGGTAAGACAAGGCTGTATCCTTTCACAAATATTATTCCCATTGGTGATTAGCGATGTGCTTCATGCAGCTTTGTCGACGGGAAACGGACGAATTCGATGGACTCTTACATCTCAACTGAAACATCTTGACTACGCTGACGATGTATGCTTACTCTCCCACAGAATTATGGACCTCCATCAAATGACAGCAGATGTGAAGAGGGAGGCAGGTGTCGTCGGTCTGAAAATTAATACGGCAAAAACGAGAATTATCAGCCTTGGAACAAACTCATCGGCTCAAATATGCATTGCTGGACAACCGGTAGAGAGAGTAGAGGATTTGCAGTATCTTGGGAGTATTGTCTCGACCGATGGTGGAACCGAACTGGATATAGCCAACAGGATCGCCAAAGCAAAGTCCGCGTTCGGGATGTTGTCCAAAATATGGAGAAGCAATGCAATCAGTTTGAGCACCAAAATAAGACTGTTCCGCTCCAACGTTGAATCCGTGCTGCTATATGATTACAGCACGTGGAGAGTGACCACTACTATCACCAGAAAGCTGCAAATGTTTGTTAATAGGTGCCTGCGCAATATCTTAAGGATTTTCTGGCCCAATCGTATCTCTAACGAACACCTTTGCGAGAGAACGGGTCAGGAACCAATAGGCACAACTATCCAACGGCGGAAGTGGCAGTGGATTGGTCTCACGTTCCGAAAGGGTGACAGCTCCATAGCGAACCATGCTATGCAATGGAACCCTCTAACTCAGGATGGCAGAAGACCTGGCGGTCCGAGGAGTACATGGCGCAGAACAATCAAGAAGGAGGCACGGCAGTTAGGGAAAAGTTGGGGAGAACTCAGACACATTGCCAGAAACCGTACACGATGGCGCGTAGGCGTAGTAGAGGCCCTAGGACCCACAAGGGGATACAGGACATAAGTAAGACAAGAGCAGCCAGAGAGGAGTACCGGATCAGAAGAAGGGAAGAGAAGGAAACTTTGCGTGAAAAGAAAAGGGGCCACGCAGCTTCCCAGCTAAAGGATATCAAAGAGTGTCGCGAGCGCAACAACATCCGGAATTTTTGCCGAAAAGGCAAGCAGCTGGCAGCTGGCTTCAAACCCGGAGCACTGGCTCTTCGTAACAGCGAAGGCAACCTAGTCACCGAACGCAGGGAATTCTTGACATGATTAAGCAACACTTCCCGCTTCTCTATTTGTTATATATTCGTGATATACCGAAAGAAGATGGCATTATCCTTGCTATGTTTGCCGATGATACCGCTATCCTAGAAGTTGGTAAAACAACCGAAGAAACGATTGCAAAACGCACTGAATAATGTAAGTGAATGGACGAGGGACTGGCGGATATCCCCCAACGAATCTAAATGTGTTCACGTGAATTTCACTTATAAGAAACTAATGACTTGCCAATCTTTCTAAGCACGGCCCGAATACCTTTTGCAAACGAGGCCAAATACCTGGGAATGACACTCGACGCAAGGCTGAAATGGAATTCGCACGTGAAAATGAAACGTAAAAAACTCGAAATCAAATATAGAGAAATGAACTGGTTACTCGGAAAACATTCCCAGCTCAGTACTGAGAACAAACTGCTTTTATACAAGTAAGTGCTAAAACCGGTGTGGACCTACGGTATACCAAGAAAACACATGCCAATATTTTACAAACTTTTCAAAATAAAGTGCTAAGAGAAATTGTCCAAGCACCGTGGTATAGTAGAAACGACGATATCCGACAATCGAAGCTGATACCAGAAGCTTTGCGAGAGAGCGTAGAAACCGACCAATCGTACATGTCAACAATATAGACCTACAAATTTTGGATGAGAGCAACCGACTATAAAGGACGGTACCTTTTGACTTATCGAGATAATGTTTAACCGCGTCTAGATTGCGGAACATGCAGGATCTTTCAGTGGAAAGTAACCTGCCCAACGTTATTATTTCGTGATAGACGAATTACTTGACAAGTTATTACTTTTTTTTTTTCCTCTTGTACAACCCATGCCCACGTGGCAACGACACTGCGACCTGAAAGATCTATTGTATCGGAGGGTTGGAGTTAATCTAATAGACGTACTACCTCGTATATGAAAGTGAGTATGTCTTTAGCAGCGGAGCATTTCAGTTCCACTGAAGTAAGTATCTTCTTGTGGAGAATACGTTTCATTAACCAGTGTAGTGCCGGGCATTCACAAAGAATGTGTTCGGATGTTTCAGTCCTTCACTTGGCACAGGTTCATCTAGTTAAGGTGGTATCTCAGGCCGCAATGGCCAGTAAGAAAGCTCACAAGCTTCTTAGTGCTTTCTCTAACTTAGTTAAGGATTTCCTTATAGGAGTAAGGCTTGATTAATCGTTTGGATTGTCTTTGACCTAGCCCACTAGTCCAGTGGTCTAGACGAAGTTTGTTTTCCCATTCGTTAATCAGCGTTGTAGCTGTCGTCTAATTGACGCCACAAAAAGGTTCAGGACCTATGAACATAGATTCTGAACCAGCTCTAGGAAGCTTATCTGCAGGTTCGTTGCCCACAATCCCTTGGTGTCCAGGGACCCATCCGAGTTTTACCCTGTTCTATTTGGCAAGGTCTTGTAATGCATCGTAGCAGCATTTCATGGTTCTGGAGTCCATTTGGTTGGACGATAGTGCCATAAGTGCTGCTTGGCTATCTGAGAAGATATGTATTCTAGCGCCTTTGATCCCCTTGCGGAGATTGTGTCTGGCGCAGATCTCAATGGCATAGATTTCAGCCTGAAACATAGTGGAAGTCGTACCCATAGGTACCGAAATCTTTGTGTTGGGTCTAAAAACACCATCTCCAACTCCAGAATCCATTTTCGAACCGTTGGTGAACCAGACAACACTTCTAGGGTCTAGTGTTGGAGCACCATTGGACCAATTTTTGCGGTCCAATATTTCAACCTCGAATAACCTACCAAAGCAATGTTGCCTCACCATAATATCTAGTAAAGTGCAGAGTATGTCTCTTTTAGGGATTGAGTTGAGTATTTTTAAATGTCCCACAAGGTCACCTGGTTTATACTCATAATCTATGATTCTTACATTAGAGCAAATAAGGAATTTAAGCTTATATGTAAGGCAAAGAGGAGTAGATACCTCCCCGTGCAGGGACGGGTTAAGAATATCACTGCAGCGCCCCCCCCAACAACCAGCGCTTGTCGTAAAAGGCGACTAAGGGGACAAATCAGATCTAGGCAATATAACACCCAAGTGAGCCTAGCGACACATATACTACCTTAAAAACCCCCCCACAAGTGTGCATGCGAGTCCGTGGGTTGACACGACTGGAGATCACCGGTGTCATAAAAGAAAGATCAAACAATACTAAAACAGGAGCATGCACGTGTCAAACAACAAACACCATCGCAATATGGTGGAAAAAATTGTATTGCAAAACTGTATCATTATGGTAATACTTGCAAAAAGGAAAGGCACTACCCCGCCAGGCACTACCACTGCTGTGCATGGTACTGATCCTGGACAGAGCAGAAATGTTCGGGTCAGAGCTATACGGATTCCGGGGGCTAGCAAAATAATGAAACAGTTTGGACGCAATTTGAGGGTCGCGAGTTGGAACGTTGGAAGCATGACCGGTCGAAGTTACGAGCTGGAAGAGATGATGAATAGAAGGCGGGTGGACATCTTGTGTGTCCAAGAGACGAAATGGAAAAACACCGGGAATCGGGCGCGTTTCTTGGACGTTAGGACAAAAGATTACAAGATGTTCTACTACGGAACGGAAAAGTCTAAGAACGGAATCGGTATCATCCTTGCGGCAGAGCTACTTGGTAACGTCTTGAGCATTTCGAAGTCCAGCGATTGTTTGATGTCTCTCAAACTAGTAATACAAGGAGAGGTGTGGAATATTGTCAGTGCATATGCTTGCCAAAATGGGTGCAATCAGAGAGATAAAGATGCATTTTGGCTAGATTTCCACAATCTCCTTAAGAACATCCCAAAGGAAGAATTTCTATTTGTTGGAGGAGATTTGAATGGACATGTCGGGAAATCAAACGAAGACTATGAAGACTGCCATGGAGGACTAGGATATGGCACCAGGAACCTTCCTGGTGAAGACATCCTAAGCATGTGCAAATCACACGGTCTTATCGTGTTAAATACCATGTTCATCAAACAAAGCCGACACCTGATCACTTACAGCAGTGGTGGAGATGAAACTCAGATTGACTACCATTTGGTAGCCAGTTTCATGAAGCCCCGGGTAAAAGATTGCAAAGTGATCCTGGGAGAGGTAATCGCTCGGCAAAACCGTCTCCTGCTAACACACATTTTTATGAAAACACCGAAGAAAAGCAAACAAACAAGGGTCTCTGAGAAATTCAAGTGGTACAATGTGGATAAAGAAAAAGGCGAGGCTTTTGTTTTCGTAATGAAAAATTACCTCTCTCACACCATCGACGGAGCTGAGGATGAAGAGTGCAAGGCACAAAATATGTGGGGTTCCCTACACCAAACTTGCTTAAAGAAGGCCAAATCACTGCTAGGAGCTTCAATAGGCCACCATCAACACGCCAAAGAAACATGGTGGTGGAGTGATGAAGCTAAGAAAGTGATAAATGAGAAGAAAGCGGCTTTCAAAGCTTGGTCAAAGTGCCCCTCTAATAATAGTGACGAAAAAGTTCGCCTCGAAATGGAATACAGATGCTGCAAGAAAAAAGCGAAGAAGAAGTGCGCCCAGCTTCAAGCAGAGAGTACGGAGGGCCTGTATCGGGAGCTGGAGAGAATATTTTCCCCGGTTGCTGATGCAAACCAGGCTATCCAGGAGCTGCGAAGACACAATATGAACGAGAGCGCCACTATCTTCAAAATAGCCGCCCAAAGAAGGAAGAATGCTCAGGAGATTCGTTCGCCAAAGTTCATTAACAATGCTCATGGCCAGCTTCTTGTGGATGACGACAAAATTCTGCAGAGGTGGCGACAGCATTGTGAAGAGCTTTTAAATGAACAGTTTCCCCGGCTATACTTCCCAAGAGCCACCCCTAACTGTGAAGATATAGCCGACATTACAGTCGAAGAAGTTAGTGAGGCGGTCAAATACTCCAAAAAACGAAAAGCGGTTGGGCCAGACGAAATACCCTCTGAGTTCTGGAAAAAGATGGGAGACATCGGGTTCAGATGGCTCAGAATTCTTATCTCCAAATTCGTGAGAGGTGATCCAATGCCGAATCAATGGAGGGAAAGTTACCTCCTCCCTGTATACAAAGGGAAGGGTGATACGCGAAACTGTGATAACTACCGTTCGATCAAGCTGATGTCACACACCATGAAGATCGTTGAGCGGGTATTAGGTGGCCGACTGCGAAAAATAATAAGGCTATCTGATGATCAGTGCGGGTTTGTCTCGGGTAAATCAACCACAGATGCAATCCAAAGTATAAGGATCATAATGGAAAAACATCGTGATTCCTTAAGGGATTTGCATATTGTATTGGTTGACTTTGAAAAGGCATTCGACAGACAACCACGAGATCTGATATGGGTGGCGCTAAGACATCGAGGGGTTCCAGAAACCTATGTACAGATGATCATGGACATGTACGAAAGAGCAAAGACAAGAGTAAGATGTCCCGCTGGAGTAACCGAAGAGTTCCCAATCAAAGTCGGGGTGCACAAGGGAAGCGTTTTAAGTCCTTTGCTCTTTATTACAGTCCTTGATTATCTGCTTGAAGGTAAAGTGATGGACCCCAAGGTACATCAGTTATTCTTTGCTGACGATGGAGCCATCATAAGTAAGGATCCTACATCCCTGCAACGAGCACTTGATGTGTGGGTGGACGTTTTGGAGGGAAATGGGTATCGCATTAGTTCAAAAAAGACAGAGTACTTGTGCTGCCTGTTCTCTGATCCACTCAGGCCTATTCCAGACATTTATTTGAATGGAACAGTGCTTCCCAAGTGCGAAAAGTTCAAATATCTGGGATCTATGATCAATAGCAAAGCAACTTGTGATGACGACGTCAATCATCGTGTAAGCGTAGGGTGGATGAAGTGGCGAGAAAATTCCGCTATCTTCTGTGACAGAAAAATGCCCCCTAAGTTAAAAGGAAGGCTCTACTACGCAGTTGTACGTCCAGCGCTCACATACGGTTCACAATGTTGGACGATGTACAAAAAGTATGAGAGTAAATTAACGGCAGTTGAGATGAAGATGCTTCGCATGACAGCAGGAGTGACAAAGCTTGATCGAATAAGAAGTTCGAAGATCCGTGGAAGCTTTCACATCAAGGAAACCATCGTACACAAATTAGAGCGCGACCGGCTCAGCTGATATTGCCACGTTCAAAGAAGAGATCATTTGAACCCTGTTAAAAAGGCAATATCTATGCACGTTCCAAAGACATCGCGATGTAGGAAAGGCAGGCCTATAAACGCCTGGATCAGACAAATGCGACGACATCGGCATTTCATTGGCCTCAGTAACCGAGTGATCCAAAATCGGCAGGCCTGCCGATATTTTCTGAGGTCAAATAGGCGAACCCCACAGGCGGATCAGTAGAAATGCAGTGAAGTGGGAGGGCTGTGATCCCTTGTTTTCGGATCATAGCCTCGCTGATAAAAGGAAGAAGAAGCGATGATCTTCAGGCTGCGGGGCGAACTCCTGAAACTTAGTTATATACCTCACAGAGAAGATTTAACTTTTCAATGTAGTTTGTGCAATTTGGCAGAGAGGGAGGATACTCTGAATTTCATTGGCAAGTGTCCAGTTTTACGGGAAACAAGAATACATATCTTGGGAAGCGAGGCCCTGTCGGAGAATCAAGTCATAACACTCTTCAGCGATGTTAATGTTCCTAAGTTACTTCGATATTGCAAAATTGCGCTACAATATCGCGAGAGAATATTGACTGGACATTTTTAATCAATGTTAGTCCACTTTAATTCGCTACTTCATATTAAATGAAATTTGGAAAGTTATGTACATACATAGGTATTTGATTATATTGTCAATCAGGCAGACGGCAATGCCATGAAAACTAATTTTTTGTTAGCCTTTTTTGTAATTAATTTTGAAGTACACAAATAAAAATCGAATCTAATCTAATCTAATCTACTCATAATCTATCTGCTGCCTGATGGCATATCTTGCAGCCATCTTCCTAATGAAGATTGGTAACTGTGTAAGCCCAACAATAGCTTCCAGAGCTGTCGCAGGGCAGGTGCGCATCGCACCTGTAATGCCAAGACAGGCAATTCTTTGCAACATCTGCTACTTGTTTGCCGTTGTCTGCTGGAGAGTTTTTGGCCACCAGACGATGGCCGCACATATGATAATGGCTCTAACCATCATTATGTACAACCAATGTATCATCTTAGGAGAGAGACCCCAAGTTCTGCTGTTAAGTTATTACTTAGTTCCGATCTTCTTCTTCCTTTTATCAGCGAGGTTATGATCCGAAAAATCACAACCCTCCCACGTCACCGCATTTCTACTGATCCGCCTATTTGACCTCAGAAAATATCGGCAGGTCCGCCGATTATGGATCACTCGGTAACTGAGGCCAATGAAATGCCGATGTCGTCGCATTTGTCTGATCCAGGCGTTTATAGGCCAGCCTTTCCTACATAGCGATGTCTTTGGAACGTGCATTGACATTGCCTTTTTAACAGGGTTCAAATGATCTCTTCTTTGAACGTGGCAATACCAGCTGAGCCGGTCGCGCTCTATTTCTTGTACGATGGTTTCCTTGATGTGAAAGCTTCCACGGATCTTTGAACTTCTTATTCGATCAAGCTTTGTCACTCCTGGTGTCATGCGAAGCATCTTCATATCAGCTGCCGTTAATTTACTCTCATGCGTTTTGTACATTGTCCAACATTGTGAACCGTATGTGAGCGCTAGACGCACAGCTGCGGTGTAGAGCCTTCGCTTCGACTTAGGTGACATTTTTCTGTCACCGAAGATAGCGGAATTTTCTCGCCACTTCATCCACCCTACGCTTACACGATGATTGATGTCGTCATCACAAGTTGCTTTGCTATTGATCATAGATCCCAGATATTTGAACTTTTCGCACTTGGGAAGCACTGTTCCATTCAAATAAATGTCTGGAATAGGCCTGAGTGGATCAGAGAACGAACAGCACAAGTACCCTGTCTTTTTTGAACTAATGCGATACCCATTACCCTCCAGAGCGTCCACCCACACATCAAGTGCTCGTTCCAGGGATGTAGGATTCTCACTTATGATGGCTCCATCGTCAGCAAAGAATAACTGATGTACCTTGGGGTCCATCACTTTACCTTCATGCAGATAATCAATGACTGTAATAAAGAGCAAATGACTTAAGACGCTTCCCTGGTGCACCCCGACTTTGATTGGGAACTCTTCGGTTATTCCATCGGGGCATCTTACTCTTGTCTTTACTCCTTTGTATATGTCCATGATAATCTGTACATAGGTTTCTGGGACCTCTCGATGTCTTAGCGCCACCCATATCAGATCTCGTGGTTGTCTGTCGAATGAATGCCTTTTCCAAGTCAACCAATACAATATGCAAATCTCTTAAGGAATTACAATGTTTTTCCATTATGATCCTTATACTTTGGATTGCATCTGTGGTTGATTTACCCGAGACAAACTCGCACTGATCATCAGATAGCCGTACTATTTTTCGCAGTCGGGCACCTAATACCCGCTCAACGGTCTTTATGGTGTGTGGCATCAGCTTGATCGAACGGTAGTTATCACATTTTCGCGTATCACCCTTCCCTTTGTATACAGGGAGAAGATAACTTTCCCTCTATTGATTCGGCATTGGACCACCTCTCACAAATTTGGAGATAAGAATTCTGAGCCATCTAAGCCCGACGTCTCCCATCTTTTTCCAGAACTCAGAGGGCATCTCGTCTGACCCAACCGCTTTTCGTTTCTTGGAGTATTTGACCGCTTCACTAACTTCTTCGACTGTAATGTCGGGTATTTCTTCACAGTTAGGGGTGGCTCTTGAAAAGTATAGCCGGGTAAACTCTTCATTTTAAAGTTCTTCATTGTCGTCATCCACAAGAAGCTGGCCATGAGCATTGTTAATGAACTTTGGCGAACGAATCTCCTGAGCATTCATCCTTCTTTGGGCGGTTATTTTGAAGATGGTTGCGCTCTTGTTCATATTGTATCTTCGCAGCTCCTGGATAGCCTGGTTTGCATCAGCAACCGGGGAAGATATTTTCTCCAGCTCCCGATACAGGCCCTCCGCACTTCTTCTTCGCTTTTTTCTTGCAACATCTGTATTCCATTTCGAGGCGAACTTTTTCGTCACTATTATTAGAGGGACACATTGACCAAGCTTTGAAAGCCGCTTTCTTCTCATTTATCACCTTCTTAGCTTCATCACTCCACTACTATGTTTCCTTGGCGTGTTGATGGTGGCCGTTTGAAGCAGTGATTTGGCCTTCTTTAAGCAAGTTCGCTGTAGGGAATCCCACATTTTTTGTGATCTGCACTCTTCGTCCTCAGCTCCGATGATGGTATGAGAGAGGTACTTTTTTATCACGGAAACAAAAGCCTCGGCTTTTGCTTTATCCACATTGTACCACTTGAATTTCTCAGAGACCCTTGTTTGTTTGCTTTTCTTCGGTGTTTTCATAAAAATTTCTATTAGCAGGAGACGGTGTTGTTTGCCTCTCCCAGGATCACTTTGCAATCTTTTACCCGAGGCTTCATGAAACTGGCTACCAAATGGTAGTCAATCTGGGTTTCATCTCCCCCACTGCTATAAGTGATCAGGTGTCTGCATTGTTTGATGAACATGGTATTTAACACGATAAGACCGTGCGATTTGCACATGCTTACAATGTCTTCACCAGGAAGGTTCCTGGTGCCATATCCTGGTCCTCCATGGCAGTCTTCATAATCGTCGTTTGACTTACCGACATGTCCATTTAAATCTCGTCCAACAAACAGAAACTCTTCCTTTGGGATCTTCTTAAGGAGATTGTGGAAATCTACCCAAAATGCATCTTTACCTCTCTGATTGCACCCATCGTGGGGAGCATGTACACTGACAATATTCCACACCTCTCTTTTTGAGAGACATCAAACGGTCGCTGGACTTCGAAATGCTCAAGACGTTACCAAGTAGCTCTGCCGCAAGGATGATACCGATTCCGTTCTTAGACTTTTCCGTTCCGTAGTAGAACATCTTGTAATCTTTTGTCCTAACGTCCAAGAAACGCGCCCGATTTCCGGTGTTTTTCCATTTCGTATCTTGGACACACAAGATATCCACCCGCCTTCTATTCATCATCTCTTCCAGCTCGTAACTTCGACCGGTCATGCTTCCAACGTTCCAACTCGCGACCCTCAAATTTCATCCAAACTGTTTCATTATTTTGCTAGCCCCCGGAATCCGTATAGCTCTGACCCGAACATTTCTGCTCGGTTCAGGATCAGTACCATGCACAGCAGTGGTAATGCCTGGCGGGGTAGTGCCTTTCCTTTTTGCAAGTATTACCATAATGATACAGTTTTGCTATACCTATTACCATATTGCGATGGTGTTTGTTGTTTGACACGTGCATGCTCCTGTATTGTTTGATCTTTCTTTTATGACACCGATGATCTCCAGTCGTGTCAACCCACGGTCTCGCATGCACACTTGTGGGAGGGTTTTTGAGGTAGTATATGTGTCGCTAGGCTCACTTGGGTGTTATATTGCCTAGATCTGATTTGTCCCCTTAGTCGCCTTTTACAACACGCGCTAGTTGTAGGGGGGCCGCTGCAGTGATATTCTTAACCCGTCCCTGCACGGGTACTTAGTTCCGATATCTAACAAATTTATATCGAAGGGTGCTGTTTTTTTAGTCAGTAAGAATCTGAAGCTACTATGGGCACGCGTTTGCTATTCTCATAGTGTCTCTGGAAGATTTTTCACCTACCCTTGGGGAAAAAAAAAAAACTTCCAGCAGTTGCTTATAGAGAGAGTGATAGTTCAAGAAAAGAACCCGCTTCCAGTCAATGGCGAACCAATACCACCACCCAGTATTGAAGAAGTTAGCGCAGCTATCAGAAAACTGAAAACAGCAAAGCCTCTGGCTCTGATTGCCTCCCAGCTGAACTTTTTAAATACGGAGGTGATGCCATGGAAGGACGGATGAACTAAGCTATCAGAACGGCAATTGAAGAGCAGGCGAAGCGAGTAGTTCTTGAAGTAAATGAGGACAAGGCTAAGTACATGTTGTCAACAAACAAGAAACTATCCGCTCAAAACCTTGGGCAGAACGTCACTGTTGATGACTACAACTTCGAGTTAGTAAGGAGTTTATCTACCTCGGAGCAAACATAAACCCCACAAATGACACTTTCGTGGAGATCCGATAAAGAATAATCCTAGCAAACTGCTGCTACTTGGTTACTTGGTTTGGCAAAACCCTGGGTTCAATACTCCTAACTCGACGGACCAAATTAATGCTCTATAGAACGCTCGCCTTACCAGTTTTAGAGCAAATATTAGGAACCTTTGAACGAAAAGTACACCTACATGCGAGGAGAGCGAATGGAGGAGAAGATACAACCGCGAACTCTATGAGTTGTATCAGGATGTGGATGTAGTCCAAAAAGTCAAGACACGTCGACTGCATTGGCACGGCCATATCAAACGAATGGACAATAACGCTCCAACCAAGAGAATCTTTGAATCCCAGCCCCTAGTTTCGAGACGGCGGAAAAGATCGAACCTCGGGTATAAAGAGCAACCTGTCGCGGATGCCAGAGAACTTGGTCTTCACAGCTGGAAGCAGCGTTCCTGGGACCGCAGAGGATGGAAGGCAGCCGCGTCTCAGGCAGAGACTCTTTAAGGATCGGGAGCTCTATGAACTTAGGTCAGAAGTCATCGGTGGGTCTTTTGAATGTTTTAGGGGATTAAGATCATCAAGAAGATGTATGCAGATTATTTTAAGTGCCATGTCCGTTGTTGTCAATACCTCTCAAAATTGAACCATGCTGCGCTTTTATAAACTCTGTCGGGAAGAGCATCATATTGGCCCTGTATAAATCTCAGTCTAGATTGCTTTTTGGATATCCTGCTGAAGTAGTATCTAGACAATTTGGGGCTACAAGATACAATGCACTTCAATATCGCAGTTAGCGCTATTCCTATGCCATAAGATGTGGTGGGCATAAGCATCATATCCATGCGCACGTTTCTTTTCCGACTCCTGCATCAGTTAGCTGGACAGAGTTGTAGTTTCGAATGCATCGGGTAGTAATACAAGTAAAGTGTCAAGCTAGTCTTCACACTTTCACAATCGTTCATTTTGGTGTAGAGTTTATCTCGACCTTAATGTGACTTTCAATCATGCCCCTTTCCATCTTTCGAGGACTTATACTCGTTTCGTCTATACAATTTACTCACTTACATCCAATTGCCATTATCTCGGATCCTAATAACATCCGAAAAATAAAAATCTCTACTCCCATAGAATCCTTATTCTGTTGAATACATGCATAGCAAGTATCTGTAGTAGAGCAGGTCTTTCGCCATCCATATCCATCCATCTATTCAGCTGTATTCAAAAGAAATCAGTTTTCTTATGCACATCGCCTCGTTCGTTTAGCATAACAAAGTCCACATCCTTGCAGCTGCAAATTTCACTATGCATATCCTTTACATGCTCCTTGTACCAGAGTCCTTCTCACTATCATCTCTCTGCTCGCCTCTGCCTGCCAGATCGATCAACAATAATAGTACAAGAAAATTTCCACTGTATTTAACAATCTCTCCTCGAAGGATTCGTTTCTTTTTTCCATCTTCTACGTCCTCTCGTATTCCATCCGGTGTGGGTGTATATGTGAATTCAATAATCTGTCCATTAAAGGATCGATACATTGTAGATGCCCTTTTTTTTCTCTTCTTAGTATTGTGAGTCCTTTAACTGGGCTAGTAGTTGTAGTAGTAGGTTGTAGGGTGCTACTTGGATGCAGAGTATTATACCATCAGCACAATAGCATCACAAAACAACCATTCCGTCGTCTTATAGCTAGTAGCAGTCACAGTGCTTTCACTGCTAGCCTCGGAATCCCTCAAGGAGTGTGGAAGGAACGTAAACGTATCGCTTCAGTCCATTGCATACATTTAAATGGGTTCGCTCGTTAATAGTTTACTCGCAGGACGACGCAGTTATATACGTACACTCACTTAAATGTGAATGGCGTATTAAGAAGGACTCTCTCTGGATGACGGGGAGCAGTAGAACGAAAAAAAAAAATGTATAAATTGCGAACTGCTAAGCATTAGCATCGATACTCTCGGGCTCGTGCTCGTGCTCGTTCCCAAGCCCACTCCACATTCTAATGGAGAAAATATTATTTCTAGTCACGTTCCCGCTATAATCGGGAAATTTTTCAATTTCAATTTTTCGTCCTTTTCAGTTGATAACGGGTGCCGCGCGCGTCTTAAGTGGGGTATAAACTTTACCACCATGTGTGGAGGTCACCCATATAGCACTCAGTTGCTTGTGGTTTTCCATTTTTTTATTCTCCTCGATAGACTGCCCTCAAACTCCTTCGAATGGAGGTGCTAAAGGAATTGAAGTCTCTGAGGAAAAAATCCTTTTTTTTCGTCTTCATCGTTACACGCCCCTTTTACTTTGAATTATGATGGCATATTATTATTTTTTATTGGCAATTCATTTGGCCAATTTTTTTTCTTTGCTGGTGTACGCCCCCTCCATCCTTTTATATTCTACTGAAGGATGAAGATAGACCGCTTCTTAGACGTTTGAATGCCTTCACCTTTTATTGGTGATTTCATGGATAATTGAGTCCTTTATGGCAGGTGTTGTAGAGAGTGTTGGTAAGCAAATAAGGCTGCCTGTTGTGCGACAGGGTGGAAAATGTCAGCCATCACTTTAAATTTATTTAACAGATGAAAGTTTGTTGTTCGAGGACTAGGGGGCTACTTGGGGTCGTAATGACTTCATTTGTTGGGTTAAATTGGACGAAAAATATTTACCCACTGCGACGGAGAGTAAACGAGTGACACTTCTGGGTAGTCAGTGGATTAAATGGACCGGTGCCAATTATTCGCTGTATAATCGGAAAACATACATAAGGGTAAGGGTTAAGCGATTGGTTCTAGAAGGGAAGAGCGTATATGATTAGGTTTGTCTGACGATTTGGTCAGAAATATTGGGCAATTTGGCGACTGCTTAGTTATATTAGGTAAAAGATCGACACAGTGCAATATTATCTTTTAGGTTGACTGCCACAAGAAAGTTGTTTATGTGGGAATTACAGTAGTCAGTAGTTCTCTTCATCATCGTTGATAGCACAGAGCGTTAGCTTACTGGTTATTAGTTAGAAAACAACTAACTCAACCTACTCAAATTTTTGAAAATATTAAGTTCCCAAGGTTTCAAAGACGATGATCTAAAAAAAACAAATTCCGCGTAAACGTTTGTGTTTTTTGTGATTCGAGCCCAGAATCTCACGCTCTGTATTGTTACGCACTCATCACTGACTTACTTTTCTTTACTTATGTCCTGTTTTCCCTTATGGCCTACGCGCCATCGTGTACGGTTTCTGGCAATGCGTCTCAGCTCTCCCTAATTTTCCCCCAACTGCCGTGACTCCTTCTAGACTGTTCTGCGCAATGTTCTCCTCGGATCGCCAGGTCTTCTGCCATCCTGAGGTAAAGGCTTCCACTGCATAACATACACGTAGTTCACTATGGAACTATCACCGTTTCGGAACGTATGCGCAATCCACTGCTTCTTTCGTCATTGGACGATTGTGTCTATTGGTTCCTGATCCGGTCTGTCGTAAGGCTGTTCATTAGAGATACGATTGGGCCAGAAAATCCTTAAGATATTGCGCAGGCACATATTAACGAACGTTTGCAGCTTTCTGGTGATACTAGTGGTCACTCTCCACGTGCTACATCCATATAAAGGAACAAACTCAACATTTGAGCGGAATTCAAGTTAGCTTGGTGTTCAAACTGATTGCATTGCCTCGCCATATTTTGGACAACATCCCGAACGTGGACTTTGCTTTGACGATCCTGTAGGCTATATCCAATTCAGTTCCACCATCGGTCGAGACAATACTCCCAAGATACTGCAAATCCTCGACTCTCTCTACCGGTTGTCCAGCAATGCATATTTGAGCCGATGAGTTTGTTCCAAGGCTGATCATTTTAGTTTTTGCCGGCGACGCCAGCCTCCCTCTCTACATCTGCTGTCATTTGGTGGAGGTCTATAATTCTGTGGGAGAGTAAGCATACATCGGTCAATATGGTTAAGTTGGGATGTAAGAGTCCATCGAATTCCTCCGTTTCCCGTCGAGAAAGCTGCACGAAGCACATCGCTAATCACCAATAGGAATAATATTGGTGAAAGGATACAGCCTTGTCTTACCCCATTTTGGATCTCAAATTCCTCAGACAACCTTCCCCTGTGCAGAACGTGACATTTGGAGCCTTCAAATGTAGCTTTGATAATATCAATTAATTTATCGGAGTACCTCTCCTACGTAAAGCACGCCAAGTACAAACTCCCTGTTGACACTTTCGAAGGCCTTCTCAAAATCGACGAATAGCAGGTGAAGCGGCTATCGATATTTGGTGATAATCCTCAGGCTGTTGATGTGGTCGACACAGGACGATCCAGAGAGGAAACCTGCTTGTTTGGCATCGAGTGTGTCTTCGAGATGTTGTTTGATTTGCTTCAGAATGATTTTAACTATTATCTTAGCTACAGCAGACAGCACGCAGATACCCCTCCAGTTCCCGCAAACTATTCAATTTCCTTTCTTAGGAAGCCTGACGATTATTCCCTTTTCCCTTTTCCCACTCATGACGAGTGAAAGTTCTGAGCTTCCCGAGCTCTCTCTATAAGTGGAAGCAGAAGCTCAGCCAATGTTGTTGGCACTGCACGTAAGAGCTCTGGGGGAATAGCGTCAAGTTCTACCGCCTTGTTGATTTTAAGTGCTTTGATCGCGGTAATGATCTTATCATTACTGGGAGTCGTGGTGTGTATTCGGGAGCTTGTCACTTCGGGCATCTCAGTCTGATTTGGGAGCATATCGCTAGCGAATGCTCGGTTCAAAACCGTAGCAAAATTCTCTTTCCATCTTTTGAGCTGGTCCTCATCCGAAGTGAGCAAGTAGCCAACGAGGTTTTTCACTGCCTGTTGACTGGAGCTGCGACCGGCTGCCAGCTCTTTCATGATTCTGTAGACCGTCCTTCTGTCGCACCACCGTGCAGGTTCTTCTCCTTCTGTGGCCAGCGCGTTAATGTAGTTGCGCCTGTCATGTCGCACGCTACGCTGAACTTCTCTCATCTTCATGATATATAGGGACTCTAGATCGCTTCTCCCTACTACTGCAGTAGCTGCAACGCCGACTTTCAGCTGTTTTCGTTCATCAATCCGTCTCCAGGTATCCTCGGAAATCCACGCCCTATGTCTTTTCTGCGATCGACCTACAATTCCTTTAGCATCAGATGTAAAAACATTTTTCACAGCACACCAATGGTCTTGGATGGTTGCGAGGAGTGAGCTGGATTGCTTCTACATCTTGCGAAACGTGCACCCTTAATTGTTGGCGCACTGAGGGATTACTAATTCTATTGGTGTTGAACCTGGGCATTCTTGTGTTGTCGTGGGATCTTCGAACTGCAGCAGTGTGTAGTTGAAGAGTAGCTATCATAAGATGTTGTTCTCGTACTATCCCCACATCTCCCCCTCGTCTGTTTCGGACCCCCAGGAGACTACTTCTAAAGCGGCGGCTGATGGCAGAACGGCCAATTTGATTGGAGGTTGCGTGCCTGTCGTTGGAAACCCAGCTGACTTTGTGGCAGGTCTTGTGCTCAAACATGGTGACACCTATCACAAGGCGGTTGGCCTTGCAGAAATCCACAAACCTTTCGCCGTTGTCATTGCGGTTGCCTAGTCCATGCTTCCCGATTACATGCCCTTCATTGTCGTTGCCTACCTTGGCATTCAAATCCCCCATCAATATGACAATATCTCCATTTGGTGGTGTGTTGAAGACGGCACTTAATAGATTGTAGAAGTTCTCCTTTTCGTCCTCAGATGAGCCATTCGTTGGGGCATAACACTGTATGATGGTGACGCGTCGTGCTCTAGTCCGGAATCTGTCCTACCATCACGAGGCTGCTAAGAAATTAGGCCCTTGCGTGCTGTTGTTGTTAACAGTAGTCCGACTCCATATTCCCGCGGACTTCCGGATGGTCTTCCAGAATAGAGTAGTACAGTGTTACGCGTTGGGACCTGATACTCGCCCACTTCTAATCATCTGATTTCACTCACCCCCAAAACGTCCAGTGTCTATCGGATGAATTCTTTTTCCAGTTGAAGGAATCTGGCATTGTAAGGACTTTCGCTTTCCGAGTAGAGGAGCGTCTTTACATTTCAGAAACCTATCTTTGTCCGGGTATAATAGCCAAAAGTCATCAACATGCAATCATTCCTTATCCGAGGCATAGTATAAGTTTCTGTAGCGAGCAGAGTTCGGCAACGCAGGTTGCTGGCCTACGTTACCTAGTCTAGAATCAAGGTCCTTGACAACCCACACTTGCAATTTTTGCCTACATGTTTAGGGGCTTTACGTATAGTTGCCCGGTGACCACCACTTTGAGGTAAAGTTAGCACTTCATCACGAATTTTACTGTTGCGCCACTGGCCCAAGCCAAGTTTTGAGCAGTCAGTAGTTTCCCGATCAATCGCAATGCAGATCCCCCTAGACGGCTTCAGGAGAGACGTCGGACTTGATTCAACCATCTATTTCTAGGCCTACTGAGGGGTCGCCTACCTGATGGTACGGCAATCATGGCACGTCTTGGAAGCCGGTCTGGGGGCATGCGCACCAAACCATCGCAGCATAGATCGTTCCGTTCGGAGAAGTAGCTGCTAAACATTGAGCACCTCGCGTACTCTAGTGTTGCGCAATCGATCCCTACGAGTTATTCCAGCAACACCGCCAAGGAATCTCATTTCGGCAGCTTGTATCCGCGATCTTGTTCTGTCCGTTACTACTGTTAAGTATGTTAAGCGACATTGCACAAGAGATAAAAATGATCCCTTCTCTTAGTCGCGAAAGAAAAGATACAATACGTTAATAGAGCGAATATCCTCTCCGATCGAAGAGAGTGGCCAACGTTCGTGGTGGCAAAGGCAGAAGGGAAGGACATTCTATCGTGAACTATCGAAGGATGTGAACGTTGGTTTGCTTACGTGCGCGAAGGATTTAGCTTACAAGTATAAACCTCTTAAGTATAGTGAAGGAATTTACTTTGAATGATAAAATGACATGTTAGGCTTATTATTATTTGTGTATGGTTATTTTGCACTGCGACCCAATGGTCTATTGTGTCTCCTGCTATTACGCTGGAGAGGTTTGTTTCCTCGTTAGAGTCCCCCTTGCAATGCAATTCCTTTGGAATTGTGTTTGAAGGTCATATGCTCTTGCTTTGCCTCGACGAGAATAGTTCACCTTAGAGCTCTTTCTCCAGACCAGTTTCTTTTAAGAATCTGAGAATGAGAAGTAGGTCCATGGTTGGCATATCCTCTTCTGATACTTGGTATTTGCCCAAGTATTTCAATCGTTTGTGGGTCAGTGCCCCACAAGACTTCAGAAGGTGTTCCGGAGACTCACATGACTCGTTGCAAAATCTGCAAAGGCCTTCATTTGTTATACCTGGTTTCCGTAGATGCCCCTGAGTTTGCAGTGCTCCGTTAAGAAGCCTGTTAGTATCCGTAGGTTATTCGTGCTAAGGCAGACGCAGGCTTCGAATTTATTCCGGTTGTAAAATCACAGAAGTTTCTTAGCTTTCCTCAGGCCTGTGGTGTTGTTCCAGGTTCTTGCCCTGTCTTCTTTCTCCATTTTCCTGAATTTCTCGCGTATGGTGTGTTCCCCTACTCCAGAGAATGGTTCAGGTCCAATGAAGGGTTCTGCCGCCCCTTGTCTTGCCAAGGCGTCTGCTGCTTTGTTACCTTTTATCCCGACATGACCGGGTATCCAGTAAAGCGTATCTTTATTGTTTCTGCCCAATTCATTAAGTTTATATAGGCATTCCCACACAAGTTCTTACTTAATGACATAGGAGTCAAGTGCTTTGATAGCTGCTTGGCTGTCTGATAGTATTGCTATGTCGCAGTTGCTGTATATTCTTTCGAGATTGAGTTGGATGCATCTGTCTATAGCGCATAGTTCAGCTTGAAAGATGCTGGTACACTTGCTTGTTGCTATTATAAAAACTGGTTTAACGTTTTTCGTGTGAACATTGTTTGAGGGGACCCTCTATTACGTCATCCATTCGGGTTGAATTCGAAAACTCTGCTGGCCAGAGTATTGGTGTCCATTCACTCTACATGTCCCAGCCGTCTTATGGGCCCAATACACCATTTTTTGACTAGGTCAATGTCGCTGTACAGCTCTTTTAGTTTGTCGTTGAATCTTTTCCTCCAAAACCCATCAAAGCAAACGGGTACGAATATCTTACGAACAATTTTTCTCTCGAGGCGACCAAAAATATCTTCATCCGCTTTCAATAAAGTTCATGTTTCAGCGCCGTAAAGCAGGACTGGGATGATCAGGGTCTTATACAGAGTCTCCTTAGTTGTTCGGGATTGGGCTTTACTGCTGAATTGTCTTATAAGTCCAAGAAAACAACAACTTTCTTCGCTTGATTTCTGCTCTGGTGTCGTTCTCGGAGCTTATAGCAGAGCCAAGGTAGACAAAGTTCCTAACTACCTCGAAGTTGTAGCTGCCCACTGTGACGTTCTGTCCAATTCGTCGGTGTTGATAGTCCCTTCTTGTTGACAGCGTATACTTGATTTTGTCCTCCTTTATCGCTAAACCCATTTGGTCGTTTTCATGTCGAGATGTTTCGTTTAAAGCCTGTTAGTTTGGAGTTTCCCCGACTTTGCACTAAATCGTTTCGGTATCAGAATGAAACCATATCTGCAAAAATTTAAACGCAGGATCAGCAGACATCTGCAGGTATTTCGCGCCGCCTCATAGGTTCGCCTTTCACGAGATAAGTTTATAAGAAAAATAAATATTTATTAAATCAACCTTCTCCACAGGAGTGAGTTGATCGGCTTAGGGTTGATTTCGCTTTTTCATCGTACTCATTATCTTAATTGTATATCTACAGTCATGTAGTCAATACTATCAATGACATGGCAAACTTTCTGCATCCACAGTTTTATAATCTCATCCAGTCACATAAATATTTTCCTTCCACTTCGAAACTTTAATCCTCCAATTCTTCCAGTTCAATCCTTCGTCCTGATACTTTATAATTAAATTATTTTCAAGGACTTCGTACCACCCTTGAATGACTCCCAAAATTTATTATAATTAAAGCTCAGCGAGACATCCAGTAAAAAACCAACAACAGCGTTCCCTAAAACTGCATAAAATATCCAATTAGCCCCCTTATCCCTGCGATTTCGGCAAAACTGTCTACAAAAACAAAAAAAAAAAAAAAAAAACCAGACATGAAAAGCGAGAAAAAAAAAATCCGGCTCATTGTATCCACATCAAATCAACGATTAGTATGTCCCACTCCATCTGTGTATAGCGATCCCACTTCCGCCCTATCGATGGCACTGGCGAATATTCATGAAAACGCTATGAATACTAATCAATCGGAAGGAATAAATATTCCTGAAATAACAGATTTCATGCAAATGAGATGTGCCCAGGAGGAGCAGGATGCTATGACGAGCGGTGTTGGCTTCCGTCGTCGCCGCCCCCCACACTGTCGAACGACAGAGGATCCATCTCATGCATATGGATGGGGAGGATGTGTATGCAGGCTTGACGTACGAAGCTACGTAGCGCAATAAAGTTCTCAACGTATGCTTGGGAAAAATAAGAAGTTGGCATGAATTAAGCACTCAAAATAAGATAAATCCGTTCGATTTGGAACTTTATTTTTTTTTTTTTTTGATGGAAATTTTGTCGTCCTTCCATAACAGACAGTGTCAGGATGACATAAAATCAGCATCAGCAGCAATGGTTCTGGCTATACGACGGAAGATGTATTTCAAAAAGGATTTGTGTGTGCGAAAAGTTTGTCTTTAAAGTGTGGCACATGACTGGATGCGAAGCCTATGTGCATGACAAGGATTAGAGAGGATTTGCATGAAATTGACGATTTTTTTGACTTCTTTTTCTTCTTCTCTTTGCTTTGGTGTATTGGCCACATATTGATTTGTAATTCAGTAGATTTTAGGTCAGATTATGTTGAATGATGGAGAAAGTTGCAGATACATGGTGATGGTGGTGCAGTGTAAAATTGATAAAGAAATAGTGTTGAAGTCACTTTTAATGGAACATTTTAAACAAAAGTCCCCTGATCTAGGCGAGGATAAGCTCATTTATAAGTTTATTAAGGAACCCCTACTAGTCTTGAAGAAAATTTGTGAAGCTTAAGTTTTATCGATTGTTTGATCAAATTACAAATTCATGAGGTTAGTACACGTCGATAGGCGAACAAATTTGCTGAAACCAGACCACCAGACTCAAGAGAAAGAGACTTCAGGATTATACTAGAGCTCGTAAATAGGTTTACTGATTTTTAGGTTTATAGGTTTATTCGCTTCACAAGCAGACACAATACTAATAAGATTCAAGCTGTCAAGCAGAATATGGACTGAAAGATATTGCGGGTCTTATGAAAATATCGATAGTAGAGCAAACTGCTAACTAGATAGATAGATAGATTGATGTATATTATTGAGAGATGCAAGTGCACTGCGACCTATAAAAGATCTATTGTGCCCCCCTTACTAAGGCTCTTGGATGGCAAACGACTAACAAAGGCCTCGTAGGGGCAGCATCTCCCGATAGGTGCTGGTCCGCTAAGTAACGAGTAGGAGCCACTGCAGCCGAAAACCTAGCAGCTCTGTTAGTAAGCCCTACTCCCACCTCCTCGTGGTGTCATCTGGGAATTTCTTCAGAAATTGCTAACGGGAGAGGACGAATGGCGAGCTTCCTGCGCCAAAAAACAGGATAAGTGTCGGTTGGTCTGTGGCCCAGCGAGCCGCAACCGTAAAACAAATCTTGCTCCGAAACGGAAACAATCGCCTCGGATAAGGACGGATAATTTGTTGACGACCTTTGGCTATCGGACACGGAGAACGATCGGATTCTGGAATGTTAAGACCTTCCTGGACTCACTCAAGGAAGGGCCTTATAACGCCAGATTCCTCCAATTGGAGCGCGAATTCGCACGGTATAAAATCGACATCTTAGGGCTGAGCGAGATAAGATGGTACGATGCTGGGGAATACGTCTCCCCAACAAAAAGCACTGTGATGCTCTACTCTGGTAAACCAGCTGGAAGTGCACGGAGTTCTGGCGTAGGACTCATGCTAACTCCAGCAGCACGTAGTAGCCTCATATCCTGGAAACCCCATAGTGACCGGATTTTGACGGCTAGGTTCCAGAGTAGAGTTCGAAAAATTATCATCATACAGTGTTATGCTCCGACTCTAGACGCGACTGAGGATGAAAAGGATAATTTTTATAGCCACTTGGGCGCCGCCTACAACGAAACGCCTAATGGGGACATCGTAATGGTGATGGGAGATCTCAATGCCAAGGTGGGTAGCGACAACACCATGCTCAAGCACGTGATGGCAGTTCACGGCGTGAGAGACCGTGAGCGGTTTGTGGCCTTCTGTAATACCAACCGCACAGTCATCGGAGGTACGTTGCTTAAGCATAACACCTGCCATAAGATTAGCTGGGTCTCTACTGATAGGCAACGAACATCCAACCACATTGCGATCAGTCGCTGATTTAGAAATTGTCTCCTGGACGTCCGAAACAGACGTGGAGCTGACGTCGGATAAGAACGAGATCACCATCTTATGGTAGCTCATTTACGCCTTCGTACTGCATCCGTCAACAGCAACCACTCAAACCTGCTTAACATCACCAGGTTTAATATCGACAGGCTCAAGGTTCCCCAAGTGCGCCAACAGTTCAGGGACCATCTTGCCTTAGAAGTAGAAGCAATCAGTAGCATACTGGAAGAGAACATGGATGACCACTGGAGAGCTGTGAAAAATGCTTTTGCGACTGGGGCACGCACTTATGTCGGTAAAAGCAGAAACACCACCGCACATGGCTTTCTACAGACACCTGGAGACGGATCGATGAGCGTACAGCAATCAAGGCTTGGATTGCAGCAGCCTCAGCAGTAGAGAGATCCGAGCTTGAAGCCCAATACCGTGCGAAGAAGAAAGAAGTGCAGCGTAGTGTGAGACGTGAGAAACGTGAATATGTCAACTCACTGGTCTCAAGGGCTGAAGAAGCAGCGAGTAGGTGCGACAGTAGGACTGTTTACAACATCACTAAGGAGGTCATTGGTGGTCGAAACTCCAAACAACATCCAGTGAAGAGTCTAGACGGTAACCTTCTGATTTCGGATGAGGATCAGCTCACTAGATGGAGAGAACATTTTGCTGCAGTGCTAAATCACTTAGACGACGCCGGTATGATCTTGAATTCGAATGAGCAATTCGAAGCAACAAATTCCCGAATCCGCACCGTACCTCCCAGTAAAACTGAAATAATAACAGCAATCAAGTGCCTCAAGAAAAACAAAGCGGTGGGTATTGATGGCATCCCTGCAGAGCTATTTCAAGCGGCGCCAAATATATCGGCAGATTTGCTGCATCCGCTAATACGGAGAGCTTGGGATAGTGAACAATTTCCACAGGAGTGGAAAAGGGGGATGATCATTAAGCTTCCAAAGAAGGGTAACTTGATGGAGTGCGGTAACTGGAGAGGTATATGTGTTCTTCCAGCTGTAGCCAAAATAATAGCTAGAATAATTCTAGAACGAATTAAAGAACATTTAGATTCAACTCTCGATGTCGAACAGGCAGGCTTTCGCGCTGGATCCTCCTGCATCGACCACATAAACACCTTACGGATCATTATCGAACAATGCGTTGAGTATAGGTCTCCGCTACATTTACTGTTTATCGACTTCGAGAAGGCTTTCAACAGCTTGAATCGAGATGCTATCTGGTTGGCCTTGCGCAGGAGAGGCATTCCAGAAAAACTTATAGCTATTATCAAGGGTACATATGAGGGCGGCAAGTGTCACGTCGTGCACAATGGTAAGGTGTCGGAGGACTTTGAAGTCCAAAGTGGAGTACGTCAAGGGTGCATACTGTCCCCACTATTGTTCTTGGTGGTTATCAGCGATGTACTCCGTGCAGCATTGACGGAAGCTAATTCTGGAATTCGTTGGACTATGACATCTTACCTTAAACACCTAGATTACGCTGACGATGTTTGTCTACTTTCACATCGGATAATGGATCTTCATTTGATGGCCCAAAATCTAGAAGCTGAGGCAAACAAAGTGGGGCTAAAAATAAACACAGCCAAAACAAGAGCCCTGAGTACTTCCAATACCCGCGATCAACTTAACATTTCCGGAAAGCAAGTCGAGAAAGTTGATAACTTTCTATATTTAGGAAGTGTCGTCTCGGCTAATCGCGGTGGCACCGAACTGGATGTGTGCAGCAGAATCGGGAAGGCTAAAGCTGCGTTCGGAATGCTGTCCAAAATCTGCAGAAGCAATGTTATTAGCTTAAGAACCAAGCTACGACTGTTCCGCTCCAATGTAGAATCAGTGCTGCTTTATGGGTGCAGTACCTGGAAGGTGGACACCATTAACACACGCAAGCTGCAAGTCTTCGTAAACAAATGCTTAAGAATCATCTTGAGGATTTTTTAGCCGAACCGCATCTCCAACGAACAACTTTATCTGAGAACAAGAAAATGGCAATGGATTGGACACACCCTACGGCGCGAAGACAACTCCATTGCGAAATACGCTATGCAGTGGAATCCGCTCACCCAGGCAGGCAGAATAGCGGGACGCCCTAGGCAAACGTGGCGCAGAACAGTTGAGGAGGAATCTTGCTCTTTAGGAATGAGTTGGAGGCAGCTCATACGCGTTGCAGAACTCCGAACACGATGGCGCGCAGGCCTGGTTGACGCCCTATGCCCCCCGAGGGGTTAAAGGATATAACTAACAACTACTACTAAGGCTCTAGCCGATGATATACTCGGTCTAGCGCACTTCCTCCAGTCCAGCTGCTACAGCAAACCGGAGTATCTTGAGTGGATCCAGCGAAGGCAAATCCGTTTTTCTGGTAGGAGGTAGGCACCAAGGTGATTCCTTCTTTTGTGGGTCAGTGCTTCGCATTCCATAAGAAGGTGCGCTGGTGTTTCTGCGGAGTCCCTGTAGAATCTGCAGTGTCCGTCACGCTCTATTCCCAGTTTCCTAAGGTGCTCCTAAGTCTGCAGTGACCTGTTAACATGCCCGCCAAGATGCGAAGCCGATTCTTACTAACTCTTAGGCAGGCTCTGCTTCTTTTCTGGTTGTATTTCCCCAGAAGTCCCTTTGCCTGTCTTATTTGGGGGCTATCGTCCCAATGTTTGGCCCGTTTGTTCTCTTCTTCTTTTCTTAAGTCTTTCCTTATTTTGTGGGGTCCTATCCCACAGAAGGGTTCTGGTCCAAGGAACGGCGTGTCTGATCCGTTTCCAGCTAGTTCATAGGCTGCTTCGTTCCCCTCCACTCCTACATATCCTGGTACCCAGTAGAGAGTTACTTTGTTTGTTTCTCCCAGTTTTTTCATCCTGGTGAGACATTCTCATACCAGTTTGGATCTGATCTCATGCGAGGTCAGTGCTTTAATAGCGGCTTGGCTGTCTGATAGTATCGCGATGTCCTGCCCGCGATATTTCCTGTTTAAGTTGAATTGCGCGCATCTTTCGATCGCGTGAACTTCTGCTTGAAATATACTTAGGAATATTCCCAGTGATTCTGAGTATATAGTCCTGGGCCCGTACACTCCTGCCCCAGTGCCAACAGATGTTTTCGATCCGTCTGTGTACCATTTAATTGTGTGTTGTTTGAGTTGGTATTTATCGGATTCGCTGTTCCAATCTCTTTTGTTGCTCAGCTTTGAGTCAAATTTCCTTTCAAAGCAGTATTTCTTGACCATATCATCTCTGGGCCAGTCCAGAAGCGGCACCGATTTGGATAGGGCTACTCGCTCTTTATTTGCGATGCATGTTTCCCGATGCCCTCTTTGCTGATTCTTAAAATGGTCTTCTTGGCGATTCGCTCTAGCACTATGTGTAGTGGAGGTATCCCTACGATCACTGCCAGAGCTGCTGTGGGACAGGTTCGCGTGGCTCCTGTTATACATATACAGGCTAATCTTTGCACTTTGTTGAGGGATGTCCTCGTCGTGGTTAGTCTAGTTCTGTTAACCCATGCCACTGCCCCGTAAGTGATGATGGGTCTTACTATCATCAGGTACATCCATCTCAGTGTGGCTGGGCTGCAACCTGAAATGTTCTTGCACACCATAAGTGCTCTGGTGGCTTTGGTTACCACCGTTTCTACATGTTCTCTCCAGAGGAGTTTGCTGTCTAGTGTTTGACCTAGATACTTGACCTGTTTCTGTGGGTCAACCCTGATCCCTTCCAACAGGATGGGTTGCATGCGCTTTAGCTGTCTTTTTTTGGTGAACGGTATCACAGTGGTTTTGGTAGGGTTCGCTCTAAGTCCTACCGTTCTACACCACTTCTCTGTGATTCGTAGACCCCTCTGAACGATTTTGCATAGCGTTTCTTCAAATTTTCCTCTTGCGACAATGACTATATCGTTGGCGTACCCCTGGAACGCAATGTCGGCACCTGTCAATTTTTGCAGTAGTTCATCTGCTACTAGGCTCCACATCAATGGTGATAATACCACTCCTTGTGGACAACCTCTAGTGGTGCTTATTGTGATGGTTTTTTGACCCACCTCTATCTCAGCAGTCCTAGTTCTTAGCATCTCACACATCCAGTTACTTGTGGTGTGATTTACTCCTTTTATTTCGAGACCCCTCCTAATTGCTTCGTGGGAGGAGTTATCGAAGGCTCCTTCGATGTGTAGAAATGCGCATACTACTGTTTCCTTGCTCTCCAGTGTATCCTGAACCCAACTTGTCAGCTGGTAGAGCGCAGTTTCGGTGGATCTTCCTGCCTGTTTTGTAGGTTAGTCTAGGCTGGGAGATGAAGTCCCTGGAGGCGGCAAGGACGTGCTCCTTGTTGGCTTGCTGAGCGGTTAGACGGGACATTTGATTTTGTAGCTATTTTTGCTTGGATTTCGATTTAACTGTGAAAGTCCACTCTCGTTGCAATCACAAACAGAAAAGAATTTTCGTTAGAGTACGACAAGAGTATGGAAAACGACGAACAATTCACACTGACTGTCTTTTCAAAGTCTGCTGAATGCCTTTCCAAAGTCAACCAATACAATATGCGAATCACTTAAGGAAAACCAATGTTTTTTTTATTACGATTCTTATACTTTGGATTGCATCTGCGGCTGATTTAGCCGCGACAAACCCGCACTGATCATCGGAGAGTCGTATTATTTTTCGCAGTCGGCCACCTGAAGATCTTTATGGTGTTTGACATCAGTTTGATCGAACGGTAGTTATAACAGTTTCGCGTATCACCCTTCCATTGTTACGTATGGAGAAGGTAGCTCTCCCTCCATTGATTCGGTTTTGGGTCACCCCTTGAATTTGGAGATGAGAATTCTGAGCCATCTGAACCCGATGTCTACCATCTTTTTCCAGAACTCAGATGACATCTTGTTTGCTGGAGTATTTGACCGCCTCGGTGACTTCTTCGACTGTAATGTCGGGTATTTCTTCACAGTTAGGGGTGGCTCTTGAAAAGTATAGTCGGGGAAACTGTTCATTCAAAAGTCGCTCACAATACTAACGCCACCTCTGCAGAATTTTGTCGTCATCCACAAGGAGCTGGTCATGTGAATTGCTAATGAACTTTAGCGAACGAATCTCCTGAGCATTCCTCCTTCTTCGGGCTATTATTTCGAAGATATTGTGTCTTCGCAGTTCCTGGATAGCCTAGTTTGCATCAGCAACCGGGGAAGATATTTTCTCTAGCTCTCGATACAGGCCCTCCGTACTCTGTGCTTGAAGCTGGGCGCACTTCTTCTTCGCTTTCTCAAGCGAGCTTTTCCGTCCCAATTGTTAGAGGAGTACTTTGACCAAGCTATGAAGGCCGCTTTCTTCTCATTGATCACCTCCTTAGCTTCATCACTCCACCACCATGTTTCTTTGGCGTATTGCTGATGGCCTTTTGAAGCTCCTAGCAGTGATTTGGCCTTCTTTAAGCAAGTTCGCTGTAGGGAATCCCACATATTTTGTGCTCTGCCCTCTTCATCCTCAGCTGTATTAAGGACCTACCTACGACTGCAAATACACCCATACACCTTAAACAGCTTAATATATATATTCATGTACGTGGTCACACCATTCATAAGTAAACCCGCATGCGACCTACAATAGGTACTTTCACAATCACTGGTTTTTAGAATGCAAAGTCACGTCGCTCATCAATCAATTCCCAAACTAAATCCACTTAGTGTTCATAAAACAATAATTTTGCAGCAATTTTCATTCTTAACTGACCCCACTAAATCTTCCCATTTCAGCCATTCTCCCATTCAAAACCTCTTCACAAATCCCAGATCTTGCATATTTAAAAATAGATTTATCTGTGGATCTATAACTCCACCACAAAGTTTCCCACAAAGAGCACCATCCACCCACATACACACGAAGTAATGAGTCAGAACAAATGAATCCCAGTGTCCTTAACAATTTGAATTACATACTGCTCGTGCCCACAGTGAATGCCTCCTAAATAGACTCGAAAATAAAATGAATGTCCTTCGCATAGAAAACTCCCCCACAATTTATTGTATTATTCAAATAAATAACGACATACAAACACACACACACTCTCGACAGAGGGAGCCACTTAATTTAATTTTCCCTTTAACAGTCCGCATGACTGCTGGACAACATCCCTCTGAATGTTCACTCGTCCCTCTGCTTTATTACCAATAAGATTACCATTTAAATAACCTAATTGCGTATCCTAGCCTAGGTTCATCAAGATGGACGCAGGCTCAAAGAAGACAGCAAGACCCGGAGTGTAACACAAAGGATATCCCCACAATCTATGAGTGTACCATATCGGGCATACTTCACCCGCCCCATCCTTCGATTTTACCATTTTATTTATGAAAATTGCCAGTTTTTGGTAAAATGTCCTTGCCTACGATATAACTGGCTTACACATGGATCGAATTCACGCACACACACACACGCGCGCAGGGGGTTGAAATTAAATTTGTTATTAATGTGCACAGAGAGATAAAGTTAATTGTTTTATAGTCGAAAGGATATAATGGCGGATGGATGGTGATATCATCCTGAGAGTACAGTACTCACACTTGTTTGTGTGTGCGTTTGATAAAGTGTCACGTCACGTGCAGTATGATAGCAGTAATTTAACTAATTATCAGAGAGTACTTCATCCAGTCTCCCGTATCCTTCAGGGGTCAGGCTTTCAATTAAAATTGCCCCTTAACCGATGTGCGATACTAGGTAGTTGTTGTTTTATAGCCCAAACATAACACCGTACAGCACAATGGCAGGTGAAGGTGATACAGCAGATTGTGTGCCTGTGTAGGACACATATCTACTACCCTCATCCTTGTTAAGTTCAAGAAGTATCTTATTCCAGATTGAGCGGGTAGGATGAGAAATGGGTCATTAGAGTGGGCTATTCCAAGTCCTTGTCTTCCTATCGATGTCATGTGTCGCAACCAAGGATCGTTCGCATCCATTTTGAAGTATCCACCACCCGTTATTTGTTGTTTGGTGTTTTATTAACTCTAACTTTATTCTGTGTCTCCTGGATCGCTCCTTCTCAGTATTTATGGGTCATATCCTGTCCTGGTGTACAGAATAAGAGAGTAGCTGGATAGAGGATGCCTGTAAAAACCTAACTTTATAAGGTAGCAATTACGTTCCTTGGCGAAAGAGAGCGAGATAAGCTTTATGACATTTATCTTTATTACGTCATTTTTTTTTTTGTCATTCTCATCCTTGCTTCATCTCATATATAGTCTGGTGTGTGCATCTTCGGGGTGTAGAACTCTGTATTTGTGCGTCTTTCCGGGTGACGAGAATGACAACGAACGACGACGACGACGATGACAACGACATCAACAAGACGATGATGATGTATCTCTTCTCTGGCTGGCAATGGCACTGGTTATGACAGTTTTCTGTTCTGTTGGAGCGGATGGCTATGAGATACTTAAAGGACAAATATTATAAAATGGTGCTGTTAACTTGCTCTTCAAGTTGGGCTTTTATGCAGCAAATTCTGGATATGGAATTACTCTTGTTGTTACTGGTTAGCTGACTGGAAGAGGAGAGTAGCTAAATGTGCTTTAATTTTTTATCATTTGCTAAGTACAACATAAGCAACTTCGAGATGAGTTCCGTTTACCAGTAATGAAGGATTATTAGGTGACAAATGAGGTCCTTTTAATGTTCTGATTTATTTTGTTGCTTAAAAGTTTGTTTAAATGTCTCTTAAGGACATCTGCTTAGTAAGATACATTCTTTTTGTTCGTTTAGATACTTTGTTTAAGGAAAAAGTATCAAGCTAGCTTTTGGGGAGACGCCTGTCTTTGTCGATTTGTTTTTTAAACATTCTTTCTATATATGTATCATTTCAGAAGGCAGCAGGATAACAGAATACATGAACCACGAAAAATTGCATCAATAGAGCTAAAAGTAATCTGATGAAGATTTTGCTACAAAAATGGCTGTATAGCACGAAGTCGGGTGAAAACCTGATATAAAAAGAAAACAAATCTGAAACTAAGGCAGGCATTCAGCAAAGTCTTACAAATATTTGTCTTTTTTTGAATACGCTAACAAGTATCGTTTGTGTTACAAAGGCAATGAAGGTTCTGAAGGCGATTGACTAGGAACTGGGACCTCTGTTGCGCCTGCGCGCCATCGTGTATGGCGTTTTTTTGAGAATAAACGATATTTCATTTCTCACCAACTCTTCTCCGATTGCCGCGACTCCTCGCTGACTGTTCTGGACCATTTTTTTTTCCGAGGGTAGGCGACAAATCTTCCTAGACACTATGAGAATAGCAAGCGCGTGCTCATAGTAGTGTCCGATTCTCACTGACTAAAAGAACACCACCCTTCTATATAAATTTGTTAGATATCGCAACTAAGTAATAATTTAATAACTACCATATTCGGACCACTTACCGATTGTAGCTAGCTTTGGTCATTAAATAACGGAAAACGATAGAAGGGATATGAATATTCTTCCCAAGCTGATTTGGAATAAACATAAAGCACATTTGTATGGAAACCTACTGGTGGAGCAACTACAAATGCAACAGGATACAGACCTTAGAAAGATCGAAACAATTATAAAAGATGTATATCTGCGTATAACTCCAATCACTATCAAAAAGAAGGAGTATAAAGAACCGTGGTTTGACAAAGAGTGCTATAAAGCAAGGCAATTATCGTTTGCCTGGCTCAGGATGTTTCGGCAACACAACGAAGGTGCGATGAAGTGGATGTACGTAAAAGCAAATAGAGAGTTCAAGGCCCTATTGAGGCAAAAGCGAAGAAGTTACTATGAATCCCTTGCTCGAAACTTGGCATGTGGCGGATTTTTGGGAAGCGGCTAGAAAACTTAATGGTGGTAACTTCGTCATAAATATGAATTTAAGCCCCAGTGTCCTCTTAGTACATTTTAATGCACTACTGAACCCACTCACTAGTGAATTAGTCTTCAACTATGCTGTTCCGGGATTTCAAAATCATACCTTAGACAGATCGATTAGCTATGAGGAAGTGATCGGAGCTCTTAGTGCATTAAAAGATGGTAAAGCTGCAGGATCGGATGGGATACCTTTCGAGTTCTATAAATATGGTACTATAGAGTTGCACAACAAGCTTACTACGATGTTTGAGAATATCCTGAATAGTGGAGTAGTTCCCAACCGTTTTAGAGAAGCCTTAATTTTCCCAATACATAAAAAAGGCAGTACATCAGATCCAGCGAATTATAGAGGCATTTCTTTTTTAAATGCTTCATATAAGATATTCACAGCAATCTTGCCGGACCGACTATGGATAAAGGAAAATAATCTACTTAAAGAACATCAAGCGGGTTTCAGGCCAGGATACTCTACTATCGAGCACGTGTTTGTTTTGAGGAGCATTGTGGAGTCTTACATTGGAAGGGGTAAAAAACTGTAAGCGTTTTTTGTAGACTTTAAGTCGGCATTTGACACGGTAGACCGAAATGCTTTATTTTATAAGCTTTACTGCATGGGCATGTCGAGGAAGTTCGGACGCGTCATCCAAAATTTGTATGCAGATACCAAATCAGCAGTGTGGAGTGGTGGGGAGTTGTCGGGATGGTTCCAGTCATTGTCCGGAGTAAGACAAGGTTGTTCGCTGAGTCCAAGCTTATTTGCGCTATACATCGTAGATATTCTGCATGGAGGTGTTGAGTACGCAGGACTATTGGTCAAAGCACTTCTGTTCGCTGATGATATAGTACTAATGGCGCAATCACCTGAATCCTTACAACGAATGATCAACAGGCTGTATGACTACTGTAAGCTATGGAACTTAATCGTAAATCTTAGCAAGTCAAAGGTTATGAAATTTAAGAGAGGGGGCGGAAAGGACTGCAGAAACGAGAAATGGTACTACAACGGAGAAAGTATTGAAGTCGTTAAGGAATATAAGTATCTTGGGGTCTACCTTACAAAAAATTTAGATATGGAGAGACATCTAAATGAAAAACTAGCAAAGTCTAAAATGGCCATCAATGTTGTATGGAATAAATGTCTCAGTAATAAATTCATTGTCCACAGCAGTAAATATAAGGTTTTTGTAGCGGTGTCAGAGTCCATCATGTTCTATGCTGCGCTAGTTTGGGGAGTAAGGAAGTATGAGGCTGTTGAGAAATTACTGCGGTACTACGTTAAGAGAGCATTTCAACTTCCACCCAACACTCCCAATTATATGCTAATGCTGGAAACAGGCTTGCCCCCATTGTACATCAAAACTTTTAAATTGCATGTGGACTACATTCTAAAGGTTTTGAATATGCCGGATACCAGACTGCCAAAAAAAGCTGCTCTGCAAGCAATACAATACAGGACAGGATGGTACAGGGAGTGGTTGGAATTTGCTGAGGACTGTGGGATACATTTGGATCTGAGTAATAGCGGAGACTGGAAACCCCAACTTTATCACCTCATCGCAAGTATGGACGAAAAGGCTTTGTTCAGGCATTTAGAGCAAGCTTCGGGATCACTGCATAGAATGATCTACAGCCGCTTAAGTCATAACCTGCAGGAAAATAATTACTTCCGCGATGAATACAGTATATCGGAAATAGCGACTGTGTTTAAATTACGGGGAGAGCTTCTAAAGCTTAATTATATTCCACACAGAGCAGACCTACCAGTGCTATGCAACTTGTGCAACTTGGCAGAAAGAGAAGATGTCATACATTTTGTTGGGAAGTGTCCAGTTTTAAGCGAAATTAGAAGACATATCTTTGGAAGTAATGTTCTGTCGGTGGATCAAGTTTCTATGCTTCTGAACGAACCAAACGTATTTAAGCTATCCCAGTACTGCAAAATTGCTTTAAATTATCGTGAAAGGATCATTAATGAAGATTTCTAAAATCGCTTAAAATAAAAGAAATACACAAATATACATACATATTTTAGTCAATTTTTCATTTTGAATTTATTTAATGTTGTCAATCAGGCAGACGGCAAAGTCGTGTTTATTGATTTTTTGTTAAAACTTTGTATTAATAGTGAAGTACATAAAAAATAAAAATATATCTATCTATCTATCTAAAAACGTTTGGCAAGTTACTTTCCACCGAAAGATCCTGCATGTTCCGCAATCTAGACGCGGTTAATTATTATCTAGCCAAGTCGAAAGGTTTCGTCCTTTGTAGTCGGCTCAACAAATTGCTCTCATCCAAAATTTGTAGGACTGTATTATTGCCATTTCCGATTAGTCGGTTTCTGTGCTTTCTCGCGAAGCTTCTAGTTTCAGCTTCGATTGTCGGAATTCCGAGGTCCCTGTGGATATCGGCGTTTCTAATATACCACTTTTGAAAAGTTTGTAAATATTGCCTTTTTTGGTATACCGTCCACACCGGCTTTAGCACTTGTATAAAAGCAGTTTGTTCCCAGTACTGAGCTGAGAATGTTTTTCGAGTAACCAGTCCATTTCTCTATATTTGATTTCGAGTTCTTTACGTTTCACTTTCACGTGCGAACTCCATTTCAGCCTTGCGTCGAGTGTCATTCCCAGGTATTTGGCCTCGCTTGCAAAAGGTATTCGGGCCGAGTTTAGGAAAATTGGCAAGTCATTAGTTTTCTTGTAAGTGAAATTCACGTGAACAGATTTAGATTCGTTGAGGGCGATCCGCCAGTCCCTCGTCCATTCATTTACATTATTCAGTTCGTTTTGCAGTTTTGCAGTCGTTTCTTCGATTGTTTTACCTACTGCTGGGATAGCGGTGTCACCGGAAAACGTAGCAAGGATAGTGCCATCTTCGTGCGGTATATCACGAGTATATAGCAAATAGAGGAGCGGCCCAAGAACGCTTCCTTGCGGTACGCCGGCCGAAATTTCTTTGAGCTCGGAGTATTCGACTCCATGTCTAACACGAAAGGGTCTATTCCCGAGATATGATTCTAAAATATCGTATAAGCATACAGGGAGAACTTATCGTAGCTTGCATTTCAAGCCATCATGCCACACCTTGTCAAAGGCTTGCGAGACGTCAAGAAATACGCTTGAGCAAATCTTTTTTTCTTCAAGTGCTTTCTCGATTACGTCAGTAATTCTATGCACCTGGTCAATCGTCGAATGCTTGCTGCTGAACCCAAACTGGTGGTCAGGGATAAGATTATTTTCTTCTATAACCGGTTGGAGACACCTTAGTAATATCCTCTCGAAAATTTTCGATATTACTGGAACATTGGTCTATACGATTTTACCTCACATGGGGGTTTTCCTGGTTTTAGAACCATTATGACTTCCGCAACCTTCTACTGGCTCGGCACGTGTTTTAATCTGAGCGCAGCATTTACAATATGGAGAAGCTTAATCAATGCTTTTCTAGGTAAAACTTTGAGAATTCCTCCGATAATCAAATCATAACCAGGAGCTCTCTTAGGTTTTAAATTCTCGATCTCATGTTTGAGTTCCCTTAGCGTTGCACTTGTAAGTGTTAAATCGTCAGATGGTAAATCCGGCCTATTGATATTATCGTAAACCATCGTACGGTTTAAAGATTTCTTCCAGGTGGGCCGCATAAACGTCAGCTTTTCCTTTATCTTCACTTGCCCATTCATTTTGATTTAATTTAATTGGCGGCGCGGAGACTTTGGTCGTTTTGGTGCCTTTTAAAGCTTTCCAAAGTGAATAATTGGAATCTTTTTTCGCAGATGCCATCCAACGTATAAGGATCATAATGCGAAAACATCGTGATCTGCATATTGTATTGGTTGACTTTGAAAAGACATTCGACCGACAACTACGAGATCTGATATGGGTGGCACTAAGACATCGAGGGGTTTCAGAAACTTATATACAGATGATCATGGACATGTACAAAGGAGCAAAGACAAGAGTAACCAAAGAGTTCAAAACCAAAGTCGGTGTGTACCAGGGAAGCGTTTTAAGTCATTTGCCCTTTAATGCCGTCCTTGGCTATAAGCTTAAAGGTAAAGTGATGGACCACGAGGTACCTCATTTATTCCTCGCTGACAAGGGAGACATAATGTGAGGATGCTACATCCCTGCAATGAGCACTCGATGTATGGGTATGTATGGACATTTTGGACGTAAATGGGTATCGCATTAGTTGAAAAAGTATAGAGTACTTGTGCTACCCGTTCTCCGATCCACTCAAGTCTATTCCAGACATTTATTTGAATGGAACAGTGCTTCCCAAGTGCGAAAATTTCAAATATCAGGTATCTATGATTAATAACGAAGCAATTTGTGATGACGGCGTCAATCGTGGCGTAACCGTAGGTCGGATGAAGTGGCGGGAAAACTCCGCTATCTTCTGTGACCGAAAAATGCACAATGTTCAAAACGTATGAGAGTAAATTACCGGCAGCTGAGATGAAGATGCTTCGCATGACAGCAGGAATGTTAAAGCTTGATCGAATAAGAAGTTCGAAGATGCGTGGAAGCCTTCACGTCAAGGAAACCACCCTACGAAAGATAGATCACCACCGGCTCAGCTGGTCACGTTCAAAAACGAGATCATTTGAACCCTGTTAAAAAGGCAATATCAATGAACATTCCAAAGACATTGCGAGGCAGGAGAGGCAGGCCTATAAACGCCTGAATCACACGAATGGGACATCGTCATTTCATTGGCCTCAGTAACCGAGTGATCCAAAATCGGCAGGCCTGTCGATATTTTCTGAGGTCAAATAGGTGAAGCCCATAGGCGGATTAGTAAAAATGCGGTGATGTGAGAGGTTTATGATCCCTTGTTTTTAGATCATAACCTGGCCGAAATAGAAATAGAAGGTAGGTATTTATATTATTTCTTGCAAATAAAAGAAAAGACTTAACGATTCAACTGGTTTATGAGAACCTGTTAGTAACTTGGATGAGATTAAAGTCTAGGGTGAGCATGAACCAACTTGCCCCTCTAGTTAGCTGCTCCAGTTGTGTACATATAAGATGAGGTCTTCTTTTAATCTGTCGTACTTTGTCTATGTCCATCAGAATGTACGAGTATAAAGGTTATGTATCTGAAAACATCTAAAGCCATCCTGGGACACTTTAAACAAAGTCCAATTGTTTGCGTTATAGAACAGGACTGGGATGCAGGGAATTGCATTACGACCACAAAGAAACCCTCTTTAGAAAAAGTCCCTAAATACCTTCAAGTTATAAATAACTGTCTGTGGTGAAGATTCATTTCATCACTATCATTGTTCACACGATGAGAGCCTAGTAGTAAACAGGCTCCAATAAAAAAATATTTGGCGCAAAAGCTCTTTAAGTGCCAGGGCCTAGTTTCTCGCAACCACTCATGTTGTGTGCGTTATATTTTTCACACGAATGGAAGGGACCTACAGTTTAGTGCCGTATCCGAATTTGCAATTTGTTTTGAGAAGCTTTCTCGAGCCAACAATACTCTCGGATGTTTGTCAGACATTTGCGAGAGGTGGGACCGTGAAAAAAACTGGGACTCGAAGTTGGAACCACACGTGCAGTGGTCCAACACACTAACCACTTACGCCACGGCACCCACCAATAGCTGACAAAATAAGCTGTATCCGCTATTCCGGCGACATCGCCTTAGTTGATAGAGAAATGTTTAGAGAGACATAGAAGTGATTAAGGATAACAAGAGAATGGTGTCACTCTCTGAACTTCAGTATCAATTCTGCCGAAACCACGGCAATACCATTCTTTAAAGAGTAGACGTCTACCTCACGAAAGATCCGCCCAGTTGGTAGGAGTTGACATTGAGATGAGTGGTGAGGTCAAGTACCTAGAAATTATTCTGGAGAGCAAACTGTTATGGTAAGACAAGCTATTCATGGTTTGTAGAAACCCAGGCAACAAGACTTGGATATCTAATCCTAGTATCTTACATTGGATGTATACTCTGACGGTGAGGCGGCTGTCTATCAGCCGCAATATTTGTCAGGTTTGGATGATTTCAAACTATCTGTTTTCGAAAGTATAGCACTCCAAGGGTTTTGCCCAAAATGTCAAATCTGAAACAGGATAAGTATAAGTGTGACCCAGATGCCTTTTTAAAAAAGTATATGGATATCTTCGCTTCGAGGCGGTCGGATGGATAGGATTATTATCTATCACTGTCCAGCTTAATCGTTGCGCTTTTTCAGTTTGACGAAAAGCACACAGAAGTCTTGGGGATTTAGTCCAAACATTCTAAGATGGATACGTATTGCCATTGCGAGGCCAATGATTATTGTTGTGATTTGGCAGCATTTTTACATCGCCCTATCGGCGAGATTATATTGGTCATCCTGACTCAACACTTTCTGTCATAAAGTTTCTTTCCCGTCAATAAACCGAGATTCCCGCTCGAACCCTCTAAGTCTTAAGAGCACACCTTTTCCTTTTTCCTAGTTATAAGTTATGTAGAATACCTAATAAAGTCTTTTAACTGGAACTCTTTTTAACTACAACAATTATATATGGAGGGATATCATGGATAAAGCGAATTAGTCTAACCACAACGATAGAGACACTCTCAAAAGTGCAAGGACTTACGTGCCTCTGCATCACTGGGTCATGAGAACATGTCCAACTGGAGCCATGGAGGTACTTCTAGAGCTTAATCCGTTCCATCTCGTAGTGGAGCAAAATGCAAAGTGGGCGAACCTTAAAGATCGCAAAAGAAGGTACTGGAAGGGAGACATGTAATGGTTTGAAAGAATATGATGCACTTCTCAAGAAAATTCCCCTTCTGGCTGTCCCCAGGGACGATAGTATCAAAAAATTAAACTTTGGGAAAAACTTTTGACAAAGTTAAGCAACTGCGACATAGCAATACTGCTAGACAGTCAAGCAGCTATCAAAGCAATTGACTGCTATGTCATTAAGTTGAAACGTGTGTGGGAATGCCTACATAAGCTTGGTGAATGGGGTAGAGACAACAAAGTAACCCTCTACTGGATACCTGGTCATATCGCGATGAAAGGTGAAGAAGTAGCAGACTCCTTGGCAAGATAAGGAGCTGCAGAATTCTTCATTGGACCTGAAATATTCTGTGGAATAGGGGAACATATCATACGTGAAGAATTCAGAAAAATGGAGAAATAAGACTGGAAGGCAAGAACTTGGAACAACACTACAGATCTGAGGCAAGCTAAGAAACTACTGGGATGTTATAACCGGAAAAGATTCAAAGCATTTAAGTAAGAATAACATACGAATCCTAACAGGCTTCCTAACGGGGCACTGCAAACTCAAAAAGCATTTGCGGAAACTAGGTATAACAAATGAAGGCAGTTAGTCAAACGTATGAGTCACTGACCCACAAAAGATTGAAATGCTTAGGCAACTACCAAATATCAGATGAGGATATGCCAACCATGGACCTACTTTTTATTGTCAGATTTCTAAAAGAAACTGGTTTGGAGAAATGGCTCTAAGGTTAATTATTCTCGCCAAGGCAAAGCAAGAGTATATGACCTTCAAATTCTAAAGAGGGAATAAACCTCTCCAAGGTACTAGCAGGGGGCACAATAGACCATTAGGTCACAGTGCAAGATAGCCCCACACAAATAAGAATAATCAGTTTGACGAAGGGTTCTTTCTATTTCGCTAACACCGACTACGATTCTATCGCTAGGTTTTAACATTCTTCCATGAAGGCTTTCGTTTGTGCTTTATAGTCTTTTTGTGTTCTGCCCGCTGTTTGGGGAGATTTTTAGCCTCCCAAGCCTGTGTTCCCTTTTCTTATTTCCTGATAGCATTTGCAAGAGTTCGTTCGTTCGTACCTACTAGTAAGTTCCAGTTTATTGCGACAGAAATCCTTCTGGTATGAAGCGTCTAGCTGTGCTCGTTGCGATGGTTTCAGCCTCACTCCATATTGGAATTTATAAGTCATGGGGGTTAGAATATAGTTGTCGACCAAGTTCTCAGTCCTTTCTTGCTAATTCGTATGCCATCTCATCATCATTTATCTCCCTGTGTCCAGTGAACCAATAGTGTTAACCAATAACACTAACCTTAAGTTGAGATGGTTTGATAGCTGCTTGCCCAATATCTTTTTCTGGGGGTATAGTCTGGGATAGTATTCTAGATAACGGCTAGGTCACTATCAACTATCGAAACAAAACTTCTGTTTCAGACCTTGCGTGCTGATCTGTTCTAAGCTGTAGAAGATGATATCAGGAAGACAATAGAAAATACGCTTCCCCGCTTATGTCATATGTCGTTTAAGGCAACCAGATTTTCTTCTTTCCTAATATCCGTCCGCAATTTCTTTTCTTAATTTCTTGACTTACTCGTATACTTTCTACTGTAGTGGTATAAGTAACTTCTTTCTTCTCACTACGATATTTAAATCAAATTTCACACATTCAGATTCGATATAAACGATTTGATTCACCCCAAGATGTTCTCGCCGATATCACTACTATCCCCCAACGACAAACTTTCAAGGTGTAACATTCATCCTGATAGCCAACTAATTTCCCACTCGTATCCTGTTCATGTTGGGGAATTTCTCCTCTTCAACGCATTCCATGGCGGCTAAAACTTGACTTTCTTCTTTAAAAAATCTCGAAATATCCTTCCTGTCCTGATAGAGTGGCTGCCTCTTCAAAACTACTATCGTTTGAGTGAAATACAGGAAGATCGACACAACATCGAAGTGGAATCCAAAATCTGAAGTTTTCGAACATCTCCACATCATCAGTATGGAGTACCAGCGCAGGATAAAGTTTTTCCCTCCTGACATCTTTTTGATGAATCATGGCACATGCCAAGGAATACACCGAAGTGTATAAGACCGATGTACGTACGTATGCACTATAGTGGTGTGGAGAATCTCTTATCTTAAAGACTCTTCACTTCAGAAACTTTTCCACATTCCAGCGACTCATTTGGGAGTGAAAAACGCACTAAAGGAGAACCAAGAAAATGGAAAACAAGAAGAAAAATGTGAAATGTGAAGAGAAATGTGCATCCAGGGAGGATGAAGTTTAAAGTGTAAACGATGTCAAAAAATGAGACGAGCGTCTAGGGCTACTCTTATAATGGGACGTCAGTGTCAGAGTGTTCTCGGTGTCAGTTGCATCATACATAAAAGTTTTACCCAAGGACGGTGAGGCCAAGTTTTTTAATTAATTTAAATGGACTTTAGAGTATGTTAGGCTTGGTGAAGGCAAACCTTTATGTAAGTAATATGCATGTTTTGAAACTATGTCCAGTTTCAAATCTTTTCATTAAATCAGCGATGTGAGTGCAGTTTTGACAGTGAAGTTGTATTTATACGGAATTTGGACATTATTGTGAAAGTTTTGACAGTTATGGAGTGTCAAAGGTCTGCAACTGTCATTGCTGTCATTTTTTATTCGTTTTTTTTTTGCAGAAAATGAACTTACAAACAATGTCAAATAGTTATTTCTGGAACTAAAATGGAAGGGAAATAAGAACTTCTTCTTCCTTTTTATCAGCGAGGTTATGATCCGAAAACAAGGGATCATAACCCTCCCACTTCACCGTATTTCTACTGATCCGCCTGTGGGGTTCGGGAAGGGAAACAAAAACACACTGTGAAATGTAAATTTCAAGAGTAAGGTGTCTAAATACACTGAGGAGATCTAGTACCAAACAAGAATGTGATTTTCTAGTATCCCTTAGCTATGCAGGAACGTAAATTCTTAGCTCACGTGTAGAATAGTCCATCCACTTCATGGGTAGTTTTCCTAACAAATACAGATTTTAATGAACTCCAGCAAATGACGTCGAAGTAGGAAGTTCCATCCTCCTCTCGAAGTTGAGAAGATGGAACTTAGTAGATAACATTCTTAGGATCCAAAACAGTATGTACCTACTTACTTAGGTAACGCTACAGTTCGGGGTGAAACTGGGCCTCAACCAACAAGTCTTTCCATTTAGCTCGATCTTTAGCTAATTGCCTCCAGTTGCGCACTACAAGTTGTCCCCATGAACGGCGAGGAGTCCCTCTACTGCATCGTCCCTCCGGGTTAGATTCGAAGACTCGCTATCCGGAGCATTGGTGTTCATACGCTCTACATATTCTAGCCGTATCAACGAACCAGATGCGGAACCGCTACCTCGAACCATGTGAATAGCAATTTGCCGAATTCGTTACACTTGCAGCTGACCAACGTTACTGAGATGGTGAATATTCAGTTTCAAGTGATCTGTTGTGGGGTACACACGCGTCGGAAACTTTCTCAATTCGATTAACAAATTCAAAAATGTTTTGCAACTCGTGTAAAAATAAAGTCGAAAGGAGCGAATGTAAGGTGGTCTATTGTGACTGCAAATGCATTTTTCATGCTTCATACGTAAACTTGATGCCCGCTGATTTAGACTTTATGAGAAAAAGTTGCAAAACTTGGAGATGTGTGAGCTGTGTGACAGCTAAACGCCGCGATTCTCTCTCTGGAGAGTCATGCGCTTCTACTGTTGCGAACCAACATCAGCATAAAAAGACAGCTAAACCACTTCCACTCAATCCAACATTGCCGCAAAATACATCTCCAGGAGCATCCAGTATTACCCTGGACATGATATACGCTGAAATCCTAGAGGTGAAAGAAATCGAAAGATTGCAGATAGAAGAACTGCGCTCTAAAAACAAAGAGTGCGAGCATAAAATTAACCTGCTTGAAGATAGAGTGAATCTACTCGAACAACAATTGATTGCCAACACCGTTGAGATCTATAATGTTCCTCACAACAACTGCAATGCCTCTCCCATCGACCTGGCGCTAAAAGTTTTCCGTGATGGTATGCATGTTGATGTTACAGAGAAAGACATTGACCTTTGCTACGCAAAAAAAATGCAAATCGTGGCATTGAGTTTCTTAAGCTGTTCAGGCGTGAGGTTAGCCATTTTGTTTGCTGTTTCTCCTGTGTTTACTCCGTCTTAAATTTCCGTATGAAGTTGTATTGAATCAAGCCTCTAGTTGGGTGCCAATTATAACGATGGAATTGTCAATGCCCCAATGTAGCGAGCAAAGACTTCTCGTCGGGCTGTAGATGAGTCGGTAGAGCAGTAGAGCGAGGGGACGTTCGATTCCAAATACACCTCTTTTGGTGCAATAAAAGACTTTGTTTTCTTTTAATGTTATTGGGACTTTATTTTGTTCACCAATTTAGACTCTTTTTAGCGAGTGAACTGTACAAATAAATAATCAGCCAAGGGGCAAAATAAAACAAAACTCGGAGCGTAAGGATAGCCGGTGTGGTGTGATTCCCAGAAGACAGAAGTATATCGTCGAAATGGTACTCACATCAAACACGGTTATGGCGCGCAAAAGTGTGGGGTGCTTCTCAAAAGACAGTAGTGTACCGTCGAATTGATTGCCACCTCAAACTTCTGTAATGTCAGCCAAGGGGCAAAATGTAGGGAAAACCGCAGAGCAAAGGAAGGCCGGTGTGAAGCGATTTCCAGAAGACAGTAGTATACCGTCGAAATGGCAGTCGCTTCAAACTCGGTTATCGCGCAAGAAGTGTGGAATGCTTTTCGAAAGACAGTAGTGTACCGTCAAATCAATTACCATTCCAAACTCCTGATTGAACAAGAGTGAAAAATATGCGATCGGTGTCGGCTATTTATACCCATTCGGCGGAGCTTCTTAGAGAACTTTTGGCATTAAGATCCGTTGGAAGAGCTTTTACATGATAGAGCTTTATAATATTAAAAATAAGCTAGGGGAGCTTTTTAGTACAGTACTAATAGACTTTTCGAGTTTTGTAAAAATAAAATTATATAATACAATATAAAAATGTTTAAATAAAAAGTGAAGGAAAAATGAAAATAATGTGGTTAAAGTTATATAATTCAAAGTAATTATGGAATTCATATGTTGTTATATATATTAAAGAAAACGATAGGTTTTTATAAAAGTTAATATCAACGGAACCTTCAGTAACTTTCGTGTACTAAGAAATGGCGTCCCACAGGGTTCTGTGCTTGGACCTCTTCTATTTCTAATCTACATAAATTCTCCATTCACACAGGAATTTAATGGCATATCTACTGCATTTGCTGATGATATAGCTTTTACATATCAGTATCAAACCCTCTTTGATTGCGTAGTAAAGATTAGAGCAGATTTAGAGAGATTAAGACTGTGGGTTGCTGCTCATAAGTTGGTTGTCAGTGAGAAAACCTTAAATGATTTTAATCTATGTTTTCATGCATATGACTGTGAAAGGTTTAGCTTACCCATACACACATGTGGTATTAACAATTTTTTCGATTACAACCAATGCTCTACTAATTGCTTTAAAATCGAGTCAGTGAAAAATTTTAAATATTTTGGAGTTTTAATCGATCATAACTTGAGCTGGAAAGACCATATCCGAGAAGTAAAATCCCATTTGATGCTGGTGGCTCGTAAACTTTACCTCATCAAACCATATTGCTCTGAGAAAGTTTTAGCTGAAATCTACTACGGTCTTGCACACTCAAAGTTGCAATATGGTATGACTAGCTGGAGAGGATCATACGCTACTACGTTGAGACCTTTATTGATGGCACAAAAGCACTTAATTCGGATCATTTCTAATTGTAATCGTTTCACTCATAGCTGGCCCTTGTTCAAAAAACTACGAATTTTACCACTAAGGCATCTGTACGTATTTAAAGTACTCAGGGAGTTTTTCAAGCGAAGTGGTAACATTCCTAGTAGAAACTCACAAATTTATAGCTTACGCATAAATAACTTGGCTCTCGTCAACATACCAGTTGTACATAGGATTCATTTTTCTCATTTTTAAACCGTTACAGCCCCAACCTATTTCAATAAACTACCATATTTTGTCAGAATTACTTACAACGTTCACTTATTCCTAATAAAAGTAAAAAAATGGCTATTTACCATTGACCATGCAAGCATTGAATCTCTGTTAAGCACCATATCTTAATCTTCAGCATAAGTAATACCGCTTAAATCACATAAATATCTGTAAGATTTATATTTTTGAATTGTTCTTTTTCTGGAAAAATTCTCTCTTTCCTCTGTGAATTCATTCTTTATAAATTCTATTTGTATTTTGGTTTATATCTATTGAATTGTTTTATTTATTTTTACACTTTTCTTTAAATAGTACTGATTGTCACCCCACATCAGAACCCTATTATATTATTTAAATAAAATTGAAGTATCATTCAACACTAACTCAGGACATAATGTTCTAATGGTTATAGAATGTTCACTATTTATTCTCTTCCAGTATTTAGCTAACTACTATTGTTGTTATTTTAGCTTTAAGTTGGAAATGAATAAATTTGTATCTATCTATCTATCTATATATTACACAGGCTAAGTGCGAGTAAGGCACTATGTATTGATGGAATAAGACCAAGACTTAAAGGCAAATAAAAACATTTTCGGACCGATATTGGCGGAAATATAAGCAGCAGTTTAGAGCAGTGCGCTATTCCACAGACACCTAAGACGGCTACTGTTCGTCCGATTTACAAAGGAGAAATAAGAAGCTATGTCGAAAGCTATAACCCAATTTCGATTCAACCTATCACCGAAAAATGTTTGGAAGAGATTGTTGTGGGCCGACTCAAGAGATTTGTGGAATGGCATTCTATAATTGGAGCATCGCGTACGCTGATGATACAGCGATTGTAGTGAAACATCGAATCGCAGATATCACGAAACAAATAATGCAGTCAGAATTCGACAAATCTGTGTCACGATGATGGTGTCACGACAACGGCCTTGTCATAAACGCACCGAAAACGAAATTGATGCATATCCGCGAACCTTATTGTCAACCGGTAAATATAGGCACCAATTATCAGAATAACGACTGTCAAACCCCAACAACCGCGTTATTTATCAATAGAGATACTTGGTAACGTCTTGAGGATTTCGAAGTCTAGCGACCGTTTGATGTCTCTTAAACTAGTAATACAAGGAGAGGTGTGGAATATTGTCAGTGCATATGCTCCCCAAAATGGGTGCAATCAGAGAGATAAAGATGCATTTTGGGTAGATTTCCACAATCTCCTTAAGAACACCACAAAGGAAGAGTTTCTGTTTGTTGGAGGAGATTTGAATGGACATGTCGGGAAGTCAAACGAAGACTATGAAGACTGCCATTGAGGACTAGCATATGGCACCAGGAACCTTCCTAGTGAAGACATCTTAAGCATGTGCAAATCACACGGCCTTATCATGTTAAATACCATGATCATTCGACAGACAACCACGAGATCTGATATGGGTGGCGCTAAGACAGCGAGGGGTTCCAGAAACCTATGTACAGATGATCATGGACATGTACAAAGGTCCAAAGACAAGAGTAAGATGCCCCGCTGGACTAACCGAAGAGTTCTCATTCAAAGTCGGGGTGCACCAGGGAAGCGTCTTAAGTCCTTTGCTCTTTATTACAGTCCTTGATTATCGGCTTGAAGGTAAAGTGATGGACCCCAAGGTACATCAGTTATTCTTTGCTGACGATGGAGCCATCATAAGTGAGAATCCTACATCCCTGCAACGAGCACTTGATGTGTGGGTGGACGCTCTGGAGGGTAATGGGTATCGCATTAGTTCAAAAAAGACAGAGTACTTGTGCTGCCCGTTCTCTGATCCACTCAGGCCTATTCCAGACATTTATTTGAATGGAACAGTGCTTCCCAAGTGCGAAAAGTTCAAATATCTTTGATCTATGATCAATAGAAAAGCAACTTGTGATGACGACATCAATCATCGCGTAAGCGTATTGTGGTTGAAGTGGCGAGAAAATTCCGCTATCTTCGGTGACAGAAAAATGTCACCTAAGTTGAAGCGAAGGCTCTACACCGCAGCTGTGCGTCTAGCGCTCACATACGGTTCACAATGTTGGACAATGTACAAAACGTATGAGAGTAAATTAACGGCAGCTGATATGAAGATGCTTCGCATGACACCAGGAGTGACAAAGCTTGAACGAATATGAAGTTCGAATATCCGTGGGAGCCTTCACGTCAAGGAAACCATCGTACGAAAGATAGAGTGCGACCGGCTTAGCTGGTGTTACCACGTTCAAAGAAGAGATCATTTGAACCCGGTTAAAAAGACAATATCAATGCACGTCCCAAAGACATCGCGATGTAGGAAAGGCTGGCCTATAAACGCCTGGATCAGACAAATGCGGCGACATCGGCATTTCATTGGCTTCAGTAACCGAGTGATCTAAAATCGGCAGGCCTGCCATATTTTCTAGGGTCAAATAGGCGAACCCCACAGGCGGATCAGTAGAAATGCGGTGAAGTGGGAGGGTTATGATCCCTTATTTTCGGATCAAAACCTCGCTGATAAAGATAAGAAGAAGCGTATAGTGATGCGCCAACTGTTAGTTCAGTCATGTCCACACTGTTGTTTTCTTTATTACGTGGAGTCCCTCGGTTTTAATGCATACAATCTCGATTGGAATAAGATGCAACAGGGTTTGAAGTGTCGCCGAGGGAGGGAATCTCACTGCACCGTGTCCAGTTGAGCTTTCGGTCAAAATTGAATTCCAAGAAATGGGCGTTTTCTAACGCGTTATGAGGCCTAAGCGTCCAACTGACTGTAACAAGGGTAGCGACCTCATCTGCGTAGTTGCAACAAATGATCTCTTTTGTTAAGAACATTTAATTGGGAATTCATTTATTTTTTTTGTTGGGAGTGGAACCGCTCGACTGGAGCACTCAGACGTAACTGCTGCATTGTACTACCAGAGAGGATACCTTGGTTTACTCAATTTATTGGAATTCCATTGTCTTTTTAAGAAACCAAGCAAGCACTTTACTGATGAGGAGCTTTCATTACCAGCACTTACATCAGCACCAAGTATCTGCCACCTGATACGAGCAAAGGCCGGACACTCACAGAGATAATGATCCGCAGTGTCGTCGGACTCTCCGCAAGCGACGCAGATTGTAGCTCAGTACGTTAAGGTGCTTGTCGAAAGCGCGGTGGCATGTCAAGATGCCAATAAGTTGTCTGCAGTCTTTTCTGCTGAGAGACAGAAAGAATGCCGCTGATTTCTTATAGACATCTGGGAGTAATAGTTTAGTCAACCTACATCCTGGAAAGCAATGGCACACACAATCGTGTTCGTGAGAGACCCAATCGTCAATGGAAGCTCTAACCAAGACCCAACGCGTGTGCGGGACCTGAAAAAACCTCCTCTGAGCCTTGTCACGTAATCTCATCAGAGATCTTTTTCTTTTCAAATGCTGCAATTATTGCTTTGCTTCTGAGTTGTGAAATGTGTTGCAGCACATGTCCAGCATTCATTGACGTCCTTCAAAAATCAATGGATAACCATAAATAGAAAGATCCTGCTTACTCCATCTAATTAATTTGACTTTTGTTTGACCCTTATTTCATTGGTGTGTCCTGGCACGAAATTTCTCATCATTTCAAAAACTCCACTTCATGCCTTACAAAGGAAAGATATTTCATATGCTGTGTTCATTTCTATTAAAAAATTCCTTTCTGTGAAATTTTTCTGCGAAATTTATTTTCCTCCTCTCACTGGACACACACACATTCGCATCCACATCCTTCTCCTCTAAGTCAGCGAAGCAAACAAATTTTATTTCGCCATTTGTTGCACCCATCACCAAGAGGACTCCCCCACCCCGTCCATCTAACTTTCGCAGAAGGACTAAATGATTTTCTCCTCCCATATACACTAAAGACGCAGGAAAAGACGAAGCACAGGCAGCATACAACCACCGCGATGATGATAAAAAGGATGCAGCAACAGAAGGCGTTTGTACTAGTCCTGGATCCTGTTGCTGTTTTTTTTTTTTTTTTTTCGTACTCTTGGAAGTGCGAATGCAAACGAAACTTAAATTAAAATGCCAACTAGACTGGAAGAAGTGATATTTCGGTATCATAAATTCATTATTGCAATGCTGGTGCTGTAGGGGGACGAAGGATGAAAGGATGCGGATGTGGATGTACGCTCTGTACTCCATTCGTCTATTTCAGCGTGTACAATGAATGGATTTAGTTTTTCCCAGTGTTGCTTAGGCAAAAGGATGTCGGCCGACTGTTCTGAATGGATGGAGAGAGTTCAGTGTTTTGAAGAAATTATGCGAAAGCGGGACGCACTGACAGACAAAAAGATAATAATTAACATAATGAAATTAATGGCAGAGATATGTTCGTGTTAATGCCGCTGTGAAAAGGAAATGAGTTTGTTTTATCCTGTGTGCACAGTGGTGCAGTTGAGTTACAAACTGAGCGAGTGAGGGTACCAACTGAATTTGTTGACCTCATTTGGAGTGGCAAATGGAAGTGGCAGGCACAATGAGCAAATGAAATGCAATTAGGAAACGTTGGTTAGTTGAGGAGCGGGAATTTTTGGGTGCAGTGGACGACGGAGTGCCTTTGTTTATTTTTCCTAATGGGGATTAGATTATCTTTGCTAGATTATTATGTAAGCTTCATTACGAAACCACTAAGAGGATGGATATCATGTTATACTTTGTTTCTACGCTCTATTGCTCAAATTCCTTTTGGACAGTACTTTCCAAGAGAATTGGATTAAGTGCAGAACGAAGTATACATATGAACGCCTATCTATGTATGTAGAAAGCAGCAGATGAGAGGCATTCTAGTTATTCTAATTCGAGACAGAAAATTCCTATAAGCAAAAAAGCGAGTTTACTTGTACACTCATTCTCTTTCTTCACTAGGCTAGATGTGGAAAACTGAAGCAAAAGATATCTTAATGTAAGGAGATACTTGTGGTGCAATAAAAAAGATTAAAATAGATTATATCAATCAGCTTAGTAGTGATATCGTGAGCTCATGTACGTTTGTCAGACAATCTTCGCGGGTGTACCCGAAGGATCCATTTTAGGTCCTTTGCCTTTCACAATTTGTACTACCGACTTTCCCACTATCGTTTGTCTCTTACAGAGATGACAGAGCAGTTCAACATTCACCTATGCTGGGTGCCAGGTCACAGAGACATTCCATGAAACTGTAGGGCGGACGAACTCGCTAGACAGGGTAATACTCTAAGGATTCTGCCAGATAGGCAAGCCCTTGGTATGCCCCTAGCTATATGTAAGCATCTACTGAAGCTGAACGCTATTAGCAAGACCAACCTTAGGCGGGATATTGGCTCAACGTGTCACATTTCGAGGCAGATCTGGCCTAAGCTGGACCAGAAATGTAGTGCCAAGTTGGTTAAACTAAAGATTACAGAACAGCTGCGTTATCGGTGTCATCACCGGACACTGTCTAATCGGCCAACATGCCAAAAGACTTGGCCTCTTTTCAAATGACTTCTGCAGGAGCTGTAGGGACGAGGAGGACGAGAAAACCATTCTTCGCTTCCTATGCACATGTCCTGCTCTATCACGCAAAAGAATGCTCGATCTAGGAGCTCGCTTCCTTGACGACCTCAGCGATTTGGCGTCCTTAGACGTCATGAACATCCATCGCTTCATCAAAAGCTCCGGTTGGTTTCATTAGTCCCTGAGTGGTCTAATGGTAGATCCTTGGCATCACAATGGACCTTTACTGGTCTAAGTGTGTCTGCTTTCCTGTGCCACTGCCCGAGTCTTCAACACTCCAGGAAAAAGTTCCTTGGTAAATTTTTCTTCCAGGATCTCGAGGAACTCTCCGGCGTTTCAACGGAAAAGATGTTGAACTTCATCAAATCATCAGGGTGGTTTGTATGCAGAAATGAAGTAAGTGACTGAGTAGTTTTTAGTTTCATTGGGTAAGGGATCACTTTTTCCCCCATGGGTACCACAATGGGTCAACGCTGACCTGAGTGTGGCAGAGAGCGTCGCTCCCTGCCAGCCCACATACCTAAGTGTGTCTGCATCGTTGTGCAGACAGCCAATCTAACCTAACTAACCTTCCCACTATCGTTGAATATGTAACGGGTGTACCATCTTTCATGTCAGCATGTAAGCATTGAATAACTTTGACATTTATCAACCGATTGACTTCAGTAAACATGTTTTTCGCTTCACACCGAAACAACGCGTCGAAATAGTGACGTTCTACATTACAAATAGTCGTTCAGTTATCTTAACTCAACGTCCATATCGTCGAAAATATCGTGACCAACAAGCACCGTCTGACAACACTAATCGTCGTTTGGTGTTGAATTTTGTTGAGCACGGGACAGTGGAAGATCATCGAAATGCCGTTCATAAACGCCCAAGACGTTCCTATGAACTGGTTAAAGCGGTAGGAAAGAGTGTTGCCGAAAACCCACATGTGTCGTATCGTCACCGCGCTCAGCATTTTGGCGCCAGTGGAACCACCTTGCTGCGCATTTTGAAGCATGATTTGCATTTGTTTCCGTATAAAGTGAAATTGACTTAAAGAATATTTCCGATAGACCGTCCACGTCGCTTGGAATACGGCCAAACAGTCGCTCGAATGGTTGACAAACAAACAAATATTTGGCGCAACAGCTCTTTAAAGTGCCATGGCCTAGCTTCTCGCAACCACTCATGTTGTGTGCGTTATATTTTTTACACGAATGGAAGGGACCTACAGTTTAATGCCGACTCCGAACGGCGATTTGAGAAGCTTTTTCGTGACAACAATACTCTCGGATGTTTGTCAGACGCTCACGAGAGGTGGGACCGTGAAAAAACTTTTTGGTGTTTTCTGGGGTTCGAACCTGGAACCTCATGCGTAGTGATCCGACACACTAACCACTTACGCCACGGCGCCCGAATGGTTGACACTGAACCTGATTTTTGGAAGTAAATTCTGATGACCGACTAGGCCCATTTCACACTCTCTGGCGCCGTTAACAAGCAAAATTCCCGCATTTGGGGAACGGAGAGTCCACACGAGATCCGTGAAACACCATTGCATGACCAAAAAGCGACTGTTTGGGCCGTCATTTACGTCAAAACCATCATTGGGCCATTTTTCTTCAGAGAAGGCGAAACAGTTAATGGAAATCGATAACGGTGGACGTTGGCTCATTATGTCTGGGCCATAAATGTGTGAGAAAGGTCTGGACGGTTACTGATTTCAACAAGACGGTGCGCCATGCCGCACTGCAAATCAAATAATGCAGTTTCTGAAACGAAATTGCCCTGGACGTGTGCTGTCAAAAAATGGCGACAGTGACTGGCCACCCAGATCTCCAGATTTGACCCTTCCGGAATTCTTTTTGTGGGATTATTTGAAAAATAAAGTGTACGCCAGCAAGCCTGAGACCATTGACGAGCTCAAGGCAAACATTCGTGCCGAAATTATCGCTATACTGCCCGAGATGCTCGAAAAAGTGATGGAAAACTCAGCAAAAGGGCACATTTTGCTTTGGTCAATAGAGGCGGCTGCTTGATTGATGTTGTATTCAAAAACGAGTCCAAATAAATTGTAAAAGAACATCTTACATAAAAATGCCTCATATATGGAAATCGGTTTTTTTTAAAAGTTATTCAATATTCACATACCGACATAAAGGATGGCGCACACCGTATGCATACAATGTTCAACTGTATATAAACATATTAGATGGAAGCTGGTCCTTTTAGAAGATGCGTCTTATATGTTTATCCACAATCTAGGATAAGTTCTACATTGGTCTGTAGGCAACTGTTAAGATTACATACATACCTACGTAGTTGGCGCAAACAGACCATGAATGGTCTAGGGCCCAGCTTCTCGCAACCACTCGTTTAGTGCGCGTTTTTTTTTGAGAAGCTTCTCATGATAATAATACTCTCGGATGTTTGTCAGACGTTCGCGAGAGGTGGGACAGTGACAAAACTTTTTTGTGTTTTCTGGGATTCAAACCATGAATCTCACGCGCAGTGGTCCAACATACTCGTACTAATCCCCAACTGTTAAGATTGAGCCCGTCTAAAGCTAAGTGCTTTGGAGTGTCTTCCCAGTGTTAACAATTGAGTTTATGGGCAAAGCTAAAAATTTCTTCGTATTTCCCAACAAAATCTCGTCTTGGGATGAAAATATCTCTACGGTTGTAGGCTCGTTCAGAAATATTTCAATATCCCAATCCTTCACACCGTTTCATACAAGGTTAATGACAGTAAGGAAACTACTTGCACCAATTATCAATTACGGCCTACACGACCTAGAAACGAAAGAGTTCTAAAGTCTCTTTTTCAGAAAAATCAATCAGTAAATCAGGATCAAGATATACTTCTTCTTCTTCCTTTTATCAGCGAGGCTATGATCCGAAAACAAGGGATCACAGCCCTCCCACTTCACTGCATTTCTACTGATCCGCCTGTGGGGTTCGCCTATTTGACCTCAGAAAATATCGGCAGGCCTGCCGATTTTGGATCACTCGGTTACTGAGGCCAATGAAATGCCGATGTCGTCGCATTTGTCTGATCCAGGCGTTTATAGGCCTGCCTTTCCTACATCGCGATGTCTTGGAACGTGCATAGATATTGCCTTTTTAACAGGGTTCAAATGATCTCTTCTTTGAACGTGGCAATACCAGCTGAGCCGGTCGCGCTCTAATTTGTGTACGATGGTTTCCTTGATGTGAAAGCTTCCACGGATCTTCGAACTTCTTATTCGATTAAGCTTGGTCACTCCTGCTGTCATGCGAAGCATCTTCATCTCAGCTGCCGTTAATTTACTCTCATACGTTTTGTACATTGTCCAACATTGTGAACCGTATGTGAGCGCTGGACGTACAACTGCGGTGTAGAGCCTTCCTTTCAACTTAGGGGGCATTTTTCTGTCACAGAAGATAGCGGAATTTTCTCGCCACTTCATCCACCCTACGCTTACACGATGATTGATGTCGTCATCACAAGTTGCTTTGCTATTGATCATAGATCCCAGATATTTGAACTTTTCGCACTTGGGAAGCACTGTACCATTCAAATAAATGTCTGGAATAGGCCTGAGTGGATCAGAGAACGGGCAGCACAAGTACTCTGTCTTTTTTGAACTAATGCGATACCCATTTCCCTCCAAAATGTCCACCCACACATCAAGTGCTCGTTGCAGGGATGTAGGATCCTCACTTATGATGGATCCATCGTCAGCAAAGAATAACTGATGTACCTTGGGGTCCATCACTTTACTTTCAAGCAGATAATCAATGACTGTAATAAAGAGCAAAGGACTTAAAACGCTTCCCTGGTGCACCCCGACTTTGATTGAGAACTCTTCGGTTACTCCAGCGGGACATCTTACTCTTGTCTTTGCTCTTTCGTACATGTCCATGATCATCTGTACATAGGTTTCTGGAACCCCTCGATGTCTTAGCGCCACCCATATCAGATCTCGTGGTTGTCTGTCGAATGCCTTTTCAAAGTCAACCAATACAATATGCAAATCCCTTAAGGAATCACGATGTTTTTCCATTATGATCCTTATACTTTGGATTGCATCTGTGGTTGATTTACCCCCAAGAAACCCGCACTGATCATTAGATAGCCGTATTATTTTTCGCAGTCGGGCACCTAATACCCGCTCAACGATCTTCATGGTGTGTGACATCAGCTTGATCGAACGGTAGTTATCACAGTTTCGCGTATCACCCTTCCCTTTGTATACAGGGAGGAGGTAACTTTCCCTCCATTGATTCGGCATTGGATCACCTCTCACGAATTTGGAGATAAGAATTCTGAGCCATCTGAACCCGATGTCTCCCATCTTTTTCCAGAACTCAGAGGGTATCTCGTCTGGCCCAACCGCTTTTCGTTTTTTGGAGTATTTGACCGCCTCACTAACTTCTTCGACTGTAATGTCGGCTATTTCTTCACAGTTAGGGGTGGCTCTTGGAAAGTATAGCCGGGGAAACTGTTCATTCAAAAGCTCTTCACAATACTGCCGCCACCTCTGCAGAATTTTGTCGTCATCCACAAGAAGCTGGCCATGAGCATTGCTAATGAACTTTGGCGAACGAATCTCCTGAGCATTCTTCCTTCTTTGGGCGGCTATTTTGAAGATAGTGGCGCTCTTGTTGATATTGTGTTTTCGCAGCTCCTGGATAGCCTGGTTTGCATCAGCAACGGGGGAAAATCTTTTCTCCAGCTCCCGATACAGGCCCTCCGTACTCTCTGCTTGAAGCTGGGCGCTCTTCTTCTTCGCTTTTTTCTTGCAGCATCTGTATTCCATTTCGAGGCGAGCTTTTTCGTCATTATTATTAGAGGGGCACTTTGACCAAGCTTTGAAAGCCGCTTTCTTCTCATTTATCACTTTCTTAGCTTCATTACTCCACCACCATGTTTCTTTGGCGTGTTGATGGTGGCCTTTCGAAGCTCCTAGCAGTGATTTGGCCTTATTTAAGCAAGTTCGCTGTAGGGAATCCCACATATTTTGTGCTCTGCACTCTTCATCCTCAGCTCCGTCGATGGTGTGAGAGAGGTAATTTTTCATTACGAAAACAAAAGCTTCGCCTTTTTCTTTGTCCAGATTGTACCACTTGATTTTCTCAGAGACCCTTGTTTGTTTGCTTTTCTTCGGTGTTTTCATAAAAATTTCTGTTAGCAGGAGACGGTGTTGCCGAGCGATTGCCTCTCCCAGGATCACTTTGCAATCTTTTACCCGGGGCTTCATGAAACTGCCTACCAAATGGTAGTCAATCTGAGTTTCATCTCCACCACTGCTGTAAGTGATCAGGTGTCGGCTTTGTTTGATGAACATGGTATTTAACACGATAAGACCGTGTGATTTGCACATGCTTAGGATGTCTTCACCAGGAAGGTTCCTGGTGCCATATCCTAGTCCTCCATGGCAGTCTTCATAGTCTTCGTTTGATTTCCCGACATGTCCATTCAAATCTCCTCCAACAAATAGAAATTCTTCCTTTGGGATGTTCTTAAGGAGATTGTGGAAATCTAGCCAAAATGCATCTTTATCTCTCTGATTGTACCCATCGTGGGGAGCATATGCACTGACAATATTCCACACCTCTCCTTGTATTTCTAGTTTGAGAGACATCAAACGGTCGCTGGACTTCGAAATGCTCAAGACGTTACCAAGTAGCTCTGCCGCAAGGATGATACCGATTCCGTTCTTAGACTTTTCCGTTCCGTAGTAGAACATCTTGTAATCTTTTGTCCTAACGTCCAAGAAACGCGCCCGATTCCCGGTGTTTTTCCATTTCGTCTCTTGGACACACAAGATGTCCACCCGCCTTCTATTCATCATCTCTTCCAGCTCGTAACTTCGACCGGTCATGCTTCCAACGTTCCAACTTGCGACCCTCAAATTGCGTCCAAACTGTTTCATTATTTTGCTAGCCCCCGGAATCCGTATAGCTCTGACCCGAACATTTCTGCTCGGTCCAGGATCAGTACCATGCACAGCAGTGGTAGTGCCTGGCGGGGTAGTGCCTTTCCTTTTTGCAAGTATTACCATAATGATACAGTTTTGCAATACAATTTTTTGCACCATATTGCGATGGTGTTTGTTGTTTGACACGTGCTGCTCCTGTTTTAGTATTGTTTGATCTTTCTTTTATGACACCGGTGATCTCCAGTCGTGTCAAACCACGGACTCGCATGCACACTTGTGGGAGGGTTTTTAAGGTAGTATATGTGTCGCTAGGCTCACTTGGGTGTTATATTGCCTAGATCTGATTTGTCCCCTTAGTCGCCTTTTACGACAAGCGCTGGTTGTTGGGGGGGGCGCTGCAGTGATATTCTTAACCCGTCCCTGCACGGGGATACATATACGTATATATCGTTTATCCTGCTACTTCACTTCAAAGTCTGCCTTTAATTGCCGTTTGTCTCTCACGGAGATGACAGGACAGTTCAACATTGCCCTATGTTGGGTGGCAGGCCACCCAGATATTCCGAAAAACTGCTGATCGGACAACCTCGCCAGACAGGGTACAACTCGAAGATTCTGTCTTATAGGCAAGCTCTGGGTATGCTCCTCGCTACATGTAAGCATCTACTAAAGTTAAGCGCTATTAGCAAGCCTAACCACAGATGGGGAAAGGCTTAACGTGTCATATCTCGAGACAGATCTGGCCTAGGCTGGACCAGAAATGTAGCATAGAGTCGGTTAAGCTAAAGCGACCACAGATCAGCTGCGTTATCGGTGTCCTGACTGGACACTGTCTTATAGGCCAACATGCCAAAAGACTTGGCCTAATGGTCTTACAAATACAAATATTTGGCGCAACAGCTCTTTAAAGTGTCAGGGCTTAGCTTCTCGTAACCACTCGTGTTGTGTGCGTTATATTTTTGACACGAATGGAAGGGACCTACAGTTTTATGCCGAATCCGAACGGCGATTTGAGAAGCTTTTTCATGACAATAATACTATCGGATGTTTGTCAGACGTTCGCGAGAGGTGGGACCGTGAAAAAAACTTTTTGGTGTTTTCTGGGATTCGAACTTGGAACCTCATGCGTAGTGATCCGACACACTAACCACTTACGCCACGGCGCCCACAGCTAATGGTCTTGCTGTGGCTTTAAAAGACCTCTTTCCGAATCCCATAAAGCGCAGCCGCTTTGTTTAACGTCTCTAGCACAACCCCTTATTAGCTGCTAAAGAAACAGCCCTATGTGCCTTCATAGATATGGAGGGAGCATTTGAGAATACTTCCTTTGAGGCTATCAAAAAGGCTATAATCAGGAAAAATATTGCTCCTCTGATCATAAACTGGATCCTAATTATGCTATGTAGCAGGAAAATAAGAATCGAGTGCGGAGGCTCACATAAAACTATAATAGCTACAGGAGGTTGCCCGCAGGGGGGAGTCCTCTCCCCCTGCTCTGGACCTTAGTTATTGACGAACTCCTAGAGCTATTTGAAAAATCGGGTTACAAAGGACAAGGATATGCAGACAACATTGTCATCAGCGTCAGTAGCAAATTTGAAATTTCCCAACTAATGCAAGGTGCAGTCAAATTAACTTCCGATTGGTGCAGGACAAACGGACTTACCATCAACCCCGGAAAAACTATACTTGTACCCTTTTCCAGGGGAAAAAATCATACTCCTAAACAAATTACACGAGCGAAATACCTAGGTGTTATCCTTGACAAGACGCTCACGTGGAATTCACACCTGAACAAGGTTACTGAGAAAGCGACAAGAGCAATGTTTATGTGCCAGCACCTATATGGTAAAACTTGGGGGCTAAACCCAAGATAATATATTGGACGTACAGTACCATTATCGAACCCATAGTCACCTATGCATCGTTGGCTTGGCGGCCAAAAATCTTACAGGCCAAGACTCAGGACCAGTTGAATAAAATCCATCGTCTAGACTGTCTGAGTATCACAGGGGCAATGAGAACGTGACCCACGGCAGCAATGGGAGCAATGCTTAGCCTCACACCGTTGCACCTTGCAGTCCAAAATAAGCTATGCTGAGTGCTCTCAGGCTGCCCAAGATCACGGACCTTAAAATTGGCAACTTTACAGGCCATCTGAAGATTCTAGAGTATATTCATAATAACCCTATTCTCGAAATTCCAGATACCATGCTCAAGAAATAGCAGTTCTTCAGAAAATTCAATGTAGTGGTCATAGGTGACCGCCACACATGGAGGAATGAAGGGCTTGTAGTCTTACCAAAATCTCAAACTTGGTACATAGATGGTTCCAAATTGGAAAATGGTAGCACTGGCGCAGAGGTTTATGGACCCAGGTTTCAACGTGCAGGAGCGCTTGGGAAGTCACCAACAATATTTGAGGCGGAAGTGCTTAGCGATAAGAGGCGCTAGTCGCCCACTAGTCGGTCCTGAATCCTATTTTGGAGTCACACGGTGTAGCGCAAACATCGAAATAAAACATGGGAAGATGATCATAATGCAGAGTACTGGGCCAAACTTAAGGGCCTAAGACAGGCAAAGAAGTTCACTCATTTCAACCGTTGCAGGGCTAAAAAGCTACTCGAGCTTAGGAAAGCAGACGTAAGAGCCTTAGCAGGCTACTTGACTGGTCATTGCCCACTCAGGTACTATCTGCACAAGATAGGAGTAGCATATATAGACGCATGCCGGCTTTGTGGAGAGCAAAAAGAGACGGCAGAACATATTCTTTGTGAACGCCCTATGGCCGAAAGAAAAAGACTTCTCCATCTGGAACATTGAGCATGGACCTTTGTTAGGATTTATTAAGACCCTTAACCAAGTTCTAGGCTAAACACCGGACTGTTACAATAGATCTTATAGGTCGCAGTGCGTACAGGGGCCCTTGTATAGTATAGTATATACAATAGTGTAGTATAGTTTCACCTAACACTGCCCTACGCTTGATTCGTTTGTTTATACCACGTTGGAATTGGACAGCGAGTTGGGCCGTTAGAGAACTAAACAAAGAAGAAAACTACCAGAAATAGCTATCGTATGTTCGGTTCCTGCCAGTAGGCAATCCTTGGCTATTACTCTCCATTTTCCCAGTTTGCTTCACTCCTTAATCTTTCTTGTATACGTAATTCCTTGATTACGATCGTTTTGTAACTCAGGGCTACCCATCTATTTGCTTTCGCTTGCACCAAGGATTGGAAAATACCGCATTTGGCGTTCAATACCGTCCGTGCATCGTGATCAATAGAGGCTGCCGTCGTTCTTGTATAAAATACAGTCAGAAGCATCTATGTATGTTCTGTGATGTTTGATTTCTCTTTACACCTTATAGTGGTGCCTAGAAGATTAGAGAGCTGTAGAAAGCGTTATGCCAAAATAACGTGCAACTATGTGTGAAGACTCCTATGTTGGACATAATGCAAGCTGTGTAGCACTTTGTGATTCGAATATTCTATTTTGGTTACGTAGTGCGTATGCCCCCAGACCGGCTTCCAAGCCGTGCCATGTTTGCCGTTCCATCAGATATGTGACCACTCGGTAGGTCTAGAAATAGATGGTTGGACGTATCTCCTGAAGCCGTCTAGGAATTCCTCCTGATGAGTTGGAGTCAATGGCAGGGGATCGAGAGGGATGGAGAGACCATACGAGCATCCTACCTCTGCGACGCTCATGAAGGATTAGCAGACTATTGAAAATGCATGTATGCATATTTTGTATGGTCTTTGAACGGTCGCCTCGTATCTACCATTACGATTAGGCATTTGACGTCTGGCTTGCAATTGTATGTCCGTCGATTATGAAGATGACAGATATCAGTTTCAACAGCTCTTCGGTGTATTCAATTGTCATCTCTAGCCTATTAAAAATGATGTATTCTAAAATCTTGACTGGCATATCTAGCATATCAACTTGTAGAGCTGACGATACGATGAAGGCTCATCTGGTGGCTTTTACTAAAGATACAGTGTTAGTCTTTGTTTCCATTTGGTATATCAGCAAACATGTCTGGGTGTCATTTAATTGTCGTTTTGAATGCTATGTTTGGAAGGGTTTCGGTGCTTTCCTGTCTTCAATTCTGATTAGCTATCACCAGGATGTTGGTCTTTCTAGAGCATATTCATCCGCATATGAGGTTACAAATTGATAATAAAGTTGTCTAGAAACTTTTCTTACCTAGTTGGCCGTACTTTAAAGACTTTGATCCGCCTCGTAACATGTTACTATTTCTGCTTTCCTTGCGGATGGCTGCCTGGAGTTCTTTGCGTGATATCTTGTACTCGTATAGCTGATGTAAATCACTGGAGGTGATCTTTACTCTGGAACATATGTAGAGCCTCCTCAATTGATGGCACTTGACTCGTAGTTGTGCAATTCTCTCATTGCATAAGTAACCCGATGGATGATGGCTGAAATCTTAGGCACAGATTCCGTTTAAGAGATGCTGCAGCTTAAGTTAATAGAAGAGCGTACGTGCAGCCCGAACACCAGTAGTCTTTCAAAGGTTGTCCAAGACAAGGCAATAGACTAGGCAGAGATTGTGCGAATGTTGAAACCAAAATTTTATGAACTTGTTTTCAGTAAAAGTTCTGCTTCACGAAGACCCTCCATGCGAACACCCGCAAATCCGTTTCGTCTATTCATGAGTAGGTTAAATGAAGAGGTTCTCACGGCCACGTTAGAGGAAGGGAAGGAAGCCATCCTGGAAATGACGGGGACAGCTGAAATAAAAGCTCAAGCGACGATGCAACTCTTACACCGCGCGTGCAATGCGTCGATGCCTCGAATTAGGAACTCCAGAAAACCAGTGTACTGGTGGACGGAGGAGATCGCTGAACTTAGGAGGAGATGCCTACACTATAGACGCAAGGTCACCAGGGGAAGGCGAAGACACGATAAAATCACGGAAGGCGCACTCGCGGAATACAAAACCGCAAGATCCGAGTTCAAGAGGGCCATCAATTCGAGCAAGGAACAAAAGTGGGAGCACCTTCGCCGGGAGATCAACACCTACCCCTGGGGACTCGGCTATAGGGTTGTCGTGAAAAAATTAGGAGCGCAGGCGTCACCCCTCACGATGACCGCGGAGCTAATGAAGAACATAGTGGACGCACTCTTCCCGGTTCACCCTGTTAGGCCAATGGAGATCTCTCCTGCCCAACAACAAGACATCCCATTGTTCAGCGAAGAAGAGCTGATTCTATTAGCTAAATCTCTTTAGAACAATAAGGCCCCCGGCCTCGACGGCATACCAGCGGAAGTATTCAAAATGGTTGCCCAAACTTGCCCACAGATACTGCTATGTATGTATAACATCTGTCTAAACGAAGGGATCTTTTTCAAGAAGTGGAAGGTACAACGCTTGGTGCTCATAAGCAAGGGAAAAGGAGACCCGGATTCCCCATCAGCATACAGACCTCTGTGAATGCTGGACACGGCAGGAAAACTCCTCGAGAAGATGCTAAAGCCTCGAATCATAGAAGCAATCGAAAGAGCAGGTGGCCTATCCGACCGACAACACGGATTCAGAAAAGGCCACTCCACGGTAGGAGCAATTGAGGAAGTAGTCAAAACCACCCACCTCGCCCAAAAGGGAAATTACTACTCAAGGCAAATCGTCGTGCTGGCAGCTCTGGAAGTGAGGAATGCCTTCAATTCGGACAGATGGGGAGATATGTTAGATGGGCTCGAGAACACCTTCAGGATACCGCAATATCTTTTGCAAATTGTGAAGGACTATTTCAAAGACAGGGAACTTCTGTACGACACCGTGGAGGGCACTCGCAGAAAGAAAATCACTGCTGGAGCAGCACAGAGCTCAATCCTTGGACCCGATCTGTGGAATATCTCAGACGATGGAATCCTTCGCATGGAGATGCCCGACGATACCTTCTTAGTCAGGTACGCAGATGACATCGGTGCGGTGATTACCGCAAGGGACATCGAAGAGGCTCAGCTGAAACTCAACTAGGTAATGAGACGAGTACTCGCCTGGATAGAAGCCCATGGCCTTAGTCTCGCCGCGGAAAAAACGGAGATAGTTCTTCTTACTAGGAAACGGATCCCGACCATTGCTGAGTTCCGTGTAGGTCCAGTAGTGATAATCAGCAAACCAGCAGTAAGGTATCTAGGAATCGCCCTGGACTCTAAACTGTCTTTCTGGCAACAGATAAAGTCCACATCTGAGCGAGCTGCGAAGGTCACGTCATCACTGAGTAAGCTTATGGCAAATATTGGAGGCCCAACAATGAGTAGGCGACGACTCCTCACGTCCATCATCCACGCCATTCTTCTGTATGGGTGTGAAATCACACCCAGGAGAAGTACAGAAAGCAAATTGCCGCTGCCGCAGTACAAAGGCGAGGAGCCCTCCGAGTTGCAACCTCCTATCGCACAGTATCGGAACCAGCCGTCCTCGTAGTTCGGGTGTGACCCCCATCGAGCTCCTAGCGGCAGAGGGGAAGGCGGAAGTAGGAGCTGAACTGGCAGTCGCGGAAGCAAAGGAGCTTACCAAGCAGGCTTGGCAGAGAAGGTGGAGCGCTGAAACGAGGGGGAGGTGGACAGCGAGTCTGATTACAGACGTCACGGCTTGGATAAAGCGGGAACACGGCGAAGTGAACTACTTCGTCACTCAATTCCTAACCGGACATGGGTATTTCAACCGATACCTCCACAAAATGGGTAAAGTAGAGATCGCAGCCTGCCAATATAGAGACTCAGCGGAAGATGGCGCTTTCCACACCTTTTTCACCTGTAGCAGATGGACGGAGCAGAGGAGTAGACTGGAGTCGGAAATAGGCGATTTTTCCCCGGAAATTGCTATAAGCAAGATGACCTCGAGTACCGACACGTGGAATAGAATATCTTCCTTCATCGAGACGGTACTAAGATCCAAAAAGAGAGAGGAAAACGCCAACATTCCCTCACAAATTACATAAAGTAGATAAAAGCCTTGCCGGCAAGAATGTATAAACCCGCACCAGGAGCCGAATATGAAAAAGCCGGTCCCCAGAGGGAAAAGAAAACGACACCACTCTGAAGTAATGCGATAACCGGTTCCGGAGTGGATGGTGTCAAGTAGAAAGAAGGGGTTAAAGGTGTTTTTTTTAGTGAGTAGTGAGTCTCACACTGCTAGAAACAGAGCGGGACTGTTTCTCGTGCGCATTAGCGTTTTTTTCCATTACCCCGTAGGCAAAAAAAAAAAAAAATTCATGAGTAGGTAATGAGTACCACCAACGGATTGAAATTGAAAACCAAATCGATTCTCATTCCAATCCAAACGATGTGCATACAATTCTCAGCACAAGGCCTACAAGTCAGCCACAACGTCACTCTACCTCACGCGGTCACAGTTCAATCTCTGATTAATGTTCTCCTATCCCTATCCCCATTATCCGCTACAACACTGTATCTGGTCACTGTGGTTGCAACTGCACCTGCCGGCATAATTTATCCTCGCCTCGTTGTTACGTCTTGACCGACAACTGAATTACCATACCTCCAGTCGAAACTTTCCATACAAACTCGCCCCTAAAAAGAAACAACCACCTCAGGCCATCGGCCACCAAATAGGGTCGATGTACGTCAGAAAGTCCTGCACAACCCAAAAAAAAAAAAGCCTAGAGAATCACAGAGGACGGTAAAAATACACCACACAAACCACACAATGCAACGGATACAAAAGGTGTAAGTAAGCAACTTACCGTCCCTGTCGAGAGTCCTTTACATATGGATGGCATATGTATATGTATAGTACTGTACACGAAATCCTTTTGGCCCAACGTTTCACTTCATTCGAGTTCGCGGCTTAAAATTTTCCCCACACGAAAGTTCATTCTCCCGTTAAGTTCCGGTTCGATAGATCAAGCCAGCCGAAGGCAATGATTTCGGTCCACACAAAATGGTGATGGCAATGGCGATGGCGATTTCACCCATTTCACCTCCGTGTATATCCTGGCCAAGCGAATGCAAATAACTCAACGATTGTTTGTAAGGATACGGATGCATTGCATACATACGGGTTTGGTTATTTTTTCATTGCCTGACCTGTGTTTGTGTGTGTTTTGGTGTGCGTTTGTTTGCTCGGTCATTTTGCGGTCAAAAGGATTCGAAGTGAGTCGTTGCTTTCTTTTGGAATTTTTATTTTTTCCTCGATCCTGGTTGGGCGGGCGGCCAAGGTTTACAACCAGGCACGTCCAGTCGCCGGTAGTGTTTTTGGGGGTCGTAATTAAATTGTCCAATTTCGGTATACATATGTGTGTGTGTCTGGTTTTTTGTGGTGCGTTATGCATTAATGATTTTATTTGGAGATTTTCTAGTCTATTGATTAGGACACACATCAACAGACGGCGGGTATATTGACAATTACGTATTTACCTGGTTATAACATATACCGTGACTACAGCATTTTTGGAATTGCAGAAATTTGGCAGAAAGTTTTTTTTTATATTGACCAATACACTGCGATAAAACAAATCTATCAAATCAAGGGTACACCCACCACCTCCTTCATGAAGGTGAGAGTTGTGTAAGTATTGCTCTATGGAAGGTGCGCTTCCTGAACTAGTTTCCATTCGAACATTCATAGAGACGTTGCTCAGCTTTTTTAGTGTCGAACATTCATAAAGACTGTGTTCGAGGTTTTTTTACTTTTTCAGGCAGAGGCTGCAGTCTATATTTGTTGACAGATTTAGCTTATTAAGATGGTATCCGTGGAAACAATGACCTGTGGGCAAGCCCACCAGCTTTGTTGTACACTTACTATAAGGATTTTGAGGAAATTTTTTACAGTAGGATCCTCCCAGATGACATTCAATGCTTTGGCCACTGTTTAGTTGAAGCTACAAAAAGATTTGTGGCCTAAAGATATAAAGATACGGATTCCACATCATCCTCAAACTCATTACTTTCAATTCCTTGGCACTCAAACACTCTACCAAATTTGACTTCAATGCTTCTGGCAAGCGAATAAAAGGCAGCTCTTGGCCAATTTTGAGTAAAGCGAGTACAATGATTTGTATCTTAGTGAAAGCGACATACGAGTTAAGTAAGTGTCGCGTACTACATAATGGTAAGACATCGAAGAATTTTGAAGTCCAAAGTGGAGTACATCACGGGTGCATGCTGTCACTGCTGTTGTTCTTGGTGGTCATCAGCGGTGTGCTCCGTGCAGCATTGACGGAAGGTAGCAATGGAATTGGATGGACTTTTCATTCATTCATTCATTCATTTTCAATGACCCGCTAATCCTTTATGAGGGTCGCGGGGGTAGGATGCTCAGGTGGACTATTTTTCTCGATCCTCCGCCATTGACTCCAATTCAACAGGAGGAATCCCTAAGCGGCTCCAGGAGAGATGTCGGACTTGATCCAACCATCTATTTCTGGGCCTTCCGCGAAGTCGCCTACCTGATGGCACGGCAACCATGGCGCGTCTTGGAAGCCGGTCTGGGGGCATACGCACTACGTGACCAAACCATCGAAGCATAGATCGTTCCGTTCGGAGAAGTAGCTGCTCAACGTTGAGCGCCTCGCGTACTCTGGTGTTCCGCACTCGATCCCTACGAGTTATTCCAACAACACCGCGAAGGAACCTCATTTCGGCAGCTTGTATCCGCGATCTCATTCTTTCGGTCACTACCCAAATTTCATGACCATAGGTGAGAGTTGGAACATACACAGAGTTAAAAACCGATAGCTTAGCTTGAACACTTAGTTCGGCCTTCCTTATAACAGATTGGCCAAGCTCTCTCAAAATTGATCCAGCCTGACCAATTCTACAGGATAACTCGGCATTGCTTCTCCAATCACTCGTAAATAAAACCCCGAGGTACTTAAACTCCTCCACCTACTTCAGTGGGACTCCACTAACATGCAGAGTGCACTGAATGGATTTTTTGGAAACGACCATTACTTCCGATTTGTTCACGTTGATCTTCATTCCAGCATCATCACAAACGGCTACAAACCTTCCGAGTGCGCGCTGAAGTTCGGTTTGAGAGGACCCAAGGATGACCAAATCATCCGCAAAGAGCAGATGACTAATCCTTAGGTCTCCCACTTTGACACATTCCCCGCCACGGCTGCGCTGTAACATCCAATCCATATATACAATGAAGAGGAGAGGTTACAAAACGCACCCCTGGCGGAGTCCAACGCCCACAGTGAAAGGTATTGATTTAACACCGTTTATCCGAACACAGCTTCTACAGTTTGTATATAAAGACTGAATCGCCCTTAACAGGGAACCAGCAATCTCATACTCCTGCAGAACACTCCAGAGTTTGCCTCGAGGAACCATATCATATGCTTTTTGCAAATCCACAAAACAAGTGTAGACAGGTTTGGCATACTCCCAGGCCTTCTCAAGAACCATTCTGAGAGTGAAAAACTGGTCGGTTGTGCTTCTACCGGGACGAAAACCGCACCAAAACTGTCCTAAAACACAGCTCTGGAACGCTTTTCTAGCACCTTAGCGAAGACTTTTCCAGGGAGACTTAAGAGAGATATACCCCTATAGTTGGCGCAATCTCTTTTGTACCCTTTTTTAAAAAGAGGAACTATCACCCCCATTTGCCAATCACCGCATTCCCAGGCCACTTTAATGACACGCGAGAGCCATTGAACTCCCTCTTTACCTAAAGCCTTGAGCATTTCTCGCCGAATTTCATCCACACCAGCAGGTTTGCCAACTTTTAGCGCTTTGATCGCCAAATTTACTTCCTCTACCATAGGACTACTTTCCGCCCAACTCTCGACAATAAGTCTGTCATCTTCGTTGCCCTGTTCGGGATTGAGCAATTCTGAAAAGTGCTCGCTCCATCTGCGTAAGATGTCCTCCTCATTGGAAAGAAGTCTACCGTCTTTGGATTTGACTCCTTCAACGATATTCAACTTTTTTCCTCTGAGTCGGCGGACGGTCTGCCAGATCATCTTATTTGCAGATCTGTGGTCACGTTCCAATTTCTCGCCAAACTACTTCCAAGACTGTTCTTTCGCTGTTTTCACAGCTAATTTGCAAGTTCTTCGCGCCTCAGTCTACCGATTTCGAGAATCGGAGTTCCCCAAGTGAATCCACACCTTAAAGGCTCTCTTCTTCTCTCTGATGGCTTCTTGAACTCCGGGCGTTTTTAACCAAGCAGTTCTTTTCTCACCACCAGCCGCCACACCAAGCCGCTTCACTCCACAAACATCTCCCGCAGAGGCAATAACCGCTGTTGAAAACAGTTGCCATTCTTCCTCTACATTTGATGGAACAGTTGGAATTCGTTCAAACCTCTCAGATATTTGCCGCGCAAATGTCTCCCGTATCTCATCGTCCTGTAACCTCTCCCATCGTATGCGTGTAACCATCCTTGGTTTACGCTTTGGGAGGGGAGGCACTCTCTCGCTAAGATACAATTTGCACAACACTAAGTGATGATCAGTTGACAGATCGGCCCCTCTCAATAGATGGTACCACAAAGAAATCGATCAGCGACTTCTGCTGAAGACTCTAACGGTACCACGTGTATTTGTGAATGTCCTTGTGTGGAAAGATAGTGTTCATGATAGATAAGCCATTTTCAAAACAAAAATTCAACAATCTCTCTCCGTTCGCGTTTTGATCACGATCACCGTTCCTCCCAATCACACTCCCCCATGTCATAACATCTACACCCACATGAGCATTGCAGTCACCCATCAGGACAAAAGAATCCATATCTGCAACCTTTTCAAGGGCAACATCAACTTCATCTAAGAAAGCTGCGTGCTCTGACTGAAGGTTCGGTGCATACACCTGCACGAATGCCAGAGTTGATCTTTCAAGCTTGAGCTTTAAGATCGCAACTCTCCCTCCTAATGGTATCCACTCCAATACTCTGTCTGTCAACCTGGGACTTGTGAGTATCCCCACTCCCGCCCGAGCAAACATTGAGGGTGCGACTCCTGACAGGAAGAGCTTCCACCCACCCGAAAGGTCAACAGTTTTAGAGCCCCTCTGCTTTGTTGAAGAGACGCCAACTATATCTAGCCGACTTTTAACAGCCTCCCCAACAAGCTCAAGATCCTTCCCTGTGAGTGATGAGACGTTCATTGGATGGACTTTGACAATTTATATTTAATACCTTGACTACTTACTTACTTAATTATGTCCTATATCCCCTTGTGTGTATGGTCTCTGGCAATGTGTCTTAGCTCTCCCCAACATTTCCCCAACTGCCGCGCCTCCTTCTCGTCTATCATGCGTCATGTCCTCCTCGAACAGTCAGGTCTTTTGCCATCCTGAGGTAAAGGGTTCCATTGCATAGCACGGTTTGCTATGGAACTGTCACCCTTTAGGTACGTGTGACCAATCCACTGCCACTTCCGTTGTTGGATGATTGTGCCTATTGGTTCCTGACCCGTTCTCTCGTAAGGGTGTTCGTTAGAGATACGATTGGGCCAAAAAATCCTTAAGATATTGCGCAGACACCTACTAACGAACGTTTGCAGCTTTCTGGGGATAGTAGTGGTCACTTTCCACGTGCTGTAACCATATAACAGCACCAATTCAACGTTGGAGCGGAACAGTCGTAGCTTGGTGTCAATACTGATTGCATTGCTTTGCCATATTTTGGCCAAGATCAGAAACGCGGACTTTGCTTTGGCGATCCTGTTGGCTATATCCAGTTCGGTTCCACCATCGGTCGAGACAATACTCCCAAGATACTGCAAATCCTCGACTCTCTCTACCGGTTGTCCAGCAATGCATATTTGAGCCGATGAGTTAGTTCCAAGGCTGATAATTTTAGTTTTTGCAGTATTCATTTTCAGCCCGACGACGCCTGCCTTCCTCTCCACATCTGCTATCATTTGGTGGAGGTCCATAATTCTGTGGGAGAGTAAGCATACATCGTCAGCGCAGTCAAGATGTTTCAGTTGGGATGTAAGAGTCCATCGAATACATCCGTTTCCCGTCGACAAAGCTGCACGAAGCACATCGCTAATCACCAATAGGAACAGTATTGGTGAAAGAATACAGCCTTGTCTTACCCCACTTTGGATCTCAAATCCCTCAGACAACCTCCTTCAGTGCAGAACGTGACATTTGGACCCATCGTATGTAGCTTTAATAATAGTAATTAGTTTATCGGGAGTACCTCTCCTACTTAAGGCACGCCAAATAAACTCCCTATTGACACTATCGAACGCCTTCTCAAAAGCGACGAAAAGCAGGTGCAGTGGCAATCGGTATTAAACGCACTGTTCGATGATAATCCGCAGGGTGTTGATGTGGTCGGAACAGGAGGGTCCAGAGCGGAAACCTTCTTGTTCGGCATCGACTGTGTCTTCGAGATGTAGTTTGATTCGCTCCAGGATGATTTAAGCTGTTATCTTAGCTACAGCACGCAGATACCCCTCCAGTTTCCGCACTTCATTAAATTTCCTTTCTCAGGAAGCTTGACGATCATTCCCTTTTTCCACTCGTCAGGAAAGCTCTCAGCTTCCCTGGCTCTTTCTATAAGTGGAAGCAGAAGCTCAGCCGATGTTGTTAGCGCTGTTCCTAAGAGCTCTGCGGGAATACCTTCAAGTCCTACTGCCTTGTTTGTTTTAAGTGCTCTGATCGCGGTATTGATTTCATCCTTACTGGGAGTCATGGAGCAATTATGTCTGATTTGGGAGCATTTCGCTAGCGAATACGTGGTTCAAAACCGTAGCAAAATGCTCCTTCCATCTCTTGAGCAAGGAGCCTTCTAGGCTTTTCACTGGGTGTTGGCTGGAGCTGAGAGTACCTGTCAGCTGTAGACGGTCCTGCTGTCGCACCTCCGTACAGCTTCTTCTACTGTGTAGCTAGCGCGTTAATGTAGTTGCGCCTGTCATGTCGCACGCTACGCTCAATTTCTCTCATCTTTATGCTATATAGGGACTCTACGTGACGACATCTCCATTGCGAAATATGCCATGCGGTGGAATCCGATTACCCATAAAGGCAGAATAGCAGGACGTCCTAAGCAAACGTGGCACAGGACAGACAGGAGGAATCAAGTTCTTTGGGAATGAGTTGGAGGCAGCTCAAACGCGTTGCAGAGCTCCGAACAAGATGGCGCGTAGGCGTTGTTGACGCCCTATGCCCATCGAGGGGTACAGGGATGTAAGTAAGTAAGTAAGTGTTCACTTTTATCCGAATCAGTTAATAACTTACTGAGTTATAGCGAAATCTTGGAAACCGGTTACTAAGTAGAGCATCGTTAAACGTTTCCAAAAACTTGGTTAATCATCTGATAGCAGATGTCAAAGTTGGTCCCAATATGAAATTTTACCAAATTTGTTGAGACGATTTCTGATGAAATTACAATTTTTCAAAATTGGCCTTAAGTAAAGTACCGTCTTAGGATTGGAATGATTCCGCTTCGAATTGTGGCCCCAGAAACCACATATATGAAGCAGCTTAGTCATTTAGGTTCCGCTGGAGTGTTCAGAGACAGGCAGACCAGCAGACATTCAGGTAGACAGGTTCTTTGAACTTTTCTGTAAATGTAATATAATAGTTGGTTTAAGTCTCGGATTGAAATGTTCACAAAACCAGTATTTGCTCTGTAGATATAGGGTCCAAGTAAAAGCCGTAAATTTCGACGAATAAGTTAGCTTCCATGAGAGGTTTCAGCAATTTTGGATCGAATACTGCATATCTACAGATACACAAACATTTCCTAAATACTGGCGCAAGGACCTTTGTATATTCGAATTGTTTTCTGTGGCTTTATATCAGTCAGCAAGTGCTGTTGGAACTGACAATCAAACAAGCAAATCACTTTTAATTCCGAACCACTGCACCGCATCTGATGTGTAGCCCTCCATCGCATTCTCCCATTCAGTTATCGATTCTTCACCTCCTCGGCAAAATAGAATCCCCAACCCTCCTGGAACCTCACCATTTCGATTAAGATGATTTCCCAATCCGACAAAAACAATGAAAAAGTCAAATACCAAATCGGACTTGATTCTGTCTGTTGGTGATGGTCCTGCCTGCCCAGCTATCCACCGCCCGCTGCATGCCATCAACGGACATCATTTCGGATTTAATTGGTTTCGAGGATATCTCCATTGTGAGCCATTTTGCTACCCTCACTCACACACAAACAGAGAGATTGGAATCCGAAAATTCGAATGTGCCATAGCACCTCGAAATCACCAATCGAAAGGTGTAATTTTGCTACTTCTGATGGCACACTGGCAAAGTATCCTTCAGAACCTGACCACACCGAAGTGGATTTCCACACTGCCAAGTTCCGGCAGAAGGATTTTACTCCAGCAGCAGTAGCAGTCAGGTTGCCTTAATGGATTATCATGACTCACCCGCACCATCTGAGCGAGCACTGCCAGAGTTGGCACACTTAAGGGTTGGTTAAGTTCAGTTATTTCCCATGAATTCAATTAGAGATAAAGAAAGTTAATGGCTACACACCGCCTCTGGAGGTGGGCGGATTTTGTGAAAATATGAACGAACGTGCGTGTGGTGGTTGTGGTGGGTTCAAGGAATCGATTTCATTTGCCTTGTCCGTCGTTTTTATCGGTGTGGCTGGTTTGTTGGTTGTCGCCCACTTTGTCAGTGGCATTGTTTGCAGTCCATTTGACGGTAATAACCATTGCCGAGATAAGGATTTTTGACTTTTGTCACTTTTCCCTTCCTTTTTCGGTTCTTTTTTTGTCTTTTTTTCGGTTGACAGTGTCCTTGTCGTAATTTTTTTCTCCTTAGTATCTTAGCACTTTCGATGTAATGACATTTAGATGACTTGACCATGTTAGGAGCGGAGTGCGGCCTGTGGTTTGATTTCTAATTTTGTGTGTCCTGCTTTGGTCAGAATTTTTCGGCTGTCATGCAGGATAAATGACGCTTTTTTTTATGACAGAGACTTGAGATGGGAGAAGGTGATAGTTAATTGTTTGTTTTAGGGGTCATATGTGGGCAGATTTAGAATGTCGTTTTCATTGTTTCCGTTGATTTAGGCCGAGCCATGGAACATTGCTTGACAATTATGATTATTATTGATTAGATTGAGCGTGGCCTCTTTTTTAAATAACATTATGTAGTTAGCTGTAGAGTCAGGTTTATGAGAGAAAAGGTACAAGATCGTACTGAGTTCAGTACACGACGCTTAAGCTTCCTGAATGAATCGGGTATTTATTTTTGCACTCAACTAGTTAGCTTCTTTGCATGCTTTTGATTGTTATAGCTACAGCTAAGCCTATGCGTCATCTTTACGTCCTTAACAGCTACCAAGTCTCGATTAGCATGATCTCCCTTTTGCACATACTTAGCATTTTTTAAACTTGCTTGAGACGTGCTGTGGTTAAGGCAGTGGCAGCCAGAATGGAAGCCAGTTTGTTCAGTATCGAGAGTGGTTTGTGAATGTAAGCTTGAGGGGATCGAGTCATGGTTTAAACAATTTCTTATCATACGTTTGCTTTAAGAACTTATCTGGAATAGAAGACACCGTCAGATATAAGGCTTGAATTTGGAGTATTAATCCGATTAGTCCCACGTACAGTACCTGGTGGTACTTATCCAGCCTCTAACTATCTTATTTTACTAGATCTCAAGATAAAAATTAATATCACTACGATCATTATAAACTTAGTGAAACCGAGCGCTTGGTGGACTTAGTTTTCATGATCCAAAGAGAAACGCCAAACCAGGACAGTATCTTTCAAGATAATGTTTAATCTTACGAATACGCCATTCTTATTGTGGAATACATGCGAACAGAAGTGTGTCCATACTAGGATTGGTAGTTCTAGAAGGTTCATCTTGGACACATGGAAATTTATTTTCCCCAGAGTCACCTTTGGCTCTTGTACTGTTCAAGTTGTACAGCAGTTTCGTGAGTGGTCTAGCCAACGTAGAAATATCGACAAGGCATCTAACTTACTTACTTACTTAGGTGACGCTACAGTTCGGGGTGAACCTGGGCCTCAACCAACAAGCCTCTCCATTTAGCTCTGTCTTTAGCTAATTGCCTCCAGTTGCGCACTCCAAGTTGGTCGAGGTCCCCTTGAACTTGTGCGCGCCACCTACCGCGATGATTCCCTCTACTGAGTCGTCCCTCGGGGTTAGATTTGAAGACTCTGCGGGCCGGAGCTTTGGTGTCCATTCGCTCTACATGTCCTAGCCATCTCAGACGTCCAATACGCAGTTTTTGACTAGGTCGATGTCGCTGTACAGCTCGTATAGTTTGTGATTGAATCTTCTCCTCCAAAACCCATCAAAGCAAACGGGTACGAATATCTCACGAACAATTTTTCTCTCGATGCGACCAAAAATATCTTCATCCGCTTTCAATAAAGTTCATGCTTCAGCGCCGTAAAGGTCATATACAGAGTCTCCTTAGTTGTTCGGGATAGGGCTTTACTGCGGAATTGTCTTATAAGCCCCAAAAAAAAAACAGTGATTGGCAAGAGTTATTATTCGATTGATTTCTGCGCTGATCTTGTTTGTAGAAATTATAGCAGAGCCAAGGTAGACAAAGTCCCTTACTACCTCGAAGTTATAGCTGCCGACTGTGACGTTTTGTCCAATTCGTCGGTGTTGGCTTTACCTTCTTGTTGACAGTATATACTTGGGTTTGCCTTGGTTTATCGCTAAACCCATTTTGGCCGCTTCCGCCTCAATGCTTGCAAACGCACCGGTGACAGCCCGCTGAGCTCTTCCGATAATGTCTATATCGTCGGCGTATGCAAGCAGTTGTACAGACTTGTAATAGATTGTGCCTCCGGTGTTGGCTCGATGGTCTTGATGGAGCAGCGAGCGTTCTCCATCGTCAGCCTGCACGGACGGACAAGTTTGGCAGGGATGTCAAAACTAGACATGGCTCTATAAAGCTCTTCTCTATAGATGCTGTCATAGGCGGCCTTGAAATCGATAAAGAGTTGGTGAGTATCGATTTGGAATTCTTGAGTTTTTTCCAGGATCTGCCGAGGTGTGAGGATTTGAGCGATACAAAGCATCTTTATCATGACTAAAAACCTGCGCAACTCCGTGGAATCCCACGATGGTATTTGAGTCAGTTTGCATACCCTTTTGAACGACTGCATATCTTAGAGAATTGCAGTACTCTCTTTCAAAGCTTAGGCTAGGTAAGTGGGTTGGCGCAGGGGGTAGAAATCCTTTACACCACACTCAGGTCAATATAGACCCATTGTAATACCCATTGGGGAAAATAAGATAGAATGAATCCCTTCTTCGTGAAAAATGGAAATTAAACGTCTATGTCCATAGACCAGTAGAAAGCACTTAATACTTACTGTGCCCGAGATACAAACCATCCAGAAGATTTAGTAAAGTTTGCGATGTCGCTTATCGGTCACCTGGACAATTGTTCTAAATTCTTAAAGAAGTGTTATTCAATGAACTTATTTAGAGACCTGGACAGTGGCAAAGAAAGTGGGTAGTGTCCTACTGAACCTCCTCGTTACGAAAGCCTATACAAACGTCTTCGTTCGTCGCACGTAACTTTTTCATGTGCCATCGCATACTGTAATGACTCCTATGAGAGTAAAGAGAGATTTTCTATCCTTCTGCATAAGTCCATTGTTTCTTGTTCTGTCGAATATAGGCCATAGCTTCCTCGTTGTGATACAAGTATCTGGAGAGGTCCACCTGTTGTTTGCCTTCGTTAGAGCTTTGTTCCCTGCTTCAAGTTTGAGTGTGCAAGGCGGGATGTACACTGATGTGTCGGATTGGCCCGAGTTTTGTGCTGACCCTCCTCTAACCAGTTCGTTGGCTTTCTTATTCCCTGGTATACCTTCATGTCATGTCCAGAGACCGAGCAGAGCTTTACCTTGTGCTGTGTTCCAAGACCCTTGAGCTTTTCTCTACAACACTTCACAAGCTTCGATTTTATTTCTGTAGCAGATACTGCTTTTATCGCTGCCCGGTATTGCCTTCATCACAGTCTCATGGGCTGCTATTGTCACTGGTAGGACCTCTGCCTAAAAAAGGCTTCTGTAATTCGGAAGCTTGACTGAAAAGGAGATATCAAGTGATTTAGTGAACATGCCTGTGTCCGCACCTATTTCCATTTTGGATCCATCGGTGTACACAGCTGTGAATCGCTCATTAGGTGTTCTGTCGTTTTTCTATTTCTTTCTGCTCGGTTAGGTGATTAGATATGGTTTCTTGAAGTCTAGGTATGACGTTGTGTAGTCTATACTAGATACATTGCCTAAACATCTCTGTAGGATCGTAGTATGACCCATTTCATTTGGTCTCCAGCTATCTGGTTGGCTAAATCTTACAAAACTAATAGCCGCCAATTTGTTTTATAAAGATGTCGAACGGAAGTAAGTTGAGAATGGCCTCGAGTCCTGAGGTGTCGTCCTTATTGCACTGATAGTATCAATGCACACTAGACTTTGTACTTTTGTGATGGCTGTTAGGTTGTTAATTTTGCTGTCGGCGTGCTATAGCTGTACTCATCCATAGAATGATTTTACACGAGTAGATAGCTATTGTGGCTTTTTTTTACTCTGTCGTTAATGTTCAGTCTCCAGTTCAGTTTCCTACTGTCTTCCAAAACTGTCACTTTGCTACACTCATCTCCTCCTCCACCCTGTCTAAAACCATTTTCAGATTATTATTGAAATATTCTTCAAGTGTATGACCGATTGCTACTGGCAATCTGTATAACTGTATAACTGAAAGGCAAATCTCCCTAACACTGGATCGATTATTTGAATTTTTACCGGCACTGAATGGCATCTAAAAGCCACCATTTTCCACTGATACACGACTCTGTCTCGTCCACACAGAATCTCCACTCAACTTGTTCTTTAGTAACTTACTCGTAAACTATTAGTGCGCTATGCTGGCTACTGGATGGTTCTATGCGGTCTTCAGGCAGAATATCGGCGGTCCCTTTTGTCGATGATAGTCTGCATGCTTACGAAATGACGTGCTGTCATTACCCGCTGTGCTTGGCAATGTGCCTTTTCAGCAAAATTCCTTAATAACCTGCTCTTCTTTTAGAAAGTTGGCGCTTCTTCTGACAGTTGGATCCGGGCTGCTGCTGTGATATTCTCGTTGCACGATATTTGCAGGATGAGCCCTTTTAGTATCAGTGAATATTTTTCCCATCGTCCCATTGTGGATATGGGACTAGATGAAACTGGTCAAAAGATGAAGGGTCAAAAAATTGGGTCCGAAAATGTTTCCTTATCTTTCCCCTGCTTCATAACGATTTGAAATAGAAAGAGATGTCTCTTTGCCAGTATTCGGTGCCTCCCTAGAATAATGACGAGGAAATGTTCCCAAAATGCATAGAATGCTTTGTGCTTGCAATGTTGGCCTTTTCCAGGATTTGGCTTAGGCTTGGTTTCCATTTTTGAGGTACAAAACGGATTAAGATGTTCACACTAATATATTCATGGATAGCTTCAAAACCAGCGAAGGGACTGGTTCTGGTGCTTTTGAGGAAGACGATAACGTTAGGCTAGGCAAATATGCATCTGTTTTCTAAGCGGAAACTCATGCAGTGCTAATGGTCATAAATTATATTGCAAGGAACAGGTGGATGAGTTGAAGTATCAGGCTGTGCTTAAGGCATTGCTAAATCTCTTTACCACTTGGTTTACTCAAAGCTGAATGTAAACTCAATCTCAAAGCTGAATTTTCTGACTCTTGTCTAGGATACACTGCGACATTGAGGAATGGTATCTCTAATCAGATTGCTAGGCCTGGCTTAGTCGAGGTTTGCTCAGGACCCAAACCTGCGTTGGGTCTCCATGCGTCCGCTGTTAGGTTTTCCCGTATTCCCTGCCGATTGGATTTCTCACAAATACAACTGTGTCTAGTATAACTCCCCATGATGAAGGTTGACTAAACGGATCCTCCCAGACATAACTGCGAACCATTTTCTCTGCGTGTATCCTGCCTTTGCTTCCATAAGGTGGCAAGTCTTTGCTGCTGATGTTGTGAATGCTGGTACTCATCGCTCAAGTGCTTGGTTAGCTTTTTTAGAAACACAATAAAAATCCAATAAAATGGGCAAATCAGGGTTTTGCTCTTTGGTGGTACAACATATGAGTTGCGTCTGAGTGCTCCAGATTAGCGGTTCCTACCCCGGTAAAGAAGAAGAGATTTTCACACACTAGGCTGGACACGACCTTATACACAACATTTTGCAGGGATATGCCTTGCTGGCTCTTCCGTCCTTCCTTAGTTGGCGCTACAGTCCGGGTGGACCGGGACCTCAACAAACAAATCTTTCCAGCCAGCACGGTTACAAGCCAGCTGGCTCGAGTTGCGTACGCCAATTTGGTTGAGGTTCCCATCCACTTATTTGCGCCACCTACTGCGAGGTCGTCCTCTACTGCGCCGTCCATCTGGGGTGAATTCGAAGAATTTCTTGGCTGGAACATTGGTCTTCATTCGCTCTACATGACCCAACCATCTTATTCGCTGTATGTGAACTCTTTTGGCTAAGTCGATGTCCTTATATAGGCCGTATAGTTCGGCATTGTACCTTCTTCTCTACTCAGCTTCTATGGAGACGGACAAAATATCACTCGAAGGACTTTTCTCTCAAAGTAACCAAGGGCATCTTCACCCGATTTTGACAACTTCCATGCCTCTACGCCATACAGTATGACTGAGATGGTCTTATAAAGAGTTACTTTAGTAGTTCGAGACAGGGCTTTGTTACTCAATTTCCTAAAAAGAGACAGCGCGGCACTATGTTGTCGGCTCAATAGAAAAATCACTGAAAAACAAAGAATATACACTAGCCGCTTTCCGCTTTCCTAGATAGAAGGAGCCTTTAACAATGTCTAAACGGACGCGGTCAATAGAACTCTAACGAACCTTAATATTCACAATTCCGTGATAAAATGGATCGTCAATATGCTAAAGGAAAGACATATCAAAGTTGAACTCGGAGGTACAAAGCTTGAAGTCTATGCCTCAAGTGGCACCCCTCAAGGAGGGGCTATATCCCCACTGCTGTGGGTAATTGTCCTGAACGAAGTCCTTCTTAAACTGAGAAACAGCGGCGTCAAGGCCATAGCCTATGCGGACGATGTTGTGCTGCTAGCAACAGGTAACTTTCTACCGACCCTGAGCGAACAAAACGAAGGGGCGCGGGAAATCATTGACTCCTAGACGGAGAGATGTGGGAAAGCGGTTAATCCCCAGAAAACAGAGTTAGTACTATTCACTAAAAAAAGAATAATTCCACAATTCGTAACACGTTCCGTAAGGGGTACTCCCCTGAGTATCTTCAGTAGTGCGAGATACCTTGGCCTGGTGCTCAATAGGAAACTAAACTCGAGACTAAACATTAACGAAAGAGTCAAAAAAGCCACGATAGCTTTTTACTCGTGCAATAGAATATTGGGGAAGACTTGGGGACCGAACCCCAAAATCATCCTATGGATGTATACAGCTATAGTAAGGCCAATACTAACGTATGGCAGCCTTGTATGGTGGCAAGCAGCCAGCAAAATAAACAACCTAGCTGCTATCACAAAAGTACAAAGACTAGCGTGCATCGCCACAACCAGTGCGATGAGAACGACACCTACAGCAGGATTCGAGGCCATTCTCAATCTGCTTCCGCTAGACAACTTTATACAAGTATCGGCGGCTCTTAGAGACCAAAGAGACCAAATGCAATGGGTCACACCACGATCCTGCAGAGATATCTAGGCATTGTATCTAATACAGACTACTTAACGCCTTACCTAGACTTCACAAGACCATTTTCTAGCACTTGTCCGAGCAGGGAAGACTGAAAAAATGACAGAACGCCTAACGAGCGATCCTTAGCTGTATACACCGATGGATCCAATATGGAAATAGGTGTAGGCGCAGGCATTTTCTCTGAAACGCTTGGTCTCTCCATGTCAGCTCGGCTTCCGAACTACAGTAGCGTTTTCCAGGCGGCGGTCCTAGCAGTTACAACAGCAGCTCATGAGACTGCGATGAGGGCCATACCACGAGAGGATATCACCTTTCTCATCGACAGCCAGGCGGCGATAAAAGCAATATCTGCTATAGAAATAAAATCGAAGCTTGTGAAGTGTTGTAGAGAAGAGCTCAGGGTTCTTGGAACACAGTACGAGGTAAAGCTCTGCTGGGTCCCTGGTCATGAAGGCATACCAGGGAATGAGAAAGCTGATGAACTGGCTAGAGGAGACTCAGCACTAAACTCGGACCAATCCGAACCCTCGGTGTACATCCGCCTTGCGCCCTCAAGCTCAAAGCAGGAAACAAAGCCCTAACGGAGGCTAACAACAGGTGGACCTCTTTAGATACTTATGCCACCACGAGGAAGCTGTGGCCTGCATTTGACAGAGTAAGAACCAATAGACTCATACAGAGGCATAGAAATCCCTCTCGACTCTAATAGGAGTCATTACGTGGCATAATACCATGCGGTACCACATGAAAAAACTACGTGTGACTAACGAAGGCCTTTGTAGAGGCTGCGGCGACGAGGAGGCTCAGGAGGATACCGCCCACTTTCTCTGTCATTGCCCAGGCCTGTATCATTTGAGAAATAAGCTCCTTGGACAACATTTCTTTGAGGATCTAGAAGAGTTTTCCAACAGACCAATAAATGATATCGCAAACTTCATCAAATCCTCTGGATGGTTTGTATCTCGGGCACAGTAAGTACTAAGTGCTTTCTTTAGGATATGTACAAAGACAATATTTTTCCACGAGGAAGGGATGCTCTATTCTGTCCTCTTTCCCCCCATGGGTATCACAATGGGTCTATATTGATCTGAGTGTGGTGTGGAGGTTTTCTATCCCCCTACACTAGCCCACTTACCTTACCTAACCTACTCAATTTCCTTCTTAGCCCATAAAAACAACGATGGGCAAGAGTAATTCTTCGGTTGATCTCCACACTGATGTTATTTACGGAGCTTACTATAGAGCCTAGGTAGACAAAGGCCTTTACTACTTCAAAATTATATTTGTCTACTGTGGCGTTCTGTCCAAGACGCCGATGTTGGGTGTCCTTTTTTGCGGACAGCATTTATTTTATTTTGCTTTTATTTACCACTAAACCCGTCTTCGCTGCATCGACCTCAATACTAGCAAAAGCCCCATTGACGGCCCACTGAGTTCTTCCGATCATTCCAGTATCATCGGCGTAAGCGATTAGTTGTACAGACTTGTATGATTGTACTTCCGGTGGTGGCTTCTGAGTTCCGTACAATTCTATCAAGTATTATGTTAAAGAGATCGCATGATAGCGCGTCACATTGTTTAAGACCTTTCCTGACATCGAACGGTTCGGTGATGTTTTTACCGACTTTGATAGAGCAGCGAGAGTTCTCCATTGTCATTCTGTACAAACTGACGAGCTTGACAGTAATGTCGAGACTAGACATGGCTCTGTGTAACTCGTCTCTATACAGGCTTTGATAGGACACTTTGAAATCGATTTTATATTCATGGTTTTTTTTTTCAAGATCTGCCGTAGTGTGAATATTTGGTTAATGGTGGACTTTTCCGGCCTGGAACGGCACTGATAAGGACCGATCAGGTTGTTGAAGATCACCTTTAGACGTTCACATAATACGGCAGACAAGATCTCATATGTGATGTTGATGAGACTTATACCTCTTAAGTTGGCGGAGTTCAGAGGGTCTCCTTTCTTGATGATTCATACAAGGTATATGACTGCGTTTTTGTAGAAACCGTATATGTTTGCAAAAGCAAAGACAAAACAATGTTATGTATGTATGTGTATACTTCAGGTATTCTTCGTACCATACTATTGGAACTTAAAACTAAACTAGTCTACATTCAACACATACAGCAAATGAGCATCTTGTAACCATTCGTACGCAGTTGTTGGAAAAATCTACGTATTTATAGACACAGGTTTCAATAATACTACCCACTATCTTCTGCATAGCAGTCCAACTCAGTAGCTTAGTTCTATATAAGGAGACTTGTGAGATTTAATAAAAGACGTCCGTCTTACCCCCTGTCTGCTTGGCGATTATAACAGGAAAGTTTTTCGTGAGATGTAGGGTCCTGGCTTGTAGACAATAACTCAACAATTAGAATTCCACAATGTACAGTGAACCCGATTTCTTCAAAAGTAAGCTTGGTATCACTAGTAGATAAGTATCCGTAAGTACAGCAGTATAAAATGAATGCCACTCTACTGGGTCAGCAACCGATTAGTGCCTTCCCACTGCATCTCATAACCGAACAGACCCTAAATCACTGCCTACTGTGCATGCTTCATTAGAAATTCATTAGCCGACACACACAATTGAATATCGATTTTCTCATTTTAAGCATCGAAATGCTTTTTGTAGATAAGAAGAAATGCGTCGTTCCAGGGCCTCCCATACCGCTGGCTCGGTAATTATCAATTAGCAGCGCGTTATTTTTTTTCAGGTTGATTTACGCACCCAATTCAGTGTGGTTGAGATATAATTCCCCATAAAGAGCTTCACTCTTAATGTTCTACCTTTTAGTACAGAGACAACAAATTACTGGCATTACTGGCTTTTTATGCCGCCCATCATTTTCAATATCCACCCACCCCCATCGCCGAAAAGAAAATCTCCTCACTCTTACTCTATCAGCCAACAATAGCGCACCAGCCTTAGTACCTTTCGTAGAAAGGACCTTCACATAAATATCATTTTATATCACATAAACGAGCGTATAAAATATCGGATACCGTCATCTAAATGAGTCCCTTAGTCCTCCGATACTTTGCCCACACTCTATCTCTCTAAGTCTTTCTTTATTGATTAAAATAAATGAAAACGAGAGAAGCAGAGAGAGAGAGAGAGAAAAAAAAAGTGTTTGCAGGAGCAGGGTCCTTTTAGGTAGTTCAGTCCATTAACACAAATCAATGCTTCCGGATCTTCGATCAACGATTATGATGATGATAATGACAACGACGACGACGACGACGACGATGACGGCGGTGGTATGGTGCGTTGTGTTGGACGGCAAACGACAACAGTAGTCGTTAGATATTATGTCCAATTGAAAATGTAAGCACAAAATGACAGCTCGTTAGAAGCTGAAAAGCAGGATGAATGGCGGTAAAGCAGGCTGGTAGCAAAAAAAAAAAAACAGAAAGAAAAGAAAGTATGTTGTCCTGAATGGGAGTCTCTTCCCTTCCAGCCCAATGGAAAAGTGATTTTTACCCCATGTGCCTTTTATGGACACAAAGGATTTTGCAGAAGGTGGAGGACGATTAAGACGCACTTTTGTATGTATGTTCCTATGGTTCGTCGTAGTCCTTTCTGGGCCATTTTTTCTCCCTTTGTGCTGTAGATTGCAATTTAATGGACAAATGATATGCCGAATGGTCCGAAACTACTAAAAAGGGACGAAGGGAGAAATGACCGAATGCGGTTGTCGTTATGTCTGCTTTTAGTGCTAGTGCTTACTATTTTGGAAATCGATATGTCAATTGATTCGGATGGATCCCGAGCAAAGGACTTGGTGCTATTTCGTATATCAGACTTTTTGGGAGTTTCTTAGAAGTATTATAATTCAGAGCTTTCGATGATGGGTGTCAGAATTAAGGCAGCATAACCTTTAGTTTCTTAAATTGGATAAGATCCACATATTCGATGCAAAAGAGTTGTGGTAATGCTTCAATTTTACTATTTTGTGCTTCGTATGTCATTGCAGACTTAAGGAGCACCTTAGGAAACTGGGAAAAGAGGGAGACGGACACTGCAGATTCTGCTGGGACTTCGCAGGAATACCAGCGCGCTGGATCTACTGAAGATCCTCTGATTTGCTGTAGCAGCTGGACTGGGGGAAGTGCTCTAGACCGAGTATATTATGGACTAGAACCGTAGTATGGGGGGCAAAATAGATCTTTTATAGGTCACAGTGCACTTGCATCTCACTATCACATAAATCTACATCTAACTTCGTGTGTGGCGAATAGTGGCCCTTCCTGCCTCGAGCTTGCGGAAACCAGCTTCCTTTAATGGCAAACATAGAGGTGGAAGCCTAGAGATGCTTAAAAAGAAACGCCGCACACTCCTCATATTTTTTTTTTTTGTCGGGATGGGAAACGCTCGACTGGGCCACTCAGACGCAACAGGTTCATTGTATTACCAGGGTGCAAACAATGGTTTACCCATTTTATTGTAATTTCTTTCTGTTTCTAAGAAAGCCAAGCAAGCACTTCAGTGGTGAGGAGCTTACAGTAGCATCACTCACCTCATTAGCACCGAGGATCTGCCAGTTGATACGAGCAAAAGCCGGACTCTCACAGAGATAATGTTCCGCAGTGTCGTCGTTCTCTTCACAAGCGTCGCAGATTGTAGTGCCACTTAAGTCCAGCTCGTTAAAGTGCTTGGCGAAAGCAAAGTGGCCTGTCAAGATGCCAATAAGTTATCTGCAGTCTTTCTGCTGAGAGACAGTAAGAATGCCGTCAATCTACATCCTGGAGAGTCATGCCACATACAATTGTGTTCGTGAGAGATTCAATCGTCAATTAAAGCCCCAACCAAGCACGCATGGAGACCTAAAGCAGGTACGGCATCTGAGAAAGGCTCCTCTGAGCCTTGTCTAGCAATCTCATCGTTCCACAGGATCCCAGTCTGACCGGGACCCAGATAAGAGGATTCAGCCTTGTGAAGTTTGTGGGTAACGTGTTAAGCAATGCCTTAAGCGCAGCCTGACTATCACTATAGACACAAATACTACGGCCCTTCCACCTGTTCTTCACAACATAGTTCATGGCCATTAGGATTGCATAAGAAAACAGACGCGTATTTGCCTAAGGACAAAATAAGTTTAATGGCGTTGCGTTCGATGAAGACACCAGCGCCAGACACTTGAGTGGTTTTGGAGTCGTCTGTGAAAATACGACGGCGTTCCATCCCTGGCTCGGACTCTGGCCGAAGCCACTCAAGGAAAGTCGACTCTGAATTTGCGTATCAGCTGAAGTTCTGGTGTCATTGCATCAGTCGGCATATCCATGGGAGTCATAAGATGGAGTATACTAAAATCCACCCCGCCTATAAGTATCAAGTGAAGGTACGTTCATTAAAGCGTCTAGAGCAGAGCCAGGCGTGCTCGGAGAAGTTCCCGTGCATACTCATAGTTTAGTATAATAGAAACTACCATTACAAGGCTAAGAAAGCGCACAAGGACTGTGGATTGCTTGTCAATCCGGAAAATACTGCCTTTAAAACCATGACTAGGTGTCTCTCTAGGACCACGTGGTGTATCTTAGGTTAGGTTAGGTATGTGGGCTAGCAGGGAGAGACGCTCACTGCCACACTCAGGTCAGCGTTGACCCATTGTGATACTTATACGGGAAAAAGTAATCCCTAACTCATTGAGGTCTAGTGAAAACCGGCAAAAATTATACAAAACTCAAACACTTACTTCGTTTCTTTCCTGTCGAAATGAGCGTCGGAGAGCTCCTCGAGATCCTGGAAGAAATATTTACCAAGGAACTTTTCCTGGAGTGTTGAAGACTCGGACAGTGGCACAGGAAGAGGGTAGTGTCCTCAAATACTCCCTCGTCACCACAGCCTCTACAGAGTTCCTCCTCCGTCAGGCGTAGTTCCTTCAAGTGTTACTGCAGAGTAGTGTGCCCCGTGATGATGCCCACGAGGGTGGAAAGGGATTTCCTATCTTTCCTTGCTTTGTCGAAGGATGGCCATAGCTTCCTGGTAATGGCACAAGTTTCCATGGAGGTCCATCTTGTGTTCGCCTCTTTAATGGCTTTATTCTCTGCGACGAGCTTGAGTGTGCAAGGCGAGATACACACAGAGGGCCAACTTGGCCTAGTAAGGCTGCTGAGCCAATTCTTGCTTACTTACTTACAATTCGGGGTGAACCTGGGCCTCAACCAACAAGCCTCTTCATTTAGCTCGGTCTTTAGCCAATTGCCTCCAGTTGCGCACTCCAAGTTGGTCGATGTCCCCTTGAACTTGTGCCCGCCACCTACGGCGATGATTCCCTCTACTGCGCCGTCTCTCGGGGTTATATTCAAAGACTCTGCTGCCCAGAGCGTTGGTGTCCATTCGCTCTACATGTCCTAGTCATCTCAGACGTCCAATACGCAGTTTTTTGATTACGTCGATGTCGCTGTACAGCTCGTATAGTTCGTGTTTGAATCTTCTCCTCCAAAACCCGTCAACACAAACGGGACCGAGAATCTTACGAAGAATTTTTCTCTCGAAGCGACCAAGGATATCTTCATCCTCTTTTAATAAAGTTCATGTTTCAGCGCCGTAAAGCAGGACTGGGATGATTAGGGTCTTATATAGAGTCTCCTTTGTTGTTCGAGATAGGGCTTTACTGTTGAATTGCCTTATAAGCCCAAAAAAACAGCGATTGGCAAGAGTTATTCTTCGATTGATTTCTGCGCTGATGTTGTTTGTAGAATTTATAGCAGAGCTAAGGTAGACAAGGTCCCTTACTACCTCGAAGTTATAGCTGCCCACTGTGACGTTTTGTCCAATTCGTCGGTGTTGGTTTTCCCTTCTTGTTGACAGCATATACTTGGTTTTGTCCTCGTTTATCGCTTAACCCATTTTGGCCGCTTCCACCTCAATGCTTGCAAACGCACCGGTGACAGCCCACTGAGTTCTTCCGATAATGTCTATATCGTCGGCGTATGCAAGTAGTTGTACAGACTTGTAATAGATTGTGCCTTCGGTGTTGGCTTGTGAGTTCCGCACAATCCGTTCAAGTACAATATTACAGAAGTCACATGACAGCGCGTCACCTTGTCTAAAACCTTTTTTGACATCAAAGGTTTCGGTGATGTCATTACCGACCTTGATGGATCAGCGAGTGTTCTCCATCGTCAGCCTGCACAGACGGACAAGTTTGGCAGGGATGTCAAAACTAGACATGACTCTATAAAGCTCTTCTCTATAGATGCTGTCATAGGCGGCCTTGAAATCGATAAAGAGGTGGTGAGTATCGATTTGGAATTCTTGGGTTTTCTCCAGGATCTGCCGAAATGTGAAGATTTGTTCGATGGTGGACTTTCCTCGCCTGAAACCGCACTGATAGGGTCCAATCAGGCTGTTGATAAAAGGTTTCAGGCGTTCACACAATCGGGATCGGGCTCGTGGATCAGGCAAACGATGCTGAGATTCCATTCATCAGGCATACACTCGTCTGACCAAATCTTAAAGATGAGTTGCACTGTATGGACTCTATCAATTCATCCACAGCTGCCTTAAAAAGTTCGGCCGGTTAGCCGTCAGGTCCATCAGCCTTGTTGAATTTAGCTTGGATATTACTATCCTCACTTCGTTTTGGTCAGGTGGACGAAAATATTGACTATCATCGTCCATGTTGCATCGTTCATTCTGCCTGACAGCGGGATGTTGGTCTTCGTTGCCGTTATACAGTCTGCAGAAGTAGTTTTTCCATATTCTCAGCACCGACTGTGAATTCTTGTTAGCTCGTCGGCTTTCTCATTGCCTCTGATACCCTTGTGTCCAGGGACCTAGCAGAGCAATACCTTGTTCTGTGTTCGAAAAACTCTGAGCTCTTCTCGACAACACTTCACACGCTTCGATTTAATTTCTATGGCAGTAATCGCTTTCATAGCTGCCTGGCTGTCTATAAAGATGGTCATACCTTCCGGCGATATTGCCCTTACCGCAGACTGACGGGCGGCTGTTGCCATTGCTAAGACCTCTGCTTGGAAGACGCTGCTGTGGTCTGGAAGTCGTATGGATTTCGATATACCTAGGGGATCGGAGAAGATGTCTGATCCTATGCCAGTGCTCATTTTTTGAACCATCTGTGTAGATGGCTATATATTCGGCATCCGCTAGGGTAGGTGGTTGAAAAAGGCCTTACAAAGTCTAAATATGACGTCATGTATCCGTTATGGCAACGAGGCCAAACTAATAAAGTAGGATCATCGACTGACCTATTCTATTTGGTTTCCAGTTTGCTGACTGGCTAATTCGTATAGCCTTAGTGGCTGCTGACGTGTGTATAAAGATGTCTAGCGGTAGCAGGTTGGGAATAGCCTCGAGTCCTACGGTTGTGGTTGTCCTCATTGCACTAGTATTGCCAATGCACGCTAGTCCTTGAACTTTGATGATAGCCCTTAAGTTGGTGGTTTTGTTGACAGCTGGTCACCATACTAGATTGCAGTAATTCAGTATATGTCCAACTATAGCCGTAAGCATCCATAGTATGATTTTGGAGGAGGGGACCCATGTTCTACCAAAAATTCTACTACATGAGTAAAAGGCTATTGTTCCTTTCTTATTTCTTTCCTCTATATTTAATCTCCAGTTGAGCTTTTTGTCCAGTGTGAGGCTCAGGTATTTTGGGCTATCAGATAATTTGAGTGGGAAACCATCAACAGAAGGTGTTCCAAACTCTGGTATTTTCCTTCTGTTCGTAAAAATTTCTAGTTCGGCTTTTTACCGACTAACCTTTAGACCGTAGTTCCAGGCTCATATGTGAAGAGTATTTAGGGCTCCGTCAAGTTGTTCGCTAAGGGTAGGCAGAAATTTACCTATTGCAAGTAGCATAACGTCACCCACGTAAACTATAGCTCTGACGCCACTGTACCTTAGTTGCTGTAGTACCTCGTAAGGAAGAATGATCCAAAGCAGTGGGGAGATTACCGCGCCTTAAGGAGTGCATCTATAGGCGTATGCTTCGAACTTTGAACGTTTAAGTTCGGTGGTTATGTGTCTTTCCTCGAGCATGCTAACATTCCAGTTAATTAGACTGATCTCGATGTCTAGGTTTCTTAGGGTTCTTTTAACCGCTTCGGTATTTACTTTATTGAAGGCTCCTTCAATGTCCAAAAACGCAGCTAGGGTGAACTTTTTACCTTTAAGTGATTTTTTTTATAGAGCCGATAACATGATGTTGGGCAGTTTCCACACTTTTACCCTTTGTGTATATACGTGTTGTGCTGGGGATTAGTCTCCCGAACGTATTCTTTTACGTATGCAAATGTCGAGTAATCTTTCAACTGTTTTCAGGATGAAAGAGGTAAGGCTTATTGGCCTGAAGTCCTTCGCACTGGTGTGACTAGCCTTGCCCGCCTTGGGTATAAAAACCACCTTCAATTCCCTCTATGATCTTGGTATGTGACATTGTTTAAGACTACTAGCAAATAGCTCTTTGAGTACTGGGATAATTATCGGTGCAGTTTTTTGCAGCATGATCGGGATAATCCCAAGGAGAAGAACGATCTAATTGCCCACTCAATTCTATCCTCTGTTACCAAATCCGCAGGGGAGACCGATTCGATAGGATTGTTGTTATTAGACTGCTGCGTGGTACGGTCGTACACCCCGGAAAGTGCGTTTTAATGAGCAGTTCTAGGTATTCCGAACAAGACACGGTCCAGTTTCCTTCGGAGTCCTTTAGAGAACCCAGAGTTTTGGATTCTCTGGAGAGAATTTTCATCAATCTAGCTGTTTCTGTTGAACCCTTTATCTCGTCACAAAAGCGTTGCCACGACTGTCTTTTGGCTTTTTGCGTTGCGCTCTTGAAGTTCCTCTGACTGGCTTTGTATAGTTCCTAGTCCGAGTCAGCTCTCGTTGATTTTGCCAGATTCAAGAGTTTCTTTGTTTCTTCTTATGCTGGCTAGTTCTTTGGTCCACCTCGGGGGTGAAATTTTCGTCTTAGGTTTATATACGAAGCATGCCTTCTCGGTGTATGCCTACGCGGTGTATCTTGGTATTATTCTTGACAGAAACAATTGGGAAATATAGGGGGTCTTCTCTAGTAGAAAGCAATACTGGAAACACGAGCGATTCTCTACACATGACTTTCATGGGAGGGCTAGCTGCAAACAGTGTACTACGACTCATTAATTTAGGGTTTCTCAAGATCAGTAGTGTTAGGCCCTGCTCGATGCTGAGGGAATTTATTACTAGTCATCCTTGATTCGATACATTATACAAAATAAAACACCTCAAGAGTGAGGATTGGCTAAGGAAATGGCTATTTATATGGATGGTTCTAAAACTGGATCAGGTATTCACTCTAAGGAGTTAAACCCACAAATCTTCCTATGACTTCTACTTACTTGAAAGCCTCCCGAGCTTTGAAGAGTTTCTGCCTGGGACTTGACTGTCTTCCATCCTCTTCGGTCACGGGAACGCTGCTTCCAGTTGTGAAGACCAAGTTTTCTGGCATCCGCAACAGCTTCGTTTTTTCACGGTCCCACCTCTCGCGAGCGTTTGACAAACATCCGAGAGTATTGTTGTCACGAAAAGGCTTCTCAAATCACCTTTCGGATTCGGCATTAAACTGTAGGTCCCTTCCATTCGTGTGAAAAATATAACGCACACAGCATGAGTGGTTGCGAGAAGCTAGGCCCTGGCACTTTAAAGAGCTATTGCTCCAAATATTTGTATTTGTAATAGCTTGGTCTTTATACCGGAGGTTTGGTTTTTTTCGCCGTCTCGAACTTGGGGGCCGAGATTCAAAGATTCTCTTAGCTGGATCGTTGTTACCATTAACTCGATGTGGCCGAGCCATTGTAGTCGACGTGTCTTAGCTTTTTGGACTACATTCACATCCTGGTACAACTCATAGAGTTAGCGGATCTCCTCACAAATGGGATCTAATATCTGACAAAGTATTTTTCGCTCAAAGGTACCCAATATTTGCTCCGCTTTCTTACTTATCGTCCAGCATTCGGCGCCATAAAGCAAGACTGGTAAGATGAGCGTTCTATAGAGCATTAATTTCATCCGTCGCGTTAGGAGTTATGAATCCAGTTCCTTTGCCAAACCGAGGTAGCCAAGCTAGGATTATTCTTCGTCGGATCTCCACGAAGGTGTAATTTATGGGGCTTACGTTTGCTCCGAGGTAGGTTAACTCCTTAACTTCTTCGAAGTTCGAAGTTCTTGTTTGTTGACAAGAAGTGCTTAGTCTTGTCCTCATTTAGTACAAGACCTACTCGTTTCACCTGTTCTTCAATTGCCGTAGGTGCCTCTACAACAGCTTTCAGGAATCTTCCGATTATGTCAACCCCGTCCATGTATCCCAGCAGTTAGATGGATTTGTGAAATATAGTGCCTTCCGTGTTTACACCTGCCCTACGCACTATTTGCTCCAGCACAATACTGTCACGCAACAGCGCATCTCCGTGCTGAAATCCGGTGCATGTTTGAAAGAGTTCGGAAGAGCTGTATCCATATTACACAGAGCATCGCGTGCTTTCTAGGGTTATGCGACACATCTGGATAAGTTTTGACGGTATTCCGAATTGGGCCATCGCTTGGTAGAGTTCAAGACGATGAATGCCGTCATAAACGGCTTTAAAGTCAATGAAAGTGTGGTGAGTTTCGACTTGATATTCTTTGGTCTTTTCTATGATTTGCTTTAGATTTGGTCTATTGTTGAATTGCCGGGTCGGAAGCCAGACTGGTAAGTGCCGATTAGTGTGTTGCAGAAAGGTTTTCGACGTTCACACAATACTTTGGATAGGATTATATATGCAATATTTAGCAGGGATATGCCTTGATAGTTCTTACAAGAAATAGGATCGCCTTTTTTGAAGATGGGGTATATAGAGCTGACACTCCAGTTGTCCGGCATACTTTCCTCCATCCATACGCCCTACCAAGAAATCACCTCCGTATTTAGAAACTTCAGCTGGGAAGCCATCAGGCCCAGTGGCTCTGTTCTTTTTCAATTTTCTGATGGCTGCGCTAACTTTTTGAATACTGGCTGGTGTTGAACGTTCGTCATTGACTGGAAGCGGGTTCTCTTCTTGCCCTATCACTCTCTCTGTTTGTTGGCCGTTATGCAACTGCTGGAAGTGTTGCTTAAACACATTAAAAATTCCCTGCGTTTCTGTGACTAGGTTGCTTTCGCTGTTACGAAGAGCCCGTGTTCCGAGTTTGAAGCCAGCTGGCAGCTGCTTGGCTTTTCGATGGAGATTCCGGATGTTGTTGCGCTCACGAGACTTTTCGATATCCTTGAGCTAGAAAGCTGCGTGGTCCTTTTTCTTTTTATGCAGAGTTTTCTTCTCTTCCTACTTCTGATCCGGTACTCGTCTCTCGCTGCTCTTGTCTTGCGCTGCAGCACTTTCTTATGTGCATCTCCTGTCACCTTTTTCCGTTGAACACACTCTTCATTATACCATGTATCGAATTGACATAATCCACCACCACAGAAGTACAAACCAGGGATCATCCACACTCTGCGCACACCTCACTAAACACCTAATGCGGAGGCCGCCATCTGTTGGCGGGTAGCGAAACCGCGAATACTCTCCGAATCCTCAGTCGAACGAGAGGAAACGAGGGAAAGGGAGCAAAATGCAATGTCAAAAAAATACAAAGCTCGCACACGAGAATGTGAAGGGAATTTTGCATTGGCTCCTGATTCACATTCTCGTCTTGCAGGATCTTTCCATAAAGGAGAGTGGATGAAAAGCAGTCGGGAGAGTCTGCTCAAGCGTGGTAGTACCAATCAAGAGTACTCTTGACAGCCTCTCCAGGAATTAGCCTTAGGACTTTCCACCGATATTTTTTTCTGCCTTCACCCCGGTGATTGGGCAATAACCATCGGGTCTGCTACCAGCTATAAACGGCCCGTTCGATAGGTTTCTTCCCGTCTGAGAGAAACAAACCTATTTAACCATAGCGGATTTGCCGCCCCTTTGTTGACCTACCTTCCAAGCCTGCAGTAAGTGCAGACTGGATCCCTCCTAAGCCTGCCCTAAGTGCGGACTGCTATCTTCCAAGCCTGGCCTAAGTGCGGACTGGATCCCTCCTAAGTGTTTTTTTGTGGGCGCCGTGGCGTAAGTGGTTAGTGTGTCGGATCATTACGCATGAAGTTCCAAGTTCGAATACCAGAAAACACCAAAAAGTTTTTCACGGTCCCACCTCTCGCGAGCGTCTGACAAACATTCGAGAGTATTGTTGTCACGAAAAAGCTTCTCAAATCGCCGTTCGGATTCGGCATTAAACTGTAGGTCCCTTCCATTCGTGTGAAAAATATAAAGCACACAACATGAGTGGTTGCGAGAAGCTAGGCCCTGGCACTTTAAAGAGCTGTTGCGCCAAATATTTGTTTTTAAGTGTTTTTTAGGAAAACTAAGTGCGTTGCCCTATCCGAAATATGAAATCTGAAATATGAGTACCTGAAAGCGCAGAAACTCGTTTGTGGTTTCAAATGGAATAAACGACGAACGAAAACTTAGGAATATGTAAGATGACAGTAGGAACTTCTTCTTATAAGCATTCCGTTGCTTCCACTTGAGCATAGGTATTCACCTACCTTTACCTAAACTTCATACAATCTATTAGCACCTACTACTGCACACAATGTGCATTATGAAATCTAACAAAGGATTTGCAAAATAGTTCAAAATTAGAATAATCAGAGCATGGATTGAACCATGCATAGACCATCATCAGCAAATATTGACGTACATGGTATTTAAGTTTCCCAGACTCTCCTTTCATATTCTCTTCGGCGGCGTCAGCAAGCCGGGTATGCAATATCTCCTCTGTGTGACCATCTCTTTTCAGCTCATCCTACATGCCTACATGCATTTAACAACAACTCTAAAGACATTTTATCCCCAAGTCATGTGACTTCTTTAATTGGATCCATTGGACAACAATATGGGTGGAGATGACACTGCTGGAGGCAAATGGATAGATACCCCAGAAGACCTACAGCACACGTCATTACAATCAGGAGCTACAAGTGCAGAGTCTGCCTTCAGGACAAAGGAGAATAAATTGGAATTTATGTCCGAATTACCATATGCACATAAATATTGTGAAGAATGGGATTCCGGGGGTTTGAAAATAATTTGCATCATGATAGCCAAACATCTTCACTCATATAGGTTCATCCTAATGCAACTGACAGACGCAGAGAAAAATGTCACCCGAATTCCTTGAGATATTCAGGAAATTACAGATGACTACTTAAATTATGACACGTACCACATATGTGCTGGATTGTATACAGAGATGCACACTAAATTGCTGTTGATCTTTAGTACTAGGAAATTCTGAGAAAATGTTTCCGATGCAATTGGTTGGCATTGGACATTCATTAATTTAGCTGAGGAATTTATCGTTTAGATATGATTTTCATGTGCAGACGTCCTTAAACAGCTGCAATTGATAGAATGTGTGATAAGCATGTCGTTTGTGCAACAAAATTTAGGTCAGCATAAGCTTACAATTGAGTGCCAAAGATTGTAGCTATGTACCATATACGTGTTTATTTTTCGTCCTTAAATTTGCAGTAAAGGTAAACACAGTCTGCAATCCGCTGGATATCTTAGAGAATAGGGTACACACAAGGACTAGTGCACTCCCTTTTGTTCTTAGATGAGTTTTGGCAGTAATTCCAATAAAGACAACAGGTAGCCATTAACGACACTGCAGGAAAAGTGAATGTCAATCATTCTAACTTATCGATGTTATCATTCAAAGCCGAGTTGAGCTCAATGCGACAAAAACTCAGTGCTGTATCCTGTCTCTAAAGCGGGATACTACCGTCGCCAATCTAAAAATGAATGGTATGTATGTCAGCACAGATCCTTACCAGACTCAGGAGATTATTGATTTCAAAAGATACAACCGTTTTTCACTCCTGCAGACTTGGCAATGATCTATAACGCTTACATTCGTTCGTGCTCTAAAGGGAGTCAGTACATTGGCGGATAGCTGAACGGCCTACAGATATGTAGATTAGCTGCGAATAATCAATAAGCAGTCCTCGACCAAGAGCGACAAAAGCGGAGCGTGTGACGGAAAAACCACATTAGCCCAGTGCAAATTTTGTGACAGGGCGAGTAGATACCGCTCTTAACTAAGCATCCGTCCCGAAGGCAAAGTGTCATGCGACCCACTTCGAGACCTGAATGATGCTTGGGAACGTAAAGTCAATACTGCATCGCTAACGGAACCCTCTAGATACCTGGTGCATTCTGGTTGTAAGCAGAACTACCACATTACAGGGGTCTCTGATGTTACGGACCTCAATTCCCCCGTATTCGTGGGATTTAACATTGAAACCAATAATCAAAACAAATAAAAAAATGCAAGAAAATAATAATAAAGAAGGTGAGGTATGGCAGGAGTATGTCAGGTATGACCCCTTCAGGAGAAGTTCAGCGTTGATGCAGTTCCCACCGCACAGTGCTGTCACGGAAGTTGTGGTGCAAGCCCCAAAGGAGATTGAAAGTGGAAGTACTCCAAAGGCCACGGAGCAAGAAGGTACACCAAAAAAATAGCAGCTGTGTCAAGATGGAGAACAAATTCTCGGAAGAGACAGTAGCAGGTTCTAATGCTCTTAATGTGCTAAGTGTTAAAATAGCAGATTTGCTAAGCTTCATTAAGGGTAGAAAAAATGTGTACCATGAGATAAGGCGGCTGGCAACTACTATACGTCTGGACTACTGTACAGTATCGGAAGATGGGGAAAAAGCCGGAAACCACTCGAACGCGAGCTAACAGCGAAACCAACACAGACAGCACCCACACTCCAAATGAACTACCTTGCGGCCTGCATAAAGGGGGTAATAGTAAAATACCCTAAACGTAGCGATAAGGATGTGCTCCCCACATCCAAGAGGAGAAGAGACGTGATGCCAAAAGGTGAAGCACAAACAGCTTTGCAAAATAACCACCTTCCAATCTCCAAAAGGAAAAGGGAGGCAACACCCAGCAGAGAACAGCCAATGCTGAATAAAACAAAGAGCGCTAAAGGTTCAACCAAACAAAGACCGAAGAAACTGCTTAGCGAGTTGCCAGCACAAGTAATTAAAAAAGAAGCTGATTGGACAAAGGTGAAGGCATGCATAAAGTGACCGAAGAAGCCAACTCGCCCCGACGACGCCTTGGTCTTAAAGACAATAGGCCAACAATAGTATGCGGATATTCTTCGGAAGGTCAAGAGTGATCCCAGACTTAAAGAACTGAGGCAGAATGCAAACCATATTAAAAAACCGCCAAAGGAGACTTATTGAACTCAAGAGATCTGTGGATCTAAAGACATCCCAATCCTAAAACCAAGTCGAGAAGGTATTGGAGCAGTAAGCGGAAGTGAGGACACTAACGCATGAGGTAGAAGTCAAGAGATTGAAAGAGAATTTTGATACGGTTTTGAACCGCGTATTCGCTAGCGATATGTTCCCAAATCATTCTGAGGTGCCCGAGGTGAGAAGTTCCCGAATATACACCGCGACTCCCAATAATGATGAGATCACTACCGCGATCAAGGCACTCAGAACCAACAAGGCATATGGACTTGACGGTATTCCCGCAGAGCTCTTACGAGCAGCGCCAACAACATCAGCTAAGCTTCTGCTTCCACTTATAGAAAGAGCTTGGGAAGGAGAGCTCTCCTAACGAGTGGAAAAAGGAAATGATCGTCAAGTTTCCTAAAAAAGGAAATTTAATGGGGTGCGGAAACTGGAGGGGTATCTGCGTGCTGCCTGCTGTAGCTAAGATAATAGCTAAAATCATCCTTGAGCGAATCAAACAATATCTCGAAGACACACTCGATGCCGAACAAGCAGGTTTCCGCTCTGGATCCTCCTGTGCCGACCACATCAACACCCTGCGGATTACCATCGAACAGTGCTTTGAATGTCGATCGCCACTCCATCTGCTGTTCATCGATTTTGAGAAGGCGTTCGATATTGTCAACAGGGAGTTTATTTGGCGTGCCTTACGCAGGAGAGGTATCCCTGATAAACTAATTGCTATTACCAAAGCTACATATGAAGGCTGCAAATGTCATGTTCTGCATAGAGGAAGGTTGTCTGAGGAATTTGAGATCCAAAGTGGGGTAAGATAAGGCTGTAGCCGTTCACCAATATTATTCCTATTGGTGATTAACGAGGTGCATCATGCAGCTTTGTCGACGGGAAACGAAGGAATTCGATGGACTCTTACATCTCAACTGAAACATCTTGACTACGCTGACGATATATGCTTACTATCCCACAGAATTATGGACTTCCACCAAATGACAGCAGATGTAGAGAGGGAGGCAGGCGTCGTCGGGCTAAAAATGAATACGACAAAAACTAAAATGATCATCCTTGGAACAAACTCATCGGCTCAAATATGCATTGCTGGACAACCGGTAGAGAAAGTAGAGGTTTTCCAGTATCTTGGGAGTATTGTCTCGACCGATGGTGTAACCGAACTGGATATAGCATAGGATGTTGTCCAAAATATGGCGAAGCAATGCAATCAGTTTGAACACCAAGATAAGACTGTTCCGCTCCAACGTTGAATCCGTGCTTTTATATATATATAAAAAAAAAAATGTGCTGTTATATGGTTGCAGTAATTTTTAGACAGTTTAAGAACACTCTACTTAACCACAACCGAAACCCGAAGTACACAGGCGTAGCCCTTGAGAGATCTCTTAGATATCATATAAGCAATACCAAATAAATTTTGCTGGAAAACTCAAACCTCGCAACATCATCCAATAACTCACTGGACCGAAGTGGGGGTCAGGTGCATCTATGCTTCGTACTGCCGCACTTGCTCTCGCCTACTTCACAGCGGAATATTGCGCCCAAGCCTGGCTGAATAGTGCACACGTGCGGTGGACACTAAACTCAACAACACCATGAGACTCATACCTGGCACCACGCCAACGTGATAGCCTTCTGTACTATGCAGCATTGCCCCACCTCCTCTGCGCCGCTTAACCACGTTATTGAGGGAACACACAAAAGTATTGGCGAGTACTGAACTGCCCATTCACCAGGATATTACTATGCTCCTTTCACGGCAGCAGATACTCAAGTCCCGGCACCTAACTACCAAGCTTGCTGAAGAGCTTACGCCTGATGCTTTCGATCTGAACTCTATCTGGTCAACAGATTGGACAGCATCAATGCAAGCGGATAGAATCTCCATTTCGAACCCATTATGCCAACCCTTCGGGTTTGAACTACCGCGCAACGTTCGTATAAGCCCGTTGGAGTTCCAAGTAAGAATTTTAAGCGTTTCTTTCATTTTCTGGTTGAAGTTCGTGTGTTATGAATGTTGTTTCTAATGCAACTAGTCTCTCGAAAATAAGTTTGTTTCTTTTGGATTGCTCTTCAAGTTTCGCAAGAATTAGGGAAAAAACATGGGATACATGATCTTGTGAGCTACCTCTATCACCGTTTTCCAATGTCGCAGCTTGAGCAGAAGTCTTTACGTTAAAGTTCGGATGATTTCTTGCTTTGATCTCCTGTGAACTGTCGGTCTTGTACTTGCCATTAGCTGTCATCGCCGCTTGAGCATAAGACTGCACGCCAATATTCGAGGACTTAGGTCCTGTCACCTTTTCTCTACTACGTTTGGGTTTTTCTTCATTATCCGATCTTAAGAGAATATTGACGGATTTTTTATCTTTCGCTGCTTTTGTCGTAGCTATTTTGGGTCTATTCTTAATTGGTCTTGGATTCGTGCCCATGGAATTTTTGAGCGTATTGCTCCTTTTTTTGAGCTCTTTCGCCACTTCGCAACCTCGATAGTTCGCAGGGTGTTTTCCTTTACAGTTTATGCAAGTGGAGATGTTTACCTGCGCATTTGACGCATCGCGGTTCTTTCTGGCAGTAAGTCTGCATGTGATTGAAACCTTGACAGCGTTTACACTGCCGAATCGATCTGGAGCTCTTACGCATAGGTTCGATTTTGACCACGATGTTTAAAATAGTCTTAATACCATAAATAGCATCTTTATTTTCGTCTTTATCGAAACTTAGCATGAACAGTGGAAGTCCACGCCTTACCAATTTTCCCTGATCTCCCTCCGACTGTTGCTTCTCCTTCTTGATAATATTGACGGCATCAAGAATTTTAAAGCCTTTGTCTTGAAGGTCGTTTATAACATCTTCTTTGGTGCACGAGTGGTGAAGTCCCCTTGCTACAAAACGCAGTGGTCTTTCTAACTTATTTTCATAAGTATACCACTAAATCTTTTCGGTATTTAATTTTTGGGATACTGATCGGTAACCGTCGGCATCATCGACATTGATTTTCCACGTATTGGTTCGCAGAGATGTCACCTTAAACTTCGACGTCACAGTTCCTTTAAGGAGGCCATGCAACTTTTTGTAATCCGTAATTCCAACGACGTTTATCGGTGGCGGAGGACGTAATTTTGTTTGTTGTTGCTTTTCCTGCAACTCCTTGCGCTTTTCATCCTTTTGTGGCTCGACTTCCGGCGAGGAACCAGCTTTGCGTTTTTTGCTGGGTCGTTTCTTTTCGATCCAATTCATTTCACGTGTTAGCTCTTCTTCGTCCGTCTGGTATTCGCGACTAGGTGAGCGATGTGGGCTAATTTTATTTCCTTTTTGTAGATACGTGTTTTTTAAGGCATTATTTTCCTGCCTGAGTAAATCTACTTCATTCTTAAGCTCACGATAGAGCAGCTCCATTTCGGTTTGTTTGGTATGGAGGACGTCCTTTTCCTCCTCAATGCTTTTTGATTTCGCTGAGTCCCATTTTTCACGCGCTTGCGCTTCCAGTGGACTTCTTTTTCCGGAGACGTTCGATCTTATTGGTGGAGATCAAGATACCCTTGTACTTTTTGAGAAGGGATTTATTAGGTGCAATAAGTGCAAGTATTGTCATTTGTAATATGTAAATCCATACGCTAAATAAAAATAAATAAACGAAAATCCATGGAAGCCTTCAGGTTCAGCTGATATTGTCATGTTCAAAGAAGAGAACATCTGAGCCCCGTTAAAAAGGCTGAAGCTGAAGCATAAACAACTGAGCTTCAAGAACCACTACACCAAAAATCTTTCTCTCTCTCCCTCTATCCATCCTTTCCAACGCCCGCACTGTGTGTAAACATGTTAAAGGTATCCCTAACCCTTTGAGTGCGCGCAAATTATATAAAAAAATAAAAAAATATCAATGGATGTTCAAAATACATGCCGGAGGTTGGGCAGGCCTATAAACACCTAGATCACAGACATGCAACAACACCGGCATTTGATTGGGCTTGGAAATGAAGTAATCCGAAATCGGGAGGCCTTTCAATGTATTCTAAGGTCAAACTTCACAGGCAGAAGTGGGTGGGTTATGATCGTTTGTTTTCAGATCATAACCTCGCTAAAATAGGAACAAGAACAAGAAGATTATTTCCCAATTAAATTTCGCAGTACGGCGGAATCGGAAAAGCCAGAATGCATTGTGCTCTTTGTTTTCGTTCATTACCTGTTTTGGCCTTGAAAGATTACATATATAATACATTACTTTTAACTTAAGGGATTTCTGGGCTTAATCGAGGGTACTTTCATTTTCGCACAAGAAACTATTTAATTGACAACAGTGGGTCAACGCGCTAACCACTGCTGTCAGAATGCAACCAAATAAAATACCAAATTGGAGTAAGTAAATTATTTAGTAAGACTAAAACCATTAATTATGACAAGTAAAAATAATTAATCCATTCTCCAGTGACAACTCAAACATGACACTATACACAACCGCACTAATTTTATCAATTTAAAAGCAATTCAAACAATTTGCTTAATTGCAAAATAACTATTCTATTTGTCTGCTTTTTTTTTAATTACGTGTCAACAAACAGGACGAAGCCCACTTCAAGTACTTCATACCGCATAACTGCATTAGAATTACATTCACATCCTCCTGCGCATAGCAGAAACTCTATAAAATAATTGACAAAACCCACCACACTAGTACGAGCACATAGTTTGTTTAATTTATTTTCATTTTTCTGTTCATTCATTCGGCATGTGACCGTCGGCGGGGGTCCTACCGGCTTTAACTGTCACTCATTAAATTTCCGATTTAGAATCCTGCGGCTAGTTTTGGGGTTGGAGCCTGTTAAGCAAATTAGTGCCAACACCGCGTGTCTGTATCGCAAACAAAAATTCTCTGTTCCACACCACAAATTCCAAATTAAAGTTTATTGATTGCAAGGAATTTAATTTGAATGTGTGTGTGTGTCTGTGTGGCAAAGTGCAAACTCTACCAGGAGAATATTATTATTTAAAAAAAAAAAAAAACGTGTGGTGTCACCATATTCCACACCGGGATGGTTAATTGGAATTTACGGTGGCGTATACGTAATGCTGCCAAACTGAGTTATGCAATTTTTCGGTCAATTGGTCGCCCAGTGCGTTCCATTCGGGAGTCATGATTCACCCGCGCTTGGTGTTCGATTTTAATTAAAATCTATTCAATTGGCCAAATGAAATTGGGCATGCTAACTGAGCTATGTAGAGACCTCTACGGTAGGTCGGATAGTCACTGTAAAACTACAAACTTAGGTAGACGTTTTTTTTTTCCATGGTTAAATTCAGTAAAGTTTGGTCATTTTACTTCGCGGTTGATCAAGACAATATCAGTAGATAAGGTAACAGTCACATCTCTGGGTTGGAAAAAAAGATGTTTTTTCAATAAGATCCTGGCAATCGATTCAGGTACTAGTGAATAACTAAATACACGTACATAGGTTAGGTTAGGTTGGAGGGAAGTGCACCTAAGTGCGTATCATGAGAGCCATTCGGTCTATTGTATTCTCCTTTATAGTGTAGAACCTATACTTAAATTATTATCTTGCGGTCGGTTATGTTGTGAAGCAGCCTGTGCTCTTTATGAAGTCTACCATGTTCCTTAGTGGGACTTGTATGAGATCCCCTAGTTGGTCAAAACGCCTGTTTCCCATATAACGGAGGCGGCGGTTTTGAGGATTTGGACTATCGCATAGCAGGTGTTTGATGGTTTCTATCTCCTCTATATCCTGTCAGCTCCTGCAGTGGTCGGGTATATTGACGCCTAATCTAGCAGCCATTACCCCTATCGCGCAGTGTCCTGTTAGCGCACCTGTCAAGATTCGAATTTCTTTTTTATTCATCGCCAAAAGGCTTTTTGTTCTGTTCTCATCCACTGTCGACTATAAGCTGCAAGATATGACCCAGTAGCTTAAGGCGGACCATGCGGAGTTAGTCAGTTCTCTTGCTCTTAGGTCTATTTTCCCTTTCAGTTCACCAATTGGATTTTTTTACAGATATCCGAGTATGTTGAAAATTCAAGGCTGATCCCTTTTTAGCTAGTTCATCTGCTGTCTCGTTTCCTTTTATATTACTTTATCTGGGAACCCCGCAGAGAGTTACGTCATGGGTGATGCATACGTATATTCTATTCAACGTGTTACTGCATCTGGAAACTGTTTGTGATCTGAATTCCTCGCTGTCTAGTGCTTTGATTGTCGCTTGACTATCCACGAAAATGTTAATCTTGAAAAGATTTAGTTTTTTGCTATGTATAGTCTGCGCCAGAGCTGTAAAAGAATCCAATCATTTCGTCATTTAACTCATTTGACTTCGCGTGGATTTGTTTCAATTCAATGACTTCAATAATGACTTCAACCTAGAAAAAATAAATCACCATTCATTTTGAAGTCATGATTTAGCAATCATTTTTTGCAATCATAATTTTGAAGTCAAAATGAATGCAATCATTTTGAATGCTCTGCACTCATTGAAGTCACCTTGAAGTCACTAGCATTCATTGCATTCACTTGAAGTCATTGAAGTCTTGAAGTCTTTGAAGTCATCTGAAGTCATTGAAGTCTTTTAATTCGTTGAAGTCATTCCAGTTATTGAATCTACTTTTTAGTGGAATAAATTAATAAAAATAAAAAAATTACTAAATCAGTACTAATACATAAATTAAAACGAAAATAAATAATATTAAAAATGATAACATAATGTCTCTACATTTTCGTGTAAAACCAATAATAAAGTTATTTATTCTTCTGATAGACGACACCAAATAACAGATTCAATAACTGGAATGACTTCAACGAATTAAAAGACTTCAAGACTTCAATGACTTCAAGTGAATGCAATGAATGCTAGTGACTTCAAGGTGACTTCAATGAGTGCAGAGCATTCAAAATGATTGCATTCATTTTGACTTCAAAATTATGATTGCAAAAAATGATTGCTAAATCATGACTTCAAAATGAATGGTGATTTATTTTTTCTAAGTTGAAGTCATTATTGAAGTCATTGAATTGAAACAAATCCACGTGAATTCTTAGTATGACTTCAGTGAATGCATTCCGCAATGATTGCATTCTTTTACAGCCCTACCAATGGCGAAGACCTACCTGAAAGATGCTACAGTCACCCGGAAGTTTGTATGAGTCTTTCGTTTTAAGTGACTCGCAGAAAACTCCAGAGCCTGTTCCGATATCAATTTCAGACCCGTCAGTGCAGAGGATATTCAATCCTGTACATTAATTAATGTGTTGGAGTCTCGCTCTTGTCTTTCTGGAATAAAAGTGGAGTAGTATGATATAATCTATTGTTCTGTTGAGATCGGTTATATTACATCTGTTGAGTATAGATCCATGTCCGTAGGAGCTTTGCTTTCATGCGCCCGATTGTTTGCTGCACTTTTGGCAGCTGTGCATCGTATGTACTCATCTAGGGGATGGATATTTAGCATCATCTATAAATCCGCCTGTGGTATTGATCTCTGTGCTCCTGAATACATGTATAATACATAATCCGGTCCTTTTTTACTAAGGTGTGGAGATTCTGTCACCACTTTCCACTTTCCTCGCCTTCAAAAATTTTCTCCACTTCTTCCTGTCTCCTTTCCAGCTGCTCTTCCAGCTCTCTCCGGCTTCAAATTGTTCAAAAAGTTCTCTATCACGTTGTTCCAAATTGTTTTCAGCCTTCTTCTTCTGTTTTTTCCTTCCGTTCTAACTTCCGATATTTTCTTAACTTGTCTGCTATCATCCATTCTCACTAGGTGTCCAAACCATCTAAGTTTCTTAGCTTCCATGGCTTTCTTCACTGATTCCACATTTATCCCCTTTGAATGTCCTAATTTCTTTTTATTATCAGCTCTCCTAGCTGCTATCACTCTTCGAAGGTACTTCATGGAATTGACCTCTATAAATTCCTTAGTAGCTCTAGACTACCGATCGTCTCTCGCGGAGATGACTGAACAGTTCAATATTCACCTGTGTTGGATGCCGGGGTATAGAGACATTCCAGGAAATTGTAAGACCTATGAACCCGCCAGAAAAGAAATAACTAAACGCAGCCTGCCAGACAAAGGCTCCTTAGGTATACTAATTGCCAATTGCAAACTCAAATTTAAGCTCGGCACGATCGAGAGTACAAACCTTAGATAGACAAGTGGGCCAACATGCCTAGCTACTAAAGAGATTTGGCTAAACCTGGATCCAAAATACTCTAAGAATTTGATTTCTCTCAATAGATTGCATATCGACGCAACAATAGGTGTCATCAGTGGGCAGTGTCTAATACGCAAGCATGCTACAAGGCTGGGCCTTGTTCTGAACGACTTTTTTAGAAGTTGCATGAATGAAGAGGAGGAAGAAACCATTCCTCACCTGTTTTGATTCTATCCAGCTCTCTTCTGCAGGAGGAAGCTTCAATTAGGAGCCTTCTACTACAACGATATAGGCGATCTGATAACCACTGATGTGAAGAGCCTCTTACGCTTCATAAAAAGCTAAAAATGGTTTAACGAGTTGGTAGAGAGATTCTTTCTCCATGATCGACGTACAATCACAATAAATCTATTGCTGGTTTAAGTGTGTTGGCGATTCTTAGCTAACAGCCACTTCAACCTAACCTAACCTATTATTCTGGCCTCGTCACCCTTCTTTTTGTTAATTGGCAGCAAAAATATATTCCACCGCGCTTGCAATCGACTAGGAATTTGTAAAAGAATTTCGTAACTTTGTTTTTCTTGAAAAATTCGCGCGGGATGCTATCCGGGCTTACAGCATTGCATAGCAGATAACCTCTAGCTTTTGTATCTAAAGTCTGCGATAGACATTGAGCTGTAGATTTTGAGATACCAGTACGTCTTTCCATACTTTCAAGTTCTCTCTAACTTCTTCTCAGAGTTTGCAAAAGTACTATGTCATCGGCAAAAGAGCAGGCAAGTAATGAGATGAGTTCCAGTCACCTACATCACACTTTTAAGCTTTTCGTCCTTTCCGGCTGCAGATGAACAAAAGTGGACTATGTTTACTCCCTTGCCAGACTACTTCCGATGTTTTAAATTCGTCTGACATTCTGTTGCTAGTTCTAACTACATTGTAGATCTCCTTACATGCATATACTTTAATTGTATTTATAAGGCCTTCTTCTCCTCCCTTAAGTTAACGCGGAAAAACTACAATCGGAAGAGACCACCAGACTCTTCGCTGAACGTGTATCCCGAAATCTCTCAATCACCCCTATGCCGCCAGCATCAAGTGCCGAAGACCAGTGGCAACGCTGCCAACATGCCATCAGAAACGCCGAGACTGATGTGCTGGGTCTCGCTCGCCCACCACCGCGAAACCCCTGGTTTGACAAAGAATGCCGGCGAGTGCATGCAGCAAAACAAGAGGCATACAAAGCGGCGCTGCAGCGGAAGACGAGAGCTGCTCGTGAGCTCTACGAGCAAAAGAGACGGGAAGAACATCGGCTTTTCCAAAAGAATAAGAAAGAGTATGAGAAGCGCGCGTTTGAAAATATCGAGAGTTTATACTCCAGGAACAATGTACGGAAGTTTTACCAAAAAGTTTGAAAGAATACCGGCGGAACTGCACCCACATTCGGGAGAGCGAAGTGGCATCGTGGGGTCATTATGATAGACTGCAAGGATCAGTTATCGCTTGACTTCGTGAAGGCTACGGTTCGCGGTTTTAAACTCTGGGAGGGGGCTGCATTGCGAGCGGTACCCCCAGAGGAGATACCCACCATGCCCAAGTGAAGGCTCTGTGTTCCTGACTGGGGTGTGGACAAAACAGAGATCCTCGGCTTCCTAAAAGCCCAGAACCCTTCTACTGATATGAAGGGCTGGGAGGTCGTTGGGGAGGAAGAGGCGAAGAATGGGACCAAGGGATTGGTTATGAGGGGATTCTTATGAATGAACCCCCGGCCTCACTTCTGGCAGACAAGCAGTTGAGGTTGTGCTGTGAAGCGGGAGAGGTAACTCTAAAGCTCCTAAAGCGGACTCAACGTGCGGAGAACGATGGGGCGACTGACGCTATGGAAGTTGAGATTGCGACAACCGATGCAGGTAGTGCAAATCAATCTTCATCATAGTGTGGTCGCCTGCGACAACTTGAAGCTACTCCTCATGGAGGAGTAGCTGGATATGGCCCTAATCCAGCAACCGTGGATTTATAACATTCGCGTGATGGTATTAGGGTCAAAAAACTATAATGTATATTATAGAAGCGACGCTGGCAAGGTTAGGACGTGTATCGTGGCCAAAAAGAGTTTAAACATACTAATGTTATCTCATTTCAGCTCCGGCGACTTGACAGTGGTAAACGTGAGAGGGGTGAATGGAAACTGCACTCCCCTCGGAAAATCTGAGGTCACTCATATCAGCGTCTCAAAAAGGTGAGAAAAACTTAGTCTTGGGATGTGATGCCAACGCCCACCATACTCTGTGGGGTAGCACCGACATCAATGCTAGAGGCGAAGTTTTGTTTAATTATATTCTTGAAACCAATCTTGTTATTTGTAATAGAGGCAATGATCCCACCTTTGTAACGTCTAATAGAAGGGAAGTCTTGGATATAACTTTTATTTCTGGCCAGAGCTCTGTTGAAGTTGTTAACTGGAGAGTCTCCAACAAGGCGTCACTATCTGACCACTGTTGGATACTCTTCAAGCTACAACTTACTACTCATGGGAGTGGGACTTTCAGAAATCCGCGTAGGGCCAACTGGTCAAAATTCAAGAGAGAACTGAGGAAATCAGTGTATGACCTCACTGAGGACCTCGACTCGACTGCAGCAGTTGACAATGCAGTCGATGCATTGACTGGTTCCCTTACGTGATCCTTCCAGAAGTCCTGTCCGGTTAGTAGGCTTAGCGGTAAAAGGCGTCCACCATGCTGGAACGATAAAATAGCGGAACTCATTCGTATTTCAAGAGTAGGGTGGAACCTCGCTAAGGAGGGGGTCGTCGAGTGGTCCACCTATAAAGAAAGCGTGAAGCTCCTCAAGAAAGAGATTAGGTTCGCAAAGAAGAACTCTTGGGGGTCTTTTTGCGTATCTATAGAATCAACAAACGAAGCGTCCCGCCTAAGGAAGGTCCTGGCCAAGACACCAACGCCGGAATCCAATATCAGGAAAAGCGATGGCACCTGGGCAGAATCACACGAGGAAACGCTGGATATGCTACTGAGTACTCACTTTCCTGGATGTACATAAATCTCTGGAGATGATCTAACCATTCCAGAGACGAAATCGGGAATAAGTGCGGAAGAGGTGGGTTATATAATATGTAGATGATGACAAGATAGCGTATGCAATTAAATCATTTGCTCCATATAAGGCACCAGGAATGGATAACATTCGACCTGTGATGCTGCAAGAGTCAGTGGATATTGCTATTCCATGGCTCAAACGTATCTTCACAGGATGCCTTAAGCTAGGTTATGTTCCTAAAGCATGGCGGGAGGTGCGCGTTGTTTTCATTCCCAAAGCGGGAAAAGCGAGCCATACAAACGCAAAAGACCTGAGACCTATCAGTCTATCGTCCTTTTTGCTGAAAACTATGGAACGTTTGATAGATGTATATATAAGAGGTGTGATCGGCGATGATTACCTATCTAAATCACAACACGCATACATCTGCGGCAGATCGGTAGACACGGCCCTCCACCGGGTCGTATCGAGCATAGAAAGATCCCTCCACTTCAAGGAGTTCACTCTTGGGGCGTTCCTGGACATTGAAGGAGCGTTCAACAACGTAAGCTCTAACGCAATCCTGAGCAGTCTGTACAGAGCAGATAATCAAGAATAATATCTTCAACGCAAGGAGATGTAACCATCCGGAGAAGGGTCTGCAGAAGAACACCCCAAGGTGGAGTCTTGTCCCCGCTAATATGGCTCCTTGTGGTGGATGAGATCTTGGTAATACTGAAGGAAAACGGCTTCAACGTGACGGCCTATGCAGACGATGTCGTTATCCTGGTTTCGGGAAAAGTTCCTCCAGTCCTAAGTGAAAGGCTCAATTTCGCGCTACAACTAGTGGACAACTGGGTCAACAGCAAAGGGCTGGGAGTGAATCCTTCAAAGACGGAGGCAGTTCTCTTCACTAAGAGGAGATCAATCCCTACCTCCAGACCCCCAAATATAGGTAGCACTGAACTAAGTATCTCAAGTTCAGCTCGGTATCTGGGCGTAGTTTTAGATTCCAAACTTAACTGGAAGGAAAATATTGCCGAACGCGTTATAAAAGCAAGCGTAGCTTTCTACTCCTGCAAAAAGGCTTTCAGCAATACGTGGGGCTTCAAACCGGCTGTGGTGTACTGGATATACACGGCGGTTGTAAGACCCATTCTCACATATGGCTCACTAGTATAGTGGACGGCACTTTAGAGGCAATACCTGCTTTCAAACCTCACCAAAATCCAGAGGGAGGCGTGCATCGGTGTCATGGGATCAGTAAGAACAACACCAACGGCGGCAATTGAAACCATGCTTAGTTTCATTCCACTTGACATATACTGCAGCAGTTTGGCGGCTAAAACCGCTGTAAGACTGAGAGAAGGCCGGTTGTGGTCATCAAGCCTTTACGGCCATGCCTCCATTCTGTCCCGATGGGGGATAACCAGCGGATTGACGGGAACTGATAACATGAATCCGACGCTAGCATTCGAAAAGAGATTCGCTACAAGAATTCCCGATAGAATATACTGGAAGAATCGTAGAACCATGAAGAAAAAGGAGTTGGCTCTCTATACCAACGGTTCTAAGATGGACGTTGGCACGGGAGCCGGAGTTTAGTGTGATGCCCTAGGAATAAACCGCTCCTTTAGAATAAACGACGACTGCAGCGTCTTCCAGGCCGAGGTCGCAGCCATTATACAGGCTGCGGAAATTATACGCGAGAGTAATATCGTTGGCAAAACGATCACTGTCTATATAGACAGCCAGGCAGCCGTTAAGGCTCTGGACTCTGTCGTAGTTAGGTCGAGGCTCGTTAGAAGCTGTAAATCACTCTTAAACGAGATACCCAGAGCCAATGAGGTGACCCTCTGCTGGGTACCAGGGCATATGGATATCGAAGGTAACGAAAGGGCTGACGAGCTTGCTAGGAAAGGGTCGGCGCTGCACTTATCGCGGGCCCTCCCCTCTATAGCAATCCCGATCAGCTCCTTGCGGGAAAAAATAGAGGATGAAGCCACCGGTCGAGCAAACAGACGCTGCGTTCATCTGGAAACATGCGCTACGGCCAGGGCGCTATGGCCGGCCTACAGCAAGAAGAGATCAACCTCTCTGGTAAAACTTAGTCGTTATAACGCACGGGTCATTTCTGGCATAATTACCGGACATTGTGCCATTGGCGTTCACGCGGAACGACTCGGTGTGTTGCATAATGACTATTGCAGAAGCTGCAGGGACGAAGAAGAAATTGAATCTGTTCGTCACCTGTTGTGTGACTGTCCTGCCCTATCCGTCAGAAGAAGGAGGACTCTTGGTAGTTACTTCTTCTCGGAGCTGGGGGACTTGGGTAGTGTTGAGCTAGCGGCCCTCCTGAGATTCATATCACTTTCTGGGTGGTTCTAACGGCGGATTTTCTTTACAGCGTTTCCAGGGTTAAATGATTGGGCACAATGGACCCGTACTGTTGGTCTGAGTGAGCAGTGACTCCTTGTCACAAGGCACCCATCTACCTAACCCAACCTTTACCAAAAGGTAAAAAGAACGTGTCAGAGAAGCAATACCCGTACAGAAACCTGTAGAGATGAAAATGGAAACCTCGTAGTAGAATCACAGTCGGTGCTGAGAATATGGCAAAACTACTTCTGCAGACAGTACAACGGCGACGAAGACCAACATCCCGCTGTCAGGCAGAATGAACCATTCAACATGAACGATGATAGTCAAAATTTCTGTCCACCTGACCAAAACGAAGTGAGGATAGCAATATCCAAGCTAAAATCCAACAAGGCTGCTGGACCTGACGGGTTACCGGCCGAACTTTTCAAGGCAGCTGGTGATGAATTGGTAGAGTGCATACAAGAACTCATCTCTAAGATTTGGTCAGATGAGTGTATGCCTGATGAATGGAACCTCAGCATCGCCAATTATAGAGGCATCAGTCATCGCATACAAGATCTTTTCTGCGATATTGTGTGAACGCCTGAAACCTTTTATGAACAGCCTGATTGGACCCTATCAGTGCGGTTTCAGGCCAGCAAAGTCCACCATCGATCAAATCTTCACACTTCGGCAGATTCTGGAGAAAACCCAAGAATTCCAAATCGATACTCACCACCTCTTTATCGATTTCAAGGCCGCCTATGACAGCATCTATAGAGAAGAGCTTTATAGAGCCATGTCTAGTTTTGACATCTCTGCCAAACTTGTCCGTCTGTGCAGGCTGACGATGGAGAACGCTCGCTGCTCCATCAAGACCATCGAGCCAACACCGGAGGCACAATCTATTACAAGTCTGTACAACTGCTTGCATACGCCGACGATATATACATTATCGACTAACTCAGCGGGCTGTCACCCGCCGTTTGCAAGCATTGAGGCAGAAGCGGCCAAAATGGGTCTAGTGATAAACGAGGGCAAAACCAGTTATATGTTGTTAACAAGAAGGGACAGCCAACACCAACGAATTGGACAAAACTTCACAGTTGGCAGCTATAACTTCGAGGTAGTAAGGGACTTTGTCTACCTTGGCTCTGCTATAAATTCTACAAACAAGATCAAGTGAAGAATAATTCTTGCCAATCGCTGTTTTTTTGGGCTTATAAGGCAATTAATAGTAAAATCCTATCTCGAACAACTAGGGAGACTCTATATAAGACCGTGATCATCCCAGTCTTGCTTTACGGTGCTGAAACATGGACTTTATTAAAAGAGGATGAAGATTTTCTTGGTCGCTTCGAGAGTCTTGGCGAAGAAGATTCTATTAGGAACTATACGAGCTGTACAGCGACATCGACCTAGTCAAAAACTGTGTATTGGACATCTGAGATGGCTAGGATATGTAGAGCGAATGGACACCAATGCTCCGGCCCGCAGAGTCTTCGAATCTAACCCCGAGGGACGACGCAGTAGAGGCAATCATCGCCGTAGGTGGCGCGCACAAGTTCAAGGGGACCTCGCCCAACTTGGAGTGCGCAACTGGAGGCAATTAGCTAAAGGCAGAGCTAAACGGAGAGGCTTGTTGGTTGAGGCCCAGGTTCACCCCGGACTGTAGCGCCACCTAAGTACGTAAGTAAGCAAGATTGATGTGGCAATCTAAAATGAAATATTAACAAGGATCAAGAAGGGTTAGTGTAGGAGAGTATGAGTTTCACGTGCTCACCGATCACTGCTTGATAAAAAGGCATGCTAGAAGAATGAACAATTTCCAGAGAAATAAGATAAGAAATGGCCTTCTATGCACTTGTACTGGTTTATTAACTCTATGAAGCCAAACGCTGGGTAAATTCTTCTTAAGCAACTGGTCTGCCAACTGGTCTCGCACTTTGCTGCAGTGTTGCAAATTTGCCTACGGGCTTAAATGGCTCCACTAAGGGGGAATCAAAATAGCTAAAGGTGAACCCGTAATGGTTACCCAGCCCATTGTATCATTAGCCAGAGAATCTAGGGGTCAGTAGCCACCCCGTTCAATATCTTTTAAGGAACCATAATTTTGCCTAATCTAAGCTACCAAGTTTGTTGGTTGTAAAGCTTGTAGGTGAATTCATCGAAATAACTACCCACTGATCTCGACCCTTGTTATTGAGAAATGTACGAGTACCAAGAGGTTAGTCAGAGCTGCAGGAGTCAGCTTATAATTCCTCAACTTGCCAATCATCCGCTACCCAATTTTGCAGGGAACCCAAACACGACTCATGAGAATGCATCTGTTCGCATTTATGTCCTCTAACAGTAAAGCCCGCTCAAGTGTTCCAGCACTTATCCATAAAACCCCGAAATGATTTTTCCAATATTTACGTATGGCTTTATGAATAAAGCACACACTACTTTACTCGCCAGCGAGGGATAAATTGAAAATTTATTCAAATCTCGCATGTTACCGAAAGGACATTAAAATTATTATTTCTTCGCGCTCGCACTTTGCTGCTCTTAATACTCTTCGGAGAGATGTCCATAAAATATCCAACTGAAAAAAAGCACACACACATACACATTCATTTAGAAAATGGAAATCCTATGCAATTTGAGAGGAAGGATAACTAACGACAACGCCGCGCTGCACATAAGGCGATGAATGAATTAGGATCGTACTCCTTTGGGGTTGGGTGGTGGTAGCCTTCTACCACAACATTCAATATCCTTTATGGTCGTGCATTAAAATAAAGCATCAGCCAGGATCATGAGTGCGCATAAAAAATTTCGAATTTTTCTTCATTTTTATTTCCACAAATGATCCTTGGGGATTCGAAAACGAAGTACCAGAACGAAAAATGTGTGAGAATTCAAATACAGTTCGTGCTGGGGTGTGAAGGGTTTGCGTGGGATGGCTTGCTTCTTGTGAACAATTTGGTAGGCTTTGGGATACGAACTGCCGCATGGAGCGCCTGGAGTGGGATTGAAAGGATACTGTGCTTCTTTTTTTTTTTTTTGCCAGTGCCAAAGCAAAGATAGAGAAATGTGCGAGGATTCCTTGTGTCCTTATAATGGGTAACTTATTGGAAGTGGGATTTTGTATCTTTTTGTTTCGTTTCGCAAGAAAATCCTAGAAAAATTGCCCAAGGCTACCACTTTCCCGGAATAGAGTCTAATGATTAATTCGGATTTGGAGGAAGGAGCAAATATTTGTGCAAGGATTAGGCAACGGAGTTGATTAAGTGATTGAGCGGAAAGCGTGTAGCAGTTATTGTTGTTTATTTGGAATGCATTGGGGCAATAATGCATCGTAAGTGGGTAGTGTCTCCTCCTTTAAGCAATTTTGAAATGTTCTTCTTCAATTAATTGGAACGTAACCACTGAATGTTACCAGTGAGTACGTGCAGGCAGGTTCAAATCTTTAGTTTGTGAATTCGAATAGAGGAATATCGTCTCTACACGTCTCTGTTTAGGGGTTAGCAGGCATGGTGATTGGGGATCTGCATTGCGATTGATCGGGAAACTACTGACTGCTCAATACTTGGTTTGGGTAGCAGTAGCGCAACAATCAAGTTCGTGATGAAGTGCTTGCTTTACCTCCTAGTGGTGGTCCCCGGGCAACTATACGTATAAACCCTTATACGAGTAGGCTAAATTTGCAAGTGAGGGTTGTCTAGGGCCTTGATTCTAGACTAGGTAACGTAGGCCAGCAATCTGCGTTATTCAAACTAGCTCGCAATAGAAACCGACACTATGCTTCGGATAAGGAATGATCACATGTTGACGACTTTTGGGTATTGTACCCGGACAAAGTAGGAAACGCTCGACTGGAGCACTCAGACGCAACTGGTCCATTGTACTACTAGAAAGCAAACTGATTTACCCATTTTATTGGAATTTCCTTGTCTTTCTAAGAAAGACAAGCAAGCACTTCAGTGATGAGGAGCTTACAGTACCAGCACTCACCACATCCGCATCGAGGATCTGCCACCTGATACGAGCAAAGGCCGGACACTCACAGAGATAATGTTCCGCGGTGTCGTCGCTCTCTCCACAAGCGTCGCAGATTGTAGTGTCACTTAAGCCCAACGTGTTAAGGTGCTTGGCAAAAGCAAAGTGGGCTGTCAACACGCCAATAAGTTGTCTATAGTCTCTTCTGCCGAGAGACAGCAAGAATGCCGCTGATTTCTTACAGACGTCCGAGAGCATGCGTTTAGTCAACCTGCATCCTAAAGAGTCATGCCACACACAATTGTGCTCGTGAGAGACCCAATCGTAAGTGGAAGCCGTAACCGAGGACGCAGAGAAACCCAACGCAGGTTGGGGACTTAAGAAAGCCTCCTTTGAGCCTTGTCTAGCAATCTCATCGGAGATCTCATTCCCCAAGATCCCAGTGTAACTTGGGACCCAGATAGGAGACAGAGAATTCAGCCTTGCGACCGAGTTCAAAGAGTTTTTGGTTTCACGAACTATTTTGAAAGTGGTTAAAGGGTTAAGCAAGGCCTTAAGCGCAGCCTGACTGTCACTACAGACACAAATGCTACGTCCCTTCCACCTGTTCTTCACAGCATAGTTCATGACCATTAGGATTGCATAAATTTCCGCTTGGAAAACAGACGCATATTTGCCTAACGAGAAAAGAAGTCTAATGTTGTCGACTTCCAGAAAGACACCAGCACCAGACCCTTGACTAGTTTTGGAACCATCCGTGAAAATACGACTACATTCCATTCCCGGCTCAGACTTTGACCGAAGCCAGTCCTAAATACAAGGAAAGTCAACTCTGGATTTCCGCATCAGCTGAAGTTCTGGGGCCTTATTTTGTACTGCTTTCGGATTCGGATTGCCATTCGAAAATGTAATCCGATTCTAAAATGAATTGGTATTTTGCATGGTTCCCGGATTGGGTGTAAGTGCTTCCAACTGAAAATCAAACATTTACGAAAGTTAGATCGTCAAAACATCTATCAAACATCACTTAAATTACTTGGAAATTGAGTTTGTATACATTTGCTATGGAAACGCAATACAAAATAAGACCCCTGTTGTTATTGCGTCAGACGGCATATACATAAGACAGGAGTCGTAAAATAAGTGTCGCGCAAGTTCATCAAAATTCCAGTGTGGAGTATACCAAAAACCAAACCGCCTAAGACGATGGATGGCTTTGATAGTGCAACCCATGTATAGTATCGAGGGAAGGTAAGTTCAGCAAAGCGTCTAGAGCCGAGCTAGGCGTACTCGACAAAGCTCCCGTGCAGCCGAGACAAGCTGTTCTTTGGAGTTTGGCGCAAAAAGCAGCCACATATTGACACGAGAGCCCCTTCCACCAAACAACCGACGCATATGCGAGGAATGGTCTTATCATAGCCATGTAAATCCAGAGAACCTTATTCGGTGACATGCCCCATGTTTTGCCAAAAGCACCCTTACACTGCCAGAAGACTGAGAGTGCCTTGAATGTTTTTCACTCGACGTGTTTAGACTAATGAAGTTTCTTATCTTAAATCACTCCCAGATATTTGGCTTCATTGGAAATGCGAATGGCGACGCCTTTTAGTACTGGGTGAGTCAGACCGGTCAGAATCCTCCTTCTCAGAACGAGAACAACCTCATTTTCAAAAGAATTCACGGAAAGCCCAGCGCCGTCTGCGCGTTACCACAGACGCGTCGCTAGGCATGGCTCCACAGAAAGTACGGCGACATCATCCACATATGCCTGAGTGTAGACGTTAGATCTACTTAGAGTGTTCAACAGAGAGTCGACCACTATGCACCATAACAATGGAGATAGAACGCCACCTTGCGGACAGCCCCTGTTTACCCTTGTCATAACATATCGGCCACAATCCGCATCCACTACCAAAGTTCTATTCATTAGCATTGCTTTAATCCACAACACTAATGTTTCATCTACCCCGTGTTGTCTGGCCGAGTCGCACATGCAGTCAAAAGTCGCATTGTCAAAAGCACCCTCAATGTCGATGAAGATACCCATCGCGTATTCTATCAAGCGCGCATTCAATTCTGGCTACTTGATTTTGAAGTGTGGTCTTGCAGGGTTTCCCACGCTGATAGGCATGCTGCATCTCGGATAGTGGATGCAGCTTCAAAGCAACTTTGCGCACGTGAAATTCTACTAGTCTCTCCATACTTTTCAGTAAGAAGGATGTCAAACTTATAGGTCTAAAACTCTTGGGTCGCGAATAGTCTTCCTAACCAATTTTCGGTATGAAAGCTACTCTGACTGTCCGCCAAGGTGCAGGCATATATGCCAGCGCCAAGTCAGCGGTGAAAATTATTTTCAGAGTTGGCAATAGCTGATCTATACCCTGTTGCAGCATAGCTGGATATATTCCATCGGTGCCAGGCGATTTGAAACCATCAAAAGATGCCACAGCATATTTGATGGCCTTAACTGTTACCACGGCTAATGCAGTATACCAGCTGCGCAGAGTTTTCTGACTTAGATCAAGCTCAGCCTGGGTAAGCGGGCCAAGCTGCGACCTAGTGATTATCCGATTTCCAGGAAAGTGAGTCTCCAGCAGAAGACTAAAAATTTCCACTTTCGTCTTAGTAAACTTGCCATCAGCCTTTCTCAGTGACTCCGGTTTGGTCGGCTTGCCCCTTTTGAGAACCTTAACCAACCTATTGGTTTCACTGAGTGTCTCGATCTTTTCACAAAGATCTCTATAAAAAGCACTTTTCGACAACCGAATTAACTTCTTATAGTCTTTTTGCTTTGATTTAAAAAGACCCCAGTCACCTTCCAAATTTGTCTTGAGCGACGTATTTAGAAGTTTTCTGGATTCTTTCCTAAGTCGCTGCAGTTCTGAGCTCCACCAGGGAACTGGAGTTCTGCAGGGGGTTTTTGTCAATGGTCACGTCAGTTCAAAACAGCTGGTAAGGACGCTAGTCAGGTTTTGAACAGCATCCTCAACCTTTCGTTTCGTTCTGAGTTTAGTTGGAGTTTTGACAGACCTGTTTAGCTCTTTCCTAAACCGCACCCAGCTGGTTTTTCTCGGATTCCTCCTCTCCTGCAAAGTTATGGCCTCGCATTCGATTTGGAAAACGATGTATCTATGGTCTGACAAGGACACCTCCGGCAGTACCCTCCAGTTAGTAATTGACTTGAAATATCTATTAGATAGAGTCAAATCAATTACCTCCTGCCTCCTTGCCATAACAGAAGTTGGCTGGGAGCCAACATTGTTAATTACCATGCCAGACGACAGTATAAAGTCTAGGAGATTGTTTCTTCGTATGTTACATTTGCTGCTGCCCCAGACTGTATTCTGAGCATTCGCGTCGCAACACATGACTAGTCCCATCTGCCGAGTGTCACAGTACTTTATGACTTCAGCAACCGCCTTCGGTGGTAGAGGCATTACCGTATCGTAAGGAAAGTAAGCCGATGCAATAGCGAAGGTTTCCAACTTCCGGTCGTTTCGTAGTTTATAGCTGCAGCAACCAGGTCCTATCCACAGAATTGTCCAAGCTTGGTTACTGAGAGGAAATTTGGCACAATTAGACAAGCTCTCGGTCTTTCAGATCGCTCGTCACATAACACCGTTACTTCACGAGTACCTCCAAAACCACATATGCGCTTGTTCCGCACATATGGCTCCTGAGTAGATGTTATGTGGGGTTTTGTACGCACCACGGCAGGTCTGCTACTTAAGAGAGCGGTAGCAGCCTTTGAGTGATGCAGGTTTATCTGCGAATATATCAAAGATATAGTCGGTGTTTTATTAGTAGAAGGGCGCGCACCAGAGGAGTTAACGCTTTCGCCGAGACGAGCGCCCCTACCCGTGGTTTTGTCTGCGTCAGCCATTTTCTGTCCGCTTGTACTGGGACCTTTAGGGATAACAGCACCAGCAGCCACCAGATTTTGTGCGCAGGTAACGCCACCGCGTTGAGAGCTGTTGCGCCAAATATATTTATTTTTTAACGCCACCGGTAAAACTGTGCCCAGCAGAAGAGCGCGCATCAGATGCACACATGCTTCCACCAAGGAAAGCAGGCGAAACTTGCTTCATCAGATTGGACCTGTTCGAACCGTCCGAAAAAGAGGCAGCGTTGTGTCTGAGGGATTGATCGGCACCAGTTGGAGTACTTTCTGCTGACCTAGAACTCATTCCTTTCGCTACTGAAGGATTACTGCTTTCGGCGCTTGCCGCCTTCCTTCTTCTCCTTTTCAGTTGACTCTTAGTCAGGAACTTATCGGAGTACGCCGCTTCGGGAGCTCGTTCAGCCTTATTGGTTTCCCGAGTCAAACCGTCACCGACACAACTTCGATTAGCTACCCGTCTATTGAGACAGAGATTAGACATTCCAGCCGAAGCCTTTCAGCCACTTCTTTGTCATTCCAGCCCAGTCTACCATACGAGTCGGAGACAGAGCTGCAGGAGTCTTCTGAAGCAAGAGTCGCTACTACTTCCGATTCAACGCCAGAGGCAGGGGTAAAAGTATGGTGGTTGGGACCCCCAGAATCCTCATCCCGGCCGTAGTCGAAAAGACCACCGGTGGATTATCGTTTTCACGAGTACCACCTGGATTGGACATCTCACTTGTTTTCTCCATAATACTGTAGAACAAGTTTTACGTCACAGTCAAGACGTCTTCAACCTTTAGTTCGATGTTTCACCTGGGATTCTTTCAGATCCTTAGGGTCATTGACTCTTAAGCCGTTTTGCCACATCAAGGTAGCTGAAGAATGGAAACGTGGACTTTATTAATAGCATGTTGAAGCTTTCCAGTTGCTGTTGCAATAGCATCGCCCGTTGTCAATATCGCCGTATCGACCGCAAACGTGGCGACGACACAGTTTCTTTCTTGCGGGATATCACGCGTATAGAGTACATATAGAAGTGGGCCAAGGACACTTTCTTGTAGGACTCCGGCCGCAATCTCCTTGAAGTCAGAGTAATCATCTCCGTGCTTAACACGAAGGAGTCTTTCAGTGAGGTACGATCGCAAGATTAGAAAGAGTTGCAGTGGCAGTAGTAGTCGCAATTTATACTCCAAGCCTTCGTGCCAAACCTTATCGAAAGCTTGTGCGACGTCAAGAAATACACCACAACAAATATTTTTTTCTTCGAGAGCTTTCCCAATCACGTCAGTTATTTTGTGGACTTGGTTGATTGTAGAATGTTTGATTCTAAATCCAAACTGATGGTCAGGAATGAGACGTCTTTCGTCGATTACGGGTTGTAGACGTTTTGAAAGTAGTTTTTCGAATATTTTTGAGATAACCGCTTAAAGGGAAACAGGCCGATATGATTTCTTTTCATACAGAGCTTTACCTGGTTTCGGGACCATTATAATCTCGGCGACTTTCCATTGTCTCGGAACGTAGAGCAATCTGAACGAAGCGTTGATCAAATAGAGCAGTTTGATAATAGCTTTATTCGGCAATTCCTTGACCACCTGCGCCGTTATCAAGTCGTAACCCGGTGCTATTTTCGTCCTTAAATTTTTGACCACTTCCCTCAGTTCAATCAATGCAACTTTTTTGTATTTTAAAGTTGTCAGATGTCGAGACTGGGGAGTTGGGCGTTAACGAAGGGCCGTCGAACGGCTTAAACGTTTCTTCTAAGTGCAGAGCAAAAATGTCTACCTTTTCTTTGCCGCTCTTGGCCCAGTTTCCATCGTTCTTCCGAATTGGTGGTGCTTGCATTTGAGGTTTCCGGATGCCTTTTAGCACTTTCCAAAGCGAATAATTTGATTCTCTTAAACCGGAGAGATTTTCAAGGTAGGTCGCTATCTTTTTGCCTTTAAATTCGCGAATACTATCTCTAAGGCGATTGCATAGTCGGTTAAGGACCGTTTTATGCTGCGGTGCACGAGTGATTTGCCATTTTGTTCGTGCTTTTCTTTTCTTCCTCACCAGTTCAATGATTTCTCTGGGATACTTTTCGTTGCGGTTGATCTTATAGCTTCTAGAAGGAGTGTTTCTCCACGCCGATCTTTGAATTGCTTCCATGAAACGATCAACTTCGTCCTCTAGTTCACAATGTGCTTTAAGTGATACATTTAAGGCGATATTTGTTTCGCAATCATTTCTAAAGCCCTCCCAGTTTGTTCTATTACTAGTAAGTCTTGGAAGTCCTTTTTTCTTGGTCAGCGCTTCCCCAAGTAGTAAACTTACGGACTGCGCCATGTGGTATTGATAGAAGCACGTTTCACAAGAAAGTGACAGTTCTCTTTTACTCAGTTCAATGCTTAACCGAAGTATTATATCCGTAAATTCACTAAAATGTTATGCAATAAAGAAAGCGCGCTCACCAGCCTTGTTTGTATCACTATACAACAAGGAGAAGAGATATTGAACAATCAACCAACCAACCAACGTAAGATAATGATGTGGATTCACAGACATTTACGAGCTCCAAAAAGAGGTAGCCATTGTTTTGAACTTGGATCTTACTACGCCTAATCTTGGCTTGAAAGTATTTCAAAACACCATTTTCGAAAAACTTGAAGCTTTAAGATCCCTAATCCAACACTGAAACAAGAAAGCTACTTCCACCAACCTCTGCCATCAAGTAAAGCCCTCTGACTGAGACTCAATTTCAAAATCGGCACAAATCCCTGTAATTAGAATTTGTTTACACTAACAAGTGCCTCCAGATGATGCCGGCAGAACATTTTTGATTTTATCTTCTCCCATTACTTTCAGCAAAAAAGGATTTTCTTCCTTCACCGTCTTGCCTTGCGTACACACATATGCTATCTCTTCCCTGAAATGGTATCCATTTTTCGGAATAACATCCATCTTCGTCTTCTTTGGAAGAGTAGCAGTAAAAATGTTTTCATCGCACTGTCAGCGTCTTTATAGTCCTTATAGTCATCTGTTCCTCGACTAAATTCAAATACAAATTTTATTATCCTTTACATGTTTCGCTTGTCTCCTTTAGTAGATATGTACCTCTCTACTGTTTCCTGTTTCTCTAACACTATAAAGGACCAAATACTGTGTGTTTAGTCTGGGAAAATCCTTTTGTACTCGTAAAACTTGAATAAAATTTACCAAGGACTGCGATTCAAATAGGACTTTCATTCCTCTGTTAGTGTTTGTGTGTGCCTTAGAGATGTGACACGCGGTAGATTGAAGATAAAAACATCTTGGAGAAAATTCATTGATTGTTTGTACATTTACCCACGATGGTGTTCGCGTTTCAATTTCAATTTTACGAGAACGAATCACAATTAATAGGTTTTTTTTTCCTTCTTCTTACTTTTAGTACTCCAGTGCCATCCGGCACGAGGACGAGAAAGACAAGATAAAGAAAAAAAGGAGCCAGAAGGACAACAAATTAAAAGCAATTCCATTTCAATTTCCAATTAAATTAGTCAATTGAATTGACCTCGAAATGAGTGAATACATGAGGCAGGGAAGGAAGTCAAAAAAAAAAAAAAGAAGCGGAACCGGAAAACGAAAAACGCCTGCAGGAAGGGCGCAGAAAAAAAAAAAGAAAACCAAAAACGAGAACCTGAGAACGTCGAATGTCCTCGCCGGGCGGTGGCGTCGCGCTTCTTTCGCTCTCTCTCTTTTGTGTACTTTGTGGCAATGGTATCCCTTGTCACTAGCTAAGGATTTATCTATACATTGGGAGTAATTAAAAGCTAATTTATCACAAGACGACGAAGGAAACGGATCTGGGAGTTCATTCGTTTTTTTCTTGTAAAAAAAAAAAAATGTGTTCGTCCGTTTTTCTTTTCGCAATTAGTCCTTGCAGCTCGTATCTCTGATGTGAAAAGTTTTTTAATCAATTTTTTTTTTTGCTTTTTCATTCTGTGTTTCCTGTTTTCAGTTGGGAATTGTAGAAGAAAATGGAAGAACAAAAAAAAAAAAATTCAAAAATTTGGTACGTTTACAAAAAGATATGTGTCCGTGAGATAGGGAGTCTGTGCTGAAAATTGCAAGTTAATGATTTCAAGTTTAAAAAAAAAGAGTTTTCTTCCTTCCTACAGGTAGATTCGTGGTATGGAAAGTTCTGGGAATCAATTAGGAGAAGTTTTACTATCAATTATTTAAATTTCAAATGACCACATCCAGTGACGAGACTTTTTTTGCTCCTAGGATATTGATACTCGTATACTTACTATGCCATTCTGTTGAAGATGCCAACTGACCATTGTGGTTTTTTTTTTTTGCAGTTTGCAGTTAACCACTGCCAGTGAAAGCGGATTCTGTGGAGAGATTTCGTTCGGATCTGACATGGTCGGTTAGACAATGTACATGTAGTACATATATACATAACTTCGAACGACACCCTCGAATCCGACACTAGACTATGATAGGCAAATGGCAGTTAGTGCAGTCGAACGTTTTAAAGAAATCTCACAGTGGTCTAGTAAAGAATTTGGCCACGTCTCCATTCTGAATAATTTTAAAATTGCTTCCATAACCACCACTACCCCGCTGAATTTTAATAAAAAATTCCAAGTTACCACGCCTTTCAGGCCATTCTGGAAATAAGAGGCATTTCTGGAAGACAAGTCAATTCGCTTGGTGGTAAAATGGAAGTGCACGCGATGCGGTAGGTGGAGGTGTTTTCCCTTATAGGTTTACTCTCAGCCTCTCTTTCCTTCTTCTATTGCGGTCAAAGAAGTCTATATTGGCTTAAGAAAAATTTGATACACGCTGAAGATCTTACTTCTTCTTACGTGGCATTATAGTCCGGGGTAGACCTGGGCCTCAAAAAACAAGCCTCTCCAGCCAGCACGGTTACGAGCCAGCTGCCTCCAGTTGCGACCGCTTAGTTGGTTGAGGTTTGAGGTCCCCCTCCAATTGTTTGCGCCACCTATCGCGAGGTCGTCCTCTACTGCGCCGTCCATCAGGGGTGGATTCGAAGACTTTCTTAACACAAACGCTGGGCTCCTTCCACTCTAAATGAGACAGCCATCTTAGTCGCTGTATGTGAACTCTTCTGGCTAAGTTGATGTCCTTATAGAGGCCGTATAGTTCGGCATTGTACCTTCTCCGCCATTCACCGTCTATGCAGATGGGAGCAAAGATCGCTCGAAGAACTTTTCTCTCAAAATAACCAAGGGCATCTCATCCGATTTTGTCAAAGCCCATGCCTCTGCGCCATACAGCAAGACTGGGACGATTAATGTCTTATGAAGAGTTATCTTAGTAGTTCGAGATAGGGCTTTGCTAGTCAATTGCCGTTTTAGCCCATAGAAACAACGATTGGCAAGAGTAATTCTTCGTCTGATCTTCCTACTGATGTTATTTGCGGAGCTCACAACAGATCTGTCTATTGTGGCAATCTGTTCAAGACGCCGATGTTGGGTGTCGTTTTTTGTAGACAGCTTATATTTTGTTTTGCTTTCATTGACCGCTAAACTCATCTTTGCTACCTCGATCTCAATACTCACAATATTGTGAGAATTGAGATCGACGCCCCATTGACAACCCGCTGAGTTACGACTGTGTCAATTTATCGGCGAAAGCGGGTAGTTGTACCGACTTGTAAAAGATTGCACATCCGGTGTTGGCTTGTGAGTTTTGTACAATTCTCTCAAGTATTATATTAAACAGATAGCGCGTCACCTTGTCTAATGATTTAATAACCGGACAAATCCTCAAGGAATTACCAAAAAAGGCACTATTAAAATTGCTTTATTTAATAAATGCTTCCATTAGATTATTATACGTTCCAAATCAATGGAAAGTCGCAGAAGTCATAATGGTTCCGAAACCGGGGAAATCTCCAAATGAGAAAAAATCGTACAGACCGATATCGCTACTACCAATAATATCGAAGGTATTTGAAAAACTCCTTCTGAAACGGATTCTTCCGGTCATTGAAGAGAGACGCCTAATACCTGACCACCAATTCGGGTTCAGAATCAAGCATTCCACAATTGACCAGGTTTATAGAATAACCGACGAAATTGAAAAAAGCCCTTGAGGAGAAAAAGATTTGTTCTAGCGCTTTTCTTGACGTATCTCAAGCCTTCGACAGGGTTTGGCACGATGGATTTAATTATAAGCTAAGACGAATCCTTCCGGAGCAACTTCATAAGATCGTAGAATCATACCTTAAAAACAGACTTTTTCGTGTCAAGCACGGAACTGAATATTCAGATTTGAAAGAAATCGCCGCCGGAGTTCCGCAAGGAAGTGTCCTTGGGCCTATCTTATTCTTGCTGTACACTCGGGACATACCAAAAACTGAACGCACTATTGTAGCTACGTTCGCGGACGATACGGCTATTCTGGCAACGGAAAGTTCAATCGAGTCAGCAACCATAAAACTCCAACGAGCCTTGGATAAAATCTGTGAGTGGACAAAAACTTGGCGCATTGTTCTTAACGAGACCAAATCGGCGCATGTTAACTTCACCTACAAGAAAATAATCAACCTTCCCGTTTTCATTAACTCGGTACAAATACCGCATGCAAACGAAGCTAAATATCTGGGAATGACACTAGACGCGAAACTTAAATGGAAACCTCACGTTAAAAAGAAACGTGACGAAGCCGAAAATCGACTTAGAGAAATGTATTGGCTAATTGGAAGATATTCCAAACTAAGCGTATATAACAAACTGCTTCTGTATAAGCAAGTGCTTAAACCCGTGTGGACGTACGGTATACAACTCTGGGGTTGTACCAAACCAAGCAATAGGAATCTCATACAATCACTCCAAAATAATATTATAAGAATAATCGTGAACGCTCCCTGGTATATCAGAAACAATGATATCCACAGAGACTTAGGAATAGCTACCGTGGAGGACGAAATAAAAAACTTCGCTCGCAAGCTTCGTATTCGCCTTCATGGCCATTGCAACTGTGCCATACTCCAAACTGTGGATGTGACAAATCTTACGCGCCGACTTCAAAGAACGAAACCGTTCGAATTAGCGCAATAAGGCAAAAATCCGCATGTCATGACGGTTTCAGCAGGTGCTTTTATTGAACATCTACCTGCCTCACGCGAATATAAGTCTGAAGCTTAAACTACTTGATAAGGTCTAACTTAGTCGTAGTAAACAAAACGAAGGGAAGGGTGTTTTTAGTCAGTAGAAATCTGACACTACTATGAGTACACGGTCTCATACTGTCTCAGAAAGATTTTCACCTACCCACGAAAAAAAAAAAAAAAACCTTGTCTAAGAACTTCCTTGACATCGAACGGTTCGGTGATGTTCTTTCCGACTTTGGTAAATCAGCGAGAGTTCTCCATCGTCATTCTGCACAAACGGACGAGCTTGGCAGAGATGCCAAGACCAGACATGGCTCTGTATAACTCGTTTCTATACACGCTATCATAGGCAACTTTGAAATCGATGAAGAGGTGGTGCGTATCGATTTTATATTTATGGGTTTTTTCCAAGATTTGCCGTAGTGTGAGTATTAGGTCAATGGTGGACTTTCCCGGCCTGAAACTCACTGATGAGGACCTATCAGGTTGTTAACTTGGTTTTAGGCGTTCACATATTATGGCAGACAAGGTCTTATATGCGATGTTGAGGAGACTTATACCTTTTCCGCTTTGTACGCCTCTTGTTTTGCTGCATGTGCTTGCCGACATTCCTCATCAAACCAGGGGTTTCGTTGTGGTGACCGAAAGAAACCCAGAACATCAGAGGCGGCATCTCTGATATCTTGTTGGCAACGCTGCCACTGGTGTTCCACATTTGCTGCTGGCGGCATAGGACTTAGATTAAGATTAAAAGAAACTCGGCAAAGGCTCTGGGGGTCTTTGCGATTGTAGCCGCCCGACGTCAAATTTCTTCACAATATAATAATAATAAGGGTACTTTATTCAATTTAAAAGTACAATTTAAACAATGGCTTAGCCGTCTACCGTAGATTGACAATCTTTAGCTACACCTATACAAGGTTTTGAAAACGAAATCAAAAGTGGACATATTTCGCATTTTTATAACAGTTACGCAGATAATTAAATCAATGTTCAAAAGTTTTCATTTATAATTGAAGTTCTGTAATTGAGTGCTACATGGCAGTATGCTGCAATGGCAATCCAATCACTTCCATTCAATAAACTCTTAATTTCATCCAGTGTTAACAGGTCCGCTCTGAAGTGCACTCGCCTGGTTTCTTTTAGTATTGGACAAGTACCAATGAAATGTGCAATATCTTCTTTTTCACCTGTATTGCATATGCCACATCTTAAGGGTAGGTCGTTGCGGTGTGGCATGCAATTTAGTTTTAGTAGCTCTCCTCTTGTTCTAAATATTATCCAAATTTGTGCTATTCTGAGGTTCGAGTATATATAGTTCTGCTCGTAAGTTAGGCTTTTGTAGATAAGTCGCGAACTTGAATTTGTTGCCATTATAGTATATTCTCTTTTCATACCTTGTTCGACGTCCGATAAAAATTAGGGTATAAGTTAGAGGGTATCCATTCTGGGAGATTTGATTCCGTAAAGTTCAATCTGATGTTATACTTGTTAGCAGCATTTTCCCAATCTTTAAAGAACTGTGATTTACATCTTAAGGATCTTTTTGCCAGAATCTTAGTCAGCCGTGTATCATCGCTTCCGCCTAGGACCTTTAAAATATACTTCATATTTGTCTTTAACGTGAATATAAAGAGCGGTGATATTCCAGTTTCTAGGTGTAGCATATAGTTTGGCGTATTTAAAGGTAAACGCAAAAGTTTTTTCAAGTAGAACCTAAGAAGTTTTTCGACGTCATCATACGATTTGCTTCCCCATACTTGGGCTCCATAACACATTACTGATCGCATTACGGCTTCGAATACTTTTATTTTCGCTGTGACGCATACTTTGGGGGTAGAAAGCAAGTTTTTCCACGTGGCGTTGATTGCTCTCTTCACATCTGTGAGCTTAAGTTGAAAGTGCCGTTTTAACGAAAGGTTGTGGCTTATGGTAACACCTAGATATTTATACGACCTAACAACTTCCAGATCTTCCCCACCGTATTTCCATCGTTCATTTCTCGCGAAGCGTCCTGTGCCTTTGCGGAATACTAGCACCTTGGACTTTTCAGTGTTTATGAGCAAACAATTGAGTTTACAATATTCCTCTATCTTGTTGATCATGAGTTGTAATGAGTTTGGCGATTCTGCAAGTACAGCTATATCATCTGCATAAAGCAATGTCGTAACTTTAAGTTCTTTTATCCTTATACCTATCCGTCCAGGAAAAGGGAGAATACAAGAGGGCTGATAAGACATTCCTGCTTGACTCCGATTTTGACCTCGAACCATTCTGACATGTCGTCGCCGTTCCATATCGTCGCCTTATTATTATGGTACAGACCTTTCAAAATATTTATAAATTTAGAGGACAGTCCAATTTGCGATAATTTGTAAAAGAGAAAGTTACGATTTATTGTGTCGAACGCGGCTTTAAAGTCAATAAAGAACGCATATAGCTTCTTTCCTTGGTCCAGAAAATATTGGGCGATTGACGTTAGACTAAAAATTTGATCGACTGTAGAGTAACCTTCTCTAAAACCTGCTTGGAACTGACTTAGTTTTTGATTATCTTTTACCCATTTTGTTAATCGTGCGGCCTGCTGACGGCACGTGAAGATTTTTGCGACAGTGTTCATGAAGGAAATCCCTCTATAATTTTCCGGTGCATTTGGATCGCCTTTTTTAAATATCGGGAATATGATGTGATTGAATATGAATATGAATATGATTTACTATTCGCTGCACCAGCCAAATCTCTAGCAATATCGTTGAAGTACGTCTCCTTTTTTCGTTCACACAAAGATTTGTAGTAGCTGTTTTTTAACAGTGTATATCTCCTTTGCTTATGCAGTGTTCAACTTTCGGAACATGTTCAGCATCGCCAAAGACTTTTGTCTCACTTTGCTGCATTCACTGTCAAACCAAGGCTGCTTTCTAATTAACTTTTTCCTATTATCGTTTGACGGTGCAGACATTTTTATTAGACCCGTAAGAATACTGGGCTGCAAAAACGCATGATTCCATTCCGGTGAAAGCCTCGCGATGTAATTGTAATTGTAAATGTAATTTCCTCACAATATTTCGTGATATCGCTCCGTTCTCGATATCCGCATCCGTACCTTGGCTACAACTAGGTAGTGATCCGAGTCCACGTAGGCTACTCGGAAAGTACAAACACCCAGAATAGTGAAAGAGTCCCTTGCGTCGATTGTAATGTGATCGATTCGGTTGACAGTATTTCAATCAAAGGAGACCCATGTTCCCTTGTGAATATCGAAACGTGGGAGCCACGTACTAACTACGACAAAGATTCGCCCCGCCGCAAAGTCGACCAGCCTGAGTCCGTTGTCGAAGATGATGTCGTGCAGGCTGTGCTTTTTGATCTCGCTACTTAAGACGTCCTCTCTTCCTTGCTTTGCGTTAAATCACTATGGACAATTTTAACGTCGTGACTAGGGCATTGATCATACGTCTAGTCTAAAAGCTGGTGGAAGTCATCCTTCGTCGTGTCGTACATCTCCTCGTGAGGGGCGTGAGCGCATATTAAGCTTATGTTGGAAAATTTAGCCTTGATACGAATAGTCCTGAGGAGCTCGTTCACACACCGGAAACTCAAGACTTCTTGCCTAAGTCTGCCTCCAATGACGAATACGCACCCGAATAGATGCTGTCCTTGTTGTCTGTAGCAATCGCCGTAGTAGATGTCACAGTTTTCCATACTCCTTTTGCCCGGTCCATCCCATCGCACTTCTTGGATGGCGGTAATGTCTGCTTTGAGACATTCTAGGGCCTCCGCAAGTTGTTCGGCTCCACGTGGTTTGTAAACATTCCACGTGCAGACACGAAGATCGTTGTCATTTTACTTTTGCTTGGGTCGTCAATAGTAAAATCATCCGTATCCGAGGCTGTTGGTTGCTTCGTAACCGAAGGTTTCTTACGTGGTAGGGAAGTTAATCCGACGGCACAATCCCCAACCAGGAGGACCGGATCATTTTTTTGCAACCCCTAGGACAAGAGGCCAGATACAACGATGCCAGTAACCCACTTCGGTGATATTAGCGCTGCCGTTGGCCCATTAAGGGTTCATCCGTCACCATCTCTTTTTCAGTACCCTGACGCAGTATTTAAAATCCTTACAGAAATCTGCTCCAAATATGTCGAAGTAGCTCAAGTAAGGTATCCGCTGGCCTGTAGACGTCATCGTTGATTCGATTGGGAGAATTCATCCGCTGCACGTCCTCCTTCTGAGGACCTTTTGCTAGACTTCTGAGACGCACTTTGTCGTAGTTAGGACGTGGCTCCCACGTTTCGATATTCACAAGGGAACATGGGTCTCCTTTGATCGAAATACTGTCAACCGAATCGATCACATTACAATCGACGCAAGGGACTCTTCCACTATTCTGGGTGTTTGTACTTTCCGAGTAGCCTACGTGGACTCGGATCACTACCTAGTTGTCAGCCAATCAGGTCAACAAGAGATGTCTCGTCCGGTTAAACATATGTGTGCTGAAGTGCACCCAGATGTGCTTACGCAGGTCTGAGTGTTCAGCTACACATGTATTATCAGACACAGCATACGCTCATCGGTAGTTCACTATCAGATAACTATCCATCGGGTACCGCGAGGAGGTGATGATGCGATTTTGCCACCCGCTGAAGGTAACCGCACCTTTTCGGACAGCAAAGCAGCCAATCAGGTCAACAAGAGATGCCTCGTCCGGTTAAACATATGTGTGCTGAAGTGCACCCAGATGTGCTTACGCAGGTCTGAGTGTTCAGCTACACATATATCATCAGACACAGCATACGCTCATCGGTAGTTCACTATCAGATAACTATCCATCGGGTACCGCGAGGAGGTGGTGATGCGATTTTGCCACCCGCTGAAGGTAACCGCACCTTTTCGGACAGCAAAGCAGCCAATCAGGTCAACAAGAGATGCCTCGTCCGGTTAAACATATGTGTGCTGAAGTGCACCCAGATGTGCTTACGCAGGTCTGAGTGTTCAGCTACACATATATCATCAGACACAGCATACGCTCATCGTTAGTTCACTATCAGATAACTATCCATAGGGTACCGCGAGGAGGTGATGATGCGATTTTGCCACCCGCTGAAGGTAACCGCACCTTTTCGGACAGCAAAGCAGCAATCAAGTCCTTGATACTCGTATTTTTTATTTTTATTTTTTCTCTTAATTCGAAAGTATCTCTAGATTGGCTGGTTAGTTGGTTAAGGTCGGCCCTCGATGAGGATGCACTTAGACCAGGAACAGGTCCATTGTACTGTGGATGTGTAAGGTGGGTGGGTCACTCCCTTACTTTACCATTTGCTTCGTTGCATAAAGGAGTTGATTTCAGCCGTGAAGGCTTTGTCGAGACCACTAAGATCATTAAAGGAGTATTCATCCAGGGTGGCCTTCCTAATTTTGGTGAGCGCAGGACAAGCGCGTAGGAGGTGACTGATAGCCCCTTCTTCTTCTTCATCCCTATAGCTTCTTCAGACGTCGTTATAGGGAATGCATAGTCTTTGGGCATGTCTTTCTATGACGCAGTGTCCAGTGAGAACATATATTATTTCGGAGAGGGCTCTTTTGTGTTTAAAGAGTGCAATGGATCTAGGTTTATTAAGTTGGCGAACGTTGTCTAATTAAGTATTACCAAGACCATCTCCGCTTGGATGGCAAACGACTAACAAAGGCCTCGTAGGGGCAGCATCTCCCGATAGGTGTTGGTCCGCTAAGTAACGAGAAAGAGCCACTGCAGCCGAAAACCTAGCAGCTCTGTTAGTAAGCCCTACTCCCACCTCCTCGTGGTGCCATCTGGGGATTTCTTCGGAAATTGCTAACGGGAGAGGACGAATGGCGAGCTTCCTGCGCCAAAAAACAGGATAAGTGTCGGTTGGTCTGTGGCCCAGCGAGCCGCAACCGTAAAAACTTTTACTGCTCCGAAACGAAAACCAACGCCTCGGATACGGACGGATAATTTGATGACGACCTTTGGCTATCGGACACGGACAACGATCGGATTCTGGAACATTAAGACCCTCCTGGACTCACTCAAGGAAGGGCCTTATAACGCCAGATTCCTCCAATTAGAACGCGAATTCGCAAGGTATAAAATAGACATCTTAGGGCTGAGCGAGATAAGATGGTTCGATGCTGGGGAATTCATCTCCAGAACCAAAAACACTGTCATGCTCTACTCTGGGAAACCAGCTGGAAGTGCACGGAGTTCCGGAGTAGGACTCATGCTAACTCCAGCAGCACGTAGTAGCCTCATATCCTGGAAACCCCATAATGACCGGATATTGACGGCTAGGTTCCAGAGTAGAGTTAGAAAAATTACCATCATACAGTGTTATGCTCCGACTCTAGACGCGACTGAGGACGAAAAGGATGATTTTTATAGCCACTTAGGCGCCGCCTACAACCAAACGCCTAATGGGGACATCGTAATGGTGATGGGAGATTTCAATGCCAAGGTGGGTAGCGACAACACCATGCTTAAGCACGTGATGGGAGTTCAGGGCGTGGGAGACCGTAATGATAACGGTGAGCGGTTTGTGGACTTCTGCAATACCAACCGCCTAGTCATCGGAGGTACGCTGTTTAAGCATAACACCTGCCACAAAATCAGTTGGGTCTCTACTGATAGGCAACGAACATCCAACCAGATCGACCACATTGCGATCAGTCGCCGCTTTAGAAATTGTTTCCTGGACGTCCGAAACAGACGTGGAGCTGACGTCGGACTAGAACGATATCACCATCTTATGGTAGCTCATTTACGCCTTCGTACTGCATCCGTCAACAGCAACCGCTCAAACCTGCTTAACATCACCAGGTTTAATATCGACAGGCTCAAGGTTCCCCAAGTGCGCCAACAGTTCAGGGACCATCTTACCTTAGAAGCAGAAGCAATCAGCAGCATAGAGAACATGGATGACCACTGGAGTGCTGTGAAAAATGCTTTTGCGACTGGGGCACGCACGTATGTCGGTAAAAAGCAGAAACACCACCGCATATGGCTTTCTACAGACACCTGGAGACGGATCGATGAGCGTACAGCAATCAAGGCTCGGATTGCAGCAGCCTCAGCAGTAGAGAGAACCGAACTTGAAGCCCAATACCGTGCGAAGAAGAAAGAAGTGCAGCGTAGTGTGAGACGTGACAAACGTCAATATATCAACTCACTGGCCTCAAGGGCTGAAGAAGCAGCGAGTAGGTGCGACAGTAGGACTGTGTATAGCATCACTAAGGAGCTCATCGGTGGTCGAAACTCCAAACAACATCCAGTGAAGAGTCTAGACGGTAACCTTCTGATTTCGGATGAGGATCAGCTCACTAGATGGAGAGAACATTTTGCTACAGTGCTAAATCACATAGACGATGGCGGTATGATCTCGAATTCGAATGAGCAGTTCGAAGCAACAAATTCCCGAATTCGCACCGCACCTCCCAGTAAAACCGAGATAATAACAGCAATCAAGTCCCTCAAGAAGAACAAGGCGGTGGGTATTGATGGCATCCCTGCCGAGCTATTTCAACCGGCGCCAAATACATCGGCAGATTTGCTGCATCCCCTAATACGGAGAGCTTGGGATAGTGAACAATTTCCACAGGAGTGGAAAAGGGGGATGATCATTAAACTTCCAAAGAAGGGAAACTTGATGGATTGCGGTAACTGGAGAGGTATATGCGTTCTTCCAGCCGTGGGTAAAATAATAGCTAAAATAATTCTAGAACGAATTAAAGAACATTTAGATTCAACTCTCGATGTCGAACAGGCAGGCTTTCGCGCTGGATCCTCCTGCATTGACCACATAAACACCTTACGGATCATATTATTACGCATTATCAATGCGTTGAGTATAGGTCTCCGCTACATTTAATGTTTATCGACTTCGAGAAAGCCTTCGACAGATTGAATCGAGATGCTATCTGGTTGGCCTTGCGCAGGAGAGGCATCCCAGAAAAACTTATAGCTATTATCAAGGCTACATACGAGGGCGGTAAGTGTCACGCCGTGCACAATGGTAAGGTGTCGGACGATTTTGAAGTCCAAAGTGGAGTACGTCAAGGGTGCATACTGTCACCACTATTGTTTTTGGTGGTTATCAGCGATGTACTCCGTGCAGCATTGACGGAAGCTAATTATGGAATTCGTTGGACTATGACATCTTACCTTAAACACCTAGATTACGCTGACGATGTTTGTCTACTTTCACATCGGATAATGGATCTTCATCTGATGGCCCAAAATCTAGAAGCTGAGGCAAACAAAGTGGGGCTAAAAGTAAACACAGACAAAACAAAAGCCCTGAGCACTTCTTCTAACAACCGCGCTCAACTTAACATTGCCGGACAGGAAGTCGAGAAAGTTGATAACTTTCTTTATTTAGGAAGTGTGGTCTCGGCTAATCGCGGTGGCACCGAACTGGATGTGTGCAGCAGAATCGGGAAGGCTAAAGCTGCGTTCGGAATGCTATCTAAAATCTGGAGAAGCAATGTTATCAGCTTAAGAACCAAGCTGCGACTGTTCCGCTCCAACGTAGAATCAGTGCTGCTTTATGGGTGCAGTACTTGGAAGGTGGACACCATTAACACACGGAAGCTGCAAGTCTTCGTAAACAAATGCTTAAGAATCATCTTGAGGATTTTTTGGCCGAACCGCATCTCTAACGAACAGCTTTATCTGAGAACGGGCCAAGAACCTATAAGCATTACTATACGAAGAAGAAAGTGGCAATGGATTGGACACACCCTACGGCGCGAAGACAACTCCATTGCGAAATACGCTATGCAGTGGAATCCGCTCACCCAGGCAGGCAGAATAGCGGGACGCCCTAGGCAAACGTGGCGCAGAACAGTTGAGGAGGAATCTTGCTCTTTAGGAATGAGTTGGAGGCAGCTCAAACGCGTTGCAGAACTCCGAACACGATGGCGCGCAGGCGTGGTTGACGCCTTATGCCCCCCGAGGGGTTAAAGGATCTAAGTAAGTAAGTAACGTTGTCTAGCGGTGTTGCATTGGCCTAGATGCTGCCATCAGTGATTAGACAGACACCTTTTCCTCGCCGGTTTGGATAAGGTACTTAACATAAGCGTTGGCGCTTCGATGTCGGTTATGTCTACGCTATCTGTACCAGGGGAGCCTTGTCGAGCCAGCTCGTCGGCTGCATAATTTCCTGCTTGTACTGAGCAACTATTTCGTTAAGAGATACACAGCAGTCTTTCACGGCCTTAGATCTCGTAGTGCTGGATGCGAGGGATTTATTGGCTGCCTGACTATCGACGTAAATAACAATATCCGATATTGATAGTGTATTAGGCGCTTGCCAGTCAGCGTAATAGTAATATTCAGTGGGCAGATGGTCAGTGAAATTATGGAGATGACGGTGCATCGAAAGTATTTTGGTGTGCCTCGTGTGTTGCTCCTTCCACTGCTTGGAGCCTCTCAGTCTTATTGTCGGCAGAGGAGTTTAGTATTCACATTTGTTGGGTGGCTGGGGATATCGGGCATTCCAGGAAATTGTAAGGCTGATGAATTCGCCAGTCATAGAACAACAATACATATTTTACCAGGAAAAACTTAATGCTTTAGATATATCAATAGCTTCATTTAAATTGAAACAAAGCTGAATGCTACCGAGAGAACACATTTTAGGTGCACAAGTACTACAACGTACTTATCGACAAAACAGATTTGGTCGAGCTGGATCTAAATTTGCATAGTAGCACTAACAAAATGAAAGTTTTTCCATGTATTATGGCTCAGTAAGAGCAAACATTCCCATTAATTATGGAACACAACGTCGTTCAAGTGGCTGCCTCGGCTGGCCTCGCAGTACCGCATTCTATCACTCCAATTTTCCAAGACCTTGTTGGTGGTTTCGGGCTGTAGCTCACGGATTGCTTGGATGATATTGGCCTTAAGTGCTTGAATCGTTTCCGGATTGTTGGCATAACATCGGTCCTTCACGGTTCCCCACAAAAAAAAGTCCAAAGGGGTCAAATCGCAGCTCCGAGGCGGCCAATTGACATCGCCAAGACGGCTAATAACACGATTTGGGAATATGGTGCGCAAAAGACCGATTACGGAATGGGCTGTGTGGCATGGCGCGCCATCCTGCATGAACCAGAGGTCGTCCAAATCCATGTCTTCAATTGCAGTAAAAAAAAAAGTCGTTAACATGGCTCTGTAACGCCAACCGTTGACCGAAACCTTATTTTCGAAGAAAAATGGTCCAATGATGGCACCACTCCACAATCCGCACCAAACTGTCACTCTCTGTGGTTGCATTGGCTTCTCGACAATAACGTGCGGGTTTTCCGAGCCCCAGATGCGACAATTTTGTTTGTTAACGTAGCCGCCGAGCTGAAAATGTGCCTCGTCAGAAAAGACGATTTTTCGCCCAAAATCGTTGTCAATTTAAGTTGCTCTAATGCCCAAACTACGAAGCGATAACGAAGCGGTTGGTCGTACGCTTTCAATTGCTGAATCAATTGGACCTTGTAAGCGAATAATCCCTTAATCTTTGTGCAGAATTCTCCTCGGCTAGTGCGTGAAATGTTGAGCTGTTGAGATCGATGACGAGTTGATGTTCGTGAATTGAGTCTCACACTCTCGGCTACAGCAGCCACAATACTCTCGGATGTTTGTCAGACACTCGCGAGAGGTGGGACCGTGAAAAAACTTTTTGGTATTTTCTGGGATTCGAACTTGGAACCTCATGCGTAGTGATCCAGCACACTAACCACTTACGCCACGGCGCCCACAAGTTTTGAAATAAGTTTTCAATATTTCCCAATGTTGTTCAAGCCTAAAGTGACTCATTTCGTTCTGCGGAGGTGTAATACTGACTTTCTGTCAAGATTTCGAGCAGGAAACAGCTGTCAGTGTCAAAATAACCTATGATTTAAAAAGAAATCACTAGATGGCCCACCCGTTATGTACAATAGGTGACATCACTGGGCAATGTCTAATTAGTCAGTATCCAGAAAGGCTTAGTGTGCACGACTTTTGTAGAAGCTGTATTGACGTAGAGGAGTAGGAAGCTATTCTCCATCTTTTCCGTACCTACCCTGCTCTCTTCCACAGAAGAAAACTTTACTTAGGAGCTTTCTACAATAGCGATCTAGGTGATCTGATACAAACCGATATTAGAAGTCTCATACGCTTTATTAGAAGCTTCAACGAGTAGATATGGGGAATTTTTCCATGTTCCATGTGGTATCACAATAGACCTATCCATTGGTAGCCACTTCAGCCTAACGCAACAATGGTTTTCAATAAAAATTTTAATTGGCAGGGCCTAGATATGCTTCAACTGGAATAAATGTGGCTCTAGCTGTCATATATTCAAAGTTCACCCTCCATAAATCCATTTCAATGGAATCCCTTTCATATATCCTTGACAATTATATTGCCCTTCATTACTCTTAATTTTGAGCCGATATCCGAAAACAGCTTTAAACACAATTTTCCCCACAATCACCATTCCGAATGACTTAATTAATTGCGATGACACCGAATGTTGAATGTTTGTTACCTGGCACCTACAGCCATACCGGACTCATTACAACTGTCCTTCAGGACACTTATTCGATTTAATTAAAAATTCACTTTTGATTGTGCGTTGCTTTCCAATTATGGCGCGTACTCGCATTTAATTTATTCTCTCCATCCAACCTGCCCCGGGCAAAGTTAATTCTCGTTCATCGGTTAATTAGAACACATTGTGACCGCTTAAATAATTCATCGGGGGCTGTGTGTATTAATTTGACGCGCACATGCAAAGCACGTCGCGGCCATTTGCAGAGATGTTAATTTAAAATTAAATGACATTAACTTCGAAACAGGCGCTGTTATTCGCTCGCGTCCTCGGATTGTTAATCTCTGCCGGAAGACGTAATGTGATAATGGAGTATACTCCAGAGGATATACTCACTCCGCTGGCATTTAAGTGAATATTCCACTCCAGACAAACAACAGGCTCACAGAGCTCGTTAATAAAAGTCATTTTCGTCTGACAAATTGTTGTCAACTATCGCTCATCTAGCTGATAAATGTCAATTTTTATATTTTGAATGAAACTAAATAGAAATTCATTCTGTGAATTTTAGAAAACAATAAAATGTGTCCTCTGCCTCTGGAGGAGCAGAGGATGAAACACAAGAAAAAAAAAAAACGACATCGAGGTTATAAAAAATGCAGAAACCCCCTGACAAAGCAAGTGCTCCTTGAGTTCCTTCGCCGTCTTCGTCGTAATTCACCATTCTATTCTGTCTATTGCATTTATTTTCATCGGAAAAGCACTGAAATATGAACGACAACATGGATCCATGTGGAAAGCGGAAAAACCTCCTTTCGCCAAGAGTGAAAAGTGGAAAACATGAAATTGCATTACGTTACATTTTTATTTTTTTATTTTTTTCTTTGCCATGCCCCTTCCCCTCATATCCTTGCTGGCTGTTTTTATTTATTTTTTATTTTTGCAAATGAATTTAAATTGTTGAGGAAAAGTTGTAAACAAGTTGTGAATAATTCATAAGAGAATAAATTTGTATAAGCAAGGCGGACTTCTATTTTTGTCGCCATTGGAAAAACGTTGAGATACCCGTATAAGTTGGAGTTTGCTCAAAGGATACATTGCTCCCTACTCTGGAGAGATGCAATTGAAGATTCAAATATTGCACTCGATCTTCTTTGAATGTGCACTTGGATGTGAGTTCGGTGTCCTTTTTAAACTTCTTGGTTGAGAGTGGAACATTTTGATGCTGCTAAGTAGGTAAAATAAATGCGTGCTGACCATTTTAAGGTGGTTGTAAGGAAGGGAAGGGCTTTATCTTTTAGCCCATTCAAATTGTAGATGAGATATTTCTCTTCCTTTTACAACATAGACAAGGCTTTACTGAGCCTCTTAGACATTTGGAACATCGAGCCTGGAGGTCTGTTGAGGCTTATCAAGAGCCGTAACCCAGCTCTCGGCTAAACACCGGGCTGGCACAATAGATCTTTGAGGTCGCAGTGCCTACAAGGATATAAATGCGAATATGGCAAAAGGCAAAGATCGGTTTTGAAATGATTTTAATTTGGTTACTCGTAACGTCACCTTTCATTTGATATATCATATGGTGAGCAAGAACTCTTTTTTTTTTTTTGACTGGGGTACAGGGTGCCTAAATCAATCAATTTACCTTTCTATCATCATCTTCTGTGGCATAAAAAAAAAGCGAAAATTTCAGCTCTCTATGTCAAATGAGTAGGAAGATCCAAGCGCGTGGCAGGCAGACGGACCGGGGGTGGCAATGGTGTAGTGGGAACGTCGTCAATTGCAACGCCAACGGTTTATGGTTCAAGTCGTGATATCAGCAAGCATTTATTTATTTCTCATGAAATATATAAAGTCAGTGCGATCAATTGCGAATGCTTGTATGAACACTACTGCGAAGGCATAACACTGGCAGTAGCTTAGTCATATGACTGGAAAATTGTTCGCTCTGTTGATGATGATTTGCCTATAACATCTGTTATAGGGGGAAAAAATACTGTGAATCAGAAGCAGAGACAAATGACAAAACTCTCTTCAGTTATCTGGACGCCACCCCCGGAGTTTCTCTGAAGCATAAACAACAGAGCTTCAAACGACTACACCAAATCTTTCTCTCTCTATCTATCTATCCTTTCCAGGTGGTCAGGTTCGGGCTCTTAGGGCAAAGTCTTTGGACGATCCCTACTGAGTAACCGTTACAAGAAGACTCACTGCCTCCACGGGGCGGCCAACGGGCAACGAATACTACAGCGGTATAACCGCCCTAACATTCCATGTTTTGTTTAATTGAATGTAGTCTTTTGCGCCTGCCTGAAATGTACGGCTTGAATCACCGACCGTAAACCTCTGGAAAATAATCTCTAATCCAAGGTGGAACAGCATACGCCGAGGGATGCATGGCTAAGAGAGTGCTTAGTCGCTAGTATGCGGACTCCGAATACCTTGGCGAACTTCGGTTTCAATTCAGCCTTCCCATCGTATATCGAGCTCCATCATAGGTGATATTCCTTGCTCGAGTACTCGTGGGTCCAAAAAGTTCCTATAAAAACAACAACTATGAGACAGGTGCATCTCAAATCGCACCAGCTTCTGTTTTTGCTGACGAGCAAACAGCTGCACTTAGTCGTGATGCTATAGAGCTTCCGACGGCCACTACATCTTTGGCCTTAACTACTCGGCTTGCTGACGAGCAACCTAAATCTTCGGATGGTATGGATGACGGAGCCAAGTGGGCCCAATCCTTGCCCTCCAAGTGTGTCAATCCCGAAGAAGCGGATACCGTCGCCTCTGATTCTGACACATCCACTCTCGTGGATACGTGTAGCGTTGTCACAGAGGAATCTGGGTGCTCCTCCATTGGGAAGAAGTTAGACGAGCTGCGGATACAATCGGACGGTTTCGTTCGGTTCAACTCTGCTGAAAAAGGCGGTTAAAGTTCGCAATTCGCAGAGGTGATACCAGGGAAAGTGCCCTAGCTTTTGCTAAAGCCCCTCCTGCTAAAGAAGCTAAACGGGTAAGATCAGAGGATCACACCCCACCAGCACCTGCTGCCAAGAAAGCCAAGGCAGGGCCTACTCCTGATGTTCCCACTTTTAGTCAAGTGGCAAGTGTTGTCAGGTTAGGTGTTGTCCCGGTTGACTTGATGAACCAACCTCTATCAACAGAGCAGTTGACCAGCATTCAAGAGGCTGTCATCGACATCTCGATTGAGCTGAAAAACAAAGGCGTTTGGCCCCGTTTCTCAGGCTCACAACACAAGGCGGGATGGCTAATCTTCGTCTGCTCAGACAATGCCACCGCTAAGTGAATGCGCTCGAACTTCGAGGCTATAAGAGCCAAAAGTGGATTGAACGTGTCACTGGTGGAAGAGGGATCCTTCCCGAAGACACACATTGTCCGAGGATTCTTTCCACAGAGTCTCGAGCTCCCGTCATCAAAAATTCTGGCTTTCCTGGAAGCACAGAACGAAGGCCTACGGGCAACTGCATGGAAGGTCATGCAAAGGGTTAAGGAAGGTGCACTCCTCCACCTTGTGCTAGCCATGGACGACACCTCCATGGGGGTGCTTAGCACGCTTAAAAACAAGGTGTTCTACCGTTTTGGCCAGGTCAAACTGATCCTGAAGACCACCGAAAAGGGTCAAGAGCCTGGTCACGGTAGCCCGAAGAAGGTGGACGCAGTTGGCTCAACAACTGCTTCTGCGGCGGACACTTCACCACCCGCTACCAGCAGCAGTGCCTCTGGGCATACTGCTTGTACAAGCTCCGCCGCTAGAGTTAATGCTACACCCAATGCAGTTAGACGTCCCACGACCGGCAATGTGGCCGGACTTTCAAAACCCACCAGCGGTGTCCGAGGGCACGTTTCTCGGACGAATGAGGAGTCGGTTAGGAACAGACCTGAGGGTCATCCTAATCTGACTGCTTGCCGTAGAGGAAAGGGCCCTAAAAAGGCTCAACTACTCCGGCAAGCTCGATCTTCAAAGGAAGATCGATGAGCACGATCAAGGTGCTACAGGCGAACCTGCATCACGCTAAGGGCGCGTCCGCTACCCTCAGCAAGCGGTTCGCCGAAGAAAATACAACCCTTGGTCTCATCCAAGAACCCTGGGTTAGTTGCGGACATATAATAGGTCTCCGGAATAGGGCAAGTAAGTTAATTTCCAAGTGTGGAGAGCAAGCGCCTAGAGCGGCCTGCTTAATTAGCAGTAATATAAACTTTCTTCCCATTCCAGAATTTATAACTAGAGACATGGTGGCCCTACTACTGGAAGTCCCAACCGGAAAGGGAACACAGAATATCGTGTGCGCCTCAGCGTACTTCCCTGACGATAATGGTGATATTCCGCCTAAAGACGTCCAGAGCCTCATTAACTACTGCCAAAACAGCAACCTCCACTACATCATCGGTTGCGACGCCAATGCACATCCAGAGGTCTGGGGTAGTAGTAACATCAACAGAAGGGGTGAGTGTCTTTTAGAATACCTTGTCAGTAGTCAAGTAGATATTTTGAATACAGGCTCTAAACCTACCTTCATAAAAGCGATTCGCGAAGAGGTACTTGACCTCACTGTCGCTAGCCCATTTATCTCTAATTTTATTGAAAATTGGCACGTATCAGACGAGGCCTCACTGTCAGACCATCAACATATTAAGTTTGACATACCCGGTCAACTTTCATATGTTCCTAGCAGATACGATCCCAAATCTACGGATTGGCATCGCTATCGTGAACTAGTGTTCTCAAGAAAAGATATGCTCCTCACATCTATTGAGTCCATAGAGGACCTGGATGAAGCTGCTTACCAGCTTAACAATATACTGCTTAATTCCTACCACGACAGCTGCGTCCCCAAAACCAATGTTAGCAAACGTAAAGTGCCTTGGTGGAATGACCAACTGGCGAAACTTAGGAAGAAGGTCAGAAAACTCTTCAACTCTTCAAAGCGAACGAAGAGGTGGGACGAATACAGGTTTGCTCTCACCGAAAACAATCTAGAATTGAGACGATCTAAACGAGCTGCTTGGAGGAAATGCTGCGAAACCATTGCCGCTATGCCAACAGCGGCACGAATCCATAAAGCGCTTGTTAAAGATCAAGTCAACTGTGTAGGGTTATTGAAGAAGAATGACGGAACCTACACGACGGACCGTACGTATACACTTAGAACCCTGCTCCAGGTACATTTCCCAGGTTCGTCTCTTAACACATCTCATGTGTACTCGAACACATTTGACCACAGGGTTTTTGTGGAAAGTAGAGTTAACAGTTTATCAGGTAAAATATTTAGTCCAGATAAAGTTGAATGGGCAGTGGGCACATTCAAACCTTTTAAAGCTCCCGGCGGTGATGGTCTCTTTCCAGCACTTCTACAAAAGTCAATCGACCTCATCCTGCCGGGTTTGACAGCTTTATTTAGAGCTAGCTACAATTGGGGATACATATTACCCACCTGGAGACGGGTTAATGTGGTATTCATTCCCAAACCAGGCAATAGGCCTAGTGAGCTGCCTAAATCCTATTGACCTATAAGTCTAACTTCATTTGTCCTCAAGACAATGGAGAGACTAATTGATATTCACACCAGAGACAGGTTAGATGTGTCTAACCCTCTGCACTCGAATCAGTAGGCATATAGAAAAGGCAAATCCACAGTAGATGCCCTTCATTATCTCGTCAAAAAGATAGAGGGTAACTCAGTTCTAAGGATATAGCCTTGTGTGCATTTCTTGATATCGAGGGCGCATTCGATAACACTGGTTACGACTCGATCACAAGGGCGATTAGTAGCAGAGGTATCGAAGAATCGACCAACCAATGGATTAGGGCCATGCTGGTAAGCCGATTCATTACCTCCTCCTCCGGTGTCGGTGTCTGTAACGGCAGCGAAAGGCTGTCCTCAAGGAGGAGTTCTCTTCCCCCTGTTATGGTCAATAGTCATCGACAACCTGTTAGTAGATCTTCACAGATCAGGCTACACCACCGTCGGTTATGCTGATGACTAGGCGCTTTGTATTAGTGGCAAACACGGCACGACAATCTCTAACGTCAGGCAAAGTGCACTCTTACAAGTTGTAGAATGGTGTAACAAAGAAGGACTATCCATCAATCCTAGTAAAACCGTTCTGGTGCCGTTTACAAGGAAGACACAGGTCAACCTTGAACCCATCACAATCAAAGGCACCACAATAGTTTATTCCAGCGAAGTTAAATACCTTGGTGTAATTCTTGTCAAACGACTTAACTGGAATTCACATATCAAGTCCGTAGCGGAGCATTTCAGTTCCACTGAAGTAAGTATCTCCTTGTGGAGAATACGTTTCCTTAACCAGTGTAGTGCCGGGCATTCACAAAGAATGTGTTCGGAGGTTTCATCCTCCTCTAAACAGAACCGACAGTCCTTCTCTTGGCACAGGTTCATCTTGTTAAGGTGGTATCTCAAGCCGCAATGGCCAGTAAGAAAGCTCACAAGCTTTTTGATGCTTTCCCTATCTAAGTTAAGGATTTCCTTATAGGAGTAAGGCTTGATTAATCGTTTGGATTGTCTTAGACCTCGCCCACTAGTCCAGTGGTCTAGACGAAGTTGGTTGTACATAATGATGGTAAGACCCATTATCACATATGCGGCTATCGCCTGGTGGCCAAAAACCCTCCAGCAGACAACGGCAAACAAGTTGCAGAAGTTGCAAAGAACTGTCTGTCTCGGCATTACAGGTGCGATGCGCACCTGCGCCACGACAGCTCTTGAAGCTATTGTCGGGCTAACACCCTTACCAATCTTCATTAGGAAGATGGCTGCTAGATATGCCATCAAGCTGCAGCTAGATTATGAGTATAAACCAGGTGACCTAGTGGGGCATCTAAAGATACTCAACTCGATCCCTAAAAGAGACATGTTTTGTACTATACCGGATATTATGGTCAGGCAACATTGCTTCAGAAGGTTATTCGAGGTAGAAATATTGGACCGCGGAAATTGGTCCAATGGTGTTCCAGCACTGGACCCCAAAAGTCTCGTCTGAGGATCGAAAATGGATTCTGGAGTTGGAGCAGGGGTCTTTGGACCCAACACAAAAATTTCGGTACCTATGGGTACGACTCCCACTGTGTTTCAGGCTGAAATCCATGCCATTGAGATTTGCGCCAGGCACAATCTCCGTAAGGGAATCAAGGGCGCTAGGATTCACATATTTTCAGACAGCCAGGCAGCACTTAGGGCATTATCGTCCAACCAAATGGACTCCGTAACTGTAAAATGCTGTTATGATGCTTTACAAGATCTTGCCAAACACAACAGAGTAATGCTCGGTTGGGTCCCACCAGGGGACACCAGGGAATTGTGGGCAACGAATCTGCAGATGAGCTTGCAAGGGCCGGCTCAGAATCTGCGTTTATAGGTCCCGAACCTTATTGTAGCGTCAATTGGACAACAGCTACAGCGTTGATTAACGAATGGGAGAACAAACTTCGTCTAGATCACTGGACTAATGGGCCCGGTTTAAGACAATCCAAACGTTTAATCAAGCCTTATTCTTATAAGGAAATTCTTAACTTAGATAGGGAAAGCATTAGGAAGCTAGTGAGCTTTCTAACTGGCCATTGCGGCCTAAGATACCACCTTAACAAGTTGAACCTGTGCCAAGAGAAGGACTGTCGGCTATGCCCAGAGGAGGATGAAACATCCGAACACACTCTTTGTGAATGCCCGGCACTACACTGGTTAAGGAGACGTATTTTCCACAAGGAGATACTCACTTCAGTGGAACTGAAATGCTCCACTACTAGAGACATACTCACTTTTATAAGGGAGGTAGTACGTCTGTTAGGTTAACTTCAACCCTCCGATACAATAGATCTTTCAGGTCGCAGTGTCGTTGCTACGCGTGCATGGGTTGTACAAGAGGAAAAAAAAAAATCTATCCTTTCTAACGCTCGTACTGTGTAAAAACATGTTAAGGGTATTCCATACCCCCTTGAGTGCGCGCGCAAAAAAAAAAAAAACAAACACCGTGTTGAAATAGCTCATGGGCATTAAAATTGCATAAGTTTCCGTTTGTTAAACGGGCGAATATTTGCTTAACGAGTAGTAAAGCCTAATGTTGTCGCCTTCAACAAAGACACCCTCAGCAGACCCTTGACTGCCTTTGGAGCCATCCATGAAAATAAGCTTACATTCCACTCCTGGCTCAGACTCTGCCTGAAGGCAGTCAGAAACATAAGGAAAATCGACTTCGAATTTGCGCAGCAACCGAAGTTCTGGAGTCATTGCGTCAGACGGTATATGCATGAAACCGAAAACGTAGGATTAGTGTCGCGCAAGGCCATCAAAACTCCAGTGTGGATTATATTGAAAACGACCCCGCTTAAGACTATGGATGGCTGTGATAGCAGTAAAACTTTACAACGCACTATCCCAAAGGGGTAAGGTTTGATTAAATCCTTGAAGACCTCGAAGGGCATAGAGCGTCAACATCAGCTGCGCGCCATACTGTTCGGAGTCCTGCAACGCGTTTGAGCTGCCTCCAGTCTCTCAATCTCCTCGATCGAGCGCTTCTCATGCTCCTTTTTCTTCTTTCTGAGAAGTCGGTGTTCCTCTTTTCTTCTGCTCACGTAAAGCTCGTAAGCAGCTCTAGTCCTTCTATGTAGCGCCGCTTTGTACACCTCTTGTTTAGCTGCATGTGCTTGCCGGCATTCCTCATCAAACCAGGGGTTTCGTTGTGGTGGCCGAGAAAAACCCAGTACATCAGAGGCGGCATCTCTGATGGCTTGTTGGCAACGCTGCCATTGGTCTTCCGCATTTGCTGCTGGCGACATAGGACTTAGAATAAGATTAGAAGAAACTCGATCGGCAAAGGTTCTGGCGGTCTCTTGCGATTGTAGCCGCCCGACGTCAAATTTCCTCACAGTATGTCGTTGATTTCGCTCCGTTCTGGATATCCGCATCCGTACCATGGCTACAACTAGGTAGTGATCCGAGTCCACGTTGGCTTCTCGGAAAGTCCGGACACCCAGAATATTGGAAGAGCGCCTTGCGTCGATCGCAATGTGATCGATTTGGTTGACGATTTTTCGATTAAATGAGAGCCATGTTCCTTTGTGAATATCGAGACGTGGGAACCGCGTACTAGCTACGACAAAGTTTCGCCCCGCCGCAAAGTCGATTAGCCTGAGTCCGCTGCCGGATGTGATGTCGTGCAGGCTGTGCTTTCCGACCACGCTACTAAAGACGTCCTCTCTTCCTAGCTTTGCGTTAAAGTCGCCTAGTATAATTTTAACGTGGTGGCTAGGGCATTGCTCATACATCTTGTCCAAGAGCTAGTAGAAGTCATCCTTTGACGCGTCGTCCTTCTCCTCGTGAGGGGGGTGAGCGCATATTAGGCTAATGTTGGCAAATTTAGCCTTGATACGGATAGTCATAAGGCGGTCGTTCACATACCGGAAACTCAAGACTTCTTGCCTAAGTCTGCCTCCAATGACAAATCCGCACCCGAATAGACGCTGTCCTTGTTGTCTGTAGCAATCGCCGTAATAGATGTCGCAGTTTTTCATACTCTTTTTACCCGGGCCATCCCATCGCACTTCTTGGATGGCGGTAATGTGTGCTTTGAAACACTCTAGGGCCTCCGCAAGTTGTTCGGCTGCACGTGATTTGTAGAGGAACCTAACATTCCACGTGCAGACACGAAGATGGTTGTCCTTTTTACGTTTGCATGGGTCGTCAACAGTAAGATCATCCGTATCCGAGGCTTTTGGTTGCTTTGTAACCAAAGGTTTTTTACGTGGTAGGGAAGTTAACCCGACGGCCCAACCCCCAACCTGGAGGGCCAGATCCTTTTTTTTGTACCCCTAGGACAAGTGGCCGGAAACACCGATGTCAGTAACCCACTTCGGGGATATGAGCGCTGCCGTTGGCCCATTAAGGGTTCATCCGCCACCATCTCTTTTTCAATACCCTGACGTAGTATTGAAAATCCTTACAGACCTCAGCTCCAAATATGTCGAAGTAGCTCCGGTAAGGTATCCGCTGGTCTGTAGACGTCACCGTTGATTCCATCGAGAGAATTCATCTGCCGCACATCCTCCTTCTGAGGAGCTCTTGCTCGACTTCTGAGACGCATATTTCAGCTGATCAGGTCAGCAAGAGATGCCTGGTTCGGTTAAACATATGCGCGCTGAAGTTCACCCAGATGTGCTTACACACAACTCCCAACCTGGAGGGCCAGATCCTTTTTTAACAACCCCTAGGACAAGAGGCCGGATACACCGATGTCAGTAACCCACTTCGGGGATATGAGCGCTGCCGTTGGCCCATTAAGGGTTCATCCGCCACCATCTCTTTTTCAATACCCTGACGTAGTATTGAATATCCTTACAGACCTCAGCTCCAAATATGTCGAAGTAGCTCCGGTAAGGTATCCGCTGGTCTGTAGACGTCACCGTTGATTCCATCGAAAGAATTCATCTGCCGCACGTCCTCCTTCTGAGGAGCTCTTGCTCGACTTCTGAGACGCATATTTCAGCCAATCAGGTCAGCAAGAGATGCCTGGTTCGGTTAAACATATGCGCGCTGAATTTCACCCAGATGTGCTTACGCAGGTCTGAGTGTTCAGCTGCACATATATCTTCAGACTCAGCATATGCTCATCGTTAGTTCACTATCAAATAGCTATCCAGCGGGCACCGCGAGGAGGTGATGATGCGATTTTGCCCACCATTGTATAGCCTATACTGAACGCCAAAATTAGGTCATTTTTATGACGCAAATCTCTTGTAATTCTGCATTTCTACAAGTGAAACCAGTTTAAAGCACACACATATATGCGGGCACAAAGGGGAGTCCAAAAAGAAGCTTTCTTTCAACCAAAGATTCTCCCTGAAAGATTTCCAATGATTGACAACAAAGTCTCTATATTTTAAAGATCCCTATTTAATACTTCCTAAATCTGATTGTCCTTCAGATTTACCCGCGAAGTCCTTATAGCCCATTTAGGTGCATATCAACATCCAAATGTGAAATGCAATATATCCTTCATTAAATATTTATTTTTAATAAACCTGGATTCACCGGAAATCTATCTGTCACATGAAAATTCCTGAGCTGTGGAATCCCACTCTCTCCCTGTGGATGACATTTCATCAGAAAATAAACTTATTTAACAACCCCATCAAAGTTTTGCTGCCGCAATCAGCCCACATCCTCGTGCAACTGTCATAAATCAATAAAAATGCATTTGTATCTGCAATCGATTCGATCTGTCAATACATAAATTTGTCGGGGAAACAACTGCACAAAAAAACAAGGAAAGAAAAATCCTGCTGCAATTCGATTTTCCAACCCTCCAGCCCACCCTCATATGGCACATCCTTTCAGAGTATCTTTTTCCCGGGTATATGTCTGCCTTCGTTCCACGGACGCCACCACTGCGCTGCGCCGCTTTGAACAAACTCATTTATCACATGTCGTGTTTACGTCAAATTTACACCATACTTTGAAAATTACATTTCAAACCCTAAGACCGGAATGATAGGTCGCAGCATTGGCAGCCAAAAATGGCGCTTCGAATTGAATTTGTGCAACGCGATTCTGTTCCGCGGGTGTGTCGTTGTCACTGTCGCGCGTTTGTCTCTGATCAGGCGCGGTGTTGGGCGCCATTCAATTAGATTACAGACTACACATGGATTCCAGTGTAACTTTGTCAGATACACACTACCGACGGCGGCGGCTGCTCCTCGTAAAAGTTATATCTTCTGGTCAACTACATTTACGGTCTCGTTGTGTGCAAAATAACAAACAATTTTAGTACTCAAGTTTGACACTGGCGGAAAAGTTTTTTAGGAGTTCCTCTGCGAGATTTTCTGTCCTTTCTGCACCGGGAATGGGTAGTAGTTATTCGATTGTGCTGAATATCGCTCTCCCTACCAATCATAGGGAAGTCATTTTTTTTATATTTCGACAGCCATTTTGAGTTTATATTTGAATTTCCTTCCGTTTATGTTTTGTTATCCATTTTTTGCTTTTTGTGAGTTCAGTGACGTGTAGTTTGGTGCAACTTTTTGCGTGAGCAAACATTTTGTTGCAAGGCAATGGGAAATTTTTAACATTTGTCTTTCGAAAACATGTGTGCGTGTGTAGAAGAGCTAAAGTTTTATGCGAAATCGGGTTGTTGCGTTCGTTTGTTGGCGTTTCCTGATACAGATTTTATGTTTTCATTTGATATGGCTTCCGAGTTATTCAACTGAAAATACGAATAAATTTGCTGAAGTCAAAGGTTCGGGAGTCAAATGAATTTTGACACAAAAAAAAAAAAAAAACTGCCAAAAGTAATAAAAACTAACAAGCGAGAGTTGAGCTAGTATATAGCTGATTTGATTGTTCCAGGATGTTGTGCAGTTTTGTATAGATAAAGCTGACAGTTAAACAGAGGAAGAGAAAAGAGCTGTTGGGATGGAATGCTTTTGAGAATAATGGGTTTATAAGGTGCTGAAAAGTTTTAGGAAGTTGTATCGTAATATTTGAGATACTCGTATATCAATACACGAGTAGAAATTGAAGATATGGAGCGAGACTTAATTTGTTAATATAATAAAATGATTTTCCAATAGGGACGGGTAGATTTTGACAGCTCATGGCGACCATGTTGTTTTACCTGTTGTAAATTTTCCTATTTTTTATTTTTTAAACACTAAAGACAAATCACCATGGTAAGCTACAAGGTCAAGCAACACGTGGAAATGATTAAACTTTATTATCAAAATTGGTGTTCTGTTGGGTCAACGATGCGCGCGTTACGCCCATTTTAGAGTTTACAAGGTCGTCCCTCCCAGTCTACTATGCAACTTTTGGTGGCCAAATTCAAGTCGAACGGTTCAGTGAACAATCCAAGATATGCCGAAAATATCGCCGCTGTCTGTGAGAGTGTGCAGGAGAACCCGAAGCAGTCAATTCCGCGCCGCACACAAAAACTCGGCCTTTCGCAGATATCAACTTGGCGAATTTTGCATCGGGAATTGGGTCTACATCCATACAAAATCCAACTGACCCAGGAGCTGAAGGAAAACGACCGTAGACAACGCCGAGTGTTTGTTTGCTGAGTTCTGGAGCATTTGGAAGCGGACCCCGATTTCAAGAAAAAAAATTGTCTTCAGCGACAAGGCGCATTTTTGAATGATCGGGTACGTCAACAAGCAAAATTGCCAGATTTGGGACGATGCCAATCCACACGAGGTCCACCAAGTGACAATGCATCCGCAGAAAGTCGCAATTTGGTGTAGATTGTGGGCCGGCGGCATCATCGGTCCGTAAGTCTTCAAAAACGACGATGGCATTGCCATCACCATCAACGGAAAGTGCTACCAATCAATGGTAACCAATTTCTTTTGACCCAAATTGGATGATATGGATGTGAGCGACACGTGATTCCAACAGGATAGCGCTCGGTGTCACACAGCTGATGCCACAATGGATATTCTGCACGAGCGATTTGAGTGCATTGTTGTCTCATGCGGAGGCGACGTGAACTGGCCACCGAGATCGTGCGATTTGACCCCGTTAGACTTTTTCTTGTGGGGTTTCCTTAAGTCGCAGGTCTATGCCAATAAGCCGCAAACGACCGGTAATCTCAAAGTCAACATAACCCGTGCCACCGCTCATATTCAGCCTTATCTATGCGCCAGAGTCATTGAGAATAAAAAACTCGTTGATACCTCAATCACAACTTGTTTTATTCAATTTCAACACCTATGACGATAAGCGAAGCTTTGATTAAAAAAGTAGGACCGGCCAGATTAACTGGCGCGAAAACTAATTGGGACGGCTTTAAAAAAGATATTGAAGCAAATATTGAGCTGAGCGTATCACTTAAAACGCCCTATGAACTTGAAGTTGAAGTAGATCGCTTCGTCGAAATCTTACAGGATGCCGCGTGGAAGAATACTCACAACCTAAAGAGAACCCCGGCCAGTTACATTAAAATTTATCCGCAGGAAATAAAAGAGATGATTAAGGAGAAGAGAAAAGCGCGTAAAAGATGGCAACAAACTCGGGCTCCGCAACATAAAGCACATCTTAACCGTTTGTGCAACTCACTAAAACGATCTATTAAAGACCTTAAGAATAATGAAATACAAACTTACCTAGAAAGCTTAACGGCAGAAAAAGATTCTAACTATTCGCTTTGGAAGGCTATAAAAGGTATTAAAAAACCTCAAATTCAAGCCGCGCCAATTAGGAAAAATCAAGACGAATGGGCCAGGCATGATAAAGAGAAAGCGCAAGTTTTTGTCACCCACCTGGAAGAAACTTTCAAACCGTTTGATGGACAAGCTCTTATTGAAAATATAAATACGTCGTATATAGACAATAGCGTAATAAGAAATGGAACGCTTACCGAACTTAAGGAAGAAATAAAGAAACTTAAACATAAGAAAGCTCCTGGATACGACCTAATTACGGGAGAGGTTCTTAAAGCACTACCAAGAAAAGCTCTAATTAAGCTTCTGTTCATTATAAACGCCGCGATTAGACTAGAATATGTTCCCAGTCAATGGAAAGTCGCCGAAGTTATAATGGTCCCTAAGCCAGGAAAACCGCCGAATGAAAAAACCTCTTATAGACCGATTTCGCTTCTTCCAATTATATCCAAAGTGTTCGAGAGAATATTGGTTAGGCGAATACAGCCGGTTATAGAAGAAGGGCATCTCATCCCTGATCATCAATTCGGATTTAGAAGTAAGCATTCTACAGTTGAACAAGTACATCGAATAACACATGTAATCGAAAAATCACTTGAAGAAAAAAAGATTTGTTCAAGCGTATTCCTTGACGTTTCTCAAGCCTTTGACAAGGTCTGGCACGAAGGCTTAAAGTTTAAATTACGACAAGTTCTGCCAGAGCACCTATATAATATTTTGAAGAACTACCTTACGAATAGGCTATTCCGCATCAAATGTGGAAACGAATATTCAGATTTTAAGGAAATAATGGCTGGGGTGCCGCAAGGAAGCGTTCTTGGTCCAGTCTTATATCTATTATACACTCGTGATATACCGCAAGTAGAAGGCACTGAGCTAGCTACATTTGCCGACGACACTACTATCTTGACTGTAGGTAAAACGGTCGAAGATACTACAGAAAAACTGCAAGAAGCTTTGAATAGAGTAAATGAATGGACAAAGATTTGGCGAATCGCACTCAACGAGACCAAATCTGTTCATGTAAATTTTACTTATAAAAAAATAAATAATTTGCCGATCTTTTCAAACTCGGTTCAAATCCCGTTTGCAAACGAGGCTAAGTATCTTGGAATGATACTTGATACAAAGCTGAAATGGAAAACGCACGTTAAGAAAAAACGCAAAGAACTAGATAACAAATATCGAGAAATGTATTGGTTACTTGGAAAATATTCCAAGCTTAATATATATAACAAACTGCTTTTATATAAGCAAGTGCTAAAGCCTGTATGGACATATGGTATACAACTCTGGGGTTGTACCAAAATAAGTAATATTAAAATTTTACAAACTTTTGAAAACAAAGTGCTAAGAGGTATTGTAAATGCGCCATGGTATATCAGAAATAGCGATATCCACAGAGACCTTGGCATTAAAACAATCGAAGACGAAATTCAAACCTACGCGAGAAAGCATAGAAGTCGACTAGAAAGTCACGTAAATATTACAGTCCTCCAACTTTTGGAAGAAAGAAATTTACTGCGCCGTCTACAAAGAACCAAACCTTTAGACCTAGCGCGATAAGTAACCGCGTCTAAACTGCGGAGCTGGCAGGAACTTCCAATGGGAAGGTACCTGCAAAACGTCATTATTTCGCGAAACGAAAACTACTTGATAAGTCGAATACTTAGTTGTAGTAAAAATAAAAACAAGTCTGTTTTGAAGGGAGGCTTTTTAGTGGGTAAGAATCCCACACTACTATGAGCACGCGCTGTCGATCCTCATAGTGTCTTGTTGAAGATTTTCACCTACCCTCGGAAAAAAAAAAAAAAAAAAAAAAAAAATTTCAACACCTACCAGTCCCTATTGCAAAACCTTTTATATAAATATAGTAATTTCATTTATTTTTCATTGAATTAAGTTTATTTAACCTTCCTATACCCGCGTATACGTATACCCGCGCACGGTCTCTGGGACCGAAACTCAAGAGCCCGTAGTTTCTCTTCTACTTCGAATATTTTTATGAAATTTATTTTAATAAGTAGAATTATATATTGTTAACGAAATAAAATAAGTTTATATTAGTTATTGTATTTAACAAATAAATGGCAGTCTTATTATTAAGCCTCTTAAAAAAGGTACTTTTTCATGTAGGGTACACAAACTTGAACAGAACAATTTTTTCTTAAAAAAAAAAAAAACAAAAATAAAGACTTCATAAGCTAAAGCTAAAATGTAAAGGAACAGTAAAAAAAATTAACATTCACCACCAGAGGTTTTTTCGTGGCAGTCGGTTCAAACCATTATTGCATGTTCCAAACAAAAATAAGTCTTGCAAGAAACACAATTGTATCGTGTCTTTCGGTTTTTTTAGACGAACAATAACTACAGCGACAAATTTTAGTATTATTAACCGTTATTGAAGATTCTGATCCATCTAACTTACATACAAACGCATAAATATATGCATAAAAAAAATACCTGCTCAAATTTGTGTATACCCGCGCCGGTCTCACAGACCGAATGATGCCTGAAACCACTAAACATGCTTACCGCACAAAAACTTAAACCACACTAAAATAAGGGATGAAACAAATCATGAAGCTACAATAAAGTACACTGCGCTAAATTGCAACATTACTAAAATATTAGCGAAAAAGTAATTTGCCGGTCTCACAGACCAATGCGCGGGTATAGGAAGGTTAAATCGGGCAGCTTCCCAGAAAGTGGTATACATAAAAAAAATTGGCAAATCGTTCCGGTGAGGTCTAAAATTCAGTGATAGCACCTTTCCTCTCGCTTTAAAAGCTACACTCATCTGCTGTACCGTATTTTTTTTCGTCAACTAGTTTCTCTCTCCCAAGCTATGGTTCATCAAGGGTCTTTAATGTATCCATCATCGCTGCACTTCAGCTAATTTTGCCTTCCCATCTTAGCGACATGTTTGCATTGCAATATGCGCTCAGTTCTTCCCAGTTCCTAATCAGCAGGGATAGGATTTTGCTAACCTTGCCTCTTTTTTATGCTCAATCGGAAGATAGTATCGACCTTACACAAACACGTTTCATGTCCTCCTGATTCCAAATACATGTATTTTATTTTGCCTTTTTTTGCCTTTTTATATCATTATTGCCTTTTTTCGCCGTTGTTGCCTTTTTTTGCCTATTTTGCTTTTTTCTCAAAGTTTGTTCGCTAAAAAAATTGAGAAAAATGCGCGTTTGCATGTATGTACATATATCTGTGCAAACATGCTTCTTACTCACACTACGTAATACGCATATCTAAACTCCTAGACGCATTAAAATTTAAAACGTCTAGTCTGTGGGGAGAGTCAACATGGAAACATGTTGCACTTGTATGTGACCGCAGACGTTACTGTGTATAACCACAGATAATATAGTTACATAGATATCGCATCCAGTACAAAAAAAAAATGGCCAATTTTCAATCGACTGGGATTTACTCGTGGGTTCGATCGATCTTGGTTGCCACCCTAGTAAAGGAGATTAATCGAACTCTTTCAGACCAAACGAAATAAAATTATGTTGCAAGACCATGCAATAATCTTGCTCTTCAGTGTGTCGTAGAAACACCAAAGCAAACTTCTGTCATATAGAAACCATTTTCTGTTAAAGAACAACATCTACGTACATACAAAAAACTGATGGTATGGTATGATTCAATAGAGATCGTGTCATTGGCATGGCTTGTGTGTATCTTACGTCGCGTCGTGTTGTTTTAGAAGGGTTGCATGGCATTTATGTACTTCTCTAGATGTGCATTTCTTGTTTCTTTTGGTAAATACATGAGTTTGAAATTTCTGTCATCGCAGGTTAAAAATTATGTGTATCATTTATTTGAAATCGAATTGCGACAGCGCTTGGTTTTAAATAAAATTAACTAATGAATGATAAAAGCAAATCAGGAGTTTCTTGCACGACATGCAAGTAATCGAGAAGGGGTTTTCCTAATTTAAAAATTGTTGCATGCCCCTCAAAAGAAAAAAATGAAATTTTAAATAATTTATGGAAAAAAGCATGTAGTTTTAATGTCGATAAGATTTTTTTTGTTTGCCAAAATCATTTTTGTAGTGAGTTTATGGGCAGGAAAATGCTAAAAAGAAATGCAGTTCCCATACTCAATTTGCAAAATGATATTGATCAATTTGAAGAATTAGAAAATCTTTCTTCTTCGAATAGTAAGAGAAGAAGAAGTTCAAGTTCAGATCTAGGCTGCTTGAAATGCCTTAAATTGATGCAATCAATCGAGAAGCGGGAAAAACCATTTTTCAACTAAAAAAAAGTATTGCTTCTTTCAGTTTGAAAATTAAAACTTTAAAGCAATAACTTAGATTAAAGAACAGAACATTAAAAATAAAGAAACAAAATAGGTATTCAGGTTTGGTATCCCAAATTAAGATCATGATATGTCAGAGCAGTCCAAGTTATTTTGTTTTATGTTGATGGGGCTTTCTAAATCAAATTTGTATAGCCCAGAAGAAAAAGAACTTGCACAAAATGTTTTTTTTATCACTCGCAAAATACATACATATACATTTCTACGCGATGGGTTGGGCTTTCGACTTCCTCATAAAGCTTCATTATATCGTTGGGCTTCTGTGAAAGGTCTATAGCCTGGGTACCAAACCATGGCTCAAAATATATTGAAATCTAAAATTGCATCAGGAGTCATCGTCAAAAGTATCTGGTGTTGGTTTTTGATGAGATTCGAATCCGCCGAAATGTGACCTACAATGCTACCAACGACTTAATTGATGGATTCGAAGATTTAGGTTCAGCAAGAAAAAAATCAAATGCTAATGAAATTTGTGTATTTATGGTTAATGGTCTTTTTGATTCATGGAAAAGCGCTGTTAACTATTTTGTTTCAGAAAATGGAATAAAAGGGAATGACTTAAAACAGTTGATTAAAAAGAATTTTGAAATATGCAAGGATCTTGGTCTTCAAGTATGCGCTGTTGTTTGTAACCAGGGTCCAAACAACAGGAAAGCGTATCAGCTTTTGAATGTGACTGAAAAAAACCCGTTTACGACATTTGAAAACCAAAAAATATACTGTGTTTACGATTTTCCTCATTTACTTAAATCAGTGCGCAATCTGTTATTTAAATCGGATCTGAACACCCCCGATGGTTTAGTTTCTTTCGATGTCTTCAGAGAAATATATAATTTAGAGACCGACAACGTTGCCAAACCTTGTTTAAAATTTACTAGCTCACATATGGTATAGCTCCTAATGCTTTTGAAAAAATTAGCGTACGCCTAGCGACTAAATATTTAGCAGGACATCTGCTGCGTCCATACAAACAGCTCAACACCCGAATTGTCTAAAATTTACTTCGCAACACGATCAAGCAACGCAAGCTTTTACGCTGACATTAAACAATACCTTTGACTGCATTAACAGTGGCTCACAATACGACACAAATGCGCTTCAACGTGGAGTTACTGTTGGAAACGCTGCATACCAACAGATAAAATATTTTGTAATATATTTGCAAGCGATGCAAAATTTTTCAAATGTTCCCAAAAAATTTTATTTCAAAGGAATGGAACAGACACTTAAAGCAGTTTTATTACTAAGCGAGGACATTAACAACGGTACGTTTGTTGATGCTGATTGGGGTACATCAAGACATCTTAGAGAACATGTTCTCAATTGTCAGAATAAAAGGTGGAAATAATAAGAATCCATCTGCTTATGAATTCAGTGTACTAATGTCAAAAAGTCTTTCGTCAAACCTTATTTCCTTCTCACCTTACAGTAATTGTAAGGACGATGATGTTCAGTTTTTAAGCTTAGGTATAGTCCAAACAAAGGGCACTCATGTTGTTTTGCTGAGTGAGGAACAAGAAGAAGAAGACTGTGATGAGTTTTTGTACACAGAAATCATAAACAAACTAAAAAAAAACTGATTTTACTCTTGAGACTATTGCTTACAAAATGCCTTCAAAGAGCCACTGTTCAAATAGTTCAGAAATTTTTTTGAGAAAAGATGAAAAAATAACATCCCCTTCTGAGTTTTTTATATTTGGCAAAAATTTTTCTCAAAATAGTGATTTTGGCAGTCTTTTTGCACCATCCGATGAATTGTTTGACGTTTGTAAGCTTAATTTTAAAATTTTCCATGGAATGTTCCGGGATCGCCCTCATATAAGAAAAATAAGAGAAACAATGGCCTCCGAATGCATAAGAATAACAAATATCCGTGACAGCAGCTGGTTTGATGAGAAAAACGAATGCTTTTATCATCGCAAGAGCTGCTTAATTTTACCCTTCTTGTCTTATTGCGCAAACACTGCTCATGGGAATTAAAAAAGCGAAAAATCAGCAAAAATCAAAAGGCGCATATATTATCAAGAAAATAAAAGATGTAAATAATACTCATCATCATTTGAATAAACATAAAATAAATCTATACTTATTCAAATGAGATAACTAATTTCAACCGTTTTCCTTACCTTACAAAATGCTTTTAATAATAAAGTTTATTCAGAAAAAAGTCAAATAATGAGACGACATAATTTCACAATTGTACCAAGTTCCTACCTTATCATACTCGTAATTATTTATAAAGCAAATATAAATAATTTAAAAATCGAAAACCTTTTTCTGAAATATAAGAATTCATTGAAAAATTTATGTGACTGTGTCACCTACATACTACATATGTAGCTACGTAGATATTTATTTTTTATTTGATGAAAATTGTTCACACATAGAATCATCCCTCATACATCTCACAAAACGTGCTACCAACTCACAACCGTTTGAGCATGGTATACATACAAGATCGATCGAACTGGGACCCACGAGTAAAGCCCAGTCCATTGAAAATTGGCCATTTTTTCTTGTACTGGATGCGATATCTATGTAACTATATTATCTGTGGTATAACTCTATTACATATTTCTTGTTTGTATACAATACATATTATGCGTATTATTTTGCTCGGATTAAAAAAACCGTCAGCGTTCTTGAAGACGATGCAAGCTGTGTTGTGTTTGCAAAGGAATTGATTGAAGATGAAGCAGTACAAGCGCAGCTGGCGTACATCAAAGTCAATTTTAGGTTTTTAGTCGACCCAAAAAAACGGATTTTCGAAGACTTACAAAAAACAGGTATTTTTGAGAGTTTGTACTTATAATTTTAACTAGCATTATTCTGATCATGGAACATCAATTGGCGAAGTGTTGCCGGTTTTAAAGAACATTCAGCAAAACTTGAAAAAAGGAAAAGGGCCGATTGCAAAGGAAGTCCTGAAAAAGTTTACTGCCGATTTCAATGCAAACACGGGACTGAAAACTATTGAGCAGATAAATTCGGTAATGAACGGCGACTTGGATTCCAAACTTCCACAAAATCTTGATGTTAATAATGTTGAAAGCTTTAAATGTGCTCCACTCGTTTCAGCTGAAGTAGAAAGGTCATTTAGCTCCTTAAAGGCGCTTATAAGAAACAACCGGAGAAGATTATTACCAGAAAATTTCAAAAAACTCTTGGTAGTTCAATGCTACTATAACTAAATGTGCATTTACTTTCCTTTTCTTATTTTTTAATAAATGCCTTCTTTTGCCTTTTTAAGTGTTTTGTTTTGCCTTTTTTTACTTTTTTATGTCAACAAAATCCTAACCCTGCTAATCAGTAAAGCTTTTCTGTTGAGAAGATAACGAGCATTATTTTTGGAAGCCCGTGGTCTGGCATATCTAGGATATTTTAAAATGTACTTGAAGTGCAATTCCAGGGCATATAGGCTCATCATAGGCAGTCCTGTCACTACATAAAGCATATGATTTGGGGTGATTACCGGAAGTTTTAAGAGGTGGTTTAAAAAATGTATTTGCAGCGCCTCGACTTCATCATAGTCCACATAACAATTTACTTGGCTTGCGTAGCACATAACTGATTTTGCTGTGGCTTCAAAGAGTTTATACTTCACTTTCGTTAATACATCGTTTCTTCCAAAAACCCTTTTCCAAGTGCTGCTTATGGCTCTTTTGGACTCTTTCAGTGACTTGCATACGATAGTCTTGGTGTTAGTGTTACCCCTAGGTAGCTATATTGGTTGATTACTTCAAGCTGCTCATGAGCAAATGACCATTTCTCCTCTCTGGCGTACCTTTCGGAATTGTTTCTTTCAAAACATCAATACTTCCGATTTAGCGTTGTTGACACTGAAGTTCCTTCCATAGCTTACAATACTCTTCCAGCTTGTTACTCATAAGCTGCAACATGTTTTGCGATTCTGCGAGAATGATGATATCGTCAACATAGAAGAGTATTTTGATGGTACAGCCTTCGAACTTAAATCCACCTCGTAAGTAGGATGCACCGAGCTAAATGGAGAGGCTTGTTGGTTGAGGCCCAGGTTCGACCCGAACTGTAGCGCCACCTAAGTAAGTAAGTAAGTAAGTACGATGCTAGATCATCTAAGTATTAACTAAACAATAGCGGATTTAACATGAAGCCTTGTTCGACTCCTGTATTTGCGGAAATTATTTTTTTGTCTTTATTTCCATATCAGCAGCGCCAGATAAATGTTCTTCGTGCTTGATAGAAACCTCAACTGCAAGTTAAATCTAAATGAATGAATCAAAAAATCCACTGTAGCCTTCTATGCATACAGGAGAATACTTAAGAAAACTTGGGGCCTCAAACTCGAAATTACGAGTATACTATGGACGTTACATGGCTATATATACTCTGGAAGACATATACCGACTTATGGCAGTATGGCGTCAGGCCGGTATTAAAATCACCAACTTAGTAGCTATCGGGAAGGTACAGAGATTAGCGTGCGTTGACACCACCAGTGCAATGAGAGCTACGAGTATACCGACAACGGCTAGTCAAACGGTAGTGCATGCGATCATATGAAAACACAAGCGTTTTCACTCAGCTGAGGCCTACCAACTCCTACTCTCAACCTCCACGCGGTGACAGCCGGGTGCCTAGTACCTTAATCCAAGAAATGGGTAACCAACCCCGTTTGGCGGATTCTTGGTGGCAGCAGATGAGAGAGGGGGGGAAGAGTGCTTTTCTCACTAGAGCACTTCTTCCTGTTCCAGGCGGCAGCGGACGAATTCCCTAGACGGAGTCAACGGTGGCGTCTATAGTTCCAGTTAGGTTGAACTTAGTGAATACATTGCGCGAGCTGCTTCGACGTATTCGGATCACAGGTCGGTAAGGAATTTCTAATGTTGGTCAGGACATTGGAATAGAGATGGTGGCGGAGGAGCCCTTAATGGGCCAACGTCAGCGCTCATACTCCCGTAGTGGACTACTGGCACCGGTGTACCCGGCCCCTCGTCCTAGGGGAATAATTAAGGAACTGGCCCTCTAGGTTGGGGGTTGTGCCGTCGGGGTAACTTCCCTACCACGTAAAAAACGCATGGTTCCGAAACAACCAAAAGCCTCGGATAAGGATGACCCAACTAATGACGACCCCAGCAAACGAAATAAGGACAACGACCTTCGGATCTGTACGTGGAATGTTCTGTCCCTTTACAGACCACGTGCAGCCGAACAACTAACAGAGGCCCGAGACTGCTATAAAGCAGATATTACCGCCATCCAGGAAGTGCGATGGGATGGGCCGGGCAAAAAGAGGATGAAAAACTGTGACATCTACTACGGTGATTGCTACAGAGGCAACAGGCAACGCTTATTCGGATGCGGATTTGTCATACGCGGCAGACTTAGGCAAGAAGTCTTAAGCTTCCGACACGTGAGCGAGCGTATTATGACTATCCGGATCAAGGCTAAATTCGCTAACATAAGCCTAATATGTGTTCATGCCCCCACAGAAGAAAAGGACTCTGCCTCCAAAGAGTGTTTCTACGAGCTCCTCGACAAAACATATGAGCAATGTCCTAAATACGACGTTAAGATCGTATTGGGCGATTTTAACGCCAAAATAGGAAAGGAGGACGTCTTCGGTAGAGCAGTCGGTAAGCATAGCCTACACGACACCACGTCTGATAACGGACTAAGGCTAATTGATTTCGCTGTGGAGCGAAATGTCACCATAGCAAGCACATGGTTTCCTCATCTCGATATTCATAAGCACACATGGCGGTCCAATGATCATGTCACGATCAACCAAATTCATCATATTGCGATCGACGCAAGGCATGCCTCCAGTATTCTGGATGTCCGGACCTTCCGAGCGGCCAACATAGACTCGGATCATTACCTTGTTGTAGCCAAGGTACGAATGCGGATATCTCAATCTGAGCAACAAAGAAGAATTACTGTGAGAAAATTTAACGTCGAAAAGCTACAATCGCAAGAGACCGCCAGACTCTTCGCTGAACGCGTATCCCGAAATCTCTCAATCACCCCTATACCGCCAGCATCAAGTGCCGAAGACCAGTGGCAACGCTGCCAACATGCCATCAGAAACGCCGCGACTGATGTGCTGGGTCTCGCTCGCCCACCACCGCGAAACCCCTGGTTTGACGAAGAATGCCGGCGAGTGCATGCAGCAAAACAAGAGGCATACAAAGCGGCGCTGCAGCGGAAGACGAGAGCTGCTCGTGAGCTCTACGAGCAAAAGAGACGGGAAGAACATCGGCTTCTCCAAAAGAAGAAGAAAGAGCATGAGAAGCGCGCGTTTGAGAATATCGAGAGTCTATACTCCAGGAACAATGTACGGAAGTTTTACCAAAAGGTAAAAAGAACGTGTCAGAGAAGTAATACCCGTACAGAAACCTGTAGAGATGAGAATGGAAACCTCGTAGTAGAATCACAGTCGGTGCTGAGAATATGGAAAAACTACTTCTGCAGACTGTATAACGGCGACGAAGACCAACATCCCGCTGTCAGGCAGAATGAACCATTCAACATAGACGATGATAGTCAAAATTTCCGTCCACCTGACCAAAACGAAGTGATAGCAATATCCAAGCTAAAATCGAACAAGGCTGCTGGACCTGACGGTTTACCGGCCGAACTTTCAAGGCAGCTGGGGATGAATTGGTAGAGTGCATACACCAACTCATTTCTAATATTTGGTCAGAGGAGTGTATGCCTGATGAATGGAATCTCAGCATCGTTTGCCCGATCCACAAGAAAGGAGACCCCTCAACTGCGCCAATTATAGAGGCATCAGTCTCCTCAACATCGCGTACAAGATCTTTTCTGCGATATTGTGTGAACGCCTGAAACCTTTTATCAACAGCCTGATTGGACCCTATCAGTGCGGTTTCAGGCCAGGAGAGTCCACCATCGATCAAATCTTCACACTTCGGCAGATCCTGGAGAAAACCCAAGAATTCCAAATCGATACTCACCACCTCTTTATCGATTTCAAGGCCGCCTATGACAGCATCTATAGAGAAGAGCTTTATAGAGCCATGTCTAGTTTTGACATCCCTGCCAAACTTGTCCGCCTGTGCAGGCTGACGATGGAGAACGCTCGCTGCTCCATCAAGGTCGGTAATGACCTCACCAAGACCATTGATGCCAAAAAAGGCTTTAGACAAGGTGACGCGCTGTCATGTGACTTCTTCAATATTGTACTTGAACGGATTGTGCGGAACTCACAAGCCAACACCGGAGGCACAATCTATTACAAGTCTGTACAACTGCTTGCACACGCCGACGATATAGACATTATCGGAAAATCTCAGCGGGCTGTCACCGGTGCTTTTGCAAGCATTGAGGCGGAAGCGGCCAAAATGGGTTTGGCGATAAACGAGGGCAAAACCAAGTATATGCTGTCAGCTAGAAGGGAAAACCAACATCGACGAATTGGACAAAACGTCACCGTGGGCAGCTATAACTTCGAGGTAGTAAGGGACTTTGTCTACCTTGGCTCTGCTATAAATTCAGCAAACAAAATCAGCGCAGAAATCAATCGAAGAATAACTCTTGCCAATCGCTGTTTTTTTGGGCTTATAAGGCAATTCAACAGTAAAGCCCTATCTCGAACAACTAAGGAGACTCTATATAAGACCTTGATCATCCCAGTCCTGCTTTACGGCGCTGAAACATGGACTTTATTAAAAGAGGATGAAGATATCCTTGGTCGCTTCGAGAGAAAAATTCTTCGTAAGATTTTCGGTCCCGCTTGCGTTGACGGGTTTTGGAGGAGAAGATACAATTACGAACTATACGAGCTGTACAGCGACATCGACCTAGTCAAAAAACTGCGTATTGGACGTCTGAGATGGCTAGGACATGTAGAGCGAATGGACACCAACGCTCCGGCCCGCAGAGTCTTCGAATCTAACCCCGAGGGACGACGCAGTAGAGAGAATTATCGCCGTAGGTGGCGCGCACAAGTTCAAAGGGACCTCGACCAACTTGGAGTGCGCAACTGGAGGCAATTAGCTAAAGACCGAGCTAAATGGAGAGGCTTGTTGGTTGAGGCCCAGGTTCACCCCGAATTGTAACGCCACCTAAGTAAGTAAGTAAGTATACCGACAACGGCTCTCGAGGAGACTATCTTCAACCTGCAATTTTGTACAAGCTTCAGTAGCCATTGTTAGGTATCCTACGAATAAGCCACTCAGATAGCAGCAGATAAAATACTATAGTAATGCATACCATATAGGTTCTTGGCCCGTTCTCGTATAAAGTTGTTCGTTGGAGATGCGGTTTGGCCAAAAAATCCTCAAGATGATCCTTAAACATTTGTTTACGAAGAAGAGGTGGCAATGGTGTAGTGTTTACATCGTCAATTGTTACGCTAATAGTTCATGGTTCAAATCTTGATGCCAGCAAGCATTTATTTATTTCTCATGAAATATATAAAGTCAGTCCGATCAATTACGAAAGCTTGTGTGAACATTACTGCGAAGGCATAACACTGGCAACAGCTTGGTCAAATGGCTGGAATAATTGTTCGTTCTATTGATGGTGACTTGCCTATGACATCGGTTATCGGGAAAAAGTACTATGAATCAGGAAGACAAACAAAATAATAAAAATCTCCCCAGTTAACGCCACTCCCGGAAATTCTTTGAGCTTCAAAAACCTTTACAGCAAAATCTTTCTCTCTCTCTCTCTCTCTCTCTCTATCTATCCTTTCCAACGCCCGCACTGTATGTAAACATGTTAAAGGTAGTCATAACCCTTTGAGTGCGAGCAAATTATAAGAAAAAGAAAAAAAACTTGCAGCTTGCATATGTTAATGGTGTCCACCTTCCAAGTAGTCCACCCATAAAGCAGCACCGATCTTACGTTGGAGCGAAACAATCGCAGCTTGGTTCTTAAGCTGATAACATTATTTCTCCAGATTTTCGACAGCATTCCGAACGCAGCTTTAGCCTTCCCGATTCTGCTGCACACATCCACTTCGGTGCCACCACGATTATCTGAGACCATACTTCCTAAATAAAGAAAGTTATTGACTTTCTCGACTTCCTGTCCGGCAATGTAAAGTTGACCGCGGGTATTAGAAGTGCTCAGGGCTTTTGTTTGGCTGTGTTTATTTTTAGCCCTACATTGCCTGCCTCGGCTTCTAGATCTTAGGCAATTTAATGAAGATCCGTTATCCGATTTGAAAGTAGACAAACATCGTCAGCGTAATCTAGGTGTTTAAGGTAAGATGTCATAGTCCAGCGAATTCCATAGTTGCCTTCCCTCAATACTGCACGGAGTATATCGCTGATAACCACCAAGAACAATAGTGGCGACAGTATGCACCATTGACGTACTTCACTTTGGACTTCAAAATCCTTCGACACCTTACAAATGTGTAAGACGTTACACTTACCGCCCTCGTATGTAGTCTTGATAATACGAGCAGCTATAAGTTTTTCTGGGATACCTCTCCTGCGCAAGGCCAACTAGATAGCATCTCGATTCAAGATATCGAAAGTCTTCTCTAAGTCGATAAACAGCAAATGTAGCGGAGACCTGTTTGTGGTCGATGCAGGAGGATCCAACACGAAAGCCTGCCTGTTCGACGTCGAGAGTTAAATCTAAATGCTCTTTGATTCGTTCTAGAATTATTCTAGCTGTTATTTTGGCTACGGCTGGAAGAACGCGAATACCTCTCCAGTTTCCGCAATCCGTCAAATTTCCTTTCTTCGGAAGCTTAAGAGCGATGCCCTTTTCCACTCCTGTGGAAATTGTTCACAATCCCAAGCTCTTCGTGTTATTTGGCGACGCCCACTTGAAATAGTTCACCAGGGATGCCATCAATACCCACCACCTTGTTTTGCTTGAGGGACTTGATTGCTGTAATTATTTCGGTTTTACTGGGAGGTACGGTGCCAATTCGGGATTTGTTGCTTCGAAGTGCTCATTCGAATTCGAGATCATACCTCCATTGTATAAGTGGTTTAGCACTGTAGCAAAATGTTCCCTCCATCTAGTTAGCTGGTCCTCATCCAAGATCAGAAGATTACCATATAGGCTCTTCACTGGGTGTTGTTTTGAGTTCCGACCACCAGTGAGCTCCTTATTGATGATGCTATAAACAGTCCTACTGTCACACCGGCTCGCTGCTTCTTCAGCTCTTGAAGCCAGTGAGTTCATGTGCTGCCGTTTTTCACGTCTCACACTACGCTGCACCTCTTTCATCTTCGGTATTGGGCTTCTACCTTGGTTCTCTCCACTGTTGAGGTTGCTGCAATCCAAGCCTTGATTGCTGTACGCTCTTCGGTTCATCTTCAGGTGTCTGCCGATAGCCATGTGCGATGGCTTTTCTTCATTTTCCCAGCCGTAAAATCATTTTTTACAGCACTCCAGTGGTCATCAATGCTCTCGTGCATTGTGCTGCTGATTGTTTCTGCTTCTAAGGCAAGATGGTCTCTGAACTGTTGGCGCACTTGGGCAACCTTGAGCCTGTCGATATTAAACCTGGTGATATTGAGTACGCTTGAGCGGTTGCTATTGACGGATGCAGTGCGAAGGCGTATATGAGCTAAGGTTTTTTTTTTTTTTCCCGAGGGTAGGTGAAAAACCTTCCATAGACACTATGAGAATAGCAAGCGCGTGCTCATAGTAGTGTCAGATACTTACTGACTAAAAAAACACCACCCTTCGATATAAATTTGTTAGATATCGCAACTAAGTATTAACTTATCAAGCAATTTTTCTATCACGAAACAAAAACGTTTGGCAGGTTACTTTCCACTGAAAGATCCTGCGTATTCCGCAATCTAGGGGCGGTTAATCCTTATCTCGCCAAGTCGAAAGGTTTCGTCCTTTGTAGTCGGCGCAATAAATTGCTCTCATCGAAAATTTGTAGGACTGTATTGTTGACATTTCCGATTAGTCGGTTTCTGAGCTTTCTCGCGAAGCTTCAAGTTTCAGCTTCGATTGTCGGAATTCCGAGATCCCTGTGGATATCGGCGTTTCCACTATACCACGGTGCTTGGAAAATTTCTCTTAGAACTTTATTTTGAAAAGTTTGTAAAATATTGGCATTTGTTTTCTTGGTATACCGTAGGTCCACACCGGCTTTAGCACTTGCTTGTTCCTATATAAAAGCAGTTTGTTCTCAGTACTGAGCTGGGAATGTTTTTCGAGTAACCAGTCTATTTCTCTATATTTGATTTCGAGTTTTTTACGTTGCATTTTGACGTGCGAATTCCATTTCAGTCTTGCGTCGAGTGTCATTCCCAGGTATTTGGCCTCGTTTGCAAAAGGTATTCGGGCCGAGTTTAGGAAAATTGGCAAGTTATTAGTTTTCTTATAAGTGAAATTCACGTGTACAGATTTAGATTCGTTGAGGGCGATCCGCTAGTCCCTCGTCCATTTATTTACATTATTCAGTGCGTTTTGCAGTCGTTTCTTCGATTGTTTTACCTACTGCTAGGATAGCGGTGTTATCGGCAAACGTAATAAGGATAGTGCCATCTTCTTTCGGTATATTACGAGAAAATGGTAAATATAGAAGCGGCCCAAGAGCGCTTCGTTGCGGGACGCCGGCCGAAACTTCTTTGAGCTCGGAGTATTCGACTCCATGTCTAATACGAAAGAGTCTATTCCCGAGGTATGATTCTAGAATATCGTATAAGCATAGAAGAAGAACTAGTCGTAGTTTGTATTTCAGGCCATCATGCCACACCTTATCAAAGGCTTGCGAGACGTTAAGAAATACGCTTGAGCAAATCTTTTTTTCTTCAAGTGCTTTCTTGCTTACGTCGGTAATTCTATGCACCTGATCAATCGTCGAATGCTTGCTTCTGAACCCAAACTGGTGGTCAGGGATAGGATTATTTTCGTCTATAATCGGTTGGAGACGCTTTAATAATATCCTCTCCAAAAATTTTGAATATGATTGAAAGAGGCGAAATGGGATTTCACCTTATTTGGCGGTTTTCCTGGTCTTAAAACCATTATGACTTCCGCAACTTTCCATTGGCTTGGCACGTGTTTTAATTTGAGCGCACCATTTACAATATGGAGAAGCTTAATCAATGTTTTTCTAGGTAAAACATTGAGAATTTCTCCGGTAATCAAATCATAACCAGGAGATTTCTTAGGTTTCAGATTCTCGATCTCATGTTTGAGCTCCCTTAGCTTTGCACTTGTGAGCGTTAAATCGTCAGATGGTAAATCCAGCCTATTGAGGTTGTCGTAACATCGTCATCGATTTTGAGCTAACATGAGATGGTGATCTCGTTCTAGTCCGATGTCAGCTGCACGTCCGTTTTCGACGTTACAGCGATTTGAACGCGGTGTAAAGCCATGACGATTGAGTGTCTTAGATCGTCGGGTCGTATGTCCTTCGGGATGTTGGTACAAGCCTTTTGGGTGGCTTCTACGTCCATACAGCGCCTTCCCTTCATTGGCAAATGCATTTTTTGAAAAGGTAAATATCGCACAGTGAAAAATCAGGCAAATGTGGAAGTGGTTGACAGTTAAAATGTGATTTTTAGTCAAAAATTGGTCACAAGTGTCGACCGATGAGATCGTGCATTATCGTGCAACAAACGCCAACTTCTTTCTGCGCGGTATTCTGGCTGAATACGACGAATACGATGCACCACACGCCTCAAAATACTAAGATAGAATTCCGGACAATGTCCCTGGAATCATAAAAGCAATTCAACATTGTCTCCACTTTTGAGTTCTCCAAACGATATTTCTTGGGTTTTGGCTCGTATGACGCCTTCCACTCGGCACTTTGGCGTTTGGTTTCTGGGTCATATTGAAAACACCTCGTTTCAGGCCCAGTCACAATGTTGTAAAGAAAGTTTTTGTTCTTTTTGGGCTCCTTGATGATGTCCTTTGAATGTTGAATTCTGAGCAATTTTTGGTTGTCGGTCAACTGAGCGGAACAAATCGTGCACACACTTTTCGGTAGCCCAAATGTTCGGTTGAAATGCGATAAATTAGTGTTTTTGATATGCTCGATTTCAATTCTATGAATTTCAATGAAGATTTTCACTGATCTTTGATGAATTCACGCACAGTTTTGATGGAATCTGCGGTGATCACGGAATTCGGTTGACCAACATGTTGCTCATCATTTATGTCCTCACGACCGTTTTTACACGCGGTTACCACTCATAAACTCTGCCGCGGGATAAACAATCATCACAATCACCATAAACTTTCATTATCAATTGAAACGTTTCGGCGAAAGTTTTAGCAAATTTAAAACAATAGCTCTTTGTTCGATGCTCATTTTTGTACAGATGACACAAACATACTGTCACTTAAGACGCAATAACTCCGCTTCTATTCGTCCAAATGTAATTAGACGCATGTAATTGCCAATAGATGGCTTCACTAGAAATACTTATTTTTAAAAAGTCCTGTTTACTTTGGAACGTACCCTGTAAGATACTCGTACATAGCTGATACTGAAGTATTTTGCTAGTAGTCTCTCACGAAGCTACAAAACTCATTATCCCGCAGTTTCTAAAAATACCTTCAGTGTGTTTATTGTAACGTCGCACAATTGACAGTGTAAGGTAGGCCCACAATTCATTTCTTTTAACATACATCGCGCATTAGAATTTACAAATCTGTTTTGCCTGAGATAAATAAAAGGAATATGTAGCAAATTGTAACTACTTTAATTTTTGGCCCTCAACACGTGCATATGTACAAACTAAGTTTTTAAAGTTCACCCACCTTATATAATTCCCCTCTTCTACCGTCTGTTGACTTGTTTGTCTTTGACGTAAGTCAAAAACGAACACGCGTCAAAAAAAATCCCCAAGATACAATCTTCCAGATCAAAAATAGCCATCCAATTCATAATCAATTTATGTCTGTTGACGTCTTAGTAGCACCTTTCTACGATCTCATCCGACTTTTTGCTGGAAAAGCAAATACTCCAAACATCTGTGCAGCATTTCCCAAAAACAAAAAAAAAAAAAAAAGTCCATTTGTCTCACATAACCAAAGGTATTTGTCAAAAGCCTATTGTTTTCCAAACAGATAATTCTATATAAATTACCCACAAATCGTTAAATCGAAGATAGTTTCATCGAAAATGTTTCGCCTGGCACTATTGTTGATCGTCGCGCTTTTGGCTCAGTTTGGTGCTGCCTCCATCTTATCGGATGCGAAAATTGTCGGTGGTACTGCGGCTAGTATATCGTCATTCCCTTACCAAGTGTCGCTACAAAGTAGTAACAGTCATTTCTGCGGTGGATCCATCTACAACTCCCGGATTATTGTAACAGCGGCTCACTGTGTTAAGGCGATTTCAGACCCACTTACAATACAAATTCGTTATGGCTCATCTATCTGGTCCAGTGGCGGAACCTTGGTTGGAGTCATCAAATACTTAGTACATCCAAACTACACTGCCACCACCTATCAATATGATATCGCTCTTCTGAAGACAAACGTCTCTATTATTTGGAGCGCCAGTGTTAAGAGTGTTTACCTGGCCGACACTGCACCGGCAAATAATACAGCGGCTACAATTTCCGGATGGGGTACACTGTCCTCGGGTGCCACGACTATTCCCAGTCAGTTGCAGTCAGCTAATGTGAAAATAATCTCCCGCGCAGTCTGTCAGTCGAGCACTTTCGGGTATGGTTCAAATATTGGCACCACAATGATTTGTGCCGGAGCAAATGGTACCGATTCGTGTCAAGGGGATTCGGGTGGTCCATTATTTGCTGCTGGAGCCCAAGTTGGTATTGTGTCCTGGGGTGTTGGTTGCGCACAACAATACTATCCGGGTGTGTATTCTTCCGTGCCTGTCCTAAAGAGTTTCGTAACAGCTAATGGAAATATGTAAAGGCCGGAGAGAAGCAGCGGCCGAGAAACTTTCAGACTTGGTTTTCAAAAATTAATAAAAAAAAGTGTTGGAATCGCAAATTGCTGTGTATATGTGAAGATGAGAAGGCTTCTGATTAAGCGGTGGTTTCTTGCGCCGTCCTTAGATGGCTTTGTTCACTCCAATAGACTGTAATTGACCTTGTCGTGGGTGGATGGAAGCGAGGTTTTCCAAAAGAACAACTTTGATGTGAAACACACTCTTTCTAAGTCTAAACACATCTGAGCATTCTTTTAGATTTGAGAGAGAAGTTTCATTGTTGGTGTAATCTAGGGGCTGTTTCAAAAGTCACTGACCACAAATCTATCTTCCAATAGGGACTGTGATATTCGTTGAATATTGTGTAAGGCTTGTGTAAAAGCGGTTTTTCTGTGCGGAATAAAAAGCTAGCTCAGCCTAAAATTGGTGCAGCCTTTCTAGGATTCGTCGGATTTGGATACGTAAACACTTTTCACGTAACTGTCGAAGTGGTCATATATTATCTTTAGCGAGTGAGTCGTTACATACAAAGGAATTCAGGGATATATTTCCCTATCTGTCTTATCAAGACCTTGGCTTGATTGTCTGCAAAAATGGTGCTGGACTTCTATTTCTTGAGACCTTTTTTGTCTTTTTTGAAGATATGGGGTGACAGGGCAAAAAGTGACTCACGAAGCACTGCGACCTGCGACTGAGATAGATGTTTTGTGCTATCCCCTGGTATGTTGTTCGGGAAGTACGAGTAGTTATCCCGTATTTGAAATCTAGTTCATTGAGGAAGGTAAGGATAATTTGAGGTGAGGAAGAGGTGATATCAGAAGGTGATGTGAAGCCTTTGTTAAAGTGCCGGGCAATGGCTGGGCAAACACATAGTATGTGAATGGCTGTTCCGCTGTCTTCCACACAGAGACGACACATGTCCGACTGAACACAGCCCATTTTCTTGATGTGGTAATTGAGAAAGTAATTTCCAGTTAGGAAGTCAGTTAAAATCTTAGCGTTGTGCTTGCTCATTGTTAGAATGCCTCTGGCTATATGTTTTGAGAAATTCATAAATTGATTGGATTGTGTTTGGCCAGGTTGAGCATCCCAATGAGCTTTATCTTAATCTGGCTGGTAGGTTAACCACAGAAGAGTACAGGTCCAATGAGAGCAGATTGGGTACCTAGTCTAGCAAATTCATCAGCAGTTTCGTTACCAGGGATGCTTTGTGTCCAAGGACCCAGATTATTGTGATCTTTCTGTGTGCAGCAAGCTGCCTAATTTTTTTGTGTGCAGCAAGCTGCAAGAGAGTCTGGAGACAGTTCTAAACCAACTTGGACTCTAAGTCAAAGGACGTGAGAGCTTCGAGTGCTAATTGGCTATCTGACATTCTATTAATATGTAATCCTCGAAGGTTTCTTCTGATGCATTCTCTGGCGCAGAGTTCGGAAGCATAAGCCTCTGCTTGGAAGATAGTTGTGGATTGACTTACTCAAGTAAAGAGTTTGTAGTTAGGGGGAAAGATACCAGCTCCTACCCCATTTGACATTTTTGATTCTTGAGCCCTTAAAGCAACAGATAGCTTACCTTCCACTTCTTTTTGGGTACGATATGATAAATGCCTTGTGTTGAGGCAAGGAGCAGAACCGCAGCTAACTATTACCGCTCTGCTTGATCCCTACCTTGTCGTGGCGGAGAGGCTTAATCTATTTCCTGTAAACCGGATAACTAGATCTTCTCCCACATATCGAATTGGCTGAAAGGGAGGACTTAGAGACGAAGGGTGATCACCCAAAGCAAGGTACGATGCGTTGAGGCCTGCATCGCTGAGAGGAAGCTTAGTCACCAGCGCAAACTCTGAATACATGAGGAACTTCAGTTTTATCTCAATTCCTCTTACCTGCATACAGGTGGTGGGTCAAGGCGTCTTCATTTTCTTCCCCCTTACTCGTGGGATCCATTCGCAAAATTCTTTAAATAAAAATTGTAAAGCGAATAGTAAACCGATCGAATGTTCTTAGGTCTGTAAAAGCGATCAAATTGTTGGAGTGGATGAACAAGCTATTCTTCTTTGTACTTCAGATGATGAAAGCATTGAGGTGAAAGACGCTAATCTAAGTAATCTCTTTTAGAATCAAGTGACACCTGCTCCACCGTCAGATCATCTTTCTCTAATATGTGGACATCTTCCAAGCGGTATAGAAATTGCAAGTTGACAGTCCGGAGGTTAAGGACCAAGAAATGGGAAGAACTGACGGAATCTGAGCGGAAGAAGCTCCTTAACGCACGAGCTTTCCTACAGGAACAGGCCTCGGCGGAGCGTAAGCCTATTACTAGCACTCCAAAGAGAACAATGGTGGCGGAAGGTACGAGCGAAGAAGGGTTGATGGGACCACCTAATTCCGCGATAAGCCTCTGCCAATCACGATATAAAGTGGTCACATCAGCAAATCCGGAGCATAATTCTGATTCAGTGGCAAAGCAGAAGCCGAGAGATGAAGTCTCTGACTCAACGACTGGGGTAGTGAGAAGATGATTCTGGTGAATGCTGGGGACAAGATAAACACTTTTAACGTGACAACCCTCAGCTACTCACGTAGAAAAGCTACATCAACACCTCAACAGCCAGGCGAATGCAGTCCTGCTAAACCTAGGATTGCCGCTTCGGCTGGTAGTTTTGCGACAGTAGTCAGCATAGGTAGCCATGGCTTGGGATTAGCCACATCACTCATAATATGTAAGACCAGCGACAACAGCAACTACTCAAAACAGACGATAGTACGCAACCGTGTACGTAATGCTATCCGGCTAATACGGTGGCTTAAAAAGCGTGATCCTGAGCCCTACACGGACAAGGAAAAGTAACTTTCGATAGAGCCACTAGCACGCTTAAGTCGAAAGAGTCCACCCGACAAAGCAGGACGAGTCGTAAGGAAAGAAGAATCATCCTCACGGTGAGGACGGGAAGCCTCTTGCTCCCCACCTCAGCCACAGAGAGACTTCGACCAGTAACCGACTCAGACTCAACCGAACATGAGCCGGTTGCGAGCTGCTCCAATAAGATGATAACCTTTCGGAATGAGGAAGGAGACACCGTTACCGTCAATGGTCACAGGTTTAGAGCGATGTTAACTGACTTTCTGTGGCCAGAGCTCGAGAATATCGATATATCCGATCTGTGGTTCCAACAAGATGGGGCTCTATGCCGTACAAGCGACGAAACGCTCAAAGTTGTGAAGGAGAAATTTGGCGACTGGGTCATCTCACGGCGCGTTTTTCAATTGGCCACCGCGATCATGCGACTTGACATCACTCTATTATTTTTTCTAGGACTACGTCAAGTCGTTAGTCTATGCTAACAAGCCAACCACTTTGGACGAGCTCGAGGTCAACATTCGAGACGCTATTGCCAGAATAATGCCGTACGTATTGGACCGACCGCTTGAAGCACTGCCAGCGAAGCCGAGACGGCCATTTAAATGATGTGCTATTCCACTCATAATGGCATGAATGTAGCTTCAAAATAAAGTCAGAATCAATTTCATATCTCACATCGTTGTTGTTTTATTTCAATTTTGTTCATATCGTTCTTATCTGGTCACCCTAGTGTAGTGCATGAAAAATGAAATTGATACTCGTGAATAAAATTAGCATTCATTAGCAATAGCATATAAGTTGTTAACAGGTTGCGAATGCGAATTTTCGTTAGCACTGAATGATTAGCAGGTTGCGATTTTTTGCTCCTCTCTAATTCCGCCCATATTTTGTACGAAAATTGTGAACTGTGGCTGCCAAACCGTCATTATTTTTAAAATATTGCTCAGCAATGAAAACGCTTTGTTCTTCCGTGTAGCACTCCATTTTTAATAACACTCAACTGTCGGCTCTCACGCTGCCTTATTTGTTTTTGTTTTTCGTTGGCAACACCTTGTCCCTTTTTTGTCCTTTTCTCAACACCTTGCGGTTTGTGTTCAATCATTTGAAGCAAAAAAATTGGTTGCTGTTGCCGCCAGTATGCTTTTAGGTCTGGTGCAATAAAGGTCTGTTATTGTGTGAACATTTTTTGGTAAGAAGGCCATTTTTATTATTTCTTTTGTATTTAGATGATCATCAACTACATTTGAGTTTTCGAATACAATTTGAAGGCAATAAAAGAATGTTGCGTATAAGTTGAGTTATATCGAATTTTTCATTTATTTCGTTACCATTTCAGATAGTTCAGATAGTCAGATATTGCAACGATCCCCAAAAATCACTTTAGAACCGATACTGAGCAAAGATTCTTTTTTAATGTTGTTACTAGCAGCTTCAGTAACAACGAAACGAAAAAAATATATTTTTTACCCTTACAAGAAAAAAGACGTACCGAAAAGGTTAAGGGCAAATGGCACAAAGTTCAAATCTTGCGTGCATTTTCCAGACACCCTAGATAATACAAACGTTGCCCAATATATGTACATTGAGGTGAAATCCAATTAGAAGGTTATGAGGAGGTAAGGGTGCGTCCCCGTGCAGGGACGGGTTAAGAATATCACTGCAGAATATCACCAACAACTAGCGCTTGTCGTAAAAGGAGATTATGGGGACAAATCAGATCTAGGCAATATAACACCCAAGTGAGCCTAGCGACACATATACTACCTTAAAAACCCTCCCACAAGTGTGCATGCGAGTCCGTGGGTTGACACGACTGGAGATCACCGGAGTCATAAACGAAAGATCAAACAATACTAAAACAGGAGCATGCACGGGTCAAACAACAAACACCATCGCAATATGGTTATATTGCAAAACTGTATCACTATGGTAATACTTGCTAAAAGGAAAGACCCCGCCAGGCACTACCACTGCTGTGCATGGTACTGATCCTGGACCGAGCCGAAATGTTCGGGTCAGAGCTATACGGATTCCGGGGGCTAGCAAAATAATGAAACAGTTTGGAAGAAATTTGAGGGTCGCGAGTTGGAACGTTGGGAGCATGACCGGTCGAAGTTACGAGCTGGAAGAGATGATGAATAGAAGGCGGGTGGATATCTTGTGTATCCAAGAGACGAAATGGAAAAACACCGGGAATCGGGCGCGTTTCTTGGACGTTAGGACAAAAGATTACAAGATGTTCTACTACGGAACGGAAAAGGCTAAGAACGGAATCGGTATCATCCTTGTGGCAGAGCTACTTGGTAACGTCTTGAGCATTTCGAAGTCCAGCGATTGTTTGATGTCTCTCAAACTAGTAATACAAGGAGAGGTGTGGAATATTGCCAGCGCATATGCTCCCCAAAATGGGTGCAATCAGAGAGATAAAGATGCATTTTGGGTGGATTTCCACAATTTCTTTAAGAACATCCCAAAGGGAGAGTTTCTGTTTGTTGGAGGAGATTTGAATGGACATATCGGGAAGTCAAATGAAGACTATGAAGACTACCATGGAGGACTAGGATATGGCACCAGGAACCTTCCTGGTGAAGACATCCTAAGCATGTGCAAATCACATGGTCTTATCGTGTTAAATACCATGTTCATCAAACAAAGCCGACACCTGATCACTTGCAGCAGTAGTGGAGATGAAACTCAGATTGACTACCATTTGGTAGCCAGTTTTATGAAGCCTCGGGTAAAAGATTGCAAAGTGATCCTGGGAGGGGCAATCGCTCGGCAACACCGTCTCCTGCTAACAGACATTTTTATGAAAACACCGAAGAAAAGCAAACAAACAAGGGTCTCTGAGAAAATCAAGTGGTACAATCTGGACAAAGAAAAAGGGCGAGGCTTTTGTTTTCATAGTGAAAATTTACCACTCTCATACCATCATCGGAGCTAAGGACGAAGAAGGCAGAGCACAAAATATGTGGGATTCCCTACAGCGAACTTGCTTAAATAAGGCCAAGTCACTGCTAGGAGCTTCAAAAGGCCACCATCAACATTCCAAAGAAATATGGTAGTGGAGTGATGAGGCTAAGGATGTTATAAATGAGAAGAAAGCGGCTTTCAAAGCTTGATCAAAATGCCCCTCTAATAATAGTGACGAAAAAGCTCGCCTCGAAATGGGTCGCCAAAGTTCATAAACAATGCTTCTTGTGGATGACGACAAAATTCTGCATAGGTGGCGGCAGTATTGTGAAGAACTTTTAAATGAACAGTTTCCCCGGCTATACTTTCCAAGAGCCACTCCTAACTGTGAAGAAATACCCGACATCACAGTCGAAGAAATTAGTGAGGCCGTCAAATACTGCAAGAAACGAAAAGCGGTTGGGCCAGACGAGATGCCCTCTGAGTTCTGGAAAAAGATGGGAGACATCGGGTTCAGATGGCTCAGAATTCTTATCTCCAAATTTGTAAGAAGTGATCCAATGCCGAATCAATGGAGGGAAAGTTACCTTCCCGCTGTATACAAAGGGAAGAGTGATACGAGAAAGTGTGATAGCTACCGTTCGATCAAGCTGATGTCACACACCATGAAGATCGTTGAGCGGGTATTAGGTGGCCGACTGCCAAAAATAATACGGCTATCTGATGATCAGTGCGGGTTTGTCTTGGGTAAATCAGCCACAGATGCAATCCAAAGTATAAGGATTATAATGGAAAAACATCGTGATTCCTTAAGGGATTTGCATATTGTATTGGTTGACTTTGAAAAAGCATTCGACAGACAACCACGAGATCTGATATGGGTAGCGCTAAGACATCGAGGGGTTCCAGAAACCTATGTACAGATAATCATGGACATGTGCGAAGGAGCAAAGACAAGAGTAAGATGCCCCACTGGAGTAACCGAAGAGTTCCCAATCAAAGTCGGGGTGCACCAGGGAAGCGTTTTAAGTCCTTTGCTCTTTATTATAGTCCTTGATTATCTGCTTGAAGGTAAAGTGATGGACCCCAAGGTACATCAGTTATTCTTTGCTGACGATGGAGCCATCATAAGTGAGAATCCTACATCCCTGCAACGAGCACTTGATGTGTGGGTGGACGCTTTGGAGGGAAATGGGTATCGCATTAGTTCAAAAAAGACAGAGTCCTTGTGCTGCCCGTTCTCTGATCCACTCAGGCCTATTCCAGACATTTATTTGAAGCTTCCCAAGTGTGAAAAGTTAAAATATCTGGGATCCATGATCAATAGAAAAGCAACTTGTGATGACGACATCAATCATCGCGTAAGCGTAGGGTGGATGAAGTGGCGAGAAAATTCCGCTATCTTCTGTGACAGAAAAATGCCACCTAAGTTGAAGGGAAGGCTCTACACCGCAGTTGTACGTCCAGCACTCACATACGGTTCACAATGTTGGACGATGCACAAAACGTATGAGAGTAAATTAGATGCAGCTGAGATGAAGATGCTTCGCATGACAGCAGGAGTGACAAAGCTTGATCGAACAAGAAGTTCACAGATCCGTGGAACCTTTCACATCTAGGAAACCATCCTACAAAAGATAGAGCTCGACCATCTCAGCTGGTATTGCCACGTTCAAAGAGAGATCATTTGAACCCTGTTAAAATGGCAATATCAATGCACGTTCCAAAGACATCGCGATGTAGGAAAGGCAGGCCTATAAACGCTTGGATCACACAAATGCGACGACATCGGCATTTCATTAGCCTCAGTAACCGAGTGATCCAAAATCGGCAGGCCTGCCGATATTTTCTGAGGTCAAATAAGCGAACCCCACAGGCGGATCAGTAGAAATGCGGTGAAGTTGGAGGGTTGTGATCCCTTGTTTTCGGATCATAACCTCGCTGATAAAAGGAAGAAGAAGAGGATGTAAGGGTGCGACCAGTACTTTTTATTTTTATTTATTTATTTAACCAGAGTATATACATATCTCTTATAGACTATGATTATATGCATACATATATATGTACATATGTATATGAATATGTATGTGTAAGCATATAAAAAACATTGTCTTTTTTCGTATAACATAGTAGACGTAAAGCTATACAAAAATAGAAAAAGGAATATAATTGAACTAAAAGTAAATATATAAATAAACTAAATGAATAAATAGATTTAAAACAAAAACTAATTATATACAATCCACTTAGTAGAAGTCCAACATCTTAGGCAAGCAACTCCATGTATTCTCAGATTATCTTACAAATAAAAAATTAAAGCAAAACTTTGCAAGACCTTATGACTGCCTTAAAATGATGACAAGTTCTGGGCAAGTTTGTGGAGAGCTTTTATTCAATAAAATTTCAAACCAAAAATCCAACTTAACTGCGAAACTTGAAGGAATAATTCCAGAGCGCTAAAGGAATTAGCAGTGGAAACTGACTTATATATGCAAGGCTCTAGTTAGTAGTCAGTCGAAATGTTAATTTAAAGACAACGCCCAGATATTTTTCGACGTAGATACTGTGGGCTCTACGACGAAGTTGTCACCTTGGTGAGCTCATTATCAGAAATATGCTCAATTTTTGTTTGAAAATGGATCAAGAAAATATCATTGCCAGAGCTGCTCGCAAATCCTTCCATCCTTCCTTCGATAAATTTACAATTCTAAAGCGTAAGAAGTCTAGATTACATTTTCGGGCAAGCGTCTACATCATCTCATTGGCTGTAACGAAACTCTTCAGCACAGGTATGGAAGTATACACACCCGGATAGTATTGTTTTGCACAACCGATACCAAAGGAGACAATACCAACTTGTATTCCAGCGACGAGCAATGGACCACCTGAATCTCCTTGACATGAGTCGGTACCACTAGCTCCGGCGCAGATCATTGGATTTTTAATGATTGATCCATACCCGTACTTGTTTGATCTGCAGACTGCCCGGGAGATTATCTTCACATCAGCCGACCGCAACTGACTGGGAGTAGTCGTGGCACCCGAGACCAATGAACCCCATCCGGAAATTTTAGCCGCTATGTTATTTGCTGGTTCGGTGTCGGCCAGGTAAACTCTTTTTACGTTGGGACCCCACATGATAGGGGCGTCTGTCTTCAGAAGGGCGATATCATTCAGTTTATTGACACCATTGTACTGTGGATGTACTAAGCCCTTGCTGACTCCAACCAAGGTGCCACCACTGGACCAGATAGATGAACCATAACGAATTTTTATGGAAAGTGGATCTGGAACACCCCTGACACAGTGAGCCGCGGTTATAATAATTCGGGAGTTGTAGATGGTTCCACTGCAGAAGTGAATGCTACGGTATTGTAATGATACTTGGTAAGGGAATGATGATATATCGGCGGCTGTTCCACCGACAATTTTACTATCGCCAAATGAGACTGTGTCACCGTTAACTTTAGCTACTAATCCGGCGATCAACACTGCTGCCAATCGAAACATTTTGGATGAAACTGTAGTGAGTTTGACGATTTGGGGCCAATTTATACAGAGTAAACTGTTTAGCAAACAATGGGCTTTTAGATGTGAGACAGATGGAGTTTTCGAACATAGTTCACAACTGTTACGTACTCGTACTCTAAGTGAACTTTGTAAACTATCTACATATGTAAGCTGGTGTAGAAGGTCAGGAGGTAAACTTGTAACAGCTGGGTACGATTGTGTAAGAGTCGTGATTGCTTTTGGCTCACAGTGTTGATATGTTTGAACTAGAACAGCTTTGTATAATTAAATATAATATATAACTTCCGTAATAAGTAATATTCTCTCAAATTTCTAGGTTAGTAGAACAAAAGTACATCTCTTCTTCTTTTTCCTCGCAGTTTTGTCCATTCATTTCGGGTTTGCTCTTCTAGTCACGGGCTTCCAGATTACTCGATTTTGTGTCATCGAGACGTCCACTTGACGTCTTTTTGACCTTTTTCAATTATTTTACACCAAGTTTTCTCCGGTCTTCCGGGTCCTTGCCGTAGTGTGTCTATCTGCTTATTTAATTAGTGTATGGTGAGATACAATTGAAATTAACATTAAATAACATTAACCACAAATCTACATATTGAGTGATATCGAGGGCAAGGTGAAAAGTTCTCGGCCTGCGGTTTTCAGTTAAAAAATGATTTTATTTTTCTACATAATCTCCCTTGACTTCAACGCACTTACTCCAGCGTTTCTCCAACATCAGTATTCCTTCTCGGAAGTGAGAGTCTACAAATACAAATATTTGGCGCAACAGCTCTTTAAAGTGCCAGGGCCTAGCTTCTCGCAACCACTCATGTTGTGTGCGTTATATTTTTCACACGAATGGAAGGGACCTACAGTTTAATGCCGAATCCGAACGGCGATTGAGAAGCTGAAGTGAGAGTCTGGAAGGCTGTGAAAATATTCATTAACGGGCCTCTCAACTTCTGCATTGAATGCGAAGAGCTTTCCAGAAACAAATTTCTTAAAGATTGGGAACAGATGGAAGTCTGAGGATGCCAAATCAGGTGAATAGGGGGATGGCCGAGCAAATCGCAGTTTTCCCATCGCCAATGCATTCTTGTGTACAGGTGCATTGTCCTGGTGAAAGACGATTTTTTTCTTCTTCAAGCCAGGCCTCTCTAGCGAATTTTTGCATCCAGCTGATCAAGAAGGTTGGAGTAATATTCGCCTGTAATTTTTCTGCCTTTCTTAAGGTAATCAATTAACAGGATCCTTTTCGCATTCCAAAACACAATGGCCATGACCTCTCCGGCAGATGGGATCGACTTCGGTTTCATTGGCGCTGAACCACCGGTTTCCACCCACTGCTTCGACTGCTGTTTCGTTTCTGGCGTGTAGTGGTGGACCCATGTCTCATCCATGGTGACAAATCGCCGCACAAAATCGGTCGGATCCCTATTGAATCGGTCTAAAGATTGCCGCGAAAATCGTTTGCGCATTTGCTTTTGATCGGCATTCAGCAAATGCGGCACCCATCTTGCGCAGAAATTTCGCATCCCTAAGTTTTTGTGCAAGATGTTTCGCACCCTCTCTTCGAATATACACACAGCCTCAGCTATTTCACACTCCAACACGATATTATGCACATTTTCGACGGTTTCGGGTGTGGTTGCGGTTTTTGGTCGTCCTACGTGGGTCATCTTCGAGGGACGTGCGACCACGTTTTAATTCAGCTGCCCACTTTTTAATGGTTGACATAGAAGGAGCAGAGTCCCCGTAAACTTATGTCAACTTTGGATGCATTTCCTTAGGGGTTAACCCATCCAAAACGAAGAATTTTATGACCGCACGATATTCAAGTTTATCCATTTTAACGAAAAATACGCAAGACGTCTATAGACCTTTTCGCGGTTTGACGTCTATGCTGTCAAAGTGTTTTAGTGGCCAACTGACGTACAATCCATGGCGTGCAATCCTTCAATGCAAAGGACAAGTGTAATGCTAGGACATACACATACTCTGCCTTCGGTGGAATTTGGGGATCATCAGCAAGGATCAGCAAGGAGCTGAACATGGAGACCTGTCGTATACCCACCGATATACTGGAGAAGGTCAACTCAACTTTGAAACTCTACAAGGGCACAAAGAACTATCACAACTTCACGAGAAAGAAATGAGTTAACTAGGAATTAGCAGCAATTTCTGGTAAACTTAACTCCCTCTCCATTACAGAAACTTCTTGGATCCCTCGGCGAAGCGCTTCACAAGCGGTGAACCATTCCTCAGCCCACAAGGCATTGAATTTCTTACGCTCAAGGTGAAAGGCAAGAGTTTCACGCTCCATCAGATTAGAAAAATGGTCGGCGTAGCCATTGCAGTGGTCACGGGTATCACAGATGAGCCGACAATTGCTCGAGCGTTTACAGAGGAACAGTTCGATCTGCCGAGGGCGCCCGGATTGGGTTTGGTACTCGATCAGGTAAAGATGGTATCCATACGTTATGGTGAGGATAGTATCCATAAACCACTCACTTGGGAAGAATTGGAACCGGAGATTGAGGAATTCGTCGAGAAGTACATCTATTCCAACATCTATGCGACGGAACAGAAGGCCAAGTCAATGTTGGAGTGGTTAGACACGCTCAAGAAGCATTCGTACGATGCGAGGGAAAACAAGGATGTGACAACTCAACCGTCACCGGTTATTATTGACCAGATAGCCCAATAAAAGTAGATTTATGTAAGAATACAGATCCACTTGCATTTTTTTTTTTTGTATAAAAGATGATTTAGTGTCTTCCCTTCTTCTTTTTGTTGTGTCTGACTTTACGGTGCTGCTGACGGGGTCCAGGTATAACCCCTTGGTACACCGGAGTAACCGGAGAGTTCTTACTCAGATTTCGAGCCTTCGACATATCACTGAAAGGAGGAATAAGTTAACGAATCTGAACGATGGGTTTATGGAAAAACCAACTAACTATTGATCTGCAGCTCCAGTGGACATTCCCTGTGAACCCTTGATGATATCCTTCGCCCTGCGATTCCTCATCTTTTTGAAACCAGTTCTCTCATACTTGGGCAGCCAGCGTTCTGGATCTGGTGGCACTTCAGCGTAGTAATTCTTCGGCAACTTACCTTTCCTTTTGCGATTGGTTTTCTTTTTCCTCTGCACATCTCCTGGCGTGCTTGGTGATTGTTCGATCTTGGCATCGGCAGATATCTTGGCCGCCTTGGTACTCATGACGCAGTTTGCTGCATCCAAGGCGTCTATTTCGGAAGTTGTAGTCAGTTTTTCAAGTGTCGGTAGTTTCTTGCTGACTTCGAGGGCCTTCTTCGGATTGATATGAGCGGATTGATATGAGCATAGCGATGACCAACTGAGCGATAACTTTCATGTCATTCTGTTTCAACATAAGGAGCTCTTCGAGAGAACTTAGAGCAGTGTCTGTGGCACTGCCTCGCAAATGGAATTCAGGAGCTTGGCGCCATATGTCTGATAAATCGGCGCTGCTGACCTGAAATTAACGAGTGTAAGCGGTAGGGGAAGTCAGCAATAGATCCAACTTACGTTATTCTTCTTGTACCAGCCCACTGTGGATTTGAGTAAAGCCGAGGCGGCTTGTTTATTGTCGGTGCCCAGATAGAGGGCCACTAAGGCCGATACAACACCTGGACTCTCCAAGGGACAGGAGAACTTCAATAGCTTCTTTACGGTTGCCCTACAAGCACTCAAAATTAAGAGGAAATTCGGTGCAAGCAATAGCAGAACCAACCTGCAACAGGAGCAATTGGATGATGGTAAACTTGATTGCGAATAAGGTTTCCCCTCATTCTCAGCTGCATACTTGTTCAACACTTCCACCGCTTCCTTGTACTTCTTATCCTTGACTGCATTTTATGAGTATAGCTTGGAACTCAGCTTCGGCATAGGCTTGGACCAATTTGTTGTACAAATTTCACTTTCGCGCAAAACAACACAAAAAAAAAAAACTCATTGGCCACCAAAAGTGGTTTGTTACTTAAACGTCATAATTTTGACAAGCAGGCGAAAAGGTCTCTTGCAAAGATTCGTGTAAGCAAACTACTTGAGAGAACAAGTTGAAACTTGTCACACGAACTAATGAGACGTGCACCCAGGCAGGAAACATACATTTTTGCTGATTGGAAGCTATCTCTGTATCAGGCCGATAACTTTTCATCTTGCCCTCTACATATTGCACAATTACACTCGAACTAAAATCGGATGTCTTGGTTTTGTAACCATTGAATTTCAGCATTGAATGCACTGGTAAAATCGGCTGGTTCGCTTTGGTTTTTTTCGGATTGCGCGTTCAGTAGCCACATGCTTAATGTTCTGGACTACGTCTCCACAGTTGCACTATGGTAAGTTCGTGGCTCCCCATTTAAAAAGTGTTGTAGCACATCTTCCATGGTTTGTACGCAGTCAGTTGAGACTAACTCACATTTTTCTTAGAAGATTGTAGCTGGCGGGCATGATGGTAGGATCTTCTATGCGGGACACATCATTCGCAGAGCAGGCGTACCATTCATTCGTCCAGACTTCTGATGCATTGAAGTTGTTGCTTCTGATAATTTGGGCGAGTTTCAAGGGTGGGCGTCACGATTTTAGTCGAGATATTGAACTGTTCTCGATTTTGCTGAGGATAGGAAGCAGCACTTTAGAGTTTATTTTGTTGTAGTAGTCACGCAATAGGGTAATTTGGCGATGGATCTTAGCTGGATGTACGTTGCTCAGGACTGGCAGGAATCACGTAAAATTGTAGATTATTGAAGAGGTGAGATTAGGTCACCTTATCACTGTGGCCACATTGGCCCTATTTTGATTTTCTCTGATCTTAAAGCTCACTCAATATACCCGATTTGGTGATGAACTCTACTATGCTCTTGAGTGAACCTGCAGATAGGTCTTCTGCTTCAAGGTAGAGTTTACCTAAATAACGATGGCGTGCTCTGATTAGACAGTGACAGTGACATAAGATGTGTTTTGCTGATTCTTCGTCTTCCCATAGCCATGAGATGTTTTTTCACTCGACAGTGGTCTGTAAGGAAACCTGTGGCTATTCGAATCTGACTCCTAGTTAATTGTAAGAGTTGTTTCGTTCTTTTAAGGGAAGTATTTGGCAGAAAGATCTTGGCTTGTGTTGATGACATGAACAAAAAAAGAATTACCAAACGAAAATTTGGTCATTGTTATCTAAAAAATCGAACCAAGCCTTTTCTAATCCTTATGTGAGGCTGCATTAGGCGATTTTAAAGTAAAATCATCAAAGATTTTCAGCTTGTCTGTTACCTTCAGTTTCCATCCAGTAATGACGTAGTTTTTCTTTTACTCACTGGTAATCCACATAATGGTCTTGGCATCATAAAGTTTGACTCAGCTCCTGTTCTAGCTAGCAGGTCAGTTTTTTCATTTCCTTCATATTAGCTGTGGCCTGGCACCCAAATGAGATTAACTCTGTTTGTGCTGACCAGTGATATGAGTAGTTGAAGGCAGTCTCATACTAGTTTGGATGTTATTTTATAAACCTTAATTGCTGGTAGAGCAGCCTTGCTATCTGAAAGAATATAAATGTTTTTGTTGGTAATAGATCTGTTTATATTTTCTCTCGTGCATAGTTCTATAGCGAAAACGTTGGCTTGGAATACGGAGTTATTTTTTTTCATGCACGAGTGAATGAAGGTTTTCGTAGGTGCGTCGTATACTCCATCCCCAACTCCTTCATCTGCCTTGAATCCGTCTGTGTACCATACATGAGAGTTATTGGCAAATGTAGGTTTGTTCTGTTCCGAGTTATTGCGATCTGTGAATGTAATCTTGAAGTTGTGACTGAAGTTGAATCTTGGCAGACATTTGTCCGTAATTATTATTCGTAGTAGTTCATTGTTATTGAGTTCATGCGCAATATCCGAGTGAACTAGTTTGGAACTTGGGTTATCTTCTGCGATGAGCATAAATACATTAACCATGGATTCTTTCTTTATATAAATATGTAGAGGTGGTAGGTTTAGAATAACCTCCAGCGCTGCAGGAGGAGCAGGTTTCATTGCACTTGTTGCGCATACGCGGGCTAGTCTTCGTAGTTAATTATTACTATTATTTGTGTAGGGTTATTTTGCACTGCGACCTAATGGTCTATTGTGCCCCCTGCTAATACCTTGGAGAGTTTTGTTTTCTCGTTAGAGTCAATTGCAATTCCTGCGGAATTGTGTTTGTAGGTCATATGCTCTTACTTTGCCTCGGCGAGAATAGTTCACCTTAGAGCTCTTTCTCCAGACCAGTTTCTTTTAAGAATCTGAGAATGAGAAATGGGTCCATGGTTGGCATATCTTCTTCTGATACTTGGTATTTGCCCAAGTATTTCAATCTTTTGTGGGTCAGTGCCCCACAAGACTCCAGAAGGTGTTCCGGAGTCTCACATGACTCGTTGCAGAAACTGCAAAGGCCTTCATTTGTTATGCCTAGTTTCCGTAGATGGTCCCTGAGCTTGCAGTGCCCCGTTAGGAAGCCTGTTAGGATCCGTAGGTTATTCTTGCTAAGACAGATGCAGGCTTCGAATCTTTTCCGGTTGTAACATCCCAGTAGTTTTTTAGCTTGCCTCAGGCCTGTGGTGTGTTCCAGGTTCTTGCCCTGTCTTCTCTCTCCATTTTCCTGAATTTCTCGCGTATGGTTTGTTCCCCCACTCCGCAGAATGGTTCCGGTCCAATGAAGGGTTCTGCCGCCCCTTGTCTTGCCAAGGCGTCTGCTGCTTCGCCATCTTTTATCCCGATGTGACCGGGTATTCAGTAAAGCGTAACTTTATTGTTTCTGCCCAATTCATTAAGTTTGCATAGGCATTCCCACACAAGTTTTGACTTAATGACATAGGAGTCGAGTGCTTTGATAGCTGCTTGGCTGTCTGACAGTATTGCTATGTCGCAGTTGCTGTATCCCTTTTCGAGATTGAGTTGGATGCATATTTCAGCTTGAAAGATGCTGGTGCACTTGCCCATGGGTTATGAGTACTTGGTCCTTGGCCCAAATACGCCCCCCCCCCCCCCCCCCCTGTTCCCTCTCCAGTTCTCGAACCGTCTGTATACTACCTTATCGTGTGGCTGCACAGTCCGTATATCGTGGATTCGTTGCTCCACTCTTTCTTGTTACTTACCTTTGTATTAAAGTTTTTTCCAAAGTTAAATTTCCTGATACTGTCGTCCCTGGGGACGGGCAGAAGGGGAAGTTTTTTGAGAAGTGCTTCGTATTCTCTCGAACCAACACATTTCTCCCTTCCAATACCTTCTTTTGCCATCCTTAGGATCGTCGGCTGTGCATTTTGCTCCACTACAAGATGGAGCGGTGTCAGCTCTAGTAGTACTTCCATGGCTGCAGTTGGACACATTCGCATGGCCCCAGTGATGCAGAGGCACGCAAGTCTTCGCACTTTAGTGAGTGTCTCCCTCGTTGTGACTAGACTAGTTCGCTTTGTTCATGCTATTGCTCCATAAGTGATCATTGGTCTCACAATGGCAATATACATCCATCTTAGAATGCATGGACTAAACCCCCAAGACTTACCCGCTGGACTCCTGCATATCATTAGAGCGCGGGTAGCTTTTTTGGATATCTCCTCTATGTGTTTCTTCCACAAGAGTTTGCTATCTAGGTGTATTCCTAGATATTTCACTTCCTTTACCGGTGTCAGTATCGTGCCCGACAGTCGGATTGGCTTCAGTTCGAGTTTTCTCTTCCTCGTGAACGGTACTATTGTGGTTTTGGCCGGGTTTATATTAAGCCCAGCCGTGCTGCACCATTCTTGAGTTACTGTTAGTCCCCTTTGTATATTATCACATAGGGTTTGTACAATGTCATCAGCATAGGCTTGACAGTTAATTCCAAGGCTTGTTCATTTTTCAAGAAGCTCATCCACAACAAGACTCCACATTAGGGGAGATAACACTCCTCCTTGTGGGCATCCTCTTGTTGTGTTGACTCTGATAATTCTATGTGATGTTTGAGTTTCTGCTGATCTTGTTCTCAGCAACTCATACATCCACTTAGATACTGTTCTGCTAACTCCCTTTTTGTCAAGGGCTCGTTTAATAGCTTCATGTGAAGTGTTATCAAATGCCCCTTCAATGTCTTGGAAGGCGCAGATTACTATCTCTTTTGTTTTAAGAGCACTTTGGATGGTTTCCGTCAGCTGCTAAAGAGCAGTCTCAGTGGATCTGCCCGCTCTGTATGCATGCTGACGATAATGCAGTGGGGATGTATTAAGTACATCCTCCCTTAAATGGTTTGTCCGCAGCTTTCTCCATTGTTTTGAGAAGAAACGATGTTAGGCTGATCGGTCTGTATGACTTAGGCTGTGTTGGGTCCTTCTTCCCCATTTTTGGTATAAACACAACTCTCGCCCGTCTCCATTGGTTTGGAATATATCCCAATGCAAGACTGCTTTTTATTATTCTGACCAGGTGTAGTAGTAGTAGTTTTTCTTGCCCCCTTTGCAATAGGGCTGGTATAATACCATCCGCACCTGGTGACTTGAAGGGCTGGAAAGAGCTAATTGCCCACTCGATTCTCCCTCTGGAACAGATAGCCCCTGCAATCTCCTAATCTTGCTTCCGAGGTCTGGTCGTGTTGGTCATGCTCCCGCCACAGGTGTTCTGCGAACTTCTGGGGAAGTGGGTTTCTAAGATCAGTGATGCTCTTTGTTCTTCATCTTCAGTAAAGCTGCCGTCAGGTTTTTTAAGGAATGTTGGCATTCCGCCCGTAGTTAATTAACCCTGTCCTGTATAGACCTTTGCTTTGTTTTTTGCCACCATACCGGCGCTGCATATGTAACAATTGGCCCTGCTATTACCGTGTAGAGCCATAGCATCATTTTGGGGTTCAGGTCCCAATTTCTATCAATGAGACTTTTGTTGGTCCATAATGAGGTCCTGGCTTTGTCTATGGCTTTTGTTAGGTGAGAATTGCAGGGGAGTTTTTCATCTAGTGTTAGAACAAGGTATTTGACTTCCTTAGAGAATTCTATTGTTTCACCAAAGAGTATGGGTGTTTTTAATCTTTTTCGCTTTCTTCTTTTGGTGAATACAACTATGGTGCTCTTTTTTGGGTTGACGTTAAGGCCGACTTTTTGGCACCAGTCAGTAACTATATTTAAGGCGCTCTGGAGGAGAACCGAGATTGTTTTTTTTCGAATTTTCCTTTGCTTAATATCGCAATATCATCTGCGTAGCCTTGGACATAAAAACCTTCTTTACTGAGTATTTTCAGTAGTTTATTTACTACGATAGACCACAATAGGGGGGAGAAAACTCCTCCTTGGGGGCATCATTTGGCAGCAGGGACGCTATTGCTTAAATTTTATTGTCTTCTAGCATGCGTTTTATCCAGTTACATGCTGTATTATCTACTCATGTGTTCTGGATGTATCTGTATATTTGGACGTATTCGGTGTTACCAAAAGCTCCTTCGATGCCAAAGAAGCAGCCCACCGCAACCTATTTGTCTCTAAATGATTTTTCAATCGTAGTTGTGAGTTCCTGCAGAGCATTGGTCTTTAGTTTTTCTGGTTGATAGGCATATTGGTTCATATGTAGAGGATTAATAGCGAGGGCTCTGTCCCTGTTATGTCTATTAAGTATTTTCTCCATAGTCTTCAAGAAAAAATAGGTTATGGGTCGGTACGATTTCGGTAGTTCTGTTGGTCTGTTTGTTGGGATGAACTTAACCGTAACTTCTTTCCAACCTTTTGGTATACAAAAAGTATATATAAAATATATATTACTCTACGCAAAACTTGTTCTAAATAAGTTGATAAATATTGGAGTTATATGGGGGTGCCTTTTTGAAGGAGAGCAGGGAAGATTTCGTCTTCTCCTGGGGCTTTAATAGAAAGAAAAGAATATATGTCCCATATTATTTCTTTTTCGTGGGAGATTTCCTTTGATCTCTGCCCAGTCCTATCTGGTTGGTCTTACGATCCTACTCTGGGGAGGATAGGCTGGAGAGATCACGTAAGAGTAGAACTGATTGTTCCTAATATTAAGTGCATGGATGCATTGAGTTGGCAGGCGATTTTGTTTGTGTGAGAGGTATTGAGCCATACAGGGGCACAATATTTGACAGCGGAGTAAACTAATGCAAGGCCGGCGGGTAGAAGAATTTTTTAGGTAGATCCCCATGTTGTCGAAGCGGGCTTCTAGACAATGTTGTTTCGGGTTTCTAGTTTCGCTGCAGTACTCGTATTAGTGAAGTGTTTTTTGCAAGTAAGTGTTTGGTCCAGCGTGACTCCTAGATATTTTGGTGTGCGGATGTGGTTCCGTTGGACATTGTTGAAAAATACCTTCATTTTCATTTTGGCGAGTTTGCTATTTAGATGGAAACATGAAAATTCCGTTTTGCTAATGCTTGTGCATAGCTTTTACTTCTTGAGATATGAGCTTAGTGTGAAAAGGTCTTCAGTAAAGGTCTCTTCATTATGAGCCATACTCCGGTGCTGTGTCGTCAGCAAATAAAAGTTTTCTAGATGCTCTTTCTGGAAGGTCGTGTATTTAAATGAAGAAAAGCAGCGGTGTCAATACTGATCCTTGCGGAAGCCCAAGGATTTCTTAGCCTGCTAAATGTATCGCTAAGAAATTCTTAAATTATTCTGTCGCTCAGAATTTTGTTCAGCATCAAGGCCGTTTGATGCATGGTATGACCAGCAGGAGCTTAAGAATAAGCCCATTCCTTCAGACAGTGTCATATGGTGCGGTTAGGCCGATAAATGCGACTGAAGTCTACAATTTGGTTTGATAGCTGTTCTATCTGCTAGATCGTATGGTCTTCGGCCTTCGGTCTATTCATGATGAGGCCATGTCAGCGTAGTCTGTCCTCCGTTATTTTCTTGGCGATGGGTGCTATTTTAAGGGTACCTCTAATGTGATCGTTTCGTCAGCAGCAGTCATAATTGAATAAAGGGGATCGTTTGGCCACCATTTTATACACCTTCTCATTAAACTCTTTCTTTGTACGGCATACGTTTATCGCGTAGCACACCAGTCACAGCTCACCATTTTAGCCACCCCGAATTTATTCTCGCATTGAAATCTTATGAGTGCTGTATTTTCGCCGATAGATAATACTTGACTAAGTTAAGGTCTGATCCTCAGAGTAAGCCAACTCGGACTCTCTACAAGCACTACGAATGAACGTCTGCGTATCTTTGTACATGTCCTGGATCGCCTTTATGTATACCTGGTACTTCCTTGGGTCTGCTATACTATTCGGCGTAGGTCTCTATCAAATTGATGTATATTTGACAGTATGATACCCAAGCTGGCGGTAATATAATTTTGCCGCAGATCTCTTTTGGAGTCTGTTCCAACACTCTAAGAGAAGTACGTATGTCTTTGGTAGATATCCAGAAGCCGATATTTTGGATAGCATCAGATAACTGGTTAAGTCCTTGCATCGTTTTTAAGCCAGAGTTCAGAAGCCCACATGCCTTTTGGTTACTCCTTCCATTCCATTCAAAAGAAGTCTTTTAAATTTGGTTAACAGCTGCAGACGGTCGCTTTGATGATAAATAATTAAATGCCACTTGACGGACATTAGCAACGGTGTACACATCAAATCATTGCTAGACTTATGTGTTTGGACAACAATATGTCTAGGTAGATAGGTCTACGGTACAATACTAACCCCGCAACTGGACAATCTGCCACGCCACATACGCCCACAAGCTGGGCATCGCAACCAGTCAGGATAGGTAGGCAGCTTAAATCCAAAACTGTCTGATCTCTTGACCTCGAAATTTTAGGAAATAATGCGGATTCTATTTATTGCGGAAGTTATATGAACAGACACTTACACATCATATTCAGATTTACAAAGCTGTTCTAGTTCAAACATACCGACGCTGTGAGCCAAAGGCGATCACGACTTTTACACAGTCGTACCCAGCTGTTACAAGTTTACCTCCTGACCTTCTACACCAGCTAACATAGATAGCTTACAAAGTTCATCTGGAGTACACATTGAAAACTCCATCTATCTCACATCCCAAAGCCCATTGTTTGCTAAACAGATTATTCCATATAAATTGGCGCAGATCGTCAAACTCACTACAGTTTCATCCAAAATGTTCCATTTGACAGTAGTGTTGATCGCCGTGTTAGTAGCTCACGTTAGTAGCTCATTTGATGATGATAAAATCGTCGGTGGAACAGCCGCAAATATATCATCATTCCCTTACCAAGTATCACTACAATACAACGGTAGTCACTTCTGCGGTGGAACCATCTACAACTCTCGAATTATTGTAACTGCGGCTCACTGTGTCAGGGGTGTGCCAGCTCCACTTGCTATAAAAATTCGTTATGGTTCATCTATCTGGTCCAGTGGTGGCACCTTGGTTGGAGTCATCAAGCGCTTAGTACATCCACAATACAATAGTACCAGCAAACTGAATGATATCGCCCTTCTGAAGACAGACGCCCCCATCATGTGGGGTCCCAACGTAAAAAGTGTTTACCTGGCCGACACCGAACCGGCAAATAATACAGCGGCTAAGGTTTCCGGATGGGGTGTACTGGCCTCAGGTTCCGTGAGTACTCCCCGTCAGTTGCGGTCGGCTGATGTGAAAATAATCTCTCGGGCAGTCTGCAGGTCGAACATGTACGGGTATGGGTCAGCCATTAAAAATCCAATGATCTGTGCCGGAGCTGATGGTATCGATTCATGTCAAGGAGATTCTGGTGGTCCATTGTTTGCCAAAGGAGCCCAAGTAGGTATTGTGTCCTTTGGTATCGGTTGTGCAAAACAATACTATCCGGGTGTGTATGCTTCCGTGCCTATGTTGAAGAGTTTCGTTACAGCCAATGCAATGATGTAAACGTTTTGGAGATACTGTTATCTAGTCGCTTTAACTTTTTTTTTGTTCAATAATTAATAAAACTTTAGAATTTTACCTTTGTACAATGAGTGCTTTTGATATCCATGGGATCAGTGGTTTTGCGCAATTTTTGCTCTTTCATTCATGATAATTTGTGCATGTCATTCAGTTGCTTAGTTAAGACCAGGATATGGCATACTAGCACAAAAGATATAACACTATTGCGTGCTGAATAATGTCCAAGATAGGGCAGTTAGGCAACCAACAAACCTCTCCAGCCAGCACGGTTACGAGCCAGCTGCCTCCACTTGAATACGCCAAGTTTGTTGAGGTCCCCCTCCGCTCGTTTGTGCCACCTCCCACGAGGTTGTCTTCTACTGCGCCGTCCATCCGGGGTGGATTCGAAGACTTTCTTGGCGGGAATGTTGGGCTCCATCCTCTCTACATGACCCAGCCATCTTAATCGCTGTATGTGAACTCTTCTGGCTAAGTCGATGTCCTTGTATAGGCATCGGCATTAGTTCGGCATTGTACCTTCTCCGCCACTCACCGTCTGTGCAGACGGAACCAAAGATCGCTCGAAGAATTTTTCTCTCAAAATAACCAAGGGCATCCTCATCCGGTTTTGTCAAAGCCCATGCCTCTGCGCCATACAGCAGGACTTCGATGATTAGTATCTTATGAATAGTTACCTTAGTAGTTCGAGATAGGGCTATACTCAATTGCCTTCTTAGCCCATAGAAAGAAAGAAGAAATGTGATCTCCCTACTGATGTCATTTGCGGAGCTCACTATAGAGCGTAGGTAGACGAAATCCTTTACTACCTCAAAATTATATCTGTCTATTGTGGCGTTCTGTCCAAGACGCCGATGTTGGGTGTCCTTTTTTGTAGACAGCATATATTTTGTTTTGCTTTCATTGACCGCTAGACCCATTTTTGCTGCCTCGATCTCAATACTCGTAAATGACCAATTGATGGCCCGCTGAGTTCTTCCGATTATGTCAATGTCATCGGCGTAAGCGAGTTGTTGTACTGACTTGTAAAAGATTGTACCTCCGGTGTTGGCTTGTGAGTTTCGTATAATTCTCTCAAGTACTATGTTAAAGAGATCGCATCACCTTGTCTAGGGCCTTTCCTGACATCGAACGGTTCGTTGATGTTCTTACTGACTTTGATGGAGCAGCGAGAGTTCTCCATTGACATTCTGCATAAACGGACGAGCTTGGCAGGGATGTCAAGACTAGACATGACTCTGTTTAACAGGTCTCTATACATGCTATCATAGGCAGCTTTGAAATCGATGAAGAGGTGGTGCGTATCGATTTTATATTCATGGGTTTTTTCCAATATCTGCCGAAGCGTGAATATTTGGTCAATGGTGGACTTTTCCGGCCTGAAAAAGCACTGGCAAAGACCTACCATTTTGTTGATGATCGGTTTTAGGCGCTCACATAATACGGCAGACAGGATCTTATATGCGATGTTGAGGAGACTTATACCTCTGTAGTTGACGCAGTTTAGAGGGTCTCCTTTCTTCAGGATCGGGCAAACAATGCTGAGGTTCCATTCATCGGGCATACTTTCGTCCGACCAGATTTTACAGATGAGCTGGTGCATGCTTCTAACCAGCTCACCTCCTCCTGCTTTGAAAAGTTCCGCAGCAAGTTCGTCGGCTCCAGCAGCTTTGTTGGATTTGAGTTTAGATGTCGCTATCCTCACTTCATTCTGATCGGGTTGACAGGAATCTTGACTGTCATCGTCACTGTTGAATGGCTCATTTTACCTGATAGCGGAATATTGGTATCATCGCCGTTTAACAGTCTGCAGAAGTGTTCCTTCCATATCCTCAGCACCGACTGTGATTCTACTACTATGTTACCATTTTCGTCCCTGTAGGCTTCTGCTCTGGCTTTGAAACCCTGGCATATTTTTACCTTTTGGTAAAATTTTCAAACATCATTCCTGCAATAAGCCCCCCTGGCAGCTGACCTCCTCGTGGTGGGGGGCGGGCAACGTGACTGGGATGTGCGGATGGGGTTACTTAAATAGTTACTCCCATCCATACAATCCAGTCACGGCTAACAAAGCGCACACCCCATGATGACAAGAAAAAGACGACCGGCCTCGGATATTGTAAGCCAGGGCATCCTTTGGAGCCAGGCCTGAAGGATGTCAGGATGCGAGCGTCTGGTGGTCGGCTTGTCCCGCTCGGCAGCCGGCCGGGTCAAACCCGAAATTGCTACGAGCTTCCTGTCAATGGTCTCGTGAACCATTACGGGGGTGAAGGGGTGAGCGCGCTGTGCACCGATAGGGGCACAGATGGACTCTCTGAAATTCGACAACCTCATCGACTTAGGATAGGCACATGGAACGTCTCATCGCTCACAGGGAAGGATCTTGAGCTTATTGGGGAGGCTGTTAAAAGTCGACTAGATATAGTTGGCGTCTCTTCAACAAAGCAGAGAGGTTCTAAAACTGTGGACCTTTCGGGTGGGTGGATGCTCTTCCTGTCAGGAGTCGCACGCTCAATGTCTGCTCGGGCGGGAGTGGGGATATTCACAAGTCCCAGGTTGACAGACAGAGTATTGGAGTGGATACCATTAGGAGGGAGAGTTGCGATCTTAAAGCTCAAGCTTGAAAGATCAACTCTGGCATTGGTGCAGGTGTATGCACCGAACCTTCAGTCAGAGTACGCAGCTTTCTTAGATGAAGTTGATGTTGGCGTTGAAAAGGTTGCAGATATGGATTCTTTTGTCCTGATGGGTGACTTCAATGCTCATGTGGGTGTAGAGGTTATGACATGGGGTAGTGTGATTGGGAGGAACGGTGATCGTGATCAAAACGCGAACGGAGAGAGGTTGTTGGATTTTTGTTGTGAAAATGGCTTATCTATCATGATCAATATCTTTCCGCACAAGGACATTCACAAATACACGTGGTACCGTCAGAGTCTTCAGCAGAAGTCGCTGATCGATTTCTTTGTGGAACCATTGTGTCTGAAGAGAATGGTTTGTGATGTTCGCGTATTGAGAGGGGCCGATCTGTCAACTGATCATCACTTAGTGCTGTGCAAATTGTATCTTACCGAGAGAGTGCCTCCCCTACCAAAGCGTAACCCAAGGATGGTTACAGGCATGCGATGGGAGAGGTTACAGGACGATGAGATACGGGAGACATTTGCGCCGCAAATATCTGAGTGGTTTCAATGAATTCCAACTGTTCCATCAAATGTAGAGGAAGAATGGCAACTGTTTTCAACAGCGGTTATTGCCTCTGCGGGAGATGTTTGTGGAGTGAAGCGGCTTGGTGTGGCGGCTGGTGGTGAGAAAAGAACTGCTTGGTTTAAAACGCCCGGAGTTCAAGAAGCCATCAGAGAGAAGAAGAGAGCCTTTAAGGTGTGGATTCACTTGGGGAACTCCAATTCTCGAAATCGGTACACTGAGGCGCGAAGAACTTGCAAATTAGCTATGAAAACAGCGAAAGAACAGTCTTGGAAGGAGTTTGGCGAGAAATTGGAACGTGACCACAGATCTGCAAATAAGATGTTCTGGCAGACCGTCCGCCGACTCAGAGGAAAAAAGTTGAATATCGTTGAAGGAGTCAAATCCAAAGACGGTATACTTCTTTCCAGTGAGGAGGACATCTTACGCAGATGGAGCGAGCACTTTTCAGAATTGCTCAATCCCGAACAGGGCACCGAAGATGACAGACCTATGGTCGAGCGTTGGGCGGAAAGTAGTCCTACGGTAGAGGAAGTAACTTTGGCGATAAAATCGATAAAAGTTGGCAAACCTGCTGGTGTGGATGAAATTCGGCCAGAAATGCTCAAGGCTTTAGGTAAAGAGGGAGTTCAATGGCTCTCGCGTGTCATTAAAGTGGCCTGGGAATGCGGTGAAACACCTGGTGATTGGCAAATGGGGGTGATAGTTCCTCTTTTTAAAAAAGGGGACAAAAGAGATTGCGCCAACTATAGGGGTATATCTCTTTTAAGTCTCCCTGGAAAAGTCTTCGCTAAGGTGCTAGAAAAGCGTTCCAGAGCTGTGGTTGAGGACAGTTTGGGGGACGAGCAGTGCGGTTTTCGTCCCGGTAGAAGCACAACTGACCAGTTGTTCACTCTCAGAATGATCCTTGAGAAGGCCTGCGAATATGCCAAACCTGTCTACACTTGTTTTGTGGATTTGGAAAAAGCATATGATAGGGTTCCTCGAGGCAAACTCTGGAGTGTTCTGCAGGAGTATGGGATTGCTGGTTCCCTGTTAAGGGCGATTCAGTCTTTATATACAAACTGTAGAAGCTGTGTTCGGATAAACGGTGTTAAATCAATACCTTTCACTGTAGGCGTTGGACTCCGCCAGGGGTGCGTTTTGTCACCTCTCCTCTTCATTGTATATATGGATTGGATGTTACAGCGCAGCCGTGGCGGGGAATGTTTCAAAGTGGGAGACCTAAGGATTAGTCATCTGCTCTTTGCGGATGATTTGGTCATCCTTGGGTCCTCTCAAATCGAACTTCAGCGCGCACTCGAAAGTTTTGTAGCCGTTTGTGATGATGCTGGAATAAAGATCAACGTGAACAAGTCAGAAGTAATGGTCATTTCAAAAAAACCCATTCATTGCACTCTGCATGTTAGTGGAGTCCCACTGAAGCAGGTGGAGAAGTTTAAGTACCTCGGGGTTTTATTCACGAGTGATGGGAGGAGCAATGGCGAGTTATTCTGTAGAATTGGTCAGGTTGGATCAATTTTGAGAGAGCTTGGCCAATCTGTTATGAGGAAGGCCGAACTCAGTTTTAAAGCTAAGCTATCGGGTTTTAACTCGGTGTATGTTCCAACTCTCACCTATGGTCATGAAATTTGGGTAGTGACCGAAAGAATAAGATCGCGGATACAAGCTGCCGAAATGAGGTTCCTTCGCGGTGTTGTTGGAATAACTCGTAGGGATCGAGTGCGCAACACCAGAGTACGCGAGGCGCTCAATGTTGAGCAGCTACTTCTCCGAATGGAACGATCTATGCTTCGATGGTTTGGTCACGTAGTGCGTATGCCCCCAAACCGGCTTCCAAGACACGCCATGGTTGCCGTGCCATCAGGTAGGCGATTTCGCGGAAGGCCTAGAAATAGATGGTTGGATCAAGTCCGACATCTCTCCTGGAGCCGCTTAGGGATTGCCCCTGATGAATTGGAGTCAATGGCGGAGGATCGAGAAGGATGGAGAGTCCACCTGAGCATCCTACCCCCGCGACCCGCATGAAGGATTTGCGGGCTATTGAAAATGAATGAATGAATTCCTGCAATAAAGTCTCTCAATCTCCTCGATCGAGCGCTTCTCATGCTCCTTTTTCTTCTTTCTGAGAAGTCGATGTTCCTCTTTTCTCCTCCGCACGTAGAGATCGCGAGCAGCTCTAGTCCTTCTATGCAGCGCCGCTTTGTACGCCTCTTGTTTTGCTGCATGTATTTGTCGGCATTCCTCATCAAATCTGGGATTTTATTGTGATGGCCGAGAGAAACCCAGTACAACAAAGGCGGCATCTCTGATGGCTTATTGGCAACGCTGCCACTGGTCTTCCGCATTTGCTGCTGGCGGCATAGGACTTAGATTAAGATTAGAAGAAACTCGATCGGCAAAGGCTCTGGCGGTCTCTTGTGATTGTAGCCGCCCGACGTCAAATTTCCTCAGAGTTTTTCGTTGATTTCGCTCCGTTCTGGATATCCGCATCCGTACCTTGGCTACAACTAGGTAGTGATCCGAGTCCACGTTGGCTCCTCGGAAAGTCCAGACACACAGAATACTGGAAGAGTGCCTTGCGTCGATCGCAATGTGACTGATTTGGTTGACAGTTTTTCGATCAAAGGAGAGCCATGTTCCCTTGTGAATATCGAAACGTGGTAACCGCGCACTAGCTATGACAAAGTTTCGTCCTGCCGCAAAGTAGACTAGCCTGAGTCCATTGTCGGATGTGATGTCGTGCAGGCTGTGCTTTCCGACCACGCAACTGAAGGCGTCCTCTCTTCCTAGCTTTGCGTTAAAATCACCCAGGACAATTTTAACGTCGTGACTAGGGCATTGATCATACCTTTTGTCCAAGATCTGGTAAAAATCATCCTTGGTCGCGTCGTCTATCTTCTCATGGGGAACATGAGCGTTATTAAATAAGCATTACGTTTATGTTGGAAAATTTAGCCTTGATACGGATGGTCATGAGGCGCTCGTTCACATGTTGGAAACTCAAGACTTCTTGCTTAAGTCTGCCCGCAATGACAAATCCGTACCCGAATAGACGCTGACCTTGTTGTCTGTAGAAATCGCCGTAGTAGATGTCGCAGTTTTTCAAGGATAATGCGAAACATTGAAAGCTAGGAGGTTCCTTCTATCGAGAGTGGGCGCCGTGGCGTAAGTGGTTAGTGTGTCGGATCACTACGCATGAGGTTCCAAGTTCGAATCCCAGAAAATACCAAAAGTTTTTCACGGTCCCACCTCTGGCGAGTGTCTGACAAACATCCGAGAGTATTGTTGTCACGAAAAATCTTCTCAAATCGCCGTTCGGATTCGGCATTAAACTGTAGGTCGCTTCCATTCGTGTGAAAAATATAACGCACACAACATGAGTGGTTGCGAGAAGCTAGGCCCTGGCACTTTAAAGAGCTGTTGCGCCAAATATTTGTATTTTTCTATCCAGAGTTGTCAGCTTAGTGCTTCTTTATGCGGCTCCGGTTTGGGCGGGGCTTTCGCGAACAAAGAACAAAGAATAAATTGACATCAGCCTATAGACTCTGCGCTATAAGGACGATCAGTGGTTTTAGAACCATCTCTGACGAAGCAGCCTTCGTTATAGCAGGAATGGTTCCGGCTGACATGCTCACGAACGAGATGCAGAGAATCTGCAATAGAAGAGGTTCGAGCCATCAAGAGTCTAGCGAAAGAAGAATGGTTAAAGAAGAAGAAAAAGCAGCTTCAACAGCTGTGTGGTAAGCTCGATGGGATAATACGGTTAAAAGCTGGTGGATCTATAAAGTAATCCCCTCCACCGACATTTGGATAAACCGAGCACATGGGTACTGCAGCTACCACTACACGCAGTTCCTGTCTGGCCATGGAGGCTATTGCAAATATCTTCACCGGTTTGGACACGGTAGCTCCTTTGTGTGCAGAATGGCCAGACCAGGAGGAAGACACGGAGCATGCAGTTTTCTAGTGTAGGCGATTTGAAAATTGGAGAAATGACCTTCCCAAGTCTCCATTCCTCCTAGAAAATATGGTAATATCTGGGGAAAAATGGATGGAAATTTGCGGGTTAATTACGCACGTGCAAAAGGAGCTTCGAATTCAGGAAAGAATAGTCGAGAAGCAGAAAGAACAGCATAAATTGTTAACCAGTCCCGCGAAGTAATACCTAACGGCAGTCCCGCGATGAGAGTGGTAGAAGTGTGCAGGGTGTAGATTAGTACGTAGGCGCATTCCTGGCATCGATTATTCGGGTTTGCAAATCGTGCATGCTAGTAGCCCGGGTTTCTAGTATCATTCGAAGATTACCACATCCCTTGGCGCAACCAAAATAAAAAAAAATAAAAACACTCTGCTGAACTTCATGCCTCTTCATGTGGTTTTGGGATTCTAGCTCAACTTTATCTACTACTGAGGCAGCTGTTATTTGAGCTTTAAGTATAATGTGACCTTCGCTCCATTTTCCAGGTCCCTGTTGATAGCCATAGATCAGACTAGCGCCTTGCAAAAGAATGTTCTTCTCTAAAAAAGTGTCACAAGCATTGGCGTCAACTACACCGATTTGGATGATCCCTTTTGAACAATATTTGAACTCATTATGGATGAGTGATTTTTTGGAAAACATTTCTCATAATCAATGTTTCACTTCAACTTCCAGCCCCTTTTAAGCAAAATAAGGATAAAACCTTAAACAAACTCTGCTAATCCGCCAATTGCAACTGTGTTGACCAACATTTCCAAACGTCCACAGTAATCTCCTGCATCATTCCGTCCATTCAGTTCTCCGCCGTCCAACATAATTAAAGTAAACCTTGCCCTTAATTGAAAGGTTGAACAATCCGATTTTATGGCTGAACTGTTGAACGGGCCAGCCACACGAAAGGAAATCCAGCGCGAGAGATCACCATGAGGGTGACCATTAAATTGTTTAGAAGCCAACGGTCACCAGACTCGTTCTCCCCGCTCGCAGTTAACCTTGGAGGACGGGATACCAGCAGGTACCCCAATTGCTGGACAGAAAAAGCCACCTCCACCCCACATGTAAGTATTTACACTCGCGAGGCATGAAATTGTTATCCACAAATGCGATACACGGATTGAAGTGCCCACTGAAAGCTTTATGATAATCAAACCAAAGGCCTCTATCCGGAGGTCCTGTATTCACACAGCTAATGAATACCAAAGAGCGACGTATACCCACCCGTTCCACCAAAAGTAATCAGCCCAAAGGATAATTAAATTTCATTGGGGATTTTCATTAGGCCGACCGGAATTTCTATCTCATCTTTCGCATTTGTGGTCCTGCGCTGGTGCTAGTGCTGGTGGTGGTGGTGGTAGGGTTTCAAGTAACTAAAAGTTGGCCCGCAGCCCCGGGGCTATGCTCTCTCCCAGCGCTTAATTATTCATGTGCGAAAGTTTTCTAGTTCGACAAGAAGCGAATAGAAAGTTTTGCACTTTAAGGAGCTCATCGACAGACAGAACTGAGAGAGAGTGAGAGTGAAACCAAGTGATGTAGGCTCCTTCACAGCTGCGACAGCTTGGCAAACACTTGGCAAGAGCCACAGACGGTACAGCTCTTATGCTTTGATTGATTATTGCCCGAAGCGATGATTTCCTGTGCCAACAAATAATATTCCAATGGGAATATTCCACCGTGCCGAGGATATTGATAGGAGGACAGGCTGTATGTGGGTGGGGGCGTGGATTGGGGTGATGATGCCAAGTCAAGTTGGTGCTGGGAGAATTTGAAGACGGGGTTGATTGCTGCTGCAAAGTGAATTCATTGAGTTAATTAATAGAGAGGGCTCGAGGATGTGGTTTGTAGAGTGGTTTTGTTTGATTAGGTGTAGCGCGCGGGTATAATTTGAAGGAACTTCCCATACGGAATGTGTAAAGATTAAAGCGTATAGTTTCGGAGGAATGACTTACATGCTTGATTGGTTGTTACGAGCTGAGAAATTATTTCAAAGGAAATGATTATATATAATGAGTGTGTGAGCGTGTTCCTAATGAGGATATGGGGTACCGACACTAATGAATATTTCATTGGCAGTAGTTACGTTTCAGTAATCAGCAAGGTACCCTTCGGTCGGTGGTAAACATCCGATGAGCATTTAAGAAAGGATCGTAGTCTTTTGTTGATGAAGCTGTGACTGCTTCTGTGACTGTAGGTGCTTCCTTCAGAAGAATGGGATTATTGGTAGTAAATTTCTAGTCCTCCTTCAGAAGCATTTGTGAGCCATGTTCTAATACCGTCAATAGTACTTGCGAGTGTCTGGGTCTAATGCTAAGTGATGACCACACGGTAGTGATGGTCATATAGAACAATATATTGGAGGAGCCAAATTAATTGGGCCTTCATCCTCAGCTACCTAGTCGTAGCAGAACGGTCTAAACGCCAGATATCTTCAGACTTTGAAAGTTCCGGGGTAAGTATGCGCGTAAGTATGTTAATTACTTCAAGTGTTTCTTACGAAAGCGACAAACCACCCATGGTCTTCTCGACTGCGGATGGGGCAAGGATTCTGGAGGTCCAAACCAACATGCTCACAATACCACCTCTTTTGGCGCTAATCCCGAGGTTGCAGCTATGCCTGTTACTGTAGATTCCTGCAGCTCTTTACTAAACTGCAGATTGGGTTGGAATGAAGGAGGAAATGGTGGAGAGAGTTTAACCGAAACGTCTAGTCCCACTCCTAATAGACAAGCAGCTGTTCGCAGAGCTGTTAATGACAGCTTGGCTCGGAAAGCCAATAAAGCTGAACGGGCACCTGAAATGGAGCACACCATTGAACTCCTGACTAAGAGTCACTGACAGGGGAAAGGAAGGATGTGCAATAGAAAGATGAAGTAGAGTTAGCGCAATCGCTTAAAACGGTTTCCCTTTGGTTGTAACGGAAAGAACAGTACAAACACTGATAAAATCGACTGTGCGAGCTAGGCGTGTCAGCAAATGCTTGCATTCAAGTGGAGTACTGTGCGTTAGAGATCGGAACATTCGTCGCGAAGTGCTTTTCAAAGCAAACCCACCTTTGGATTGTAAAATGGTGTCGAAAGTTTCACAAACGCTTTCTGCTTTCTGCTAGATGTCAGGGAAACTAAGGAAATTGTCAGAAGTGCTGACACTCTACTCAGAATCTTGACCTCGATATAAGCGAATGTATTTTTCACTCAAGGGAAATACAGAAGGCTCTTGTCTTGTTAAGAGTCTGGATCAAGGCTCTGTCGATATTAAGTTTAGGTATGACATCTCAAGTAAACCTGCACTATTCCAAAGCTGCTACAGCTCTTCTAAGTAGTAGACATTCCATGGTGCATACAAAATCCCACATTGCTTCTATACTGAAGCCATACATGCGAAGCTAGCGCATCTATGGCTTCATATCCTGGTTCCAGTGTACTTTGTGAAGAGCAGTCTAAAAGACCTAGAGCTTGTCTAATTGTATTAGAAAACCTTTGTTGTTGTATCCTTCTGATTCAGTAATACCTCTACCACCGAAGGCTGTTCCTCAACTTACAAGGTACGATGACATTCGCGATGCTAATGTTCTGGCGCAGCAGTAAATGCAACAAATGAGGAAACCCTCTTCTAGACTTTATACTATCGTCTTACATGGTCATTAAGAGCTTCAAGTCGATGGCGAGTTCTGTCGGAGTTGTCCTTATAAGATTATGAATATATCGCATTCCAACTTGAATGTGAAGTCACGACTTTACAAGAGAGGAGGTAGCTTAAAGGAAGAGCTAGCGAAATCTGCTGAAACTCTAGGTAGACTCAAAAGGATACAGCAGAGAATGCTGTTCAAAACCTGACTAGTACGCTTAGCAAATGTGTTGAGCTGACGTGCTCAATGACGAGAGTCCATTGTCCATGCAAATCGACAGCTCCCTGGTGGAATAAAGAACTACTTAGGCTAAGAAAAGAAAAGTACTTAAGGATGATCTAAGGATCAATTCCAGGCGGAGCTTAGATTCAAAGTAACTCGATTCAATCTGATTGGTGGCTTCTAGATCATGGACAGTTTCAAACCTCCATAACAGTTTTAGCAATGATGGAAGGGATGCTGTTTACTTTCCGGGACTGGCTTGCTGCATTCCAGGAAGTGTCACTGACCATCCACTGACATTCATCCTAAAAACTGACTGACTCGGCAGATTCCATTAAACTCCTTTTGGAAAAGTTCATGTCTCATCCAGATTTGTTCGCAGTTTGTCAAGTAATTACCAGTTTAAGAATAGCCCGGAATACGTCAACTAGTTTTGCCAAAGTCAAGGACGAAGCCGGTAGATTAGGTTAGGTAAGGTTAAGTAGAGTTATGATGTCATCATAAGACACCAGGCACCAAGGTGGGTCCATCGCGATCCCAATCTGATGCCGGTTAAGTCAAGGCCTTCTTCGAGAATCTGAAGAAGTTAGTCGGTGTCTAAATCAGCAACGCCTTAATGATGCGCGAAGCTATCAGTCAACGCGCTGCCGGTTTGCTGTTGAACAAGGAGCTGAAGTACTTCTCTCAGGCTCTTCGCTATCCAAGGCACCGAAGTTACCCACAAGATCTAACTGATCGATAACCTGTTGGACAAGGTCACGAAATGATCATCGGCGGCCTTCAACTTCATAAACATTCTGAAAAACATGATAAAAGAAAACTCGCTCTTCGATAAGGATCGTTCAAGGATCGCCCAGAATCAGGCTATATTACAAGAAGGGGTTTGGGTAGGAGATGCAATAGTAAGGACTGTCAGAATACTTAGGGTACGCCGATAGGTTAAAGGTGGAATTGAAGTATGTATACTGATCAGTGTGAGACGCATTCAAAAAACGGATTAAGCTACATAGGTTGGGCTGCCACACACTTCTGCCAATGGTTCTGCCGCTGTCAGACCAGCGTTGGAACGCCTCTTTTAAGGTTGAGCACAGCTGGTCCGCCACAGTCTGCATTATGTCTTCTCTGGACGAAAATATGGTCCTTCTCAGAGGAATTTTTTCAGTCACATGGAGCCATATCGGCAGAGTAGGGAATTGGATGAAGTACAAGTGTGTTGTGCAAATGGAGTCGCTTCTGTTCGATAGTTAAATAGCAGAAATCCAAATCCTCAGTCAAAATTGAATGAATGGATCCAATGCTAATGCTCGCCTCGTCTACAAAGATCGTCTATGATCATGATTCGATGATCCTGCATCACCTGGGTCCTCGGTTGGTCAATAACGATCGTATTTCTGGATGTTGTGGGCCTAGCAGAATGTGCTTCACTGTCCAGTGATAAGCGGCCATATTTGAAGCGGTTGTACCACTGCTTTATCTACGTGGTGGCTTTTGCTTCGTCACTGAAGGTCTGTTGAATCTTGCGGATCGTTTCCCCTTGGGAATTCGTAAGTTTTACACAAAATTTGATGCAATTGTATTGTTAAAGTCCTTGTTTTTTTTTGTCATATTGTCAAAAACCAAACTATGCCTCTATAGCTTCATTTGTTGAACACACGTCGTATTTCAGAATGGTGTAGCGTGCAGCTAAGCATGTCCATACGAAAACGTATTTTTAAAAAACAAAGTGCTATTCGAACAATGGCGAATCAGCAAGGAGAAATCAAGAAACGAATGAGAAACTGAATTACTTTGTAAAGCTGGGATATAGGTAGCGTATATATGTAGACTACTATCGGTACTACCGCAGGGCCATGCAAAACAAGAAGGCTCTCGGACCTGATGGTATTTCAGCGGAAGTGTTAAAAGTGATCGCCCGTACGTACCCCCATGTACTAAACATGTACAACAGATGCTTAGAACTCGGAATGCTTCTCAAAATATGGAAAACACAGCGGTTAGTATTATTTAGCAAAGGGAAATGGGACGCAGATTCCCCATCAGCGTATAGACCCCTGTGTATACTGGACACAGCAGGAAAACTCCTCGAGAGAATGCTGCAGCCTCGACTCTCTGTAGCGAGAGAGAGCAGGTGACCTGTCTTAGAGACAGCATGGATTTAGAAGAGGTCATTCTACAATAGGTTTGTGGAATAGGTGGTTAGGGGTGCCCAAGTAATCTAGCAGGGCAACCACTACTCGATGAAGGTTGTTGTGTTCACAACCTTTGACGTAAGAAATGCCTTCAACTCAGCCAGATGGTGCGACATGCTGAACGCCCTGGAAATGAACTCTCTGGTACCACAGTATCTTCGACTGATGATAAGCGACTACCTTAGCGAGAGAGAGCTAATTTATGACAATACAGAAGGACCCCGCAGGATGGAAATAATGGCCGGAGCAGCACAGGGCTCAATCCTGGGACCGGATTTATGGAGCATCACCTACGATGGAATTCTTCGCATGGAGATGCCCGAGAACACCTTTCTGTTTGGCTATGCAGACGACATCGCTGCAGTAATCACCGCACGGGACACTGAAGACTTCAGAAGAAGACTAAAACAAGTCATGAGACGGGTGCACACGTGGATGAAGGACCACAGGCTAAGGTTAGCAGTGGATAAAACCAAGATAGTCATTTTAACGGGGAAGCAGATACCCATTATGATTGAGCTCCAGATGGGTCCGAAAGTCATACATACTAAGGAAGCAGTAAAGTATCTAGGAGTTAGGATAAATACGAAGCTCACGTTCTGGTAGGAAATTAAGTCCGCATTCGAAAAACCCACGAAACGAGCTTATTGTTAAACAGACTGATGGTACGCGTAGGAGGCCCCACGGCAAGTAAAAGAAGACTCCTGATGTCGGTTATGCACTCCAAACTCTTGTATAGCTCCGAGATCTGGGCTGACGTGCTCAGAAAGTGGATTTACAGGAAGAAAATGGCCGCGCTGCAACGAATAAGAGCCCTTCGGATAGCGAGTTCATACCGAACGGTGTCAGAGCCAGCAGTGCTAGTCGCAGGAGTGACGCCCATCGATCTTCTAGCAGCAGAAGAAGGCGGAAGTAGGAGCGGGGGCAGCAGCTACAGAAGCGAAGCAACTCACGAACCAGAAGTCGTAAAACAGATGGAACGCCGCATCGAGAGGAAGGTGGACCTACCGATTGATCAGAGACGTGGCTGCATGTACGGAGCGGGAGCACGACGAAGTGAATTGTTATATCACCCAGTTTCTTACCGGAGATGGTTCTTTTAACCGGTGCCTGCACAAGATGGGAAAAGTAGTGAGCGCAGTTTGCCAATAGTTTGCTATAAATTCTACAAACAAGATCAGCGCAGAAATCAAGCGAAGAATAACTCTTGCCAATCGCTGTTCTTTTGGACTTATAAGGCAATTCAACAGTAAAGCCCTATCTCGAACAACTAAGGAGACTCTATATAAGACCTAGATCATCACAATTCTTCGTAAGATTTTCGGTCCCGTTTGCGTTGACGGGTTTTGGAGGAGAAGATTCAATCACGAACTATACGAGCTGTACAGCGACATCGACCTAGTTAAAAACCTGCGTATTGGACGTCTGAGATGGCTAGGATATGCAGAGCGAATGGACACCAACGCTCCGGCCCGCAGAGTCTTTGAATCTAACCCCGAGGGACGACGCAGTAGAGGGAATCATCGCCGTAGGTCGCGCGCACAAGTTCAAAGGGACCTCGACCAACTTGGATTGCGCAACTGGAAGCAATTAGCTAAAGACCGTGCTAAATGAAGAGGCTTGTTGGTTGAGGCTCAGGTTCACCCCGAACTGTAGCGCACCCTAAGTAAATAAGTAAGTAAATCTCACACTACCTCAGGGCGTCATGGCGTAAGTGGTTAGTGTGCCGGATCCCTGCGCGTGAGGTTCCAAGTTCGAATCCCAGAAAACACCAAACATCCGAGAGTATTGTTGTCTCGAAAAAAACTTCTCAAAACAAATTGCCCTTCGGGTACGGCACTAAACTGTAGGTCCCTTCCATTCGTGGGAAAAATATAATGCACACAACATGAGTGGTTGCGAGAAGCCAGGCCCTGGCACTTTAAAGAGCTGTTGCGGCAAATATTTTTTTTTTTTTTTAGTCTCACACTACTTGAAACCGAGCGGGACTGTTTCTCTTACGCAATAGCATTTTTCCACTACCCCCTTGGCAAAATAAAAAATAATTAATAAATGAAAGAAAAAACTATCGATACTGGGTAAGCATCGATACCTCTGAGCCCAAGCCCGATATCTAAGTACTCGATACTATGGTTCGAAGATTCTGCTTCGGTGACTTGCTCTTGCAAGCATTGGGCTTAGTGATATTGCTTCCTAAATTACTATAATTTTCATCCTCAAACCGATGCTTATAGCATCATCTTCATCGCAGGAAACTCTAAGCTAAATCGTTCTTCTCAGCACTATTTCCCTACAAGCACTTGTACTAATCCACTTCCAGCCAAAGTGATTTTCCAATTATCCTGGGTAAACAAGGAGCAACTACACACATAAGTGCCACTTACTTTCGCGCAAAACCAAGGTATGTAATCGCAAAATATGCGCCTCACCGAGCACAAAATTAATTGAATGCGTAATTGTAATTTAATTCGCCGTCATTTTCCAATTTAACGACGACGACATGAGCCTCCCTGCAGCATCCTTAATAAAATCATCCCTCCTCCAGCCAACCACATAAGTGCTGTGTATCCTTGTAATATCATCACGAAATTGTCTGTAAGCGAAGTTTGATTATCATTTTAATTGCGGTCCGTAATCATGTTGTGCGAAAGCTTGATTGGAGCTCCAGCGCTGAATTTAAACTCGCACGGGATGCAACAGTTATGCAAGAACTCGGCGAAAAAATGACATAAAATATAAAAACGCATCTTTTTACAGTGTGCTTCCTTTGACAGCGGAAAATTAAAGTTATTTACATCCTTTCTGAGTTCCTTTTCATCGTAGCCATATCATCATTGTCCTTATAAAGGCTGGTATGCCTTACTGTGCACAATTTTTTCGCCACCCCCCGCCTACAGGGTGTTCACAAAAAAAAGTTATTTTATTTGGAATTATAAAAGTTTTTCAATTAACTGATCCGAATTACTTTGTGGCTGGGTGTTGGGTGTAATTAGTGTGACTGGCACAAAAAGACGCAACGCCAGAGAGAAGGGGTTGAAGTTAGAGAAAAATGGAATGCTTGTCACTAATGGCGGATGGAACTGGAACGAGAAGTTTCGGTTTTGAAGTTCTTTTGAGTAAATAAATGGAAAACTTCAAATCGGATTGTAGCCAGCCCGTAGAAGTAAAGTTTACTGAAAGGATTGCCAATGAAGTCATGAAAATGACGGAAGTACCACCAATGCCAGGACTGGGAGATCGTTATTACTATTTTTTTGTAGCAACTGTTCAATGTACTAGGAAGTTTTGACAGCAACGCTTGGGGTCATCGATCTCCTTAGGTGAGGTTAGCTCGGATTTAATCCTTCTAGAAGCAATTAAAAAGAAGACGATCTGAACTCAACTTAAAGCTCCCTAAACAGAAAGAGAAGGAGCGCTAGGTAGACGTAATTTTTATTCTGAAAGTGCCAATCAGTGAATCAGCTTTACTTCGTCTATAATGAAGCCAATGGTAAAGGTAAGATATAGTGATTTCATAAAGATGACATCAGAAAGGAATTCAACTCCATATTGAGCCGGTAGACCGACAGGACATGTGCTATACCAATTGTTCAGGGCGCATTAGTATTCAGAAAAGGAGTAATCCACGCCTTTCTAGACCTTTAGGAAGCCCTCGATAGCAACTCTCGTTAGGCAACCAGCAGAGGTCTTAAAATGAAAAGGGTGAGCCATACTTCATCCAATTCGATGATAAGACAACTCAAGCTCCCGACCCTTGAATAGTCTCTGCCTGAGACAAAACAAAAAACAAATATTTGGCGCAACAGCTCTTTAAAGTGCCAGGGCCTAGCTTCTCGCAACCACTCACGTTGTGTGCGTTACATTTTTCACACGAATGGAAGGGACCTACAGTTTAATGCCGAATCCGAACGGCGATTTGAGAAGCTTTTTCGTGACAACAATACTCTCGGATGTTTGTCAGACGCTCGCGAGAGGTGGGACCGTGAAAAAACTTGTTGGTATTTTCTGGGATTCGAACTTGGAACCTCATGCGTAGTGATCCGACACACTAACCACTTACGCCACGGCACCCACACGGCTGCCTTCCATCCTCTGCGGTCCCGAGCACGCTGCTTCCAGTTGTGAAGATCAAATTTTCTGGCATCCGCCACAGCTTGATCTACTAAAGGGTTTTCCATTAAACCTTTCCTATCTTTAAATTTGAATAAAACAAACTGTGAGTGAGATATCATTGAAATTTTATTTATTTAGCAGGCCAATGTCATGTATGCCATTATGTATGGAATATAACATCATTCAAATGTCCGCCGCGGCTTCGCTGGGTGGCGCGCATCCGAAGCGTCCAATTTTCCATACACTGGCGCATAAATCAGCCTGAATTGGACCAATGGCATTGATTATGTTGGCTTTCAGGGCAGTGGTGGTTTGTGGTTTATTGGCATAGACCTGTGACTTAAGAAAACTTCACAAGAAGAATTCTAACAGGGTCAAATCGCACGATCTCGGTGGACAATTTACATCGCCTCCGAGTGAGATAATCATTTTTTGAAAATCGCTCGTGCAGATTGTCCATCGTGGCACCACCTGTGTGGCACGGAGCGCCGTCCTTTTGAAACCACATGTCGTCGGTGTCCATATCATCCAATTCGGGCTAAAATAAATTGCTTATCATCGACCGATAGCGCTCGCCATTGACCTATCACCTGGCCAACGTCGTTTTCAAAGAAGTATGGACCGATGATGCCGCCTGCCCAAAATCTACACCGAACAGTGACTTTCTCTGGATGCATTGCAATTTAGTGGATCTCATGTGGATTGTTATCGTCCCAAATTTGCTTGTTGACGAACCCATTCATGCAGAAATGGGGCTCGTCGCTGAATATGATTTTTCGATCGAAATTGGGGTCAACTTCCAACTGCTCGAGAACGCAGTCAGAAGACCCACTTTCAAAAAACAATTTAATCATTTGCGCATGCTGTTGAACGCTATAACTCTCCATGTTGATTTGGCAAGACAGACTAAATAAATGACAGCTAATTTGACAGATGTAGCTTCACCAATATGGCCGCAACCACCTGCCAAAATTCGGAAATCCTTATTGGAAAACAATTTATATACCGGAGGATATATACCGCCGTCTCGAACCTGGGGGCTGAGATTCAAAGATACTCTTGGCTCGAGCGTTGTTGTGCATTCGATCGATGTGACCGAGCCAATGTAGTTGACGGTCTTGGCTTTTTGGACTACATCCATATCCTGGTACAACTCTTAGAGTTCGTGGTTGTATACTCTCCTTCATTCGCCCTCCCCACAAATACTTACTTATGCCCTGTATCCCCTTGTGGGTCCTTGGGCCTCTACTACGCCTACGCGCCATCGTGTACGGTTTCTGGCAATGTGTCTGAGTTCTCCCCAACTGCCATGCCTCCTTCTTGACTGTTCTGCGCCATGTTCTCCTCGGACCGCCAGGTCTTCTGCCATCCTGAGTTAAAAGGTTCCATTGCCTAGCATGGTTCGCTATGGAACTGTCACCCTTACGGAATGTGTGACCGATCCACTGCCACTTCCGCCCTTGGATGATTGTGCCGATTGGTTCCTGACCCGTTCTCTCGTAAAGGTGTTCGTTAGAGATACGATTGGGCCAGAAAATCCTTAAGATATTGCGCAGGCACCTATTACCAAACATTTGCAGCTTTCTGGCGATAGTAGTGGTCACTCTCCACGTGGTGAACCATATAACAGTACGGATTCAACATTGGAGCGGAACAGTCTTATCTTGGTGCTCAAACTGATTGCATTGCTTCGCCATATTTTGGACAATATCCCGAACGCGGACTTTGCTTTGCCGGTCCTGTTGGCTATATCCAGTTCGGTTCCACCATCGATCGAGATAATACTCCCAAGATACTGGAAATCCTCTACTCTCTCTACCGGTTGTCCAGCAATGCATATTTGAGCCGATGAGTTAGTTCCAAGGCTGATAATTTTAGTTTTTGTCGTATTAATTTTCAGCCCGAAGACACCTGCCTCCCTCTCCACATCTGCTGTCATTTGGTGGAGGTCCATAATTCTGTGGGAGAGTAAGCATACATCGTCAGCGCAGTCAAGATGTTTCAGTTGGGATGTAAGAGTCCATCGAATACATCCATTTCCCGTCGACAAAGCTGCATGAAGCACATCGCTAATCACCAATAGGAATAATATTGGTGAAAGGATACAGCCTTGTCTTACCCCACTTTGGATCTCAAATTCCTCAGACAACCTTCCCCTGTGCAGAACGTGACATTTTGAGCCTTCATATGTAGCTTTGATAATAGCAATTAGTTTATCGGGAATGCCTCTCCTGCGTAAGGCACGTCAAATGAACTCCCTGTTGACACTATCGAACGCCTTCTGAAAATCGATGAACAGCAGGTGCAGTGGCGATCGATATTCAACACACTGTTCGATGATAATCCGCAGGGTGTTGATGTGGTCGGCACAGGAGGATCCAGAGCGGAAACCTGTTTGTTCGGCATCGAGTGTGTCTTCGAGATGTTGTTTGATTCGCTCCAGGCTGATTTTAGCTATTATCTTAGCGACAGCAAGCAGCACGTAGATAGCCCTCCAGTTTCCGCACTCCATTAAATTTCCTTTCTTAGGAAGCTTGACGATCATTCCCTTTTTCCACTCGTTAGGAAAGCTCTCAGCTTCCCAAGCTCTCTCTATAAGTGGAAGCAAAAGCTCAGCCGATGCTGTTGGCGCTGCTCGTAAGAGCTCTGCTGGAATATGGTCAAGTCCTACCGCCTTGTTGGTTTTGAGTACCTTGATCGTGGTGATGATCTCATCTTCACTGGGAGTCGTGGTGCGTATTCGGGAACTTCTCACCTCGGGCATCTCATTCTGATTTGGGAGCATATCGCTAGCGAATACACGGTTCAAAACCGTAGCAAAATTCTTTTTCCATCTTTTGAGCTGGTCCTCATCCGAAATGAGCAAGGAGCCTTCTAGGCTTTTCACTGGGTGTTAGCTGGAGCTGCGACCGCCTGTCAACTGTTTCGTGATTCTGTAGACAGTCCTGCTGTCGCACCTCCGTGCTGCTTCTTCTGCTTCTGTAGCCAGCGCGTTGATTTAGTTGCCCTTGTCATGTCGCTCGCTATGCTGAACTTCTCTCATCTTACGATACAGGGACTCTAGCTCGCTTCTCCCTGCTACTGGGGTAGCTGCAACGCGAGCTTTCAATTGTTTTCGTTCGTCAATCCGTCTCCAGGTATCCTCGGAAAGCCACGCTTTATGTCTTCCCTGCGATCGACCGACAATTCTTTCAGCACCAGATGTAAAAACATTTTTCACAGCACACCAATGGTCTTGGATGGTTGCGGGCATAGAGCTGCTGATTGCTTCCACACCTTGCGAAAAGTGCTCCCTTAATTGTTGGCGCACTAACGGATTACTAAGTCTATCGATGTTGAACCTGGGCATACTTGTGTAGTCGTGGGATCTTCGAACTGCAGCAGTACGTAGTTGGAGAGTAGCTATCATAAGGTGGTGATCACGTACTATCCCCACATCTGCCCCTCGCCTGTTTCGGACGTCCACGAGACAACTTCTAAAGCGGCGGCTGATGGCAAAATTGTCAATTTGGTTGAAGGTTGCTTTCCTGTCGTTGCAAACCCAGCTGACTTTATGGCAGGTCTTGTGCTCAAACAAGGTGCCACTTATCACAAGGCATTGTAGAAATCCACAAACCTTTCGCCGTTGTCATTGCGGTTGCCTAGTCCATGCTTCCCGATTACATGTTTGAGCCCTTCGTTGTCGTTGCCTACCTTGGCATTCAAATCCCCCATCACTATGACAATGTCTCCATTTGGTGTTGTGTTGAAGACGGCGCTTAAGAGATTGTAGAAGCTCTCCTTTTCGACCTCAGACGAACTATTCGTTGGGGCGTAACACTGTATGATGGTGACGCGTCGTACTCTAGTCCGGAATCTGGCCGTCAAAATCCTATCACTATAAGGCTGCCAGGAAATTAGGCCCTTGCGTGCTTTTGTTGTTAGCAGTAGTCCGACTCCATATTCCCGCCGACTTCCGGATGGTCTTCCAGAATAGAGTAGTACAGTGTTACGCGTTGGAAACTGGTACTCGCCTGCTTCTAACCATCTTACTTCACTTACCGCCAAAATGTCCAGTTTATAACGCATGAATTCTTCTTCCAATTGCAGGAATCTGGCATTGTAAGGACCTTCTCTTCCCGAGTCGAGGAGCGTCTTTACATTCCAGAAACCTATCTTTGTCCGGGTACAATAGCCAAAAGTCGTCAACATGTGATCATTCCTTATCCGAGGCATAGTGTCGGTTTCTGTAGCGGGCAATATTCGGTAACGCAGGTTGCTGGCCCACGTTACCACGTTACCCGCACTTACAAGTTTAGCCTACACGTATAAGGGTTTATACGTATAGTTGCGCGGGACCACCACTAGGAGGTAAAGTAAGCACTTCATCACGAATTTGATTGTTGCGCTACTGGCCCAAGCCAAGTTTTGAGCAGTCAGTAGTTTCCCGATCAATCACAATGCAGGTCCCCAAAATGGGATCTAATATCGGATGAAGTATTTTAAGCTCAAGGGCACTCAATAATTGCTCTGCTTTCTTACTTATCTTCCAGCATTCGGCGCCATAAAGCAAGACTGGTAAGATGAGCGTTCTATAGAGAATTACTTTGGTTCGTCGAGTTAAGAGTTTTGAATCCAGTTGTTTTGCCAAATAGAGGTAGCAGCGGTTTGCTATGGTTATTCTTCGTCAGATGTCCACGAAGGTGTCATTTGTGGGATTTGTGTCACCCATGATCAATTTCGACCGAAAATCACGAGTCACGAGTATTCCACGGCTTATTGACGTGTATTCTGCATCTGTTTACTTCAATAATATGAAAACAAAACTGACAATTGCTGATATTTGCAAAACTTATAGCATCTTCCGATAGGGAAATACATTTTGGACCACCTTGTACAAACGATAAACGCCAGATAGAGCAGAAGCTGTGAAAAGCTGTCCAAGGACGCCAGGGACATTTGCATATAAAGAGCGAGGAACGAACAGCCACCCCTAACGGTGAAGAAGTACCCGACATTACAGTCCAAGAAGTTAGTGAAGCGGTCAAATATTCCAAAAAACGAAAAGCGATTGGGCCAGACGAGATGCCCTCTGAGTTCTGGAAAAAAATGGGAGACGTCGGATTCAGATGGCTCAGAATTCTCATCCCCAAATTTGTGAGAGGTGATCCAATGCCGAATCAATGGAGGGAAAGTTACCTTCTCCCTGTGTACAGAGGAAGGATGATAACTTCCGTTCTATCAAGCTGCTGTCACACACCATGAAGATCTTTGAGCGGGTATTAGGTGGCCGATTGCGCAAAATAATACGGCTATCTGATGATCAATGCGGGTTTGTCGCGAGTAAATCAACCACAGATGCAATCCAAAGTATAAGGATAATAATGGAAGAACATCGTGATTCCTTAAGGGATTTGTATATTGTATTGGTTGACTTTGAAAAGGCATTCGACAGACAACCACGAGATCTGATATGGGTGGCGCTAAGACATCGAGGGGTTCCAGAAACCTATGTACAGATAATCATGGACATGTACGAAGGAGCAAATACAAGAGTAAGATGCCCCGCTGGAGTAACCGGAGAGTTAACAATCAAAGTCGGGGTGCATCAGGGAAGTATTTTAAGTCCTTTGCTCTTTATTATAGTCCTTGAATATCTGCTTGAAGGTAAAGTGACGGACCACAAGGTACATCAATTATTCTTTGCTGACGATGTAGCCATCATAAGTGAGAATCCTACATCCCTGCACTGAGCACTTGATGTATGGGCGGACATTTTGGAGGGAAATGGGTATCGCATTAGCTCAAAAAAGACAGAGTACTTGTGCTGCCCGTTCTCTAATCCACTCAGGCATATTCCAGACATTTATTTGAATGGAACAGTGCTTCCCAAGTGCGAAGATTTTAAATATCTGGGATCTATGATCAATAGCAAAGCAACCTGTGATGACGACATCAATCATCGCGTAAGCGTAGGGTGGATGAAGTGGCGAGAAAATTCCGCTATCTTCTGTGACAGAAAAATGCCACCTAAGTTGAAGGGAAGGCTCTACACCGCAGTTGTGCGTTCAGCATTCACATACGGCTCTCAATGTTGGACAATGTACGAAAGGTATGAGAATAAATTAACGGCGGCTGAGATGAAGATGCTTCGCATGACAGCAGATGTGTCAAAGCTTGATCGAATAAGAAGTTCGAAGATCCGTGCCAGTCTTCACGTCAAGGAAACCATCGTACTAAAGATAAAGCGCGACCGGCTCAGCTAGTATTGCCACGTTCAAAGAAGAGATCATTTGAAACCAGTTAAAGAGGCAATGTCAGTGCACGTTCCAACGACATCGCGATGTAGGAAAGGCAGGCCTATAAACGCCTGGATCACACAAATGCGACGACATCGGCATTTCATTGGCCTCAGTAACCGAGTGATCCAAAATCGGCGGGCCTGCCGATTTTTCTGAGATCAAATAGGCGAACCCCACAGGCGGATCAGTAGAAACGCGGTGAAGTGGGAGGGTTGTGATCTCTTATTTTCGGATAACCTCACTCATAAAAGAAAGAAGAAGAAGAAGAAGGGCAAGTATGTATTAATCTAGATTTAGATACTAATGCACTCTGGGAACTTTCCCCAGTTTCTTTCAAGCAGAGGTTCATACGATTGAAAGATATATCCAAATTCAGTCTCAATAGGAAATATCCCTCAGTTAGATAGCCAAGTTACTGTCAAGGCATTAAGCTCCCACGCGATAGGTCAGAATTAATAAATTTATAGATTAGGCTATGATAATTAAGTCATCCGAGACTTAGTAGATTTCAGTTCTACAATTTGCAAACTTCAAGATGGTTGAACTTAATGAAACTTTGAAGAAGAAGCTTGGTTCAACTCTTTGACATGCCTTAAAATTGACTTGTCGAACTGATGTACATATGTACATGCTCGCAGGAAATTTTCCAGCGGCCTCAAGCGTAAGCCAATGGCACTCATCAAGAAGTTCAGGAAGGCCAAGAGAGAAGTCAGTGATCGTCAAGACCCACTTGAGGAACATGATCATTATTTCAGAGATAACTGGATCGATGATTTCTGTCGAAATTATAGTTACTATAGTTACTGGGCGCCGTGGCGTAGGTGGTTAGTGTGTCGGATCACTGCGCGTGAGGTTCCGAGTTCGAATTCCAGAAAACACAAAAAAAAATGTTCACGGTCCCACCTCTCGCGAACGTCTGACAAACATCCGAGAGTATTGTTGACTCGAAAAAGCTTCTCAAAACAAATTGCCCTTCGGATACGGCACTAAACTGTAGGTCACTTCCATTCGTGTGAAAAATATAACACACACAACATGAGTGGTTGCGAGAAGCTAGGCCCTGGCACTTAAATAGCTGTTGCGCCAAATATTTATTTATTTTTTTATGATTGGTTACTACTTGGGAGACTTTTCATTTACATATAATACTAACTCGTTGAACACGGCAGGCCCGGTATTGGAGTTTGTTCAGTAAAGTACTAAGGCACGTAGGAGCGGAGGGTAATGAATCAGCCGATACACTAGTAGGGGCTCAGAAAACATCATCACTTCAGCGGAACTGTTCTGCGGGATAAAACAGTCCAAAATACGAGTGTTGTTGGGAAATAAATAATAGAACAGAATGGCCAGGCTTTGGGATGAATTCTCCTAGCTAAGATAGAGCAAGAAAATTCTGGGTTGGGTACTAGAGAGGGAAGGCATGCATTAGCGTTAACAAAATCGAGTTTATATTTCCTGTATTTGTGAACTTAGGTAACATCACCGTGAATTGCTTATAGAAAGGCATAGACTATGTGTGCTCTGCAGGGATATCGAGGAAACACTAGCATACCTGTTAACTATCATAGACAACTCTAGTTGCGCTAGATCCACTTCAATCAAGGAATATCGGCTCATTGAGACAATTAGACTGGGTGAGGTACTCTAGCTTATGGGAACACAATCGATATACGAGTATTGAGGTGGCAGAGTATCTGCATCCCTACATCTAATCTATCTATTTAAACTTTATCCCTAAGCAATGCATACACTTTCTCCGCCATGCCGCAAGAATTTCAATAAGACAGGCGCGGTAGACCGAAAAAGCCAACTCGCCCCAATTGCTCCTTTTGATTCCTTTCATCCTTGCGCTAAGTAAATCTCACGCGAAAGAATCAAATTTATCGAATATCGCCTCCGGAGGCGATTTATTCCTTTGAAATTGGATAAAAGGAAGTTTTTCCCGGCCACAACGCAGAGTTTAATTTCAAACGATTTTCGAATTTTATTCCGCAAAACGGACCCTGAGGGTAACAAATCAATAAATGGCAATCGTGATTGAATCGATTGACGAGATTTTGATAAGCAAATTCATTGCTTAGCCTCCCCATGCCCATCTTGTTGATTGCGCACAGATTCAATTGACTTTGGCAAATAATGGCGGGCACACGCGATGTCAACATGCAGCTGCGAATCCAAATACCCATTCCTAAGCTGGAGGAAGGATTATGTGGTTTTGTGGTAGTATTACGATTCGATGGGTAAATATTTGAGCGGCTTTGTGTGTGATGTTAGCAAATGTTTATTTGTATTGTTGACCAGAGTGGGGTTAGGCTTTTTGGGGCGCTGAATACAATCAAAAGAGGATTAATAACAGTCCTATTGGCATAGAATGGACAACACCTTCGTGTATTACTTTTCCTTTTACAGCTTTTTCAGTGACAAGTCCTTATTATTTTCAGATTATTTTCACTGTTATTAAGCAAAAGGTAAAGTGCTTAAGAGCAAATATTGCATCTAGCAGATGTCCAATCTTTTTGGTCAAGCTGAACAATGATTCCCTGGACTTACCTCACCTCACCTCACTTGTTCATGGAGTATGCCTCAATGGCATGATGGAAAAAGACTCAACACGCCCGAGTTATGTACCTCATCTCAGCATCCAGAGAGGAAGCTTGAGGAGATACATTGTCGCGAGTTACGACCCGACAACAACAGCAGTAGATGCAAGGCAAGGACCCCGTGCCAATGCTATAAAGCTTGTATCCATGCAGTCATCACATGCCAATAAAAAATACATCGCTTAGCAACAACTCATGGATTATGATCGATTTGATTGAAGGATGAACCGCAAGGAGAAGAGCAGCTTACCAACCTCAGTATGTGACGCCGCTCTATGTGCTCTGTGCAGACAAGAGATTCTCTCTTTTAATCTCTTCTTAAAAAAACTATGTTTTGGTTGGTTTACGTTATCTTTGATAAGAAATGTAGTCTGTCTGTCTATCTTTAGATTTGGTTGAATAAAGATCAAAAAAATAAGTGATTCGGTTTCTTAATCCGCTGCGACTGACGTGATAGTATGACAGACACCACAAAAACGGAAAACTTGTGTTCCGCCGTTATTTTTCAAATGTTGACTCTCGCGTTCTCAGTATCTTTCTGTCGTATGCTCAAACGTGCGTTAGTGTTACGCGAGCGGTGGTGGCGTACGCATGCGTTGTTGTGCGAAGGAGAGTGTCTACGAGTCAACTACGTCAGTATTAAGGTACATATGTGTCTGATAAACAACTACCTCAGTGTAATAGCTATATGTTCAAAGTGTCTCCTAAGCAATATGTCAGTAAAATTGTATTGTTAAGTTCAATTTGTTATTTGTTACTTAGATGGCTCACTCAAATAACAACCAAGGGTCTTATAGATCTAAAAGAACGTCGACTGGAACCTTTGCAAGTTACGACCAGCTAATAGAACAGTGGTTGGACGAAGAAAGCGAGCACGAGTTCAGCGACGATGAAGGTAACGAGACGAATTTTCAGCCAGACTTTCAGGTGATGCAGGGTATCAAGAACCACGTGAAGAAGTGCCACATGTACCTACCACTGAAAATGTGCATCAAGAAACGTCAAGAGAGCCATCTGAATATTACAAAGGTAAGAAAGGATTCATTTGGAATAGACAAGAGTGCCCCAGGACATCACGAACTTCAGCCCACAACATAATAAGATTACCTGGCCGTTTGCATACTCCTAACTTTGAAGGCTATTTTGAACTTTGGTCCAAGCTTTTTTGACCATTCAATGTTCGAATGTTTGGTGACATTTACGAATCAAGAACTCAATACTTATCGAGCCCAGTTCAAACACAGCACTAAGGTAGAACTTATGGACACAGATGTCACCCAAATGAAAGCATTTATAGGTTTAATGTACTATTCGTCAGTATTTAAGTGTAATAATGCTGATCTTCGCATAATATTTCCCACCGATGGAACTGGCCACGAAATATTCCACTGCGTAATGTCCAAATGGCGTTTTTCTTGTTTGGTCAACTGCCTCCGATTTGATGATTCCACTTCCAGAGAGGAACTTCTGAAAGAAGATCCACTTGCCCCAATATCAGACATATTCAACAAGATCATCACAAACAGCCAGTCTCAATGTACCCCTGGACCATACCTTTGCATCGATGAAATGTTGCTGGCAGAAACCAGCAAAGTATGGCATGAAAATACTGTTATTGGTAGATGCTCACACATACTACATTTACAATGCCTACATCTACCATGGCAAAAATTCGGATGGCGTAGGCCTGACTGAACAACAAAGAAAAATGGCAATACCAACTCAAACAATTTCCACAGGAGTGGAAAAGGGGGATGATCATTAAGCTTCCAAAGAAGGGTAACTTGATGGAGTGCGGTAACTGGAGAGGTATATGTGTTCTTCCAGCTGTAGCCAAAATAATAGCTAGAATAGTTCTAGAATGAATTAAAGAACATTAAGATTCATTTCTCGATGTCGAAGGCTTTCGCGCTGGATCCTCCTGCATCGACCACATAAACACCTTACGGATCATTATCGAACAATGCGTTGAGTATAGGTCTCCGCTACATTTACTGTTTATTGACTTCGAGAAGGCTTTCGACAGCTTGAATCGAGATGCTATCTGGTTGGCCTTGCGCAGGAGAGCCATTCCAGAAAAGCTAATAGCTATTATCAAGGCTACATATGAGGGCGGTAAGTGTCACGTCGTGCACAATGGTAAGGTGTCGGAGGACTTTGAAGTCCAAAGTGGAGTACGTCAAGGGTGCATACTGTCCCCACTATTGTTCTTGGTGGTTATCAGCGATGTACTCCGTGCAGCATTGACGGAAGCTAATTCTGGAATTCGTTGGACTATGACATCTTACCTTAAACGCCTAGATTACGCTGACGATGTTTGTCTACTTTCACATCGGATAATGGATCTTCATTTGATGGCCCAAAATCTAGAAGCTGAGGCAAACAAAGTGGGGCTAAAAATAAACACAGCCAAAACAAAAGCCCTGAGTACTTCCAATACCCGCGCTCAACTTAACATTGCCGGAAAGCAAGTCGAGAAACTTGATAACTTTCTATATTTAGGAAGTGTCGTCTCGGCTAATCGCGGTGGCACCGAACTGGATGTGTGCAGCAGAATCGGGAAGGCTAAAGCTGCGTTCGGAATGCTGTCCAAAATCTGGAGAAGCAATGTTATTAGCTTAAGAACCAAGCTACGACTGTTCCGCTCCAACGTAGAATCAGTGCTGCTTTATGGGTGCAGTACCTGGAAGGTGGACACCATTAACACACGCAAGCTGCAAGTCTTCGTAAATAAATGCTTTTTGGCCGAATCGCATCTCCAACGAACAACTTTATCTGAGAACGGGCCAAGAACCTATAAGCATTACTATACGAAGAAGAAAGTGGCAATGGATTGGACACACCCTACGGCGCGAAGACAACTCCATTGCGAAATACGCTATGCAGTGGAATCCGCTCACCCAGGCAGGCAGAATAGCGGGACGCCCTAGACAAACGTGGCGCAGAACAGTTGAGGAGGAATCGAGCTCTTTAGGAATGAGTTGGAGGCAGCTCAAACGCGTTGCAGAACTCCGAACACGATGGCGCGCAGGCGTGGTTGACGCCCTATGGCCCCCGAGGGGTTAAAGGACATAAGTAAGTAAGTAACTCAATCTGTTCTGAGACTTGCGAAAGTTGTCGAGAACTCAAACCGCAACATTACATCTGACAATTGGTTCAGTTCGATTCCACTTATGGAAATATTGCTGAAAAGGGGATTGATCTACTTAGGTACGCTGAAGAAGAATTAAGCTGAGATACCACCATGCCTCTTGCCGAACAAGAATAGTGAATTTTAGAGTTCCCTGTATGGTTTCATGAAAGACTATGCATTATTATCATATGTACTGAAAAAAACCAAAGCTGTCCTATTGATCTTTTCTTCCCACCACAATCAAGATATAGATACTGATATAAGAAAACCAGTTATGATTTCGTACTACAATCGCACTAAAGGAGGAGTTGACGAAGTCGACAAGAATGTTCAATATATTCTTGCAGCCGCAAAACTCGTCGTTGGCCTATGGCAATTTTCCAAAGAATACTAGATATGGCAGGCATAAACAGCTTTGTATTGTATCAAATGTGAACAAACAGTGATGATAAAATGAGAAGAGGAACTTTTATTTTGAATACGGCAAGAGTATTAGTGCTAGATCACATGAAAGACCGCGTATACAACGAAAGATTGCCAAGAGAACTGCGGATGACGGTCAGTACGGTTTTGGGTAAAGATCTTCCCCCTCCACCACAAAGAACTCAATCAATTCTACCAAGTGGAAGAAAACTATGCTCTATTTGTCCAACAAAAATAAAAAGATTAACTAGATATTGTTGCTGTGATTATGTGAAGCCAATTTGTCTTCAATGCTCTAAGCCACTTTGTGAAGACTGCCAACAAAAATTGTGATTTTGAGGTTACACATCCTTTAATTGAACCAATGAATGGATCTTTTTTTTTAGTCTGATTAAGAGTACTAGTGATTGGAAACTGAATCCCAATGATCTCAATGAAATGTTCTTGTCTGATTCTACGGCAAGCCCTACTTTTCACCCACGTGAAATTACCACATCGTCTCCACACTGCGAACTAGACTTTCAGGTTGTCTTTGAGGCCGATATTGCTCTCGTCATAGCCGCCATCAAGTCGAATTCTATAGGTGAAGATGGAATACCACTGCGCTTCGTAAAAATAATTCTAGCTCAAATAATAACTCACATAACACATATAATTAACTCTTGCATTATGACTTCAACTTTTCCACAGACCTGGAAACTGGCAAAAGTTATTCCAATTGCGAAAAAACTAGAGCAAGTTGCGCTTACGATTTCAAACCCATAAGTATCCTACCGTGTTTGTCTAAAGTCCTGGAGAAAATTCTAGCCAAAATCACCTGAAATGATTATCATTATCATTATGGACGATATAAGACGTGAGTTTGATAAAGGTTTTCTTACGCTTCTGTGTCTGCTAGACTCCTCAAAGGCTTTCGATGAAGTTAATCATGGTATACTCTGTTGGAAACTGCGCAACTTGTTTAATTTTTCTCCGACGGCTGTCAAACTTGTAAAGTCCTATTTTGTCAAATCGATTCCAACGAGTGGTCATCGGTGAAAAAAAATCAGATTTTAAGCCTGTATGTCTGGGAGTACCCATTCTGTTCTGTATGTTTATAAATGATCTTCCTGCTGTATGTCAATATGTTGCTGTTCACTTATATGCCGACGATGCTCAATTGTATTTGTCTCGCCCGTTGACCTGTGTAAATGAATTTGTCTCATGTATTAATAAAGATCTCACAAATGTATATAATTGGTCAGTTGCCAGCGGACTAATTTTGAGTCCACCTAAGTCTCAGGTTATACCGATCTCACCTCGCACTTCTAATCGCAATACTTTGCCTGATATCTGTTTGGCAGATACCAAACTTAATGTAGTTGAATCTGTGAGTACACTTGGTTTCGTTCTTAGCTCAGATCTAACCTGTTCTAATCATGTTAATTATGTTGTTGGCCGTATTTATGGATGTCTTCGTAAATTATGGTTTACTGCACCTTTCACACCTGTCGCAACCCGTTTTAAACTAATTAAAATGCTGATTGTCTCTATTATAGGATACGCAAAGGTGGTCTATTACAAGCTTGACGCAGTTTCTCTTCATAAGCTGCAAGAAGCGTTTAACGATGCAGTTAGATATATCTTTAGGTTACCTAGGCACGCTCATATATCTGAATATAGTAAATCAGTTCTGTGTTGTACCGTGCAACAATTTCTCAGCGCGAGGTGTTGTATATTTCTGTTCAACATTATTCGTACAAGATCACCGCCCTATTTATTTAATAGATTGCAATTTCCCAGATCCACCAGAACATTTAGACTTATTTCACAAGAGTATACATACCTTAACTCCTCTCGCCTTTTCTTTGTCCACGCCACTAGATTATGGAATGCATTGCGTACTCAAATCAGGGAATATTCCAATAACAACCTTACAAGTTTTAAATCTGCTATTTTTGACCATTTTGCATTGCAGCAGTAAACACAGCACTATTCTTTTTTGCTTTAATACTCTGTTGCCTTCCTTTTTATATAATATTTTATTAAGTTAAATATCCTTTAACATTTTTAGTTTGCTAAGTGTATAATACTATGTACTAAAAAAGATCCAGTCTTATTGTACTCATAAACTATTAAATAAATTGAAATTGAAATTGAAAAATTACCATAAGTGTTAACTTTAATAAATGAATAAGTAAATGAAGATAGTATTTATGTTGATTTTTTTTTTTACTTTTTCTATGCAGAGTGTCCCAGTTAAGCAGTATAATCCTTTAAGAGGAGATACCTCAAGTTCCGCCGAACAAAAAATTGTATGGCAGGGATGGATCTATTCTCACCACAAAGTGGGTGACCTCTTATTTGGAGATGTAACCACTTTAAACGCTACAACTTCTAAACTATTTTAGGCACAAAAATAGTTCTATACATTTTGGAAAGACAATTTAGTAGCGCATACAAATTTTAAAAAAATTGGGTACAGCTGTGCAGCTACAAAAAATGTTATGGCTCCTTAAACTCAAAATAATGAAAATTTGTTGTTCCATTTTTTCACTTAAAATGCATTTTTTTCAAAATTTTTACTTAATATTTTATTTTTATTTTTTATGAAATTTGTATCCCTAAAAAATTTCCTTAAAATTATGTTGAGCAACTTTTTTACGTACGATCAACAGAAGTTGTAGTAAGAGCCATTTTTTGTCAGACAAAAATGGTCAAACAAAATTAAGTGAGAATAATAAACTAACGTATGTACCTATGAGCAATGCAGTTAACAGTTAATTGTTGAATAGGAAAAAAAAACGTAACAAAGAATTATCACAGATTTGCAAATGTATTCAAAACGTGAATACGCGGAAATAGTGTTTGTATACGGGTTCTGTAATGGAAACGCTTCATTGGCAAGATTGGAGTACCAACGAAGATACCCAAATCGTAGAGCACCATGTAGTCGGATGTTCGCTGATGCGTATTAGCTGCTTGGTGATACTGGGTCAGCTGCACCTTGCGAGAAGATAAATTCAAGTTTTCAGCAGAACGCAGAATGCACAGCGTGCGTGCGATCTAGATTCAAAGTCTTAGATAAAAGTCCGTGGACGTTCCGAGTCTTGATATATTCTGGAAATGGATTGAAAGTTGTCATAATACGACCGGTGATACGAAAGACGTGTGCAGACCTACGGTTGCGGGGGTTATTGTTCAGGTATATCATTGGAAGTAAAGCAGAGGAATCCACTGCGCTGACTAGCAGCTGTTTTCGGAAGACAACGAGTATGTTAGAAACTTGCAAGCGTTTTTCTAGAGTCTTTGAACTCATCAGTCTTAGCCTATCTTCATATGGAGGCAAGTGTCAGTACAATAGAAACAATGCAAGGCGAAACGGATGTACTTACCTTCATTCTCAGAGCATGGGTTCCTAGTAGGGTGACCAAACTTAGCTAGCTATTTAAGGAGGGCCCTGATAAAGGTGACGTAGAGATTAGCCAATTTTAACCAAGATTAGTCAGATTGGATACTCGTAAGTGTTTGATAAAACCGAAGGCAGTTGAGCTCTCCACCACAGTTAATACCTAGATCGCAGATTGAATTGTCTGAAGGAGCGGGTTATGGAAGTAATAGGGCCTAGAAGGAAAAGGAAAAACATTGTGCTAGAAGGTAGTAACCTTACATTAACTGGCATTCAGTACCACGATTGGTAAGAGATTATTTTAATGTTTTTCTTATTATCCGTGTTCATGAGTTACTGAGAATCCTTTAAGCTGGGACAAACATAATTTGCTATTATTACAAAGATAACTCGTCCAAATGACTGCCTTAAAGAACCCCGGAGATGGCGGCAATTGGATGTAGCACTGGACATTTAAAGACAACTCTATATCGATGTTTTTCAAGTACACATCCCAGCCTGACTGTAGATGCCACCGAAATTTCAAACGAGAAATCCTCCGCCGCACGTCACAGACATATACACTTACACCTGCCCAAGTGACATCATTTCTCATCAGCAGATGCAGCCATACCGCGCAGAGGAAAGGGCAACGGAAGAACGCCGGTGTACTGGTGGAACAACGACATCGCCAAGTTCCGAGCCGACTGCCATCGAATGCGGAGGCACCAGCAAAGGGCAAGAAGCAGAGACTCGGAGAATTATGAAGAACTTTGAGGAGAATTCGAGAGGAAGCGAATACAACTCCGTAAGATGATCAAGAACTACAGCACAACCCATGGGGAAGCGCATACAAAATAGAAAATTGCTACGGCAGCTGCTCCGATATGTCCACACATCATTAACTCAATTGTCAATAGCCTATTCTCGACAAGTCGTAGTCGTAGATGTCGCAGCAGCTATCAAAATCAACAAGACGTCAGGGATGGACGGGATCCCGAACTTCGTTCTGAAGGAGGCGATCAAAACTAGACTAATTGCGATTTAGCACGTGAAGCAATTGCGGGAGAAAGATGGCTCGAAGATACTAAAAAGTACTGTGCTGTCGTGACACTTCACGTCAAGAATGCGTTCAATTCAGTCGACATGCAGGTATTAAACTAACAACTGCGGCTAATTGTGAATTACTTTGCACCCAGAACCCTCTACTATGGAAGAGGGACCAAAGAAAAATAAGATCATGGGAGGATACAAAGATCGGTCCTGGGACCAATTCTATGGAACTTATTGTACGATGGCATTCTAAGAACACAAAGGCCAAATGGAGTAGACATCATCCGTTATGCCGACCATATTGCAATTCTAGTAGTGGCCATAACATTAGAGGAAGTTATGCAAAACTGCAATCAAATAATCACAAACGTAAAGCTATGGGTACAGACATCAGGTTTAAAGCTAGCGGTCCTCAACACCGAAGCCGTTTTCAAAAGCAGCCGTAAAAAAGTGGAACACCTTAAAATACAAGTCAGTGAGCAAATCATCGAGTATAAGTCGAACATCAAGTACCTGGAAGTATAACTGGACTACAGACTCAGCTTAACGCACGCAGGCGAGAATGCCTTTCTGGCATTAGCGGCACTATGTAGGTTAGGTTAGGTTAGGTAGGGCTACGAGGTTATCATAAAATACTAAGCACCAAAGTGGGCTTACCGCAGTCCCTAGCGAACTTTCACGGCAAAAGACTTAAACAAATTCTCCCAAACAAATAATCTCCTTACAGAATTTGAGATATCCTTGTTGTGGTTCAAGGACTTCACCTCTTCTAGGTTATTGAAGAAGTATCTACAAAAGACCATCTAAGTTTGACCATCTTAGATTAGCCGTGTCGATGATTCTATCACGAATAATTCCCTTAGCCACGCACTCTAGTGGTTTAATACTACCAATTGTGTCACTATGTATGAGCCCCGCTCCTCTTTCGGCCAGCGCGTGTCGCTAAGATAAGCAACGCATGGAGCGGCTTGAAGATCAAGCTTATCCCAGCCAGAGACATCCCTCGAAGACCGAAGGCTCGCATCTGGCTGCCTACTATGCCAAAATCCTGCGGTCCAAATGGATGATTGGGCAGTTATTAAGACGGGGCAGCCGCAAAAAAACAGCATGACTTTTCTGCTCCTCATAAACGAGGATAGTTTGGAGGTGCTCGAGAAGTTGGACTACCGTCTAAGGTTTGGCATAAGAAATGCCAAACTTAAAATATACATCTCTTCAGGCCCGGACGAAGACACAGACGATGTCAACGACGCCAACACTCTGTTGGAGGGTATGAAGATCGTTCCAGATACCCCAAATGCCCCCGTTGAAGATGATTTAGATTAATCTGCGGCACTCGCAGTGTGCGCGGAGACAAATGACAGAGGTGAGTCTGTTTTCGATTTCATCATTACCAATAACCTATCAATTTGCAATACTGGCAATTCTTCAACTTTTGTTTTTCCGAGTACGGATAACTTCAATGGGTGGGAGGCGGTTATTGACATTACTTTAGTATCTAACAACGAAACCATCAGGGTTGAAAACTGGAGAGTGTCCGATTTACAATCTTTTTCTGATCATAACTGGATACTCTTCAACGTCTGTCTCGAGATTGAAACCCCTAAACCGTATAGAAACCCAAAACGCATAAACTGGACAAAGTTTAATCGTATAGTTAAGTCAAAGCTGGGTAGCACATCAACGTATAAAATCGACTCGACCACGAAACTGGATTCAAAAGTTCAAATCTTTGAGAAAGCAATTAACGTTGCCTTTAAAGTCTCGTGTCCAATCAGTTTTGGTAAAAAGAAAGTCCCAACATGGTGGAATGAAGATCTATCAAAGCTTAGGAAGATGACCAGAGCGATCTTCAATATCTGCTACAATCACAACTTCTGGCAGCCCTACAAGGACTGCCTAAAAATATATAAGGAGTCCATCAGAATGGCCAAAAAACAGGGCTGGAAAGATAACTGCCGGTCTATCGAGTCCCTCAAAGAATTCGCAAGGCTCAGCAAAATTTTGTCCAAAGGGCATAGCAACCCGCCTTTTCTTAAAAAGACGGGTAGAAGCTGGACGGATTCTTCTGCGGCATCTCTGGAAATCCTGACGAGTACTCACTCCCCAGGCTGCAGTGAGATTAGAGTACAATAGAACAAGCTAGTTCCACCTGTACGCCACTGACAGCTTGGGATAGCATCACAAACATTATTACGGAGGATAAAGTCTCCTGGGCTATAAATAGCTTCTCTCCCTATAAGTCACCTGGCCCTGACAGCATCATGCCTATTATGCTGCAGAAATTGCAAGACATAGCATTTACCGATTTGTAGGCGTTGCTTATACCTAAACCATGTTCCCCAAACCGGGAGACGTGTCAAAGTGGTTTTCATCCCCAAGGTGGGCCAGCGAGGACATGAATCCGTGAAGGATTTTAGACCCAAAAGCCTGTCCTCCTTTGTTTTGAACATTTTAGAACGTATCCAAGACTTCCATATCCGCGATAACCTGAGTTCTCCACTGTCGAAATCCCAGCATGCGTATCTCAAAGGGCGGTTCACAGAAACTGCTCTTCATGAGGTCGTGCGTATAGTGGAAAAAACTCTTCTTCGCCACATTTCTTGATATAGAAGGAGCCGTCAACAACATTTTCACTGAATCTATTCAGGAATCTCTCACCGAGTTAGGTGTAGAAGGCTTTATTAGCCATTGGGTAGTTTCTATGCTCAGTACTCGTATAATCCATGAAACACTAGGCACCAGTAGTACAACTAAGACGGTAAACAGAGGAACTCCACAAGGCGGAGTCATCTCCCCCCCACTCTGGTTAATGGCGGCTAATAAAGTATTGGTGCGACTTGATAGGGAGGGTTTTAAAGTGGTTGCGTACGCGGATGATGTGGTTATACTAGTATCAGGAAAGTTCCTCTCCGCGATAAGTCAACTCATGGAAAGGGCTCTGGATAAGGTACACTCATGGGCTACGAGCTGTGGCCTCGGAGTAAATCCGGAGAAGACTGAAATGATGCTGTTTACCACTAAAACCAAGGTACCGGCATAGTGCTAGTGTTTTCCAAGCGGAGATTCGAGAAGCCTGCCGCCTGCTTAACAATCTTCCAACATTTAACCACAATATCGCTATTTTTTCGGATAGCCAGGCTGCCATCAAGGCCATTGATGCGGTTTGCATCTCTTCAAAACTGGTAGAGCAATGCCGGTAATCACTCTCATCTGGGTCCCAGGGCACAGCAACCATGAGGGTAATGAGCGTGCTGATGACTTGGCCAGGCGAGGGTCGGCCCTTAACGGCTCTCTAGCAGAAAGAGCCGACATTCCGCTTGGTGCCGTTAAGGGCTATATTCACCTTCACTTCCTCCAGCTAGCCAATCGCGGGTGGAACAGCCTCACAAGCTGGGTCATATCTAGAAAGACGTGGCCCAGTTTCAACAAACCCAGGTCAAAAGAGTTACTAGGCAAACCAAGATCAGTTATTGCCAAAGTCGTAGCTATTATCAAAGGTCACTGGCCAGTCGGAGACCATGCGGCCAAGCTTGGTACTTGGAACCCCCAATCTTGACCATAATAACCACACAATATGCTACTCCACCGTGGCTATCAATGATGTTGCATTAGAGACTTGATTACTTGCCCCAAAGAGTATTAACATCGAATATCTCATCATCTTTCGGCACAACTTTCCATCAGCATCTACCCTCGCAAGAAACTTCAAGTACTTCTAGCATCCCACTTTGAAATCCCATTTATTGAGTGGTCTCTCGGCCGCCCACCGCCAAAACTATTACAAGATGTAAATGCCTTCGATTACTCTACTTACTACCCCTGCAACCCCGTTCAAACTTTTCAAATCGTTAAATACTCAAAATTTGTTAGAACCATGGAAAAAGTTTTTTTCTTTTTTATTTGGTTCTTAAAAAACAAAGTTCATCCATAGAAGAGTGTTACAGGACATAGCTCGGGAACTATTCCTACGGGCATGTAAAAATGGAGCCTGCATTCATTCTTCCTTTTTCTGAGTCCTTTTCTGATGAAATTCCAAAGAAAAACTCCTTCCTCCTCCAGTACAAATATTTTTAAAACCGTCTTACGTCCTTAAAGATGGATGATAGAGACGAAAACGACATCGACGAAGGGCAAGCACAGGACGACGAAGAAGACCAAGAACAAGCAAAAGATTATTCCCGACGATTTGATGTCGTCCCTCTATTCTCGGAGACTCGGAGAAGAAAAAAGTTAAAACCATTTTCTCCAAAATAGGATCGAAGAAGAATTTAGTTTTCCACTTCGACCACCGCTGCTGTTGTTTTCGTCACCCTCGACAAAATTCCTTGAACATCATCGTGCCTCCCCGCCCCCACCCCTCGCTCATCATCCTGAGCACGCAATCACACACAAAAGTTGTCTGAATAGAAATTTCACAAATTTTCCGAATTTCCTTTTTTGTTTTTTTGTTTTTGTTGTTGATCTCAGTTACAGAGCTCAGGAGTGGCTCGAGGCGATTGGACACGGCTGGCTGGCTGGGTGGGGGTGTAAGTGAACTTAGTTTGGGACTTTGTTGTTTAAATCTTCTCTGATGATATATCATGGTATTGGTTGCGGGGGTGATAGGTCCTGGAAATTGCTAATCACTGAATTCCATCGAAGTGTTGTGTCCATTGGTTTTTGGGGCGATACACGCACAACACTACGATGTCGATGTCGTTGTCCTTAAAACTTTTATAATCTACTTATTTGGTCAAATTTCAAGCCGATTATTCCAATTGATTGCGGTGGTTCGGCACGGGGGGTAGCGGGTGGGGCTTAATACTTTAGGTCTATCGTTTGTAGATATTTAATGCGATAAAATGCCAAAGGAAACTGTGAAATAATTTATCTCGTTTTGTGTTTATCATCCGTTTATTGAAGCGATTACTTTGAGGAGAGGCTTCCTTGGAGACTTTTTTTTTTTTTTTTTTGTCCTACTTCCTGTTGCTTGAGGAGGCACTTATTGAAGAGCTTTAGAAGAGTCTTTGTGGTATTAAAATAATACTACCCATTCTTTGGGGCATATTTTGTGCAGAAAGGTCGATTGGAAAAGGGTGGCAGGGATGGAGATTCCTTTGGCAAGTGGAGGAGACAATAAAAATTCAAATCCTTCTCATCCTTATTCGATGATGGAAATATGTATTCAGCCTTGTGACACATTAAAGAAGGTTTTAGAGGTATTTTGAGCGTAGTGTGATTGACGTAAGCTGACAAAGGCTCTATCCGCTTTGAAGGTGATGATTGTAATGAAAGAAGGGATGCTGGTTCGAGCTCGAGTAAAAAGGGAAGAGTCTGGGGAGGGATGGTAAAAGTAAGTGGCTTAAGAAACTGGCTTATGACTCCTATTTGCAGAAGATTCAATCAGAGTGCTTCATCTGTAGTTAGAGCACTAGGTGCCCCATTAGCAACATCAAAGGGCAAAAGGACTTTTTTGTGTTTTCTGGGATTCGAACTTGGAACCTTACGCCCAGTGATCCGAGGAAAGGGCCTAGATATGCTACTGGAACTGATATACACCATGATTTTTACCACAGAGCTGAGCTACTAGATAGGTCAGCAGTTGACAGATAGCTGAAGGGCCTTCATACATATATGCTCTTCGAACAGAAATGAGCAGTCTCCGACCAAGATGGAAGGTGTTATGGATAAAATTGCAAGAGCTTCGTTAGGTTCCTGGGACGGGGAGCCTAGATACCGTCTCCAAAAAAGCATACTATGCTTAAGGTAAAGTATTAACCCGGACCGGATCACCAGTACCAGAATGGTACTGGGGATGTATTAAATGCCTTGCTCCACTACATGGGGCTTTGAAGAAATTCTGTGCTTCTGCTGTGCAACGGAAGATAAACAGCAAATTGCAAGTACATATAAGAGTAGTGGAGAGTTCGGGGAATACAGAAGCAGACAACTGCAAAGCCATCGAGTTCTTCTTCTTAGATGGCGCTACCGTCCGGGGTGGACCTGGGCCTCAACCAACAAACCTCTCCAGCTAGCACGGCTACGAGCCAGCTGCCTCCAGTTGCGCACGCCAAGTTGGTTGAGGTCCCCCTCCACTTGTTTGCGGCACCTACCGCGAGGTCGTCCTCTACTGCGTCGTCCATCCGGGGTGGATTCGAAAACGTTCTTACCGGGAACGTTGGGCTCCATCCGCTCCAAATGACCCAGCCATCTTAGTCGCCGTATGTAAACTCTTCTGGCTAAGTCGATATCCTTGTACAGGCCGTATAGTTCGGTATTGTACCTTCTCCTCCACTCACCGTCTATGCAGACGGGACCAAAGATCGCTCGAAGAACTTTTCTCTCGAAATAACCAAGGGCATCCTCATCCAGTTTTGTCAAAGCCCATGCCTCTGGGCCATACAGCAGGACTGGGATAATTAGTGTCTTATAAAGAGTTACCTTAGTAGTTCGAGATAGGGCTTTGCTACTCAATTGCCGTTTTAGCCCATAGAAACAATGATTGGCAAGAGTATTTCTTCGTGTGATCTCCCTACTGATGTCATTTGCGGAGTTCACCATAGAGCCTAGGTAGACAAAATCCTTTACTACCTCAAATATATATCTGTCTATGGTGGCGTTCTGTCCAAGACGTCGATGTTGGGTGTCCTTTTTTGTAGACAGCATATATTTTGTTTTGCTTTCATTGACCGCTAGACCCATCTTTGCTGCCTCGATCTCAATACTCTTAAATGCCCCATTGACGGCCCGCTGAGTTCGTCTGATTATGTCAATATCATCGGCATAAGCGAGTAGTTGTACAGACTTGTAAAAGATTGTACCTCCGGTGTTGGCTTGTGAGTTTCGTACAATTCTCTCAAGTACTATGTTAAAGAGATCGCATGATAGCGCGTCACCTTGTCTAAGACCTTTCCTGACATCGAATGGTTCGGTGATGTTCTTACCGACTTTGATGGAGCAGCGAGAGTTCTCCATCGGCATTCTACACAAACGGACGAGCTTGGCAGGGATATCAAGACTATACATGGCTCTGTATACCTCGTCTCTATACACGCTATCATAGGCAACTTTGAAATGGATGAAGAGGTGGTGCGTATCGATTTTATATTCATGGGTTTTTTCCAAGATCTGCCGTAGTGTGAATATTTGGTCAATGGTGGATTATCCAGGCCTGAAACCGCACTGATAAGGACCTATCAGGTTGTTGACGATCGGTTTTAGGCGTTCACATAGTACGGCAGACAGGATCTTATATGCGATATTTAGGAGACTTATACCTCTGTAGTTGGCGCAGTTCAGAGTGTCTCCTTTCTTCAGGATCGGGCAAACAATGTTGAGTTTCCATTCATCGGGCATACTTTCGTCCGACCAGATTATATAAATGAGCAGGTGCATGCTCCTTACCAACTCATCTCCTCCTGCCTTGAAAAGTTCAGCGGCAAGGCCGTCGGCTCCAGCAGCTTTGTTGGATTTGAGTTTAGATATCGCTATCCTCACTTCATTCTGATCGGGTTAATGGGAATTTTGACTGCCATCGTCACTGTTGAATGGCTCATTCTGCCTGACAGCGGAATATTGATCATCATCGCCGTTTAACAGTCTACAGAAGTGTTCCTTCCATATCTTCAGCACCGACTGCGATTCTACTACTATGTTGCCATTTTCGTCCCTGCAGGCTTCTGTTCTGGCTTTGAAACCCTGGCATGTTCTTTTTACCCTTTGGTAAAATTTTCGAATATTATTCCTGCAATAGGGTCTCTCAATCTCCTCGATCGAGCGATTCTCATGCTCCTTTTTCTTCTTTCTGAGAAGTCGATGTTCCTCTTTTCTCCTGCGCACGTAGAGCTCGTAAGCAGCTCTAGTCCTTCTATGCAGCGCCGCTTTGTACGCCTCTTGTTTTGCTGCATGTGCTTGCCGGCATTCCTCATCAAACCAGGGGTTTCGTTGTGGTGGGCGAGAGAAACCCAGTACATCAGAGGCGGCATCTTTGATGGCTTGTTGGCAACGCTGCTACTGGTCTTCCGCATTTGCTGCTGGCGGCATAGGACTTAGATTGAGATTAGAAGAAACACGATCGGCAAAGGTTCTGGCGGTCTCTGCGATTGTAGCTGACCGACGTCAAATTTCCTCACAGTATTTCGTTGATTTCGCTCCGTTGTGGATATCCGCATCCGTACCTTGGCTACAACAAGGTTGTGATCCGAGTCCACGTTGGCTCCTCGAAAAGTCCGGAAACCCAGAATACTGGAAGAGTGCCTTGCGTCGATCGCAATGTGATCGATTTGGTTGACAGTTTTTCGGTCAAAGGAGAGCCATGTTCCTTTGTGAATTTCGAGACGCGGGAACCGCGTACTAGCTACGACAAAGTTTCGCCCCGCCGCAAAGTCAATTAGCCTGAGTCCGTTGCCGGATGTGATGTCGTCTAGGCTGTGCTTTCCGACCACGCTACTAAAGACTTCCTCTCTTCCTAGCTTTGCGTTAAAGTCGCCTAGGATAATTTTAACGTCGTGGCTAGGGCATTGCTCACACGTCTTGTCTAAGAGCTGGTAGAAGTCATCCTTTGACGCGTCGTTCTTCTCCTCGTGAGGGGCGTGAACGCATATTAGGCTAATGTTGGCAAATTTAGCCTTGATACGGATAGTCATAAGGCGTTCCTACACATGCCGGAAACTCAAGACTTCTTGCCTAAGTCTGCCTCCAATGACAAATCCGCATCCGAATAGACGCTGTCCTTGTTGTCTGTAGCAGTCGCCGTAGTAGATGTCGCAGTTTTTCATCTTCCTTTTGCCCGGCCCATCCCATCGCACTTCTTGGATGGCGGTAATGTCTGCTTTGAGACACTCTAGGGCCTCCGCAAGTTGTTCGGCTGCACGTGGTGTAGACACGAAGATCGTTGTCCTTTTTACTTTTGCTTCGATCGTCAACAGTAAGATCATCCGTATCCGAGGCTGTTGGTTGCTTCGTAACCGAAAGCCATGGGGTTAGAAAGCATAATTACTTTTTGAAAGGAGAATATGCCACGTTCAAGTGATAGAAAAGGCGAAGCTGGTGCGTTTGGGAGTAGATCATCAAGTGAAAGTCCAACTTGGCGGTCCGAATGATGGTGCAAAGGAATATGCGATCACAGGAGGACCATTTTCTAAGAAACATCATCTACGGCGGGATCCTCTGACATGGGATAAGATAGGTTTTACCGATGATATGGATGTGGATGTAGATGTATATTATTGTGAGGTGCAAGTGAACTGCGACCTATAAAAGATCTATTGTGCCCCCCTTACTACGGCTCTAGCCGATGATATACTCGGTCTAGAGCACTTCCTCCAGTCCAGCTGCTACAGCAAACCGGAGTATCTTCAGTGGATCCAGCGAAGGTAAATCAGTTTCTGATTGGAGGTAGGCCTAGGTGGTGATTCCTTTTTTTCTGGATCAGTGTTTCGAATTCCATAAGAAGGTGCGCTGAAAGTATCTGCGGAATCTGCAGTGTCCTTCTCCCTCTATTCTTAATTTTCTAAGGTGCTCCTTAAGTCTGCAGTGACCTGTTAACATGCCCGCCAAGATGCGAAGCCGGTTCTTACTAACTCTTAGGCAGGCTCCTCTTCTTTTCTGGTTATATTTCCCCAGAAGTCTCCTTTGCCTGTCTTATTTGGGGGATATCGTCCCGATGTTTGGCCCATTTGCTCTCTTCCACTTTCGTTAAGACTTCCCTTATTTTGTGGGGTCATATCCCACAGAAGTGTTCTGGTCCAAGGTCTGATCTGCTTCTAGCCAGTTCATTAGCTGCATCATTCCCCTCCACTCCTACATGTCCTGGTAGCCAGTAGAGAGTTACTTTGTTTGTTTCTCCTAGTTTGTTGATCCTGGTGAGACATTCCCATACCAGTTTGTATCTGATCTCGTGCGAGGTCAGTGCTTTGATAGCGGCTTGGCTGTCTGACAGTAATGCGATGTCCTGCCCGTGATATTTTCTGTCTTGGTTGAATTTGGCGCATCTTTCGATCGCGTGAACTTCTGCTTGAAATATACTGGGGAATACTCCCAGTGATTCTGATTATCCAGTCCTGGGCCCGTACACTCCTGCCCCAGTACCAGTAGATGTTTTCGATCCGTCTGTGCACCATTTAATTGTGTGTTGTTTGGGTTGGTATTTATCGGATTCGCTGCTCTAGTCTCTTTTGTTGCTCAGCTTTGAGTCAAATTTCCTTTCAAAGCAGTATTTCGTGACCATATCATCTCTGGGCCAGTCCAGATGTGGCTCCGATTTTGATAGGGTTACTCGCTCTTTGTTTGCGATGCATGTTCCTATCCCGATGCCCTCTTTGCTGATTCTTAAAATGCTCTCCTTGGCGATTCGCTCTAGCACTATGTGTAGTGGAGGTATACCTACGATCACTTGTAGTGCTGCTGTGGGACAGATTCGCATGGCTCCTAATCTTTGCACTTTGTTGAGGGATGTCCTTGTCATGGTTAGCCTAGTTCTGTAACCCATCCCACTGCCCCGTAAGTGATGATGAGTCCTACTATCACCAGGTACATCCATTTCAGTGTGGCTGGGCTGCAACCTCAGGTTTTTCCTGAAATGTTCCTGCACACCATAAGTGCTCTGGTGGCTTTGGTTACCACATTTTCTACATGTTTAGCGACGATGTAGCTATAGTCATATTTATGAAACTACTGGAAAAGTTGTGCAGATTGTCAATGATATCGTCACTGGCTGGAATCCGTTTGCCAGTGGCAACATCATGAGTGCATATAGTCTGGTGGGGCACCGACGTCTCAATCAGGACGGAAACTCAATGAATGTACAATTCAAAATGAATTGACATTTTGCGGACAAACGGGCAAAGCAGGGGCCAGCTTCGGAATTTCTTGGCCCGAATCATTTGCCACGCGAGCTAAAGGAATTTTAAGAAGACTTATTCTTCTCTTGCGGGTTAATTCTTTCTTGCCGGTAAGGCTTTCATCAGGCTTTCATATGTAAACCTCATGAGGGTGATTATACTCGTAAGATCTTCCTCTCTCTTTTTTGACATAAGTACCTTTTCCATTCAGAAGCATACTTGATTCCAGCTCTGGTCAGTCATTGACATTTTTGTCGCTATGTTGTCCGGGGTGATGACGCCGATCAGAGATTGCAGTGCACTTCTTTCAGCTTCCCATCTGTTGCACTCGAAGAACGTGTGCTTTGCGTCGTCCACTTGTGGATCGCCGTATTGGCAAACCGAACTCTCTGTTTTGCCCATTTTTTAAATATCCGTATCCGGTAAGAATTTTGGTGACATAATAAATTACTTCAGTGTGTTTTGATCCCTTCCATTCGGCGATGTTTTTGACCAGCTTCACGGTCCATCGTCCTCTGCTTTCTTAGGTCCATCTTTCCTGCCACCTCTATTAGGTGGCTGTGCGAATAACCGCCCAAATTCTAAAAATGAATAGTCGCCCAAAATTGTTGGGTGTTTGTGCATAATGAAAGAAAGCCCAAAAAAAGGAACAACCGCCCAAAAATTAATGAAAACTCGCCCAAAACTGAAATGAATGGCTGTGCGAATAATTGCCCAAAATCCGAAAATGAACGATCGCCCAAACATTTTTTTTCTTTTTAAATAATTTCTTAAAATCATATCAGAAAATCATATTGTCATACTCGTATTGGGTATGTCAACAACTATCAGGCAGACGCCTGGGGCTAAGTCTATTCGACAACAGTTTTGTGCGGGCCAACAGTGGGAAAATTGGGCGTTTCGTGCGACTCATTTATTTAAACTCCGCTTTCCGGAGGGGTTTAGCCGCTCACGCGACTTCGTCGCTCCGCTAAGGGTATATCAACAACTGTCAGGCAGGCGCCTGGGGATAACTCCATTCGTCGCTCCGCTAAGGCTATTCATTTTGGTCTATGGTCTTCCTTCTTTTGGACCTGCGTTCCAAAGAATTGCTTAAAAACTTTTGGGCGATTGTTTATTTGAGAGTTTTGGGCGATTTTGTTTTGGGTGATTATTCACATTTTGACATATTTTTACTTTTGGGATTTTGGGTGATCTTTCACTATGAACAATAACCCAATATATAAAAATGCATAAACGCCCAAATGAAAGTGAATATTTTTGGGCAATTGTTCATTTTTGGAATTTGGGAGATTTTGTTTTGGGCGGTTATTCGCACAGCCCTATTTGGTGAGCTCCTTCGCCTTCTCGGTTGCCGCTTCCACTCCGATTTCCGCCTTTTTTTCGTAGACATACTTCTTCTATGCCGCAAGGAGATTAATAGGTGTCACACCCGCGACTACGAGGACAGACAGTTTCGACACCAATCGGTACGCACTGCGCCTTTGTACTGCAGCCATTTGCTTCCTGTATTTCTCTTGCCGTAGCGCGTCAGCCCATATCACGCACCCATACAGGAGAATGGCGTGGGTGAGTGTCATCAGGAGATTTCTCTTGCTAGCTCCTGGGCCTCCAATGTTTCCAATTAATCTGCGCAGTGACGTTGTGAGGCCGAGGTCAAAGTCATCATAAAGGCTGGTGAAATTATACACGAGAGTAATATCGTTGGTAAAACAATCACTGTCTATATAGAGAGCCAGGCAGCCGTTAAGGCTGTGTACTCTGCTGTAATTAGATCGAGGCTTGTGAAAAGCCGCAAATCACTCTTAAACGAGATATCTAGATCCAATGCGGTGATCCTCTGCTGGGTACCAGCGCATATGGGTATCGAAGGAAATGAAAGGGTTGACGAGCTTTCTAGGAAGGGTCGGAGCTGCACTTATTGCGGCCCCCTCTGTAGCAACCCCAATCAGTTCCTTACGGAAGAAAATAGAGGATGTCACCGATTGAACAAACAGACGCTGGGTTCATCTGAAAACATACGCAACGGCCACGTCGCTTCTGGCATAATTACTGGACATTGTGCCAATGGCATTCACGCGGAGCGACTCGGTGTGCTCCATAATGACTGTTGCAGAAGTTGCAGGGATGAAGAATAAATGGAATCTGTTCATCACCTGTTGTGTGACTATCCTGCCCTATCCGTCAGAAGAATGGGAACTCTTAGTAGTTACTTCTTCTGGGAGCTGGAGAACTTGGGTAATGTAGAGCTGATGGACCTCCTGAGATTCATATCACTTTCTGGGCGGTTCTAACAGCCGATTTTCTTTACAGAATTTCCAGGGTTAAATGATTTGGCACAATGGATCCGTACTGTTTGTCTGAGTAAGCAGTGACTCTTTGTCACAAGGCACCCATGTACATAACCTATCATACCATTCTATTCTTGTGCGACATTGAACGTCGAATTGCTTTGTTGAATTCAATTTGGGTATAATGTAATCTGTTGTGGGCAAAGCGAGTTCTCTTGAGTGTCTAGTATAATATATTACTTCGACCGTAGGGTGTGAAAATTGGTCGTACCACGGCTGTGTTCATCCATAGAACATGTATGTTTAGCTTTCAGTTGAATTTAGGATCTGTGATAACTCCTTGTGGGCGCAGTGGCGTAAGTGGTTAGTGTGTCGGATCACTATGCATGAGGTTCCAAGTTCGAATCCCAGAAAAAACCAAAAAGTTTTTTCACGGTCTCACCTCTCGCGAGCGTCTGACAAACATCGGCGAGTATTGTTGTCACGAAAAAGTTTCTCAAATCGCCGTTCGGATTCGGCATTAAACTGTAGATTCCTTCCATTCGTGTGAAAAAATATAACGCACAAAACATGAGTGGTTGCGAGAAGCTAGGCCCTGGCACTTTAAAGAGCTGTTGCGCCAAATATTTGTATTTTGTTTTTGATAACTCCTAAATACCTAGCCGCTATTGCTATTGCCTAGTGTTGCCTGAATAATTCTAGTGCTAAGCATAGAAACAATCCATTGACTTAGATAAGTCCGTAAGGGACTCTAGAATTCGTTCATTGTATGTTATTGAAAGCTCCTGCTTTGTCTTCAAAAGTAACTAGAGAGTATTCTTTACTTACTTACTTACTTAGGTGGCGCTACAGTTCGGGCCTCAACCAACAAGCCTCTCCATTTAGCTCGGTCTTTAGCTAATTGCCTCCAGTTGCGCACTCCAAGTTGGTCGAGGTCCCCTTGAACTTGTGCGCGCCACCTACGGCGATAATTCCCTCTACTGCGTCGTCCCTCGGGGTTAGATTCGAAGACTCTGCGGGCCGGAGCGTTGGTGTCCATTCGCTCTACATGTCCTAGCCATCTCAGACGTCCAATACGCAGTTTTTTGACTAGGTCGGTGTCGCTGTACAGCTCGTATAGTTCGTGATTGAATCTTCTCCTCCAAAACCCGTCAACGCAAACGGGACCGAAAATCTTACGAAGAATTTTCCTCTCGAAGCGACCAAGGATATCTTCATCCTCTTTTAATAAAGTCCATGTTTCAGCGCCGTAAAGCAGGACTGGGATGATCAAGGTCTTATATAGAGTCTCCTTAGTTGTTCGGGAAAGGGTTTTACTGTTGAATTGCCTTATAAGCCCAAAAAAACAGCGATTGGCAAGAGTTATTCTTCGATTGATTTCTGCACTGATTTTGTTTGCTGAATTTATAGCAGAGCCAAGGTAGACAAAGTCCCTTACTACCTCGAAGTTATAGCTGCCCACGGTGACGTTTTGTCCAATTCGTCGATGTTGGTTTTCCCTTCTAGCTGACAGCATATACTTGGTTTTGCCCTCGTTTATCGCCAAACCCGTTTTGGCCGCTTCCGCCTCAATGCTTGCAAAAGCACCGGTGACAGCCCGCTGAGATCTTCCGATAATGTCTATATCGTCGGCGTATGCAAGCAGTTGTACAGGCTTGTGATAGATTGTGCCTCCGGTGTTGGCTTGTGAGTTCCGCACAATCCGTTCAAGTACAATATTGAAGAAGTCACATGACAGCGCGTCACCTTGTCTAAAGCCTTTTTTGACATCAAAGGTCTCGGTGAGGTCATTACCGACCTTGATGGAGCAGCGAGCGTTCTCCATCGTCAGCCTGCACAGGCGGACAAGTTTGGAAGGGATGTTAAAACTAGACATGGCTCTATAAAGCTCTTCTCTATAGATGCTGTCATAGGCGGCCTTGAAATCGATAAAGAGGTGGTGAGTATCGATTTGGAATTCTTGGGTTTTCTCCAGGATCTGCCGAAGTGTGAAGATTTGATCGATGGTGGACTTTGCTGGCCTGAAACCGCACTGATAGGGTCCAATCATCTTGTACGCGATGTTGGGGAGACTGATGCCTCTCTAATTGGCGCAGTTGAGGGGGTCTCCTTTCTTGTAGATCGGGCAAACGATGCTGAGATTCCATTCATCAGGCATACACTCGTCTGACCAAATATTAGAAATGAGTTGGTGTATGCACTCTACCAATTCATCCCCAGCTGCTTTGAAAAGTTCGGCCGGTAAGCCGTCAGGTCCAGCAGCCTTGTTTGATTTTAGCTTGGATATTGCTATCCTCACTTCGTTTTGGTCAGGTGGACGGAAATTTTGACTATCATCGTCCATGTTGAATGGTTCATTCTGCCTGACAGCGGGATGTTGGTCTTCGTCGCCGTTATACAGTCTGCAGAAGCAGTTTTTCCATATTCTCAGCACCGACTGTGATTCTACTACGAGGTTTCCATTCTCATCTCTACAGGTTTCTGTACGGGTATTACTTCTCTGACACGTTCTTTTTACCTTTTGGTAAAACTTCCGTACATTGTTCCTGGAGTATAGACTCTCGATATTCTCAAACGCGCGCTTCTCATGCTCTTTCTTCTTCTTTTGGAGAAGCCGATGTTCTTCCCGTCTCTTTTGCTCGTAGAGCTCACGAGCAGCTCTCGTCTTCCTTTGCAGCGCCGCTTTGTATGCCTCTTGTTTTGCTGCATGCACTCGCCGGCATTCTTTGTCAAACCAGGGGCTTCGCGGCGTTTCTGATGGCTTGTTGGCAGCGTTGCCACTGGTCTTCGGCACTTGATGCTGGCGGCATAGGGATGATTGTGAGATTTCGGTATACGCGTTCAGCGAAGAGTCTGGCGGTCTCTTGCGATTGTAGCTTTTCGACGTTTAATTTTCTCACAGTAATTCTTCTTTGTTGCTCAGATTGGGATATCCGCATTCGTACCTTGGCTACAACAAGGTAATGATCCGAGTCTATGTTGGCCGCTCGGAAGGTCCGGACATCCAGAATACTGGAGGCATGCCTTGCGTCGATCGCAATATGATCAATTTGGTTGATCGTGACATGATCATTGGACCGCCATGTCTGCTTATGAATATCGAGATGAGGAAACCATGTGCTTGCTATGGTGACATTTCGTTCCACAGCGAAATCAATTAGCCTTAGTCCGTTATCAGACGTGGTGTCGTGTAGGATATGCTTACCGACTGCTCTACCGAAGACGTCCTCCTTTCCTATTTTGGCGTTAAAATCGCCCAATACGATCTTAACGTCGTATTTAGGACATTGCTCATATGTTTTGTCGAGGAGCTCGTAGAAACACTCTTTGGAGGCAGGGTCCTTTTCTTCTGTGGGGGCATGAACACATATTAGGCTTATGTTAGCGAATTTAGCCTTGATCCGGATAGTCATAATACGCTCGCTCACGTGTCGGAAGCTTAAGACTTCTTGCCTAAGTCTGCCGCGTATGACAAATCCGCATCCGAATAAGCGTTGCCTGTTGCCTCTGTAGCAATCACCGTAGTAGATGTCACAGTTTTTCATCCTCTTTTTGCCCAGCCCATCCCATCGCACTTCCTGGATGGCGGTAATATCTGCTTTATAGCAGTCTAGGGCCTCTGCTAGTTGTTCGGCTGCACGTGGTCTGTAAAGGGACAGAACATTCCACGTACAGATCCGAAGGTCGTTGTCCTTATTTCGTTTGCTGGGGTCGTCATTAGTTGGGTCATCCTTATCCGAGGCTTTTGGTTGTTTCGGAACCATGCGTTTTTTACGTGGTAGGGAAGTTACACCGACGGCACAACCCCCAACTTGGAGGGCCAGTTCCTTAATTATTCCCCTAGGACGAGGGGCCGGGTACACCGGTGCCAGTAGTCCACTACGGAGTATGAGCGCTGCCGTTGGCCCATTAAGGGCTCCTCCGCCACCATCTCTATTCCAATGTCCTGACCAACATTGGAAATTCCTTACCGACCTGTGATCCGAATACGTCGAAGCAGCTCGCGCAAGGTATTCACTAAGTTCAACCTAACTGGAACTATAGACGCCACCGTTGACTCCGTCTAGGGAATTCGTCCGCTGCCGCCTGGAACAGGAAGAAGTGCTCTAGTGAGAAAAGCACTCTTCCCCCCCTCTCTCATCTGCTGCCACCAAGAATCCGCCAAACGGGGTTGGTTACCCATTTCTTGGATTAAGGTACTAGGCACCCTGCTGTCACCGCATGGAGGTTGAGAGTAGGAGTTGGTAGGCCTCAGCTGAGTGAAAACGCTTGTGTTTTCATATGATCGCATGCACTACCGTTTGACTAGCCAGAGAGTATTCTTTGTATTGCGTAGAATTTTCCAAAGTTCGCACTACCTAGTGAAGAGCTACCTCTGTCAATCTAACTTTGAGGTACATATGCGTGCTGTGCCCTGGAGGGTGATGGTTCTTCTATTTTGTTTCGCAAGTGGTTTTCTAGGACTCGCCCGAGAGTCTTCAGCCTGCATTTGGAATGGAGACCACTCCCACTAGCCTCCATGAAGGTGGTACGTGGTTGTTCAGATATCGATGCGAGCCATGGAATTGCTAGGTTTTGCGACTTCTGTAGCATAATGGGCAGAATGCCATTCAGGCTCGGGGATTTATGAGGAGAAAAGCTGTTTAAAGCTCAGGGAAATTATTCCTCTCTGATAATGGGTGTAATGCTTCGCCAGGCGCTAGATTATAGGCGCTGCGCTGCTATCTATGCACCCGGGAAAGTGAGTGTTTATCAAAAGTTCTAGAGATTCTTTGGTTGGCTTAGTCTATTCCCCATTCATCTTCTGATGCAGAATGGATTGGAGTGTTTTTTCAATAAAATTTTACTGAGCTTTGCAGATTCCTTGAGGGTCTCAATGGATTGTCAGTATTGTATCCATGACTGTCTTTTAGCTACTCTGATAGATTGTTTATATTTTCTAAGGCAGTCTTTATAAGGCTGGCAGTATTTACATCTATAGCTGATATTGAAGGACTCTCTTTTGTCAACTTTCTAAGACGTGAGAGTTCCCCCTTCCACCAAAGGTGGAAATCTTTCTTTGCTATATTAGCAAAATGTAGCTCTGGTAGTTATATTGTGTAAATCTGAAAATTAAAGCGTTTCATACAAATAGCACTCCTTGAGTCCTTTCCTGTACATCCAGAGCGTTTCACACATTCAGATTGTCATTAATATAATCACTGGGTGGCAATCCATTCAGATCAATTGGCTTAATCGCGATAATTAAATTTCGCGGTTCTGGCAAACCAACTCATGACAATTATGTACTTCGCATTGAGAAAGTCTATTAAATCCTCACAAAGGAACCCTCTCAAACCTACCCTTCAATCGATGATTGAGTGGATGAGCGGCAAGCGTGTGAACCTTATAACCCTCCTCGTGTAGGAGTTACTTTTTTTTTGCTCTCCTGTCCACAACAATTATCCCACAAACATTGCCACTTCCAAGTCGAACAACTAATTATCGACCAATTACTACAATGAACGGGCCATACTACTACCACTCACACGAATATGTATCGAGTAAGGCACCCGAGTCCTTCTCTCACTCAAACCACGAATATGTGCAGTCAAAGTGGATTTCGATTACTCGAGCAGAAAGCGATTAACATGACAATAATTGGGGTTGCATGTAAATTCTTATCGAGAGCATTGCCGTAAGCAGTCATTATGCACGCCTCCACTCGAGAATGTTTCCGTGTGCGTGTGTGCGCCTCCTGGCTATATGAGTCCTTTAGCAATTTGAAAGATGTAGTGGTCATGATAAGGTAGTGTGGGCGATACGATGCATGCAATGCTGCACTTGGAAGGTGTATAGTGACATACTGCTGAAGTGGATACATTTGTAGGGTTGTCACACTGGTGTGACACTTGGACCCAGATAAAGGTTGTAGATTGTCATGTTTTGAGGTCACAAGTGTTTAACAAGACATGATAGGGAACTTGTGGTCTCAATAAATGTTGCGTGACTTGCAATTTGCTGGGGATTAATGCCAGCCAATGGTGTCCTGTTAGACTGATGGCTGAAGAGAGTTTCTTGGAATTTATGAACATGGGTGAGGGTGGGGTTGGACTTACGCTCTAGCATAGATGAATGAGTTTAGTGTGAATTCCTATACAAGGTATTGTACAATTTAGTAGTGGAGCATGCTTTTACGCTTCCTTGTGATGGATAAGACGATTGTGTGAATCAGTTTAGTATAATTAATTCTTCTGAAGAATCCGAACATGCAAATATTATTGTCATGCTCTTCGCGTTTGTGGTAGTTACGGTTTAGGTTAGGTTGAGTAGGGTTGTGAGATTATCATGAAACACTAGTCACCAAGGTGGGCCCATCGCAATCCCTAGGGAACCTCCACGACAAAAAAACCTACACCAATTCTCCCATATACTTAATTTCCCTACAGAATTTGAAGATATCATTATTCTGGTTCAAGGATTTTACTTCTTCTAAGTTATTGAAAAAGTATCTTCCAATGTACTTTAGCCTTGTCCTAGCAATTCCTTGGCATTCATAGAGTAAATGTGTTATATCCTCTAAGACCTGTAGGTCATTGCATTACCTACAAACATTCGTATTTGATAAACCTAGTCTCATAGCATGCTTTTTTGGAAGACAATGGCTAGAGCGTATTCCTATCACTGTTCTTAGCCCTGATATTTCCTGCGATCTAACACAGGCCACAAGGCCTTGGGTACCTTATGGTCATCTAAGTTGCACCATCTTAAATTAGCCATGTTGATGATTTTGTCACGATTAATTCCCCTAGCCACACACCTTGGTGGTTTAATGCTACCGATTATGTCCCTATGCGGGAGCTATACTTGTTGCGGTTTGCCTCTTATTGATTTCTAAAGACACTCAATCTGACATTCCCTAATGTGATGGTCTTGCATATTACAATATTTCGATGTTTCATACATGCACCTTCGTTCCAACCGTGTACGAGTAAATAGTTTGTTTAGCTCTTTAGAACAGTCTGTGCTTGGATCAGGGTTATCATAACGACTTCCGTTTAAATTCCGCATTTTGCAACACTGCCAAAGCCTCTAGGTTGGACATTGACAGAGACATCCATTAGGCTAGCCTGATATTCTGCTTAGTTCCTGCATCAGTTTCTGTGAAAAGATTGACAGCACAACTGACGTATACAGACTTTCTAGGACCGGACCGGATCTTTCCTGTGCATCTTAAGAATCTCAAAAAATGATTCATCATTTTTTGGAAAGTTTTTTCAATACCGGACAATCGGTCGAGAAAGTTGACCATTTTCTCTATACAGAAAGTGTGGTATTGGCCATTGTAATGGCACTGAACTTGATGTGTGCAGCAAAAGCTGCGATCGGTATTCTATCAAATATCTGAAGAGGCAATGTTTTCAGTACTAAAATCAAGCTTTCACTGTTCTGATCCAACGTCGAATTATTACTGCTGTATGGGTGTAATACATGGAGCGTGACTACCAATCTCATTCGCAAGCAGCAAACTTTCGTAAACAGATGCCTACTTATCATCTTAAGGACTTTTTGGTTTAATGGTGCCACTAATAAATAGTTTTGTGCGGGATCGGGCCAGGCACTTATTGCCATGAAAATACGAAAGATCGGTCACACCTTACGACGCGAAGACAATTCTATTAGAGAATAGACTCCGCAGTGGAATCCACTTGCCCAGTTAAGACATGGTGCAGAGCAGTTGACCAGGAATCGAGGTCTTACGATATGAGTTAGAGAGGGCTCAAAGCATTTGAACGTAGTCTTGATGCTTTAAGTAAGAAGTAAGTGTCTATCCACAAAGTACTTTACGCCACGCAAAGGATGCACGTAAAATCCGAGATTGCATTCTTGTTAAAACTTCCTTAAATCTAACTTTTCTTCCCCACCGCAGCACAAACGACCCAGCAGTAATACTGCTTAATTAAAAAAAAAAACACCACCAACTGGCTGGCGTCAAGATATCTAACTTTTGAAGACCCCGAGTTTGCTCCATCCAACGAAGTGGAGGTAGCGGTAGCAGAATTAAGGAGGAAAAGAGAAGGAATCATACCGGGGTGCGACGCGCACCATGATTTATGGTCTGCATCGACACTCCGGCTCCGTGGCGTAAGTGGTTAGTGTGTCGGATCACTACGCATGAGGTTCCAAGTTCGAATCCCAGAAAACACCAAAAAGTTTTTTCACGGTCCCACCTCTCGCGAGCGTCTGACAAACATCCGAGAGTATTGTTGTCACGAAAAAGCTTCTCAAATCGCCGTTCGGATTCGGCATTAAACTGTAGGCCCCTTCCATTCGTGTGAAAAATATAACGCACACAACATGAGTGGTTGCGAGAAGCTAGGCCCTGGCACTTTAAAGAGCTGTTGCGCCAAATATTAGTTTTTTTTTTTTGTATCGACACTTACCCCCGAGGTGGGTCTATTTTCGAGTATTTAGTAGGAACCGACCTAGTAGTTTGAAATAGAGGAAAAAGTCCTGCCTTCATTACTAAAACCCCGCAAGAGGTGATTGACGTCACCTTTGGATCTCAAGACATTTACTCTGCGATTTTTAAATGAACTGTATCGACAGACATTCGTATTCAGATCACCGGTATCTGGATTAAAAACTGGAAATTCATTACAATACCGCACCCTTAGTTTTTCGCAATCGACGGAAAACTAACTGGTCCAATCACAGTGAATCCTTCTCTGCTAAACTCTCCAACCATGTGTACACAACACCAACCACTCAATTGGAATCAGATAAGCTTAACAACGTCCTCATTTCGGCCCCTAATACAGCTCTCAACGATTTCTGTCCTATAACAAGAAGGAAAGTAGACAATCGTCTGCCATGGTGGAATGCAGAATTTAACAATTTCCGCTGCATAAGCAGAAACATTTTTAGCAAATCCAAACCTACAAGGCTACCTCTGAACTGGGAGATCTACAAAGAAAGCCTGAAGAACTTCAAAGTAGAGGTTCGGAAGTCCAGACGCAGATCCTGGCGTAGTTTTTCCAGAGCATTGATAATACGTCTCAGTCCTCTAGACTGCGAGAAGTTCCCTCCAAAACACCAACTGTACCAAGTGTCCTCATGAATCCCAGTGGATCCTGGGCAGAAGCAGAGAAAGCAACGTTCAACCTACTCATGGACACTTACTTCCCTGGCTGCACGCCTTTCTTCAGCGATGACCATGTCCTGGTAAATGTTCCACGCCCACTGGCACCTCCTCATCTGATCAACGAGGATAAGCTGAAATAGGTGGTGAACAGTTTTGAACCATTCAAATCCCCGGGACCAGACGGTATTTTTCCGACACTGCTGCAGACGATGTTCAACATTGTATGGCAAAATCTTTCCTGCATCCTGAAGGGGTTTCTCGAGCTCGGAACAACGCCAACCGTCTGGACCGATGTGAGAGTGGTTTGTATACCCAAAGCAGGCAAGACATCGCACACCCGCGGTAGGTGGCGTAAACAAGTGGAGAGGGACCTCAACCAACTTGTCGTACGCAACTGGAAGCAACTGGCTCGTAACCGTGCTGGTTGGAGAGGTTTGTTGGTTGAGGTCCAGGTCCACCCCGGACTATAGAGCCACCTAAGAAGAAGAAGAAGAAATGACACCAAAGTCAAGAATCAGGGAACTCTCCCTTTCTTCAAGCAGCTCACCACCTTCAAGGGTTTCAAACCCATTTCGTGTGACATTGAGTCGACACTCAATTTACTTAAAGCCTTTGCAAGCAGCACACAAGATCCATGGGCGAATGCCGACGTGCGACTCGTCGAAAAGAAAGAAAAGAAGACCTGCTGGAGTTTACTAGACCTAAAGGGCGTGTTATTATTCCAAGCCCACACATTCCAAGAGAAATGCCAGAGAGAAATATCCAACACCTCAACCCTGTTAGAAGTGTGTGCCTATACTGAAGCCGGTACAAAGATTGTGGTATTGCTCAACCACAAATCAGTGCCCATCTTAAAGAGATTCAACTATAACGTTCATATTGGAATTACCCGATGCGAGGATAGACCTTAAGTTGAGATGGACGAAAGGAAATATAGGAAGGCGGGTGATAAGGATAGACAATGATGAAGATTGCTCCAATTAACCTTCACCCTAGCATAGCAGCTAGCGCCAACCTTGTGTATCTCATGGGAGATAGAAAGACTTAGAACAATCAGTCTAACGTCCTTCCTTCTCAAGATTCTGGAAAGAATTCTAGACCTACAAATTAATGCCAACGCTGATAGTAACTTACTATCCACGTCACAACACGCCTACCAAAAAGGCAAATCTATTGAAACGGCTTTACACTCCATCATCAACCCACCGTAAAATTACTTTCAATCAAAGATCCCGAGTGTCATTTCTGGGCACAGAGGGAGTGTTCAACAACGTTGAAACAAATTCAATTACCAATGACCTACACAGGTTTAATATCTGCGAACCCATCTGTTGCTTCATAGAGCATATGCTAAACAGCAGGGTAATAACAGCATCCTTCGGAAGCAGCACTGTCAAACGACATGCGAGGAACCCCTCAAGGGGGTGTACTGTCTTCACTACTAGGTGTGGAATCTAGTCCTTAATGAAGTTCTTCTGAAAAAACTGGATGCAAGATTATAACCTACGCAGATGATGTTGTTATCCTTATTACATGACGATGGCCAATATCATGCAGTCTGCTCTCAACGAACTGTTCTGATGGAGCGACAAATGCGACCTCTCCGTTAACCCAACGAAGACTGAGCTAGTTAAGTTTTCAAGAAAACAAAAACTCCGTGACTTCACTCCACCCAAAATAAGAGAATCCACTCTTAAACTTTCAAATAGCGCTAGCTTTTTAGACCTAAAGCTTGACCGCAAGCTAATTTGGAAAGAGAATGTCGTTGAATGTGCCAGAAAATTGCAGGCTGTCCTATACATCTGAAAGAAGGCAATAAGGTTCACTTGGGACCTACAACAGAGCATCATGCACTAACCATATTGTTACGCGAGCGCACAAACCGACACAGAAACATAAACAACCGAGAAGCCCTGAGAAACATCTCGAAGCTGTCAACCCTAAGGTACCAGAACTTTCCAGATTCTTCGCGGATGGAATTCCAACGGCGAATTGAAAATTTGGTTATTTGTCTGGAAAGCCAGAGCCAAATATTTAAGGAGGTTGGCAGAAGCCTAGCGATGAGTTCTGTTTTGATAAGCGTTAACAGCCGATATTAGAGACGCGCAGATTATAAGCCTAAACAAAATGTACTAGATTTTATTTTTTTTATTAAAAGTTAATTTCATAAAAATAAAACAAATTAAAAAAAAACCCTCTAGGGAACCAGGAAAATTCTCTCCAAGTGTCCATCGAATTCCTTCGTCTGATGGCGACAAAGCAGAGTAAATCACGGCACTAATCTAATCACAAATAAAAACTATATTGGCTATAGGCCGCAATTGAACTGCTGAAGGCCTCATGAATAAAAATTGGGTGGGTCCACTGCAGAATGTGCCGAAGAGTGGAGGTAACACGCTGCTATATATGTTTCAGCTATGGACACTAGCAAAACACCTGCAAGAGAACGGACAGAAGAAGCAAAGGCCTATGTTTCAATTGCGGACCACAAGGACACAAAAAAGTAGAGTGACAAGCAAGCACAAAGTGCTGCAGAGCGGAAACTCATACCAGTTCTGCTGTCTCATATGACGGGGTCGGGCACCTGCCAAGTGTTCAGGGAGGCATTTGGGAAGGCGAAGAAAGACAGCGTCCAATGACATGAATACTCCAAGGAAACCTCCACAGTCGAACGGCAGACGACCTCCTCGTTAAACTCAGAATTAACTGGAAGCAGATATTGTTATCGTCAGCGAACAGTACAAGAATAAAGATGGCCCTAGCTAAATGGCGGACAAGCTGGGTACAGCTGCTATCTGGATCTCAGACGCAAGGACATTCCCCGTAAAAAGCCAAGGCGTAGAAAGAGGCTTCGTTTGGGTGAAATGCGCGGGACTTACGATAATTAGCTGCTACTTCACGCCAAACGAAAGAATAAACGAGTTCCGAGAAAAGTTGGACCGACTAGAGGACTTCATTCAAGAAATCGAGGGGGAGATCCTGGTCGTTAGAGACTTCAACGCAAGAGCACAGGAGTGGGGAATGCCGACCACAGACACAAGAGGAAAGAAAAGTCTCGAGATGGCTGCAAGACGAGGGCTTAACAATGCGAACATAGGCAACACACCCCCGATAACCTGTACATCGTTTTTGATCTATGAGAAGGGCAACGTGTTCCTAACCAAAAACAAAGCCGAACGCCGAGATGGAACGTTAGCAGACTCAACGAAGAGCTTCTCACATCCGCAATCGAATAAGGAAAAAGCGCGGTCCTAGAAACAGTGGAAGCGATGAAACTCATACGGCTGGTATGTGACGCCTCGATGCCCTGAGTGACGGGCACCAGTAGAAACAGGAAACCGGTGTACTAGTGGAGCGACGAGATAGCTGCACACACAGAAGTGTGTGGATCTCCGCCGGGATGTCAACAGCAACCCCTGGGGGTTAGGCTTCGAAATCGTAATGTGAAAACTGGGAACACAGGTGGCTAGCCCTGTCCTCGGCGAAAAAAAGATGGAGTTTATAGTGAACACACTCTTCCCAACACATCGTGTTCGGCCTCCCGACACCTCTCCGGTCTAACGATAAGAATCCCCGATGTTCAGTGAAGAAGAGTTGATCCTCGCGTCGAATATCCTACAAAACCGAAAAGCCCCTGGACCTGACGGAGGCGCTCAAGACAATTGCCCAGACATGTCTTCAGCTGCTGCTGAACATGTACAATAGCTGTCTCCAGAAAGGAGTTTTCTCTAAGAGCTGGAAGTTACAGCGCTTGGTACTGATCAACAAAATCAGATTATAAATAACAGGAGAGATGAAGCTCGGAAAGCAGAGGACGATGGACCGCGAGGTTGATCAGCAACATCGCCGAGTCGAAAGGACGGAAACACGGGGAAGTAAATTATTACGTCACCCAATTTCTTACCGGACGCGGTTATTTCAACGCCAACCTCCACAGAATGGGTAAAACAGGGAGATCGGCTTGCCAAGATGGCGAGTCAGAACTGGACGACGCAAACCATACATTCTTCGAGTGCAACGCAACAGATGGGAATCTGAAAGGAGTGCGCTAGAATCTCTAATCGGCCTCATCACCCGGGAAAACATAGTGACAAAAATGTCAATGAGTGACCAGCGCTAGAATCAAGTAATTCATTTATAGAAAAAGTGCTTAAATCAAAAAAGAGAGACGAAGACTTAATAATCGACCTCATGGGATTTATGTTAGCCTGATGTAACCTTTACCGGTAAGAAAGATTTAACCCGCAAGGGGAAACAAATATGAAAAAGCCGACCCCGAAAGGGGAAAGAAAACAACACTACTCTGAAGTTATGCAAAAGCTGTTCCGGAGTGGATGGTGTCAAGTGGAATAAAAGGGGTGGGCCTGTTTATCGTGAGCAGTTTTCCACCACCTCTTAGGCAAAAAAAAAAAAAAAGTAGGGTGCAACCTTGCCTGACTCCACTTTGAATCTCGTACAGTTGTTCTCTGTGCAGGACTTGACACTCAGACCTATCTTAGGTTGGTATTCGTCTACCTGGAATCGGCAAGGCAACCAAATAAACTCTGTATTGACACTAAGGGAAGCTTTTCCGAAATCAAAGAATAACAGATGAAGTGGCGATCGATATTCCACGCACTGCCCGATGATGATCCGCAGGGTGTTGATATAATCGGCACAGGAGGATCCAGAACGGAAATCTGCTTGCTCAACATTGAGCCTTCAAAGCAGCGTCCCAAGCTCTCTCCACAAGTGGGTGCAATAGCTCAGCCGATGTTGTTGATGCGGCTTGTAGGAGCTCCGCAGAAATTCCATCAAGTCCCGTCGCTTTGTTGTTTCTTTAACGCTTTGATGGCGGTTATGATTTCTTCTTTACTGGTAAGTATTCAGGAAGTTGGTATCTTCGGCAGCTCGGATTTGGGTGCATGTCGGCGAATACACGGTTCAAGACGAAGCAAAAAGCTCCGTCCTTCGCTGAAGCTTTCCAAATAAGACGGAAACCATCTAGACCTTTCACCAAAAATTTAGTTTATCCGTGAACTTTTTCTTGATTCTGTAAATGTTACGTTACACCCTGACGTTGCTTCGCTTGTCACGCCACACTTCTCTTATATTCATATGATATAAGGACTCAGCTCGCCTCCATGTTGCACTGCGGGCTTTAACTTGCTTACGTTCGTCAATCCGCCTGCACGTATCTTCGGTAAGCCAAGCGCACTGCTTTCTGCTCCAATGCTAGATATATTTCTACAGCACACATATGGCTTTGAATGGTCACGGGTTATAAGCTGTGATTGTCTCTACCACTTGTGTAAGGTGGTTCCTTAACTGTTGGCGCACTGAGGGATGTTTTTGCCTATCGATGTCAAAAATGGTCTATTGTGTATTCGACATATAACTCATAAATATTTAATTTGAATTCCAATATTTATCGGCCCAACTTTGAAATCCAATAACACTCCAAAACAACGCCAATTTGTTACCACCTCACACGCACATTCTTTGCTAAAATACCCAATTGTCAATGTTGGCCAAAAAATTCCAATTTAATTACCATCGAATCCTTTGAGTTTAGGTTGTGCAATTTTCACAAAATTATGAAAACATCCTTTTGTCCATATTTGCTCATTCTATATGGTTCTGGGGGTGTGTGTGCACTAGAGTGACAAGGCGGCTTAATCACGATGCATTATTTGAATTTCGCATAAAATTAGATTTTCTATATAAACACACTGCACGCAGTATGTGTGTGTGTGTGCGAAAATTATTATTAGTGTTCCCCGAACAAATAGCGCAATAAAATTAGCATACTAAACGTTAGACGGGTATCCATACGGAAACTCTATTAAATAAATTCTATTAGATTGGAAATTAGTGTGCTGGGGTGTTAGTTGGCTTCACGCTTGCTCTAGCCGGAGATTGAAACTAGTTTATGGCCAGATAATATCCTACTGAATGAGGGTAGTGAATGTAATTATTGACGCGGGAGGCGAGAATTATTGTTGATTGCATTCTATAATTTGAACACGATAATAATTGATCGCGGATGACATTGTGTTAACAAAATAATCCAAAACGTTGTGTGACATAACAAATGTCAGCGCCTAATGGATTTTGTACCCTCCAACGGAACAAGGATTGCTTTCAATCATTATGTATCGAGATTGAATTGTCAGTTTTAATTGTAAGTCAAGGGATTAGAGGATTCTCTTGAGTGCGAAGTGCTGGCACAATTCAAACTTGTTGAATTAAAAACTCATATAGTACTCTACTTTTGCAAATCGACCGTAATGATTTATATTTGGTAAACATCTCAAAAATAGTATACATTGGTTAAACAGTTACAGGGTGCATACCATATATCGAAACGAAAAGATTCAAAAGTGAGAAATCCAGTCGTATTTAGAAATGAGCTAGAACATGTCTGTATTGGAAAAGATTGTAGATTGCTCTTTGAGGTGGGATTAGGTCGCCTTATCACTGCAGCCAAATTGGGCAATAGGCCCGGACTCTAAGGTCCTCTAATCTTAAAGCTCATTCAATATGCACGATTTGGCGATAAACTCTACTATGCTTCTGAGTGAGTTTGCAGATAAGCCTTCTGCTTTAAAGTAGAATTTACCTAAGTAACGATGACGTATTCTGATTAGATAGTTACAGTGACAGTGACATAAGATGTGCTCTGCTGATTCTTCGTCTTCGTTGCACATTCTGCAGATAATATCTTGTGCTACTCCCATAGCCATGATGTTTTTTCACTTGACAGTTGCCTGTAAGGAAATCTTTGGCTATTCGATTCTGACTCCTAGTTAATTGCAGAAGCTGTTTCGGTCCTTCGAGGGAAGTATATTGCATATAAAATCTTTTCTGCGATATTGTGTGAACGCTTGAGACCATTTACCAACAGCCTGATTGGCCCATTTCAATGCAGTTTAAGGCCAGAAAGGCCCACCATCGATCAAATCTTCACACTTCGGCAGATTCTGCAGAAAATCCAAGAAGTCCGAATCGATACTCATTATCTCTTTATCGATTTCAAGGCCGCCTATGACAGTATCTATAGAGAAGTGCTATATAGAGCGCTCCAGTTCTGACAGCCCTGACAAACTTGTCCGTCTATGCAGGATAACGATGAAGAACACTCCCTGCCCCATCAAGGTCGGTAATGACCTCAGCGAGACCTTTGATGTCAAAAAACGTCTTAGACATGGTGACTTCTTTAATATTGTATTTGAACGGATTGTGCGAAACTCACAAGCCAATACCAGACGCACAATTTATTAAAAGCGCGTACAAATACTTGCATACGCCGACGATATAGACATTATTGGAAGAACTCAGCGCACTGTCAGCGGTGCGTTTGCAAGCATTGAAGCAGAAGCCATCAGAATGGGTTTAGCGATAGACGAGGTCAAAACCAAGTACATGCTGTCAACAAGAAGGGACAGTCAACACAGGCGAATTGGACAGAACGTCGTAGAGGGCAGCTATAGCTTCGAGGTAGTAAGGGACTTTGTCTACCTTGGCTCTGCTATTAAACCGCAGAATTCAAGCGAAAAATAATTCTTGCCAATCGTTTCTTTTTTTGGGCTAAGAAGACAATTCAACAGTGAAGCCCTATCTCGAACAACTAAGGAGACGCTTTATAAGACCCTGTTCATCTCAATCCTGCTTTACGGCGCTGAAACACGGGCTTTATTGAAAGCAGATGAAGATATCCTTGGTCGCTTTGAAAGAAATATTCTTCATAAAATATTCGGTTCCATTTGCGTTGACGGGTTTTGAAGAAGAAGATTCAATAATGAACTATACGAGCTGTACAGCGACATCGACCTACTTAAAAAAAACTGCGTAATTGACGTCTGAGATGGTTAGGAGATATAGAGCGAATGGACACCAACGCTCCGGCCCGCAGAGTCTTCGAATCTAACCCCGAGGGACGACGCAGTAGAAAGCCTCCTCGCCGTAGGTGGCGCGCACAAGTTCAAGGGGACCTCGACCAACTTGGAGTGCGCAACTGGAGGCAATTAGCCAAAGACCGAGCTAAATGGAGAGGATTATTGGTTGAGGCCAAGGTTCACCCCGAACCGTAGCGCCACCTAAGTAGGAAAGTTTGTGACATTGATGGCGATATCACCAGGGAACCTGCAATATTTTTCTCGTCGTGTGCTGGAACGAAATGCAAACATTCTTCCTCCAACCTCTAACCAGCTATTTGAGCAAGTTGAACCTGGAAATTTGACTAAAATTATATTCTAAATCCCATATTTGTCTAAATTTCGTCGTTCCAAATTCGTATTGGCGTATGTGGCGTATGTTCAAAATCTTAACTTTACAGTAGACCCAAAACAACAAATATCTCAAAATGTAAATTTTTGCAGATATGCCACTTCGTGCTTGGAACGACGATTTCTTCAGATTGCCCTCACAAATATGTAAAACTCACTTGACTAGTGTCTACGCACTAGTTGCTCAGTTCACCTTTGGGTCAGCATCAAAAGTGATAAGTTAAGCCTTCAACTTTACCTTGTGATTTCTCTTATTAAATTGTTTTAAATTTGTATAACCTTAATGTGAAGGCGGTCCAACATCAAAACTGAGTTGCATACATACATATGTATGTACCTCTAAAGAAAATATTGCAAGAAAAGAAAACTGGAACGCGTTCCAGAGCTGTGGTTGAGGAGAGTTTGGGGGATGAGCAGTTCGGTTTTCGTCCCGGTAGAAGCACAACCGACCAGTTATTCACTCTCAGAATGGTTCTTGAGAAGGCCTGGGAGTATGCTAAACCTGTCTACACTTGTTTCATGGATTTGGAAAAAGTATATGACAGGGTTCCTCCAGGCAAACTCTGGAGTGTTCTGCAGGAGTATGTGATTGATGGTTCCCTGTTAAGGGCGATCCAATCTTTATGTACAAACTGTAGAAGCTGTGTTCGGATAAACGGTGTTAAGTCAATACCTTTCACTGGGGGCGTTGGACTCCGCCAGGGGTGCGTTTTATCACCTCTCCTCTTCATTGTATATATGGATTGGATGTTGCAGCGCAGCCGTGGCGGGAATGTTTCAAAGTAGGAGACCTAAGGATTAGTCTTCTGCTCTTTGCGGATGATTTGGTCACCCTTGGATCCTCTCAAACCAATCTTCGGGGCGCACTCGAAAGGTTTGTAGCCGTTTATGATGATGCTGGTAGGAAGATCAACGTGATCAATTCAGAAGTAATAGCCGTTTCCAAAAAAAAACCATTTAGTGCACGTTAGTGGAGTTCCACTGAAGCAGGTGGATAAGTTAAAGTGCCTCGGGGTCTTATTCACGAGTGATGGGAAGAGCAATGCCGAGTTATCCTGTAGAATTGGTCAGGCTGGATCAATTTTGACAGAGCTTGGCCAATCTGTTATAAGAAAGGCTGAACTTAGTGTTCAAGCTAAGCTATCGGTTTTTAACTCGGTGCATGTTCCAACTCTCACCTATGGTCATGAAAGAATAAGATGACCAAAGGAATAAGATCGCGGATACAAGCTACCGAAATGAGGTTCCTTCGCAGTGTTGCTGAAATAACTCGTAGGGATCGAGTGCGCAACAATAGAGTACGTGAGGCGCTCAATGTTGAGGAGCTACTTCTCCGAACGGAAAGATCTATTCTTAGATGGTTTCGTCATGTAGTGCGTATGCCCCCAGACCGGCTTCCAAGACGCGCCATGGTTGCCGTGCCATCAGGTAGGCGACTCCGCGGTAGGTCTAGATATAGATGGTTGGATCAAGTCCGACATCTCTCCTGGAGCCGTCTAGGGATTCCTCCTGATGAGTTGAAGTCAATGGTGGAGGATCGAGAAGGATGGAGTGTCCACCTGAGCATCTTACCCCCCGCAACCCTCATGAAGGATTGGCGGGCCATTGAAAATGTATGTATGTATGTATTTATGTATAAAAAGAAAACTGATCATCAATTGACAGGTAGAGGCATCGATCGCATACATTGCATTTTTCTGAGATTGCTAGGTGAATTGTGCCGAGAAGCTGGGACTCTGCTCTGGAGTTCGTATAAGAGCATCAGCATCATCAATTAACTGCCAAAAATATTGTTGAAATCTACCACTAAACTAGCGTATTGGTAGGTAATACTGTCAGCTCTTCATTTCCTTAGGAGACGAATAGTCGGTACTACTCGTAAGTTATACAATTGTGTGAAAAAATGTTTGTCAAGAGTTTGATATTTGAAGTTCTTGTGACAAAAAAAAGACATACTCCCTTGTTCCCTAATCTTAACTCAAGAAGGTGGAGACCAGTCCACTTTCGCATTCGTACAGTTGCCGGAGTACTTAAAGGCCTCAACATACACAAATTCGCTGCTTGAGGTGGTATAGCCCCTATTGTTCTGAAGAGGTGTTCTTCTTCGCTGGTAATACCACTGCGCAAGCTTTTTCACCGATCTTACTCTTCAGGTCTCTACTCGAGTAGGTGGAAAACAGCATTTGTCCAGCCCAATAGCATTCCTTACATTCTTCGTTTTAACCGCAATACTCGCCATGCCTCGAATGCTCATCAGTTTACCCTTTAGCCTATCTTTGGACGTACCGTGGAATATAGAGATTATTTTATGAGCCGCACAACACGTTTTTGCATTGCGCTCCCAGAGCGTGCTTTACCTTTCCATTATAACTTACAGACAGTAAAGATCAATGTGCATTGGTGCCTCCTTTCTCCATAACCCCTCTTCCTTAATGCTCACAGTAAGTATAGAATATTTTTTTTATTTTTTTATAATTCGCGCGTGCGGAAGGGATTATTACCCTTATACTGATGCTCAGGGCCCGGGCGGATGGAAGAACGGGGAGAGGAACGGATGACATGCCGGTTTGCGTTGGCTTTAAATGTTTGAAGGTTGTAATGATTAGGAAATACAGAGGCTGGTAGATCGTTCCACAAACGTATTGTTCGGCTTAAAAACGAATTGCTATATTCGACAGCACGTCCGAAGTTGGGCTTAAGGGTGAACTGATGTGCATTCGAAGCATTACGCGTATTGGAGGTGAAGTTTTGAAGGGGAGGAATGCATTTGGCTATTCCGATGGAGCATTTTTTTTTATAAAAAAAAGCGATAATATATGGAAAGACACGAGACATGTCTACGATGTTCGAGTGAAACTGTGGAGTTTATAATGTATCTAACACCTAAAAGTTTTAACGCGCGATTCTGTAACCTATCTAGAATGTGCAGAACGGTCTTGGGTGCCCCAGACCAGATGTAGGCTTTATATTCCAACTTTGGGCGGATGAATGCCTTATAGATGCAGGCCAGATCAGACGGCGTAAAATATGTTTCCAACGCTTAAGGAATCCTACACATTTTGCAGCATTTTTGGTGCCTTCGAATATTTGATCGTCCCATCGAAGACGGTTATTGATGCAAATACAGAGAATGGCATGTCTGGACGGGGAAGAAGATTCGCTTTTTTACGGACGGGCTGGACAAATACTGTTTTCCATCTCCTCGGAAAGAGCCCAGAAGAGTAGGATAGACCGAAAAGCTTACGCAAAGGTTTTGCCAGTGTAGAAGATCACCTCTTAAGAACTATGGGGGATTTGTGTATGTTGAAACCTTTGAGTACTCATGCCCCGTGGAAAATTTGACGCTCTCAAGTACTGGCGGAGACGAAGCACTATCTGACAGCGTGGAGTTCGCTGCAAGGTGAGCAGCAAGCAGATTGGCCTTGTCTAAGGAGCTAACAGCTGAAATGTAATTATAAATGAGCGTTGGGATAGGATTTGAGGCAGCATTTTTAATATTTTTGACGAATGACCAAAAAGGTTTGCTATCTTTGGGACATTGTAGAATGTTTTGCCTTTTTTTTTTGAGGAAGGAGGGGAGGAAGACAGAGACTGACCCCTGGAACACTGCGACTTTCAAATATCTTTTGTGCTATCCCCTGGTTGATTGATTTTAAATTTGTCAACTAGCTGAATTCAAGTTCATTAATGAAGCTAAGAATAGTTCGAGCTGAAGAAGAGGTGACGTCAGAAGGTGATGTAACGCCTTTGTAAGACTGCTTTAGCCTAAGTCTGGCTATGGCCGAGCAATCACAAAGTCTGTGATGGGCTGTTTCGGTGTCGTCAAGACAGAGACGGCACGTTTCCGATTGAACACGGCCCATTTTCTTGAGATGGTAGTTCAGAGAGCAATGCCCAGTTAGGAAGTCAGTAAGGATTTTAGCGTTCTGTTTTCTCTTTTATAGAATGTCTCTAGTTCTATTTTTTGAGAAGTTAATAAATTTCTTGAAATGCCTTAGGCCGGGTTGAGCATTCCAGTGAGAGAGCATTTGTTCGCGTTCCCAGCGGAGTAGCTCTATTTTAATCTGGCTGGTGGGTAAACCGCAGAAGGGTTCAGGTTCAATATAAGGTGATTGGGCACCTAGTCTGGCAAGCTTATCAGCCGCTTTATTACCAGGGATACCTTTGTGACCAGGGACCCACATTAGTGTGATATTATTGTGTGACGCAAGCTGCAAAAGCGTCTGGAGACAGTTCCAAACCAGCTTCGACTTATAGTCAAAGGATGTGAGAGCCTTGAGTGTTGCTTGGCTATCAGACATTATGTTAATATGTGATCTAATGCAGAGCTCGATGCTGGACAAGTAAGTAGCGGAATTTTCTCAAGGATCTTCATGTGGCCAACTAATTCGGAATTTGTATTGTTGCATAAAAGGTGAAGCTTTAGAGCACTGGCAGCCGCAGTCTTCATAATATTTATGTGTAGGGGTAGAAGGTTTAAGAGAACTTCCAACGCAGCTGTTGGACAGGTGCGCATTGCGCCCGTAATACCTACACATGCTAGTTTCTGCACCTTCTGGAGGGCGGAGCGGGTAACGGTTTGATTAACTTTGTCCCGCCGTACTAGCGAAGCATAAGTTATTATCGGAACGATGAATTGCTTTGTTCGAAGAGTAACTTCTCCGAAACGAAAGTCTATTTTGAAATGTAGCCTTTTCAAGCAAGCCAGGAGAGGGTCAGTATGGCAAAGTTGCCTTGTCCTCACGTTTTAAGACCCGCCATTCAGAAGCGAGAAGATCTGAATTTTGGCCAGAAAGAGCCCTCAGGATCTTCTCGTTTCATTTTGTGTTAATTTTGGGTCATGTAAGAATTTTACACGTCGAATGAAAGCATTGCAGTCATTTCTGGCTTGTTTAAACTTCTTTCGGTTTTCCTCGGATTTGTTGGCTTTATAGGACCGAAAACTTACCTCTTTCAACCTGATAGCCTCTTGCAGCTCTGGTCAAACCACGAGTTTACCTTAGGTTTGATTCTCTTTGTTCTGTTAGGAATATAGTCGTTCATACTTAAGAGGATGGTGTCAGTAATCAAATCAGCGGCGGCATCCATGTCGCTATCGAGGAAGCATAGCGACCAGTCAAATCTCCTAAAGAAACTATTAAGGCCGTCCCAATTGACTTTCCTTTTAGGAGTTTTTCCTTTAACTGTGTGGTCGGTGTACGAGAATTTAGCTAATACGATATTGTTGTCAGACCGGCCTAGAGGCGCTAAAACATCAATGATGTATTTATCAGGGTACGAAATAAGAAACAAGTCCAGTGTGTTGGCGGAATTACTTACAATGTCCGGTATGCGTGTAGGCTCATTTACAAGCTGGGTCAAAGTGTTTATCTCAGCGAAAAGTTCAACATACCTCCCCTTCGGGAGTTGTCTGGCCAGAATGTTGAAGCCAATCCGAATTGTGTATATTGAAATCGCCCGCAATGACGATTTCAGTATGAGGATACAGGGAGACAAATCGTGTGAAGGAATCGGACAGCGCATCAAACTCGTTAAAAGTTGAGTTGCTATCCGCACTAGGGCTATAAAACAGTATTGAATTATTTGCTTGCGGACAGCGAATTTTTAACATTAGTAATTCAATTCCGGATTGGAACAGTGGCCATACTGTGGTGGAACTTGGTAGGCTATTTCATTACGGACGTAAATGGTGAAGCCGCGTTGGGAAAAGAAGAATGGCACTGAGTTATATCCAGGTAGTTTCAAATCAGACGATTCTTCAACTACCTGTGTTTCACTACGTGCCAAAACAGCTGTTTTTTAGGAATGAGCGTGGGCGTACAAGTTCAAGAAATTCGTTCGAAGCCTCCCTCATCATTACAACATAAAAACACAAAAAGACACAACTCTGACGGTACTAAGCGAAGCCAGGATTAGTAAGTCCAAAGATTAGTTTTCCAAATACATGAAAAGGGTCGTCGTAACCCCTTTAGTGCGAGTAAATTATAAAAAAAAGGTGGGGTAACATTTTGGGTATAAGAGTATAAATCCCTAAACGGCGGAAGGCGTTGGCAAAAAGGATTTCTTAAATTGTATCTGCGACTTCATCTTTATCGCTAGACTCATAGTTGTCATTCTTTTTTATGAAGCTTCTGCGTGACGAATCTGTAAATTGTTTTCTAACATAAAATTGCATTTGGGCGCCAGGATGTCAAGCTATGCCTTTTCCTCGCAGTCCTTTTCATAAGTCAACACTGTTATCTTTTTTCTGCACTATCAATTTCATTGCTTTACGACTCCATTTCACTATTCATCCGTCAATTTATTTATTGCATTTTTCAACGTTTCCGTCTGCCATCCCCAACGGATTTAGCAATAAAAAAAAAATGTCATCCCCCTAGCACCACCCAACAATTGTCAAACATATGAAAGCAATACAATCCTGAATTCCGGCTAAACAAAGTGGTAATCTTATTTCGCTCGTAAAATCAGTTTTTATCTGTCACTTTCGTCATTTGAAATATTCAAGCAATGCCAGGAGAGGTGTATAGTAGATTCCTTCTCCACACATGAACCTCAAAGGATAGCAGACAAAAGAGGACACATTCTATTTCTCTAGAAGACGTATTCATTCAGTGGATCATTGAGAACAAATTCAGTCTTTTTCTGTTTCATCCTTTATCCACTTACCGCGTCCCCGTTAAATGTCAATGGAAATTCACTCCTGATTCGATGCGATGATACATAAAGGACACTTAAGGGGGCAGTTTATTTTATTGGCCTTTGACTAGGGTATTGTAAAGTACCGTTTGGAAAAGCATTCAACCCTTTTTCCTTATCCATTCCGATATCTAACCAACCGACCTCACAAATGAAGTCCAATTGTGTGGCAAAATTGTTTGTTACGCAAGAACAGGGGAATGCTTTCGCAAAATGAGTTGAGTTTTCTTTTCTTTATTTTTTGTTCGTCCTTTTGTAGGCAAATTTAGTTTTACGTGACCCATGGGTCCGTTTTGGGTCACTTGTGGAATTTTCGGATAGAAATTTAAACAGGAGATACTGTGCGAATGTGCGTATGAGATTGTTAGGGTGGCTGCAAAGGACCAATAAAGAGGATAACTCTTGGAAAACATTTTTGGGATCAATGTCTTAATGGAGGCCTATCGGGAACTTCTTTTTGGTAACTACAAGTGAGCTAAGTTGGGACACTTATTTTCTAATAGAATGTCATTGTTTCGAAATGAATTATGTCTAGACGAAGTTGTTTGCGGGCTGGTCATGCAGTGAGGGAAAATTGGAAAACAAACCACTCACCGAAGTAAAGAAAATAAGGGACAACCTCATCCATCAAATGGGACATGTGACTCTAGATGATAGGAAGGAAGAGGGCCTTGTGCCTTACCACAAATATTCATCGAAAAGAATGCCAAATGACCTTTTTTTGTTTGCACTGGCATGGGAATATTGATGGGATGTTGCAGAATAAATTGAAGTTTCTGTGTCTTAATGTCGAAGTTACGAGTTTACTTAAAAAGATGTACGGTGTAAATAAAATATATAAAAATATCCAAGGATACATTCATACCTTGCGCGAGCTACTTCGACGTATTCGGATCACAGGTCGGTAAGGAATTTCCAATGTTGGTCAGGACATTGGAATAGAGATGGTGGCGGAGGAGCTCTTATTGGTCCAACGGCAGCGCTCTTACTCCCGTAGTGGACTACTGGCACCGGTGTACCCGGCCCCTCGTCCTAGGGGATTAATTAAGGAACTGGCCCTCCAGGTTGGGGGTTGTGCCGTCGGGGTAACTTCCCTACCACGTAAAAAATCGATGGTTCCGAAACAACCAAAAGCCTCGCATAAGGATGACTCAACTAATGACGGACCCAGCAAACGAAATAAGGACAGCGACCTTCGGATCAGTACGTGGAATGTTCTGTCCCTTTACAGACCACGTGCAGCCGAACAACTGGCAGATGCCCTAGACTGCTATAAAGCAGATATTACTGCCATCCAGGAAGTTCGATGGGATGGGACGGGCAAAAACGGTGAAAAACTGTGACATCTACTACGGTGATTGCTGCAGAGGCAACAGGCAACGCTTATTCGGATGCGGATTTGTCATACGCGGCAGACTCAGGCAAGAAGTCTTAAGCTTCCGACACGTAAGCGAGCGTATTATGACTATCCGGATCTAGGCTAAATTCGCTAACATAAGCCTAATATGTGTTCATGCCCCCACGGAAGAAAAGGACCCTGCCACCAAAGAGTGTATCTACGAACTCCTCGACAAAACATACGAGCAATGTCCTAAATACGACGTTAAAATCGTATTGGGTGATTTTAATGCCAAAATAGGAAAGGAGGATGTCTTTGGTAGGGCAGTCCAGTTGGTAAGCATAGCCTACACGACACCACGTCTGATAACGGACTAAGGCTAATTGATTTCGCCGTGGAGCGAAGTGTCACCATAGCAAGCACATGGTTCCCTCATCTCGATATTCATAAGCAGACATGGCGGTCCAATGATCATGTAACGATCAACCAAATTGATCATATTGCGATCGACGCAAGGCATGCCTCCAGTATTCTGGATGTCCGGACCTTCCGAGCGGCCAACATAGACTCGGATCATTACCTTGTTGTAGCCAAGGTATGAATGCGGATATCTCAATCTGAGCAACAAAGAAGAATCACTGTGAGAAAATTTAACGTCGAAAAGCTACAATCGCAAGAGACCGCTAGACTCTTCGCTGAACGCGTATCCCAAAATCTCTCAATCACCCCTATGCCGCCAGCATCAATTGCCGAAGACCAATGGCAACGCTGCCAACATGCCATCAGAAACGCCGCGACTGATGTGCTGGGTCTCGTTCGCCCACCACCGTGAAACCCCTGGTTTGACGAAGAATGCCGGCGAGTGCATGCAGCAAAACAAGAGGCATACAAAGCGGCGCTGCTAAGGAAGACGAGAGCTGCTCGTGAGCTCTACGAGCGAAAGAGACGGGAAGAACATCTGCTAGACTCTTCGCTGAACGCGTATCCCAAAATCTCTCAATCACCCCTATGCCGCCAGCATCAATCGCCGAAGACCAATGGCAACGCTGCCAACATGCCATCAGAAACGCCGCGACTGATGTGCTGGGTCTCGTTCGCCCACCACCGCGAAACCCCTGGTTTGACGAAGAATGCCGGCGAGTGCATGCAGCAAAACAAGAGGCATACAAAGCGGCTCTGCAAAGGAGGACGAGAGCTGCTCGTGAGCTCTACGAGCAAAAGAGACGGGAAGAACATCTGCTTCTCAAAAAGAAGAAGAAAGAGCATGAGAAGCGCGCGTTTCAGAATATCGAGAGTTTATACTCCAGGAACAATGTACGGAAGTTTTACCAAAAGGTAAAAAGAACGTATCAGAGAGGTAATACCCGTACAGAAACCTGGAGAGATGAAAATGGAAACCTCGTAGTAGAATCACAGTCGGTGCTGAGAATATGGAAAAACTACTTCTGTAGACTGTATAAGGGCGACGAAGACTAGCATCCCGCTGTCAGGCAGAATTAACCATTCAACATAGATGATGATAGTCAAAATTTCCGTCCACCTGACCAAAACGAAGTGAGGATAGCAATATTCAAGCTAAAATCCAACAAGGCTGCTGGGCCTGACGGCTTACCGGCCGGAATTTTCAAGGCAGCTGGGGATGGATTGGTAGAGTGCATACACCAACTCATCTCTAAGATTTGGTGAGGCGAGTGTATGCGTGATGAATGGAATCTCAGCATCGTTTGCCCGATCCACAAGAAAGGAGACCCCCTCAACTGCGCCAATTATAAATGCATCAGTCCCCTCAACATCGCATACAAGACTTTTTCTGCGATATTGTGTGAACGCCTGAAACCTTTTATCAACAGCCTGATTGGACCCGATCAGTGCGGTTTCAGGCCAGGAAAGTCCACCATCGATCAAATCTTCACACTTCGGCAGATCCTGGAGAAAACCAAAGAATTGCAACTCGATACTCACCACCTCTTTATCGATTTCAAGGCCGCCTATGACAGCATCTATAGAGAAGAGCTTTATGTCTAGTTTTGACATCCCTACCAAACTTGTCCGTCTGTGCAGGCTGACGATGGAGAACGCTCGCTGCTTCCTCAAAGTCGGTAATGACCTCACCGAGACCTTTGATGTCAAAAAAGGTTTTAGACAAGGTGACGCGCTGTCATGTGACTTCTTTAATATTGTACTTGAACGGATTGTGCGGAACTCACAAGCCAATTCTGGGGCCACAATCTATCATAAGTCTGTACAACTGCTTGCATACGCCGACGATATTGACATTATGGAAAGAACGGGCTGTCACCGATGCGTTTGCAAGCAAGGTGGACAATCAACACCGACGAATTGGACAAAACGTCACAGTGGGCAGCTATAACTTTGAGTTAGTAAGGCACTTTGTCTACCTTGGCTCTGCTATAATTTCAAAAAAACAACATCAGTGCAGAAATCAAGCGAAGAATAACTTCTGCCAATCCCTGTTTTTTTGGGCTTACAGGGCAATTCAATAGTAAAGCCCTATCTTGAACAACTAGGGAGACTCTATAAAAGACCCTGATCATCCTAGTCCTGCTTTACGGCGCTGAAACATGGACTTTATTAAAAGAGGATCAAGATATCCTTGGTCGCTTCGAGAGAAAAATTCTTCGTAAGATATTCGGTCCCGTTTGCGTTGACGGGTTTTGGAGGAGAAGATTCAATAACGAACTATACGAGTTATACAGTGACATCGACCTAGTCTAAAATCTGCGTATTGGACGGCTAGGACAATATAGAGCTAATGAACACCAATGCTCCGTCCTGCAGAGTTTTCGAATCTAACCAGGAGGGACGACGCAGTAGAGGACCTCAAGGACCTAATGGAGAGGCTTGTTGGTTGAGGCCCAGGTTCACCCGGAATTGTAGCGCCACCTAACTAACTAAGGCATCAGCAGTCCCAGCTCTTCTCCACAATGATATGAATATCACAGACTGCAAAGGGAAAGCTGATCGGCTTGCTGCAATATTCGCGGCAAATTCCACTTTACCACACAGTTCTCTTTCTCCACCTTTGGGGAGGCAATGGTGTAGTGATGACGTCGTCACCACTTACGTTGCCACGCTTATGGTTCATGGTTCAAATCCTGATGTCAGCAAGCATTTTTTTATTTCTCATGAAATATGTAAAGTCAGTCCTGGAAACACCACTGTGGGAAGCCTATTGTGAAGGCATAACACTGGCGCTAGCTTGATCATACGACTGGAAAAATTGTTCGCTCTATTGATGATGCTTTGCCTATTACCTTGGTTATTGGGGAAAATACAGCGAAGCAGAAGCAAAGACAAAAAATAACAAAAATCTCTCCAGCTATCGGGACGCCACCCCTGGAGTTTCAAAGAAGCATAAACAACTGGGCTTCGAGCAACGGCACCAAATCTTTCTTTCTCTCTATCTATCTATCCTTTCCAACGCCCGCACTGTGTGTAAACATGTTGAGGGTATTCATAACCCCTTTAGTGCGCGCAAATTATGAAAAAAAAAATTAAAAACCTGTGCTGAACCGTGTTCAATATTCTTTAGGTCAAATGTTTTTCCAAACCCTTTCAGTAGCTAAAGTCCTTAAAGATCTCAACTATAACAAATCTTCTGGACCAGTTTGAATCGAGCCTTTTCTAACCTGGCCAATCGTGCTCCTTCACTTCAAAGGCCGCGTTAAACTGTCGTTTATCTCTTATGGAGATGACAGAGCAGTTCAACATTCGCCTATACTAGGTGCCAGGCCACAGGGACATTCCAGGCAACTGCAGGGTGGACGAGCTCGCTAGACAGGGTACTTTTCTAAGGATTGTGCCTGACAGAGTATACCGCTCGCTACATGTAAGCATCTACTAAAGCTGAACGCTATTAGCAATACCAAGCTCAGATGGGAAAACGGCTCAGCGTGTCACATTTCGAGACAGATCTGACTTGAGCTAAACCAAAAACGTATTGCCGAGTTGATCAAGCTAAAGCGATCACAGATTAGCTGCGTTGTCGATGTTCTCACTGGACCCTGTCTTATAGACGAATACGCGAAAAGACTTAGCCTCTTCTCCAACGACTTCTGCGGAAGCTGTAGGTACGAGGAGGATGAGGAAACCACCCTTCATCTTCTGTGCACTTGTCCAGCCCTGTCGCATAAAAAAATTCTCCATCTAGGGTCCCCCTTCCTTGAAGACCTCGACGATCTGGAGTCCTTAGACGTCATCTGGATCTATCGCTTTATCAAAAGTTCCGGTTGGTTTTATTAGTTGATCCATGGTATCACAAAGGACATTCACTGGTCTTAGTGTGTCTACACTCTCGTGTGGATAGCCTACCCAACCTAACCTACTCTGGCCAAACCGCTACGCAAGATCTTCTACTTATCTTATTCCACCGGCACTTTTCCGGATAAGTGGCAACTAGCGCATGTTCAGCTAATTCCCAAAAGTTCCCCTTCTAACTACCGACCGATAGCTTTAGCGTCAGTGCTAATGTCACGGAGAGCAATGCCAATTGCCATCTGATGAGATACCTAGGAAGAAACCACTTCCTTAATGACCGTCAGTATGGTTTCAGGCAACAGCGTTCCACTTGCGACTTAATCAGGGTTATCGTGAATAAATGTTCCCTCGGAATTTTTCCCCCGAACAAAAATTAGGTATTTTCAAAAATAGGGAAAAAAATTCATCAGGAAAAAATTAAATATCCCGATTGCGTTAAAAATTTTCCTGAATTGTCATTCACGATACCTATTTCTTTTCCGCGGAATTATTTCCTCTTTTTTGAACATACCTAATTTTTGTTCGGGGGGAAAATTTCGAGGGAGAATTTATTCACGATAACCCTGAATATCTTACCTTTCGGACAAATGTAACCAATGCATCTATCATCTGAATAGTTGGTCTTGATATTTCCAAGGCTTTCGATACGGTATGGCATTGCCCTGATTAACAATTTACAATCTTATGGCGTTGGTGACATTTTCTCGAAATGGATTGCGAGCTTTTTAAGTAATCGATCAATACAAGTTGTGTCAGATGAATATACATATGTACTTCTACCCCCTTCTCAACTAATGCCAGAGTTCCATAGGGCTTATTCCTCTTTCCGACCTTTTTTATAATATTTATCAATGACCTTCTGTTTCTTACTCGCAACTCAAATCACTCCTTCGCGGATGACAGCAGTCTTGACTTCGCTTATTCTTTAATGACTCCACGGCAAGGGCCCTAAGTTGAAGAGTCCCAACGTTAGCGAATGCTTACCGAACTTAACTGTGATATTGATGCAATCGTTAATCGGGGTGTTAAGAACCGAGCTGCGTTCAACGCGTCAAAAACTCAGTGTTGTCTTCTGTCCCTCAAGCGTGATACAAACGTGGCAAAACTAAAATTTATTGGAGTTGATCTAGAGAAATCGAATGGCTTGTCAATGCTCGGAATGCATATTAGCCCAGAACTACGTTGGAATCAGTTGATTATTTTTGCTGCAAAATATGGCCCTAGATGCCTTGGTTTCCTCAAAAGATGTAAACGTTTTTTTTCACTCCACCAGACTTGGCCACTATCTATAAAGCATACATTCGTCCGAAACTTGAACACAACTCACATGTTTGGGGGCGAGCTCCCACCAAGTGTTTGAATTTGCTATATTGTGTTCAGCGTCCAGCTTGTAGATTGATCGGTGATCAGTCTATCTGCAACCAAAACCATTCACTAGAATACCCCCGGAATGTTCGATGCTTAGCGCTCCTACATCAGTACTCACATCACAAGCGTTCGGATGAAATATATAATTGCATCCCGACTGTCCGTCTGTTCAGTCGAGTACAAGTGCGACCTCTTCCGCACATCCGTATATTTGTGAACCTGTTTTCGGGCGCACAGTGAAATATAGAAGATCGTTTTTTAATCACCCCACACGAATGTGGAATAACTTGCCTTCCTCAGTATTTCCAGACATCTATAATCTACAGGGATTCAAAGTTAACGCGCATCGTCACCTCACTCTTTTTCCTTCCCTATCCGATCTCTAACTCTCCCCTATACCCTTTCCATCACAGGGTTTATAACTTCAAAAAACATATTCCTAAGTGATGCAGAACATATTTATAAAAAGAAAAAGACCTTACCCTTGGAAAGGCCTACCGAAACAGGGACAAATATAAATAATCCTGGTTGACCTCGATTTCTTCTGCTTAAGCCTCTACTCTCAGACTTTGGGTTGACTGCTCCCCATCATATAGCCCCCCATCGCAAGGAAATTGGTACGCAATAAACATTTCAAACTTTATTTCATTTTCTGACAAAATCTTATCGATCTGATATTCAAAACGACAAATAGCACGGAAACAACCTCTCCTTACAACTCAGACGAATACCCTTATTCTTTTGACATTGTTTGGTATCAATTTTCAAATTACTTCTCCTTGATATCTTTAATTAGAGGGAAATCCTATAAAATTAGAACTTCCCATTCACCAGCCATGACCAATTCAAAGTGCATTTTCGAAAATCACAGATAATAACCTCTGGCTTTGTGTCCACTCAACTGCGCTTTCTAATTAAAACCAAACCACCCCCCATGAGGCCCGTTTGCTCCACCAAAGCCCACTCAGAATTTCAAAATAAATTGCAACCCCCAATCCCGCCGCTCTGCCTGAAAACATTCTAATCAAACATTTGTCTTCACTCGAACAGAAAATCTCTTTAGAGCTCGCGCTTCAAAGCACACACAAAGCCTGTGCGCCGCGCGCTCTCTCCTTAATGATGATGGCACATTGCGTCAAAGCCTATGGAAATAATACCCGCGCACATAGAATCACCAAAATATTCAAATTAAAGTCCTACTTTCCAATTCCGAAATACAAAAGGCACAGACAGATATCAGAAGGCATATATCCACTTCGCGCCTCATTGTTTTGCGGCCGGAACACTGAACCACTGTACCGCTGGCACTGGCACTGGCCCGGGTCTCTGTGTATTGCGAAATGTTACAAACGTCAAATTTGCAAGCCTTTTTGGACAACTCGCACACAGATAACTAGCAATATCATATCTGCGAGGACCCCGCACACAATAGGATACGGCTTCTCCGGGAAAATAATTCTCTGACATTACCGGGAATCGAATTGAATTTAACAACCCACCCGATAGCTACCCCTAGCCAACCACCACCCACCCACACACACACAGAGTCAAGCAAAAATGTTCCCCGAAATGTCTAATATTCCAAAAATTGAGTATTAAAATGGAATTAATCCCGTAATGACTTTTGAATTGCTGTCATTGCGGTGGGATGGTAGCCTTCGGCAGCAAACTATTGTTTGGCGCTGTTCGATGCTGGGGGTGGTGGTATCTCTGTTTAGAATGGAGTTCGCGTGGCACAGCGCGTGATGATGATTTTTGGACTTAAATACTCAATGGGCATTCCCCGTCCGCAAGCCCTAGAATCTCTTTATTTTTTTCCGCTGAATGGGACTTTATGTTGGCCAATTTAGATCTGATGGCACCCTCGAGCAATGATACCTCCACTCGTACAGAGAGAGAATGGCAATGGGCCATCGTGATGATGATGGCACTGTTGATGACTTTGCTGCTTGTGAGGGGGTCGCTAATAAAACTTCTCACCCTCTACGTTGTTCTCCATCGTTTGATTAAAATTTCCACGAATGATGGAGGGGCGGGCGAGCGCGCTACTTTTTCAGTAATTGTTAGGTTAGGTTGGTTGAACGCAATGATTTCAATGATTTCCACCGATTCTCACGGATTTCTGCAATTTTTCAAACCGTAAAGCCAACCAGGAAATTGGAAATCGAAAATAGGCAGTTGAACGTATTGCCGGGCGATGAAAATTCATTGGCGGTCACGCCATATAGCCGCGGAATTCAAAGTGTGCAAATGGAAGAGGTCAGCGTTTAAGTGTGGCGCTAATTGGTTTTCCGAAATGAATAGGTAAAGTGTTCACGGATAACTGCTGTTAGAAGGGGGATGCATTTTTAATTATGGCTATGTGGGACGGATAAGTGAACTGAACTTGGGTTTGCTTACTCCCAGATAGAATTGTTGGGCACTGCGTTAGTTTAAAATATTTTAAGTTCAGCATCAGCATTGTTCTGTGGTATGATTTGTTCATTATTACTCTGATTGGCTGTGTTGTTACTACGAAGACTAATTAGAAACTTAAGTCCTATCAGCTGATACCCTTGTGCTGTCTATTCTTAATCGCATTGAAAAATTTCTTGAAGGCACCCTCCACCGATCCGTGTCATCCTGCGTTAACCATTTTGGATTTGACCTTATAGATCATCATCTAATAATGAATTATGAATGTTTTCCTTGTGCCTTTCGATAGTATGAACAGAGAGCCAGATTAAGTAAGTGTTATAGATGCCGTTGCATGATACACTTTGCAGCAGAATTTTCTTCGAGCAATAACCAATCGATTGCTACTTTCTTGAACCGATTGTGTGTAAATTTTGCTGCTCTAGAGGCAAGTCCTAACTCGATGGACCAAATTAATGCTCTATATAACGCTCATCTTACCAGTCTTGCTTTATGGCACCGAATGCTGGACGATAAGTAACAAAGCAGAGCAAATATTGGGTACCTTTGAGCGAAAAGTACTTTGTCAGATATTAGGTCCCATTTGGAGGGTAGAACTGCGAACTCTTTGAGTTGTACCAGGATATGGATGTAGTCAAAAAAGCCAAGACATGCCGACCACATTGGCTCGGCCACATCGAGCGAATGGGGAACAACGCTCCAGCCAAGAGAATCCTTGAATCTCAGCCCCAGGTTCGAGACGGCGAAAAAGACCGTACGACCGATATAAAAACAAAGCTGTTGTGGATGCCAGAAAACTTGGCCTTCACAACTGGAAGCAGCGCTCCCCTTAAGTAAAGCAAAGCAAGCCTTAACATCCTAAGAATGATCAGAAGACTGTTGATGAAGGTCCTGTTCCTTTTTGAAAAGCTTTCGAGTACACTATCTGGAGAATAGTACTGATGAAACATTTGAGTAAGTAGGTTTTTTATCACAAAGGACCTTCAGTGGCTTAAGTGTGTATGCACTCTCGTGCGGACACAGCCAACAAAACCTAAAGTAGGTCTGCCAGTGCATTTGGCGCTGCTTAGAAAAGCTCGGCTGGGATACCATCAAGTCTACTACTTACTTAGGTGGCGCTACAGTTCGGGGTGAACCTGCGCCTCTCCATTTAGCTCGGTCTTTAGCTAATTGCCTCCAGATGCGCACTCCAAGTTGGTCGAGGTCCCATTGAACTTGTGCGCGCCAACTACGGCGATGATTCCCTCTACTGCGTTATCCCTCGGGATTAGATTCGAAGACTCTGCGGGCCGGAGCGTTAGTGTCCATTCGCTCTACATATCCTAGCCATCTCAGACGTCCAATACGCAGTTTTTGACTAGGTCGATGTCGCTGTACAGCTCGTATAGTTCGTTATTGAATCTTCTCCTCCAAAACCCGTCAACGCAAACGGGACCGAAAATCTTACGAAGAATTTTTCTCTCGAAGTGACCAAGGATATCTTCATCCTCTTTTAATAAAGTCCATGTTTCAGCGCCGTAAAGCAGGACTGGGATGATCAGGCTCTTATATAGAGTCTCCTTAGTTGTTCGAGATAGGGCTTTACTCTTGAATTGCCCTATAAGCCCAAAAGAACAGCGATTGGCAAGAGTTATTCTTCGATTGATTTCTGCGCTGATGTTGTTTTTTCGAGTTTATAGCAGAACCAAGGTAGACAAAGTCCCTTACTACCTCGAAGTTATAGCTGCCCACTGTGACGTTCTGTCCAATTCGTCGGTATTGGCTCTCCCTTCTTATTGATAGCATATACTTGGTTTTGCCCTCGTTTTGCGCGCTTTCGCCTCAATGCTTGCAAATGCACCGGTGACAGCCCGCCGAGTTCTTCCGATAATGTTTATATCGTCGGCGTATGCAATCAGTTGTACAGACTTGTAATGGATTGTGCCTCCGATATTGGCTTGTGAGTTCCGCACAATCCGTTCAAGTACAATATTAAAGAAGTCACATGACAGCGCGTCACCTTGTCTAAAACCTATTTTGACATCAAAGGTCTCGGTGAAGTCATACCGACCTTGATGGAGAAGCGAGCGTTCTGCAGCGTCAACCTGCACAGACGGAAAAGTTTGGCAGGGTTGTCAAAACTAGACATGGCTCTATAAAGCTCTTCTCTATAGATGCTGTCATAGGCGGTCGTGAAATCGATAAAGAGGTGGTGAGTATCGATTTGGAATTCTTGGGTTTTCTCCAGAATCTACCGAAGTGTGAAGATTTGATCGATCGTGGACTTTCCTGGCCTGAAACCGCACTGATCGGGTCCAATCAGGCTGTTGATAGAAGGTTTCAGGCGTTCACACAATATCGCAGAAAAGATCTTGTATCCGATGTTGAGGAGACTGTTGCCTCTATCATTGGCGCAGTTGAGAGGGTCTCCTTTCTTGTGGATCGGGCAAACGATGCTGTGGTTTCATTCATCAGGCATACACTCGTCTGACCAAATCTTAGAGATGAGTTGGTGTATGCACTCTACCAATTCATCCCCAGCTGCCTTGAAAAGTTCGGCCGGTAAGCCGTCAGGTCCGGCAGCCTTGTTCGATTTTAGCTTGGATATTGCTATCCTCACTTCGTTTTGGTCAGGTGGACAGAAATTTTGACTATCATCGTCCATGTTGAATGGTTCATTCTGCCTGACAGCGGGATGTTGGTCTTCGTCGTCGTTATACAGTCTGCAAAAGTAGTTTTTCCATATTCTCAGCACCGACTGTGATTCTACTACGAGGTTTCCATTTTCATCTCTACAGGTTTCTGTACGGGTATTACTTCTCTGACACGTTCTTTTTACCTTCTGGTAAAACTTCAGTACATTGTTCCTGGAGTATAAACTCTCGATATTCTCAAACGCGCGCTTCTCATGCTCTTTCTTCTTCTTCTGGAGAAGCCGATGTTCTTCCCGTCTCCTTTGCTCACGAGCAGCTCTCGTCTTCCTTTGCAGCGCCGCTTTGTATGCCTCTTGTTTTGCTGCATGCACTCGCCGGCATTCTTCGTCAAACCAGGGGTTTCGCGGTGGTGGGCGAACGAGACCCAGCGCATCAGTCGCGGCATTTCTGATGGCATGTTGGCAGCGTTGCCACTGGTCTTCGGCACTTGATGCTGGCGGCATAGGGGTGATTGAGAGATTTCCGGATACGCGTTCGGCGAAGAGCCTGGCGGTCTCTTGCGATTGTAGCTTTTCGACGTTAAATTTTCTCACAGTGATTCTTCTTCGTTGTTCAGATTGAGATATCCGCATTCGTACCTTGGCTACAACCAGGTAATGATCCGAGTCTATGTTGGCCGCTCGGAAGGTCCGGACATCCAGAATACTGGAGGCATGCCTTGCATCGATCGTAATATGATCAATTTGGTTGATCGTTACATGATCATTATACCGAATAATGTCTGCTTATGGATATCGAGATGAGGAAACCACGTGCTTGCTATGGTGACATTTCGCTCCACAGCGAAATCAATTAGCCTTAGTCCGTTATCAGACGTGGTGTCGTGTAGGCTATGCTTACCGACTGCCCTACCAAAGACGTCCTCCTTTCCTATTTTGGCGTTAAAATCGCCCAATACGATCTTAACGTCGTATTTAGGACATTGCTCGTATGTTTCGTCGAGGACCTCGTAGAAACACTCTTTGGAGGCCTTTTCTTCTGTGGGGGCATGAACACATATTACGCTTATGTAATCGAATTTAGCCTTGATCCGGATAGTCATAATACGCTCGCTTACTTGTCGAAAGCTTAAGACTTCTTGCCTAAGTCTGCCGCGTATGACAAATCCGCATCCGAATAAGCGTTACCTGTTGCCTCTGTAGCAATCACCGTAGTAGATGTCACAGTTTTTCATCCTCTTTTTGCCAGCCCATCCCATCGCACTTCCTGGATGGCGGTAATATGTGCTTTATAGCAGTCTAGGGCCTCTGCTAGTTGTTCCGCTGCACGTGGTCTGTAAAGGGGCAGAACATTCCACGTACAGATCCGAAGGTCGTTGTCCTTATTTCGTTTGCTTGGGTTGTCATTAGTTGAGTCATCCTTATCCGAGGCTTTTGGTTGTTTCAGAACCATAGATTTTTTACGTGGTAGGGAAGTTACCACGACGGCACAACCCCCAACCTGGAGGGCCAGTTCCTTAATTATTCCCCTAAGACGGGGGGCCGGGTACACCGGTGCCAGTAGTCCACTACGGAGTATGAGCGCTGCCGTTGGCCCATTAAGGGCTCCTCCGCCACCATCTCTATTCCAATGTCCTGACCAACATTGGAAATTCCTTACCGACCTGTGATCCGAATACGTCGAAGCTGCTCGCGCAATGTATTCACTAAGTTCAACCTAACTGGAACTATAGACGTTGACTCCGTCTGGGGAATTCGTCCGCTGCCGCTTGGAACAGGAAGAAGTGCTCTAGTGAGAAAGCACTCTTCCCCCACCTCTCTCATCTGCTGCCGCCAAGAATCCGCCAAACGGGGTTGGTTGCCCATTTCTTGGATTAAGGTACTAGGCATCCGTCTGTCGCCGCGTGGAGGTTGAGAGTAGGAGTTGATAGGACTCAGCTGAGTGAAAATGCTTGTGTTTTCATATGATCGCATGCACTACCGTTTGACCAGAACATCGAGTCTCACCACTTTGCTTTTCCGGAGTGCTTTGGTAGGGGCAAAGATAACGGGCTGCTTTGGGTACTAATTACGTCAGAAAGCTTATTAGGCTTTGGGATAATTCCTTATTCCTATTTTGACGAGTTTATGATCTGAAAGCAAGCGATTCTAACTCTCCCACGTCACCGCATTTCTACTGACCCGCCTGTGGGACTCGCCAGTTTGACCTCAGAAAATATCGGCAGGCCTCCAGATTTTGGATCACTTCTTTGAACGCGGCTGTGCTAGGTGAGCCGGTTGCGCTCAATTTTTCGTGAGATGGTTTCTTTGTCATGAAGGCTTCCACAGATCCTCGAACTTTTTATTCGATCAAGCTTTGTCACGCCCATTGTCTGGAATGGGGCAGTAGCGACAACAATGCTAGAGGTAAGCGCCTTCTGGAATTCATTATTAATGAAAAGCTAGATATTTTGAATGTGGAAACTACACCAACTTTCGTAACTAGGGTAAGGAAAGAGGTTCTAGATATTACACTCGGCAGCCCGAGTATTAGTAACTATATTACAGGTTGGAATATTTCTGCCGAGCCGTCCATGTCGGGAAAGTCTCAGTAACTAGGTTACCCCGAACAGAAACCCCCGCAAAATTGACTTAGAGAGGTATAGGTCTTCACCCAAGTGGAACCTGATAAATGTGAAAGGAAAGAAAACGGCGAGCCACTTCCTAGAAGTGGAAAACGACGTGGAAATGGTCAACAGGGCAGATGCATTTGACAGGAGCTGCCCTATTAGCCATAAGAAAGATCCGAAGGATCATAGTCGAACCAAAGGTGCGCAAGCTCTTTAATAAAGCAAAGCGTGACGGAGATTAGTAAACATACACCGAGCAATTAACAAGATACAACTTGGAAATCAGAAAAGCTAAAAGAAATAGCTTCAGAGCATTCTGTGAGAACATAGCGTCATCCCCTGCAGCGGCAAGATTGCATGAAGCACTGGCTAAGGAGAAAGCAGGCTGGCAGCTGTACCGAAGATGAAGAGCAGAGGGCCCTTCTACTATTTGAAATACCCTTCCTGGGTAGCTCAATCTATAGCAGCACAGATGTATTAGGAAGGTATAAAAGGCCCAGGTGAGAGGACTGGGTGATGGTAAAAGACATATGCACGAATCAAAAGCTAAGTTGGGCTCTGAACACCTTCCAGCCGTTTAAATTACCTGGAGCGCACAGAATATTCCCTGCTCTACTACAACAAGGCCAGGAAATCATTATGCCACACTTCGTAGGACTATTGAAAAGCAGCGTTGCGCTTGAGCATATACCAAGGATATGGAGAAGGGCAAAGGTCATATTCATTTGGAAAGTGGGAAAAAGGGACACCACTACACCAAAATCCTTTAGACCTATCAGCCTGACCTCATTCATGCTAAAGACGCTAGAAAAGGTCATAGAAAATCACCTAAGAACGACGGTGCTGGAAAGAATACCTCTCCACCACAATCAACATGCCTACAGAGCAGGAAGATCCACCGAAACTGCGCTCTACCAGCTGACAAGTTGGGTTCAGGATACACTGGAGAGCAAGGAAACGACAGTATACGCATTTCCAGACATCGGAGCAGCCTTCGATAATACCTCCATGAAGCAAGTAGGAGGGGTCTCGAAATAATACGAGTAAATCACACCACAATTAATTGGATGTGTGAGGTGCTGAGAACTAGGACTGCTGAGATAGAGGTGGGATAAAAAACCATAACAATAAGCACCACTAGATGCTGCCTACAAGGAGAAGTGTTATCACTATTGATGTGGAGCCTAATAGCAGATGAACTACTGCATAAATTGAGAGATGCCGACATTACGTGCCAGGGGTACGCCGACGATATAGTTACTGTTGCAAGAGGAAAATTTGAAGAAACGCTATGGGAAATCATTCAGAGGGGTCTACGAATCACACAGAAGTGGTGTAAAACGGCAGGACTTAGAGGGAACCCTACCAAAACCACTGTGATACCCTTCACCAAGAAAAGACAGCTAAAGCGTATGCAACTCATCCTGTTGGAAGGGATCAAGGTTGACCCACAGGAACAGGTCAAGTATCTAGGTCCAACACGAGACAGCAAAGTCCTCTGGAGAGAACATGTAGAAACTGTGGTAACCAAAGCCACCTGAGCACTTATGATGTGCAGGAACATTTCAGGAAAAACGTGGGGTTGTATTTTAGCCACACTAAGATGGACGTACCTGATGATAGAAAGACCCATCACCACTTACGGGGCAGTGGCATGGGTTAACAGAACTAGGCTAACCACGACGAGGATATCCCTCAACAAAGTGCAAAGATTAGCCTGCATATGTATAACAGGAGCCATGCGAACCAGTCCCACAGCAACACTAGAAGTGGTCGTAGGTATACCTCCACTACACATATACGTAATGCTAGAGTGAATCGCCAAGACCATATTGAGAATCAGAAAAGAGGTCATTGGGAAAGGAACATGCATCGCAAACAAAAAGAGAGTAGCCCTATCCAAATCAGTGCCACTTTTGGACTGGCCCAGAGATGATATAGTCAAGAAATACTGCTTTGAAAGGAAATTTGACTCAAAGCTGAGCAACAGAAGAGACTGGAGCAGCGAATCTGATAAATACCAATTCAAACAACACACAATTAAATGGTACACAGACGGATCAGACAGGCGGCCAATGGCCTGTACTGATGGCTACTATTTTAGCTATATATTGTCCTGGTCTACTAAGTAGCTGGGATATATATTAACTGATATAACGCAGCTAGAAAACGATTCCCACCCGTGGTTAGCAAGCTTTAAGAAGTGATTGTAAATGTTACCCTTGACAACTCCCAGCGAAATATTAGCTGTCTCTGCCAGACAGTCGTTTAGGGCTGACCCTTGTCTGTCCAATTCGTCTGCTTGCTCGTTTCCTTCGAAGTTGCAGTGTCCAGGGACCCAGATGAGAGTGATTTTTGATTGAGCGTCTAGTTTGCTTAGCTCTTCCTGGCATTGCTCTACCAGTTTTGAAGATGTGATAACTGAATCAATGGATTTGATAGTAGCTTGGCTATCAGTGAAGATATCAAGATTATGATTCAGAGTTGGGAAGGCATTTAGTATGCGGCCAGCTTCATGAATTGCGAGGACCTCCGCTTGAAAGACACTGGCGAAATTCGCTAACTGGAAAGACTTCGAGTCATTCAGTTTATCAGAAAAAATTCCTGCGCCGACTCCCCAGTGCACTTTCGATCCATCCATGTAAGTGGTTATGGCGAAATCTCTCTGGTTGGGAAGGTTACTGAGAAGAGTTTGCTGAAGTTTAAAGTGGAAGTTTTGTAATCAGTCGAAGACGTAATCATGGCAATCCAGCACCCAGACTCTCTGAGCCGGACTGCACTGCATAAGGCTGTATCCTTGATGCATAGTTTAAGAGGGGTCAGATGACGGTTTAGAGTTAGAGCATCCGTTGCGCATAGGATCTCAGACCGCCTGTGACACCTACCTATGCATGCTGCTCTTTTAAGTTTAAAGACGTTATATTTACTACTAAGAGCAGGCCACCAGACGATAGCTCCGTAGGTGGGAATTGGGCGCACAACGCCTGTTTACAGCCGTTATTTTAGGCGGAAGAACCCATTTTCTGCCGAAGATTCTATTGCATGCGCAGAAGGCTATGCTTGCTTTCTTAACATGCTGTTCAATACTTAGCTTCCAACAAAGTTTTGGGTCGAGGATCGTGCCTAGATATTTTGACCTAGAGCATAAAGACAGTGGCCGACCATTCAGTTTGGGTGGGGTAAAGTCCCTTATATTCGTTTTAGTGGTAAATAGCATCAGTTCAGTTTTGTCTGGATTTATTCCGAGGCCACAGCTCGTGGCCCATGAGTGCATTAGATCCAGACCCATTTCCATGTGTTGGCTTATCACAGAGAGAAACTTTCCTGACACTAAGATTACTAGGTCATCCGAGTATGCGATCATCTTGAAACCCTCACTGTCCAGTGGCGTCAAGATCTTGTTCATGACAATCAGCTATAAATGGGGGATATAACTCCTCCTTGAGGAGTACCTCTACTTACAATTTGACTGCCGTTATTCATTACGATTAAAAAGTCCCTGGTCAGTATTATCGCCCAAATTACTATAGACTTCGGTTGGGTAGGTAGCACTAGCATTCTCAATGATCTGATCTCTTTTCGGTGAATCCCAAAATATCGATCTTATACCAAACTAATACGTGCCCTAACTGGGAAAATTCCGCGTTTTAGAAATCTCCACTTCAAAATTCGAGAGCAGTCTCTATTCGAGAGTCATAAGTCGTCAACGAGGTAACTCTCCAAATCCAAGGTATTGTTGCGTGGTTTGAGCCTTATAGTCCTTTACTGGTGGTTTCTGTTACTATAAACGGGTATTTATTCTCTGCTATGGTCACAATCATACAATATTATTACCACTATCGTCAAAGATACTGATACATACATAGTAACATGTCCATATCATGAAATACTGTGGACAGTAACCCACTTTTGTAAATTAAATGTGTCCACATCTCCCTTAAAACACCACCACTAACTATAAGTTAATGTCCCCACAAGTTGTCCTTGTCCAAGATAAGAAATGTGTAAGACCACAGTACATCTGCGCAACTCATGTCCCGTGTCTGAAACGATTTCACTTCCTGTCCACTTGACACCCATCTGCACACCACACATCTGCGTCCCGCCCAAGTACCTACCCATCAAGGAAGACAATTTTATCCTCCTCGCAACAACGTCGCTCAGATATTCGGTAACCCGCAAAACGAAATAAATTTATTTCCTTTAAATTTCAAATTGCATACCGCCCCCATGTACACAGTACACATACACGTATCCTTTATCCTACTAAACAAACCACAGCAATTGCTCCTTTTTGCAGATCTTTTCCTTCTGCCACAGAGTGGGGTTGCACTATTTATAGCAACCACATAGTGACATGTAACAACAAGACAATTCCGTCGCAATTTTTCTTTATCCCTTAAAGCTTTCTTTCCTTTTTCTATTTTTCGTGGAATCCTTTCGAACTCCTGCGAAGACAACACAACACCTCACCGTTTGCCACCACCCTTAGTTGTCATCGCCTGGTAGTTGTTCTTACGACGAAACAGCGTCAGAACAGCGTGTTGCATTAATGTAAACATAAATGCTCCTTGCACATCGGTATGCGATGCATCCTGGCTCCAGCAGGACAACAACGACGATGATGACGACAGGAATCGTGGCGGAACAAATGCGATGCCATGTTCGTGTCAAATTTGTCACTCGGGGAGAAAATTTTCGAAATTTATGTCAAAGTGGTGCTTCCTCCCGACCCGCATATCCTTGCCCAGTTCGACTGTTCGACAACAACATTGACGACGATGTCGACGACGAAATGGTGAATGATAATTTTGACATTTTATGCGCAATCGGGATACCACCAACCCCACACGGCTGTTTGATGACGATCATCATCAACGGGTTGATGTTGATGAGATGCAAGGACACCGTCACATTCGCATATCCAACCATAAACATATGGCGTAAGCTAAACATGCTGCAGCAAAAAAAAGAGGAAAAAGTGCACTCCCATTCCCCCCTCCCAAAAAAAAGAGACTCGCAACGCAGCGAAGAAAACGGAATTTTCCGGTGGTATTTTGATGAAAGGAATTTGCATGCGGGTACATAAATTTTCCTCAACAGGAGCGCAAGGACAACGACGATGATGGAAGTCAGTCTCTGAAAGTCAGGATGTCGTGCACCATAAATTCTCTGCTCATATGATGCAGCAGCCAAAAGGGTCACAAAGTTTATCATTCGCTGTTATTTGTTATTCTTATTCTTGTGTCCTGTGCTTTTTATGGTCCTGCTGACATATTGTTGATGTGCTGAGATATTGTCGGACAATTAGACCGACACATCCGCACAAAACATCTATTATCCATGGGGAGACAATTAAATTTTGCAAGTTTACGGTATCAAAGGATGCACCAGGACGACCGAATGGGGAGAAAACATTTTCAATTTCCATGGTAAATTGTATGCTGTGCCGTTTTGGGATTTTTCTGTTGCAGTGGAATACATTTTATTTCAGCTTGATTGACGCATTCATGGTGCGGAAGTAGAATATGCCTCAGGAAAAAATAGTAGCAGCGGTGGTATAATAGAAATGAAGACAGTGGTATATAAAGGCGAATCAAAGAGTTTAAGGAAGTGTAGGAGAAAAAATGTCGAATGAATAAGAACAGTGTTGGTAGAAACTATGACTCATCGATGGTTCTGATGAGTACAATCGAAGCACAGTTCGCCTCAAGCAAACGGGCGCGTGGAAGCATAGCTCCTATGGACATGGTTCTATACTACAAAGATACAGAACGGATATTTATAGAACAACTGACTATGTCATACCCTACAGAGACTTCAATTAGAATTATTCCACGTTTATTCCCGAAAGACAAGAGTGGGACTACATCACATTAATGCTACAAAAAATGCAAGAGGTAGCAATCCCATGGCTCGTGCAGATTTTCAGGAGCTGCATCCTAAATAACCATGCACCCCACTCATGGAGACGGGTGAGAGTGGTTTTCATTCCGAAGGTGGGGAGGCGCGGACATGAGAACGCGAAAGACTTCAGACCAAACAGTCTGACCTCCTTCGTTTTGAAGACCCTCGAGCGCCTTCTAGACAACCATCTGCGAGATACAATCGAGTCATCTCTTTTCAAATCCCAACACGCATACCTCAAAGGAAGATCTACAGAAACAGCCCTTCATAAAGTAGTGCGAACAATAGAAAAATCCCTACAGTATAAGGAATACACTTTAGCTACCTTCTAGACATAGAAGGTCTTTTAACAATGTACACACTGAAGTAATTCTAGAGTCCCTCACGGAGCATAGAAACCTACCTAAGCCAATAGATAGTCTCTATGCTCAGCACTAGAACCATTCAGGCATCTCTAGGAAACAGCACCATAACCAAATTTGCCCGTAGAGGAACGCCCCAAGGTGGAGTCATCTCACCTCTACTATGGCTAATAGTCATGAATAAAATCATTTTATGCTTAGACAGAGAAAGAATTAAAGTAGTTGGGTATGCGGACGACATGGTGATTTTAGTGTCGGGACTTTTCCTCCCGTGATAAGTGAGATCATGGAGAGTGCTCTAAGTAAAGTCACCGCATGGGCCAGAAAGTGTGGACTTGGAGTCAATCCAAATAAAACTGAACTGATGCTTTTCACCACTAAAACCAAAATACCCGACTTCAATCTTCCTCGATTAAACGGACAGATACTCTCCTTATCTTCCAGTGCTAAGTACCTAGGAGTTATTCTAGATCCTAAACTTAACTGGAAACCAAACATAGACGAACGAGTAATGAAAGCATGTATAGCCTTCTATGCCTGCAACAGAACCTTCGGCAAAAGATGGAGCCTGCAACCAAAATTGACCCTGTGGATGTACACAGCCGTAGTACGCGCAATCCTTACCTACGGGTCGATAGTATGGTAGCCGGCCCTTAAAAAAGCCTATAACATAACCAAACTAAATAAGGTGCAAAGAGCAGCATGCATAGGCACCACAGGCGCCCTACGGTCAACTCCGTCAGACTCTCTAACAGTCCTGCTACACCTTCTACCCCTGGATCTACATATCACAAACATCTCAGCGCACAGCGCAATCAGACTTAGGGAGTCCAAGTGTTGGACTGCGAAACCCTATGGACACAGCAATATCCTAGATTCTCTACCAGGAGAACTCATATCGACTCCAACAGACTACATCATCCCCACATTGAACTTTACAAAGCGCTTCGATGTACAATTCCCTACAAGAAAAGATTGGCAAGATGGACAGGCGACCAGTGGTTTCGATCTAACAGTCTACACCGATGGGTCAAAAATGAACTGAGGGTTGGTGCGGGTGTTTTCTCGGAGTCCCTGAACATCGCAAGATCGTATCGACTCCCGGACGCTGCCAGCGTCTTCCAAGCGGAATTACTCGCCATTCGCGAAGCCTGTCGCCAAATCAAGTCACACACAAGTACACTACCAAGGTAAAGAATCGCTATTTTAATCGATAGCCAAGCTGCTATCAAAGCCATTGCCCCGGAAACCATTTTCTCGAAACTAGTACTAGGATGCCGACAGGAGCTGGCCTCGCTAGATGGCCGTTTCATGGTTACCTTAGTCTTGGTTCCAGGCCACAGCAACGTTGATGGCAACGAACATGCTGACGAACTGGCCAGGCGAGGAGCCCTTCAATGCTCACTTGCTGAACTTGTTCACACCCCGCTCGGAGCAATTAAGGCAAACATCTCCTCAATCTTTCTTAGAAAAGCTAACCTTAAATGGTCCAGGTTAACGAACTGCGTCATATCCAGAAAGATGTGGCCTAACTACAACAAGACCAAAAGAACCGCCCTATTGAACAGAACGCGCAAAGACATTGCCCGTATAATCGCGATAATCACGGGACACTGGCCGGTAGGAGAGCACGCAGCCAAACTAGGTATCCCATATAATACATACATACAATAAATGAGCTAACCCTCCTCTTAAAGTCCACAGGCTGGCTCTAGATTGTCCTCACCAACACACATCAACATCCAAGGTCGCATGAGTCGTGGTATCAAAACGGCACAACTGTGCTAATTGAGTCTCTGTTTTTACAGAACCGCCACTTCTACCTACCTACCTACAACATATTAACCAATGAACAGGCCATTCAGCTTTATACAGATGGGTCTAAAATGGATACATGAACTGGTTCTGGAGACTTTTGTCTTCTTCTTCTTCTTCATTTTACCAGCGAGGTTATGATCCGAAAACAAGGGATCACAACCCTCCCACTTCACCGCATTTCTACTGATCCGCCTGTGGGGTTCGCCCATTTGACCTCAGAAAATATCGGCAGGCCTGCCGATTTTGGATCACTCGGTTACTGAGGCCAATGAAATGCCGATGTCGTCGCATTTGTGTGATCCAGGCGTTTATAGGTCTACCTTTCCTACATCGCTATGTCTTTGGAACGTGCATTGATATTGCTTTTTTAACAGGGTTCAAATGATCTCTTCTTTGAACGTGGCAATATCAGCTGAGCCGGTCGCAGTCTGTTTTTTGTACGATGGTTTTCTTGATGTGAAAGCTTCCATGGATCTTCGAACTTCTTATTCGACCAAGCTTTGCCACTCCTGCTGTCATGCGAAGCATCTTTATCTCAGCTGCCGTTAATTTACTCTCATACGTTTTGTACATCGTCCAACACTGTGAACCGTATGTGAGCGCTGGACTCATAACTGCGGTGTAGAGTCTTCCTTTCAACTTAGGTGACATTTTTCTGTCACAGAAGATAGCGGAATTTTCTTGCCACTTCATCCATCCTACGCTTAAGCGATGATTGATGTCGTCGTCACAAGTTGCTTTGCTATTGATCATAGATCCCAGATATTTGAACTTTTCGCACTTGGGAAGCACTGTTCCATTCAAATAAATGTCTGGAATAGGCCTGAGTGGATCAGAGAACGGGCAGCACAAGTACTCTGTCTTTTTTGAACTAATGCGATACCCATTTCCCTCCAAAACGTCCACCCATACATCAAGTGATCGTTGCAGGGATGTAGGATCCTCACTTATGATGGCTCCATCGTCAGCAAAGAATAACTGATGTACCTTGTGGTCCATCACTTTACCTTCAAACAGATAGTCAAGGACTGTAATAAAGAGCAAAGAACTTAAGACGCTTCCCTGGTGCACTCCGACTTTGATTGGGAACTCTTCGGTTACTCCAGCGGCGCATCTTACTCTTGTATTCGCTCCTTCGTACATGTCCATGATCATCTGTACATAGGTTTCTGGAACCCGTCGATGTCTTAGCGCCACCCATATCAGATCTCGTGGTTGTCTGTCGAATGCCTTTTCAAAGTCAACCAATACAATATCCAAATCCCTTAAGGAATCACGATGTTTTTCCATTATGATAGTATACTTTGGATTGTATCTGTGGTTGATTTACCCGAGACAAACCCGCACTGATCATCAGATAGCCGTATTATTTTTCGCAGTAGGCCACCTAATACCCGCTCAACAAGTTTCATGGTGTGTGACACCAGCTTGATCGATCGGTAGTTATCACAGTTTCGCGTATCACCCTTCCCTTTGTATACAGGGAGAAGGTAACTTTCCCTCCATTGTTTCGGCATTGGGTCACCTCTCACAAATTTGGAGATGATAATTCTGAGCCATTTGAACCCGACGTCTCCGGTCTTTTTCCAGAACTAAGAGGGCATCTCGTCTGGCCCAACCGCTTTTCGTTTTTTGGAGTATTTGACCGCCTCACTAACTTCTTCGACTGTATTGTCGGGTATTTCTTCACAGTTAGGGGTGGCTCTTGAAATAGCCGGGGAAACTGCTCATTTAAAAGTTCTTCACAATACTGCCGCCACCTCTGCAGAATTTTGTCGTCATCCACAAGAAGGCGGCCATGAGCATTGTTAATGAACTTTGGCGAACGAAGCTCCTGAGCATTCTTCCTTCTTTGGGCGGCTATTTTGAAGATGGTTGCGCTCCTGTTCATATTGTGTCTTCGCAGCTCCTGGATAGCCTGGTTTGCATCAGCAACCGGGGAAGATATTTTCTCCAGCTCCCGATACAGGCCCTCCGTACTCTCTGCTTTAAGCTGGGCGCACTTCTTCTTCGCTTTTTTCTTGCAACATCTGTATTCCATTTCGAGGCGAACTTTTTCGTCACTATTATTAGAGGGGCACTTTGAACAAGCTTTGAAAGCCGCTTTCTTCTCATTTATCACCTTCTTAGCTTCATCACTCCACCACCATGTTTCTTTGGCGTGTTGATGGTGGCCTTTTGAAGCTCCTAGCAGTGATTTGGCCTTCTTTAAGCAAGTTCGCTGTAGGGAATCCCACATATTTTGTGCTCTGCACTCTTCATCCTCAGCTCTGTTGATGGTGTGAGAGATGTAATTTTTCATTACGAAAACAAAAGCTTCGCCTTCGCCTCAGAGACCCTTGTTTGTTTGCTTTTCTTTGGTGTTTTCATAAAAAAAAATGTCTGTTAGCAGGTGACGCTGTTGCCGAGCGATTGCCTCTCCCAGGATCTCTTTGCAATCTTTTACCCGAGGCTTTATGAAACTGGCTACCAAATGGTAGTCATCTCCACCACTGCTGTAAGTGATCAGGTGTCGGCTTTGTTTGATGAACATGGTATTTAACACGATAAGACCATGTGATATGCACATGCTTAGGATCTCTTCACCAGGAAGGTTCCTGGTGCCATATCCTTGTCCTACATGGCAGTCTCCATAGTCTTCGTTTGATTTCCCGACATGTGCATTCAAATCTCGTCCAACAAACAGAAACTCTTCCTTTGGTGTGATCTTAAGGAGATTGTGGAAATCTAGCCAAAATGCATCATTATCCCTCTGATCGCACCCATTTTGTGGAACATATGCACTGACAATATTCCACACCTCTCCTTGTATTACTAGTTTGAGAGACATCAAACGGTCACTGGACTTCGAAATGCTCAAGACGTTTCCAAGTAGCTCTGCCGCAAGGATGATACCGATTCCGTTCTTAGCCTTTTCCGTTCCGTAGTAGAACATCTTGTAATCTTTTGTTCTAACGTCCAAGAAACGCGCCCAATTTCCGGTGTTTTTCCATTTCGACTCAAGATATCCACCCGCCTTCTATTCATCATCTCTTCCAGTTCGTAACTTTGACCGGTCATGCTTCCAACGTTCCAACTCGCGACCCTCAAATTGCGGGTGCACTTCCCTCTAACCTAGCCTACCTAACCAACCCCACATACTCTTTTCTTCAGCTTTAAGGCTATCTACTGCAAGAGGGAGAAGCCGCTTCCTAATTGCAGGCGATTTCAATTTGTGGACGGTAGAATGGGGTTCACGTACCACAAACGACAGAGAAAGAGCATTCCTGTGGGCGTTCCCATCCTTGGACATAGTTCTTGCGAATTCTGGGAGCGAGTTGACGTTTAGCAAAAACTGAAGAGGGTCAGTAGTAGACATCACCTTTATGAGCACGCGTTTGGCAAGATATGTTGTGTGGTGAGTAAGCACTAAGTATACGCACACCAACCACCAAGCAATCAAGTTCTAGCTACGGCCCAGTCCCATTGGAAATAGAGGAGAGCAGAAAAGCCAGCCACCGAAAATGAGATGGAAACCACACCCACTGAACCTTGAAGTACTCCAACTGATGATGGAGGATATGTATATCCCTTTGTGGATCAATCGCCGACAAGGCGAATCATCTCACAAGAGGATTGGCGAGAGCCTGTGATGTATCCATGCAACGGATAACAGCAAACACGCAATGACTACCAGTATACTGCTGGAATGGTGAAATAGCCAGACTGCGCGCAGAGTATCACAGGCTTTGCTTTGGCGATGCTGTTGGCTGTACTAAGTTCGGTTCCACCATCGGTCGAGATAATACTCCTAAGATACCGGAAATCCTCTACTCTCTCTACCGGTTGTCCAGCAATACATATTTGAAGTTTGTTCCAAGGCTGACAACTTTAGTTTTTGTGGAAGAATACAGCCTTGTCTTACCCCACTTTGGATCTCAAATTTCTCAGACAACCTCCCCCTGTGCAGAACGTGGCATTTGGGCTCTCCATAAGTAGCTTTGGGAATAACAATTAATTTATGGGGAATACCTCTCCTGCGTAAGGCACGCCAAAATCGATGAACAGCAGGTGAATTGCAATCTGTTTTCAACATACTGTTTGATGATAGTCCGCACGGTGTTATATGGAGGAGGCTCCAAAGCGGAAAAACGCTTGTTCGGCATCGTGTTTTTTTTTTTTTATAGTTTGCGCCAAGGATGTGTAATCTTCATAGATACTAATAGCCCGAGTTCTACTAGCATGCACGATTCGCAAACCTAAGTAATCGATTCCAGAAATATGCCTACGTACTAAACACACACCCTACACACTTCAACCACTCTCCCCGCGGTACTGCCGTTAGGTATTTCTTCGCGGGCCTGGTTAGCAATTATGCTCTAGTCTCCGAGGCCGCCTCTTGGGCTCTTCTTAGGGCTTCTGCTGTTCGGAGCGCATTCTGCACACATACTATGAATGAGCAGATCTCCATCCACTCGCCCTCTGATCGTGTCATGTGACTTACAAGATTTTCTGGACTTGCCAGGTTTGCTCTATCTTCTGCAAAGCGTCTGCAGTAGAACACTGCATGCTCTGCGTCCTCCTCTTTGTTTGGACATTCTGCACACAGGGGCGAACTATCGTGTCCAAATCTATGGAGGTATTTCCGATAGCCACTGTGCCCGGACAGGAACTGTGTGAGGTGGTAGTTACAGTTCCCCCTCGCTCTCTCTGTCCATGATTTTATATTGGGAATGAACTTGCCTTTTGTAGAGCTATCCCACCTGGTTTGCCACAGCGTTGCTGATGCTGCCATTTCCTCCTCCTTAATCCCTTTTGCCTCTTGCCGGTTCGAGGGACGTCTAAGGTATACCCTCTGCATCTCATCAGCGAGGATGTCGATTGGGACCATCCCAGCTAAAACACAGGCATGCAGCCTCGGAGATAGTTCGGAAGCCGCTAATCACTCTGATTGCGCAGAGCCTGTGAGCTGATGATAGCTTCTTCCTGCATTCATTTGTCGCCAGTGCACCTGCCCATATCGGGGCAGCGTATATAAGTACCGAGCTGACCACTCTGGACAGCAGGATCCTGCGGGCGTATTCAGGCCCGCCGATGTTCAGGAGCATTCGGGAGAGTGCTGCCTGCATCAGCGATGCTCACTTACTAGAATACTCGACGTGTGCTTTGAAGCGCAGCTTGTTGTCGAGCATAACTCCAAGTTACTTCAAGGATTCTTTGGACCTGATTGTCTGGTTTCCGACCCGGAAGCTGGCATATTCCACCTTTTTGCGGCTGGTTATTAGGACAGCTTCGGTCTTGTAGGCATCGAGCGCGTCTTTGAGATATTGTTTGACTCGCTCCAAGATGATTTTAGCTATTATGTTAGCTACAGAAGGCAGCACGCAGATACCCCTCAAGTTTCTATTAAATTTCCTTTTTTAGGAAGCTTGACGATCATTCCCTTTCGGAGTTTGTCTTGGTAATTCATAACTACAATCGCAACGATTTGCTGCTAAGTGATTTTAAGTTTTAGCGGACAGTAAGCAGCAGTCACTCTCAACTTTTTTATTTTTGCAATGGTTATAGAAGTTGATTGCAGATGTTTAATTAATTTTTTACAAAGAAGGCTCCTCCACTAAGCTCCACACTTCCAAGGTGCTTAGTCTCACAAAATTTGAATCGATTAATTCTAAAGTTTGTGATTTTCCTCAGTCTCGTGTCCAAGATTTATTCCCGAATTTTTCATTGGTGTGACTTGATCTCTCTTATGTTTTGGCAAAAATCTATCCCGAAAACACGGACTACATCATCCCACGTCTAAATTTTTACAAAAACTTCCTAGACACTATCCCTTCCAGAGCACTCTAGAATGATGATACATTTTCAGAAGATGGGTCGATTCACTTTCACGGTTTCGTTCAGAAACCAAGGACGGAGTTGGTGGAGGGGTTTTCTCTGACAGACTTAAGCTGTGCTTCCGTCTTCCAAATCATTGTAGCGCATTCCAGGCGGAAAAAATGGCGATTAAAGAAGTCTTATCTTGGCTTAAGGAAAATGTGATATCTGCTAGAGATATCCACATCCTTTCAGACAGCCAAGCAGCAATTAAATCTTTGGAACCGACCTCTATAAATTGTTTAGTAGCTATAGACTGCCGATCGTTTATCGTGGAGATGGATGAGCAGTTCAACATTTGCCAGTGTTATTTGCCGGGGCATAGAACAATTCCAGGGAATTATAAGGCCGATGACCTCCCGGAATAGGAACAACTATATCCATCCTACCGGACAAAGACACCTTAGGTATACCAATCGCTACTTGCAAACTCAAATTTAAGCGATAGTATAAATCTTAGAAAGGCAAGAGAAACAACATGTCGAGCGACAAAAAAATTTCACCGAAACTGGATCTAAAACGTTCTAAGAATTTGATTTCTCTCATTAGATTGCATATCGGTACTGCAATGGGTGTCATCACTGGGCACAGTCTAATAGGCAAGCGTGCTACAAGGCTAGGCCATTTTGTGAACCACTTTTGTAGAAGCTGCATGGATGAAGAAAAGGAACAAAGTTTTTCTCACTTTTTTGATTCTGCCCAGCTCTCTCCCGTAGAAGGAAGCTTCACTTACTTACTTACTTAGGTGGCGCTACAGTTCAGGGTGAACCTGGGCCTCAACCAACAAGCCTCTACATTTAGCTCGGTGTTCGTTTAATTGCAACCAGTTGTGCACTCCAAGTTGGCTGAGGTTCCCTTGAACTTGTGCGCGCCACCTACAACGAGACGGCTCTCCACTGCGTCGTTCTCCGGGTTGGATTCGAAGACTCTGTGGACCGGAGTGTTGGCGTCCATCTGCTCTACATGGCCTATCCATCTTTAACGTCCAATACGCAGTTTCTTGACTAGTTCGATGGAGCTGTATAGCTCGTCTACTTCGTCGTTGAATCTTCTCCTCCAAAACCCGTCAACGGGACCGAATATCTTACGAAGAATTTTTCTGTCGTAGCGACCGAAGATATCTTCATCTGCTTTCACAGGGATTTGCAAGAATTATTCTTTGCTTGATCTCTATACTGATGTCGTTTTGAGAGTTTATAGTAGCTCCGACCGACAAAGTCGCTTATTACCTCGAAGTTGTAGCTGCCCACTATGACGCTCTGTCCAATTCGTCAGTGTTGATTGCCCCTTCTTGTTGACAGCATATACTTGGTTTTGCCCTCGTTTATCGCTAAACCCATTTTGGCCGCTTCCGCCTCAATGCTTACAAACGCACCGGTGACATCCCGCTGAGTTCTTCCAATAATGTCAATATCGTCGGCGTATGCAAGCAGTTGTACAGACTTCTGATTGATTGCGCCTCTGGTGTTGGCTTGTGAGTTCCGCACAATGCGTTCATTAAAGAAGTCACATGACAGCGCGACATCTTGTCTGATATCTTTTTTGATATCAAAGTGCTCCCTGAGGTCATTACCGACCTTAATGGAGCAGCGAGTGTTTTCGTACAGCCGGACAAGTCAAAACTAGACATGGCTCTATAAAGCTCTTCTCTTTAGATGCTGTCATAGGCGGCCTTGAAATCGATAAAGAGATAATGAGTATCGATTTGGACTTCTTGGGTTTTTTCTAGGATCTGCCGAAGTGTGAAGATTTGATCGATGGTGGACTTTCCTTGCCTGAAACCGCACTGAAAGTGGCCAATCAGGCTTGTTATTAAAGGTTTCAGGCGTTCACACAACATCGCGGAAAATATCTTGTATGCGATGTTGAGGAGATCGATGCCTCTATAATTGGCACAGTTGGGTGGATCTCCTTTCTTGCGGATCGGGCAAATGATGTTGAGATCCCATTCATCAGGCATACACTCGTTTGACCAAATCTTAGAGATGAGTTGGTGTGTGCACTCTACCAATTCATCACCAGCTCCCTTAAGAAGTTCGGCCGGTATGTCATCAGGTCCAGCAGCCTTGTTGGACTTCAGCTTGGATATTGTTATCCTCACTTCGATTTGGTCAGGTGAACGGAAATATTGACTATCATCGTCTATTCTGCCTGACAGCGGGTGCTGGTCTTCGTCGCCCTTATACAGTCTGAACAAGTACAGTAGTTTTTCCATATTTTCAGCACCGACTGTGATTCTACTACGAGGTTTCCATTTTCATCTCTACAGGTTTCTGTACGGGTATTGCTCCTCTGATACGTTCTTCTTACCTTTTAGTAAAACTTCCGTACATTGTTCCTGGAGTATAAACTCTCTATATTCTCGAACGCGCGCTTCTCATGCTCTTTCTTCTTCTTTTGGAGAAGCCGATGTTCTTTCCGTCTCTTTTGCTCGTAGAGTTCACGAGCAGCTCTCGTCTTCCTTTGCAGAGCCGCTGTATATGCCTCTTGTTTTGCTGCATACACTCGCCGGCATTCTTCATCAAACCAGGGGTTTCATGATGGTGGTCGAGTGAAACCCAGCATATTAGTCGCGGCGTTTCTGATGGCATGTTGGCAGCGTTGCCACTGGTCTTCGGCACTTGATGCTGGCGGCATAGGGGTGACTGAGAGATTTCGAGATACACGTCGGCGAAAATTCTGGCGGTCTCTTGCGATTGTAGGTTTTTGACGTTAACCCTTGTGCCAACACCCAAATCTGGCCCCCCATGACAAACACCCAACATACTTGGGTATGCACGTTTATTTTCATACATTTTATATGGATAACGAACGATTTTACTTTCGCTAACAAGTTTAAACGCTACCATGGGACTTCGCCGTTTTTGGGCCATTGGAAAATTTATTTGGTTTGATAATAAGAATACGCGTACTAAACGGCTAGAAGAAGATAAAGCAGCACCCATCAAAGACCTTTGGTTGATGCTCAACGCAAACCTAAAGAAATGGTATGTACCTGGCGAAAATATAACAATCGATGAACAATTATTTCCATTCCGTGGGCGCACTCGATTTACTCAGTACATACCGTCCAAACCATCCAAATATGGCATACAAATTTGGTGGGCATGTGATGCTGACACATCGTGTCCACTGAAAGGGATCATTTATACCGGGTTAGGGCCAGATAGTGAGAGATAACAAAAGCAAGGTGAACGTGTGGTGAAAGAACTGTGCATGGACTACAAAGGAAGTGGACGAAACATTACTTGTGATAACTTCTTCACTAGTTTTGAATTAGCACAGACATTGATAAACGATTACAAATTGTCCATTCTGGGGACGGTGGATAAGAAACGAAAATTCATACCACCTGAATTTCTTATAGTGAAAAGAGGCATAAAACGGCCAGTTCATTCTTCGGAATTAGGTTTTCTGCAGAATGCCACACTGTGTTCATATGTACCAAAAAAACAAAGGGCGGTAGGGTTGCTGTCAACGTCCCACTAAACCAAAGATGTGGTTGGCGAATCGTAAAAACCACAGATGATATTGGACTATAATGCTACCAAAGGTGGGGTCGATAATATGGACAAAATGCTGGGTGAATATAGCTGCAAACGCCATACGCAGCGATTGTCGTTGTCCATGTTTTATAAAAGTTTAACGAATGAGGACTACTTATCGTACCTTAAACTTAAGTCTGAATTTAAGACGTCTCTGTATCATGCCTACCTCATTTATATTAAAAATATTGAGACTAATATTAAATCTAAGCCTAATGATTTCTGGAATTTCATTAATACTAAAAATAAATCCGACGGTTATCCGACCTCTCTTTCTTACAAGGATCAGTCGTTCGACTCATCGATAACTATTTGCAACAACTTCGGACATTTTTTCCAATCTGTGTACGCGAATAAAGTCTCAAACATTGATGAAGAATTTTTTAGTTATCTTCAGGAATCTGAGTGTCCTATTTTCAATAATATCGAAATTTGCGAGGATAGCACATTGAAGTGTTTGTTGGAATTGGAATCAAACTTAAATCCCGGACCTGACGGTTTACCTTCTGCTTTTCTAAAGAATTGTGCACAACCCTTACACAAAATTCTCTGTCACATCTTTAATTTGTCATTAAAATCATCTACATTCCCATCTATTTGGAAAAAATCTTTTATAATACCCATATTTAAGTCTGGTAGGAGAAACAAAATTGAAAACTACCGTGGCATATGTAAACAATCTGTAATTCCTAAATTATTTGACAAATTAGTTACCGAAAGTCTTAGCTTTTTTTGTAAGTCATTGATTTGTAATAACCAGCATGGATGTGTAAAACAGCGCTTGACTGTAACAAACCTAATCTCATTTACAAATTTTGTTGTCTCTGAAATAAGTAAAGGTAACCTAGTAGATACCGTTTACACGGACTTTAGTAAAGCATTCGACCGTGTAGATCATAGTCTATTGCTTTTCAAGCTTAAACGCCTGGGTTTTCCAATTTCCTTTGTGTCATCATATTTATGTAATAGATACCAATTTGTAAACTTCCGTAATACAATTTCAAATAAAATTGTAGTTACTTCTGGTGTGCCGCAAGGAAGCCACATTGGTCCACTCCTCTTCGTCCTATTTGTAAATGAAATTGTTAAATTTATACCTCAATGTGATATTTTAATGTTTGCGGATGACTTTAAATTATTTGCATCCGGAAAAAACACGCACCGCTTCCAAATACTTAATACTAACATGCAGAAATTTTCTCTGTGGTGCTCTAAAAACTTTTTGTCCCTAAATGTTAGTAAGTGTTCGGTTATATCCTTCACACGCCGTAAATCGCCTCTTTTATTTAATTACACACTTGACAATAAAGAAATTTCTCGAGTTCATCAAATTAAGGATTTGGGTGTTCTGTTGGACTCTAAACTTTCCTATACAAATCACATTGAATTTATCACAAATAAGGCTAATAGAGCTTGGGGAATGAGGAAGGCACTACCCCGCCAGGCACTACCACTGCTGTGCATGGTACTGATCCTGGACCGAGCACAAATGTTCGGGTCAGAGCTATACGGATTCCGGGGGCTAGCAAAATAATGAAACAGTTTGGACGCAATTTGAGGGTCGCGAGTTGGAACGTTGGAAGCATGACCGGTCGAAGTTACGAGCTGGAAGAGATGATGAATAGAAGGCGGGTGGACATCTTGTGTGTCCAAGAGACGAAATGGAAAAACACCGGGAATCGGGCGCGTTTCTTGGACGTTAGGACAAAAGATTACAAGATGTTCTACTACGGAACGGAAAAGTCTAAGAACGGAATCGGTATCATCCTTGCGGCAGAGCTAATTGGTAACGTCTTGAGCATTTCGAAGTCCAGCGACCGTTTGATGTCTCTCAAACTAGTAATACAAGGAGAGGTGTGGAATATTGTCAGTGCATATGCTCCCCACGATGGGTACAATCAGAGAGATAAAGATGCATTTTGGCTAGATTTCCACAATCTCCTTAAGAACATCCCAAAGGAAGAATTTCTATTTGTTGGAGGAGATTTGAATGGACATGTCGGGAAATCAAACGAAGACTATGAAGACTGCCATGGAGGACTAGGATATGGCACCAGGAACCTTCCTGGTGAAGACATCCTAAGCATGTGCAAATCACACGGTCTTATCGTGTTAAATACCATGTTCATCAAACAAAGCCGACACCTGATCACTTACAGCAGTGGTGGAGATGAAACTCAGATTGACTACCATTTGGTAGACAGTTTCATGAAGCCCCGGGTAAAAGATTGCAAAGTGATCCTGGGAGAGGCTATCGCTCGGCAACATCGTCTCCTGCTAACAGAAATTTTTATGAAAACACCGAAGAAAAGCAAACAAACAAGGGTCTCTGAGAAAATCAAGTGGTACAATCTGGACAAAGAAAAAGGCGAAGCTTTTGTTTTCGTAATGAAAAATTACCTCTCTCACACCATCAACGGAGCTGAGGATGAAGAGTGCAGAGCACAAAATATGTGGGATTCCCTACAGCGAACTTGCTTAAATAAGGCCAAATCACTGCTAGGAGCTTCAAAAGGCCACCATCAACACGCCAAAGAAACATGGTGGTGGAGTGATGAAGCTAAGAAAGTGATAAATGAGAAGAAAGTGGCTTTTAAAGCTTGGTCAAAGTGCCCCTCTAATAATAATGACGAAAAAGCTCGCCTCGAAATGGAATACAGATGCTGCAAGAAAAAAGCGAAGAAGAAGTGCGCCCAGCTTCAAGCAGAGAGTACGGAGGGCCTGTATCGGGAGCTGGAGAAAATATTTTCCCCGGTTGCTGATGCAAACCAGGCTATCCAGGAGCTGCGAAGACACAATATGAACAAGAGCGCCACTATCTTCAAAATAGCCGCCCAAAGAAGGAACAATGCTCAGGAGATTCGTTCGCCAAAGTTCATTAGCAATGCTCATGGCCAGCTTCTTGTGGATGACGACAAAATTCTGCAGAGGTGGCGACAGTATTGTGAAGAGCTTTTAAATGAACAGTTTCCCCGGCTATACTTTCCAAGAGCCACCCCTAACTGTGAAGAAATACCCGACATTACAGTCGAAGAAGTTACTGAGGCGGTCAAATACTCCAAAAAACGAAAAGCGGTTGGGCCAGACGAAATACCCTCTGAGTTCTGGAAAAAGATGGGAGACATCGGGTTCAGATGGCTCAGAATTCTTATCTCCAAATTCGTGAGAGGTGATCCAATGCCGAATCAATGGAGGGAAAGTTACCTCCTCCCTGTATACAAAGGGAAGGGTGATACGCGAAACTGTGATAACTACCGTTCGATCAAGCTGATGTCACACACCATGAAGATCGTTGAGCGGGTATTAGGTGGCCGACTGCGAAAAATAATACGGCTATCTGATGATCAGTGCGGGTTTGTCTCGGGTAAATCAACCACAGATGCAATCCAAAGTATAAGGATCATAATGGAAAAACATCGTGATTCCTTAAGGGATTTGCATATTGTATTGGTTGACTTTGAAAAGGCATTCGACAGACAACCACGAGATCTGATATGGGTGGCGCTAAGACATCGAGGGGTTCCAGAAACCTATGTACAGATGATCATGGACATGTACAAAGGAGCAAAGACAAGAGTAAGATGTCCCGCTGGAGTAACCGAAGAGTTCCCAATCAAAGTCGGGGTGCACCAGGGAAGCGTTTTAAGTCCTTTGCTCTTTATTACAGTCCTTGATTATCTGCTTGAAGGTAAAGTGATGGACCCCAAGGTACATCAGTTATTCTTTGCTGACGATGGAGCCATCATAAGTGAGGATCCTACATCCCTGCAACGAGCACTTGATGTGTGGGTGGACGTTTTGGAGGGAAATGGGTATCGCATTAGTTCAAAAAAGACAGAGTACTTGTGCTGCCCGTTCTCTGATCCACTCAGGCCTATTCCAGACATTTACTTGAATGGAACAGTGCTTCCCAAGTGCGAAAAGTTCAAATATCTGGGATCTATGATCAATAGCAAAGCAACTTGTGATGACGACATCAATCATCGTGTAAGCGTAGGGTGGATGAAGTGGCGAGAAAATTCCGCTATCTTCTGTGACAGAAAAATGCCCCCTAAGTTGAAAGGAAGGCTCTACACCGCAGTTGTACGTCCAGCGCTCACATACGGTTCACAATGTTGGACGATGTACAAAAAGTATGAGAGTAAATTAACGGCAGCTGAGATGAAGATGCTTCGCATGACAGCAGGAGTGACCAATCTTGATCGAATAAGAAGTTCGAAGATCCGTGGAAGCTTTCACATCAAGGAAACCATCGTACACAAATTAGAGCGCGACCGGCTCAGCTGGTATTGCCACGTTCAAAGAAGAGATCATTTGAACCCTGTTAAAAAGGCAATATCAATGCACGTTCCAAAGACATAGCGATGTAGGAAAGGCAGGCCTATAAACGCCTGGATCAGACAAATGCGACGACATCGGCATTTCATTGGCCTCAGTAACCGAGTGATCCAAAATCGGCAGGCCTGCCGATATTTTCTGAGGTCAAATAGGCGAACCCCACAGGCGGATCAGTAGAAATGCGGTGAAGTGGGAGGGCTGTGATCCCTTGTTTTCGGATCATAGCCTCGCTGATAAAAGGAAGAAGAAGAAGAGCTTGGGGAATGATAAGACGCTATGCTGGTGAATTTACCAACCCGTACGTAATTAAAATGTTATATGTATCGTTTGTTAGGTCCATTTTGGAATATGCGTCAATTGTTTGGTATCCGTATTACAATGTACATATCTTAAAAATTGAAGCCATCCAAAAAAGATTTTTGAGATTTGCCCTTAGAGGATTTCCCTGGGTCGACCCTAACACGTTACCCTCCTACCAATCGAGACTTAAGTTGATTAGGTTAGAACCGCTTGAAATTAGAAGAGTGGTGGCTAGAACAATTTTTCTTCACAAGCTACTTATTGGTGAGATTGATTCCCCTGAGATTTTAAGTCTTTTAAATATAAATATTCCAGCTGCTGGCTTAAGAAATCAACGATTTTTTAATATAACTCACTCGCGAACTAATTACGGCCATTCTTCATCAATAAATGGGCTAATGAAGTTGTATAATGAAAATGCTCATTTCTTCGATTTTAATTCTTCGGTCGATATTATAAAAAGAAACGTTATGAATGCTCTTACCCGGTCATAATTTTTACCTTCATTTTTATATTCATTTTATTTAATTTTTTTATTTTCTACCTGTTTTGTTGTTTTATTGTTAAATTTACTGTTTCATTTGTTCTTTTTAAGGCTCTTTGTAATTCTATCTAAGAAAGTCTTGTACTTTGTTGATAATAAATAAATTAAATAGATAATATGTTGGATGTAGCTGCGTTAACCACTTACATTGTTTATTACAAGAACAAACAGCATCTGAACAAAACTACCAGTAGACGCCGACAGTTTCTCCAAGAACTAAGCAACCAATTAGCAAAACCTACTATCACTTCACGTGCAGTTTGTAGGCCATGTTAGGTTATTCCTTACGTTTAAGTTCTGTTTTTGAAGGAGAGTGTTCTGGTTCCAAACGCGATGCATCAGGAAGGATCAAACACAAAGGCAATTGCTTTATGCGGGATAAACGACGTCCGACCAGAAAATCGTGTGAGAAATGTACAAAGCCCGTTTGTGATCAACATTCCACCAATCATACTATTTGTAAGCAGTGTATTTAATTATCGTTTTATTCGTTTAATAAATTATGTGTAACCATTTATCTTCACAATTAAAAAATTGACCTGGTTTTTTATTGTATGTTTTGTACTTTGGTTTATGCATACCCCGGTATGTTGGGCGTTAAGCAGGCGGATACTTGGGCAGAATTATGTTCCTATGCCTCAAACATCATATCACTATTCTTTTCTTTTTATAATTTCCTTTATCTTTCATATTTGCTAGGTTTCTCAGAAGCTCGTTTCGATTGCAGTTCGAATTTATAAAAATATTTCGCTTAAAAATCTTAAAACATACCCGGGTATGCGGGTGTTGACACAAGGGTTAAATTTTCTCACAGTGATTCTTCTTTGTTGCTCAGTTTGGGATATCCGCATTCGTGCCTTGGCTACAACAAGGTAATGATCCGAGTCTGTTCTGGCCGCTCGGATGGTCACAAAATCCATAATACTGGAGATATGTCTTGCGTCGATCGCAATATGATCAACTTGGTTGATCGTTACATGATCATTGGATCTGGATAAGATCAAACCTAAGCTTCACTTAGGTGCCTTCTGTTACAACGATATAGACGATCTGATGGACATAGATATTAAGAGCCTCTTACGCTTCATAAGAAGCTAAAAATGGTTCAATGAGTTGGTATCTTTCTCCATGGTCGACATACTATCACAATGACCCTATTGCTGGTCTAAGTGTGTTGGCGTTTCTTAGCTGGCAGCCACTTCAACCTAATCTAACCTATTATTCTCGCAGTGCCACACGTCACCCTTATTTTTCTTAATTGGCAGCAACAATCTATTCCGCTGCGCATGCAATCGACTAGGACTTTGTAAAAGAATTTCGTTACTTTGTTTTTCTTCAAAAAACTCGCGCGGGATGCTATCTGGGCTAACAGCATTTCGGTTTTCCAATTTATATGCAAAACGCATTCTTCGAGGCAAGATTGCCAGACTGCCAAATGAATAAAGTCGTAGTTTACCTCTAGCTTTTGCATCTAACGTCTGCGATAAACTTGATCTGAAGAAAGTACAGAGTACGCATATAACTTTTGGAACGACGTTCAAAGTCGTCTAGGGCCTTATTGCTTGTCGGAGTAGTCAAAACTTCAAATAAAAATTCACAAGATTATCTTCTCTACACGGCAATCCAATTAGTAAAAAAGTATACCCTCAAAAGATTCGAAGCATATAAGCTGCTTTAAATGTGCAAAATTCCACAAAAAAACCGCACACAAGAAGCGCGCAAAAGACTCAACGCTGTTCATTTACCTGCAATTTACAGACGTTTCGCATCCTGGCGACAAACTTTTTTTTTTTCTTCCTTGCTGCATTTTTACATTTTATGCATTCTGTATTTCACCCTCACTTCATCTTTCATCATCGTGCACCTAGGGAAACAAACAAACCCACAAGCGAAAAGCTGAAGAAGCAAGGACTAAAAAACATCCTTCCCCCTAGCGAAACATTTCACTCATTTGTTCGTTTCCATTTAACTAAGTGCAATTAAGTTTTGGGCTGAGCGATTAACAAAAAAAATGCAGCGTTCCTCTCCAGCTGCATCCACCCGGAACTGTTGCTACTGCTGCAGTCCTGACCTCCTCTTAAGGCGAAAGTATTAAAAAAAAAAAAAAAAAAATCGTACATCTGTGCGAACCGCTCACATGGCTGCCTACCATCGGGAAGTGTCATTTCCGTTTTTAATCCTGCTTAAAAGCTGGAACAGGAACAGGGTGACTCCCAGTAGCACCAGCAGCACGGTTGGCGGCAAAAAGGACATTTCACGAATTGTTGGCTTTTCATTGCGCAATTAAGTGTCGTTGCACTTAAAGGAGACGAAAGAGAAAAAATACGGCAACCAGCAGAAGCACAAGGACACTAACAGACTAGCATCCGCGCTGTTTAATTAAAGCCCCCCCACCGCGTTTGTCCAGATGAATGATGTGGATTTTTGTCAAATGCACTCGCATCCGCATGCACAGCAACGAGGAGGAGGAGGAGGCAGGACATGGTAAATGAAATAGAATTCCTTCCATGAGGAGGTACAATCCGCGGCAACTCGAATGACTTCTGAGGTGAATCCTCTCATGCGATACGATGATGCCATCAAAAGGTTACTAACCCTGAAGTAGATAAATTTTCCCTCTCAAGTGTGGAACTTTTTGAACGATGCAGAGAAGGGTCGTTACAGATGTATCTAAAGTTTTAATTGCAACGTATAAGCTGCAAAAAGGAAAGAAGAGTACATCAATTAATTTGAATCACTAAAATTATTTTGGGAAGTTTTATGCTGTTTACTCCCGTGGCAGGGAGAGTATGGTTATGAATCATTTTAGAGGGATTTCCTCTTTGTTCAAACTGTCACAGCGGGTAAGCAATGAAGATCGTGTTATTACCCGCACAGCAAATGTTGTACAAAGGTTTTTTATAGCAAGGACCAGAGGAATATAAAGCACTTACCTGTGTGGTTTTTTCTGTTCTAGTGGTTATAGATATTTAGTTTGTCTGAAGCCCACAGATGCCAATCGGCCTCAAATAGAAAACGATTTTTATGTGAAACCCAGATTATTGTCCCTCGCTGTATTTGAAACCATAGTCTGAGCAGTTAGTACACTATCCACTACACCACCCTCACCGTAAGTCGAATTTGTGTGTCAATAGGAGTATGTTTCTGACCCGTACTCAATTGTTAAGATGATATTGAAGACCATTTAAGATGACGATATTTGTTGCATGCCTCTCATCATACCTTTAACACTTCTGATAGATGGAAACACTTCCAGATCCTTGTCAATTACTACTGGTGTTTTCCTTTCGACCCCTGTAACGTTAATTGCATTAAAATTCGTTCTTTTTCGAAAGACAACATTTGTGACATTCTATTGAATGAACGAGTCATCAATAGAAACTGCGGAATCCAGTGCCAGTGGATAACTACAAAACCGGAAAAAGAACTTACACAGGCATCACCTAGTGTTTTGTAAAAAAAGGATGAGGGGATTTTTAGAATGATCCACCTTCATATCAACCTAACTGACCAAACTTCTTTTAAAGTCCATCGGGTGGTCCTCAGATAAGAGTATTCTTTGAAATTTTGCATGAATGCCTAATCCATTTTTAAACCCTATCCCAGATGGTATATGTATTAGGTTTGTGATACCTTCTTCTTCCTATTTCCCATTTCGGTGGGGTTATGATCTGAAAACAAGCAATCAGAACCCTACCACTTCACTGCATTTCTACTGATCCGCCTTGTAGGGTTCGCCTGTTTGACCTCAGAAAATATCAGCAGGCCTCCCGATTTTGGATCATTGGGCTACTGAGGCCAATGAAATGGCGGTGTCGTTGCATTTGTGTGATCCAGGCGCTTATAAGCCAGCCTCCTCTGCCTCCCGAGTTCTTTGGAACGTTCATTGGGATTGCCTCTTTAACAGGATTCAAATGATCTCTTCTTTGCTCTATTTGTCGTGAGATGGTTTCTTTGAAATCGGATCTTGGAACGTTTTATTCGATCAAGCTTTGTCACTCTTGCCGTCATGCGAAGCATCTTCATCGCATCTGCGATTAATTTACTCTCACATTAACTTTTTGTACATTGTCCAATATTGTGAACAGTATGTAAGCGCTGGACGCACAACTGTGGTGTAGAGCCTTCCTTTGAACTTAGGAGGCATTTTTCGGCCACAGAAGATAGCGGAGTTTTCTCGCCACTTCATCCACCCTACGCTTACGCGATGATTGATATTGCTTTGCTATTGATCAAAGATCCCAGACATTTGAACTTTTCGCACTTGGGAAACACAGTTCCATTTAAATAAATGTCTGGAATAGGCCTGAGTGGATCAGAGAACGGGCAGCACAAGTACTCTGCCTTTTTTGAACTAATGAGATATCCATTTCCCTCCAAAACGTGCGCCAATACATTAAGTGCTCGTTGCAGGGGCGTATGATCCTCACTTATGATGGCTCTATCGTCAGCAAAGAATAATTGATGTACCTTGTCCGTCCGTCTCTTCACATTCAAGCAGATAGTCAAGCTGGTCAAACGGTAGTGCATGCAATCATATGAAAACATAAGCGTTTTCACTCAGCTGAGTGAACTCTAACTCCTACTCTCAACCTCCACGCGGTGACAGCCGGGTGCCTAGTACCTTAATCCAAGAAATGTGTAACCGACCCCGTTTGGCGGATTCTTGGTGGCAGCAGATGAGAGAGGTGGGGAAGAGTGCTTTCTCACTAGAGCACTTCTTCCTGTTCCAGGCGGCAGCGGACGAATTCCCCAGACGGAATCAACGTCTATAGTTTCAGTTAGGTTGAATTTAGTGAATACCTTGCGCGACCTGCTTCGACATATTCGGATCACAGGTCGGTAAGGAATTTCCAATGTTGGTCAGGACATTGGAATACAGATGGTCGCGGAGGAGCCCTTAATGGGCCAACGGCAGCGCTCATACTTCCGTAGTGGACTACTGGCAGCGGTGTACCCGACCCCTCATCCTAGGGGAATAATTAAGGAACTGGCCCTCCAAGTTGGGGGTTGTGCCGTCGGGGTAACTTCCCTACCACGTAAAAAACCTATGGTTCCGAAACAACCAAACTCCTTGGATAAGGATGACTCAAGTAATGACGACCCCAGCAAACGAAATAAGGACAACGGCCTTCGGATCTGTACGTGGAATGTTCTGACCCTTTACAGACCACGTGCAGACGAACAACTAGTAGAGGCTCTAGACTGCTATAAAGCAGATATTACCGCCATCCAGGAAGTGCGATGGGATGGGCTGGCAAAAAGAGGATGAAAAACTGTGACATCTACTGCGGTGATTGCTACAGAGGCAACAGGCAACGCTTATTCGGATGCGGATTTGTCATACGCGGCAGACTTAGGCAAGAAGTCTTAAGCTTCCAACACGTGAGCGAGCGTATTATGACTATCCGGATCAAGGCTAAATTCGATAACATAAGTCTAATATGTGTTCATGCCCCCACAGAAGAAAAGGACCCTGCCACCAAAGAGTGTTTCTACGAGCTCCTCGACAAAACATATGAGCAATGTCCTAAATACGACGTTAAAATCGTATTGGGCGATTTTAACGCCAAAATAGGAAAGGAGGACGTCTTTGGTAGGGCAGTCGGTAAGCATAGCCTACACGACACCACGTCTGATAACGGACTAAGGCTAATTGATTTCGCTGTGGAGCGAAATGTCACCATAGCAAGCACATGGTTTCCTCATCTCGATATTCATAAGCAGACATGGCGGTCCAATGATCATGTAACCATCAACCAAATTGGTCATATTGCGATTGACGCAAGGCATGCCTCCAGTATTCTGGATGTCCGGACCTTCCGAGCGGCCAACATAGACTCGGATCATTACCTTGTTGTAGCCAAGGTACGAATGCGGATATCCCAATCTGAACAACAAAGAAGAATTACTGTTAGAAAATTTAACGTCGAAAAGCTACAATCGCAAGACACCGCCAGACTCTTCGCTGAACGCGTATCCCGAAATCTCTCAATCACCCTTTTGCCGCCAGCATCAAGTACCGAAGACCAGTGGCAACGCTGCCAACATGCCATCAGAAACGCCGCGACTGATGTGCTGGGTCTCGCTCGCCCACCACCGCAAAACCCCTGGTTTAACGAAGAATGCCGGCGAGTGCATGCAGCAAAACAAGAGGCATACAAAGCGGCGCTGCAAAGGAAGACGAGAGCTGCTCGTGAGCTCTACGAGCAAAAGAGACGGGAAGAACATCGGCTTCTCCAAAAGAAGAAGAAACAGCATGAGAAGCGCGCGTTTGAGAATATCGAGAGTTTATACTCCAGGAACAATGTACGGAAGTTTTACCAAAAGGTAAAAAGAACGTATCAGAGGAGCAATACCCGTACAGAAACCTGTAGAGATGAAAATGGAAACCTCGTAGTAGAATCACAGTCGGTGCTGAAAAAATGGAAAAACTACTTCTGTAGACTGTATAAGGGCGACGAAGACCGACATCCCGCTGTCAGGCAGAATGAACCATTCAACACAGACGATGATAGTCAAAATTTCCGCCCACCTAGGATAGCAATATTCAAGCTAAAATCCAACAACGCTGTTGGACCTGACGGCTTACCGGCTGAACTTTTCAAGGCAGCTGGGGATGATTTGGTAGAGTGCATACACCAACTCATCTCTAAGATTTGGTGAGACGAGTGTATGGCTGATGAATGGAATCTCAGCATCGTTTGCCGGATCCCGATCCTCAACTTCGCCAATGATAGATGCATCAGTCTCATCAACATCGCATTTAAGATCTTTTCTGCGATATTATGGGATGCAAAGATAGATCGCCTCCAAGTGGTGCGTCCTGGGTAACGGTAAATGATCTATCACAACTAGGCTGCCAAACTATCGAAGAAATACTTTCGAACAATTTCCTGATCTCCTGGCAAAGAAGGTACACATGCAGCCTACACAAACAGTGCGGTCTCAGGCCCGGGAATTCCACAGTTGATCAAATCTTCACACTTCGGCAGATCCTGCAGACAACCTAAAAGTTCAGTTCGATACTCACCAACTCTTTATCGATTTCAAGGCCGCCTATGACATCATCTATAGAGAAGAGCTTTTTAGAGCCATGTGTAGTTTTGACATCCCTGCCAAACTTGTCCGTCTGTGCAGGATGACGATGGAGAACACTCGCTACTCCATCAAGGTCGGTAATGACCTCACCGAGACTTCTGATGTGAAAAAAGGTTTTAAACAAGGTGACGCGCTGTCATGTGACTTCTTTAATATTGTACTTGAACGGGTTGTAAGGAACTCACAAGCCAACACCGTAGGCACAATCTATCACAAGTCTGTACAACTGCTTGCATACGCCGACGATATTGACGTTATTGGGCTGTCACCGGTGCGTTTGCAAGCGAAGGAAGTAGCCAAAATGGGTTTAGCGATAAACGAGGGCAAAACCAAGTATATGCTGTCAACAAGAAGGGACAGCAAACACAGACGAATTGAACACAACCTCACAGTGGGCAGCTATAACTTCGAGGTAGTAAGGGACTTTGTCTACCTTGGTTCTGCTATAAACTCGAAAAGCAACATCAGCGCAGAAATCAATCGAAGAATAACTCTTGCCAATCGCTGTTTTTTTGGGCTTATAAGGCAAATCAACAGTAAAGCCCTACCTCGAACAACAAAGGAGACACTGTGCATGACCCTGATCATCCCAGTCCTGTTTTGCGGTGCCGAAACATGGATTTAATTGAAGCCGGATGAAGAATCCTTGATCACTTCAGGAGAGAAATTCTTCGAAAGATATTCGGTCCCGTTTGCGTTGACGGGTTTTGGAGGAGAAGATTTGATAACGAACTATACGAGCTGTACAGCAACATCGACCTAGTCAAAATAGAGCGAATGGACACCAACGCTCCGGCCCGCAGAGTTTTTTAATCTAACCCGGAGGGACGACGCAGTAGAGGACCCGCTCGGTGTAGGGGACCTCGATCAAGTAGGAGTGCGCAGCTGAAGGCAGTTAGCTATACACCGAGCTAATTGGAGAGGCTTGATGCTTGAGGCCCAGGTTCACCCTGAACTATAACGCCACCTAAGTATGGCCTGTGTTGGACCACAGGAAATCTGAGTAGATCATAAAACTAGGAAGATTATGGCTAAGAACAGCGATATTAACACTCTCTTGCACTTGTTTTCTAAGGAATAGCATGCTATGGTGGGCAAAATCGCATCATCACCTCCCCGTGGTGCCGCTGGATAGCTATCTGATAGTGAACTAGCGATGAGCGTATGCTGAGTCTGACGATATATGGGTAGCTGAACACTCGGACCTGCGTAAGCACATCTGGGTGAACTTCAGCGCGCATATGTTTAACCGGACGAGGCATTTCTTGTTGACCTGATCGGCTGAAATATGCGTCTCAGAAGTCTAGCAAGAGCTCCTCAGAAGGAGGACGTGCGGCGGATGAATTCTCCCGATGGCATCAACGGTGACGTCTACAGGCCAGCGGAAACCCTACCGGAGCTACTTCGACATATTTGAAGCTGAGGTCTGTAAGGATTTTCAATACTACGTCAGGGTATTGAAAAAGAGATGGTGGCGGATGAACCCTTAATGGGCCAACGGCAGCGCTCATATCCCCGAAGTGGGTTACTGACATCGGTGTATCCGGCCCCTCGTCCTAGGGGTTGTTAAAAAAGGATCTGGTCCTCCAGGTTGGGGGTTGTGCCGTCTAGTTAACTTCCTTAGCACGTAAAAAACCTTCGGTCACGAAGCAACCAACAGCCTCGGATACGGATGAATTTACTGTTGACGACCCAAGCAAACGTAAAAAGGACAACGATCTTCATGTCTGCACGTGGAATGTTAGGTCCCTCTACAAACCACGTGCAGCCGAACAACTTGCGGAGGCCCTAGAGTGTCTCAAAGCAGACATTACCGCCATCCAAGAAGTGCGATGGGATGGGCCGGGCAAAAGGAGTATGAAAAACTGCGACATCTACTACGGCGATTGCTACAGACAAAAATGAGAGCGTCTATTCGGGTGCGGATTTGTTATTGGAGGCAGACTTAGGCAAGAAGTCTTGAGTTTCCGGCATGTGAACGAGCGCCTTATGACTATCCGTATCAAGGCTAAATTTGCCAACAGTAGCCTAATATGCGTTCACGCCCCTCATAAGGAGAAGGACGACGCGACAAAGGACGACTTCTACCAGCTCTTGGACAAGACGTATGAACAATGCCCTAGCCACGATGTTAAAATAATCCTAGGTGATTTTAACGCAAAGCTAGGAAGAGAGGACATCTTTAGTAGCGTGGTCGGAAAGCACAGCCTGCACGACAACACATCCGACAACGGACTCAGGCTAATCGCCTTTGCAGCGGGGCGAAACTTTGTCATAGCTAGTACGCGGTTCCCACGTCTCGATATTCACAAAGGAACATGGCTCTCCTTTGATCGAAAAATCGTCAACCAAATCGATCACATTGCGATCGACGCAAGGCACTCTTCCAGTATTCTGGGTGTGCGGACTTTCCGAGGAGCCAACGTGGACTCGGATCACTACCTAGTTGTAGCCAAGGTACGGATGCGGATATCCACAACGGAGCGAAATCAACGAAATACTGTGAGGAAATTTGACGTCGGGCAGCTACAATCGTAAGAGACCGCCAGAACCTTTGCCGATCGAGTTTCTTCTAATCTTAATCTTAGTCCTATGCCGCCAGCAGCAAATGCGGAAAACCAGTGGCAGCGCCAAGCCATCAGAGATGCCGCCTCTGGTGTACTGGGTTTCTCTCGCCCACCACAACGAAACCCCTGGTTTGATGAGCAATGCCGGCAAGCACATGCAGCAAAACAAGAGGCGTACAAAGCGGCGCTGCATAGAAGGACTAGAGCTGCTTACGAGCTCTACGTGCGCAGGAGAAAAGAGGAACACCGACATCTCAGAAAGAAGAAAAAGGAGCATGAGAAGCGCTCGATCGAGGAGATTGAGAGACTCTATTGCAGGAATAATGTTCGAATATTTTACCAAAGGTTAAAAAGAACATGCCAGGGTTTCAAAGCCAGAACAGAAGCCTGCAGGGAGGAAAATGGCAACATAGTATTGGAATCGCAGTCGGTGCTGAGGATATGGAAGGAACACTTCTGCAGACTGTTAAACGGCGATGATGATCAATATTCCGCTGTCAGGCAGAATGAGCCATTCAACAGTGACGATGGCAGTCAAGATTCCCGTCAACCCGATCAGAATGAAGTGAGGATAGCGATATCTAAACTCAAATCCAAGGAAGCTGCTGGAGCCGACGGCCTTGCCGCCGAACTTTTCAAGGCAGGAGGAAATGAGTTGGTAAGGAGCATGCACCAGCTCATCTGTAAAGTCTGGTCGGACGAAAGTATGCCCGATGAATGGAACCTCAGCATCATTTGCCCGATCCTGAAGAAAGGAGACCCTCTGAACTGCGCCAATTACAGAGGTATAAGTCTCCTCAACATCGCATATAAAATCCTGTCTGCCGTATTATGTGAACGCCTAAAACCGATCGTCAACAACCTGATAGGTCCTTATCAGTGCGGTTTCAGGCCGGGAAAGTCCACCATTGACCAAATATTCACACTACGGCAGATCTTGGAAAAAACCCATGAATTCAAAATCGAAACGCACCACCTCTTCATCGATTTCAAAGTTGCCTATGATAGCGTGTATAGAGACGAGTTATACAGAGCCATGTCTAGTCTTGGCATCCCTGCCAAGCTCGTCCGTTTGTGCAGAATGACGATGGAGAACTCTCGCTACTCCATCAAAGTCGGTAAGAACATCACCGAACCATTCGATGTCAGGAAAGGTCTTAGACAAGGTGACGCGCTATCATGCGATCTCTTTAATATAGTACTTGAGAGAATTGTACGAAACTCACAAGCCAACACCGGAGGTACAATCTTTAACAAGTCTGTACAACTACTCGCTTATGTCGATGACATTGACATAATCGGAAGAACTCAGCGGGCCGTCAATGGGGCATTTATGAGTATTGAGATCGAAGCAGCAAAGATGGGTCTAGCGGTCAATGAAAGCAAAACAAAATATATGCTGTCTACAAAAAAGGACACCCTACATCGGCGTCTTGGACAGAACGCCACAATAGACAGATATAATTTTGAAGTAGTAAAGGATACCTAGGCTCTATGGTGAACTCCGCCAATTACATCAGTAGATAAATCACACGAAGAATTACTCTTGCCAATCGTTGTTTCTATGGGCTAAAACGGCAATTGAGTACTCTTGAGTACAATTGAGAACTCTTCATAAGACATTAATCATCCAAGTCCTGCTGTATGGCGCAGAGGCATGGGCTTTGACAAAACCGGATGAGGATGCCCTTGGTTATTTCGAGAGAAAAGTTCTTCGAGCGATCTTTGGTCCCGTCTGCATAGACGGTGAGTGGAGGAGAAGGTACAATGCCGAGCTATACGGCATGTACAAGGACATCGACTTAGCCAGAAGAGTTCACATACAGCGACTAAGATAGCTGAGTCATTTAGAGCGGATGGAGCCCAACGTTACCGCTAAGAAAGTTTTCGAATCCACCCCGGATGGACGACGCAGTAGAGGACGACCTCGCGGTAGGTGGCGCAAACAAGTGGAGGGGGACCTCAACCAACTTGGCGTGCGCAACTGGAGGCAGCTGGCTCGTAATCGTGCTAGCTGGAGAGGTTTGTTAGTTGAGGCCCAGGTCCACCCCGGACCGTAGCGCCATCTAAGTAAGTAAGAAAGCGTGCTGTGAGACTAGGATTATCAAATACAGATGTTTGTCATTACTGCAATGACCCCACATGTCTCATGATCCTTTGTTTTTGGGTCATAACCTCGCTGAAATGGGAAGAAAAAGAAGAAGAAGAAGAAGAATGAGTCTGATCAAATGCGAACGCTTGTGTGAACAAGCAACCCCTCTAGCACATATCGTTTTCATACAAAACGGAAAGCTTGGCGTATTTTTTCACCCCACTACATTTTTCCCACATTTTCTCATGAGAAAATAGCTGTAACCTAAATTGAAACACGTAGGGAATGTCTTACACTAACTTCATTCAACTTTGATGATTTCCTAAGTGAATTGATACAACAAAGCCCATTATAGCGTAGCTATTTCAAGTTTTGGGAACGGCAAAGGTGACGCTAAAGTTCGCGCGTGATATCTTTAATTAGAACCCGTTGAGTTCTTATTAAGCAAATTTTGTTAAGAGAACATTTTTAAGATGCTTCACCTTTTTGGAATATCTACACCCCCCAGATATTGAAATATTTGGGATTGCTTTCCTACTGGATTCGAGAAAGGAAATGCTGAAAATCTTTAGGATTGACATCAAGAGAGGGTGGATTGCAACTTAATCCGAAAATCTATTAAATTAATTCTATTTGGCTCAGTTCCAGCACCACCACCAAATTCGAGTTCCTAATCACTTGGAATGAGTAACTTACAGCAAAGACTAGATTTAGCGCTTTCGTCGTAAATCGCCAATTGGACGTCGAAAAACTTCCAAAAACACCATAAATCCTGGATTTCTATTCAGCGCATCCATCATTCAATGCAACCACTTAACTACTGCCTTGCCTTCGTCTTCCCTGTGCCTTGGAATCTTACAAGAATAACTGGCGACATTCATCTAAAACAAACATTTTCCCTAAGAAAGGGTGCGCGACACACAAAAGACAAGCTAGTAACCCCTCTTTCCCTCTGACTCTACCGCTGACCAAAAAGTGATTATAAAATGAACTGATTCCATTATTTCCCAGTCGTCCATTCAGTCAGGATCTCTTATTCACTTTTAATCTGTGCCCTGCCGCTAGTGCTCCAATGCCCGTTCATCATACACACCACCAACAAATTGGCCATGGATCAAAAGAATCTCATACAAAACGCAAAAAGCAAATGAAAAAGCCGAAAACTCCTTACAAATCCTTTTTGGATTTATGCCAAAAAAAAAGTAATGAAATGAAAACATCCTTTTTCAGGACATCCTGGGAAATCCAAGAGCAAGCGTGGTGCCAAAGCATCATCAGCATCGTCTTCATCACCATCGGCATCGTTATCAACGTCATCATAGGCTATCGGCAGCAATACCATCCGAAGTCCCTGTCCTTGTATTGGTCTTCATTCCATTTGCTTTTCCTTTAAAAATAATTTCATGTAAAATTTAACAGAGTGTCATACTCCTGTTGAAAGGATTCACCTACTCCTCAGCTAATTGACGATGATTGCCGGTGCACCAGTCTCCAGACAAATCATTAACTTCACAATATGAAACAATCGATTTACTCCGTATGTCCTGGTTGCTACTCGTGGCCAATAAACTCTCCCCGAAGGACTTGAGGAATTCAATAAGTCAGTCAGTAGAATAAAGAACCAAGGAATATTCTCCCATTCTCTGCTTTCCTATTTCTTCGAGTCATGGGGGAATTCTGAGAAAAAAAAAAGAACTTTCTAGCTCCTTTCCTATCATTACCTGGAAGCGAAATTGCTTCGACCTTTGCTCAGGGAATTATCCTGACGAACTATAGAGCTCCGTCAAACACGAAGGAAATAAAAATGGTTATTTGCCGGCATTTTCGTCCTTCTAACCTATTTGAAAGAAGTGTGACTTCAAGTCTTGGCTTCTCTCTCTCACCCTGTACCTTATATAGTCCTATGATGCAGTTGTGTGTGTGTAGGTGCGCCTTAAAGCAATTTGTGAGTGCAAATTGGAAATTTATCGAGTTACTACGTTGGATGGCTAACTTTTGTGTTGGCGAGATCCTTTGAGATTGGAGTGTGTTTCTAAGTGTGAGTGAGAGGAACATAGAACATAGTAGAGTAAACTTCTTCAATGAACTTAATTTACAATGAAAAGTTAGAGGTTTTCGGGTGTCGGCTCTGTCTTTTTTCATTTCCCCAATAGGGGTGGCGATATCTTTTTGGGATCTGCCTGTGCCGCTTTAAGGACAAACATAAGGGGAGCATCGACTCTAATCGAAGGTCGGAGTTGGTTCGTGGGAGGGGTGGGGGTGGGGGCCGGCTCTTTGATGTGTTGTTCTTGTGGTCGGCTTTAAGTTGGATAAGTCTGGGGGGAGGGTGTTTATTTAAAGCAAACTCGTTCAGAATTTACACTGTCTGCGGTAAATTATGGTGCAAAGTTTAGATTAAGTGAATAATTTGCGAGGGTTAGGAAGCAGTACTTGTGGGTTATTTTGTTTCGGAAGCTGTATCCCTTGGGGATTTTTTTTTCCTTTGGCAAGCGGATTAGAATGAAAGGGAAAAGTTTTGTGTTGTGTATTTAACGAAGGATTGGAAGAGGTTTCTTTTGTGGTTTATAGGTCTATTCGAATCGGATCTAGTAAATTAAGTATTTATTGCTGTAATTTTGTTTAAGGACACTTATGAAGGTTAAATCTTATTACACGAAGAATGCTGCTCTATTCACTTGAAGTACAAAACCAATAACGCGGTCTAGTTCAGTGAAAGTGGATTTTTTTCCTAAAAACCGGCGGATCAATAGTTTTGAGAGGTGGAAGCAAGCCCAACGGAGACAGACGTGAATTCCTTAGAAAATTACATTCAATGATAAAGGCATCACTTTGAATAGAGTTCACATGGTTTAAAATTGATGTCTTAGGGTTAAGTGCGGTAGGGTGATTCGACACCACTTATGGACCAGCAAGTAAGACTGTCTTGTTTAACTTGAAAAACTAATCTATCTCGACTTCCGTAGGGAATAATTTTTAGCAGTAGCCACATGCAAAAGTTTCCAATCCGGATCTGCTATCTGCCTGTAAAAATGCTCGGCTTCAAGAAATGACGGTGATACCGGAAACTAGCTTCGTGACAAGCTGAAGGACATTCATATACAATACATGTATATTGGAGGTGTTGTCCTTTACCAAACGCTCCACTGGAAGTCGTTGAGACGATGATGTATAGACTTCTTGAAAATATAAGAAAACGTAGTCCGGCAATTACCTAAACCTAAGCCATGTTCCCCAAACCTGGAGACGTGTCAAAATTGTTTTCATCTCCAAGGGGAGCCGGCGAGGACATGAATCCGCGAAGGATTTTAAACCCATAAGCCTGTCCTCCTTTGTTTTGAAAACTTTAGAACGCATCCTAGACTTCTATATCCGCGATAATCAGAGATCTCCACTGTCGAAATCGCAGCATGCGTATCTCAAAGGGCGGTCCACAGAAACGGCTCTTCATGAGGTCGTGCGTACAGTGGAAAAAACTCTTCACTACAAAGAATATACTCTCGCCACATTTCTTGATATAGAAGGAGCCTTCAAACACATTTTCACTGAATCTATTAAGGAATCTCTCACCGAGTTAGGTGTAGAAGGCTTTATTAGCCAATGGATAGTTTCTATGCTCAGTACTCGTATAATCCAAGCAACACTAGGCAACAGTAGTACAACTAAGACGGTAAACAGAGGAACTCCACAAGGCGGAGTCATCTCCCCCCTGCTCTGGTTAATGGCGATCAATAAAATCTTGGTGCGACTTGATAGGGAGGGCTGTAAGGTGGTTGCGTACGCGAATGATATGGTTATACTAGTATCAGGAAAGTTCCTCTCCACGATAAGTCAACTCATGGAGAGAGCTCTGGATAAGGTACACTCATGGGCTACAAGCTGTGGCCTCGGAGTAAATTCGCAGAAGACTGAAATGATGCTGTTTACCACTAAAACCAAAGTACCGGCATCGGTACTTCGGATGAGGATCAGCTCACTAGATGGAGAGAACATTTTGCTACAGTGCTAAATCACATAGACGATGGCGGTATGATCTCGAATTCGAATGAGCAGTTCGAAGCAACAAATTCCCGAATTCGCACCGCACCTCCCAGTAAAACCGAGATAATAACAGCAATCAAGTCCCTCAAGAAGAACAAGGCGGTGGGTATTGATGGCATCCCTGCCGAGCTATTTCAAGTGGCGCCAAATACATCGGCAGATTTGCTGCATCCCCTAATACGGAGACCTTGGGATAGTGAACAATTTCCACAGGAGTGGAAAAGGGGGATGATCATTAAACTTCCAAAGAAGGGAAACTTGATGGATTGCGGTAACTGGAGAGGTATATGCGTTCTTCCAGCCGTGGGTAAAATAATAGCTAAAATAATTCTAGAACGAATTAAAGAACATTTAGATTCAACTCTCGATGTCGAACAGGCAGGCTTTCGCGCTGGATCCTCCTGCATTGACCACATAAACACCTTACGGATCATTATCGAGCAATGCGTTGAGTATAGGTCTCCGCTACATTTAATGTTTATCGACTTCGAGAAAGCTTTCGACAGATTGAATCGAGATGCTATCTGGTTGGCCTTGCGCAGGAGAGGCATCCCAGAAAAACTTATAGCTATTATCAAGGCTACATACGAGGGCGGTAAGTGTCACGTCGTGCACAATGGTAAGGTGTCGGAGGATTTTGAAGTCCAAAGTGGAGTACGTCAAGGGTGCATACTGTCACCACTATTGTTTTTGGTGGTTATCAGCGATGTACTCCATGCAGCATTGACGGAAGGCAACTATGGAATTCGTTGGACTATGACATCTTACCTTAAACACCTAGATTACGCTGACGATGTTTGTCTACTTTCACATCGGATAATGGATCTTCATCTGATGGCCCAAAATCTAGAAGCTGAGGCAAACAAAGTGGGGCTAAAAGTAAACACAACCAAAACAAAAGCCCTGAGCACTTCTTCTAACAACCGCGCTCAACTTAACATTGCCGGAAAGCAAGTCCAGAAAGTTGATAACTTTCTTTATTTAGGAAGTGTGGTCTCGGCTAATCGCGGTGGCACCGAACTGGATGTGTGCAGCAGAATCGGGAAGGCTAAAGCTGCGTTCGGAATGCTATCTAAAATCTGGAGAAGCAATGTTATCAGCTTAAGAACCAAGCTGCGACTGTTCCGCTCCAACGTAGAATCAGTGCTGCTTTATGGGTGCAGTACTTGGAAGGTGGACACCATTAACACACGGAAGCTGCAAGTCTTTGTAAACAAATACTTAAGAATCATCTTGAGGATTTTTTGGCTGAACCGCATCTCTAACGAACAGCTTTATCTGAGAACGGGCCAAGAACCTATAAGCATTACTATACGAAGAAGAAAGTGGCAATGGATTGGACACACCCTACGGCGCGAAGACAACTCCATTGCGAAATACGCCATGCAGTGGAATCCGCTCACCCAGGCAGGCAGAATAGCGGGACGCCCTAGGCAAACGTGGCGCAGAACAGTTGAGGAGGAATCGAGGTCTTTAGGAATTAGTTGGAGGCAGCTCAAACGCGTTGCAGAACTTCGAACACGATGGCGCGCAGGCGTGGTTGACGCCCTATGCCCCCCGAGGGGTTAAAGGATCTAAGTAAGAAAAGTAAGTAAGGTCCTGGAGACGATTCCAAGTGAACTGGTTGTGCCCTCGACCGACTACACGATACCCAAACTCAACTTCAGAAAATCCTTCTTAACAAAATTCCCTTCCAGAGAAGAATGGAAGAACGGACGCGTTACCTGCAACTATGATATATGGAAATGCACGGACGGTTCGAAGATGGACTGCGGCATCGGCGCAGGCGTTTTCCAAGCGGAGCTTCTGGCGATCCGAGAAGCCTACCGCCTGCTAAACAATCTTCCACCATCTAATCACAATATCACTATTTTTTCGGATAGTCAGGCTGCCATCGGCCATTGATGCGGTCTGCATCTCTTCAAAACTGGTAGAGCAATGCCGGTTTGAATTGAATCAACAAAGCACTCACTCGAGAATCACTCTCATCTGGGTCCCAGGGCACAGCAACCATGAGGGAAATGAGCGTGCTGATGAGCTGGCCAGGCGAGGGTCGGCCCGCTCCGCTTGGTGCCGTTAAGGGCTATATTCATCTTCACTTCCTCCAGCTAGCCAATCGCGGGTGGAACAACCTCACAAGCTGTGTTATATCTAGAAAGACGTGGCCCAGTTTCAACAAGCACAGGTCAAAAGAGTTACTAGGCAAACCAAGACCAGTTATTGCCAAAATTGTAGCTATTATCACAGGCTACTGGCAAGTTGGAGACCATGCTACCAAGCTTGGTATCCCCCACAACAGCTTTTGTAGGAGCTGCAAGGATATTAATGAGAAAGAATCTCTATGTCATTTTCTTTGCAGATGTCCGGCCCTGGCGAGTATCAGACAACAAACTCTTGGCAAACCCTTCCTCGAGGATCTGAGAGAGATAGCGGACAAGAGGATTGGAGAACTAATCTTCTTCCTGAACTCCACGGGCTGGGTTTAAACTTAACATCCCTTTTTTTTAACTAACCACTATAATAGGTAGACACGAGTCCGTGGTAACAAAACGGCGCATTTTAAGCGGTAATTGGGTTCTTTTTGGACCGCCACTTTACCTACCTACCTACCAGCAATTACTCCGAGAGACGTCTATGCGTAAGCAACAGACTGAGTTGGGAAGCCTTCGTCTTTGGACGTAACGTGGCTTAACACAAGAGATGAATATAAGGTATTTAAGGCAAAGAATAAGGAGCTCTCTGGTAAGAGATGTCAAGACACCATTCTCACAGTGACCAATTGGCTATCTAGTTTGAAACACATCTGAGAATAGTAACATAGAAATTGAAAAAAAAAACAAACACATAAAAGAGGGTAGATACTAATATAATGTACGAAGAAGGCTTTACTCTGGTATTTCTTAGAGTCAACAGTGACGCAAAATACGGCATCGGAAATTACAGTCAACAACATTAACCACCAGGGCCTGTGATGCATTGGAGGTGAGGAATACAATCGGATATGGTCAAACGTATAGTACGGAACGAGGAAGCCAGCTTGCGAGCAAGTGCAAATAAATCTGCGGTATAGTCCTGACAGACATAGTTATAACGAAACTCAAAGGCCCAGGAGTGTCCTCGCCTTCGTGCTCCGTGCTTATGGAGAAAAAGTCTTGGAACTATTTCTACTCCCAGAACAAATAGCACTATACATGGATCCTTCACAAAAAGCGGTATCACAAAGGTGAGCTCAAACTGAGCTCCGAGGAGTATACAAACGGTTCGGTGACCTGGACCTGGACTTGAGCCAGCAAACAAGCACTTCCAATCCAGCTAAGACCAGATCTATTCGCGAATACTATAACGCTTGCCTAGATCAATGAGTTTTTCCTGAGAAATGAAAAGACCATCGCTTAGTGCTACTACCAAGAGGAGACAAATTATAAGAAGACGAATCATCCTCACGCCGTCCTTATTTATGTTGGACACTCGTAAAATACTGGAATACTGGATATGGCTCATATGCAGTCGACTAGAGGAAGTCATTGAAGAAGCAAAAGGACGTCGCGTCGGACGGGTTAAGAAAAGCTCTCTCTCACTCTCGCTAGTCCATTTATTTATAATTGTATTGAAAATTGGCACGTATCAGATGAGGCCTCTCTGTCAGACCATCAGCACATCAGGTTTGACATACCTGGCAAAGCACCTGTACCGGATGGCATCCCGAATAGGGCAATCAAGGCGACTGTTAAGTCGAGACCGGACATCTTTCTAACAACGATGCAAAGGTGCATAGAGGAGGGGGTATTCCCTACACCATGGAAATTGAAACATTTAGTGCTGCTTCCAAAGGGCAATAAGCCGCCCGGACAACCATCATCGTATCGCCCAATATGCCTGTTCGATACGCTGGGAAAGGTCCTAGAGCGTATTATCTATGACAGACTGCTTGCGGTGGCGGAGGAAAACGGAGCCCTGTCAGACTGTCATTATGGCTTCAGAAAATCACGCTCTACCGTCGATGCCATAAAGGCGGTAGTAGATATAGCAATTGAAGCAATACAAGGGAAAAGGTGGAAATGGGGGACAAAGAAATACTGCGCAGTAGTAACGCTCGACGTCAAAAATGCGTTCAACTCGGCAAGCTGGTCATTCATTAGGAGATCCCTGGTGAGGATGGATACACCATACTACCTGCTGAGGATAGTCACGGACTACTTCAGCAATAGGAAGCTAAGATACCATACTGACGATGACGTTAAGTACTACAGTGTTTACGCGGGAGTCCCGCAAGGGTCGGTACTGGGACCTCTCCTATGGAGCATTATGTACGACGGAGCTCTGCGACTAACACTGCCTGAGGGAGTCAAAGTAATTGCCTGCGCTGACGATATCGCAGTGGTTACAGTAGCCAAGTACGTACACGAGGTGGAGTCTGCCACGGGTGAGGCAGTTATAAGAATAGAGTAATGGCTGGAGTCTACCGGTCTGGAACTAGCTGCCCACAAGACCGAAGCTGTCCTAATAACCAGCCGCAAAAGGTGGAATATGCCAGCTTCCGGGTCGGAAACCAGACAATCAGGTATAAAGAATCCTCGAAGTACCTTGGAGTCATGCTCGACAACAGGCTGCGCTTCAAAGCCCACGTAAAGTATTCTAGTAAGAACGTATCGCTGATGCAGGCAGCACTCTCCCGAACATCGGCGAGCCTGAATACGCCCGCAGGATCCTGCTGTCGAGAGTGGTCAGCTCGGTACTTCTATACGCTGCCCCAATATGGGCAGGTGCACTGGCGACAAATGAGTGCAGGAAGAACCTATCATCAGCTCACAGGCTCTGCGCAATCAGAGTGATCAGCGGCTTCCGAACTATCTCCGACGATGCAGCTTGCGTTTTAGCGGGGATGGTCCCAATCCACATCCTCGCTGATGAGATGCAGAGGGTATACCTTAGACGTCCTATCCGAACACGGTGGCTACCGGAAATACCTCCATAGATTTGGACACGATAGTTCGCCCCTGTGTCCAATATATCCAAACGAAGAGGAGGACGCGGAGCAAGCAGTGTTCTACTGCAGACGCTTTGCAGAAGATAGAGCAAACCTGCTAAGTCCAGAAAATCTTGTAAGTCACATGACACGATCAGAGGGCGAGTGAATGGAGATCTGCTCATTCATCAAATCTATAGTAGGTGCCCTTCATTATCTCATCGAAAAGATTGAGGGAACACTCAGTTCAAATGAGATAGCCTTGTGTGCATTTCTTGACATCGAGGGCGCGTTCTACAACACTGGTTATGACTCGATCGCAAGGGCGACTTATAGCAGATGTATCGAAGAATCGACCAACCAATGGATAAGGGCCATGCTGGTAAGTCGATTCATTACTTCCTCTTCCGGGGGGATGCCGGTGTCTATAACTGCAGCCAAAGGCTGTTCTCAACGAGGAGTTCTATCCCGCCTGTTATGATCAAAAGTCATCGACAATTTGTTAGTAGATCTTCATAGATCAGGCTACACCACCGTCGGTTATGCTGATGACTTGGCGGTTTATATAAGAGGTAAACACGACACGACAATTTCCAACGTAATGCAAAGTGCAATATCTCAAGTTGTAGTTTATTCCAGCAAAATCAAATATATTGGTGTAATTCTTGACAAACTACTCAACTGGAACTCACATATGAGGTCCGCTACAGAACGTGCACCTTGGGCCAGTTAAGGCCTATATGGTAGAACTTGGGGTCTCACTCCTAAGATGATACATTGGTTCTTCTTCTTCCTTTTATCAGAGAGGTTATGATCCGAAAACAAGGAATCATACCCACTTGACCGCATTTCGTGTACGCTGATACATTGGTTGTACATACATAATGATGGTTAGACCCATTATCGCATATGCGGGCATCGTCTGGTGGCCAAAAACTCTCCAGCAGACAACGGCAAACAAGTAGCAGAAGTTGCAAAGAATTGCCTGTCTTGGCATTACAGGTGCGATGCGCACCTGCCCTATGACAGCTCTGGAAGCTATTGTCGGCCTAACACCCCTACCATTCTTCATTGGGAAGATGACTGCAAGATATGCCATCAAGCTGCAGCTAGATAATGAGCATAAGCCAGGTGCCGCTGTGGGACATTTAAAGATACTGAACTCAATCCCTAAAAGAAACATGTTCTGCACTTTACCAGATATTATGGTCAGGCAACATTGCTTCGGTAGGTTATTTGAGGTTGAAATATTTGACCGTAGAAATTTGTCAAATGGTGCTCCAACACTAGACCCTAAAAGTCTTGTCTGGTTCACCGACGGTTCAAAAATGGATTTTGGAGTTGGAGCGGCAGTCTTTGGACCCAACACAAAGATTTCGGTACCTATGGTTATGACTCCCACTGTATTTTAGGCTGAAATCCATGCCATTAAGATCTGCGCCAGACACAATCTCCGCAAGGGGATCAAGGACGCTAGATTCATATCTTCTCAGATAGCCAAGCAGCACTTATGGCACTATCGTCCAACCTAATGGACTCCAGAACCGTGAAATGCTGCTACGATGCATTACGAGATTTTGCCAAATACAACAGAGTAAAACTCGGTTGGGCCCTGGACACCAAGGGATTGTGGACAACGGATCTGCAGATGAGCTTGCTAGGACTGGATCAGAATCTGTGTTCATAGGTCCTGAACCTTATTGTGGCGACAACTGGGTGACAGCTACAAGTCTGATTAACGAACGGGAAAACAAACTTCGTCTTGACCTCTGGACTAATGGGCCAGGTCTATGACAATCCAAACGATTAATCAACCTTTACTCCTATAAGGAAATCCTTAACTTAGATAGGGAAAACATTAAGATGCTTGTGAGCTTTCTTACTAGCCATCGCGGCCTAAGATACCACCTTAACTAGATGAACATATGCCAAGAGGACTGTCGGTTATATTTAGAGGAGGATAAAACATCCGAACACATTCTTTGGGAATGCCCGGCACTACACTGATTAAGGAAACGTATTCTCCACAAGGAGATACTTACTTCAGTGGAACTGAAATGCTCCACTACTAAAGGCATACTCACTTTCATAAGAGAGGTAGTACGTCTGTTAGATTAACTCCAACCCTCCGATACAATATATCTTTCAGGTCGCAGTGTCGTTGCCACGTGGGCATGGGTTGTACAAGAGAAAAAAAAAAAAAGTAAATGTCATGAAGAGGTGCCCTGAGACTGCAGAAGAACGATACCAGATACTTCAAACGTCTTCAACTCTACAATCTGCTAACGCATATTAAGATTGATGGTGTAATGGTACAATACTAACATTTATTACACTAGGGCCTTGTACGCGCTGTGACCTCAAAAATCTATTGTGCCAGCCCGTTGTTTAGTCAAGAACTGGGTTAAGGCCCTTAGTAAACCTCAACAGAGCTCCAGAATCAATGTCAATGTTCCAAATCTCTGAGGGTCTCAGTAAAGCTCACCTGAGGTGGTGAAGTCTTCTTCTTACGGACATGGGGCATTCACAAAGAATATGTTCTGTATTCTCTTTTTGCTCTCCACGTAGCCGGCATACGTCTGTGTCTGCTACTCCTATTTTGTGCAGATAGTACCTGAGTGGGCAATGAGCAGTCAAGTAGCCTGTTAAGGTCCTTAAGTCTGCTTTGCTGCTCTCAAGTAGTTTCTTAGCCTTACAGCAATTGAGGCTGATGATCTTTCTTGCTTGTCTAAGGCCCTTGAATTTAGCCCAGTACGCTGCATGACAATCAGCCTCCCATTGTTTTATTTTAAGATTTGTGCTACTCTCTGTATCTTCAAAATAGGCTTCAGGACCGACTAGTGGGCGACTGACGCCTCTCCTCGCTTAGCAGTCCACCTATTCATTGCCCTCGAAGCCTTCGTGTCCTGGTATCCAAGCCACAGTGACGGTATTTTTTGATGCGAGAACTTCGAGCAGATTGTGACAGTCCCTCTGAGATCCTACCGTGTCCTCGCTATCTGCCGGTCACCTATGACCACCTTGAATTTTCTGGAGAACCATTATTTCTTGGGCATCTGGGATTTTGGGATAGGGTAGTTTGCATGTACTCTAAAATCATCAGACTGTTGTAAAGTTGACGATTTTAAGGTCCGAAATCTTGGGCTGCCTAAGAGCACTCAGCATAGCTTCTTCCTGTACTGCTAAGTGTAGTGGTATGAGGCTAAGCATTACTCCTATTGCTGCCGTGGGGCATGTTTTCATTGCCGATGTGATACCCAGACAGGCTAGATGATAGATTTTATTCAACTGTTCCTGAGTCTTGACCTGTAAGATTTTTGGCTACCAAGCCAACAATACATAAGTGACAATGGGTTCGATAATACCGCTATACGCCCAATTATCCAGGGTTTTAGCCCCCACATTTTACCGCGTAGGCGGTGGCACAAAAACATTGCTCTTATCGCTTTCCCGGTAACATAATAATAAAGAACATTGCATAGGTGAGTTATCGTCTGGATATCCTTGTACTTTGGTGCAATGGTATCTAATCAAAATGGTTATCAAATATTTCGAGAGAAAGGTGTTCCTATAAGTATGTATTGGAGGGCAAAAATAACTCATGGTATTAGAGCTCCGTAAGGGTCGGTGTTTCGGGCACATATTGTAAAATACATGACATCGTCCTAAGACTCCGAATTCCTGAAGGCGAAGATATTCCTGGAAGAAGTAGAAACCATTTGCAACAAATGTGGTCAAATAGTTAGGCGTTGGCTGCCAAAGGTCAGGCTAGTAGTAACCGACCAAAGATGGATGCAGTACTTAGTAGGAAGAAAATCTATAGGTAATCACAATTGAAGTAAATGGCATATCATAACATCAGAACTAGTCTTCGGAGAACATGTAGAAGGATTACATAAAAACACCGCACGCCACCTTCTCTCGAAAGTGATGCAAGCCATTCACTTGTATGCTCCAAAAAATGAGGATCTACACGAACAACCTAAACTCAGAGTACCACCTGTGCGCACTGAGGTCATGTAGTGCCTTCAGGAGAGTGTCAAAGAATGTACCTATGTACCATTAGGAGCAAAGGATAAATTACAGCAGTCCTCATCCTTCTTATTTTCGTCGCTCTAGGAGTTTTGATTTTTTCTTACAACAGACCTATAAATTTTTAAACAACATTCAGGACAAAATTTGTCGGTCATAAAACCGTCTCATGACACTCTCTCATTATTTAATTACAGTCTGTTACATCTCCCCTTTCATCGAATCATGAAAATGAATTTTAAATCACCTCGCTATAAAAAATAGAATTAATTTCACGAAGAAAAGCTATCCTAATCTCTACCCTAACGAAACTTGTAAACTCTACAGATACCCGAAAGCGGTAGCCACCACCACGTTTTACCGAAGCAGAAAGGAATCTTGAAAACTTCACCCTTCGTTCCAGTAAAACTTCTTAGTAAGTGAAAAGTGTATTCGTGTCTTAAGTCGGGCCCCACCTCGTGCTGCGGGTCACTGGGGATATAGGCGAGGAAGGAGCTCTGGATGAAATCTATCATAAATAACGACAGCGATGAATAAAATGGCGCCCAGCAAACTTTCCAGCCACCTCTTAATTCCTTCGACCTCCATTCCTCCACTAATGGACTACTAATGATCTAAGATTCCTCCTCTCTCTCCTCTCGGAGGGGTTAGCAGATCTCAAGGGTAAATCGGAAAATTCGTTACCATCACTGTCGTCGTCGACGACGCGACGACGATGATATAAGCGTTTTGCTACACCAGATGCAAAACACCTTCCCCTTTCGTGGGATAAGGTACGGAAGACGACAGCACAGGTTGCAACCAGCAGAGAGGAGCACTAAGTAATGCAAAGAACAGTAGAGTAACGTGATGTCCATTTATCATGGACGATGGGGCGCGCTAGTGTCAGAACTTTTATTATAGGTCACGTCATCTCGGACGGGCTTAATTAATAACAAAAATGAACGGAGTCGGCAGCGAGCGGGCCCTAGAAAGTTTTTCGGTGCGAAGGAATGCTGTGCTTGCTCGTTTGCTCTTGTGCGTCTTCTGAAGAAACACTTTGACAGTTTTGTTATTAGATTTGGGACCAAGAGCTCTGCTGGTTTGAGATGACTATAGACGACAACCTTGACGCGTTGTAATTACAGAAAAAAAAAAAAAAAAAAACAATCAAAGGACGAAATAACAACTGTGCCGAGCGCGATGGGAATTCTTTTTCTATTTCGAGGCTCGTGCTGGTTTGCAGTCATTAATTAGTTGTTTATATTGACAGGGGCTAGGAGAGAGTGCAATTATTATTCGTGGGCTGTTTAAAAAAAAGTCTATTGGTGACAATAAATCAAACGCGAGACGATTAATAAAGCCAAATGTAGCAAAGCGACAAGAACAGGTCATGGAAATAGTCTGAAATCATGGCTAGAGGTGGGACTGCGGAATGGGGGAAACTTGTGCTATAAATCAGGTGAGTTACGGAATAATTCGACCATTACGGTACACTGACTCCCACCGTTGCGAACGAAAACACTTCACATGTCGCGAATGCTTCTCCTGTGAATGCGGTTTCACTTGATTACTAATGATGAACATGACGAGTGTTGCAGGTGCACTTTTCAAATTCCTGAATCAATGGAACTTGATATTTCCCTGAGGTGATACCAAGGGCATTGCCGGTCGAAATTCTGGGCGATGTGCGATATACTCGTACTATGAACGACGGCGGACACATGGACTTCAAAATTAATGTAAAAGTTGTTGAAACAAGCATGTTGGTGAGAAAATAACAAGAAATGTCAGCTCCAGGACAAGTACATACTGACACACACGACTTGACGACCACTTAAGGTCGTAAAAATGTAAGTAAAAGTAAAATGCAATACCAATATATTCGTATAAAAATGGAGGTGCGGTTCATAGAATCTTAAGGAACCACAATATTCACAACTCCCTGATAAGGTGGATAGTCAATATGCTAGAGGAAAGACATATTAAAGTGAAGCTCGGGGGAACAAAGTTGGAAGCCCATGCCTCAAGAGGTACTCCTCAAGGAGGGATTATATCCCCACTGCTGTGGGTAATTGTCCTAAACGAAGTTCTTCTAAAACTCAGAAACAGCGGCGTCAAAACCATAGCTTGCGCGAACGACGTCGTGCTGCTGGCAACAGGAAATTTTCTCCCGACGCTGAGCTAGCAGATCGAAGAGGCACTAAGATCCATTGACTCCTGGACGCAGAAATGTGCATTAACGGTCAATCCACAGAAAATGGAATTGGTACTATTCACTAACAAAAGAATAATTCCACAGTTTGTAACACCTTCTGTAAGGGGAACCCCCTTAAGTATTTCAAGTAGTGCGAGATACCTCGACCTGGTGGTCGATAGAAAACTGAATTGGAGACTGAACATTAACGATAGAGTCAAAAAAGGCAAGATAGCCTTCTACTCGTGTAATAAAATATTCGGAAAAACTTGGGGACCGAACTCCAAAATCATCCTATGGATGTGTACAGCTATAGTAAGGCCTAACTTATGGCAGTCTTGTATGGTGGCAAGCCGCCTGCAAAACTATCAACCTAAATGCCATCACAAAAGTACAAAGACTAGCGTGCATTGGTGCGACTAGTACAATAAGAACCACACCTACAGCAGGACTTGAAGCCATCCTCAACCTGCTTCCGATAGACATCTTTATACAAGCATCGGCGGCTATTAGTGCCGTAAGGTTAAGCCAAACAGGTAGCTGGAGACCAAATGCAATGGGTCATACCATGATTCTACGCAGATACCTTGGCAACGTATCTAGCACAGGCTACTCAACGCCACACCTAGAGTTCACAAGACCATTTTTAAGCACCTTTCCTAGCAGAGAAGAATGGAAAACAGGCAGAGCGCCCAACCAGAGAACCATAGCCGTGTACACCGATGGATCCAAAATGGAAACGGGTGTCGGCGCAGACATCTTGTCTGAAATGCTTGGTATCTCCTTGTCAGTCAGAACTACAGCAGCGTTTTCAGGCGGAGGTCCTAGCAATGACAATAGCGGCCCGTGAGACTGCGATGAGGGCAATACCATGTGAGGATATCATCTTTTTCATCGGCAGCCAGGGAGCGAGAAAAGCAATATCTGCTACAGAAGTAAAATCGAAGCTTGTGAAGTGTTGTAGAGAAGAGCTCAAGGTTCTTGGAACACAGCACAAGGTAGAGCTCTGCTGGGTCCCTGGACATGAAGGCATACAAGGGAATGAGAAAGCTCACGAACTGGCTAGAGGATGTTCGGCACTAAACTTGGACCAATCCGACCTCTCAGTGTATATCCCGCCTTGCACACTCAAACAGGGAACAAAGCCCTAACGGAGTCAAACAACAGATTGTCCTCTCTAGATACTTGTATCATCACGAGGAAACTATGGCCTACATTTGACAGTCCAAAAATCAATAAACTCATGCAGAGGGATAGAAAATCACTCTCTATTCTCATAGGAATTATTATGGGGCACAACACTATGTGATACCACATGAAAAAGTTACGTGTGACGAACGAAGACCTTTGTAGGGGCTGCGGCGAAAAGGAGTTTCACGAGGACACTAGCCACACTTTAGGACACTTTCTCTGCCACTGCCCAGGCCTCTATCACCTTAGAAATAGATATCGTGGAGAATACTTCTTTAAGGATTTAGAAGAATTGTCCAACAAACCGATCAACGACATTGCAAACTTCATCAAATCTTCTGGATGGTTTGTATTTCAAATCTTCTGGATGGTTGTATTTTCGGTTGTAAGTACTATATGCTTTCTAATAGGCAACGTACAGAGACGTTTATTTTTCTTCACGAGGAAGGGATTTTTCTTTTTCTACCTCCTTTTCCCCCATGGGTATTACAATGGTTCTATACTGACCTGAGTGTGGCGTAGAGGACTTTCGTCCCTACACCAGCCCACTAACCTAATCTAACTTACTCCGAGCATGTGTGTATTTTTGTTCATGCCAAAATTTGATTCGACCCATCAGTTTACCCGACAAATAAAATTGTCAATCCGTGAGCTAAAATAAAGTAGAAAAATCCACTTCTTCTTACGTTAGGTGGAAGATTGATACATGGTATGGTATGGTATAGTATAAGGGAAGTACACCTTAGAGGGTGCTTTTACGAGGACCTTTTGGTTCGCTGTGATTTTCCTGAAATGGTGGTACCATCTCTAATTTCCCAACTATAAAGTTTTGAAACCACTCGGGAAGAGTCCCAGTGTTTTCCAGGCCGAGCTTTACGCTATTGACACCGGCGATAGTATGATTATGCGCTCATGCATCAAAAGTGCCACCATCCGCATACTCACCGACAGTCAAGCAGAGCTCAAAGCACTGAACTCCCACTCCATCAGTTCAAAATCAGTGTTTAAGCTACTTCGACAGTTTACAAAACTTGGCCCAATACAACAAAGTAAAACTGTGATGGGTACTGGACCATGTAGGCGTTAACGGCAATGAAACCGCGGATCTGCTCGCCAGAGAAGGCTCCTCTGAATTATTCATTGGACCTGAACCCTTTTGAGGAATATCTGATTTTGCTTTTAAATATAACCTTAGCACTTTGGAAGTCCACATGTGCATTTCTCACTGGATTAACTCCCAAGATCTCAGACAAGCTAAAAGAGCTACCCAACCCTTCCAAAAAAAAAAAACAGTTGATATTCTTGAATACAGCAGAAACGACTTAAGAAGGCTTACCGGTCACTGTCAAGTACTCTGCGACCTCAACAAAATGAGAATCTCGGAGGATATCACTTGCGTCATGTGCCTGGAAGAGGGCGAAACCACAGAATACATATTTTATGATAATTTCAATTTCTTCTGTACCATGGCTCCTAAGTAATGAGTTGACTCCCAGTCTGGCAATATTATGATATTGGTTTCCTTTTTGTTCATTGGCAAAATGCTTTTGATCCCTTTTCGTTCAGAGATGGCCGTAAGCTGCAAACCTATTAGGCGCATATTTAGATGATAACTCGATGTTGGTTATAAACGACGATCTGCCCTTCAATATCAATACGCAATTGATCCTGCCATTTTCAATATTGATCGGATTATGCTTTCTAATTTTGATATTTTACATGATTTACAAATGTTTCCGTGAGGAGAGACGACTGCGACAACATCGTTTGCCAAAGAATATACTTAAGAAAATTCGAATTACTAAAATTACCAAGGGGCAACCCTACGAGATGTGTGTCATTTGTTTGGAAGATTTCGCCGAGGGTGATAAACTGAGATTGGTGCCGTGTGCACATGCATGTCATAGCAACTGTATCAATCCATGGTTAACAAAGAACAAACGCGTTTGTCCAATTTGCAAACGGAAGGTTTTTGCGAAGGGCGAGACGAGATCAAGTCGGAGGCGACAGACCTCATTGGATAGTATAACTGATACAGATGATGATACAACTCCTCTACTACGCCCTGCCGTGCGGTATCTAGTAATCATGGTCCCTTTTCAAATAGTCAAGGTGATGAGAGTTCAGCTGTAGCTTCTGCCGCCGATGGTGATGATCAGGCATCAGATGATGAAAATGTTTTATTGACAATGATTCACCGAGCCGTGATTCATCACGAGTTAATCCGTTTGATCGCCAACCGAATTTACCACCTAATCTGGCCAGTTTATTAAACAGCAGACGTTCGGTTTGGGATTACCCAATATTTAGGTTATTCCGCAGACGGTCATCGAATTCGATTAGTATAACAGCACCACCCATGGTAGCAAGAGGAGGCATAATGCCACGTTCACGCTCTGAACCTGCACCGATGAATGTTTCTTCTTCGAATGCTTTGGAAGGTAGCCGTGGGGCGGCGGCTCACAACCAACGTCTAACAACATTCTTAATCCCAACCTCAGTGGATCGTTCAAGGATGACGACGAAATGGAAACCCATCAGACGAATGATGAACCTATTGCGACACGAACACCGTCTGCTGTACCATCCACTTCCGATTTATTACACGTCGTTATTATTCTCGACGCACCGAATCAGCAGAACAATCCAATTAGCAGCAAGATTCCATATTCATTTAAATTCCCTCACAGGGTGGTATCGGTGTGGTCGCACTTCCCAATACAAATCTCCGCCATCCAAATTCGTCTCAACGTCCACCGAATCGTCAATACTTCACTTGAAAGTTGGATATCTTTGCATGAAACTATCTAAAAATGATTGAGAGACAGAGAGCGGGCAATATTGTGCGGCAAAGTCCTTGTATTCTCTAAGTATCTCTCTCTCTCTTTCTCTCATCCCCTTCCACCCCCCTTTCACATGTTATCGTATAATGGAAAAAAGGAGATAAATTGGGATTTTAAGTTATGACACAGTCGCCTCTGGCTGCCCGTTGTTGATCTTGCTTTAATGCTACCGATGCATGGATGCATTCATTATTTAATGTCGGCCCTTTCCATATCAGTTCGTCTGCTGCTTCGTTCCTTTCTATATTACTATATCTGAAACCCAGCAGAGAGTGACTTCATGGGTGTTACATACATACATACATTTTCAATGGCCCGCTAATCCTTCATGAGGGTCGCGGGGGTAGGATGCTCAGGTGGACTCACAATCTTTCTCGATCCTCCGCCATTCACTCCAATTCATCAGGAGGAATCCCTAGGCGGCTCCAGGAGAGATGTCGGACTTAGTCCAACCATCTATTTCTAGGCCTACCGCGGAGTCGCCTACCTGATGGCACGGCAACCATGACGCGTCTTGGAAGCCGGTCTGGGGGCATACGCACTACGTGACCAAACCATCGAAGCATAGATCGTTCCGTTCGGCGAAGGAGCTACTCAACATTGAGCGCCTCGCGTACTCTGGTGTTGCGCACTCGATCCCTACGAGTTATTTCAGCAACACCGCGAAGGAACCTCATTTCGGCAGCTTGTATCCGCGATCTTATTCTTTCGGTCACTACCCAAATTTCATGACCATAGGTGAGAGTTGGAACATACACCGAGTTAAAAACCGATAGCTTAGCTTAAACACTAAGTTCGGCCTTCCTTATAACAGATTGGCCGAGCTCTCTCAAAATTGATCCAGCCTGGCCAATTCTGCAGGATAACTCGGCATTGTTCCTCCCATCGTGAATAAGACCCCGAGGTACTTAAACTTATCCACCTGCTTCAGTGGGACTCCACTAACATGCAGAGTGCACTGAATGGGTTTTTTGGAAACGACCATTACTTCCGATTTGTTCACGTTGATCTTCATTCCAGCATCATCACAAATGGCTACAAACCTTTCGAGTGCGCGCTGAAGTTCGGTTTGAGAGGACCCACGGAAGACCAAATCATCCGCAAAGAGCAGATGGCTAATCCTTAGGTCTCCCACTTTGAAACATTCCCCGTCACGGCTACGCTGTAACATCCAGTCTATATATACAATGAAGAGGAGAGGTGACAAAACGCACCCCTGGCGGAGTCCAACGCCCACAGTGAAAGGTATTGATTTAACACCGTTTATCCGAACACAGCTTCTACAATCTGTATATAAAGACTGAATCACCCTTAACAGGGAAGCATCAATCCCATACTCCTGCAGAATACTCCAGAGTTTGCCTCGAGGAACCCTATCATATGCTTTTTCCAAATCCACAAAACAAGTGTAGACAGGTTTGGCATATTCCCACTCCTTCTCAAAAACCATTCTGAGAGTGAACAACTGGTCGGTTGTGCTTCTACCGGGACGAAAACCGCACTGCTCATCCTCCAAACTGTCCTCAACTACAGCTCTGGAACGCGTTTCTAGCACCTTAGTGAAGACTTTTTCCAGGGAGACTTAAAAGGGATATACCCCTATAGTTGGCGCAATCTCTTTTGTCCCCTTTTTTAAAAAGAGGAATTATCACCCCCATTTGCCAATCACCAGGTGTTTCACCGCATTCCCAGGCCACTTTAATGTCACGCAAGAGCCATTGCACTCCCGCTTTACCTAAAGCCTTGAGCATTTCTGGCCGAATTTTATCCACACCAGCAGATTTGCCAACTTTTAGCCCTGATCGACAAAGTTACTTCCTCTACCGTAGGACTACTTTCCGCCTTACTCTCGACCATAGGACTGTCATCTTCGGTGCCCTGTTCGGGATTGAGCAATTCTGAAAAGTGCTCGCTCCATCTGCGTAAGATGTCGTCCTTATTGGAAAGAAGCGTATCGTCTTTGGATTTGAGTCCTTCAACTTTTTTCCTCTGAGTCGGCGGACGGTCTACCAGAACATCTTATTTGCAGATCTGTGGTCACATTCCAATTTCTCGCCAAACTCCTTCCAAGACTGTTCTTTCGCTGTTTTCACAGCTAATTTGCAACTTCTTCGCGCCTCAGTGTACCGATTTCGAGAATCGGAGTTCCCCAAGTGAATCCACACTTTAAGGTTCTCTTCTTCTCTCTGATGGCTTCTTGAATTCCGGGCGTTTTAAACCAAGCAGTTCTTTTCTCACCACCAGCCGCCACACCAAGCCGCTTTACTCCACAAACATCTCCCACAGAGGCAATAACCGCTGTTGAAAATAGTTGCCATTCTTCCTCTACATTTGATGGAACAGTTGGAATTCGTTCAAACCTTTCAGATATTAACCGCGCAAATGTCTCCCGTATCTCATCGTCCTGTAACCTCTCCCATCGTATGCGTGTAACCATCTTTGGTTTACGCTTTGGTAGGGGAGGCACTCTCTCGCTAAGATGCAATTTGCGCAGCACAAAGTGATGATCAGTTGACAGTTCCGCCCCTCTCAATATGCGAACATCACAAACCATTCTCTTCAGACACGATGGTACTACGAAGAAATCGATCAGCGACTTCTGCTGAAGACTCTGACGGTACCACGTGTATTTGTGAATGGCTTTGTGTCGAAAGATAGTGTTTATGATGGATAAGCCATTTTCACAACAAAAATCCAACAACCTCTCTGCGTTCGCGTTTTGATCAGGATCACCGTTCCTCCCAATCACACTCCCCCATGTCATAACATCTGCACGCACATGGGTGTTGTATGTTCTTTTTATAGTTTGTCGATAGTCGTATGCGGCGACTGTTCTCGATCTGATTGTCTCGCTGTCTAGTGCAGATTGTCTCGCTGTTGAGTGTGTCTTGACTATCCACGAACATTGTGAGCCCAGATGGGTTCTATGTCCCAAAATTGGGCCGACAAAATGTACTTCGTCAAGAATAGCTGCGATTTGATTTTTTTGGCTATTTGAGGATTTGGGCTTTTATTTTCTACGTACCTTGTGTAATGTTTGACGCAGAACGGAGAAGAACGCATTAATCTTAAAAAGAAGCGAAGATAAGCTTATGCAGTTGACGTATCGAGTCATAAACAAAACCTTTACTTACTTACTTAGATGGCGCTACAGTTCGGGGTGAACCTGGGCCTCAACCAACAAGCCTCTCCATTTAGCTCGGAGCTCTCCAAAACCCTATGACCCAGCTATATTCAGTGATTTAATTCAATTTTCTCCTAATCCTGTTTCATCAAAAGGGTTTATTCCTGGAAGGATGAAGATTGCTGACTGTGTAAAGTTTGGCTACCTACTTATTCTGTTACCTTGGGTTTGAGTTCCTGAGAGAGGGCAGCAGTCTCTCTTAAAATATATCAAATTTACAGCTGGAGCAGACAATTCTGACGCTAATCCAGGACAGATTGGACATATAAATGGAGCACCCGGCTTCAAGGGAGACCTCACTAACACTGCGATGTAAAGGGATCTTAGATCTTCTCATTACAAAAGGTTGGGTTTGAATTTGTAAGAAATCTACAATGGTCAATCAGAGAGCTCTATTTGTTCAAGGAGATCACTTCCCTCTTGTTTTATCGAGTTTAATGAATTTCCTGGCTTGGATGTCCTAGAGAGAAGTTCTTCTTTTTCGCTTGTTATTTGAACTCCCAAGAGCTGAGGGTCATCTTCAAATAGCTGCTGAATAGTTCATAAAATGGTTTACAAGTTTATCTGCGATCTGGTTACTCAAATTATCCTTCTAACTGAGAAATTAATATTGAGAAGTATATATAGAGTCAGACTGGTTTTCGCGATACTTTGCCTAACGCCGCTTTAAAGTCTACGAAGAATGCGTAAATCTTCAGTTTTTCACAAAACTTTAAATGCACAATGGCTGCTAGGTTGTAGATGTTGTCCACCGTCGAATATTTTTTGCTAAAACCAGCCTGGTTTCAGTTAAAATATTATTTTTTTCGACCCAAGTAGAAAGTCATTCATTTAGGGTGAAGATTTCCCCTTGTAATTACTTGCCACCTTGTTACCCCTTGATACATACATACATACATACATATATTTTCAATGGCCCGCTAATCCTTCATGAGAGTCGCGGGGGTTGGATGCTTAGGTGGGCTCTCCATCCTTCTCGATCCTCCGCCATTGACTCCAACTCATCAGGAGGAATCCCTAGACGGCTTCAGGAGAGATGCCGGACTAGGTCCAACCATCTATTTCTAGGCCTACCGCGGGGTCGCCTACCCGATGCCACGGCCACCATGGCAGGTCTTGGAAGCCGGTCTGCGGGCATATGCACTACGTGACCAAACCATCGAAGCATAGATCGTTCCGTTCGGAGAAGTAGCTGCTCAACATTGAGCACCTCGCGTACTCTGGTGTTGCGCACTCGATCCCTACGAGTTATTCCAGCAACACCGCGAAGGAACCTCATCTCGGCAGCTTGTATCCGCGATCTTATTCTTTCGGTCACTACCCAAATTTCATGACCATAGGTGAGAGTTGGAACATACACAGAGTTAAAAACCGATAGCTTAGCTTGAACACTAAGTTCAGCCTTCCTTACAACAGATTGGCCAAACTATCTCAAAATTGATCCAGCCTGACCAATTCTGCAGGATAACTCGCCATTGCTCTTCCCACCACTCGTGAATAAGACCCCGAGGTACTTATACCCCTTGATGATTGGGAAAATTACACTTGTTGTGAAAGTTTCATCAACTCGAGCCCTGTGAAATATTTGGTTGAATGACCGTGTTTATTCGACCGAAAACTCATTGGGAGCGTTCTTAAGGAATTCGTAGGAAATCCTGTCTTCACCCAGGGCTCTATTTAATTTTGTCTTTGCCAGTAACCTCTTTACTTCCAGAATTGATATTTCAGTATCTAGATCCGCATCCCTTCGAAGCATCGTCGCGTAATGTATGTCTTTAGATGTCTGCAGCAAATTTAAGAGCTGCTCAAACTACTTCATGTAAGGAAATCGGGCTTAGAACACGCAACTGACCAGGTAGGTTACTTTTTAACGTGATGGAAGTTTCGGCTGCTTTTTTATTTTTGTACACTTTTAGAAATATTTACCAGAGCAGCAGTGTGATATGATTCGAGGTCTGTTCAGCCTTTTGTTCTCCATACGTATATAATAATTGAAATAGTAAAGATTTTTATTTTTTTTTTTTCCGAGCGTAGGTGAAAATCTTCAACAAGACACTATGAGGATCGACAGCGCGTGCTCATAGTAGTGTGGGATTCTTAGCCAATAAAAATCCTCCCTTCAAAACAGGCTTGTTTTTATTTTTACTACAACTAAGTATTCGACTTATCAAGTTGTTTTCATTTCACGAAATAAGGACGTTTTGCATGGACCTTCCCATTAGAAGTTCCTGCCAGCTCCGCAGTTTAGACGCGGTTACTTATCGCGCTAAGTCTAAAGGTTTGGTTCTTTGTAGGCGGCGCATTTCTTTCTTCCAAAACTTGGAAGACTGTAATATTTACGTGACTTTCTAGTCGACTTCTATGCTTTCTCGCGTAGGTTTGAATTTCGTCTTCTATAGTTTTAATGCCAAGATCTCTATGGATATCGCCATTTACAATACCTCTTAGCACTTTGTTTTCAAAAGTTTGTAAAATTTTAATATTACTTATTTTGGTACAACCCCAGAGTTGTATACCATATGTCCATACGGGCTTTAGCACTTGCTTATATAGAAGCAGTTTGTTCTCTATATTAAGCTTGGAATATTTTACAAGTAACCAATACATTTCTCTATATTTATTATCTAGTTCTTTGCGTTTTTTCTTAACGTGTGTTTTCCATTTCAGCTTTGCATCAAGTGTCATTCCAAGATACTTAGCCTCGTTTGCAAACGGAATTTGAACCGAGTTTGAAAAGATCGGCAAATTATTTATTTTCTTATAAGTAAAATTTACATGAAAAGATTTCGTCTCGTTGAATGCGATTCGCCAAATCTTTGTCCATTCATTTACTCTATTCAAAGCTTCTTGCAGTTTTTCTGTAGTATCTTCGACCGTTTTACCTACTGTCAAGATAGCAGTGTCGTCGGCAAATGTAGCTAGCTCAGTGCCTTCTACTTGCGGTATATCACGGGTGTATAATAGAAATAAGACTGGACCAAGAACGCTTCCTTGCGGCACCCCAGCCATTATTTCCTTGAAATCTGAATATTCGTTCCCACATTTGACGCGGAATAGTCTATTCGTAAGGTAGTTCTTCAAAATATTATATAGGTGCTCTGGCAGAACTTGTCGTAATTTAAACTTTATGCCTTCATGCCAGACCTTGTCAAAGGCTTGAGAGACGCCAAGGAATACGCTTGAACAAATCTTTTTTTCTTCAAGTGACTTTTCGATTACATGTGTTATTCGATGTACTTGTCCAACTGTAGAATGCTTACTTCTGAATCCGAATTGAGGATCCGGAATGAGATGCCCTTCTTCTATTACCGGCTGTATTCGCCTTTGGAAGAAGCGAAATCGGTCTATAAGACGTTTTTCCAATTGGCGGTTTTCCGGGCTTAAGGACCATTATGACTTCGGCGACTTTCCATTGACTGGGAACATATTCTAGTCTAAGTGTCGGGGTTTATAATGAACAGAAGCTTAATTAGAGGTTTTCTTGGTAGGGCTTTAAGAACCTCTCCCGTGATTAGGTCGTATCCAGGAGCCTTCTTAGGTTTAAGTTTCTTTATTTCTTCCTTAAGTACGGTAAGTGACGCATTTCTTATTATGTTATTGGCTATATAAGACGTGTTTATATTTTCAATAAGAGCTTGTCCATCAAACGGTTTGAAAGTTTCTTCCAGGTGGGTGGCAAAAACCTGCGCTTTCTCTTTATCATGCCTAGCCCATTCGTTTTGATTTTTCCTAATTGGGGCGGCTTGAATTTGAAGTTTTTTAATACCTTTTATAGCCTTCCAAAGCGAGTAATTAGAATCTTTTTCTGCCGTTAAACTTTCTAGGTAAGTTTGCATTTCATTATTCTTAAGGTTTTTAATAGATCTTTTTAGTGAGTTCCACAAACGGTTAAGATGTGCTTATGATAGTAAAGGTGCAACATTTTAAAATAAACTCACAGAACAAATGTCGCTTGGTCTAGCATTTCTTCAAGGTGACGGTTTTAAGTGAGCTTTTATCCTGATTCCTAGGTATGTATGTATTGTTGAGAGATTGAGTTAAAAGTTTCCCTTTCTGGTGAAAGGAATGATGAACTTTTCCTTAGAAATCTCACATAGTCCTTCAAGTTGACACGAGTCCCAGATCTTTTAAAGACAGATTGTACTTGAAAGCTAAAAGTAATCTCTTTGGTACCTAATGGACTCCCACTATTTATTCGCTTTCCGGTCAATAGCAATGCAGTTCCAAAATAACGAAATGTCATACGGTAGATTCAATTTGCTGACTTTACTCACAGTTTTCTAACCTAACTGACAGTGGCCCACATACAAACTCCATCTCCTCAGCTCTATGATCCAGAAAGAAACATCCACCTACGGTATGACATTTCATTTCTCGTGCTCCCGACCAGAATTGGAAAAAGGCCACTCTTTGATGTCAATCTTTTTATTCACAGAGTTTAACCTTCACAAACAGAGCCCTCTTAGCATTCAATGCGTTGCGTTAAATAAAAAATCAATTTTTAAATTGAATGTCGATGGCCACCCCCTATCAACCCCGGCCAAACTTTACATCTACTCCCCTTTTTTTGGGGATAACACTGCTCTACATGACCCAAGATTCCTATCGGGCAAAGCATCTTTTTCAGTTGAGTGATTTAGTGCCTACTTTACGACGGGCTATCAAGATGGGTCACGGAACTTTCTCAGGCGTTTCAGCTTTCTTTTTTTTCCTGTTCTATTCCTCTTCCTTCTATTTCTTCAACATTAAACTTTTTTGTTGATTTGAAAGAGCGATAACAATCGGGAGGCAAATGGATGACCTTTGGCTACTGGATAAGGCGGACGTTTTACATAAATCAAAAGGGAAATTGACAAATTTTACTGTCCAATGCGCGGAAGAGGATGATGGCCGGCACTGAGGGGTGGATTTTATTTCTTTTATTTTATTTTTGTTGTTTTTCTCATGGCATCAAGGCAAACAAATTAGTGATAAATTTTAGATAAAAATCACCATACACATGCTTTGTAGTCCTGTAGTACAGTGAGATACAGGATGAAGATTGTCATTGTCAAGCGATTGTAGGATTTAAATCTTTCATTTCATGAATGTATAGCTTGTTAGATAATCCGGTAGCCTCCAAGGGAGGAAGACATTGACATTGGCTGGATGAGATGCTTAACCATAAGACAACTGATACAAGCGCTTCTCCAAATCAACCGATCAGCCTCGAATTTGAATCTTAGACATGTTGTCACCTTTGCATGTTCCACTTTATGTATTTGGAGCAAACAAATTACAAAGGGCCTATTGCCTAGCTTCTGGCAGAAGTTGGTACTTATCGTCTCCAATTGGCAATTTATTTTGCACAACCTTTCAAAACTTTTTCGTATTTTTTGGGACTCAAACCCTGAACTTCATGCATTGGTTCTGCCGCTTTTAAGTTAGAGGTTGGAAATATGGAAAATAATATACGTATCCTCATGACAGCCTTTCAGCAAAAGTGCAGCAGTCCTGTATACTGCAGAAAGCCCTCGAAAGTAAGTAGAGTTAGCAATTCTATATAACTTACTTGTTTTCCATAGCTGTCGGGATAATCGTAAGGTTCGCGATTCTATAGAAAACCATTCGATGTGATAGTGTTATGAAAGTCCAAATATCAAACTGTCCATACATAAGTGAATCATTCAAGGCGACGGATGCCAAATTTATGGAATTGATGAGTTCTTAAAGAACAGTACTAAAATGCTTCTCTAACCTGCATAAGCACTTCTGGGTGTTTAACCGGACGAGGTATCTCAGAAGTCTAGATGATGGCGGATGAACCCTTAATGGGCCAATGGCAGCGCTCATATCCCCGAAGTGGATTACTGGCATTGGTGTATCCGGCCCCTCGTCCTAGGTGTTCCAAAGAAGGATCTGGTCCTCCAGTTTGGGGGTTGTGCCATCGGGTTAATTTTTCTATCACGTAAAAAACCTTCGGTTACGAAGCAATCAACAGCCTCGAATACGGATGATTTTACTGTTGACCACCCAAGCAAAAGTAAAAAGTACACCGATCTTCGTGTGCGCACGTTGCATGTTAGGTCCCTCCACAAACTACGTGCAGCCGTAGCATTGCGGATGTCCTAGAATGCTACAAAGCAGACATTATCGCCATCCAAGAAAGCGATGTGATGGGTCGGGTAAAAAGAGTATGAAATACTGCGACATCTACTACATCGATTGCTACAGACAACAAGGACAGCGTCTATTCGGGTGCGGATTTGTCATTAGAGGCAGACTAAGCCAAGAAATCTCGAGTTTCCGGCATGTGAACGAGCGCCTCATGACTATCCGTATCAAGGCCTTGTAGCATACTTGGCTATTAGACAGTGCCCAGTGGTGACGCAATCTACATATTGTAGTGCCGATATGCATTCTATTGAGAGAAATCACATTCTTAGACCGTTTTAGATCCAGCTTTGGCCTAATCGGTTTTGTCGCTAGATATGTTGATCCAATTGTCCACCTAAGTTTTGTATTCTCCTGCTATCGAGAGCTTAAATTTGAGTTTGGAAGTATCGATTGCTATACTTAAGGCGCCTTCACCAGTTTGGCTTGCATTCAAACGACAGGGATGATAAGGGCGTTGTATAGATGACCTAAATGTTTTAAAAAGGCCTTGTTACTCATTTGACTTATAAGTCGAAAGAAGGATCGGTTTGAGGATTTCGATGTCATTACTCGGGTTCAAAGCAGGGCCTTTTTAGGCAACTTTCTGCCTCAAAGTTGTAGCTGTCTATCGTGTTAGTAGTGTCTTTAAAATGCATTTGATCTTAGTATGGTGGCTAGGCTGGTCAGTAGACGACCACCACATCTTGTCTAAGTGCACTGCTTATTCGATAGACACCGAAGCTCCAAGTTTTTCCCTGCGTTTTTGGAGTGAACGCTATTAATAGCATCAATTGATTAAATTTGGAACTCAGCATTTTGAGATAAATGTACATCGCCATTGTGAGACCAATAATAAATATAGAGCGATAGGGTGTAGAAAACAAACTTAAAAAGTTACAACAACTGAGGCACTCACTCAAGTGCAAGAACACGAATATTTTGAGGGGAACGAACGAGCAGACTGCCAGGCGAGGAGAGGCGCTGTGCGCCTACTCATGGGCATTGAACCCTACTTCGGGGTACCACCCAGTGATATCCACTCCATAGTCACAAAATGGGAAGCTTAAGGACTCGCCGAAAACTGAGCCAACCAAAACGGCCTAAGAAAAGCGAAGAAGTTCATAAACTCCAACAGAAATAGAGCTGGCAAGCTACTTGAACTAAGCAAAGACGATTTGCGAACTCTAACGGACTACCTAACCGGACATTGTCCACTCATGTACCATCTAAATAAAATGAAACTTTCAGATACGGCCATATGCATACCCTGCAGGGAACAAAGAGGAACAGCGGAACATATTCTTCGTGAATGCCCAGGAACCGCAAGGAAACGATTACTCCATCTAACGCGGGTCTCGATGGGCCCAGCCAATACCTGGAACTTGGAACCCAAGACGTTATTGAGGTTTATCAAGAGCTTCAGTTTTTAATTCCGGTTAACCATTGGACCGCAATCATCGTATTGTACCTTATGGGCTGAAATATGTGCTAAGGCAAATGTATCCAATTCAATCTCAAAAGACGATACAGTAATTGTGGCATGCCAAAACTGTTACTTTGTGTTCTTTGCCAGAAACCTGGTCACCCTGCCTCATGGCGGGGATGCGAAAGCTACAAACGACTAGCAGATCGGCTTCAGGTACAGAAAAGGGAAGCGCAACAAAAGGTTACACAGAAAGTAAGGATGATTGACAATCATGTTCGAGGAGGGATCTCCTTTGCAAACGTGGTAGGCAATAGTGGGGGGTCAAGCCCTGCTGGCTCCAATATTCTTGGATCAAAGAGTACTAGTCGCTCCGCAAACAACAGTTTGCAAACCCAAGTAGACAGTCTGAACAAAACTGTTGCAGATCTCTCAGAGAAAGTTGATGCCCTTCTCAACATCCTTAGTCGTCAACATGTTTAGACCTTATTGTGCAACCCTAAAAATAGCTGCTCTAAATGTTAACTCCATATTCGCCATCAGTAGGCGTGGTGATCTACTGCGCTTTGTTGGTGACCATAAGCCAGACATTCTTTTTTTAAACGAGACAAAGCTAAATGACAGATATCATTTAGAGTTCATTAACTATGACGTAATACGGACAGACAGACGTGATTCTATTCGAGGTGGCGGTACGGCAATTCTTGTCAGGAAACCACTTCGATAGACTAGAATTGAACGAAGTGATATTAGAAGCTTTAGTTATCCCGAGACAACTATTATCTCGCTGCCTCTCAGGGCCAATGGTTGTCTGTACTTAATATCAGCATATGCGGCTAAAGGTACAGTCAATCCATTTAAAACTGAGATTCGAAATACTAAGACTAGATAGTTTAGACAACTATTTCATCCTAGCTGGAAATTTGAACGCGAAGCACTCGGCCTGGTTGAACTCAAGGGCGAACGGAAGAGGCAACTTTCTAAACTGCTTTATTGAGGAAAACCAGGTCGAATATAAAATCAAATTATACAGCCCAGTTGCACCAAGTTTTCCTTCTGGAAATTCATATCTTGATCTTTGCGTTGCGGACGCGCGATTGCAAATTAAAACGATCCACGATAATAAACTTTCTATATTGCTGTATGATAGCGACCATAATGCAATAGTTATGCCCGTCACATTTGCTGGCGACTCTACGTTTAGCTTCGCAACGCAGCACGAAGTCCCTAAATTGAATTTTAGGCAGACTGATTGGTGCAAATTTCAACGTTGTGCTTTTCCTCTTCAAATATTCCTAGTAATAGGAATCTTTCTAACGAGGAATGTGATTCCTATGTCGGGAATTTAAATACGGTGGTATTACAAGCTATCGAGTCATTAGTCCCGAAAATTAAATCCAAAAACAGAATTGAATGTTATCTAAGCCGTGACATTAAAACCCTACATACCTACAAAAGCTTTTTAATCACTCAGATAAATCGTATACGACGTCAGTTTCAATGGGGAATCGCCCAATTTAGAACTGCAAAGGTTAAAATCTCTTCTAAGAAATGTGTAGACACTGATAAATCAGCAGTTCGGGAATAGTGTCAACGATTATTGGAGGCAACGCGCTGAAAATATATTGAAGTCCGATTCCAGGAATATGCTTCCTAAAATTAATCAGATGTTCAAGCCTCGGAACATTATCAAAATTCCAAAACTGAAAATTCCACTGTCTTCCCAGTCTCTTCTCTCTCAGGCGGAGATCAATACCCAGCAGTGCCCCATTATGGATAACCATTTCGTTATAGATAATGGAGCGGACAAGCTAAACTTAATCGGCTCTCATTTTGAGGCAATCCATGCTAGGGATCTACCAAGCTGCAGAACTAGCGAAGTAAATGAGGAACTGTCGAGGTTTCGCAACAGCGAAACACGAACTCTTCTGAGATTCTCTGAGCGATTAAAAGTAGACCAACTAGCAGATGGACAGACTGACAATTACTTTACAACACTAGACGAACTGACATACATATTTAGGAAATTAAATAACAAAAAGTCAAGTGGTTTAGATAACATTCCCAATATTATTCTAAAGCATATACCGGACAAAATTATACGGCAATATTGCGTAATACTTAATAATAATTTAAACAACTGCTACTTCCCGAGTTATTGGAAAACATCGAAGGTTTTTCCAGTAATCAAAAAGAAGAAGGATCCTTCTGATCCTTCCAATTATAGGCCAATAAGTCTCCTGCCTAATATCGAGAAGGTTTATGAAGTTGTTATTAGTAAGTCTATTTTGTTCGTGTGCGAAAGCAAGGAGATTATACCGCGGAACCAATTTGGGTTCAAGAGAAACCATTCGGCGGTGCACGCTGTTACAAAATTGATTTCTGACGTTAATTGGAATCTTAACGCCAAAAAAAAGTACAGCTGTTTGTCTGGTGGATATCCAAAAAGCCTTCGACATGGTTTGGATCGACGGGCTTTTATATAAACTTATCATAGATGATTATATCTATGGTGTATGAGAAGAAATTCGAGGTAACAGATGGACAATACACGACGACTAAGGTTTTTAATGTCACCAATGGGCTCCCACAAGGCACAGTTACAGCACCGCTTCTGTTCAACATATATGTTTCCGAAATGCTACAGGGTTTGGATGATTCTCTAGCATTTGCTGACGACGTTATTCTGTATGTAAGTGGCTCAAAAGTACAAGACATTCAAGGTGAACTTCAAAATAATTTTGATAAGCTCCAAACATTTTGCTCCGAATGGAAGCTGAAGATCAACCACGCGAAATGTGAAACTATACTGTTCCGCACCCCAGTAAGACGAGGTAATTCAGATTTGAGATGCAATTGGAAAAATTTACGAATCACGAGTTCTAATGGTGGCTGGTCAAACGGTAGTGCATGCGATCATATGAAAACACAAGCGTTTTCACTCAGCTGAGGCCTACCAACTCCTACTCTCAACCTCCACGCGGTGACAGCAGGGTGCCTAGTACCTTAATCCAAGAAATGGGTAACCAACCCCGTTTGGCGGATTCTTGGTGGCAGCAGATAAGAGAGGGGGGGGAAGAGTGCTTTTCTCACTAGAGCACTTCTTCCTGTTCCAGGCGGCAGCGGACGAATTCCCTAGACGGAGTCAACGGTGGCGTCTATAGTTCCAGTTAGGTTGAACTTAGTGAATACATTGCGCGAGCTGCTTCGACGTATTCGGATCACAGGTCGGTAAGGAATTTCCAATATTGGTCAGGACATTGGAATAGAGATGGTGGCGGAGGAGCCCTTAATGGGCCAACGGCCGCGCTCATACTCCCGTAGTGGACTACTGGCACCGGTGTACCCGGCCCTTCGTCCTAGGGGAATAATTAAGGAACTGGCCCTCCAGGTTGGGGGTTGTGCCGTCGGGGTAACTTCCCTACCACGTAAAAAGCGCACGGTTCCGAAACAACCAAAAGCCTCTGATAAGGATGACTCAACTAATGACGACCCCAGCAAACGAAATAAGGACAACGACCTTCGGATCTGTACGCGGAATGCTCTGTCCCTTTACAGACCACATGCAGCCGAACAACTAGCAGGTGCCCTAGACTGCTATAAAGCAGATATTACCGCCATCCAGGAAGTGCGATGGGATGGGCCGGGCAAAAAGAGGATGAAAAACTGTGACATCTACTACGGTGATTGCTACAGAGGCAACAGGCAACGCTTATTCGGATGCGGATTTGTCATACGCGGCAGACTTAGGCAAGAAGTCTTAAGCTTCCGACACGTGAGCGAGCGTATTATGACTATCCGGATCAAGGCTAAATTCGCTAACATAAGCCTAATATGTGTTCATGCCCCCACAGAAGAAAAGGACCCTGCCACCAAAGAGTGTTTCTATGAGCTCCTCGACAAAACATACGAGCAATGTCCTAAATACGACGTTAAAATCGTATTGGGCGATTTTAACGCCAAAATAGGAAAGGAGGACGTCTTTGGTAGGGCAGTCGGTAAGCATAGCCTACACGACACCACGTCTGATAACGGACTAAGGCTAATTGATTTCGCTGTGGAGCGAAATGTCACCATAGCAAGCACATGGTTTCCTCATCTCGATATTCATAAGCAGACATGGCGGTCCAATGATCATGTCACGATCAACCAAATTGATCATATTGCGATCGACGCAAGGCATGCCTCCAGTATTCTGGATGTCCGGACCTTCCGAGCGGCCAACATAGACTCGGATCATTACCTTGTTGTAGCCAAGGTACGAATGCGGATATCCCAATCTGAGCAACAAAGAAGAATTACTGTGAGAAAATTTAACGTCGAAAAGCTACAATCGCAAAAGACCGCCAGACTCTTCGCTGAACGCGTATCCCGAAATCTCTCAATCACCCCTTTGCCGCCAGCATCAAGTACCGAAGACCAGTGGCAACGCTGCCAACATGCCATCAGAAACGCCGCGACTGATGTGCTGGGTCTCGCTCGCCCACCACCGCGAAACCCCTGGTTTGACGAAGAATGCCGGCGAGTGCATGCAGCAAAACAAGAGGCATACAAAGCGGCGCTGCAAAGGAAGACGAGAGCTGCTCGTGAGCTTTACGAGCAAAAGAGACGGGAAGAACATCGGCTTCTCCAAAAGAAGAAGAAAGAGCATGGGAAGCGAGCGTTTGAGAATATCGAGAGCCTATACTCCAGGAACAATGTACGGAAGTTTTACCAAAAGGCAAAAAGAACGTGTCAGAGAAGTAATACCCGTACAGAAACCTGTAGAGATGAAAATGGGAACCTCGTAGTAGAATCACAGTCGGTGCTGAGAATATGGAAAAACTACTTTTGCAGACTGTATAACGACGACGAAGACCAACATCCCGCTGTCAGGCAGAATGAACCATTCAACATGGACGATGATAGTCAAAATTTCTGTCCACCTGACCAAAACGAAGTGAGGATAGCAATATCCAAGCTAAAATCGAACAAAGCTGCCGGACCTGACGCCTTACCGGCCGAACTTTTCAGGGCAGCTGGGGATGAATTGGTAGAGTGCATACACCAACTCATTTCTAATATTTGGTCAGACGAGTGTATGCCTGATGAATGGAATCTCAGCATCGTTTGCCCGATCCACAAGAAAGGAGACCCCCTCAACGGCGCCAATTATAGAGGCATCAGTCTCCTCAACATCGCATACAAGTTCTGTTCTGCGATAATGTGTGAACGCCTGAAACCTTTTATGAGCAGCCTGATTGGACCCTATCAGTGCGATCTCAGGCCAGGAAAGTCCACCATCGATCAAATCTTCACACTTCGACAGATCCGGGAGAAAACCCAAGAATTCCAAATCGATACTCACCACCTCTTTATCGATTTCACGACCGCCTATGACAGCATCTATAGAGAAGAGCTTTATAGAGCCATTTCTAGTTTTGACAACCCTGCCAAACTTTTCCGTCTGTGCAGGTTGACGATGCAGAACGCCCGCTTCTCCATCAAGGTCGGTATGACTTCACCGAGACCTTTGCTGTCAAAATAGGTTTTAGACAAGGTGACGCGCTGTCATGTGACTTCTTTAATATTGTACTTGAACGGATTGTGCGGAACTCACAAGCCAATATCGGAGGCACAATCCATTACAAGTCTGTACAACTGATTGCATACGCCGACGATATAAACATTATCGGAAGAACTCGGCGGGCTGTCACCGGTGCATTTGCAAGCATTGAGGCGAAAGCGCGCAAAACGAGGGCAAAACCAAGTATATGCTATCAATAAGAAGGGAGAGCCAATACCGACGAATTGGACAAAACGTCACCGTGGGCAGCTATAACTTCGAGGTAGTAAGGGACTTTGTCTACCTTGGTTCTGCTATAAACTCTACAAACAAGATCAGCGCAGAAATCAATCGAAGAATAACTCTTGCCAATCGCTGTTTTTTTTGGGCTTATAAGGCAATTCAACAGTAAAGCCCTATCTCGAACAACTAGGGAGACTCTATATAAGAGCCTGATCATCCCAGTCCTGCTTTACGGCGCTGAAACATGGACTTTATTAAAAGAGGATGAAGATATCCTTGGTCACTTCGAGAGAAAAATTCTTCGTAAGATTTTCGGTCCCGTTTGCGTTGACGGGTTTTGGAGGAGAAGATTCAATCACGAACTATACGAGCTGTACAGCGACATCGACCTAGTCAAAAAACTGCGTATTGGACGTCTGAGATGGCTAGGACATGTAGAGCGAATGGACACCAACGCTCCGGCCCGCAGAGTCTTCAAATCTAACCCCGAGGGACGACGCAGTAGAGGGAATCATCGCCGTAGGTGGCGCGCACAAGTTCAAGGGGACCTCGACCAACTTGGAGTGCGCAACTGGAGGCAATTAGCTAAAGAACGAGCTAAATGGAGAGGCTTGTTGGTTGAGGCCCAGGTTCACCCCGAACTGTAGCGCCACCCAAGTAAGTAAGAGTTCTAATGGTCTTCGCATCGAATCAAAGATTGTTGTGAAATATCTAGGTGTCCATTTGGACAAATTTTATACTATAATGAACATGTAAATACACAGTTAAAAAAGGCAAGGGCAGGATTTATGTCCCTCAAACGCCTTTTTTACTCCAACTATCTGAGATCCGTTGTGAAGGTCATATGTTACCAAGCTTTCCTTCGTCCAATCCTGACTTATGCGAGTCCAGTATGGTGGAATATAAGTCCATCGTGTATGGAAAAGTTCCGGTTATTTGAGAGAAAATGTATTCGAGCATGTATGCGGATGTACAGAAGCGCACATTCCGACTTTCGACATTATGTCTCCAATAAGAGGCTACTTGATGCTTCCGGTGTATCCAGAATCGACAATTTCATTCTGGATCTTATGAGGAATCATTTTGCACGGTCAGCAAATATTACAGAGAACGTACTTGTGTCAGGTCTATTTTACCCTAACACTGGGTATTTCGGAAATACTATGGAGAGTGGATATATACCACCTGAGGCATCCTTGCATCTGGATACACACGGTTATTTATCGGACTCAACGAACGTGCCAATTATCTATCACGTTGCTAGAAGGGCAACAGATAAACGTATTGTCAATAGGCCTATTGACTCGGGTGATCGAAATGCCGTCCTAAGATACTGCGTAAGCATACCTGAAGGGGATATAATTAACACCGACCGGTTTAATCGGGAGAAATACTGGTTGCTCGACTGGGTTGAAGCTAATGTGTAGGTTAAGTAGGACTGGGCCCTGGTATGTGATTTTTGGTTCGCCGGTTGAAAGGGGAATGACATTTGACATTCGCTGATCCTTTGTATAGACGGGCTGGAGATCGCATATCAGGGCCCAGTTCTGTCTTAGGTTAAGTTAGGTTAAGTTAGGTTTAACCTAGAATAAGTTAGTTTTATTTGTTTTCCCCTCTAGTTTAGTTGAATAAAAATAATAAACGTTTGTATAAGGTTTTTCCACATTTCTCCTTAAAACAAAATATAAGAATAGCATTAAAAAATAAATGAAATAAAATAAAAAATAATGAAAATATACCTACCAAGTACATAAAAATCATATTGTAAGTATTACCGTCAAACAATCATGCAGCTACTAAAGTACTTGACTCCTATGTCATAAAGTCGAAACTTGTATGGGATTACCTACTCACTTACTCTACTTAATGAATTTGGTTACGCGTGGCCTGCAGAAGGAACTATCCTTTCACCTACAGATTCGAACATCGTTGTTTTTTTCGTTTGCTAGGGTCATCAACTGTGTAATCATATCTACTTCGTAACTAGAACTTTCTTACGGTAGGACAGTTAAGTATTTGCTAGCAACACCTAAGATAAAGTCGCGCATTATACCGATACCCATAATCCATCACCATTGTCCACTATCTCCTTTTCAACACTCAGACTCAGTCTTGCAAATCCTTACAGACCTCAGTTATAAATAAGTCGAAGTATAAATATGGCTAGACGCCACCATTAATTTCATCGAGGGATTTCTTTTCTCGCACATCTTCCTTCCGATGGCCCCTTGTTCGAACATATGCATACGAACATGCATAAGGATTTTTAGACAAAGTGATGTCATCACAAATCCACAGATAAAGCTCCTAAAATATTCTACCTCTACTACTTCTGAAGAACAGATTTTTTAAGTACGTAAATCCCAACCGTAAAAAGTTTGATCAAACAGACAAAACTCATTCAAGAGCAAGTCGTGCATCATTTAACTTCCAAGAGCCCTCCACAATGCCTTCTTGGATAGTTATTATCTACCCTAGATCTGCTTATATGATATATTAAGGAGCACCCATGTTGTCCTCCTTCTTCGTTTCGTGTCAACCATCGTGACAAATCTTAGACAAGAGTGTAACATCAGTTTTAGGAAGATTTTCTGTTTCTACCATACACATACACGCACCCTACCGCATAACCCAAACTCAAGGAGCAAAACTCATTTGCTTCACAATAAATCATTCATTCATAATCATCATCATGTGGTGGTTCGGAGGAGGAGAAGGAGAAGGAGAAGCAGCGGGTCCTGCATGAGAGCGCGAGAACAACGTCAGAATCATAACCTCCGTAAGGATGATGATGACTTTTGAATCCTTGAGACAACTTTGGGACTCATTCCCTTTCGAAGAAGTCGCCCCTCAAGGCATGGAGAAAATAAAGTCACACAGAAGGCTCATTCCGTTGTTGTCACAAATTTTAATTCACGTCAACTTGTTCACTCAGTTGCTCGTCCTCGTCGAAGGAGGCAGAGGCACTCGAAGATGGTTTGCACATAACCGCCTTCGTGGCTTTCAACTTGTCCTTCATCGCTCGCTGTCACCGCAGAAGCATAATTTTCACTTAATCCTGCTCTTCCCCCTTATTTGCTTTTCCTTTTTTTTTTTCTCCTGATTTTGATGTTGTTTTAATGAAAATGCCAAAAGCCGAAGACAAATGGGACAGAGAGGATATGCCAGATGGGCTGAGAGTTCAGACATTTGTCGTATCCTTAGTCAGTGCGTGTATGAACACACATGAGATTGGGGTGGGGGGGTTTCGTACTATTTGGCGCCCATCAACCGGGCACTGGATGATGCCAGAAAGTCATCGCAGCATATTGGGGACTCTTTGAAGGGATTCTTGAATTTCAATTTCATGCAACGTCTTGAAGCATGCTTTGTTCGCCTGTGTTCATCCTTGAATATTCAAAGCGAGCGTGTAGTGTGTGGGTAATGGCCTTGTCCTCTGCAGGAATCCATAAGTAATTAAACTTTTGCATTGCCAGAGATATTGCAAACTGTTGAAGTAATTTCCGTTTACAAGCAAAACAGTTTGTCGAGTGAAGTAGAAGCAGTGCTTGGTTATTAATTCCCCTTCAGAGGAATGAAATTTACGTCCCATGGTGTCAAACTTCTTGTGATGCTCTTTATGTAGCAAACATGTATTGTTACGAATTTAGTACATGTTTCTTTTAGAGAAGTGCACTATGTAGTACTATACGGAGATCCTTGACCTGATTTTGTTTACTCTAACCGCTTCGAAGATTGGTTGCATGTGCTTCAGTTCCGTTTTCTTGTTGAAAAGCAAAAGGTATCACGGTACTACTGCCAAAGACAAACGCAGAACACAAAATTTTGTCAAAATCTGTTTAGTTACATGTATTGATAGACACGGATATGGAAAGCTCAGATGAAAACAGTCACTAATCTGTCACCGTGATGCTGCAAACTAGCACGGAATACACACTAACCCAAAAGAACTCAGGCCGATCAGCCTGTCTTCAGTCGCGTTGAAGACTTTCGAGAGATATAATAGATCTGCACATCTGCTCCAAAATAAGCCCTTAAGGCATGTCCCCAGCACAACATGCCTAGGGCCGATTAGCCGAAACAGCCCTCCACGAAGTGGTTACAATTATCGAGCAATTAATCAATGGAAGGCATCAAAGGAACCTTAAACAATGTGAAAACCGAATGGATAAGACTTTCGCTAGACTGACTCATCGTAGATTCCCAACCGGTGGGTGAATGGAGAATGTATACCTAAGAGGAGACACATCATCTCAGAGCTAGGTGACCGCCAGGTAAATGCACTGGCACCTAGAGAAACCCCGCAAGATGGGGTCTTATCTCCTCTACTATGGACTCTAGTCGCAAACCAGATCTTATTGAAATTATGAACCAGCGGAGTAAACAGAATTGGTCCTCTTCACCAACAAAAGAAAAATTCCAGCATTTGGATACCTACACCCCGATGCCACTCCACTCCAAGTCTCAGACAACGCATGGTATTTAGGGTGCATACTTGATCGCAAACTGAGCTGGAGAGGTAATACAAATGAAAGAATAAAGAAGGAATGCGTTCTATGATTGCAGTCGGATTTGTGGAAAAAAAAAAAAAAATGGGGACCTAAACCTACAATCATCCACTGGATGTACACAGCCGTAGTCAGACTCATTCTAACTCATGGGTGCATTGTCTGGTGGCCAATAGCAGAGAAAGTCACATATCTCAAGGAACTGACAACAATCCAAAGATTTGCGTGCATAGCATCCATTGGCGCCATCAGAACCACCCCGACCGCAGCCCTTGAAACAATTCTCGCACTGATTCCACTAGACTTACACGTTCAGAAATCAGCCGCGATGAGCACCCTGCGCCTAAAAGAATCCAACTTGTGGATAAAGAGTCACATGAGCCACCATAATATTGCAAGATGGGCTCATCTAGACCTCCATACCCCAACTTCAGCCTAAACGTCAAAACGGTCATCCCAGGAGCATCCAAAGAGCTTAAAACCCTCGCTGATAACCACCATGTAACACTCTGGTGGGTCGCATTACACAAAGGATTTTCAGGGAATGAAATGGCAGACGAACTGGAAAGAAAAGGATCAAAACGAGACCTGTCAATGCTGCAAAACTCAGTCCTTCCTCCCCTAAAATTTATTAAATAAAACATAGCACTTGACTACAAACGACAGGCAGATGAAAGATAGAGAGCGCTTCCTTCGTGCCGCATCTCCAAAAGCATCTGGACAAAAGACGACAAGATGAAAACTAAGCTCATCCTCACTCAAAGTAGAGAAAGCTTGGCGCTTTTCATAGGAATTATTACCATCCACGACCTTTTGGCGGCCCACCGGATAAGAATGCGGCTAAATACAGACGAACTTTGTAGAGGCTGCGGCAATACGGACGCAGAAGAGGACACGGACCACTTCCTATGTAAAAGACCTAGTCTCCAGAATACCAGAAACACGGCCCTCGGAGAGTATTTCTTCATCATCTGGGCAACCTGTCTGGAAAGCCACCAACCACCATCCTGAAATTCATAACTTCCTTAGGATGGTTTCGAGGAGGCCGCTCCAACACCACCGAACTCTAGTCACGTTGTTTCTTTTTCTATCTTTTCAGTGTGTCCAGCAGGAAATTCCAAGTCAGAGGAGCACAATGGATCCTTTTGAGATCTGAGCGCAGGCTGTACCCATTCGATGCAGCTAACCCCTTTAACCTAACCTAGGTTAGGTTAGGTATATAGGCTGGCAGGGAGGCACGCTTTCTGCCACAATCAGGTCAGCATTGACCCATTGTGGTACCCATGGGGGAAAAAGTAATCCCTTACCCATTGAAACTAAAAACTACTAACTCAGTCACTTACTTCATTTCTGCATAAAAACTACCCTGAGGATTTGATGAAGTTCAGCATCTGTTCTGTCGAAACGCCGGAGAGTTCCTCGAGATCCTGGAAGAAACCTAATCTAAACTAATCTATCACCGTAAAGAACTAAACATATGATGCTCCACTCCCTATTTATTTTCGTATGGAAGATACGAAATCTGCAGGCCATAAACTTATATTGTAACACGGACTCCAATGGCTCCAATCTAAAGCCTCATAGTCGAAATCACACAGCCCCAAGTTCCAACAAATTTGACCGCTAGTATCAGTCTCATGGATTCTTTGAATAAATTTTCATCAATTAATATCCAAACACAATTTCCTTCTCATCAAAAACGCATCACGAAGTCTAATTTAATTCCAAACTATTCCGACTAGAGTCCTTCTAAAATGTTTTCTATCAACCAAACCGATGGAAGCTCATGTAAGAGCCCCCGAAAGCTAGACCATCTGCCAGCCGCCAGGCTATTTGGCTCCAAAAGTCATGTACCAGTACACGTCGCGAATGCCATCGCATTGACAAAATTCCATATCCTCGAAGGATATAACGGGGAAACTCGATCCTGTGTTGCTTTCAATTCGACACCATCATAGGTATACGACTACTATGCACAACACCAGCCAAACATGAAACACTTTCCGGTGAAAGTTCCGAATGCCAGCAGCGCAACAACCAGATGCTGGTATGTTATCTCTTTTTAACTCGATGTGAGAGTTGCTGGTAACTTCCGGCTGGCTATGTGTATGTTGCAAGGACCAGGACAGTTTTCAGTGTTTATGCAACGTAATTGCCAATTATTTAAGTCAATTCTTCCGGATTGAGTCCACCCACCCCCGCATGCTGGCAACAGTAGCGGCCTGTGAACTTTAGTAAATCAACAGCGGGCAATTCTGAGGCATATATGACGGGTTAAGCGCGATTTTTTGCCCGGAGGGTAGGATTAAATTGCCCTGTGTTCAAATTGGACGGAGTGAGTGTGGAGAAAAGGAAAAAAGAAGCCAAGGCAAGATTGAGCTGTGGATTGTTGACGAAACTATGATTACGCCAAATTGCATACATGCAGAGCAAATGGTGTTGATACAATTAATATGCCCTTCTGCTGGAAGTTGTCAACAGGTGGGAGTATACTTTGAAGCAAAATGGGCTTAAGATGTTATTGCTGGAGTTGAAATTTGTTTGCTTTGTAGAAGGTCTATCTATGGGATTAATGGGAAATATTAAATGTCCGCGGGAAGTGGACAAACAATTTAATGTTAGATCTTTGGGTTGCAGTTGTGACGCTCTTGCAAAAGGTCAGGGCTTTTAAGCAGATGTTGTAGAATAAGAGAATATTCATATTATGATAGGACAACCTAAATAGGATATAGTTCTCGGTATATTACACGCTGTACTGCACCGGAACGGCATTCGCACTGCATCAACACTGCGTCCTACGCTGCATTTATACACGCCTATAACTACTCGTGTGCAAAGGTCACCAAGGAATCACCCCAATAATGGTTCTAGACGTTTTGATTCACTTACCACTTTTGGTTATTTATAGCAAATAAGTGGCAGCTAGTGCATCGCATGAATGCAATATCTGAGTGGATTAGTCTAAGTACGGGATACTCCTATATTCTTAAAGATCTTGAATTCCTCCCACAAGACACAGACTACATACTTCCATAATTTCTGTACGACAAAAACTTTGAAGCCCGCATCCCCTCCAGATTTAATTAGGATGAGGATCTAGTGTTACAAGAGGGATCCATAAACTTCTACACAGATGGATCCAAAACAAAATCGGAAGTAGAAGAGGGTGTCCTATCCTATGATCTAAACATAAGTATCTCTTTCCGCCTTCCCAATCAGTGTAGGGTTTTTCAGGCGAGGATAATGGCGATAAAAGATTAAGGAAGCCTAGTCGTGGCTAAGATACAGTATGATATCCAATAGAGATACCACCATATGTACGGATAGTCAACATCAAATCAAATCCCTGGAATCTGTAACCTTCAATTCGTAAACCGACCTGCCACAAAGTCAGCTGGGTTTCCAATGATAGGCAAGCAACCCCCAATAAAATTGACCATTTTGCAATCACCCGCTGCTTTGGAAGTAGTCTCCTGGAGGTCCAAAACAGGCGAAGGGCAGATGTGGGGATAGTACGAGATAACCATCTAATGATGGCTACTCTCCAACTACGTGCTGCTGCAGTTCGAATATCCCACGATAACACAAGAATGCCCACGTTCAACATCGATAGACTTAGTGATGCCTCAGTGCGCCAATAATTAAGGGGACACTTTTCGCAAGGTGTGGAAGCAATCAGCAGCTCACTGCCCGCAACCATACAAAATCATTGGTGTGCTGTAAAAAATGTTTTTACATTTGGTGCTAAAAGAATTGTCGATCGATCGCAGGGAAGGCAGGGCGTGGCTTTCCGAGGATACATGGAGATGGGTTAATGAACGAAAAAAGCTAAAAGCCCGCATTGCAGCTATTCCAGCAGCAGGGAGAAGCGAGACAGAATCTCTATATCGTGTGAAGATGAGAGATGTTCAGCATAGCATGCGACGCATCATGCGCAACTACATCAACGCGCTGGCTACAGAAGCAGAAAAAGCTTCACGGAAGTGCGACAGCAGGACCATTAACAGAATCACCAAAGAGCTGATAGGTGCTCGCAGCCCCAGTCAACACCCAGTGAAAAGCCTAAACGGTTCCTTGTACATTTCGAATGAGGACCAGCTCAAGGGGTGGAAAGAGCATTTTGCTATAGTTTTGAGCCGCAAACCGAATACGCACCCTGACTTCTAGTAAGGACGAGATCACTGTATTCTGTATTCTTTCACCAATACTATTCCTATTAGCGATGCGCTGCGTGCAGCTTTGTAGACGGGAAAGGGAGGAATTCAAAGGACTCTTAGATCCCAACTGAATCACCATGACTACGCTGACGATGTATGCTTACTCCCTCACAGTTATGGACTTCCACCAAATGATAGCATATGTGGAGAGGGAGGCAGGCGTCATCGTTCTGAAAATGAATACGGCAAAAACTAAAATTACCTCAAATATACATTGCTGGACAACCGGTAGACAGAGAGTAGAGGATTTTCAGTCTGTTGAGAGTATTATCTCTGACCGATGGTGGAACCGAACTGGATTTAGCCAACATCGCCAAAGCAAAGCCCGCGTTCGGGGTGTTGTCCAAAATATGGCGAAGCAATCCAATCAATTTGAACACCAAGCTAAGACTATTCCGCTCCAACGTTGAATCCGCCCTATTGTATGAATGCAGCACGTCGAGAGTGACCACTACTATCACCAGGAAGCTGCAAACGTTTGTTAATAGGTGCCTGCGCAATATCTTAAGGATTTTGTGACCCAACCGCATCTCTAACGAACACCTTTACCAAGGAACGGATTAGGAACCTATAGGCACAACCATCCAAGTTCCGAAAATAAGGCAGTTCCACACCGGAATATGCAATGGAACCCTTTAACCAAGAATGGCAGAATACCTGATGGTCCGAAGAGAATATGGCACAGAGCAGTAGCGAAGGAGGAACGGTAGTTGGGAAAAAGTTAGGGAGAGCTGGGATACATTGCCAGAAACCGTACACGATGGCACGTAGGCGTAGTAAAGGCCCTAGGACCCATAAAGGGATACAGGACACAAGTAAATCAAAAAATGCCCTAAATTCTCGCCAAAAAAAAATCAATATTTACTTAATTTGGGTGCCGAGATACAGACACATTCCAGGGAATTACATTGTCGACAAACTTGTCAGCCAGGGTACTAGCCTTTCGATTTCACCGAACATTGTGAATATCGGCATGTATCGTGCAGATAACAGCAGATAAGCATTACAAGACGGATATTTCTCATGAAATATACAAAGTCAGTCCAATCATTTGCGAAAACTTGTGATAACATTACTGCGAAGGCATAACACTGGCAGTAGCTTGCTCATGTGGCTGGAAAAACAGTTCGCTCTGTTTATGGTGATTTGCGCTTGGTATTTGTTATCGGGAAAAAAGTACTGCGAATCAGAAGCAAAGACAAAAAATAACAATAATCTCCCAGTTATCTGGACGCCACCCCCGGAGAATCTCTGAATCATAAACAACTGAGCTTCAAGAACCACTACACCAAAAATCTTTCTCTCAATCTACCTATCCTTTTCAACGCCCGCACTGTGTGTAAACATGTTAAAGGTACTCATAACCCTTTGAGTGCGCGCAAATTATAAAAAAAAAATCTTGTCTGAAGCTGGCTCAAAAACGCTCGAATTGCCTAACTAGACTGAGAAGAACCTACAAATATAGTAGGTACCATTACGGGGCACTTCATTATCGGAAAGTATGCCATCAGGCTAGACCTCCTCGCAAACGACGCAGAAGTCGTAGACCTACAGATCTGTAGAAGAAGGATGAATGAGGAAGAGGGAAAACCTTACTACAGCCTCGGCTGCACGGAAGCTTTCCCGAGTACGCCTAGCTTTGCTCTAGATGGTTTGCTGAACTTACCGCCTCTTGATACTTATATCATGGGCTGCACTATCAAAGCCATCCATCATCTTAGCCGAAGTGGTTTTTGGTATACTCTATACTAAAATTTTGATGAACTTGCGCCACACTTATCTTACGACTCCGGTCTGATGGATATGCCGTCTGATGCAATGATACCACAACTTCAGCTGATACGCAAATTCAGAGTAAACTTTCCTTGTGTTCAGGACTGGCCTCGGCCAAAATCGGAGCTAGGAATGGAATGCAGTCGTACTTTCAAGGACGGCTCCAAAATCAATCAAGGATCTGGCGCTGGAGTCTTTGTGGAAGACGACAACATTAGTCTTCTTTTCTCGTTAGGCAAATATGCGTCTGTTTTCCAAGCGGAAACTTATGCAATCCTAACATGAACTATGTTGTCAAGAACAGAAGGAAGGGTGATAGAATTTGTGTCTGTAAGTGACAATCAGGCTGCGATTAAGGCCCTGCTTAACCCCTTAACCACTTCCAAAATAATTCGTAAAATCAAAAAACTCTTTGAACTCGGTCGCACGGCTGAATTCTCTGTCTCATATCTGGGTTCCAGGTCACTTTGGGATCCTAGGGAACGAGATCTCAAATAAGATTGCTAGACGAGGCTCCGAGGAGGCTTTCTCGCAGCTTTTTGGTGGCAACAATACTCTCGGATGTTTGTCAGACGCTCGCTAGAGGTGGGACCGTGAAAAAACCTTTTGGTGGTTTCTAGGATTCGAACTTGGAACCTCATGTGTACTGATCCGACACACTAACCACTTATGCCACGGCGCCCACAGTGACGATCGGTTCTCTCTCGACGACAGTTGTGTGTGGCATGACTTCCCAAGATGTAGGCTGACTAAACGAATTCTCCCAGACCTCTGAAGAAATCAAGGGCATTCTTGCAATCTCTCAGCATAAAGGACTGGAAACAACTTATTTCCGTCTTGAGAGGCGACTTCGCTTTCGCTAAGCACCTTAACGTGCTGGGTTTGAGTGACACTACAATCTGCGACGCTTGTGAATAGAGCGACGATACATTATCTCTGCGAGTGTCCGGTCTTTGCTCATATAAGTGCTGGTACTGTAAGCTCCTCATCACTGAAGTGCTTGCTCGGCTTTTTAGAAAGCCAAGGAAATTCCAAGAAAATGTGCAAGCCAGGGTTTGCTCTCTGGCAGTACACTGGGCAGTTGCATCTGAGTGCTCCAGTTGACCGTTTCCTATCTCAACAAAAAACAAAATGCTACACCTCCGTTGTACGTGTCAGGCTCTCTCCACTCGTTGAGATTTCACTAAAAAGCGAATTGGTTTATTCTTCGACAGTTTAGGCGAATTGGTTAACGCTAACATCAGCAGCCTCCAAAACGCTTTATAGCAGGCTCCAATTGGTTCTAAGAGTAGTTCTTCCTGGGGATCATTCGGTGCTACAATGGTTTTTTTCTGGTCGGTTTAAGGCTGCATCTAATGCAGCCTGCCACGTTAATTTAAGCTAACCTATCACTACTCTTCTCACACGTAGTCACCACCTCGCCTTACAGAAAGGACGAAATGTGAATCTTCTCTGATTTACTTAAATTAGTGCATATTCTGGAAATATCTGCCCCGATTAAAATATAGGTCAACCATCGCCTACATCCTTGATGCACCTAATTACCTTAACTCCTCATCTGTCTCTTTCAGTTGCGATTTTTCAATTCCAAGATATCCTAGTCAACCCTTTCATCTCCATTGCTGTTCACTTCAGATTGAAGGATTTCCCAGAACATTAATCCTCAAATATTTTCCTGAAGGCATCCGTTGCTCAACTCGTTCAATGCTCCCTAACTGGTCATCATTTCTTAACTGCCATATTGATAACCAACCTTCAATACTGTCACTTCAGTGCGGTCTACTATCCTTTCCTTTTCTCCCCCCTATATCCCGTCTCTCCTTATTTATTTATGTTCCATTGGGGAGGTTTTATTTCTATTCCTAACATTCTTTCTTGTGCTACCCCCACTCTCTGTATCTTATCGATACAAAATTGGTTTGCCACTGGTTTTCAATTCAGATTCATTCACGGTCGAATGACCGGATAATCAATGTGGAAATCTCACATTTACACACACCCACACGCACCACATCCTGTATATTCTCGCCATGAAGCCGAGTATTTCATGGCGCGGTAAAAGACGATGCCAAGTCGAAGGAAAGAATTTTATTCGAAGAATCCTTTTTATCCTCCCAACCATCATCATCGTCATCATCGTATCCTTTGTGCATAAAGTACTCCGCCCAAGTCATCCTTTTTTTTTTTCTGTGGGGAGGTGGAGAGAAATATTGAATTTCAATATGTTACATGCCCAGCGGCATTATATGTAGGTACTCTGTCCAACGAGGATATAATCGCTTCTCTGATTAAAGGGGCCGCCGCCAGAGTGTCCACCACGCCCATGGGATAAACACATTCTCGTCCGCATATGATCAGCATTCAAAAGGGGTTCAACAGATTGCCATGGCAGCCATTTATTATTGATTCCCTTCCATCGTTGTTAGCATGGTTTATGATTTTTTCCCTTTTGTTGGCTTTAAGTGCCGCAAGAGGAGAGGATTTCTTCACAAGAAACTTTGTCCTTAAACTGTACGGCCGGGAGAATGAATTTAATTTTTGGACAACGCAAAATAAAAGTTTCGATTTAGATCGAAGTGTGAAGTTGACTATCGTCATATAGGGGCTAGAAGTTGATCATAATTAAAATGTTTTCGCCCAATGAACCAAAGTTTTCAAAGACATTATCTTAGTTTATAACGCTTCAGAGAGTTTTCTTTTGACCAAGTTCGAGTGCATGAGGAATTGTGGTGCATACATATGTCAACAAGAGTCACTCTGGTGCCAAGAAAAATGTATGGGATGGCAGAGGACTTATACAATACTCATGGTTCCTATGACCAGCTATTTGTTATTCTTGGTTGAAGCCAAATTCCATCTCGGGTCAAAGCTATGTTCAGACGATTATTAGATCTTACAATGTTGTCAGGTCTACCAATGTGCGAGAATTAGCTGCCGATGACCTGGCAATGACAAACTATCTTCTAACGTTAAATTGTCATTTCACACGGTTGTCTGATGACGCCATTGTCCGATGTCATAAGCTTCGTACACCTGACAATTTCAAATGATGTCCTAAAAATCTGACAACGGTCTGACAATGGTACAAGAGGGTATTCACACGATTGGTAGATGCCTGACAATTTCGTTGTTAGATTGCGCTCTGACAATGGTCTGACAACGCTTTTCTGACAACATTGTCAGACGAAAATTGGCAGTTCAGATGGTTGTAAGACATTTGGGACACATTTTTCATTGGTAGGCCTGACAATATTGTAAGATCTGACAACCGTCTGAACATAGCTTAAGGATCCGATGTATAGATTTCTAGTTACAGATTTTGAAGGTCCATTCACAGCTCAGCGACCTGCGAATACCCAAACTGCGAACAAACCGTTTTTAGCATATTTATAAGCATGCCTTCGGCAATTTTACTATTCCGAAAGAACGGACCTTAATTTATCTATCGATTAATATATAAAAGTTAAATTGTAATTAGTTTCTGCGAAGAAATTAACAATCCGCCGATTTTTCCGCGAATAAGCGAATAATTTTTGCGAACTGTCAACTTTTATTCACATTCCACACATGTAGGACGCAATCCACATTCCCGCGACCAAAACATTCGCGAGTTTAACCTCACAATTCTTTTGTGTTGTTCTTGGTGGGTAAGACTGTGGTTGAATTTATCGAAAGAATGTAAGATATTACCTTCTGAATAAAAGCTGCGCTATGTTTTTATGCATTTTTCCTGTTTAGGGAATTAGTTACAAAATGAATGACAACTGTAATTCGCGGATTGCCGCGACCAGATAAAAAAGCAGCTGTGAATGAAATGTCAAAATTTGCGAATATTCGCTCGTTCGCATTCGCAGGTCGCTGAGCTGTGAATGGACCTTTAGAGTAGAACTGCGACTTTATTCATTGTGGTTCGGTGTGGAATGCCACTTTTAAAAAGGTACGGGAAATGCATTGAGACAAGAAAGCCTAGGCGTCGTAGATGCCAAGAAATGTATGGCAGACACAGAACTTTAACAAGAACAATTAATTTGGCAATCGGATAAGACCCAGCGCAAAAGTTAAATATTGTTGAACATTTCCGTATGACGATGTGATGCCTACCTACAATACCCGTATTCTCGTTCTACACTTATCCCTTAATTAATGTTTGACCCCAGTAGTTTTATTAGTGACAGTTCCCGCATCTAATTTGCATGATTTTCTCATTTGTTGAATAAAATCTAAAAATCTAGTACACAAGAAGTTTGAGCTGAAACGTATACAAACATTTTTGTTCTCTCGCTCATTTTTATTAGCTATGGTTCACTAGTATGGTGGAGAGTACTTGAGAAGCAATACCTGCTTTCAAACCTCACCAAAATCTAGAGGGCGGCGTGCATGGGAGTCATGGGATCAATGAGAACAACACCAACAGCACCAGTGGAAATAATGCTTAGTTTCATTCCGCTTGACTTATACTGCAGCAGTCTGGCGGCTAAAACCACTATACGACTGAGAGAAGGCCGATTGTGGTCATCGAACCTTTGCGGCCATGCCACCATTCTGTTCCGATGTGGAATTACCAGTGGATTGACGGAAACTGATCACATGAACCCGATGCCAGCATTTGAAAGGAGATTCACTACAAAAATTCCTGACAGAATATAGGTATACTGGAAGAACCGAAGAACCATGAGAAGTTGGCTTTCTATACCGACGGTTCTAAGATGGACGTTGGCACGGGAGTCGGAGTTTATTATGAAGCCCTAGGAATAAACCACTCGTTTAGAATAAACGACGACTGCAGCGTCTTTCAGGCCGAGGTCACAGCCATCATACAGGCTGCTAAAATTATACGCGGGAGTAATATCGTTGGTAAAACGATCACTGTCTATATAGACAGCCAGGCAGCCGTTAAGGCTCTGGACTGTGCTGTAATTAGATCGAGGCTTGTGAGATGCTGCAAATCACTCTTAAACGAGATATCTAGAGGCAATGCGGTGACTCTCTGCTGAGTACCAGGGCATACGGATATCGAAGGTAACGAAAGCGCTGACGAGCTTGCTAGAAAAGGGTCGGCGCTGCACTTATCGCGGGCCCTCCTCTCTGTAGTAACCTCAATCAGTTCCTTACGGAAGAAAATAGAAGATGAAGCCACCGATCGAGCAAACAGACGCTGGGTTCATCTGGAAACATGCGCAACGGCCAGGGCGCTATGGCCGGCATACAGCAAGAAGAGATCAACCTCTCTGGTAAAACTTAGTCGTTATAACGCTCGGGCCATTTCTAGCATAATTACTGGACATTGTGCAATAGGCGAACCCCGCAGGCGGATCAGTGGAAATGCGGTGAAGTCGGAGGGTTGTGATCCCTTATTTTGGGATCATAACCTCGCTGATAAAAGGAAGAAGAAGAAGATTATGCCATTGGCGTTCACGTGGAGCGACTCGGTGTATTGTGTTACAACCAAGATCATACCTTTCGCGCATTCCACCGCAGTGATATTTTAACTAAAAACCAAATAAAAAATTAAACCAAATAAAAATGTTCCCACTGCATTATTTCCATAACCACTCAGGTTACGGGAATCCATGAATACTCCGTGCAAGTTTCACATATCCATTCAAGGTGCTGTGAAACGATGGGAACTGCAATTACGCAGTTTTTTTTGATAACGTCAAAGTTCGGGCTGAGTATTGGGTGATTAACGGAAAGTAAAAGAGTCTTGTCGCAGCTTTCAAAAGAAAAAGAACTAGTAGACGTTAAGTATTACTTGGGTTACCAAAAACTAAGATATGCGATAATAGCGAATACACTTGGTGTAAGCAAAAAGAAATCAATGTAAGAATCAAATTAAGTTATACAATGAAACCAATAAATAAATCTGGGTAGTTCTAACAGCGAACTTTCTTTACAGCGTTTCCAGGGTTGAATGATTGAGCATAATGGACCCATACTGTTTGTCTGAGTGAGCAGTGACTCTATGTCACAAGGCACCCATCTACCTAACCTAACCTATTAACTATCAGAGTAAATAGCCCAAAAATGATATTCCATGTGTTTTAGTCCTTCCGTGCGATCGTAGCGAGCATAGGTTAGGTTAGGTAAGTGGGCTGGTGTAGGGGGACAGAAAACCTCCACACCACACTCAGGTCAATATAGACCCATTGTGATACCCATGGGGGGAAAGGGGATAGAATAAAGAATCCCTTCCTCGTGGAAAAATATCGTCTTTGTACATATCCTAAAGAGACCATTTAGTACTTACTGTGCCCGAGATACAAACCATCCAGAGGGTTTGATGAAGTTTGCGATGTCATTTATAGGTCTGTTGGACAACTCTTCTAGATCCTCAAAGAAGTGTTGTCCAAGGAGCTTATTGCTCAAATGATAGAGGCCTGGACAATGACAGAGAAAGTGGGCGGTGTCCTCCTGAGCCTCCTCGTCGCCGCAGCCTCTACAAGGCGTCGTTAGTCACACGTGGTTTTTTCATGTGGTACCGCATGGTATTATGCCCCGTAATGACTCCTATTAGAGTCGAGAGGGGTTTCTATGCCTCTGTATGAGTCTATTGGTTCTTACTCTGTCAAATGCAGGCCACAGCTTTCTCGTTGTGATACAAGTATCTAAAGAGGTCCACCTGTTGTTACCCTCTGTTAGGGCTTTGTTTCCTGCTACGAGCTTGAGGGCGCAAGGCGGGATGTACACCGAGGATTCGGAATAGTCCGAGTTTTGTGCTGAGCCTCCTCTAGCCAGTTCATCAGCTTTCTCATTCCCTGGTATGCCTTCATAACCAGGGCCCCAGCAGAGCTTTACCTCGTGCTGTGTTCCAAGAACCTTGAGCTCTTCTCTACAACACTTCACAAGCTTCGATTTTATTTCTATATTAGATTTTGCTTTTATCGCCGCCTGGCTGTCGATGAAAAAGGTGATATGCTCTCGTGGTATTACCATCATCGCAGTCTCACGAGCTGCTATTGTAACTGCTAGGACCTCCGCCTGGAAAACGCTACTGTAGTTCGGAAGCCGAGCTGACATGGAGAAACCAAGCGTTTCAGAGAAGATGGCTGCGCCTGCACCTATTTCCATTTTGGATCCATCGGTGTGTACAGCTAATAATCGCTCGTTAGGCGTTCTGTCATTTTTCCAGTCTTCCCGGCTCGATTAAATGCTAGAAAATGGTCTTGTGAAGTCTAGGTAACGCGTTAAGTAGTCTGTATTAGATACACTGCCTAGATATATCAGCAGGATCGTGGTGTGACCCATTGCATTTGGTCTCCAGCTATCTGTTTGGATTAATCTTACGGCACTAAGAGCCGCAGATACTTGTATAAAGATGTCTAGTGGAAGCAGATTGGGAATGGCCTCGAGTCCTGCTGTAGGTGTCGTTCTCATCGCACTGGTTGTGGCGATGCACACTAGTCTTTGTACTTTTGTGATAGCAGCTAGGTTGTTTATTTTGCTGGCTGCTTGCGACCATTCAAGGCGGCCATACGTTAGTATTGGCCTTACTATAGCTGTATACATCCATAGGATGATTTTGGGGTTCGGTCCCTAAGTCTTCCCGAATATTCTATTGCACGAGTAAAAAGCTATCGTGGCTTTTTTGACTCTTTCGTTAATGTTTAGTCTCCAGTTCAGTTTCTTATCGAGCACCAGGCCAAGGTATCTCGCACTACCGGAGATACTCAGGGGAGTACCCCTTACGGAAGGTGTTACGAATTGTGGAATTATTCTTTTTTTAGTGAATAGTACTAACTCTATTTTCTGGGGATTAACCGCTAGCCCACATCTCTCCGTCCAGGAGTCAATGATTTCCAGAGCCCCTTCGATTTGTTCGCTCAGGGTCGGGAGAAATTTACCTGTTGCTAGCAGAATAACATCGTCCGCATAGACTATGGCCTTGACCCCGCTGTTTTTCAGTTTAAGAAGAACTTCTTTCAGGACAATTCCCCACAGCAGTGGGGATATAACGCCTCCTTGAGGGGTGCCTCTTGAGGCATAGACTTCAAGTTTTGTACCTCCGAGTTCAACTTTGATATGTCTTTCCTTTAGCATATTGACGGTCCATTTTATCACGGAACTGTGAATGTTAAGGTCCGTTAGAGTTCTATTGACCGCGTCCGTTTTGACATTGTTAAAGGCTCCTTCAATGTCTAGGAAAGCGGCTAGTGTATATTCTTTGTTTTTCAGTGATTTTTCTATTGAGCCGACAACACAGTGCAGCGCTGTCTCTACTCCTTTTCCATCGTAGCGAGCATACTTGACCCTGACTGTAGCAGGCAGGAATCACAGTCATGTTAGAATTGAGGAAACTGGAAAACAAAAATCTTTTCATACTTGAAGGTGGATTTGAACCCCTCTTCTATGGGCACCTTGATTGGAATGAAGTCTTCTAGTATGTGCATTATAATAAAATTAGGGGTGGTCGTTCTTTTTGTAAATAATTTCCTCCTTGGTGGATTTCAAAGAAGTTGTACAGCCGTCCCTAATTGTTCGTTATTCTTTCATACCTCGGCATCAATAAGGCAAGCTCCGAAAAGTAAAGATACCACTTATAGCTACATTATTGTCAATGATGCCAATTTGGATATCTTGGGTATTGTCTGTGTTAAGAACTTCTACTTCGTGCAGTATGACATAGACTTCTGCCTGAGAGACTAATGCCAGTGCACTACGTTGTTTATGCAATAGATCAACTGTCCACAAGTTAGCTGTTAAAAGCAAAATATGCTTGAAAAATTGCTGCTGCACTCAGTTTGATATTGTAGCATAGACACAAACTACTGCATGGTTTGTGTTTCAAACTGTAAGCAACGCCATATATTCGCCGAACCTGCGAGCAGCAAATATTCCCATCAAACCTATTGTGCCAATGTTCCACAATTACCACACAATGTTCCAATTATTCCACGATCATCAAATCATCCCGAGAGACATCTAGCATGTTCTAGAACCTCTTGTATTTTGTATAAATACACATACCTCAACCACCGCCGACACAGTTGTTAATAAAGCGAAGACAGCGATTGAAAGAGATACTCGACCAAGTGGTGAAAATAAGCGACATTGTGATTGAAAGCAAATCTGTAAAGACAGTTTAATTTGGAAATAAATAAAGAATAACGTGATTGAATATTGTGTCAAAGTAAAGTTGGTGATTGATAATAAATAAACGGTTAAAATACACAAAAGACGGTTTTATTTAAACGAACCCTAGCAAGAATATTACAATATATTAAAAGCACTAAAGAGGAAATAAGTGATTGCCCTTAGTATTAAAGAATAATGATAATATAGAGCTCAACTATTAGATTGTTAATGAGGACCGAGGAAATTGTCATTATATTGACTGTCGGTTCATAAACTTTTGGAGTGTTAATAATAATGTTGATATTTCTAATCTCTACACAGTACTTGAAAGCATTTCTTCTAGCTATTCAGAAATGTTCATATGTGGTGACTTCAACTGCAATTTACTGAATAGTGAGACCTCTAAATCCTTTATTGAGCGGATGAATAGTCTTTGTCTTTACACGACTAACTCTAGTAATCCAACTCATTTCTCTAACGATGGCGCAACATTACTGGATCTATTCTTTAGCAATAATATTGAAAAATGTCTGCATTACGACCAACTATCAGCATCTGCTTTTTCAAAGCACGACCTAATTTTTGGGACGTTCAATATTGTTCCGCGAACATCACCCACTGCATACGAGTATCGCGACTTTAAAAATATTGACTTGGATCAGCTGGAACTGAACATTCACCAGATTGACTGTCAACAACTCTACTTTATGAATTCCGCTGATGACCAAGTAACTTTCCTACAAAACTCTATACTTTATTTGTTTAATACTCACGTGAAATTAAAAACCAAGGTAGTCAAAAATCAGCATAATTCGTGGTTCACTCAAGAAATTCTGGAACTGATTAAGCAGCGAGATTTGGCCTACAAACACTGGAAACGTTTCAGGTTACCAGAGTTTCTCAGTTCTTTTCGTGTGGCCCGAAACAAGGTATGCATAAAAATTAGGGAATCTAAAATCCAAGAGTACTCAAATCGGCTTAATAAAGATTTACCATCTAAAATGCTTTGGAAAAACATTCGGGAACTTGGCATTGGGCGCATAAAGGAAAAATTCCCTGATAACTTAAACCCAGACGTTCTTAACTCAGACTTTGCAAACGTCCAATCTGGATCTCCTAATCTACAAACTAGCTCAATCGATCCTCCTGTACTTTTAAACAGTCCTCGCCCGAACAGCTGTTTTCAGTTTCAAAGAATTGAAGAAGCCGATGTCGTGATCAACATTTTAAAGATTAAATCGAGAGCTATGTGCTTCGATGAAATGCACCCGATCTTTATAAAAATGATACTGCCGCATATTCTGCCTGCTCTCACCCATATATTCAACACTATAATCATGACATCCTCCTTCCCCAGCATCTGGAAAATTGCCAAAGTTATCCCCGTTGTTAAGAAACCTGCCACATGTCTATCGCCACCGGAATATAGGCCAATATCGATTCTTCCTTTTATCTCGAAGGTTTTCAAAAAGCTTTTGCACTGCCAGATCTCAAGTTTCATAAAAAACAATAATCTCTTATGTGTTAACCAATCGGGCTTTAGACAAAACCACAGTTGCGTATCTGCTGTCCTTAAAGTAACTGAGGAACTCAGATGCGCTATGGATGCAGATTTAGTATCTTTTTTAGGATTACTGGATTTTTCCAAAGCCTTTGATAAGGTTAACCATAGTGTCCTCATCTCAAAAATGAAAAATCAGTTCTGGTTTTCTGACTCGGCTGCTAATTTAATGCTTTCCTACCTATCTGGAAGAAGCCAAGCTGTGGCGATAGGTAAACACGTCTCTGGTGTCTTAAAACTTTTTTTTGGAGTACCCCAGGGATCTATACTTGGGCCACTGTTGTTTTCAATGTGTATTAATGACCTTCCACTGCAAGATCAGAACTCATCGATTGATTTGTATGCCGATGATGCACAGATTCGCCTCAGTTGCAAATTGAGAATGATCGAGAACGGTGTTTATTTATTGAACAATGACCTTGATCGTATCTTACGTTGGTCCGAGGCAAATAACTTGAAGTTGAATCCGACAAAATCAAAATGTTTAGTCATTTACAATAATGAGCTTGACCTTAGTTATTTTCCTCCTTTACACATTGGAAAATAAGAAATAGTTTATGTGGGAAAGGCCAAGAACCTGGGTATTTGGTTCAACAATATACTTAGCTGGGACTATCATATACAGCTAGTTATAGGGAGAATTTATGGATGTTTGCGAAGTCTTTCTTTTACAAAGCTCTATACCCCACAAAATATAAGACTCCGTTTGGCAAAAACATTAATTATCCCTTTCATTATATACGGATGTCCGATTTTTTGCAGTCTTAGTTCGGAATCTAGGAGAAATCTTACTGTTGCATTTAACAACATAGTTCGTTACGTCTATAATCTTAAGCGTTTTGATCATGTGTCCAGATACACGAAGAGCGCCTTGGGTTGCACCTTACACGCTTACATAGATTACCACACATTAAAGGCTTTGAATAATATTATAATGAGGAAAGAACCATCGTATCTTTATAATAAAATAGCGTTTCCTAATTCAAGTCGGTCTTTTATATTTATTCAACCTAGATTCACATGCATTCAATCAGAGCACCAATTCTTTGTTTATGCTGTCAGGCAATGGAACTCTCTACCCTTAGACATTAGAAAACTCCGAGGAACTCAGCTCTTTCAACGCGTTCTCTTCAGGTATTTGGCAGAAAATTCTTATATCCAATAAATTTTATTTTCTTAATTTTAAAACTTTAAAAATGTAAATCTCTAATCAATTGATTATATAAAATGGCAGAATGAATAATTATACTCATGTAATTCTTTTGATTCACAATCAAGAAAATAAGGCTCCTTAATTGAATTATTTACGTTAAGTTTTAGTTTGTTATATTTACTATTAATTGTAACTTAACTTTTGCTATAAAAGACTTTAGTCTACTGTAAAAGATATTCTGAAATAATTAATGAAATGAAATGAATAAGCCAGCTACTAGAGGCAACTAATTATCCGGTCAGACTGTTGGCTTCAGCAAACTTTTGTGATGAGTCGCCATATAAACTCACCACATTTTCATCGACTTTAAAGCCAAAGTATTCATTGTCTGGAACTCTACCCAGCGATGACAAAATTCATTGAAGTAAATGATGAAAAGACTAAGAATGTGTTGTCAACAAACAAGAAATTATCTGCTCAAAACCTTGGACAGAACGTCACTGTTGATGATTATAACTTCGGGACAACGAAGGATTTAAGGATTTTTTTTTGTATCTAAGGACCTAGCCTACCTCGCAGCAAGCGAAAACCCCACAAATGACACTCTCGTGGAGAACTGACGAAGAATAGTCCTAGCAAACCGCTGCTACTTCGGTTTAGAAAACCAACAGGGTTCAAAACTCTTAACTCTACCGACCAAAATAATGCTCTATAGAACGCTCATCTTACCAGTCTTGCTTTATGGCGCCGAGTGCTGGACGATAAGTAAGAAAGCGGAGCAAATATTGGGTACCTACGAACAAAAAATACTTCGTTTAATAGGTCCCTTATGCAAGGAGGGCGAATGAAGGAAAATATTCAACCGCGAACGCTATGAGTTCTACCAAGATGTGGATGTAGTCCAAAAAGCCAAGACACATCGACTACATTGGCTCGGCCACATCGAGCGAATGGACAACAACGCTCCGGCCAAGAGTATCTTTGAATCCCAGCCCTCAGGTTCGAGAAGGCGAAAAAGACCGAACCTTCGGTATCACAACTGCAAGCAGCGTACCCAGGACCGCAGAGGATGGAAGGCAGCCATGTCTCAGACAGACACGCTTCAAGGGTTGGCAGCCCTTTAAGTAAGTAAGTATAAAAAAAAAAAACGACTGAGCTTTTTTAAATTTTCAATACAGAGAGATAGAATAAATGGAATTGATCAAATCTTTTAACAAAACTTCCGAACACATAGAATCCCAGCAGCATTGACGGCATATTATGTCACCTTTTTCGGCCAATGCATCTGCGACTGCTTTTGTCGAGTCGCCTATCATCATCATCTAAATGAAGCAATCAAAGATGGGCTGTATGCCAATGATTGGATAACGATACCCAACTTCGATTAGTACGTAAGCGCATTCCTGGCATCGATTATTCGGGTTTGCGAATCGTGCATGCCAGCAGACCAGGCTACTAGTATCTTTAGAAGATTACCACATCCCTTGGCGAAACAAAAGAAAAACAAAACCCTTCTTCGTCATTGACACGAAATTTACCAATTCAATCATCCCAAAACCTCCAATCGGAAAAGATTCGTAGACTCCCATGGCCGCAGCTACCCATATCCCCGACATCTTCGCCCCTTAATCCTTTTGATGTGATTGATATCAGTGTATAGCTCATACAGTGAATTTAATTTTACCCACTGTCTATGGAGACTCAATCGAATATTTTTCCAATAAATTGTCTGCCAAAATAACCTTGTTAGCCCTTCTCGGAAGTTTTCCATTACGCGGCGAGTCATTTCAGGCGGAATGTTAGCGTGGGCAAATATGTGTCTGTTTTTCAAGCGGAAACTTATGCAATCCTAATGGCCATGAACTATGTTGTGAAGAACAGGTAGAAGGGACGTAGAATTTGTGTCTGCTTAACACTTTAACCACTTTCAAAATAGTTAGTGAAACCAAAAACACTTTGAACTCGGTCGCAAGGCTGAATTCTCTATCTCTTATCTGGGTCCCAGGTCACACTGGGATCTTGAGGAACGAGATCTCCGATGAGATTCATAGACAAGGCTCAAATTCGCCTTCGCCAAACACTTTAACGTGTTGGGCTTGGGTGACACTACAATCTGCGACGCTTTTGGAGAGAGCGACAACACCGCGGAACATTATCTCTGTGAGTGTCCAGCCTTTGCTCGTGTCAGATGGCAGATCCTCGGTGCTGATGTGGTGAGTGCTGGTACTGTAAGCTCCTCATCACTGAATGCAAGCTTGGCTTTCTTAGAAAGATAAGGAAGTTCCAATAAAATGGGTAAATCAGGGTTTGGCCTCTGGTAGTATAATGGAACAGTTGCGTCTGAGTGCTCCAGTCGAGCGTTTCCTATCCCGACAAAAAAAAAAATATCCACGCATCATCATACTGGTCCTTAAAATCGTAAGCAAAATGGTGGGTGTCTGTCTCAAATTCCTCAGTCAATCGGGTTAGCAGGAGAGGTTTTGCCTTGGTTTACTTTTTAACATATTGTGATATACTAGGACTTGACCACGGTACTAAATGACCACCTATTTGGAAAGCAAACTCTATACGGTTAGGTCCCATTTCCTTCCATAAACTTTGTACCTCAAACATAAAGCCCGAGTTAGTTTGTTATTAAATTACTATTGATCGGGTATCAATTTATTGCAACCTGCTTTGGAGTCTGGAAAATCTTCCACAGTAACTTTTTCTAAAGCCAATCCCAACCGTGCAGACTTCCCATAAAACATTAAACCAAATAGACTTCCGCCAAATACTCCAATCAACCCAAATGATTCACTGGCACGTGTTGCCCGAAACCTCTACACGCCAAGAACATATTATTTTCAATATTTTTATGAAACCTTATCGACTGACACTAAAATCAAAGAAGACTCTCCTCCACACACCAGCACTCATATGTCAGCCTTTTGACACTTTTACGAGCTCCTTATGAGCTCCATATCACTTGACTTGCCACCCCTGGTTCGTGATTCCACTCCGTTAGCAACTCCAATTCAGTAAATACGTTCCATTTCTCACGACCTTCCTCATGCGTGCTCACAATCTATGCACTTAGCCAACCAATTTTATTGCTTAATTTCCAAACTGTTTGCTTTGTAATTAGTTAAATATTTTACAACGAAAGAGCCGTCCTCGGCCACGGTGAAACCGTGCTAATTTCCAATTACATGCCACTCTGTCACTTTCAGTTGATTAATTGTCAATTTAGAGGGCCACCGTGAGCCTCTGGAATGTGTTTTGTCAAACGACAACGAGGAGGCTTTCAATTAGACAACACAGTAGCCTGCGTTGCTTTTTTCGAGATGTATCCTTGCTAATTTAGAGTGACATAAATTAACCACTTGTCCTCAGGAGTACTTTTCAATGTTGCACACACACCGTAGCACAGCGCATACCTACCACAATTAGTCCTTTATCACACGACCACCGCATGGTATCTGTGCACTTGTTTCGATGAAAAGTTGTTGAACTCATGCTTTGTTCATTGCCCGCCCGACGACTGACCGCAAATGGAGTGAATAATCGCCTATTTAACAAAAATGAACGGAAGAGACGAGGCACAGAAAGGACGAACAGGATGAAAAAAATACAATATTCCATTCCTAATAATGGAGACGAACAGAGAAACCACAGAAACCAGCAAAACAGCCGGCAGTCAGGCAGTCAGGCAGGCCGGAGAGTTCACGCTGCTGAATGCCACATAAATCAGGAAGCAGATAAAAGGGATAACCGCTACCACCCCCACCCGATACACATGCTAAAGGCTTGACACTAACATGGCTGTGCGGATAAAAAAAGGAAAAAGTAAAAAAAAAAATAAGGAAACAAAGGACTCGTGCGGTCCTGTTCGACTATGGCGGCGCACAGCAATATAGCCACCTAGTTGCCGCACGAATTTGGCCGCAAACTTGGTGACACTTTTATGAACCCGATTGTTGTACTCTTGTGCTTGTGCATGGAGTAGGCTTCTGGCAACTTCTCTATCTCTTGAATAGAATAATCGGAGAAATTTTTTCCACTCTTCATTTGGCCTTTGTCGCGGTTACAGTCAGCGACTTTAAATTGATTGCATCAAACTCTGATTTTACGTATATAAAACGAAGTGGCTTTATTCTGGAAACCATTGGGCTCTAAACTGGTACTGAGCGAGTCAATCATCCTCCATTTTGATCAAACTGAAGGGAGTTAACTGGCTTGCTTAAGTTCAGTTCGATCTTCAAAACTATTTCAGAAAAGTCATATCTTTATGCAAAACTGTGCATAAATCACAATTTGCTAAATTCTTACATAAGCAGTCTTGAATCTAAATATACAGATATGACCTAGAATCCTCGTTACCCAATGACTGACTATTAGCTCATGAAAAACGTCTACCTAACATCACCTTGGTAGTCTCCACCTATCCACTAAAACCACGGAAGCTCGACGTCTTACCTTGTATATACGCCACGACCGCTAGAGGCATCAGTCGGGCGTGGAGAACTCTGGAACACTCATGCTGCGAAGATATATCGAGCGGATTTTAATTTGGGATAACGTTTTGAACTGCAGAGCTATAAACGAACACCAATCGAAGCGTATAGTTCCTCAAGATCAACCTAAAACTTATTCTGCTACAGCTATACAGATCCGCACACTCACCGAAGAAATCACCGGAAACTGTTCGATCGGAAGTATAGTCTCTAAATGACAAACTGGATCTAGCTATATACTTATCTGCAGGAGCTGCAGAGACAATTCTAGGATTATGTTTCTTTGCAAACAGAGGAGAGATAGGAAGGTCAAAGATACTGGATCTATGGGAATTTTTAATGAGCATAAATTGTTTCAAATGTTAGATAGACTTTTCTCGCAACACCCTTGCTAACCTAAAATGAACCCACGTCTGTGGAAAGAACCTTACCAATCACTGTTTTTGTTACTCCTACCAGGTTATTGTCAACATACGGATTTCCAGACCTCGACATCATCAATAAAACACTGCCATCAATCGCCCGGCATAGATAGCAGCAGCAAGTATTAACCACATCAGCAGCACAATATTAGCCTAGATCAGAGCCCAGGTTCTTCGATCAGGGCTTTGACCAAATCGTTTCTAGACGAAAAGCGTTGGCGCGAAAGAGGTGACGATCGGTTGTCTCTGACTCTGGGAGATAACGTACATATCCAGTCTTCGATGACAAAAGCCGAGTTGGAGTGCCTACCGGTGGGTGTACGTATAAAGAAGGACGCGGAACGACGCTTTTTGTGCCTGCTTCACCATTTTTGGGACCATGGGGAATACATTACAAGCTTCACCAAAGAAGCATCTGATCCAAGTGTTACACTAAGATGCGAATACCAACTTAACATTTCCGTAACAGTGTATGTGTAGTGGCAGTATGGAGTACTGAGATCGAGGCAGCAAAGATGGGTCTAGCGGTCAATGAAAGCAAAACAAAATAGCATATATTATATGTCTACAAAAAAGGACACCCAACATCGGCATCTTGGACAGAATGCCACAATAGACAGATCTAATTTTGAGGTAGTAAAGGATTTTGTCTACCTAGGCTCTATGGTGAGCTCTACAAATGATACCAGTGGGGAGATCACACGAAGATTATTCTAGCCAATCGCTGTTTGTATGCGCTAAGAAGGCAATTGAGTAACAGAGCCCTATCTCGAACTACTAAGATAACTCTGTATAAAACACTAATCATCTAATTCCTGCTGTATGGCGCAGAGGAATGGGCTTTGTCAAAATCGGATAAAGATGCCTTTGGTTTCTTTGAGAGACACGTTCTTCGCGTGATCTTTGGTCCCATCTGTATAGATGGTGAGTGGAGGAGAAGGTGCAATGCCGAACTATACGGCCTGGACAAGGGCATCGAATTAGCCCAAAGAGTTCATATACAGCCACTTAGATGGCTGGGTCATGAAGAGCGAATGGAATTTAACGTTCCCGGTAAGAAAGTTTTCGAATCCACCGCGGATGGACGGGACAGTAGAGGACGACCTCGCGGTAGGTGGCACAAACAAGTGTAGGGGGACCGCCGTCAGCCGTCAGTAACAAGTGCCGAAGACCAGTGGCAACGCTGCCAACATGCCATCAGAAATGCCGCGAGTGATGTGCTGGGTCTCGCTCGCCCACCACCGCGAACCCCTGGTTTGGCGAAGAATGCCGGCGAGTGCATGCATTAAAACAAGAGGCATATAAGCGGCACTGCAACGGAAGACGACAGCTGCTCGTGAGCTCTGCGATCAAAAGAGACGGGAAGAGCATCGGCTTCTGCAAAGGAAGAAGAAAGAGGATGAGAAGCGTGCGATCGAGAATATTGAGAGCTTATACTCTAGGAACAATGTACGGAAGTCTTACCAAATGGTAAAGAGAACGTGTCACAGAAGCAATACCCGTACAAAAACCTGTAGAGATAAAAATGGAAACCTCGTAGAAGAATCACAGTCGATGCTGAGAATATGGAAAAACTACTTCTGCAGACTGTATAACGACGACGAAGACCAACATCCCGCTGTCAGGCAGAATGAACCATTCAATATAGACGATGATAGTCAAAATTTCCATCCACCTGACCAAAACGAAGTGAGGCTAGCAAAATCCAAACTGCAACCCAACAATGCTGCTGGACCTGACGGCTTTCCGGCCGAATTTTTCAAGGCAGTTGTATACAGCAACTCATCTCTAAGATTTGGTCAGACGAGTGTATGCCTGATGAATGGAATCTCAGCATCGTTTTCCCGACCCACAAGAAAGGAGACCCCCTCAACTGCGCCAATTATAGAGGCATCAGTCTCCTCAACATCGCATACAAGATCTGTTCTGCGATAATGTGTGAACGCCTGAAACCTTTTATGAGCAGCCTGATTGGACCCTATTAGTGCGGTTTCAGGCCAGGAAAGTCCACCATCGATCAAATCTTCACACTTCGACAGATCCTGGAGAAAACCCAAGAATTCCAAATCGATACTCACCACCTCTTTATCGATTTCAAGGCCGCCTATGACAGCATTTATAGAGAAGAGCTTTATAGAGCCATGTCTAGTTTTGAAATCACTGCCAAACTTGTCCGTCTGTGCAGGATGACGATGGAGAACGCTCGCTGCTCCATCAAGGTCGGTAATGACCTCACCGACACCTTTGATGTCAAAACAGGTTTTAGGCAAGGTGACGCGAAGTCATGTGACTTACGCCGACGATAGAGACATTATTGAAAGAACTCAGCGGTCTGTTACTGGTGCGTTTGCAAGCATTGAGGCGGAAGCGGCCAAAATGGGTTTAGCGATAAACGAGGACAGAACCAAGTATATGCTGTCAACAAGAAGGGAAAACCAACACCGACGAATTGGACAGAACGTCGTGCTGGGCAGCTGTAACTTCGAGGTAGTAAGGGACTTTGTTTACCTTGGCTCTGCTATAAACTCGAAAAACAACATCAGCGCAGAAATTAAGCGAAGAATAACTCTTGCCAATCGCTGTTTTTTTGGCTTATAAGGCAATTCAACAGTAAAGCCTTATCTCGAACAACTAAAGAGACTCTGTATAAGACCCTGATCATCCCAGTCCTGCTTTACGGTGCTGAAACATGGACTTTATTAAAAGAGGATGAAGATATCCTTGGTCGCTTTGAGAGAAAAATTCTTCGTAACATTCTCGGTCCCGTTTGCGTTGACGGGTTTTGGAGGAAAAGATTCAATCGCGAACTATACGAGCTGTACAGCGACATCGATCTAGTGAAAAAGCTGCGTATTGGACGTCTGAGATGGCAAGGACATAAAGAGCGAATGGACATCAACGCTCCAGCCCGCAGAGTTTTCGAATCTAACCCGGAGGGACGACGCAGTAGAGGACCTCCTCGCTGTAGGTGGCGCGCACAAGTTCAAGGGGACCTCGACCAACTTGGAGTGCGCAACTGGTGGCAATTAGCTAAAGACCGAGCTAAATGGAGAGGTTTGTTGGTTGAGGCCCAGGTTCACCCCGAACTGTAGCGCCACCTAAGTAAGTAAGTAACCAACTTGGCGTGCGCCACTGGAGGCAGCTGGCTCGTAACCGGGCTTGCTGGAGAGGCTTGCTGGTTGAGGCCCAGGTCTACCTCGGACTGTAGCGCCACCTTAGTGAGCTTCCGTAACATACCGGTGGTTCTAATATCTCCCTTTGTACCCGGTCACCTTCACAGCACACGCCATTAATGCCGCACATGCGTCCACGAGTATCTTCAACGAATCTTTGCAAAAATCACTGATCGAACGTGTTTTACGCTCTTTTCATCGTTGGAACACTTAAGCTCCGATAAAAATGAGAGCCTTCGGGGCAAAGTAATGCCAGTTTGTCACTATTGTTCACATTTCTTGCTCGAGATCATTCGATAGTCGAAGCTGATGCGATCATCTGAGAGAAATCTCAATCTAAAAAAGTTCACACCCAATCTATCGCCTTTGTAAAGTGTGAGCCAAAAGTGAGTGTGGAAATTTTCATTAAATTAAGCACACATTTGTTACGAGACCGATATGAAACTTTATTGATTAATGAAGTCTGATCTATGGCAATTAGGAATAGAATACAATATCGTTCATGTGACTACTACGGCTTCTGTTACAAGCGACCATCCGAAGGTCAAAATTATGGAAGACTTTTTTAAGAATAAGTGGGTCAATGGCTGCAATTTCAGTTTGGATGTTATGTTTGAGATTCTGAATTATCGCTGGGTTATTAGCATAGGCCTTACATTTCAAATAACCCCGCAAGAAGAAGTTTTATAGGCGTGCAAATGAAGATCAACTTTTAAAATTCGCCGTAATGTGCCATAAGTGAGGCCCAATTGTTGACTTAGGCAACGAATAGAGGTGCTTGGCTGGTTTTGAACACTTTCGCTCACAGTGGTGATGTTTTGGCGTCTACATGCTGGCCGAGCATGCTGATGTAGAGTTTGATCCGATACCGAACAATTTTCTTCAAAACGGTTCACCATTGCACGAATTCCGGACTCACTAGGGCGATAATGTTGGCCGAAAAGTTCACGAATTTTACGAAATGTTGCTTTTGCAGATCGCCCATTTTCGTAATAAGATTGAATAACAAAAATGCGTTGTTGCGTGGTAAACGACTTCATGACTAAAATTGATCAAACCACATTGAATTCAGTAAATGTAATTGACAGCCAAAATCCACACCATCTGTTGGCACACCCTTTCCAAGTGATGATGAATTCCTCCTCCATACGTTGTTAACGTGCGGACAATTTCAGTTTGTTTGTTGGCAATTTGATTTTATATCTGCGAAGTACAATCGATAGAATTACACTTCATTACAATCCGTCCAGCATTTTAGACTAGAGGCCGATTTAGAGACGTCAAGACAGGCGACGAATAGAGAGAATAGATACATAGATAAACTGACAGCCAGAATTGCACATTGAATAGGCGAACCCCACAGGCGGATCAGTAGAAATGTGGTGAAGCGGGAGGGTTGTGATCCCTTGTTTTCGGATCATAACCTCGCTGATAAAAGGAAGAAGAAGAAGAAGAAGAATTGCACATTGACCCATTTTTTTGAGTCTCTATAATTGTAATATCATTGTTGATTAAACCTCGAGTTTGCATTTTTTTCATCAATAAAGAGTTGCCCTATAGTTATAAGTACAAATAAAAATGGTCGTATACTCAATTACTTGTCGCAGACTGTAACAGTTCGAATAGAAAAGTGACCCTTTTTTCTTCTCGTTGCTTCAATCTGTGGTATTAGCAGATATTTTTCCAGTTTTTTTTTTGTTCTTTGTCCTTGCTCATTATCTGATTTATATTGTATAGGCCACAGGTCCTGTGGAGGATGTAACCACACACATGGTGTTGTTGTTGCAAATACAACAACCACGGGCAGGAGGAAAGAATTTGAAAAAAAAAAAAAAACGGTAGGATATACTACGGCATGGCTTGAAGTAATGTGCGGCTCGTTCTATCGGCACCATGTATCGCAGAGTGTCATAAGCTTTAATTCAATAACCGGATTCTGTTACATAAGCGTGGAGGATTATGTAGGAGACTAACGCAAGGATGCTTGGTATTTTATGGTGGACAGATATGATTGTATAGAACGTTTCAGCTAATTTCATTTAGAGGAGTTACATCGGGTTTTTTTGCCTTTTTTGCATACGACGGACGACTGGTTAATATGTAATTATATACATACATGTACTTTTGAGGCTTGTGACGGTTTCAGAGGGTGGGGGGGTTAGGTTGTAGTTTGCAGTTTTTTTCAGTTTATATTTTGAAAGGAATTTGTAGGATAGGAGACGATTAACTGTGGAAGAAGTGTCGTAAGCTGTGGCTACTAAGGGTAGGTTATTTACATACTGTAGACAGCCAAAAGGTGGATCAACAACTCGCTTTGTGGAAACAATCCCAATATGGTCCAAGACTCCAAGGCTCCCAAAATATCGAAGTGTCTCGCGAGCGTAACAACATTCGGAATTTTCACCAAAAAGCCAAGTAGTTGGCGTTTGGCTTTAAACCCGGAATACAGGCTCTTCGTAACAGCGAATGTAACTTAGTCACCAAAACGCAGGAAATTATTGGTGTGCTTAAGCAACACTTCGAGCAGCAAGCAGAGAGAGTGAAAGGGCAAGAAGGGAACCCACTTCCCGTCAATGACGAACCAATACCACTACCCAGTATTAAAGCGCAGCCAGAAAAAAACTGGAAAACAAAATGATGGCCTCCCAAATGAACTTCTTAAACATGGAGGTGGTAGAGCGCGTGCACTAAGTCATCCGCCGAGTATGAATGGAGGAAAGTATGGCCAATGACTGGAGTATCAGCTCAACATGCCCCATTTTCTAAATAAAAGTTAACCTATGTCTTATAAGAACTATCGAGGTATATTAGATCCTATCCAACACTAATCGGAACGTCTACTTTTACAATCGTACCTCACCGAGAGACTCTTTCGTGTTAAGCACGGAAATGATTACTCTGACTTCAAGGATATTGCGGCCGGAGTCCCACAAGGAAGTGTCCTTGGCCCACTGCTATATGTACTTACTGTACACGCGTGATATCCCGCAGGAAAGAAACTGCGTCGTCGCCACGTTTGCGGACGATACGGCGATATTGACCACGGGCGAAACTATTGCAGTAGCAACTGGAAAGGTTCCACATGCTATTAATGAAGTTCACGCTTGGACGAATTCTTGGCGTATTATGCTGAATGAAAGCAAATCTACTCACGTCAACTTTACGTACAAAAAAGTGGATAGATTGCCTGTATATCTAAACTCGGCTCAAATACCGTACGCGAACGGAGCAAAATATCTAGGAATGACTCTAGATGTCAAGCTCAAATGGTAATCGCACGTGAAAAAGAAACGCGACGAACTTCAAAACAAATACCGACAAATGTATTGGCTACTCGGAAATCATTCGAAGCTGAGCCTACATAACAAACTGCTTATCTATAAGCAAGTGCTAAAGCCAGTGTGGACGTATGGCATACAACTATGGGAATGTACCAAGAAAAGCAATAGAAACATCATACAAACTTTTGAAAATAAAGTTCTTAGAACGATCGTTAACGCACCGTGGTATGTACGTAACGAAGATATTCATCGGGATCTGGGAATTCCCAGCGTCGTCGAAGAGATAACAAAATTTGCGCGTAAACACAAAGATCGTGTTCACGGCCATTGTAACCGTACTGTCATTCAACGCGCGGTCAGCCTTATGGTGTCTTTGGAAGATTTTTGACCTGCTGTCAGCAAAAAAAGAACTAATCGGAACGTACCAGTGTGGCTTTCAGCCTGACAGATCGAAAAATGACCAAACTTTCACACTGAAGCAAATCCTGGAAAGACCAACGAATATCAGGTCGAAATTCAACACCTTTTTATCGACTTTAAAGCCGCTTATGACAGCAATCATTGCCTTGAACTCTACCAAGCGATGGCCCAAATCGGGGTACCGTCAAAACTTATGTGTCGCGTAACGCTGGAAAACAACTCTTCCGAACTCTTCCAAACATGCACCGGATTTCGGCAAGGAGATGCACTGTCATGTGGCTTCTTCAATATTGCACTGGAGCAGATAGTGCGCAGGACAGGTGTTAACACGGGAAGCACTATCTTTCATAAATCCATCTAACTGCGATACACGGACGATAATGTCATCATCGGAAGATCCCAACAAGACGTTGTAGAGGCATCCACGAAAATGGAAGAGCAGAAAAAACGAGTCGGTCTTGAAGTAAATGAGGACAAAACTAAGTGCCTGTTGTCAACAAACAAGAAATTATCTGCTCAAAACTTCGGACAGAACGTCACTATTGATGACTAGAACTTCGAGGTAGTTTACCTATCTCGGAGTAAACGTAAACCACACAAATGACACCTTCATGGAAATCCCACGAAGAATAACCCTATCAAACCGCTGCTACTTCGGCTTGGAAAAACAACTGGGTTCAAAACTGCTAGCTCGACGGAGCAAATTAATGCTCTATACTCGTAGAACGCTCATCTTACCAGTCTTGCTTTATGGCACCGAATACTGGACGATGAGTAAGAAAGCAGAGCAAATATTGGGTACTTTTGAACGAGAAATACTTCCTCGGATATTAAATCCCATATGCGAGGGAGCAGATGGAGTAGAAGATACAACCGCGAACTCTATGAGTTTTGCCAAGAAGTGGATGGAGCCCGAAAAGCCAAGACACGTCGACTCCGGCAGAAACTCCTTAAATGTCGGAGGCCCTTGAATCAATTTGGTACTTTAGATAAAGTGTAGAAAATTTCTAAAATCTCGCACTATCACTATCTCGCCAAGGATATTCAAACGCTCCTTTATGAGTGAGAGAGCTGATAAGGTTGGTTTCATAAGAAGTGAAGAATAATCTTCTGCTTTCGAATGATGACACGTTTCGTTGCTCCGTTGTATAATCTTCATGGCAAGGGTATACTTTATAGGGTTTCAGACAAAATTAATTTGGAAGGAGCAGTGGAGTATGCACATGAGGCATACCTTCCTTTCGTAAGCTGAGTTGAGTAGGCATTTTAGTACCTTGTAAAATGAGCTCATTATGTCTTACACCAGCGCCAGTAAAGTATTGTTGGGAGAACTGTGTGACTTTGAACATGTGAATGACAGGTACTTAGACTTGTGAACCCCGGGGTGAACCAATTGGCTCTTTCTGTACCTGTTTATCTTATTTATGAATTGTGGAGTATTTCACTTCCAGGTATAACGTCTAACCACTCATTCAGCAAGAGCCAGAGTGTTTCGTTAACAGTAGGATATCGTTAATATATTTGATTCCTAATACCTTAAGCAGGCTTAACATCTGCGAACCCATCTGTTGTTTCATAGGACACATGCTAAAGAACAAAGTAATAACAGCATCTCCGGAAGTAGCACTGTCAAACGACCTGCACATCGAGGCACCCATCAAGGGGATGTACTGTCACCACTACTATGGAATCTAGTGCCCAATAAAGCTCTTCTGAAAATCGAAAAAAAAAAAACTAGATGCAAAGTTAATGCGTACGCAGATGATGTCGCTATCCTAATAACAGGCAAATACCCGCAGATGCAAGTCGATATCATGCAGTCTGCTCTTGACGAACTGCTCAGATGGACCCACAAATGTGGCCTTTCCGTTAGCCAATGTAACAAAGTGTTACAATTATATCGCCTTCACTGTGTTCCATTTTGACGGCCGCTGCTGTGCACAGTTGGTTGAGCATAAACAACAACATCTGGTGATGATCATTTCACCCGAACGTGACCACTTCTCTCAATCTCATTGGCCAAGTTGTTTGCAAAAGTAAAACATTGAATGTTGCTACGAGTACCTACGTCAATAGTCAAGCAGTCATCAAACCCCTCGCATCCAGCACTATGAGATCTAAGGCAGTAAAAGACTGCCGAGTATCTCTTAACGAGATAACTGGTCAGTACAACCGCACATTTTACTATGTACCAGGTCACTGTGACATACCAGGAAATTGTGCAGCTGACGAACTGGTCCAACAGGTTCCTTTGGTGCAAAAAGCATAAGCATTATCGGCATCAAAGCGCCATTGTCTTATGTTAAGTATCTTATTCAAACCGACACAGAGAAAGTGGCCAGTCTAGGATGGCAACATCTAAGAGTCAATGCAACACCACCAGAAAGCTTTAGCCAACACTTAACAAATCTAGCTCCATCGGGCTCTTGAAACACAAGAGATGTGCTCTCCCCAAAATAATAAACGTTCTCACCGGACACTCTTCTTCTGTCTTTTATCAACGAGGTTATGATCCGAAAATTAGGGATCACAACACTCCCACCTCACCGCATTTCTATTGATCCGCCTGTGGGGTTCGCCTGTGACCTCAAAAAATATCGGCAGGCCCGCCGATTTTGGATCACTCGGTTACTGAGGCCAATGAAATGCCAATGTCGTCGCATTTGCGTGATCCAGGCGTTTATAGGCCTGCCTTTCCTACATCGCGATGTCTTTGAAACGTGCACTGATATTGCCTTTAACAGGGTTAAAATGATCTCTTCTTTGAACGTGGCAATACCAGCTGAGCCGGTCGCGCTCGATGGTTTCATTGATGTGAAGGCTTCCACGGATCTTCGAACTTCTTATTCGATCAAGCTTTGTCACTCCTGCTGTCATGCGAAGCATCTGCATCTCAGCTGCCGTTAATTTACTCATACTTTTTGTACATCGTCCAACATTGCGAACCGTATGTGAGCGCTGGACACACAACTGCGGTGTAGAAGCTTCCTTTCAACATAGAGGGCATTTCTCTGTCACAGAAGATAGCGGAATTTTCTCGCCACTTCATCCACCCTACGCTTACATGATGATTGATATCGTCATCACAGGTTGCTTTGCTATTGATCATAGATCCCAGCTATTTGAATTTTTCGCACTTGGGAAGCACTGTTCCATTCAAATAAATGTCTGGAATAGGCCTGAGTGGATCAGAGAACGGGCAGCATAAGCATAAGTACTCTGTCTTTTGAAATGCGATACCCATTTCCTTCCAGAACGTCTACCCACACATCAAGTGCTCGTTGCAGGGATGAAGGATTCGCACTTATGATGCCTCCATCGTCAGCAAAGAATAACTGATGTACTTTGGGGTCCATCACTTTACCTTGAAGCTGATAATCAAGGACTGTAATAAAGAGCAAATGACTTAAAACGCTTTCCTGGTGCACCGCGACTTTGATTGGGAACTCTTCGGTTACTCCAGCGGGGCATCTTACTCTTGTCTTTGCTCCTTCGTACATGTCCATCATCTGTACATAGGTTTCTAGAACTCCTCGATGTCTTAGCGCCACCCATATCAGATCTCTGTCGAATGCCTTTCCACAGTCAACCATTACAATATGCAAATCCTTTAAGGAGTCACGATGTTTATCCATTATGATCCCTATACTTTGGATTGCATCTGTGGTTGATTTACCCGAGACAAACCCGCACTGGTCATCAGATAGCCGTATTATTTTTCGCAGTCCGCCACCTAATACCCGCTCAACGATCTTCATGGTGTGTGACATCAGCTTGATCGAACGGTAGTTATCACAGTTTCGTGTATCACCCTTCCCTTTGTATGCAGGGAGAAGGTAACTTTCCCTCCATTGATTCGGCATTGGGTCACCTCTCACAAATTTGGCGATGAGAATTCTGAGCCATCTGAACCCGACGTCTCCCATCTTTTTCCAGAACTCAGAGGGCATCTCGTCTGGCCCAACCGCTTTTCGTTTTTTAGAGTATTTGACCGCCTCACTAACTTCTTCGACTGTAATGTCGGATATTTCTTCACAGTTAGGGGTAGCTCTTGGAAAGTATAGCCGGGGAAACTGTTCATTTAAAACCGGACACTGCGTCATAGGAAAACATGCACAAAGACTGGGCATCCCCTACAACGAATTTTGTAGAAGCTGTAGAGATGAAGAGGAGGAAGAGACCGTTAGTCACTTCCTATGCGCTTGTCCTGCACTCGGTGAATACTTTTTCCATGATCTTAGTGATCTTGGCTAGTGATCAACGGCTAAAATTAACGCTTCCATACAAAGAAACAAATGGTTCGCAGAGTAAGAGGGTGACGTTGACTGAATACCAAAGCCCCGCACGGAAATTCAATTTAAGAAGCACAAGGGCGGTGCAGATATCGGCAGTGGGATCGAGACGTCTGCTATTCAAAAAGCATAAATGATCATGGATCCACCTGGGGATAAATGTTTTTCCTGCATCACGTATGCACATATGTATAGGTATGATGCCGGGCATGGTGCTCGAATGAAACTCTAAAGTGATTGCAGGCACATCGTCAAACGCCTAGAAGAAGAGAGAAGGAGATATTCAATGAATCCTTTGACGCTGATAGCAAAAACTAGAAAGCAGGTGGGGGTTGCAAAATGAAGGAGAATCGGTACGACAGTGATTTCGAGATCATCTGCGAAGTGTGCTGAAGGAGTAAATTTTCGGTATGAAGATAACTGCATTTCGAGCATATGTACAGGAATTTTGATTAATCAAATATATCGTGGGGGCCGTGGGGCAGTGGTTAGTATGTCGGACTCATGAAGTTCAATGTTCGAATCCTGAAAGCACGAAAAGATCACGCTCCCACCCTTCGCGAACGTCTGACAAATATCTTAAACATTTCGGTCATGAGAAAGCTCCTCAAAAAATAAATTACCTTCGGGTATGGCAAATTATAGGTCTCTGCCACTCGTGCGAAAAATATAACACAAACAACACAAGTGGTTGCGAGAAGCTATATAGAGGATCAACAGAGTACAGAAAAGGTGCAATGATGAACGGACTCTTAGCGTCAGTTTTTATTGAAATCTGATGGTAGAAATCTAGGTGGTCCGTTCGAGAAGCTGTCTATTTTCGATGTCAGGAGAGAAGCCACTAACTAGGCAGTCCTTAACAATAGCTATTACTCGTAGTCCGTGTTGTTTGAATCGTTGCAGAAGATGATTCGCAAGAACTGCTTGAAGTTACCAAAGTTGTACGATAGACAGTCAGCAATGGAACGAGTTGAAAGACGGGCGTGAAACCAGCCAAATAAGTCACAGGGCTCGTAGGACTCTGCGAACTCTGGAGATGGTTCTTGTAAAGCTGGAAATGAAGGCAAAGGCAGATAGCACCTGACTGATTTGGAGGGACAGTGTTAACCCGGATCGTGTTACAGCAGCGCATAATGCAGTCAAAGAAATCGAAATTGCCTAATACAAGTACCGGAGCCAGAGACTAGCAACCAAAGTGATCTACCTATTCATTTGAATTTCTTACTGGTACTCTGGGTCTTAGGCGAACCCCACAGGCGGATCAGTAGAAATGAGGTGATGAGGGAGGGTTATGATCCCTTGTTTCCGGGTCATAACCTCGCTGAAAAAGGAAGAAGAAGAACTGGTATTCTGGGTTTTCTCCTCGAAATTTTGCTAAAATTTGTCAATTCTTGTAAATACAATCTAAACTCATATGCATACATATGTGGGTGTATGTTAGTCATTTCGACACGAACCGTCCCCAGTCCTACACCTCCTAATGCGTCAGTGAAAATTAATTTTCACAAAACCACGACCATCTAAGCCCGCCTAATGGTGTCGTGTGTCCTTACGACACTAACAAATCATTCCTCTAAACATCAAACATCATTTCGTTGCGCCATGTTGACTTCACTGACGCCCCTCAATTCATTTCCGTTTTTAATTATCGCGTTATCACTCTTTTCCAGCTCCTATTCGACCAAAATACGCACATACAACAAGAACGATAATGACTGACTCACTGCAAATGTCCTGTCGCCTACACGAATAAAATAAACAATTTGCAAAAGACAAAACATCAAACCAAATGATGTCCTCGTCCCTACATCGTCCTTTTCTTCGTCAACAAGCACAAAAAAAAAAAAACAAGGAGTGTCACTCATACTTTAACACACACACAAACACATGTGTGCTAGAGTTCATAATTTACCCGGGGTCCGATCCGATTGTATGACAAGCCGTCATCTTGTCAGGATATATACATACTTACATGAAGGAATGCCCCATGTGTGTGATTGTAATCCCTTTACTTTTGCACCGCATTAATCCTTTTCCGTTATTGTTTGTTGACCCCTGTGTGTCTTGGGGAAATTAAATCATGACACATAATCATGTCGTCTTTTGTTTTCATTTCTTTTTTGTAATGTTTGTTGTCATTTTCACTTTGATTGCCAAGCAAGGAGCATATTTACAACGAAAATTACACAACGATACTGTACTGTACTGTCAGAAGGATGCCAGCTGACGAAGGACACACTAACAGTGGTAACGATAAAAACAATTAATCTTAAAACGTGTTGTCCTTGTGCTTAGCGGGCATTTATGGATATAATCCTTTTTTTGTGTGAATGTCGGGCAGTTGGTCCTTCAAGCCGAAACCACAGCGAGCGCATTTTGCATATTTCATCACCCCGAAGAGTAGGAGACAAAAATATATCTTTAACTTGGTGTAATTATTTTTGTCGTGTCCTTGGGGTATAGTTATTACGACGACGCTGACGCTGACGACGACGAGGAATACCAACATCACCGTCACCATGTTAGAGTAAAACATCAGCACAATACTGAGTTGGTTATCCTTGCTGCAGGAGTTTTGTTATTCTCTGTTAATTCTTCGAGTGTCAGTTAGAGAGGTGACAGGATGCGGAATGGGACACAAACTTGTTAGTATCTTTTCACCGCAGGATAATGTTTGCGTGCTCGTTATGAAGTTATAAACTGTGTTATGGATATGATAAAAAGGATAATAACACTGATAAGAGGGGTGAAATATTGTTGTTTGTTTTTTTTTTTTTTTGCGTCCTTGTTGGTAGTCGTTTCGCGAAATAACTCGAAACACGCAAACTTGTTATGTTATGTACAGCATGTAGTATTTCCTGGAGGAATTGTGACAAAACAATTTTAATTAATGAAACTGCTTACATTATTGAAAAGGATATACCTACCGAAAGGATACTCGACATTCTCTCACTGTTGCACAATTGAAATTATTTATGTAATTTTTTTTTAATGTTTTCTTGCTGAAAGCAGGAAAATGTGCATTTATCATCCTTCGACTTCGATTCTTTGGTGCAATATATTTGGGTTCCTATGCTTACTTCTTCGAAAGCAAATAAAAATATTGATTGCCTTTATCATTTCCTAGTTGGTTGAAGGTTTTCTGCTTCCTCGAAATTGGCATAAGTAAGAGGTGAGAGAAAAAAAAATTATTTCATTATTCTAACGGGGGAGAAAGGACTTTTTTACTGAATCCATTTTAGATGTGATTCTTATAATTTTGCTTCCTCTCTCCGTCCTTGCATTCCTTAGAGGGGCATACTAATTCAATAGAGAAGCACTTAGGATATATTGCGTGATATATCATTAACTGCTGGCGGAAGGTGCCTTTAGGAAACGCGCTCTAACAAGACGTGGATCTCCATACGTAGGTAATTTTTAATTTTCATTTTTAAGGACATCCAAAACTGGCACTTTATATGCGCATTTAAATAATACGATTATATGGGACCTGGTGTTCTTAGCGGGTCATTAAACGTTCTCGCAGCAAATGCTCTGATCTAGGCTCTTTTAATTTTACGCGAGAGTTGAACATGATAGTTGAGAGTCAAATTAAATATAGTACAAGTTGAATTGCAGGAATTTAGAAAAAAATAGTGAGGGAAAATCAACGAAAAGGTGGCAAGTAAATTGACGCGCGTCTATACAAGAATCTTGTACATAATATGAAGCACATTCAACGCGTCACAGGGACAGCTAAGCAACAATTTGTCTAAACTACAATTTTTATAAACGACAATGAGTAAGCGACAATTTGTCTAAATGATAATTCTACTAAACGACAGTTTGTTTAAGCGAAAAGTTGCCTAAACGACACTGTCTAAATGACGGTTTGTCTAAACGACAATCTGCCAAACGACAAGTTGTCTCAACGACAATTTGCCTAACGACAATTTGTCCAAAGGCAGTTTGCCGTATGAGAATTTGTCCAAACAACAATTTGCCTAACCACAATTTGCCTAACGTCAATTTGTCCAAATGGTATTTTGCCTAAACGACACTTTGTCTAAAGACAGTTTGTCCAAATGACAATTTGCCTAACGACAATTTGCCTAACAACAATTTGTCTGAACGACAATCTGCCTAATGACAATTTGCCTAAACGCCAATTTGTCGAACGAGAATTTGTCTAACGACAATTTGCCTAAAAACAGTATGTCCGGATGTCCGGATGACAATTTGTCCAAACAACAATTTGTCTAAACGACAATTTGTCAAAAAGACAATTTGTCTAAACGACAATTTGTCTAAAAGACAATTTGTCTAAACGACAATTTGTCTTAACGACAATTTGTCTAAACGACAATTTGTCAAAACGACAATTTGTCTAAACGACAATTTGTCTTAACGTCTAAACGACAATTTGTCTAAACGACAATTTGTCTAAAAGCCTATTTGTCTAAACGACAATTTGTCTAAACGACAATTTGTCGAAACGACAATTTGTCCAAACAACAATTTGTCTAAACGACAATTTGTCTAAAAGACAATTTGTCTAAACGACAATTTGTCTTAACGACAATTTGTCTAAACGACAATTTGTCTAAACGACAATTTGTCTAAACGACAATTTGTCTAAACGACAATTTGTCTAAACGACAATTTGTCTAAACGACAATTTGTCTAAACGACAATTTGTCTAAACGACAATTTGTCTAAACGACAATTTGTCTAAACGACAATTTGTCTAAACGACAATTTGTCTAAACGACAATTTGTCTAAACGACAATTTGTCTAAACGACAATTTGTCTAAACGACAATTTGTCTAAACGACAATTTGTCTAAACGACAATTTGTCTAAACGACAATTTGTCTAAACGACAATTTGTCTAAACGACAATTTGTCTAAACGACAATTTGTCTAAACGACAATTTGTCTAAACGACAATTTGTCTAAACGACAATTTGTCTAAACGACAATTTGTCTAAACGACAATTTGTCTAAACGACAATTTGTCTAAACGACAATTTGTCTAAACGACAATTTGTCTAAACGACAATTTGTCTAAACGACAATTTGTCTAAACGACAATTTGTCTAAACGACAATTTGTCTAAACGACAATTTGTCTAAACGACAATTTGTCTAAACGACAATTTGTCTAAAAGCCTATTTGTCTAAACGACAATTTGTCTAAACGACAATTTGTCTAAACGACAATTTGTCTAAACGACAATTTGTCTAAAAGCCTATTTGTCTAAACGACAATTTGTCGAAAAGACAATTTGTCTAAACGACAATTTGTAAAAACGACAATCTGCCTAATGACAATTTGCCTAAACGCCAATTTGTCGAAAGAGAATTTGTCTAACGACAATTTGCCTAAAAACAGTTTGTCCGGACGACAATTTGTCCAAATGGCAATTTCTCCAAACGACAATTGGCATAACGACACTTTGTCTGTGTGACAGTTTGTCTAAACGACAATCTGCTTAACGACAATTTGTCTCAACGACAATTTTTTCAATTTGTCTAAAAGACAATTTGCCTAAACGACAATTTGTCTAAACGACAATTTGTCTAAAAGACAATTTGTCTAAACGACAATTTGTCTAAACGACACTTTGTCTAAATGACAATTTGTCTGATCAACAATTTGTTCCAAACGAAAATTTGTCTAAGTGACAATTCGCCTAAGTGACAATTGGACTAAGCGGCATTTAATCTAAACGAAAATTTGTCTGAATTGCAATATATTTCAACAATACTTCGCTTCTCTTAATGTCTTTGTGTCTTTTGCCTGACTGGAACTCGAACTTGCACACATCAGGTTACAAGCAAACAAACTATCAACTATGCCCTTGCCTTCGTTTAAATATTAAGGTAGCCTGGGAAATGTGTTGTTGCCCGCCAGTCATTTAATGTTCAGTTAGGATATTACCGTGCCAAGCTTTACTTGAACAAACTCCGCAAACTATGCAATATTAGAAATGTTACCCTATAAGTACTTGGCTCGAGGCCACGCTAATGGTGCGTATTTACGAAGTTCTGATTCAGTTGGCAAGAGAGGAGGCGGCGGGCACCACTGTCCTTAGCAATCAGTTCTTAGTAGTATGCAGAGCTGGTGAGGCGTTAATTTTCTTATTTGTAAACAAATTGGAGTACACGAGTATACATAAGTCCTTCTAGCTTTTCCGGACAGAGCTTATAGGCATGTGTTTGTGCTTTGAAATAAGCAGTCCCCAGAAGCGCTTACCTACATTTCGACCGCTAAATTGTAATCTTCGCCCCATGCACCTTCATCATCATGGTCATGGCCCTCCTCAAACTTAATCAGTTCCAATTTATTTGCTCATGACCAGAACCAATAACCCAGTCATATCTGCTGTAATTGACTACCAAATCAATAAAACATCGTCCAAATCAAACAGAACCACACCAGCGGGCGCGGCAAACATCCCCGCAGCCCACGCAATGGACACAGTGGACACACTTCCCATTTCAACAACCGAATTTAATTCTCTCCCAAAAATTACTCCACTCGGCATGCAAATGAATTAGAAATGAAAAAAAGGACAAACACCCGCCTCCATCAAACATGGTAATGACAACCATCCACAGCCGTCCTAGTGACACCTGTGCCAACATTTGCCGATATCGACCACCCGAACCCACTGATTCTCGGATCGATTCACGCGTACATTCCAAATGCGTGGACATCAACGAATTTTAATTAATCGTGAGACGATCCTAATTCCATCCCCCTCGACTGGGTGGGTCATTGGACGCCCAGGTGGATGAGCCGCAAATAAATTCGCCACGCGCTGGACCGGATAGATGGATGGACTCCATGTAAAATGTCACTCGGACATAAGCAGCTCGGCGAATGCTCAACATTTCAATTAGCAAACAAGATAAACAAGGTTATTTATCAATTTACGGTTCGGGGTATGTGCAGAACACAGTGAGTATCCTGTCCGGCTTGTATGACTGGTTTGCAGTTTTGATATTAATTATTCGACGAATTGCGCTCCAGTGAAGCAGACTGGAGTGGTCTTCATCATTTTCGGGCAGAAATTACTTAATTGTTTTCGCCAGGTTGCATGGTTCAGCTACCTGCTGGGTATGAGTCGATGGAGTACTCATATTTTTTGGTGTTGTGGTCTGTAATTTTGATGTTTACTTATGCCAGTGTGATATAATAAAATTTTGATTTGATGAGCTGGAGGTGAGGAGTGAAGCTGGATAAAAGAAATGTTTGGGGTCTAACCATGCCGAGTAGAGGACATCCAAGACGCTCTCTCAGTTTCCTGGCAGTGCAAGGCTTATCTCCGAAAAAAGTCGTTTAGATCTAATATATACGGCTATGATTAGACCTTCCCTCGTATATGCATCCGTTGTTTGGTGGAAGGGACAGTCGCGTAAATGCGTGACTGCTTTGTGTACTTAGTTTCAAAGAACGGCTTGTCTCGGCTGCACTGGAGCTTTTCCGAGTACGCCTGGTTCTGCTCTAGATGCACTGCTTCTTCCTCTAGATACTTACATCATGGGAAATATCATACATATGATACTATCAAAGCAATCCAACATCTTTGGCGAGATAGTATCTGGTATAATCCACATAAGAGTTTTAATGAACTTGCACGACACTTATTCTTCGACAGCAGAACTTTAGCTTAAAGACGACTGTCCATGTGCCTTTCGACTAGCCACGGCCTGAATCAAACAGGAACGGATTGTATTCGGGCTGTGACGAATTGCTCCAAAATCAGTTCAAGGTCTGCTGCTGGTGTCTCCGTGAAAGACAATTTTTTCAGGAAGGTGATCGGATTATCTGCGTCCGTAGTGGCAATTAGATTGCGCTTAAGGCCTTGCTCAATCCATTACCCACTTCCAAAATAGTTCGTCAGTTTAAGTACTCTCTGAATTCGGTCTCTTTGAAAATTGCCTGGATGCCAGGTCGTACTGGGATCATGCGGAATGAGATCTTGATGAGATTGCTACGCAGCGCTCAGGGGAGGACTTCGCAAGATCTGAACCTATACGTATATTCTTCTGTTAGAGCTTCCATGAGCACAACTGCGTGTGACATGACGCTTTATGGGGCAGGGTGAGTAAACCGATGCCCCCGGTCATCTGAAGGAAATCCGCGTCACTTTTACTAAACATCTTAATGAGATTAGCTTAAGTGACATTACACTCTGCAAAGCTTGTGGATGAGAATACGGCACTGCAGAATATATCCTCTGCTGTTGAACTGCCTTTGTTCGTATCAGGTAGCAGATCTTCGAGTATCGGTACTGTAAGTTTCTCATCACTTAGGCGCTTACTTAGCCTTCTAAGAAAAGCGGGAAAACATGAGCAAATCCGAGTTTTGCTCGCAAGTTGTACAATAGATCAGTTGTATCTTAGTGCTTCCTATGTTTGTATGCTATGGACTCCGAAACCACTAAGCCAATTGGGCTCAAATTTTCAGACAATCTTCGATATTGGCTCGAAAGTATTCCAGTGAATTTGGTCGAAATCGTTCCACTACTTTTTTTTTTTTTTGTCGGGATAGGAAACGCTCAACTGGAGCACTCAGACGCAACGGGTCCAGTGTACTACCAGAGAGCAAACCCTGATTTACCCATTTTATTGGAATTTCCTTGTCTTTCTAAAAAAGCCTAGCAAGCACTTCAGTGATGAGGAGCTTACAGTACCAGCACTCACCACATCCGCACCGAGGATCTGCCACCTGATACGAGCAAAGGCCGGACACTCACAGAGATAATGTTCCGCGGTGTTGTCGCTCTCTCTACAAGCGTTGCAGATTGTAGTGTCACCCAAGCCCAACACGTTAAGGTGCTTAGCTAAAGCAAGTGGCCTGTCAAAACGCTAATAAGCTGCCTATAGTCTTTTCTGCTGAGAGACAGCAAGAATGCCGCTGATTTCTTACAGACATCCGGGAGCATGCGTTTAGTCAACCTGTATCCTGGAGAGTCATGTCACATACAATGGTGCTCGTGAGAGACCCAATCGTCAATGGAAGCCCTAACCGAGGACGCAGGGAGACCCAACGCGGGTTCGGAACCTGAGAAACCCTCCTCTGGGCCTTGTCTAGCAATCTCATCGGAGATCTCGTCCCCAAAGATCCCAGTGTGACCTGGGACCCAGATAAGAGACAGAGAATTCAGCCTTTCCACCGAGTTCTTTGAGTTTTTGGTTGCACGAACTATTTTGGAAGTGGTTAAAGGGTTAAGCAAGCCCTTAAACGCAGCCTGACTGTCACTACAGACACAAATGCTACGTCCCTTCCACCTGTTCTTCACAGCATAGTTCATGGCCATTAGGATTGCATAAGTTTCCGCTTGGAAAACAGACGCATATTTGCCTAACGAAAAGTGAAGTCTAATAATGTCGACTTCCACGAAGACACCAGAGCCAGACCCTTGACTGGTTTTGGAACTATCCGTGAAAATACGACTACATTCCATTCCCGGCTTAGACTCTGGCTGAAGCCAGTCCTGGACACAAGGAAAGTCGACTCTGAATTTGCGCATCAGCTGGAGTTCTGGTGTCATTGCATCAGACGGCATATTCATAAGACAGAAGTCGAAAGATAAGTGTCGCACAAGTTCACCAAAATTCCAGTGTGGAGTGTACCATAAACCGACCCGTCTAAGACGATGGATGGTTTTGATAGTGCAACCCATGATATAAGTATCGAGGGGAGGTAAGTTCAGCAAAGCATCTAGAGCAGAGGCAGGCGTACATGGGAAAGCTCCCGAGCAGCCGAGACAAGCCAAGTTTTGCCGAGTTTCGCGCAAAAGGCAACCACGTATTTACCGACGCATATGCGAGGAATGGTCTTATCATAGCCGTGTAGATCCAGAGAACCTTAGTCGGTGAAAAGCCCCAAGTCTTGCCAAAAGCACCCTTACACTGCCAGAAGACTGAGAGCACCTTGGATGTTTTCGACTCGACGTGCTTAGACCAATGAAGTTTCTTATTCATTGGGGCTTCATTGGAAATGCGAATGATGACGCCTTTTAGCACCTGCGCGTTAGCACAGACCGTCGCCAGGCATGGCCCGTCAGAAATTACAGTAACATCATCCGCATATGCCTGAGCGTAGACGTTAGAACTATTTAGAGTGTTTAACAGAGAGTCGACCACCATGCACCATAACAATGGAGACAGAACGCGACCTTGCGGACAGCCCCTGTTTACCCCTGTCATAACACATTGACCACAATCCACATCCACTACCAAAGTTCTATTCATTAGCATTGCTTTAATCCACAACACTAATGTTTCATCTACCCCGTGTTGTCTGGCCGCATCGCACATGCAGTCAAAAGTCGCATTGTCAAAAGCACCCTCAATGTCGATGAAGATACCCATCGCCTATTCTTTGCTATCAAGCGCGCATTCAATTATGGGCACTAAATTTTGAAGTGCGGTCTCGCAGAATTTCCCACGCTGATAGGCATGCTGCATCTCCGATAGTGGATTCAGCTTCAAGGCAACTTTGCGCACGTGAAATTCTACTAGTCTCTCCATACTTTTCAGTAAGAAGGATGTCAAACTTATAGGTCTGAAACTCTTGGGGAGCGAATAGTCTTCCTTACCAATTTTCGGTATGAAAGCTACTCTGACTATCCACCAAGGTGTAGGAATATATGCCAGCGCCAAGCCAGCGGTGAAAATTCTTTTCAGAGTTGGCAATAGCTGATCTATACCCTGTTGCAGCATAGCTGGATATATTCCATCGGTGTCAGGCGATTTGAAACCATCAAAAGATGCCACAGCATATTTGATGGTCTCATCTGCTACCACGGCTGATGCAATATACCAGCTGCGCCGAGTTTTCTGACTTAGATCAAGCTCAGCCTGGGTATGCGGACCAAGCTCCGACCTAGTGGTTATCTGATTGCCAGGAAAGTGAGTCTCCAGCAGAAGACTGAAAGTTTCCGCTTTCGTCTCAGTAAACTTGCCATCAGACTTTCTCAGTGACTCCGGTTTGGTCGGCTTGCCCCTTTTGAGAACCTTAACCAACCTGCTGGTTTCACCGAGTGTCTCGATCTTTACACAAAAATCTCTATAAGAAGCACTTTTCGACAACCGAATTAACTTCTTATAGTCTTTTTGCTTCGATCTAAAAAGATTCCAGTCACCTTCTAAATTTGTCTTAAGTGACCTATTTAGAAGTTTTCTGGATTCTTTCCTAAGCCGCTGCAGTTCTGGGCTCCACCAGGGAACTGGAGTTCTGCAGGGGGTTTTTGTCAATGATCACGTCAGTTCAGAACAGCTGGTAAGGACGCTAGTCAGGTTTTGAACAGCATCCTCAACCTTTCGTTTCGTTCTGAGTTTAGTTGGAGTTTTGACAGATCTGTCTAGCTCTTCCCTAAACCGCACCCAGTTGGTTTTCCTCGGATTCCTCCTATCCTGTAAAGTTATGGCCTCGCATTCGATTTGGAAAGCGATGTATCTATGGTCTGAGAAGCAGTACCCTCCAGTTAGTAATTGACTTGAAATGCCTATTAGATAAAGTCAAATCAATTGCCTCCTGCCTCCTTGCCGTAACAAAAGTTGGCTGGGAGCCAACATTGTTAATTACCATGTCAGACGATAGTATAAAGTCTAGGAGATGGTTTCCTCGTATGTTACATTTGCTGCTGCCCCAGACTGTATTCTGAGCATTCGCGTCGCAACACATGACTAGTCCCATCTCCCGAGTGTCATAGTACTTTATGAGTTCGGCAACCGCCTTCGGTGGTGGAGGTATTACCGAATCATAAGGGAAGTAAGCCGAAGCAACGACGAAGGTTTTCCAACTTCCAGTCGTTTCGTAGCTTACAGCTGCAGCAACCAGCTCCTGTCCGCAGAATTGTCCAAGCTTGGTTACCGAGAGGAAATGCGGCACAATTAGACAAGCTCTCGGTCTTTCAGATCGCTCGTCACATAGCACCGTTACTCCACGAACACCTCCAAAACCACATATGCGCTTGTTCCGCACGTATGGCTCCTAGATAGATGTACGTTTTGTACGCACCATGGAAAGTCTGCTACTTAAGAGAGCGGTAGCAGCCTTTGGGTGATGGAGGCTTATCTGCGAAAATATCAAAGATATAGTCGAAGTTTTATTAGCAGAAGGGCACCCACCAGGTGCGCACATGCTTCCGGCGAGGCGAGCGCCCATACGGACACAACTTCGATCAGCTACCCGTCTATCGAGATAGAGATTAGACGTTCCAGCCGAAGCCTTTCCGCCACTTCCTTTGCCATTCCAGCCCAGTCTACCAAACGAGTCAGAGAGCTGCAGGAGTCTTCTGAAACAAGCGTCGCTACTACTTCAGATTCAACGCCAGAGGCTGGGGGTAAAAGTATGGTGGTTGGGAACTCCAGAATCCTCGTCCCGGCCGTAGTCGAAAAGACTACGGGTGGATTATCGTTTTCACGAGTACCACCTGGAGTAGATACCGTAAATGTTTCTTCCATCATACTGTCAACAGGTTTTGCGTCACAGTCAAGACGTCTTCAGCCTTTAGTTCGATGTCTCACCTGGGGTCCTTTTGGACCCTTGTGGTCATTGACTCTTAAGCCGTTCCGCTACGTCAAGGCAGCTGAAGAATGGGAACAGCCACTACTTTAGTATTGTAGTACTTTAGTACTAAAAAAATGCTCTTTTGTGAGTCGCAACAAAGCCACCACCACCAGTACAGCAGTTTGCTCACTACTTTAGTTTCATAGTAGGTCCTTTAGTACTCAAAAAAATTGATATATATATATTTAAGGTTGGACACTTACCCACTGTTGGTCGGCACAAAACTGTTCTCAAACAGAGTAAGCCCCAGGCGCCAGCGTGACAGCTGTTGCTCCAGGCGCCTGCCTGACAGTTGTTGCCACAGGTGCCTGCTGTCAGTTTTTTTTTTTTTGCTAGGCACAGCAACGTTCGGCGGGTACCCGCTAGTATAAAATAGATATTTGCCGCAAACAGACCATGAAAGCCCTAGGGCCTAGCTTCCACTTGTGTTGGGTGCGTTATATTTTCCGGACAAATGAAAGGGCAATTTTTATTTTTTTGAGAAGCTTCTCATGGCAACAATACTTTCGGATGTTTGTCAGACATTCGCGAGATGTGGAACTGTGAGAGAACTTTTTCCTGTTTTCTGGGATTCAAACATTGAACCTCACGCGTAGTGGTCCGACACACTAACCACTGCGCCACGGCGACCACTAAAAATTATTTTGCTCTGCTCTTAAGTTCTAAAACAATCTTTGGCTGGTTTGGGCGAGTCTTGACTGCCAAGCCATTTTGTATCAATTATCTACTTTGGCAATCCACTTGCACACTCTTTTGAGGAAATACTCATCAAATCTTCTACCAAACATAACGACAGGACTCATAGTATCACATAACAATACTCTGACATCTTACTAAATAGTGATCCACGCCGAATGTCATGTCCTTTGTCCAAGATCCTATGTTTTCCTAAATCGACAGATTTCCTTCGTTGCCTTCTTCTAAACAGCTAAGTGCAACGGTAGCATGTTAAGCAGTGCGTTCCACCAGAAGTAGTGCGAGTTACATATGTGCTCCATACCTAAATGCTCATCTCTAACGCGCTGTGTAGTACATACATAAAACTGCTTAGCAACAGCAGCTCCAGCATCACCAATAACAGCTCACTTACTTACTTAGGTGGCGCTACAGTTCGGGGTGAACCTGGACCTCAACTAACAAGCCTCTCCATTTAGCTCGGTCTTTAGCTAGTTGTCTCCAGTTGCGCACTCCAAGTTGGTTGAGGTCCCCTTGAACTTGTGCGCGCCACCTACGGCGAGGAGGTCCTTTACTGCGTCGTCCCTCGGGGTTAGATTCGAAAACTCTGCGGGCCGGAGCGTTGGTGTCCATTCGCTCTATATGTCCTAGCCATCTCAGACGTCCAATACGCAGTTTTTTGACTAGGTCGATGTCGCTGTACAGCTCGTATAGTTCGTGACTGAATCTTCTCCTCCAAAACCCGTCAACGCAACTGGGACCGAAGATCTTACCAAGAATTTTTCTCTTGAAGCGACCAAGAAGATCTTCATCCTCTTTTAATAAATTCCATGTTTCAGCGCCGTAAAGCAGGACTGGGGTGATCAGGGACATATACAGAGTCTCATTAGTTGTTCGAGAATCGAGAAATGGCTTAAGTCTTAAATTGTCTTATAAGCCCAAAAAAACAGCGATTGGCAAAGTTTTCTCCGCTTGATTTCTGCGCTGATGTTGTTTGTAGAATTTATAGCAGAGCCAAGGTAGACAAAGTCCTCTGCCCACTGTTTTGTCCAATTCGTCGGTGTTGCCTGTCCCTTCTTGTTGACAGTATATACTTGGTTTTGCTACTCGAAATTATAGCTGCCCACTGTTTTGTCCAATTCGTCGGTGTTGCCTGTCCCTTCTTGTTGACAGTATATACTTGGTTTTGCCGTCGTTTATCGCTAAACCCAACCAACAACAGCAGCCAAACTTTATTCTTCTTATGAACTTCTATTATGATTTTGTTTGTTTATTTCTTTTACTGTATATGTTCTGTTAACTTGAAGTCTCATTATTAGTTTCATTATGTTAATAAGTTAGTCGTAAGTTAAATGTAACAAAGTCAAGTTCGTCCTAAGCATTTCGTTTTTGTATTTTTAAGAGTTCATAACTCTAGCATAGCACCAGAAACTCCAAGGCAGACTTCTCTCTGCAGTCTGGTAAGCACAGAACGGGCAGCTTGATCCATCGTCCTGGGCCGCCATACTATATGTGCTTCAAAACATAGGTTTTATGATAGCTGTGTACAACCAGTGTACCATAGCAGGTATCAGACCTCACGTCTTTCTTCTTCTTCTTCCTATTTCGGCGATGTTATGATCCGAAAACAAGGGATCATAACCCTCCCACTTCACCGCATTTCTACTGATCCGCCTGTGGGGTTCGCCTATTTAACCTCAGAAAATATGGGCAGCCCTCCCGATTTTGGATCACTCTGTTACTGAAGGCAATGATATTCCGATGTCGTCTCGATTTGTGTGATGCAAGCGTTTATAGGCCTGTTTCTCTTGCCTCGCTATGTCTTTGGAACGTTCATTGATATTGCCTTGCTAACAGTGTTCAAATGATCTCTTCTTTGAACGTGGCAATACCAGCTGAGCCGGTCGTACTCTATTTTTCGTAAGATGGTTTCCTTGACGCGAAGGCTTTCACGGATCTTCGAACTTCTTATTCGATCAAGCTTTGTCACTCCTGCTGTCATGCGAAGCATCTCCATCTCAGCTGCCATTAATTTACTCTCATACTTTTTGTACATCGTCCAACATTGTGAACCGTATGTGACCGCTGGACACACAACTGCGGTGTAGAGCCTTCCTTTTAACTAAGGGCGTTTTTCGTTCACTGAAGATAGCCAAAATTTCTCGCCACTTCATCCACCCTACGCTTACGCGATGATTGATGTCGTCATCACACGTTGCTTGGCTATTGATCATAGATCCCAGATATTTGAAATTATCGTACTTGCGAAGCACAGTTCCATTGAAATAAATGTCTGGAATAGGCCTGAGTGGATCAGAGAACGGCATCGCAAGTATTCTGTCTTTTTTTTAACTAATGCGATACCCATTTCCCTCCAAAACGTCCACCCACACATCAAGTGCTCGTTGCAGACGAGGACGTAGGATCCTCACTTATGATGGCTCCATCGTCAGCAAAGTATAATTGATGTACCTTGGCGTCCGTCACTTTACCTCCATAACGTTTTCTTTTACGAGTAAATAACACCAGGGTTGGTGTATTCAGATTGACGGATAGCCCGTGCTTCTTGCACCAATTATCAATTTTGTCCAAGTAAATCTGCATTTGGTTGCGACCACACTCAAGATGTTCCTAACACTAATTCTCAAATATTGTCAAATATTCTACTACAATCCAATCGACAACAAGGCACCGAAATAGAGGCCAAAAATCGCCACCTTGTGGTTAGCCTATCTTTATTTCGATCATACTCACTTACTTTAGATGACACAAGCAGTTGGTAGACTACCTAAGTCTCAAACAACATGTCCATCTAGCAACCTCAACCCAAGCTATCTGTTACCGGTTTTGTACGCAATGTAGGTTGAGGTCCCTTTTCAACTGCAGAAGACAATTCATATATGTAAGTTGTTCCTATACCCCATTGTCCCTTTGAAGTACATTCAGGGATGCTCCAGACGATCGATGTTGATTATTAATTTCCTGCGCAGAGCAGAAAACTGATATTCTAAGGATTTTCTTTCCCTAAACAGAAAAAAAATTCAAACGTTTCAAGACCATATTTCTTTATTTCTGTTGCAGATTTATGCTTTTCTTGTGACGGATTTGGAGTATGGTCAGCAATAAACAGTCAATTATCTATGCAGGCTCTCCCATCATACATCCTGGTATACATTACTATTATATGTTGTACCAAAAATGGGTGTCTGAATTCTATAGAACTCAAAGATGTTCGTTACGAAATCTGCTTTCTACGTACAATGCCTCACCTGAGCTACGGCTGCTCTAAATTGGAACACTCTATTGCAAGTTAAAAGAATTAAGAAGTGCTCCCAAGAAATGCGCAGCAGTACCCACGCACTTATTTTTCACTGCACACAATTAAGGACAAAAAATTAAGGACACACCAAGTTCCTAACACTTTCACAAACAATCAATAGCATACTGTGTCACAATGTCCTTAGATTTTATCCCTTTTTGACATTTGATTGACCTCATTCACTGGAAAGAAGAAAACCCGATCCTTAGCACAAGGATTCCCAAATGGCACTCTACTCTTACAGCAAGAGGCCAGAAACAACAAAACAAGTCGCGATTAGCCTGAAGGAAGAATCCATTAAAATGTTTCTCGGTTGATGGTTTATGGATTTTTCCGTGAGCATTTTAGAAGGTGGCTGGGCCCCCTTCGAACTCAATAAGTTCTGTACAACTTCGACGAGGAAAGTACCCACAAGCCCAACTGAAGAGCGGAAAAATTCCAGCACACAAATACTCCTAAGCAAGTCCTGAAAACCATGAAATCGGAGGAGAATGTTGTTTTTTTTCGAATTCCCACCCCTACCTGTGCTCATGTTGAGTTCTTAATGGCAAAATGTATCCTTGGAGCAGTTTACCAGCCTCGCGAGGAAGTGGCCAACTTTTCGAGGGAAAGAATGTTCTCCAAGCAGAAGGGGAAAGAGGAGGAAAAATCTGAATCTCTTTTCGGGCTTAAAATGAAGTCGTTGTCAAAAATGTTGTACGTTTGGGGGGTGAAACATGATGGGTCCTCCTGGTGCTTGTGTGTGCATGTGGAGGTGCGGAGGACACAAGATTAAGTATCACAATGTTGACATTCTCTTGGAAAATGTATCAAGGAGTTTAAGGAGATTAATTTGGGTTAAGAGGGATGCACATAAGTCTGCATGTCAAAACTTTACCATTTGACATCGGCTATGGGATGTCCTTCGAAATGGTACATACTACGTTTTTAATGAGATAATTGAAAATATCCAGTTGGTGTCAGTTATTGCATTGGGGAGGATATCATCATCGACATGCAATGCTACAGGGAAGGAAGGATGTTTCACTCAATAACCGTGTTTATACATAGTTTATAGCGCACATGCAGTTGGTCCTGTTGAATTTTAATGTCGTTTACTAGAACCAACTGGTTGCCGGTTGTTGCACGCTTCGAGAGGCGAAGTGCAAACACAAGGACAATTTTGAGAGGAGGACAATTTATTATTTGGTGCACGAAACATACCAAATATTTGACCGATGTCAATGCGAACTCTTGAAATGCTTCAGGTTTGTCAGTTGTAATTCTATCATTCGGTATAGGGTGTTGCAAATTTTCAATAAGTTCTTTTCTTTTTGCGTAAGAAAGCTCTCTCTTATACATTTTTGTATGCCTTTGTCATCACCATCGTAGGCCATCAACACTTAATGGCATCCTTGCTACGTTGAACAATCTTTCTCAGCTTGTAGTCAAAGCGGTGTAAATTTTTGATTTTGACTTACATATCTGATTTTAAGAGCAGAGTCCTCCCTCGTAGTCGGTCCTAGGCAGTTCAATTGGAATTTTTCAGACCAGGCTGTCTAGGTCTTCGGTGTTCCTTGTCTTCTCGAATCTGGGGCTAGAGTTGGAAGTCCATTTAACCTGCAGCATTGTCGTCCATTTGCTCGATGTGCAATTGTTTGCGGTCGTTGAACATTCACTTTCTGTATATCATGTACACTTGTTAGCGGTGTACAGCCCCGTATTCCTCCTCTTCACTCTATATGGCAAACGTTTTGTCTTTCAAAACAACCAAGTAATTGCCCTGTTTTCCTGCTGACCAATCAATACCCATCTATTACTTTCGGGAAAAAAGCTAAGAGTAGATTAAACTTCGCCGCATCTCCATGTTATGGATTATTTGTGGAGTTCATGTTTACTTCGAGGCAGATCTTTGCACCTTAGCTAGCTGAGTGAGGTGGACAGCCCTGTGAACAGCAGGCCACCATACGATCACGCCATAGAGTAGTATAGGCCTGATAACGGATACGTACAGCCAATGAGTGATTTGAGGTTTTATACCCCAGCTCCTACCTATAGACTTTTTACAGGAATAGAGAGCTACATTGGCTTTCCTGACGCGTTCTAGTACATTGGCTTTCCAGTTCAATTTCCTATCCAAAATAAGACCCAGATATTTTGCGTTATCAGTGAAGGTGAGACTGGGGCCATTTATCATAGGAGGGTCTATGAGGGGAACTTTATATTTCCTCGTGAAGAGAACGAGTTCCGTTTTGTGGGGATTAACCCCCAGTCCGCATTTGGAGGCCAATCTGGTGAGCCGAAGGAGAGTGTAGCAGCACTACCATGAACCAGCAATAGCATTACTAATGTAGCAGCACTACCATTAGCCAACAACAGCAACACGTAAACTTAAATATATAGTGACACGCACAATGTAATGCAAATTTAATCCCCGCTAAAAATTAACACTTCGAAGTAAATAACGAATCCCGATATGGATCCCGCAAACATCACGCCAGCAGACCATGATGCAGATCATATTTTTCTCTAACATCTCTACCGGTAGGCAAAAACGAGGAGGATTAGATCGGGAGCAGCGACCGAGTACGGTCTTATTTAATCAGGCGTTTGCAAACAAATACAGAGCTTAATTATCTTAGGTTTAGTTAAATTAATAAATAGTGAATTTCAATAAATAGTTTTCTTCTTTTTTATTTTTTCAACTGAAGAACTAAAAGAGCATATTGGAGGATTTCCCTGAAAGTGTCTGGGAGTTTACGGGAGGCAGTAATAGCAATGTCATCAGCATAGGCGGTCACTCTGAAGCCTGACGTCCAGGTCCAGGTCCACCAGTAGCTCATTTACTACCAGGTTCCACAGAAAAGGTGACAAGCCTCCACCTTGGGGTGTACTGCAGCGAGCAATTCTTCTAGCCGATGCTCCGCCCAGCAGTGTGTTAATAGTCCTGCATGATGTAAGCAATTGATTGATCAGCACTCTGAGTGAAGTATCCACTTTCAGATTTGCAAGTGCGTCGGTAATCGCCTTTGATTGGACATTGTTAAATGCTCCCTCAATGTCAAGGAAAGCTACCATAGTGTATTCTTTAATGCTCAAAGATTTTTCAATGATGCGCACAAGCGAATGAAAGGTTGTCTCAACCGATTTGCCTGTACGCATGTTGGGACGGCGAGAGCAAAGCTGGGCTAATACTTTGCTGAAGGCGGATACAAATTTACCTTTCTAAAGTTTTAAGACGAAAGGACGATAGACTAATAGGTCGGAGATCTTTTGGTTCCACGTACGAGCTCTTTCCTGTCTTAGGTATGAAGATGACTTCAACCTCGGTCCATAGTTTGGGAATATAGATCAGATTTAAACAGCCCGACAAGATGACTTTGAGCCATGGAAGCACATTGTCTTCGCATTTCTGAATATCTACTGGAATAATACCGTCAGGAAGTGGGGACTTGAAGGGTTTAAAACTGGCCATAGCCCATCGAATCTTTCCTGTAGTTACCAAAACTAAGAAGTTGCTGCAAGGGCTGAAGGTACCATGACACGTCTTGTATTACAGAACGTGGCATGGAACAAACCAAATAGATGTGATTGTCCCAATCTTCAAATTTATCGATTCCGCTGTATGAGAAATAGACTTTGTGAAGAGCTAGTTGAAAGGACGAAAGTTCCGCTCTGGAACATGACATGTTGGCAAGAGTACAGACTGGTTTGTTTTAAGACCAACCACGAGGCAATCAAATTAGGGATAAAACCACAATTTAAAGAGAATCACATTGCACCAAAAGGTCGCCATGCAACCAAACCATAGGGTTCACTTCCCTCACACCATACTACGAGATGTATTCTCTGAAGATGGAAGAGAAATTTTCGATTACGATTTGAATCCTCCAAAGTAGTGCAACAGGAAGACTGCCAGTTAATAGTTATTCTTATCAGAATTCTAGTCGGGAATCACCGACCTCATCCAGGTGAATCAACTGCCCAAGCTTTTTTATTTTTTTTTTATATATAATTTGCTCACAGGGTTAGGAATGTTTTACACAGTGCGGGCGGAGGTGTTACACAGATCCCTTGCAGAGAGTATATACAATCTTCTAAGTTCTTCTTCTTCTTCTTCTTCTTCCTTTTATCAGCGAGGTTATGATCCGAAAATAAGGGATCACAACCCTCCCACTTCACCGCATTTCTACTGATCCGCCTGTGGAGTTCACCTATTTGACCTCAGAAAATATCGGCAGGCCTCCCTATTTTGGATCACTCGGTTACTGAGGCTAATGAAATGCCGATGTCGTCGCATTTGTCTGATCCAGGCGTTTGTAGACCTGCCTTTCCTACATCGCGATGTCTTTGGAACGTGCATTGATATTACCTTTTTAACAGGGTTCAAATGATCTCTTCTTTGAACGTGGCAATACCAGCTGAGCCGGTCACGCTCTATTTTTTGTACGATGGCTTCCTTGATGTGAAAGCTTCCACGGATCTTCGAACTTTTTATTCGATCAAGCTGTGTCACTCCTGCTGTCATGCGAAGCATCTTCATCTCAGCTGCCGTTAATTTACTCTCATACGTTTTGTACATCGTCCAACATTGTGAACCGTATGTGAGCGCTGGACGCATAACTGCGGTGTAGAGCCTTCCCTTCACCTTAGGTGGCATTTTTCTGTCACAGAAGATAGCGGAATTTTCTCGCCACCTTATCCACCCTACGCCTACGCGATGATTGATCTCGTCATCACAAGTTGCTTTGCTATTGATCACTGGATCCCAGATATTTGAACTTTTCGCACTTGAGAAGCACTGTTCCATTCAAATAAATGTCTGGAATAGGCCTGAGTGGATCAGAGAACGGGCAGCGCAAATACTCTGCCTTTTTTGAACTAATACTATGCCCATTTCCTTCCAGAGCGTCCACCCACACATCAAGTGCTCGTTGCAGGGATGAAGGATCCTCACTTATGATGGCTTCATTGTCAGCAAAGAATAACTGATGTACCTTGGGCTCCATCACTTTACCTTCAAGCAGATAATCAAGGACTGTAATAAAGAGCAAAGGACTTAAAACGCTTCCCTGATGCACCCCGACTTTGATTGACAACTCTTCGGCTACTCCAGCGGGGCGTATCTCCCTTCTCTTTGTATACAGGGAGAAGGTAACTTTCTCTCCATTGATTCGGCATTGGGTCACCTCTCACAAATTTGGAAATGAGAATTCTGAGCCATCTGAACTCGATGTCTCCCATCTTTTTCCAAAACTTAGAGGGGATCTCGTCTGGCCCAACTGCTTTTCGTTTTTTGGAGTATTTGACCGCCTCACTAACTTCTTCCATGGTAATGTCGGGTATTTCTTCACAGTTAGGGGTGGCTCTTGGAAAGTAAAGCCGGGGAAACTGTTCATTTAAAAGCTCTTCACAATACTGCCGCCACCTCTCCAGAATTGTATCGTCATCCACAAGAAGCTGGCCATGAGCATTGTTAATGAACTTTGGCGAACGAATCTCCTGAGCATTCCTCCTTCTTTGGGCAGCTATTTTGAAGATGGTTGCGCTCTTGTTCATATTGTGTCTTCGCCGCTCCTGGATAGCCTGGTTTGCATCAGCAACCGGGGAAGATATTTTCTCCAGCTCCCGATACAGGCCCTCCGTACTCTCTGCTTGAAACTGGGCGCACTTCGCTCTTTTCTTGCAACATCTGTATACCATTTCGAGACGAACCTTTTCGTCACTATTATTAGAGGGGCACTTTGACCAAGCTTCGAAAGCCACTTTCTTCTCATTTATCACCTTCTTAGCTTCATCACTCCATCACCATGTTTCTTTGGCGTATTGATGGTGGCCTTTTGAAGCTCCTAGCATTGATTTGGCCTTCTTTAAGCAAGTTCGCTGTAGGGAATCCCACATATTTTGTGCTCAGCTCCGTTGATGGTGTGAGAGATAGTTTTTCATTACGAAAACGAAAGCCTCGCCCTTTTCTTTGTCCAGATTGTACCACTCAATTTTCTCAAAGACCCTTGTTTGTTTGCTTTTCTTCGGTGTTTTCATAAAAATTTCTGTTAGCAGGAGACGGTGTAGCCGAGCGATTGCCTCTCCCAGGATCATTTTGCAATCTTTGACCCGAGGCTTCATGAAACTGGCTACCAAATGGTAGTCAATCTGGGTTTCATCTCCACCACTGCTGTAAGTGATCAGGTGTCGGCTTTGTTTGATCTACATGGTATTTAACACGATAGGACCATGTGATTTTCACATGCTTAGGATGTCTTCACCACGAAGGTTCCTGGTGCCATATCCTAGTCCTCCATGGCAGTCTTCATAGTCTTCATTTGACTTCCCGACATGTTCATTCAAATCTCCTCCAACAAACAGAAATTCTTCCTTTGGGATGTTCTTAAGGAGATTGTGGAAATCTAGCCAAAATGCATCTTTATCTCTCTGATTGCACCCATTTTGGGGAGCATATGCACTGGCAATATTCCACACCTCTCCTTGTATTACTAGTTTGAGAGACATCAAACGGTCGCTGGACTTCGAAATGTTCAAGACGTTTCTAAGTAGCTCTGCCGCAACGATGATACCGATTCCGTTCCTAGCCATTTCCGTTCCGTATTTTATAATCTTTTGTCCTAACGTCCAAGAAACGCGCTCGATTTCCGGTGTTTTTCCATTTCGTCTTTTGGACACACAAGATATCCACCCGCCTTCTATTCATCATCTCTTCCAGCTCGTAACTTCGACCGGTCATGCTTCCAACGTTCCAACTCCTGACCCTCAAATTTCTTCCAAACTGTTTCATTATTTTTCTAGCCCCCGGAATCCGTATAGCTCTGATCCGAACATTTCTTTTCGGTCCAGGATCAGTACCATGTACAGCAGTGGTAGTACCTGGTGGGGTAGTGCCTTTCCTTTTAGCAACTATTACCATAATGATACAGTTTTGCAATATTATCATATTGCGATGGTGTTTGTTGTTTGACACGTGCATGCTCCTGTTTTATTATTGTTTGTTTGATCTTTCTTCTATGACACCGGTGATCTCCAGTCGTGTCAACCCACGGACTCGCATGCACACTTGTGGGAGGATTTTTAAGGTAGTACATGTGTCGCTGGGCTCACTTGGGTGTTATATTGCCTAAATCTGATTTGTCCCCTTAGTCGCCTTTTACGACAAGCTCTAGTTGTTGGGGGCGCTGCAGTGATATTCTTAACCCATCCCTGCACGGGCCGTACATTCTGCTAAGTTGTCAAATGGGAAATGTCTCTTCTCACCTTTTCAGGAGATACTTTGCCAAGTTACATTGCCAAAAAAAATTGCTTTAAGGAACAACATCGACACGGAGATGCAGTAGAACAAGATGTTCACAAAGCTGCGCTATAAAGAAACCGAGAGAATGATCGCAACGGAATTTCTCAACAATCGTAACAGGGTTTTGATGAAAAAAAAAAGCCCTTCCGAAGCTGGGTCTTTTATCAAAAATCTGTTATCGCTATTGTCATCAGTCAAGTTCTTAAATGCCCACAGAACTTGAGGAAGGTAAATAGAGCACGGAAGGCCACTTATACTTAATTAGGCCAACAGCATATGACGCTTAACCATCACTTTATCGTTCTTAGCAACATAGGTATAACCAAAATTTTAAGCCTCATTTGAGCGGTTTAAACTTTCTGAGAGCATTTCAATTTAATCTTCCACTCAATAAGAACATCAAAGCGAAATTTCTCCGCATTAAAACTCCCACACGCGCACAAAACAATATCTACCGCCTTATCCACATACCAGTATTGTGTGTCGTCCTCCCATACAGTTCAGCTAATAATAGCCTATCATAACTGGCAGAAACTTCCGTTCCACCCTGTCTGCTAAGCACACACACAGATTATGTCGACTCAATTAGTTCGACAAAATAGCCCGCCCAAAGCTGTCTAATATAATTTCCGACGATAGTGGTGACTTTAATTGAATTCGCAAGGAGCTGCTGCTACTGCTGCTGCTGCTGCAGGATAACACATCTCTCCCCATACCTTGCCTAAAGGTATGTGATGGCTTCCAATGATGGCCATAATATCGGCCTCTTATTGCGTCCACACACATATCGTCCAAAATACCAGACTGCTTTGCGCTCTGCTACTGCTCTGGTATGTCCTTGCGTCAACATTCGATTTTCCCCAAATAGGGATACATCAGTAGGTATTTACGTGCTTACTCCTTGTTACTGGATCGCTTATTGTGGAGAGAGCGGTTTCATGCATGCTTGCATTCGACCAACGTGTGTTGTTTTGTTCATTGGAAACAAAAACGGAATGAGAAGGATAATTGTAACCATTACGATATCCTTAAATGATTCGTCACTAATACATATGTGCGCTGCTTTTCAGATTCACGGTAGAAAAAACCCGTGAACAGAAAACACCATGTACACAGCAGCTCCTCTAGAGAGCCAAAGCTAATGAAATGGAAACGAAAAATCAATCGACGACGGGGGATGACTGGTCGTGTATGTGTTTGTGTGAGTGAATGAGTCCTAACGGCATTTTTGTGGGTCACAGATTTTCCGGTTTATTCTCATAGCACAGCCAACGTGCCTGATCAGAATTCTAAGAGAGAAAGAACTCCAACTACCAACGGAGCAAAACAAAAAGGATTGAAAATCGATTAGAAGGATATACCGACCGCCTCGGTCGTCGTCTCTCACTCCACACCTTAATTCATGCAGAAAGGATTACTGAAGCGATATGTGGATGTGTGTGGGCGCAAGGACTCTCATAAAGTCTTCCTGGTTTTGGGACGGATGACGGGTGAAATAATTTTTTTTCCGCTCGCTTTTGCTCATCATTTAACCATCGTCTGATGTGAGAGTGTTTCAAGGGTCTCTGACATTTTGTATCCCTTTTCCATTGACATGAAAATATTGAAAGTTTGTGGAAATATTTCGTATTCAGCAAGCATTAGGATAGTTGTATATTCGGGCCTAAAGTATAGTCAGTTTCAATAATGAGAGGCCGAAAAACATTCCGACAGCCAGTGGGGTTGCACAGTGGATAGGCAAACAATGTGTGTCCCTTAGTTACTGCTTGTCCAACTGAGCGAAGATATCAAGACTGTGTACCTTTTAAGTATTCCTTAAGTGTTTCTTTAAGTGTGGGAGGCTCTAGAGCAAAAAGTTTACGAATGTAAACGAAATTCCTAAATGTGGTAAGCCTAGAAAGTGACTGCATATGTATCAAGGATCAAGGATCATCGCCATTGCAAAGAAACTTTTAAGCTAATGGTGAAAATATAGGTTATGTCAAGGAACTGCTACTTGCCCAAAACTTGGTTTTATTCTAAAGCAATTAGCAGCCCAAAGTGAGGTATAAATATCGATCATATGTCATAGTTGGATAAACGTTGGTTTAAGGGAAGCAAATATCCTCTAGCTTATATCTAAACTAAATCAACATTGTCGGCCTTAATGAAATAAGGTGCTCAGAGACATGTGCGGACTTTTGTTCAATACCGTTTTAATTATTTCCGGATAACTGTCTGCAAGTAATTTATTAGATCAAGCTAACTGTCTAGCATGACTATTATTTAACATAGAGTCGACCTTGAGTCGATAGAATGAATCCTGACAATCGTCAATATTGGAGACAGCCTTGAGCATATTAACATCATCTGTACAAGATATGATATTTTGAGTATTTTAGGATGAATGGAAGGACATTAGTAAACGAAGTAAATAAAATCGGCCCTAAATGGCTACCCTGAGATACACTAAAACAGATACAGTAAAACTTTTCGGACAGGGGTGGCAATGGTGTAGTGGAAACGTCGTCAATTGTCACGCTAATGGTTCATGGTTCAAATGCTGATGTCAGCAAGCATTTATTTATTTCTCATGAAATATATAAAGTCAGTCCGATCATTTGCAAAAGCTTCTGTGAACACTACTGCGAAGGCATAACACTGGCAGTAGCTTGGCTCTCTGTCTCTCTCTCTATCCTTCCTTTCCAAATGCCCGCACTGTGTGTAAGCATGTTAAAGGTATTCATAACCCTTTGAGTGCGCGCAAATTCATTATAAAAAAAAAAAAAAAACAAAAAATATCGTGGGCTGGGATGCAAATGCGCATCACTCGCAATGGGGTAGCAGTGATACTAATACAAGAGGTGAATGTCTTTTTGATTTCATTCTTTCGACCAAGCTCACCATATGCAATAAGGGATCTACGCCAACTTTTGTAGTAAGGAATTGACAAGAAGTGATTGATATAACTCTAGCTTCTTGTTCTGATCACCTAACGGTAGGAAAATGGAGGGTTTTGGAGTAGGTATCTCTTTCTGATCACAGATGGATACGCTTTCAAATTAATTTCCAGACTAGGGCTAGCAAGAGCTACAGAAACCCTAAGAGTACAGACTGGGGTATGTATAGAGAGCTAGTAAGGAAACATCTTAAGGATGGGCCTAATCGCAACGGCGATCCTCAAGATATAGATAAGGCGGTAGACAACTTAGGCAAAGTAATGAACATGGCATTCGAAAGGGTCTGTCCACTAAGAAAGAAGTCCAAGAGGTCCCAACCTCCTTGGTGGAGCAAGGAAATTAACTCCAAGAAAAAACAGGTTAGGCATTTCTACAATAGGGCTAAAGAAATTGGGGACGGTACCACATGGGATGAATATATGGACCGCAAGCGGGAGTTTAAGTACTTAATCAGGAAATCAAAAAGAAAGTCATGGAAGGAATTTTGTCAGTCCATTGCGGATACTAGTGAATCTTTCAGACTTCGCAAGATACTAGCTAAAGACACTTCTGTCCCAAGCTTCATCAAAAAATCTAACGGCTCGTGGGCAGAAAGTAGCGAAGAAGTTTTAGAACCGTTAGTTGGAGCTCACTTCCCAGGAAGTAGATCGCCAATGGATTCTACTACTCATAGCTACTCGTATAATGGTAGGTCAAAAGGGGACGACGTAGAAAATCTCATTACATGGAAGAATATGCGATGGGCTATTATGTCATTCGAACCAAAGGAAGCACCAGACCCTAATGGAATTTTACCAGCTATGTTGCAAAAAGCTCAAGCCAAGGTCAGAATCAGGCTTAGGGAAATTTTTAAACATTGTTTAAGGTCATGTTACGTACCAGAGGCACGGAGGGAAGTGCGGGTTATATTCAAACCTAAAGCAGGTAAACTAAGCCACACTTCAGCGAAAGACTACAGACCAATAAGTCTCTCGTCATTCCTCCTCAAGACACTTGAAAGACTTCTTGATATTCACATTAGAAGTAAGTGTTGCAACAAACTAGCCTTCACCATAAGGAATTTGCACTAGCAGCCTTCCTAGATATAGAAGGTGCGTTCAATAATGTAGAAGGAAGGGCCATCAAACAGGCCCTAGAAACTATGAAATTGAAAGCATTACCAATTGGCTCTGCAATATGCTCGGCACTAGAAACATTAACTCCACTATCGGAAACAGTTCAATAAGAAAATCCGTTACCAGGGAGACTCCCCAGAGAGGCGTTATCTCACCCCTCCTCTGGGTTCTAGTCATCGATGGGATACTTAAAGAACTAAGCAACACAGGCATAAGCGTCACTGCTTACGCGGACGACGTGGTGATTTTAGTTCAGGGCAAGTTCCTTGACACATTAAGTGAAATGATGGAATCAGCTCTTAATAGTCTTGAAAAATGGGCTAGAGGGTATGGACTACACGTCAACCCGGATAAAACCGAATTGGTACTCTTCAGTAAAAAATACAAGATACCACCCTTCAAACTGCATAAGCTAGCAGGAGTGGAGCTTTCCCTTTCGGATCGCGCTAGATATCTTGGGATAATGATGGACAGGAAACTAAATTGGGAACTTAACATACAGGAAATTGTCCGCAAAGCTTATAATGCCCTTTTCATCTGTAAGCGGACCGCGGGGAATAAATGGGGCCTGAAGCCCCCAATGATGCACTGGCTATACATCATGATAGTCAGACCCATCCTTACGTATGGGGCTCTTGTGTGCTGGAAGGCAACGAATACGAAAAACACACGGGATATGTTGGCCTTGGTACAAAGAACAGCTTGCATTGCCAACACAGGTGTTCTACGCACAACACCTACGGCTGCACTCGACATCTTTCTGTATCTTTTACCATTAGACCTACAAATTAAATTTCAAGCGGGCAACAGTGCGTTTCGGCTCACTAACGTTGGTCTCTTCAGGACTAATAACATAGGACACAGCTCCATTCTCAAGGAATCTTTTCCCGGAATCCCTGACGAATCGGACGATATACTTGGCACCTTAGTACTGTAGTACTGAAGTACTGTATCCTATTAGAGAGGACTGGCGAAGGAAGACAGTCTCCGTCCATAACGAGATTGCAATATACACAGATGATTCTAAGAACAATAAGGAAACGGGATCAGCTATTTACTCGAGAGATACGAACCTACAGGTGGCCCTGAGACTTCCGGACACATGCAGTGTGTTCCAAGCAGAGGTTCAAGCTGCGGAATTACTTGAGATGGGATCAGTATCCGATAAGAACATCGCCATCTACATTGACAGTCAGGCTGCGCTAAAGGCGCTAGAGTCTTACGTCACCAAATCTGAGTTAATCAGGAATTGCCGCACAATGCTTAGAGTATTATGTACGCAGAACCGAGTCAGATTATGTTGGGTACCTGGACACTGCGATATCGAAGGCAACAAGCAAGCCGACACGCGCTGGCTTAAAGAGGAGCGGGGCTCCCACGAAGCGATATAATTAGTAGTATTAAACCACCAGGGTGCGTGGCTAAGAGAATTATTCGGGCTAAAATCATTGACACGGCTAATCTAAGATGGTCAAACTTAGATGGTCACAGGGTGTCTAAGGCCTTGTGGCCTGTGTTAGATCGCAGAAAATCTGGCGAGATAATTAAAGTAGATAGATCGAGGCTAAGAACAGCGATAGGAATACTCTCTGGCCACTGTCTCCTAAGGAGGCATGCCATGAGACTAGTGTTATCCGATACGGATATTTGTAGGTACTGCGACGACCTACATGTCTCAGAGGATATAACTCATATACTCTGTGAATGTCAAGGAATTGCCAGGACAAGGCTAAAACACCTTGGTGGATACTTCTTCGGTAAACTTGAAGAGGTGAGGTCCCTGAACCATAACAAGGATCTTTTCAGATTCTGTAGGGGGATTAATTGCTTGGGAGAATGGGTTTAGGTCTTCTGATGTGAAGGTTCCCTAGGGATCGCGATGGGCCCACTTTGGTGCCTAGTATTTTATGATAACCTCATAATCCTACCTAACCTAACCTAACCGTTTCCTATGAAGTTTGTTAGAGCCAAGGCTTGGTCGGTGGAGCTTCTGGATTTTCTGAAACCTGCTTGCCCGTCGGAGATAGCTTCTCAATATCAAGCCTATTCGATTTAGGATCAGCCGTTTAAAGAGTTTTAGACCGAGTGGTAGGAGAGCGATTGAGCGGTAGCTTTGTGGAACATCTGCAGGTTTACTTGGCTTGAGGAGCGCGATGATCTTTGATTTTTTGAAGGACGTGGGAAGCTCTGTTGATAAAAGCATTTTGGAATATGCTCGAACGAGCTACTTTCTTACTTTTGGGACACTGTGTTTCAGAAATTCCGGGTAAATTCCATCTGGTACAGTTCCTCATTCAATGGAGGAGAGGGCAATTCGACTTCGGTTGTAGATAATGGAGTTGAATATTTAGCATTTGGTGTTGTGTTTCTGCGTAAATTTGTGTACTTCTTGTTGATGTGGCTTGTGAATCTTTTATCTGGTTCTGCTTTCGATAGTTTGACTATAGGGGAAGCTACATTATCAAGATCGATGGTTGGTTTTTTAGTTGGGAGCGGGTTTAATGTGTCTACTTTTCGAAATAAGTTCTATGTTTTCCGGTATGAGTATTAAAAATCGGCTCTGTTGTGCATGCCCATCCACTTCTGTTTCCTGTTTTCGTTGATGCTTCTCAAAAGCCTATTCGCCAATTGAGAGTCTCCATTTGAACGGAATTCTTTATATAGTCTATCACTATCTTCATTCCTGCGGAAGCCCCTTGGCATACACAACTTCATTGTTCCTATAAGGAGGCCAATGAGTCGATCAAAATTAGACGTAGGTAAGAATCGAATGGCCTCATCGGCTTTTCTTTTTTAACTATTCACGTCTGCATGTATATTTTTTTAAAGACATAAGCTTAGGTCTTCTTTAAGCCATAAACAGATCAGTCAGTTTTGGTCAGCTTTCCAGTGCTCAAATCCGTAATGTAACTCTATGCTCTATGTTCAAAGTCTGAAAGTTTTACTAGCCCATTACAAAAAACTTTCTTCTTTCGAACAAATCCAACTCCCTGTTGGCCCCACTGGTCATTATTAAAGATGTCATCTGTAGATTTGTATTACATCGTCCTCTCACCGTCATCATCGTTGTTATACACCATACCATTGCAGCGGTATCAATGTTTTTGAGTCCCAAAGCCATGTTTTCACTGGAAAAGCCCTTTTGTGTATTAAATATGTGCAAAACCCTCGAGGACGAAAGCTTTCCCTTTGAGCCTCTAATAACAGAAACAGAAACACGAAAAGGATTTTCCGATCTGATTATTGAAATCACCCATGGACATGTGTACTGCCCCAAAAAAAAAAAGAAACCTACATATACTCGTACCTACACACATTGGTAACCACACAATCATTTGAGAGGCGGCAGAAATATGGTGTTGTGTGTTACAGGATATGTGTGGGTGGCTTGTGGTTTTGGTTTGTTTTTTTTTTTTCTGTTGATGAGTGAAAAAGGATTTTTCCTCCACTCTTGGTATACTTATCATTTCGGCGCGGTCCAAAGAATAATGAAGCATGTTACCACTCATCCGCTAATGTCCTTCTTTTGTACATAAATACACATATCCGTGTGTGTGGAGTAGAAAAGGGATCTCATGCGATGGTTTTTCCGGTCATAATATATCTTGACATATCATTAGCAAAAGGAAAAGGGTGGCTAAGGCCATGTGGTTTTCGTATGTTTATTTGGTCCTTTGGCAACATATGTGTGTCCTTATATGTATGTGTTACATTGAATGTTTCTCTAAATTACTCGCAAGATTATTTGTAATTAATGTCACGGACACCAGCGGAATGTGCTGGTAATCCTTTAATTATGATTATTTGCAAATTGAAGTTAATCCTTGCAAATGATGATGTGGATGTGGATTGAGGGTAGCGGGGTCTCGGGATCTTAGTGCTTCGTGCTTTGTTGACTTAATGGAGTGTAAAATGGATGAATGGTACTGATATATGGTCCTTAGGACTTTTGTTGACTGCAAACAGGATTTGAAATCGATAAAACGATGTAGGCTTACTAATTTACATATGAATCGATTCCAACCAAGGAATGTCCTTCAATGCCTCAATCCACAAATCACCCTTCTACCTCAGTCTTAAAATAGTTCAACCACGGTTCTGCTAAATTAAACGATAAATCGGAGACCGTTTTACCAACAGCAGCAGCGATAGTAATCCAAGCGTGAGGGTGAACGCATGTTCACATATGCCTCTGGATATCCTGTAAACAATCGGTAACAGGATGCCGGAAAAACACGATCCCCACCCAACGGCACACCAGATACCCATGTAAATTCACTTCGCCAAGAAAAAGGATTTCCGGTAGCTGGTATTTCCTGTTGAGTGGCGTAGGACAGACCTTGCTCCTTCTAATAATAATGCGTGATATTTCAGTTTTCTTTTTCTTTTTTCTGACATGACTCCTTCGCCAGCCATCAGCCAAACGGCGGCAGCCTATTTAACATTCATTCAGGAAATTGCCAGTCATGAAGGATTTAAAGTGTGGATTTTATGCTTTCTTTTCCTTTTGTGTGTGTATGTCGTGTCGTGCGCATAGAAGGATAACGTACTTTAATTTTTGGATTAAAATTTGTGGCCAATGGATTGATGGAGGGGTAGTTGGTAGGAACGTGACGTGGTTTATGGCTCGTTTATTATAAAAATGAAACCACAAAGTGCCATGATAAAAGCTTTATGATGAGCTTACGATTTTTAAACGATAAAAATACCATTACTGAGATGCTATACATGCTTCAGGCTTCATAGCCTGACAAGGTGCGTGGGATGGGGAGTTAATGGGTTGGAATCAAAGTGACAAGACATTAATTTAGAAATTTAAAAACTCCCAATAATGCAGGAGCACATGCTACAGATGTAAACCGACGAGTGCTTGAAATATTGCAACGTGTCTGCGGGAGTTCCACAAGGTTCTGTACTCGGCCCCCTTCTGTGGAACATCATGCACGATGGAGTTCTGCGACTATTTCTGCTGGAAGGAGTAAAATCTATTGAATTCGTGGTTACCGTTGTGAAATATATTCACGAGATAGAGACAGTCACAAATAAAGCAATATGGAGCTCTAAAAATTGGTTAGTGACAGCTGGTCTGGAACTGACTGACTATAAAGCGGAGGCCGTACTTATAACCAGTCGTCAAGTTCTAGAATATGTCAACATTCAGGTTGGAAACAGCACACTACAGTCCAAAGACGCCATCAAATACCTTGGTGTAATGCTTGACAACCGGCTGAACTTTAAGAGTCATGAGTAAAAAGCCTCGGCAATCCAGGCAGCGTTCTGCAGGATCCTCCCAAATATCATGGGAACCTGTTACGCTAGGCGAATTCTACTCTCAAGGGTAGTCAGCTCGGCCCTCCCTTGTGTGGTCCCGGTGTGGGTAAAGGCCTTGACAACAAAAGTGATACGAAACAATCTCACTTCGGAATACAGACTTTGTGCTCTAAGAACCATAAGTAGATATATGTAGAACAATCTCGGATGAAGCAGCATTTGTCATAGAGGGAATGGTCCCGATCGACATTCTCGCAGATGGGATGCTCCGAATATATATAAGGATACTCCCCCATCCGCAAGATGCGGCAGCTGCGAGAAAAATAAAAGAAGAAGAAAGGTTGACATCACTAGGCAGCTGGCAGAACAGATGGGATAGGGCCACAAAAGGCAGATGGACCTAGAACTTATACCAATAATCAATGTTTGTACAAGTCGCGAACACGGAGACTGTAACTATCACCTTACACAGTTCTTATCCAGTCATGGAAGATATCGCAAGTACTTAGACAGATTTGGACACGATACCTCACCGCTTTGCCCTGAATGTCGAGAGGAAGAAGAAACAATGGAGTACGCAATATTCCACTGCATATGGTTCTCACATTGCAGAACAACATTACTTAGCCCATCGTACATAATCGATCACATGCTGTTCTCGGAAGAGAGTTGGACAGAAATTGTCGCATCCATAGTGAACGTGCAAATTGAACAGGGAAGAATCGAGAAAATTCGCAAAGCAGCAGAAGCAGAAGAAGCAGCAGCAGCTCATGCAAGATGAATAGCATAACATGTTAACCAGCCCCGCGAAGTAATACCTAACGACAGTCCCGCCGGATTAGTACGTGGTGCATTCCTCGCATCGATTTTTCGGGTTTGGGAATCGTGCATGCTAGCAGCCCGGGCTACTAGACCTTAAGAATATTACCACATCCCTTGGCGCAACCAAAAACAAAAAAGAAGAACATACTACAGATGAAGACAACAGTCCTGTTTTGAAAACCTTTCCGAACCTACTTTTAACAGTTCGGACTCCTTGCTACGTAGACACTTAAAACTCGGGTGCATTCCCGTTTCAAATATCGTGGAGATCGTAAACTTTTCATATTTTTATAGGTTTAAGGGTGAGTTTGACTATCCGTACTCCAAATCCCCTCGTCTCGATCCTCGATCTTGAGAGCAAACATATTTTTGACGGAATGTTTTCTTTGACATGCCCTTTACATGGCTATAGGTTCTAAACGGAGTCTTCGACCTAATATAGTCCACTGGTTGTACCTGGCGGTGGCCAGACCAATTCTGCTTTATGGTGTTCTCGTCTGGTAGCCTGCACTCGAAACAAGGTGCAACACAAACTCTATAGAAAAAGTACAGCGATTAGCATGTAGGCGCATCACAGAGGCTTTCAGGTCCACACCCTTAGATACCCTACTCAATATTTTTCCCTTTGATATCTTTGGGAAATTGGTAGCATCTAAAGCAGCCCTAAGACTTAGAGAATCTCTCCGGTGGTCAAGCTAACAAACCGGCCACATGAAAGTCCTACAAAACTGCAATCTCAGAGAAACAGATTATATATCCCCATTTATCGATTTCAACATCAAATATAACACCACCATCCCTGCAGATCCGCATGGGATGACGGTACCATTCTAAATGACGCCGCAATCGAAATCTATACAGATGGTTCCAAAACATCGGAGGGCACAGGCTTGGGTATATTTTCGGAAGTACCTTTGACAAACGTAGCTCTCTGACTCCCGGACCACTGCAGCATTTTTCAAACGGAAATATCGGGTATTCGTGAAGCAGCGCACAGACTCTCTATGTACCCGATAGATGGTAAGTCTATCGTCCTTTACATAGAAGTAAGTCAGCGATTAAAGCTCTGGAAACGCCAACAATAAGATCTAAGTTGATCAAACATTGCCGCGAATCTCTTAACGAGATTGCGGACAGATACAATATCACTCTGTGCCGGGTCCCGGGACACAGAGACATTCCAAGCAATTGTAAAGCAGATGAACTTGCTAAACAAGGCACCGTATTACCCCTAGCTGTCCACAGAGAGGTACCGGCACCTCCAATACAAACGATGAAATGTCGTATGTTTAACGAAGCGCAAGCTACTGTAAACGACAGATGGAGTAATCTATCTACGTGGGTATCGACCAGAAATATCTGACCTCTCTTAGACGCAAAGAAAACCAACAAACTCCTTTCATTAAATGGAAGGCACATAAACCTCACAGTAGGAATAATCACAGGACACTGTTTGTTAGGTAGACACTAGAATGGGAGTACCACCAAATGATTACTGTAGAAGCTGCAGAGATGAAGAGGAAGAGGAGAATAATCTCCACCTCCTTGGCACATGCCCAGCTATAGCTACCCTGAGAAAGAAACTATTAGGGGAATACTTCCTTGATCTAAGTGACCTGTCTCACATAGACACTATTAACTTATACAGATTCATAGGGAAATCCAACTGATTTAGTTGAAATACCAACTGAAATACCAACCCTCGAATATCACTAGGCCAACCACTGCATAAGAGTAACAGAGATTGATTGAGTCAATCAACCCTATTAATCCCATGCACGCCACCTACACGCTGCAACTAGGTACTAAGGATTCGATTGTCTCAGTCACCCTACTTAGCTCGGATCTAGTTACTTCCCTCCGGGATATAAGCTAGTAGAAGACGACCTCGTTCGTCTCTTTGACTCACTCGGACCTAATTTTGCCTTAGGTGGTGACTTTAACGCGAAACACACTTTCTGGGGATCAAGATGAAATTCGACAAAAGGCAGATTATTGTACAAAGCCAGCATGAAACGTGGGGTGAACTTTTTTTCGACAGGAAAGCCAACTTATTTGCCAACTGACAAAAATAAAATCCCTGACCTCGTCGACTTCTTTATCGCAAAAGGGTTAACTAAAAATTTGACGGAAGTCGAAGAATGCTATGATCTATGCTCAGATCACTCGGCAGTCACTCTGAAAATAGGTGGAAGTCTAGTAAAAAAAGAAGGACCGCCTAAGTTAACTAGTAACAAAACTAACTGGGATGCTTTCAGAAGAGACTGCAAGGAAAATATTGCACACCGTTCGAAATAGAAGAAGAAATCGACAAACTCGTCGAACCATTCAGAGCTCAGCGTGGAAAATCACCCCTTTGCAGAAGACAGAAGGACGGAACAATAAAGTCAAATACCAGCCTGAAATCGAAGAGCTCATACGAGAAAAGAGGAGAGCGCGCAAGAGATGGCAACAATCCCGCGCACCACCGGATAAAACTTATCTGAACCACCTTTGTAACAAGCTTAAAAATGTGCTGCAGGACCTAAAAAATCATGAGACTTCTACTTACCTCAAGGGTCTGACCGCTGATAAGTATTCGAACTACTCTCTATGGAAAGCCTTGAAGTCCATAAGGAAACCTGTAATGCACTCGCCGCCAATTAGGAAAGCTAACGCGGAATGGGTAAAAGAAGACAAAGAGAAAGCAGAATTATTTGCCGATCACTTAGAAGAAACGTTCAAGCCGTTCGATGGACAACCGTTGATCGAACATCCGAATGATAATACGGTACCCGACAACTTTAAAGTAAAAACCGTATCCCTTCGGATGACAATAAAAAAATTGAAAAACAACAAGGCTCCGGGATATGATTTAATCACTGGCGAAATTTTGGAGGAGCTACCGAAAAAAGTGCTGGTTAAGTTGCTCTACATTATAAATGCTGCTTTAAGACTATTATATGTTCAAGGGAATGGAAAGTCGCCGAAGTTATTATGGTTCCGAAACCGGGAAAATGTGCGAATGAAAGGAAATCATATAGACCCATATCACTTCTGCCAATAATATCTAAGGTCTTCGAGAAACTTCTGCTGAAACGATTGCAACCAGTAATTGAAGAAAGACACTTGATCCCGGATCATCAATTCGGGTTTCGGGTCAAACATTCCACAATCGATCAGGTGTATCGAATAACGAACGAAATTGAAAAATCTCTAGGAGGGAAAAAATTATGCTCTAGCCTTCGACAAGGTATGACCAGAAGGCCTGAGTTATAAGCTAAGGGTAATCTTATCGGAAAAGTTGTACAGAATATTGGAATCTTATCTTAAAAACTGACTTTTCCGTGTTAGACACGGGAGTGAATATTCGGGAAGGGACCGTTGTAGCAACGTTCGCAGACGACACGGCTATCCTCGTAACGGATGAGTCAGTCGAATCATCAACGGGAAAACTCCAACGAGCTTTGAACAAAGTATGCGAATGGACAAAAACCTGGCGAATAGTCCTGAATGAGACAAAATCAACGCATGTCAATTTTACGTTAAGAAAGATAAGCAACTTACCTATATCCATTAACTCGGTGCAAATACCGTACGCAAACGAGATAAAATATCTAGGAATGACCCTAGACGCAAGACCTAAGTGGAAACCACACGTTAAAAAGAAGCGCGAAGAGCTCGAAATCAGATTTAGGGAAATGTATTGGCTACTCGGAAGATACTCGAAGTTAAGCGTATACAACCAACTGCTTCTGTATAAAAAAAATAAAAAATAAATATTTGGCGCAACAGCTCATTAAGTGCCAGGGCCTAGCTTCTCGCAACCACTCATGTTGTGTGCGTTATATTTTTCGTACGAATGGAAGGGACCTACAGTTTAGTGCCGTATCCGAACGGCGATTTGAGAAGCTTTTTCGAGACAACAATACTCTCGGATGTTTGTCAGACGCTCGCGAGAGGTGGGACCGTGAAAAAACTTTTTGGTGTTTTGTAGGATTCGAACTTAGAACCTCACGCGTAGTGATCCGACACACTAACGACTTACGCCACGGCGCCCACTTCTGTATAAGCAAGTGCTAAAACTGTCTTGGACATATGGTATACAACTTTGGGGTTGTACCAAACCAAGCAATATGGCTCTACTGCAAGCATTTCAAAACAAAATACTAAGAGCAATCGTGAATGCTCCTTGGTATATAAGGAATAGTGATATTCACAGAGATCTAGGAATTGCTACCAAGAGGGACGAAGTAACAAACTTTGTTCGCAAACTTCGTTCCCGTCTTCATGTTCACTGCAATAATGAAATAATCCGTACTATGGACGTGACAAACCTTGAGCTCCGACTACAAAGAACAAGACCTCTCGACCTAGCGCCGTAAGGAAAAACCGCATGTAATGACGGTATTAGTAGGTGTATTCACTGGAAAGCTACCTACCTAACTCGATTAACACTACAGAAGCGTAAACTACTTGTTAAGGCAACTTAGTCGTAGTCATCACAAAAATGAAAAAAATGAGAGGGACGAATTTTCTACTATTATGAGTACGCGCAGCCGGTTCTCTGACCAGCACTGATGGCATTGTCAGGTACATGAATCGGGCATAACCAATGGTACGGACCATTGGTATCTTTTGAAGATTCCTGCACCTCCAGGCGCAACCAAAAAAAAAAAAAAAACCCTACCTTGACTGCATAGTAGTGCAAGGTTTGATTATATCACTCACCTCGCCTTCTATTATGCACTCCATTATTTCCACGGTCCACCTACTTACGGGTTTGATTGGAACAGTCACCCTACCTAGCCAACACCTTATGCACAGCAGTACTTAGAATTAGATAGAATCAGTCACTCTACTACGCGTATGCATCTCCACACCTACACGGTTTACTCAGACCTTCCAATACAACTTACAAAAGAGTACAAGGGGTTCGATTGAATCAGTCACCCCCAATACTTGCTTGTACACTATACCTTCCCGGTATACACCGACTTAGGGTTGATTGAGTCAGTCACCCTCTCCAGCCACTTCAGGCATAGTTATTCTCACCCAGCACCCTCCTGAGAAAGGTTAAGGTTCCCCCGGTAACCGGTGATTCTCCGGTCCCAACTCTATGTGGTATCACAATGGACCCAAGTGGTCTATGTGCGTCTTGACCCTGTCAGGACAGCCACCTTACCTAACCTAACCTAATCTTATATGAAATGCAGGGTATTGCAAATCCTTGAGAATACAAGTCGCATGGAATTGGGTACAAGTGGTTTGCTGAGTTTCGTTGTGGTCATACAAGCACGAGTGAAGCAGAGCGTTCAGAATATGCAAATGAGGTCAAAACGGAAGAAATAGTCAATGGATGACCGAATGAAAATTCCCGAAATAGCTAAGATAGTAAGAATCTTAAATAAGTCTTTTAACAATGACTTGCATGAACGTTATAAGAAAGCTTTCGGCAAGTAGGGTGCCTTGATTACTCACAGTTGACCCGAAACAAAACGAAGCGACTACTATGAAGTTGTGTTTGGACAAACACAATCCATGAAACATGGATCTATCACTACACTCCATGAAAGCGCCATCGAAACAGTGGACTTCTCCTGAAGGCGTGCTTCTAAGAAGGACAAAACGATGCTATCGGTTGGGAAGGTCATGGCCACAATTTTCTGGGATTCACACGACATAGTCTTCATTCCTTATTTCGAAAACAGAAAAACGATCGCTGGGCAATACTGTTCGTCTTCATTCAATAAATTCCACGGTGAATTGATGGAAAAGCGACCCCATTTGGCTAAGACAAGACTTCTCTTTCGCCACGATAATATGCCAGCTTACCCGTCTGCAACTGCCATTGCCAACAAAAAACCGAAAGGGAATATTTAGAAAAACGGTCAGAAAATGGACACAAACATGCACTTGTTTCGAAACAATCAGACAAAGCCCAGTAAGGGTTGACCTGAGCTGAATAAAAAGTGTACGGATTGAGCAATAATTGCAAAGTGCATACGCATGCATCCTCTATGTCTTTCTCTGAAAGAAGGGAGCAGCCAGGTAGAAGGATGAAACTGCGAAACTTTGTAGTGCCGGGGAAGAGCTAAGAGTGAACTGTTGTTGCTTATTAAAACCTCATGGAGCATAGGGCGTCAACAACTCATGGGTGCCACCTTGCTCGAAACTCTGTAATCCGTTTAAGTTCTCTCCAACTTATCACTAAAAACTTTGATTCCTGCTCAACTGCTCTGCGTCAAGGTTTCCTTGACTGGATAAGTGGATTCCATTGCAAGGATTTGCCTTCGCGCCGTAAGGCATGACCGATCTACTGACACTTTCTCCTCCGTATAGTGCTACCTAAAGGTATTTAGTAAGGCTGTTCATTAGAGATACAATTGGACCAAAAAAAGCTTAAGATAATGCGTAGGTATCCGCTAGCAAAAGTTTGAACCTTACGAGTAAGAGTGGTAGTGACCGAGTATTCAAATTTCAGAAAGTTGTTGAAAGCTGAAAGAAAAATATTTGCTGCATATTTTGTTACATTACCTGCTCTTGCAAGATTTTGATAAAGTCTGGAGAGCATAGTTGTGTCAGGGGTAAAGGTAGAGGGAAATCTAAAAAAAATACTGAGTCCATATTCAAGATTAGTACTCAGAAAGCCCAGCTCCTACCTTGCACTATCTTCAAATCCCACTGTATTATAGGTACCTTTCTGGCGACAGTAAGCCCTCCATTTTTACCTCGGGGTAATTCCCTTTCAGCATAGATTCGTAAACATTGGAAGAATATGTAGTTTTCTCCTTCTAGCTATCTGGCTTCGTATATCGTAGAGTAATTCTGTTCCCTCTAAGGCTTGCAAAAATTTATAATATCCTCAATAAACCCGCTGTAGGCGTCGCGGCGCAGTGGTTAATGTGTCGGACCACTGCGCGTGAGGTTCAATGTTCGAATCTCAGAAAACACCAAACGTTTTTTTAGGGTCCCACTCCTCACGAACATTTGACAAGCATCCGAGAGTATTGTCGTTATAAGAAAGTTTGTTAAAAAACAAAGTGTCCTCCGGATACGGCACGAAACTGTACGTCCCTTCCATTTGTGCTAAAAATATGTATAACGCACACAACACGAGTGGTTGCTAGAAGCTTGGTCTAGGCCCTTCATGAGCTGTTGCGCCAAATATGTATGCTTGTAAATATATCCGCAAGTACACGTTCCAGGTTGTGTAGCTGGAAATGGAATTCACCATACTGCACACAAACAGGATTCCAAACCTGAGGTTGAGCGATATGTTCACCGTGTCTTTCTAAGGTCCTCTATCTATTTCTCATGACCTTAGGTAGGTGTGGTGACATATTTATATATTCATCCCCGACATATTTCGTCTATTTTCAATACCTACTACTTTCAGTCTTTGTGCTTCCTTAGCTATCCTTTTTCAGCTATAACCCAGGCATCGTCAAACGTCGTACGGAAAGCACTACACAGTCTTACGTGGAATAATCAGTGGACGTGTGCTATTTTATGCTTGTAATCCTTCGTTGGTTCTAAGTCCGGATGTGGGGTGGGTTGTGGTGTTTTCTCCGTAAAGCTCAACCTGAGTATCTCGTTCCCCCTCCCTGACCATTGTAGCGGTTTCCAGGCAGAAATCATGGCCCCCTGTCCTGACGAAAGTGTGTTGTACTATCTGTCAGGGATATTATAATTTTTACTGACAGTCAAACAGCAATCAAGTCCCTGGAATTGTGTTCTTTCACTTCAAAGGTCACCTCAAATTGCCGTTTGTCTCTTACGGAGATGGCAGAGTAGGTAAATATTCCCCTATGGTGTATGCCTGGCCACAGAGACATTCTAAGAAACTGCAGGGTACAACTCTTAGGATTCTGCTTGACAGGCAAACCCCAGGTATGCCCCTCGCTGTATTTAAACGTCTACTAAAACTGAATGCTATTAGCAAGACCATGGGAAAACGGCTCAACGTGTCACATTTCGAAAGAAATCTGGCCTAAGCTGGACCAGAAACGTAGTGCCGAGTTGGTTAAGCTAAAGCGATCACAGATCAGCTGCGTTATCGGTGTTCTCACTGGACACTGTCTTATAGGCCAACATGCCAACAAATTTGGTTTCTTCTAAAACGAATTCTGCAGGAGCTGAAGGGACAAGGAAAATGAGGAAACCATCCTTCACCTCCTATGCACTTGTCCAGCCCTGTCGCATAAAAGAATGCTCCATCTAGGATCCCCTTCCTTGACGACCTCGGCTGTCTGGCGTCCTTAGACGTCATGTGTATCCATCGCTTTATCAAAAGCTCCGGTTGGTTTTTGTTAGTCCCTGAGTGGCCTAATGGTTGATCCATGGTATCGCAAAGGACCTTCACTGGTCTCTCGTGCAGACAGCCAACCTAACCTAACCTAATAACATGGCCAACATGCCAACAAATTTGGCCTCTTCTGAAACGAATTCTGCAGGAGCTAAAGGAAGGGGAATGCTCCATCTAGGGGCCCCCTTCCTTGATGACCTCGACGATTTGGCATCCTTAGACGTCATAAGTATCTATCGCTTTATCAAAAGCTCCGTTTTGTTTTATTAGTTCCTGAGTGGCCAAATGGTTGATCCGTGGCATCACAAAGGACCTTAACTTAACCTAACTAAACCTGCGCCATAGTTTCCATAGATTAAGACTGGAGTACGTCGCCAGAAAGACGATAAAACGTGATGCTTTTACATCACAAGGCCTTAAGCCATATTGCAACCAGGGCGGAGAGCCATCGAAGATAGAGCCCTATACTTTAACCTAACCCATTAATTTGTAATTATTAAGTTAGGATTAATAAATAAATAAATAATAAGCCATATTGCAAGGATGCTGGTCATCACCATCTTCTTCTTCTTCCTTTTTATCAGCGAGGTTATGATCCGAAACAAGGGATCACAAACCTCCCACTTCACCGCATTTCTACTGATCCGCCTGTGGGGTTCGCCTACTCGTCAGCACCATCTCATCACATATTTCTAAGAAGCCTTTTGCCTTGATGTTCTGAATCGCTTTCTTCTATCTCTCGTACCCTTGCTGTGTTTGAAATATTGCTCTTTCTTCAGATCCTTAGCACAGCCACCAAGTTTAGATGGCTCTCCTCTCGCAGTTTCCCAACTTGGTCGTTCCATCAGCATCACAAATTGGCTGATGTTACTACCCCTTCTTGACATGGAGCCTCATCTACATTTATAGACGTGTACTTCGCGAATTGCCTCGATTTTTCTGAAATCCGTATCTTGGTCAGAAAAAAAAAAAAAAAAGTCAGAGGCTAGGGCTCGCTGGCCTACCCCAAATTGCTTTGATTTCTGATTGCTTGCTTTTACCTGGCGTAGATTACTTGCACACTGTGGATAACCTATGCGTGTAGTGATCTCCTACATTAACTATTATATTAACAAAAGTAATGCCAATAATTGGCCCAGCCCCTACTTCACTAAAGGTAAGCCTCACTACTTCTAAGGAACCATAGGTTACTATAGTATACCACTTCTCATTTGTTTATCCCCAATCAATTTTCTGCCATTGACAACGAGCTTATAAAGGATATTTTGAATGACTTTAAATGTTGCTGTTCAAATGTTAAATTATTTCTGTTCATGTCCCTTTTGCCTGTATGACCTCTGATCACCCTCTACTATTTACTAATCAAAATTTCGTCAGAACCTTCCCAAAGGAGCAAGTCTAATTCACAACCTTCATAGAAATGCCATACTCGCTCGAACCGCCTGCCTTCCACCTTCCCTTCAATCACCCAGAATCCTTTCAATTTATATGAAATTCCTTTTCCACATAATACTCGCTGAGCTCTGAGAAATTGTTAATCCTGTGGAACAATATTTCAAGCAACATTGCCTCACATTCACATGGAGCCTTACGCAATAAAAGGAATACACGATGCATTTCATGTACACATATGTCATTGAGAGGCATGTCCTTTGATGAGGAATGCAATAAACTATTGCAATCCCTGGTCGCATGCTTTTGGGGTCTAAAGGATTAGTCAGTGGGTTTGATGAAATGTGTTAGAGAAATTGAAAAGGAGGTTTGCTTATCTCTGATGAATCCAGTCTAGTATGGTATGGCATGCGGGGGAATTTCGTAGAATGTCTGCAATGATGTTGCACAACAATATTATTGATTCCGCATACAGGAGGACGTGTTTATCATCATTTCAGGATTCCGTGTATCAAATGCAGACGTGTGTTGAATATTAATTATCATGGCGTATTCTTCTGTCGGATGAGAAAGGGTTGGAAAGTTAAATGACTTTTTGGATGGTTTGTATAATATTTGGATTATGCGGATGTTCTAGATTCGTAGGAAGTTTGTAAGAAAGTGTTTAAGGAACTAAAGGAACATTCAAGTTTACCAGGTTTTTCACTTATGTTCCTTACGTGTTCACTTATTGTGGTCCTTCTTCTTACTAACATATCATAGAAAAATATTTGCTTCTCTTCAGGTCGGTTTCCATTGTCTCGTCCCACAAATAAGAGCAGTCATTCTCTCTAAGGACGTCGCTCTCCGTACGTACAGTCACGTAAAGGCTATGAGTGGTGCGCAAATCTGTTGCATTATAACGGTATTGGCAGCAAAACGTTACCACATGGTTTTGGTCACTTGTTATAGATGACCTGATAGGCTGTGTGCAAGCTCATACAGTGGTAGGCACCGTGGCGTAAGTGGTTAGTATGTCGGACCACTGCGCGTGAGGTTCCAAGTTCGAATCCCAGAAAACACCAAACATTTTTTTAATGGTCCCACCTCTCGCGAACGCCTGACAAACATCCGAGAGTATTGTTGTCTCGAAAAGCTTCTCAAAACAAATTGCCATTTGGATATGGCGCTAAACTGTAGGTCCCTTCCATTCGTGTGAAAAGTATAACGCACACAACATCAGTGGCTGCGAGAAGCTAGGCCCAGGCACTAAATAGCTGTTGCGCCAAATATTAATTAATTAAGCTCATACAGTGTCCCCTCCAGCCTCCACAAGATTATAGTTACTGAGGGTCTTCTAATCGACACCAACAGACGGGTAGTTGCACCTTCTACAAAAAAGACGCAGGTGAACTTAGATTCTTTTATTCAAAAGAGGAGGTGCAACAACATCAAAAAATGGTGATGAAGCTGATGATTACGCTTTCAGGAGGTGCCGTCAATGAGCAGAAGGAGATAGACGGCAGCTTGTGGAGTCCAAGTAATACATCGGAAACTTTAGATGCGAATTTCCCAAAAGTAGGCAGACATCCACGAAAGTTTGTGGGAACGAAGGCTATGATTCTCTGAGTGCATCAATGAGTATGACATGAGATTAATGTAATTTGATCATGGGAGTCTATATACGGGAGTTAAAAGGCATTCCGAGCTGTGAGGCCAGCGTCATTCGTCGAGTTCATCCGAAGTTCTGGTTGGCTAGGTTATGTCATAGCTATTATGCGGAAACTCCTCGACGAGCCTCAAATCAAAATTGAAAAATCACACACGAAGCTGTCCATAACTAGCAAGTTCGAAAAGGCAGCATATCAGGAAATGCTATACAAAGTGGAGTACCCGAATGTGATGCAGAAAAGCTAATAATTTCGGACCTAGAGGTAAAATTATCTCTCGACATCACAAACAATTATTTTTCGAGCAGTAGTCAGTAAGAAAAGCCAAAGGGATATGGAGAGCAAACTGTCCAATCAAGAATTATTCTTATCTGGGTTTCAAGTCACAGAATTTTAAGGGAAATAAACGAGTTGGCCAGACGAGGGTCATTTCTTAACGGGTTTCCAATAGAAAGGTTCACTATTACGCTAGAAACCGTTAAGGGCAATATAGACTATCACTTCTTAAAGCTGACTAACCTTGAATAGAAGAGGCTTACTGGTTGTGCCACATAAGGAAACATATGGTCCAGCTACGACAAACCAAATGACCTGATACTGCCAGAAATGTAGGTAAAAGTACTGCTATTGCCCAATAAAAGACCATGCAGCCAAGCTTGATGATGGCTTGAATGTCTCATGCAACCAGGCAACATGAGTTTGTGGCGCATATTGAATATTCCTACCCTAAAGCGAGGGATATTTATATATGTTGGTCTAGGTGGAAGGGTAGGTGAAACAAATGAGCCAGCTTAACATCTAGCTCAGGGTCTGCAAAGAAATACTGGGTAAACTACAGACTACAAGAGCTAAGGACAAGTATCTTAACTACCACTGGGATGGTATCAGGTGACTGGCGAGCTGCTTTTAAAGGAATATTTTCGCATTCATCACAACGCGAAGGCGTTTTTCTGCTTTAAAAGGCGAGAATTTTAATGGCGAAACTGAGCCCATACTCAGTGACAGTGTGAGATTTCCACACACTAAACCTACATCAAGTACTACTCTTGGTCCTCGCGGCGCTGCCGTCAGCATTTCACTGCGGGGGGAACTTCAGCCTTAGGTACTCGGCTCGTTCGTGTTGGCACTGCATTTCGTTGTCGCTCCTGTCTTCGCTGCTCCTTCATAATGGTTGCTACATTATCGCTAGATGCATCCCAGGCATCTTCATTATTCATCATCTCTCTGGTGATGTTGTCTGGGGTTAGATCCTCACCCAGTTTGTTCACGAACAGGTTTCGTTCTTCGTAGTATTGTGGACAATGAAACATGGTGTGTTCCGTATCCTCTACTGCTTCGGAGTACGTTGGGCAATGGGGGTTGTCGTCGAGTCCAAACCTGTGGAGGTAGGCTCTGAAGCAACCATGACCAGTAAGCATCTGGGTCAGGTAGAAATTCAGTTCCCCATAGGTTAGGTTAGTTTAAAGTCGCTCCCAGCTAAGAATCGCCAACACACTTGGACCAATAATTGGTCCATTGTAATACCACGTGGATCATGGGAAAAAATCTCTCCACCCATGCTTCCTATTAATCCAAGCATTTATATTGGGGATCAAACTCTACGTCCACATGCCTTTATCAGAGAGATCCTATCTCTCTTGCCATTCATCCATATTTGTCCTTGATGGTGCCTAAGCAACACTTCGACTCGTCGCAGTAGGTACCGCTGTTCTGCTGGCATGGTATTTCCATTAGGTCTATTTGTACCATGCTAGCCACTACACATGCCGCATCGTAGGAGGTTGTTCGGAAGGCGCTGCATGGTTGGGTTAGGTTAGGTTGGCTGTCTACACGAGAGTGCAGACACACTTAGACCAGTAAAGGTCCTTTGTGATACCATGGATCAAAACCATTAGGCCACTCAGGGACTAACAAATCCAACCGGAGCTTTTGATAAAGCGATGGATGCTCATGGCGTCTAAGGACGCCAGATCGCCAGATCGCCGAGGTCGTCAAGGAAGGGGGATCCTAGATGGAGCATTCTTTTATGCGACAGGACTGGACAAGTGTATAGGAGGTGAAGGATGGTTTCCTCCTCCTCCTGGTCCTTACAGCTTCTGCAGAAGTCGTTGGAGAAGAGTCCAAGTCTTTTGGCGTATTGGCCTATAAGACAGTCTTCTCTTCTTCTTCCTTTTATCAGCGAGGCTATGATCCGAAAACAAGGGATCACAGCCCTCCCACTTCACTGCATTTCTACTGATCCGCCTGTGGGGTTCGCCCACAGTGTGTTCGCCCCTATAAGACAGTGTCCAGTGAGAACACTGACGACGTAGCTGATTTGTGTTCGCTTAAGCTTAAGTAGCTCGGCACTGCGTTTTTGATTCAGCTTAGGGCAGATCTGTCTCGAAAAGCGACACGTTCAGCCGTTTTTCCATCTGAGGTTGGTCGTGCTGTTGCGGTAAATTTGACCACAACAAGGCCTACTCTATGCATCTTTCCTTCTCTCCCTCTTTTCTCCCTTTGTTTCTGCAAAATTTTGGGAAAGTGGATTGCAGCCATGGTTCCATCAGCCATAAGCCCACTTCCCCAGCATCTTGCAGAGTCAATCGATATAGGATTCCCTTGATTACACATTTTACCCTGAAGAAGTGGAGGAACGGGCGGTTCTTCCAACTACCAAGAGATGAATGAACCCTGAAGGAGAGGAGAAACGGAAGGTTTCTCCAAAACAATTATGAGAACGAGACGAGTGGCGAGGGTGAGACCAACGACGGCAAGGACGGTGTGTCCACCACTACAAGCTGCCCACCTTAACAACGGGCACACCAAACACAAACAACACTAACTATAAGGCAGTGAAACAATCGACGTGTGAACAGATGGGACAGAAAGTCTGTTCCAGATCGACATAACTAATGTCACAAGACAAGCCAATGAGCGGGGACGAGGTGTCCCAGAATCTACGAGCAATGTGAAACACTTAATTCAACGCAAGGGGACGAGGTGTCCCAATACCTACAAATGCAACAATCATCAAACATAAATACATGGAGAGGGGACAAGACGTCCCAGAAACAACGCAACCACTACATCATACAAATATATTCAACATCACAAACACAATAGCGTTCAGCTTTAGTAGACACTTACATGAAAGCGCTGCATACTCTCAACGTTTTGATTTTGTAAGGTATCACCGTCTTCCTTCTGTATAACTACATCTTCATGGCACAAGTCCATATTTGAGAGCCGTGGAGCATTATCAATGCCCCAACTCTTGCTAAGAGCAGTCCCCTCTTGTTATTTCGTCCGCCGATTTTTGTTATGATCCTTGCCAGGGCAGTCGTTGCCTTTGCTGCCTTCGGCTGCATATAGCAGATGTTGCTTTACGCATTACCCTTGCATCTATAGTAACGCCAAGGTACTTCAGATCAGATTTGGAAACTACGATGTGATTGCCCACGGTTACTCTTATAGTCTCCAAGCCCCGTCTGCTGCACATGAGCACTACTTCTGTCTTCTCTTCTGCAAGTTTTAGGCCCATGTGTACTAGCCAGTTTTGAACCATCCCGATAGCTTCATTACAGTCATGCTCTAATTTCTCAAGGAGTTTGGTCACTACAACGGCGGCGAAACCTATTATTTTCGAAGACCTCAGGATAATAAGTCTGAGGACGTTGTCCCATATTAAGTAGCGGAACTAGTACGGAGCCTTGGGGTACGCCGCCTGTGACGTTATATTGCCTCGTTCCATCGCCGGTGTTGTAGCGCAGTATCTTATTTCTGAAATAGTCCATCATTATCTACTGCAGGTAGTCTGGTACTCTCTTCGCAGTAAGTGCTCGCAGGATATTTCTACAGTTTGTGGTGTTAAAGGTGTTCTTCACATCCAGTGTGATGATCGCACAGTACTGTTTACTCCCCCCTTTTCATCGTCTTCCTTTAATGGCTTTTTTCACCATATTCACGAATTGACGTTTGATCTGTCAAAGTGGATACAAGCTTAACAAAGTGCTCCTGTAAAAAGGCTTTAAAATTGAAGAAAAAGCGCACAATTTTTTTTAAAAAATATTTTATTAAAAAACTTCTCAACTTACAATTACATTGTTCAATCAATTTCTGTGTAAGTCTTAGCAATTAAGAGAAATATAATTCAGATTTGTTGTAACCCGAAAACTAACCTCAACAAATGAATAAGAGAGGTCTGCTTGAAACTTCGCCCGACCAAACTAGAGAGGAAAAGCGCAGAACCTTTGTAGCGTCAACACCTTCGCCACCACCAGAACGTCTTAGTATGGAATCATCCTCAATAATAACCGTCGAAGTCTTGAAGGAAATCCTAGATGACAACATAAAAAAACTCGTCAGGGAGCTGCCTTCAAAAGCCGACTTTCAAGTACTTCACGCAGAACTTACTGGCTTGAAAGTAAAGTACGACGAAATGTCTGCCAAAGTTGCTCAACTGGAACACCAAAATAATGCACTGGAGGATCAAATGGACAAGTTGGTACAGAAAAGTCTAGAAATAAATATTGTGGTGCACCTGCCTGCAGAAGTCAATACGGACATGAAGGATAAAGCAAAGTCTGTTTGCATCAACATTTTATGAATGAAGTCCATCGAGCTAACAAAAATGTAAACAATGTCAAACACAAAATGTCAAGTTTGTCGTCGGAAGTTGGCAACGTTTCATCGCTTCAAATTTGCGAAACAGCCGCTGTGCAACATGCAGAAAATTTGGGGGCGCACACAAGCATGCGCTCGAAAGAACAAGCAGGTGATCGTTTACATTATGAATTGAATTGAGACGGTCCCGTCTACCAGAATCAGATAAAATGTTTAGAATTAAAAATATTAGGATATAATGTCGCAGGACTCAAAAATAAGTTTTTTCAAATGAAGTTTTTTGATTATGTAAAAAGTTTTGATATATTTGTAATTTTTGAAACACATGTTTTAGAAGATGAGGAGGAGAAATTTAAAACAATATTTAGGAACTATGAATTAAAGTGGATTCCAGCAGTGAAAGTAAATACATTTGGAAGAGGAAGTGGAGGGGAACTACTAGGCTATAGAAAGTGCCTGGAATGAGTTGTTTTGAATTTCAAGCGAGCTGAAGAAATGGATATCTTAGACGTAAAAACCAAAGGATATAACCTCTTTATTGTACCCATTTACCTGAACTGTAATCACTGGAAAAGGGATTATGACCAGCTTTGCGACGCATTACAGTATTTAGGGTCAATGGATTTGCTTCTTGTTGGTGATTTTAACGCAAGGATTGGAATGTCGCAAAATAATTTTGCAAGTGGATCTGTAACAACAATTATTAATCCAACCCGCAGATCAAAAGATGAAGTGTGTGATGGGAAAGGGACTAAAATACTGGAAATTGCTGATGCTTTAGACGCAAGGATTTTAAATGGAAGCTGTAAAGGAGACCCGAATGGCGAATATACGTTTATTCGAGGAACGGCGTGTTCAGTTATTGATTACTGTTTTATGTCGGGGAAGTGGTGCTCTATTCTGAGCAACTTCAGTATAGCTGCACAAGTTTTCTCAGACCACATGGCCTTGGAAATTTCATGCATAGTTCAGGAATCGAAAGAAGCGCTCAGCACGAAGCAACTGAAACTACTGCCAAAGTTGATATGGAGAGATCGATTTCAAACTATATTTCAAAATAATTTACAAAATACAAATATTTGGCGCAACAGCTCTTTAAAGTGCCAGGGCCTAGCTTCTCGCAACCACTCATGTTGTGTGCGTTATATTTTTCACACGAATTGAGGGGACCTACAAGTTTAATGCCGAATCGGAACGGCGATTTGAGAAGCTTTTTCGTGACAACAATACTCTCGGATGTTTGTCAGATGCTCGCGAGAGGTGGGACCGTGAAAAAAACTTTTTGATATTTTCTGGGATTCGAACTTGAAACCTCATGCCTCAAAATAATTTAGATCAGAAAATTTTTAAACGAAGATTGGAAAACAAGCCACTGCACATGGAAGACCTTACTACAATAGAATTATAATTGAAGCTGTTCCAACAAAAACTACCGGAAAGCGTAAGGGTACTCTCAAACAAGTCTGGTTTGACGCTGAATGCTATAAAGCCAGGAAAAAATCCTTTTCGTTTCTTAGGCTCTTAAGGAACTACAATACCACATTTTTCAAAAATATGTATGCAGTCGCTAATAGGGACTTTAAACATCTCTGTTTTGTAAAAAGAAAACAACTGGAGCAACAAACCGTACCCGTTTTAAATTCGTCAAGGTCTTCAGCAGAATTTTGGAAAGCCGCCAAAACTATCAACGGGAGAACCAATTTCATTTCATCATCCTTACAAGCATCTGAACTTCGGGACTATTTTAAGAACCTGCTTAACACCCCGCAATTTTCGCCTCATCCTCAATACGCAGCACCATTTTTTACAGATGATCTCCTAGATGTTCCATTTACAATTTCTGAAGTACTGAGTGCAATCGTAAAATCGAAAGTTGGTAAAGCTCCAGGAGACGATCGAATTCCAGCTGAATTCTTTAAAAACTGCTCAACTGAATTCCTGTCCGCATTAACCAAGGAATATAATAGGATATTTGAGACAGCGAGTGTTCCAAATAGCTTTAAAAGAGCAATAATATTTCCCCTACACAAAAAAGGATCATAGGCGAACCCCACATGCGCATCAGTAGAAATGCGGTGAAGTGAGAGGGTTGTGATCCCTTGTTTTCGGATCATAGCCTCGCTGATAAAAGGAAGAAGAAGAAGAAAAAAGGATCATACGATAACCCCGAAAACTATCGAGGCATTTTGTTCCTGAATACATCAGTGAAGTTGTTTAGTGCTATGATTTTCAACAGGCTAACGCAGTGGATTGAGAATAAGAAGATTCTGAATGAATTTCAAGCGGGATTTAGGAGAAACTATTCATGTTTAGACCAAATATTCATCCTCACGAACATTGCGGAGAGCTTCGAAAGAAGAAACAAGAAGTTATATGCTTTCTTCGTTGACTTTCGCGCTGCTTTTGATTCTATTGCACGTGAAGCACTCTTTTATAAGCTATTTAAGATGGGAATCTCAAGCAAATTTGTCGTTTTATTACAAGCGATGTACGGAAACAACGTCGCTTATGTATGGGATGGTGAGCTTGTATCGGAAGACTTTACAACACGAATGGGAGTCAGGCAAGGATGTGTTCTGAGCACGTTACTTTTCATTTTATTTATAAATGATATAATGGATGCAATTGGAGAGGGAATTCAGTTTGGAAGTATGCAGATACCAGGACTCCTTTTCGCAGACGATATAGTTTTTCTATCTGAATCAGTGGAAGGAATGCAGCGAATGGTGAACCGTCTTGAGCGCTACTGTGAACTTTGGAATCTGTCTGTAAATTTAGAAAAATCTTAAATGATGGTGTTCAGAGATGGTGGTGGTAGATATTCTCGTAATGAAAAATGGACATACAAAGGAGAAAATGTTTCAATAGTTCGGGAGTATAAACATCTAGGTGTATTAATTACGGCGAATCTCAACATGCGAAAACATTTCCAACTCAAACTAGCGGAGGCGAAGAGAGCTGTTTCTTCAGCATGGGGCCGCTGCATCAATAATAAATTTATTGAACATAGCGCAAAGCTTAAATTATTTCGTGCGACTGCAATCTCTATATTGCTATACGGCGCTCAAGTTTGGGGTTACTGTCAGTTTGATGAGGTTGAAAGATTCCTGAGGTATTTTCTGAAACGCATTTTCCGGCTACCAACCTGCACCCCTAATTATATGCTGCATTTGGAAACAACAGTGCCACCTCTATTTTTAGACACGCTTAAGCTGCATTTCGATTTTTTCATTAAAGTGTTGGAGATGGAAGATGGACGGCTGCCTAAACTAGTGCTTAAGAGAGCTATACCCACAAGAGGAAACCTTATCGAAAAGTGGGAAGAGCTGGGGGAGAGTTTTGGTGAAAACGTGAGAATTGCAGCAGATATTAACTCTGCTGAGTTAAGGATGGTATTTAAAAAAACTTTTAGAGAGAGCAAGCTACACTACTTATGATTGTTGCAAAACGGAAGCTGAAACTTCCCAGTATAGAATGATTTACAGCAAACTCAACTATAATCTTCAACAACATACGTACTTTTTCAACCGCTTTCCGCTGAATATGATTAGCCTAATATTTAAACTAAGAGGGGAAATAATAAATTTAAATTACATCCCACATCGACCAGACCGGTCAGTTCTATGTGACCTGTGTAATCTTCAAGAAAGGGAGGATGTATACCATTTTATTGCCAGATGCCCTATCTTAAATGAGTTTCGTGTGAGATACTTAAGCGCAACTGCATTGGATATGAATGAGGTCTTGAACATTTTGAACGGCAACCTTGTTTGGGAAGTTCTATATAAATATGCACTAACCGCATTTACCTACAGAGCACGTATTATAGAAGGAGACTTTAAAATATCAATGTGTATTAAAATATAAATGCGAAAAATAAATTGTCAATCTGGTAGACGCCCGTGGGCCAAACCATATTTAACTTAAGAATATGAAATTGTATTTAAGTATTATTAAAGTTTAAATAAAGTTTTCAAAACTAAACTAACTAACTATTCATGAATTCGTCGATCGCGTCGACTCTAGATCGTGCCTTACGGAACCCATACTGGGGATCTACGAGGCCACCTGCCTTATCGATTGCACTCTCTAATCTGTCACTTATGACGCACTCCAGAATTTTCCCCACGGTGTCTAACATGCATAGAGGCCTATACGATGAGGGATCCTGCGGTTGTTTATTACTTATTGGTAGGAGGACCAATTGTTTCCTTCACTGGTCGGGGAATACTCCTTCCTTAAGGCAAGTTCACAATGCCAATGCCAGATATTTACCTAGGTAGGAGGTAGGCTTAACGTTTGGTTTTTAGTGCGAAGGATCTTCAAGGTTTGTGTATCTTCGATCCTCTTGCTTATTCAAAGTTAGTGTAACTCGCCGTGTCTACTTGCACACCTTGGTTACCTTGTACTCAGTTATACATTGAACATGTGTGTAGAGTGATGGCTGCAGTTAGGTCGGTCATCTTAGCTAAGCGATATTCCCTTTATGAGTTGCATGAGCGATTTTCCGAATTCCCTACTTATGTGATATTAAATGTTGCTGCTGTATAAAATGGTTTTTTATTTCTTACTTTGGTCAGAGCATAACACTTCCTTGCTCTGTTTCTAAATCCTACGGTGAATTTTCCATCACTAAAAGCATTACAGGAGGCGGTAGGGTACCAAAACTGCGGAAAATATTGCGAAAATTCGTAGAAAGTTAGTCCTGTATGAATCAGAGGGTATACAAGGATTACTACATGTTTTCTGTATCTCTAAATATAGTCTGAAGGATTATGGGCTTCAGAGGAACGAAAAATGATGCCCTATCCCCCATGAGCTCTAAGTCTGAATCCGAAAAAAATGCACTAGAACCACCTCTGTAGTTCTAGGAGTCCAAAGATCCATTGCAAGTCCCCAAGACTCATTTAAACCACTCCAACTTTACGAGCTATTGCTTTAGCCAGAAAAATACTACTCGACACCACTTGTATTCATTGAAAGATGTTCCATCCACCTGTAAGCGATTTCCTCAAATTGCATTTTAAAATGCAAATCTATTCCCTCTGGGAATCTTCTGCATCCTGGGCACAACTAAATAAAAAAAAACAGCAGTTACGCGCAAAAATGTAAATCAAGCCTTGAATATTCATCAACAATTTTATATATTTAACAATCAAACAAAAAAAAATGCTCGATTCCACCACTATGTCCTGTTGAAGCATCTGTTGGGCAACGGCAGTGGCGTTCTGAGTTGGTTTTTTTTCCAAACACAGAGAGTTCTCTGACTTGACAGCTTGCTTATCCAAAACATGAAAGCCACTCATAGAGCTGCATAAATAAATTTAATTAAACTCTGCTTGAGGTGCGCCCGTAACATGTCTATGCCTGATGCAGAATTTTCTAACCTTGATTACGCATGAGTCCTGGGAGTGCCATGTTTCCTTTGGACACTTCAATAAATGACAGATTGCTTCGACCGCACCGGTGACACATGGATGTACGTCAAAATAAAATATTCAAGCGCACCCGTCCCACGGCAAATTTTTTAATTAAAATGCAAAACAAAGTCATTTCGAGTGGAGGACACTTTCTCTTTGCTGATCGAGGGGTGCCTTGAGAATGTATGCATCCAGCTTTAAATGCAATTCAGTGGATAAGGGATGAAAATTCAGTTTAGAGTCCTACGTACTTCGCTGTTTTTATAGCAAGTGGATGTTTTTATGTGCTTAGTTGCCTGCATTATAAGACGTCCAAATGTTGCGTTCCTAGGAATCAATCCAATGAGTTCTTCTCCCGTCATCGTATCTAAGGAAGAGCCATAGGTCGGCTACCTTCCATGATGAGCCAGCGGAAGTAAGCACTATTTTCAGTAACAAAGGGGAGACTGTCATCGCAAGGGTGGTTTTTAGCTTTATGTGTTTGACCCATGCATCATTGCAGTTTGCTGCTTTATATTTCTCTGATACTGGTTGTGACTTTCCCTTCATATAGTCCTCACCATTCTCCAATGTTTCTTTAAGACGTTCGCTGCAGTTTCTCTTACCACATCTCACCTTTCATTGGATGATAGCATATTGCTTTCGATGTTCTCTGGGGTTCTTATCCTCCCAATTGATTCTATAAGGCTGCAAGGATAGTGAAAAAATGCATGTTCTGCATGTTCTTGGATCGCTTAGCAGATGGGGAGACGCTTGATACCCGCCATAACCTGTTAGCAGTTTACTGAGGTTTTTATTTGCCTAGGTTAGGTTAGGTTAGAGTGGCAGGCTGAAAAATGCAGTCTCACTTAGGCCAAACTAGGCCCATTGTGATACCACATGTATCTGTCATCCCCAGGGGGAGCTACCACTGGAACTAGTTTGAGCTTGTTATGAAGCGCTGTAGGCTGCCGATGATAACATTGGCTAGCTCGCCTAAATTGTCGAAGTAGGCTAATAGGTGTCGTCTTCTACGAGCGAAGAGGGCCTGGCAGATATGGTTTCCTTCTCCTCCTCGTCCATGCAACTTCTGCAGCAATCATTTGCTAAGATGCCCAGCCTGATTGCATGCCTACCGATGATGCACTTTCCCGTAATGACACCTACTGTAATTACGTTGAGCAACCTTTTCAGCCCGATAAGGCAGTTGGAGCGTCTCTGATCCAGATCAAGTCATATATGTTTAGTAATGGGGCGCGTTGTGCCGCTAGCCCACCTGCGATAGGTCGTGCTAATCGTGTTGAACTTAACTAGCAGTTGCATTGTAGCGAGAGGTCTGTCGAGGTTCGCCTTGCTCGACGAGATCGGTAGACAAGTGCCCTGCTTATCGAGTTCGTCGGCCGAATCGGAACCCAAATAAGGTGAATATTAACCTGTTTGGACATCTTGCTAAGAGACAAGCGACAGTTTGTTTGTTTGTTTGTTCGCCTAGCTCTAGCTCAATCGTTGACAGTCAACGCCACCACAATATCGTCAGAAAAACCTACCTTCTTGGCTTCGTCAGAAATTCCGGGTCTCAGAATGCTACCGTATTTCATACGGTATGTGATCATATGGTATGATGGTATGATGTTATCATATTTACAATTCAGGTCATAGGATCGATATTTGTGGTACGCCACAAGGTATGAGGTATTTTTGTATTCATTGTCCTGAGGGACATTATTACACGCCCAAGATTGAAGGCGTTCCCGACATAATATGATTCAGGTACTTTGCTGTCCCTGAACCTTTAGGGTATGTCTAGGAGTTCCTCTTGGGCGATAGGTGATATCGTGTATAGGTCTTGCATATGAACACTGTTGTCAATGTTAACAAAAAATTAAGTAGGTGGAAGAATGATCCCCTGAAGCACTGCAGAATTTTCAGCAAATGTAACGGAAAGCACACCTTAGACCACAACTTCATTTCATATGTGCTGTTCGAGTCCGGTGGAGGCCAGCTTGTACCTCTGTAGCTCTCCCTCTCCTTCTGTATTGGCGACTTTTTCCATCACTTTAGATTGCATGGGCAACAGGACAGCCAAGCATTTGTTTCCTTCTTAAGGAATCAATTGAATGCGAGTGGTACGGTGAAATTGTCGAAAAGTGCACAAAGTGGTCATGATATATTGTATGTATTCCATCCGGTCCAGCTCCGTTTTCGGCAAATCGAATACTTGACGAAGTTCTCAATCAAATGAAGTAAATTTTTGTTATCTGAAATCCACTAGCGTCGAATCAGATGCCAAATAAGATGGTTTGACGCCGGTGCTGTGCTCTAGAAAACTACGAGTAGTCGAAAGCGTTCGAGAATCCTGTGTGGGACTGCTGGTAACCGCAACTGCGCGCAAGAGTCTTACATCTTGGAAACCTGTTTGCGGCCAGATTCCAGAGTGAAGTAAGAAAACTCGCAATAATTCAGTATCATGCTCCCGCAGAAAAAGAATGATGACTTTTAGAGTGATGGCGGACTTCAATGGTGGAAGATAGAAGGCAATAACACGGAAGACCGCAATGGTAATGATAAGCGAATTGAAGGCATCAGATCGACCACTTGGCGATCAGCCGGCGCTTAGGTTAGTGGCTGCCAGCTTACACCAACACACATAGACCAAGAAAGGTCCGTTGTAGCACCACGAAGGACCATGTAATCCCAGGCTACTCGTTAGAACCAATTAGAGCTTCTGATGAAGCGAAGGAGGCTCCTGATATCTAAATCTATCAGATCGCCTAAATCATTAAAGTAGAAAGCTCCTAGGTGAAGCTTTCTTCTATGAGAGAAAGCTGGACATGCACAAAGAAGGTGAGTAATGGTTTCTTTCTCTTCTTCGTCCATGCAGCTTCTGCAAAAATCATTTGAGTATACGCCAAGCCTTGTTGCATTCTTGCCTATTAGACAGTGTCCTGTAATTACACCTATAATAGAGCCAATATGTAATCGATTGAGAGAGATCAATTTCTTAGAGCGCTTCACATCCAACTTATGCCAAATCTGCTTAGTCGCTAGACATGTTGTACCACTTGTCCACCTAAGATTTGTTCTTTCGATTGCATCTAGCTTGAATTTGAATTTACAAGTAGCGATTGGTATACCTAAATTATCCTTATCTGGAAGGATGGGTACAGTTGTTCCTATTCTGGCGAGTTTATCAGCCTTACAATTCCCCGGAATATCCCTATGACCCGGCATCCAACAGAAGTGAATATTAAACTGCTCCGACCTTTCCGCAAGAGACGAATGGCAGTCTAGGGCTACTACTGAATTTATAGATATCGATTCCAAGGATTTGATTGCAGCTTGGCTATCTGAAAATATGCGGATATCACGTTTTTCTTTAGCCATCCTTATGTATGCGGCACCCATATGGGCCAAAGCTATGGCGAAAAACACTTACGCAAGAAGGATAAACTCTGTCAACAGACTATGTGCGCTGAGAGTATGCTGTGCCTTCCGTACGGTGTCAGACGAGGCAGTATGTGTCATCGCGGGAATGCTACCAGCGGATATCTTGGCTATCGAGCTACAAAGGACCTACGGCGCTAAAATTCAGGATCCTCAAGTGTCAGTCAAAAATATCAAGCTGGAAGAAAGACAGCGAAGCATTAGAGCATGGCAGGAGCGATGGAACCAGTCCTCAAAGGGAAGATGGACCCATCGACTTATACCAGATATCCAAAAATGGATGGACCGGAAACATGGAGAGGTAGATTTCTATCTTAGCCAGTTCCTAATCGGACATGGCTGCTTTCGAGCGTATCTCAACAGGTTTGGGCTCGATGAATCTCCCAACTGTCCAAATTGCGGAGAGGCCTCAGAAGACGCTCAGCACGTATTTTTTCAGTGCCCACGTTTTCATATAGAGCACAGAGAACTGGAGGAAAAAATTGCAGAAATACCAACCCCCGAAAACATTGTGCACTATATGATAGCATCGAATGCAGTATGGGACGCGGTGAAACAAGTTGCAGCGATAATCGTGCAGGAACTTAGGCGGCTGGAAAGAGTCAGAGAGAGCAACCAAGTCCAACCGGCAACACTCTTGGCACAAGGAGCGGAAGACAGCGAATGAAGAGCATAAATAGCTAACCAGCCCCGCGAAGTAATACCTAATGGTAGTCCCGCGGGGAGAGTGGTTGAAGTGTGTGGTTGAGGTGTGCAGGGTGAATCGTGCATGCCAGTAGCTCGGGCTACTGGTATCTTTAGAAGATTACACACCCTTTGGCGAAACCATAAAAAAAAAAGATAAGACCTCCTGAATTGCCATTATTTCCGCCTGGAACACCCTACAATGATCTGGTAGACGGAAGGAGAGCTTAAGATTAAGCCTGTCAGAGAAAACACCTCCACGAACTCCGCCTTTCGTTTTTGAGCCGTCAGTATAGAAGTGGATCGAGTCATCTTCTAAAGCCTCTTTATTCTAGAGAGATCTGGAAGGGATGGTGACAAGGAAGTTCTTTTCAAAATTTAGACGTGGGATGGTGTAGTCCGTGTTTTCGGGAGATATTGTTAAGCCGGCGCTTAAGAAGTTGCCTCTAGACTTTCGTAACCAACGAGGAGAAGATATGTATAGTACTTGACGTGCAGTATGCCTTCGTACTGCATCCGTCAACAGAAAGCATTCCGTCCTGTTTCGCACACCCAATTTCTAGATCCCTCAGTGCACCAACAATTTTTGCGCCATCTCACCCAAGTAGCGGAAACAATCACCACTGCCCTGCATGAGAACGTGGATGAGCACTGAAGAGCTACTTAAATTTTTTTTTGTAACTGAGGCAGAAAGCCTTGTCGGTGTAACGCAAAGAACCGCCGCTATATGACTATCCGCAGAAACCCAGAAACTGATCGAAGAACGTATCTCACTAAGAACTCAGCAATAGAGACTGTGGGTCGCCGAAAGATAACATCGGAATTCATGTCTTTGAGTAAGCGAGAGTTGAATAGTTAAAAAACACAAGTTCGCAAGAATGGCTTGTAGTAATAATCTTGAGCCTTGATGAGTAAACGAGATCCAGGGCATTTCCGTAGCAGTTTGTGTTGTCGGCAATGCATGCGAACTCTTCCACTGGCTGAGTGTGGCTGCAGCGGATCAGTTCTCTAAGAGTTTTCTCTCCAAATTCCCGCAGATAATAATTTTCGTTTTCGGTTGGCAAATCTGTATCCGGTTGACATTATCGAAGAGGGCAGTGATATGGATTCGGTGAATGATAATTTGTGCGATTTATAGACGCTCTAGAACTTAAGATGTCTATGATACCTTAAGTGCGTGAGTACCAGCAGTCCCTATCCAAGACCCTTCGTTTCCGTCAATGATCGTCAACTAACACAGCTGATTCCAATTTCAAATGCTGTATGACAAACATTACCATCCGCTGTCAAGATGCCATACTTTTTTTTTTTATAAGCAAATCGGCATGACATGCATATACAACCATGGATGCCTGGCTTTGGACATATGACGTGATATATTCAACGTTACGAAAGCTGCTGCAAAACGCCTTATCCTATCCAAACCCATTGTTTGCAATTTGGCTAGCTTAGCAAATAGTTCACTCTACTGACGTAAATTCCACTTTCTGTAGACGTAATCATTCATTACCAGTGCCTTCATTCTCTGACATTTACTCTACATCCACATGTATATCTGAAATGTAAACTATTTGCTGCCAGCTAATGCGTTTGCCCATTTAAGTCCGAGCTATCACAATGTCTAGTTCGTGAAGCAAACAATGCTATTCAGTTGCAACACCCTTCATCCTTCTCGTATCCACCTATGCAAGGGCTGTTTACAACAAGCAAATTCAAATAACATTTCATCAGGACAGTCACTTGAATCCACCACATATGAGCTTCGGTTTTCAGAAACAAAAGGATATCTCAGGTATTTTGAGCACCATTTCAAGTTTCAAAGCAGGATAATACCTTAATCCCAAGAAACACACACACATTCGCATATAATAGACAGCCACATGGTACACTTGAGACGATTATTTTCGAATCTTCCTGGTTACCATGCCCGAAAGCAGTAGATCCTTTCAATTAATCTAAAAATATCCTGTCAGCATTATTCTAAGTAATATCTCAAGGCAAGGACCTTTTTCATAATTGATATCACATCGCTTATTACTCTACTCTCTCTCGCATCAAGGATAGGCGCGCCCACAGGTGGAATATTGATTGTTACAATTCACAAGAAGACTTATGTCATCATCCATAAATCCTCATCCTTGCGGCTCAGCACACACTTCCAGCCGTCTCATCATCATCAACTCATCATTTACTGTCATTTACCGTGTAAGCGACGAGGAACAACAAAAAACTCGCAAAATCCTTCGTGTAGCCTAGCTTCCTTTGCAATTCAAATTAAAGTCCGGGAAACGTGTGTTCTTAACGAACACACGCACACACACATACACACGCTCGCAGAAGAAACAATTCCACGGATTACGCATGATGGATATATTAATTTTCCATCGCACTGTGTCTTCTCCCGCCCCGCCTGTATCCAGGTGACCTTTGAAGCTGAGCTAAATTCCCAGCAAAGCCCTAATTGGAACATATCAAGGTAGGTAATGATCCACAAAGGACGAAATCGGATACGAAACACCATCTCTCTCGGATAGGACATCCGCCGAAGGCGTATATATATTCGTTGCTTTTGTTGATTAATGAAATTGATTACTTTTACGACGGAACGCAATTAATGCGTCCTTGTGGGGGATAGGGGTGCTGGTTGTATGATGATGATGGTCAGTGAAGGATTAACATTGAATTTTCGTATTGGATCCCGGAGCACACAAACAACGCACCAGGTGAGGGTGGGGAAGGCGGATTAAGTCGTCATTTACAGGAAGTTACATTTGGTTAATTGGTATAGATATTGCGTACAGCGACATACATATATTTGATTGTGTGTGCGTGGGTACGAATAAATGTTCGGGTCATGGTGAATCAACAAATGCGATGTTACCGTAGGTAAATGAATGCGGTAGCATAAGCAGATTGAGCTTATGAAAGGACACATCGTGACATGGGAATTCCCTTCCAGTTCATCTGCCACAGGTTTGCGGATAGTATGAGATTATGTGGATCAGGGTTGGCCTAGATTCTCACAGCCATCAATCCATCTGTTTACCAGAGTATGGGAGACATTCTTTGCAATATATATTTGTATCAATAGCGATGGCTTTAAGTTTGAAATGGACACTTGCAGTAGTAAGTTCCGGCAGTCCATAGCTTTGTATCTACCGCAATCACAGGTCAGCAGTGGAACAGAGGCGTAAAATAATGGGCCGTATGCATGAAAACTAGTAAATGCTTTTACTAGACGATTTTTAAGTAAATACTTGATTTTCATATGCATAAAACTTAAGTAACTGCTGAAGAACAAGCATTTACTAGGGGACAAAGTACTTACTAGTTTCGGATGAATTTCACTAGTAAATACTTAATACCATATGCATAAAAACTAGTAAGTTCTTATACTTCCGTAGTATTTACTTGACTTTTTTCAAGTTGGTGAATAGCAACTTGAGAATTTGCTAGTACATACTTTTCTGCTTCTGCAGCTATAATAAATAGGATTATAGTCGTGAGTCTCACTTTGAAGCAATCAGGTCGCTATATTTATCGAAATGGCTGAATTTTTACGAATTAATTCCGGAAAAGTTTACAAGAAGCGAAGGGTTATGGAGTCTAATTTTAAAATGCTTTATCGTTTTGAGAAGGAAAACGTAGAGTGGTTAAATGAATACTTTATTGGTAAGTAATTACTGTATGACTTTACTCGAATGTTTCGTAAATTTATATATTTTAAGGCATTCAAACTGAAACAAGAGGAGGGGCAGTATTACCTCAAGAAAAGATGAGGATCGTTTTAAGATACGTTGGGGATCCTGGGTTTCAAGTTGGCGTTGGTGAAGATATTGGCGTACATCAGAGTACTGTTTCTAAAACAGTAAATTCTATTGCAAAACTTATAACAGATAAAGCCTCTCATTGGATAAAGTTGCCTTCCAATTCTGAGGAAGACTTGAAAGCAAAACATGATTGGCTTAGCAAATACAGATTCTCATCATGTATATGAGTCTTGGACTGCACTCATGTAGATATAATGAAGCCTCACTTCCATTCAGAAGAATATATTAATCGAAAAGGATATGCCTCCATTAATATTCAAGCAACATGTGATGCAATGGAATGCTTTACAAGTGTGGATTGCCAATGGCCAGGCTCAGTTCACGATTCTAGAATTTGGAGGAACAGTTTCTTGAACCTGTAATACGAAATTCCACTAACAGCGTTTTGTTGGGAGATGAAAGGTATGGAATCGCACATTGGTTAATGACACCTTTTAAGAATCCAACAAGTAATCAAGAAAATGCATTCAATAAATTGCATTCAAAAGAGAGGGTAATAATTGAAAGATGTTTTGGCCAAGTGAAGAGGAGATTTCCAATTCTACAAAACTGCATACTGCAATTTAGAAAATATTCCAAATATAATTGTGGCATGTTTCGTTTTGCACAATGTTGCAAGACATTTAAATAATAACAATGATTTCCAATTGCCAGAAGGCGTAGACAATGAGGTTTCTGCTCAAGGTGATGAAGAACTAATGGCCAGTGTACTTCAAATTCGACGAATGGGTCAGATAAAGAGAACGGAATTAGCAGGAATAATATGTAGAGTAAATTTATAGAACTTTCTTGAACATATGTATCTTCTTAATATAAAAAAAGAACAATAAAAAAAAAAATACAAAATAAAATAAAAAACAGTGTTCCAAAAACAAAATGTTATTTCAATAAAAAATAAAAATTATTTTTACCGGGCTTTATAAATTTACTTACTTACTTAGATGGCGCTGCAGTCCGGGGTGGCCCTGGGCCTCAACCAACAAACCTCTCCAGCTAGCACGATTACGAGCCAGCTGCCTCCAGTTGCGCACGCCAAGTTGGTTGAGGTCCCCCTCCACTTGTTTGCGCCACCTACCGCGAGGTCATCCTCTACTGCGCCGTCCATCCGGGGTGGATTCGAAAACTTTCTTAGCGGGAACGTTGGGCTCCATCCGCTCTAAATGACCCAGCCATCTTAGTCGCTGTATGTGAACTCTTCTGGCTAAGTCGATGTCCTTGTACAGGCCGTATAGCTCGGCATTGTATTTTCTCCTCCACTCACCGTCTATGCAGACGGGACCAAAGATCGCTCGAAGAACTTTTCTCTCGAAATAACCAAGCGAATCCTCATCCGGTTTTGTCAAAGCCCATGCCTCTGCGCCATACAGCAGGACTGGGATGATTAGTGTCTTATAAAGAGTTACCTTAGTAGTTCGAGATAGGGCTTTGTTACTCAATTGCCGTTTTAGCCCATAGAAACAACGATTGGCAAGAGTAATTCTTCGTGTGATCTCCCTACTGATGTCATTTGCGGAGTTCACTATAGAGCCTAGGTAGACAAAATCCTTTACTACCTCCCAATTGTATCTGTCTATTGTGGCGTTCTGTCCAAGACGCCGATGTTGAGTGTCCTTTTTTGTAGTAAGCATATATTTTGTTTTGCTTTCATTGACCGCTAGACCCATCTTTGCTGCCTCGACCTCAATACTCGTAAATGCCCCATTGACGGCCCGCTGAGTTCTTTCGATTATGTCAATGTCATTGCCATAAGCGAGTAGTTGTACAGACTTGTAAAAGATTGTACCTCCGGTGTTGGCTTGTGAGTTTCGTACAATTCTCTCAAGTACCATGTTAAAGATATCGCATGATAGCGCGTCACCTTGTCTAAGACCTTTCCTGACTTCGAATGGTTCGGTGATGTTCTTACCGACTTGGATGGAGCAGCGAGAGTTCTCCATCGTAAGTCTGCACAAACGGACGAGCTTGGCAGGGATGCCAAGACTAGACATGGCTCTGCATAACTCGCCTCTATACACGCTATCATAGGCAACTTTGAAATCGATGAAGAGGTGGTGCGTATCGATTTTATATTCATGGGTTTTTTCCAAGGTCTGCCGTAGTGTGAATATTTGGTCAATGGTGGACTTTTTCGGCCTAAAACCGCACTGACAAGGACCTATCAGGTTCTTGACGATCGGTTTTAGGCGTTCACATAATACGGCAGACAGGATCTTATATGCGATGTTGAGGAGACTTATACCTCTGTAATTGGCGCAGTTCAGAGAGTCTCCTTTCTTCAGGATCGGGCAAATGATGCTGAGGTTCCATTCATCGGGCATACTTTCATCCGGCCAGAATTTACAGATGAGCTGGTGCATGCTCCTTACCAACTCATCTCCTCCTGTCCTGCAAAGTTCAGCGGCAAGGCCGTTGGCTCCAGCCGCTTTGTTGGATTTGAGTTTAGATATCGCTATCCTCACTTCCTTCTGATCGGGTTGACGGGAGTCTTGACTGCCTTCGTCACTGTTGAATGGATCATTCTGCCTGACAGCGAAATATTGGTCATCATCGCCATTTAACAGTCTGCAGAAGTGTTCCTTTCATATCCTCAGCACCGACTGCGATTCTACTACTATGTTGCCATTTTCGTCCCTGCAGGCTTCTGTTCTGGCTTTGAAACCCTGGCATGTGCTTTTTACCCTTTGGTAAAATTTTCCAACATTATTCTTGCAATAAAGTCTCTCAATATCCTCGATCGAGCGCTTCTCATGCTCCTTTTTCTTCTTTCTGAGATGTCGATGTTCCTCTTTTCTCCTGCGCACGTAGAGCTCGTAAGCAGCTCTAGTCCTTCTATGTAGCGCCGCTTTGTACGCCTCTTGTTTTGCTGCATGTGCTTGCCGGCATTCCTCATCAAACCAGGGGTTTCGTTGTGGTGGCCGAGAAAAATCCAGTACATCAGAGGCGGCATCTCTGATGGCTTGTTGGCAACGCTGCCACTGGTCTTCCGCATTTGCTGCTGGCTGCATAGGACTTAGATTAAGATTAGAAGAAACACGATCGGCAAATGTTCTGGCGGTCTCTTGCGATTGTAGCCGCCCGACGTCAAATTTTCTCACAGTTTTTCATTGATTTCGCTCCGTTGTGGATATCCGCATCCGTACTTTGGCTACAACTAGGTAGTGATCTGAGTCCACGTTGACTAATCGGAAAGTCCGGACACCCAGAATACTGGAAGAGTGCCTTGCGTCGATCGCAAGGTGATCGATTTGGTTGACAGTTTTTCGATCGAAGGAGAGCCATGTTCCTTTGTGAATGTCGAGACATGGGAACCGCGTACTAGCTACGACAAAGTTTCTTCCCGCTGAAAAGTCGATTAGTCTGAGTCCGTTGTCGGATGTGATGTCGTGCAGGCTGTGCTTTCCGACAACGCTACTATAGACGTCCTCTCTTCCTAGCTTTGCGTTGAAATCACCTAGGATAATTTTAACGTCGTGGTTAGGGCATTGCTCATACGTCTTGTCTAAGTGCTGGTAGAAGTCATCCTTTGTCGCGTCCTCCTTCTCCTCGTGAGGGGCGTGAACGCATATTAGGCAAATGTTGGCAAAGTTAGCCTTGATACGGATAGTCATAAGGCGCTCGTTCACATGCCGGAAACTCAAGACTTCTTGCCTAAGTCTGCCTCCAATGACAAATCCGCACTCGAATAGACGCTGTTCTTTTTGTCTGTAGCAACAGCCGTAGTAGATGTCGCAGTTTTTCATACTCCTTTTGCCCGGCCCATCCTATCCCACTTCTTGGATGGCGGTAATGTCTGCTTTGAGACACTCTAGGGCCTCCGCAAGTTGTTCGGCTCCACGTGGTTTGTAGAGGGACCTAACATTCCACGTGCAGACACGAAGATCGTTGTCCTTTTTACGTTTGCTTGGGTCTTCAAAAGTTTCATCCGTATCGAAGGACGTTGGTTGCTTCGTAACCGAAGGTTTTTTACGTGGCAGGGAAGTTAACCCGACGGCACAACCCCCAACCTGGAGGACCAGATCCTTTTTTATCAACCCCTAGGACGAAGGGCCGGATACACCGATGTCAGTAACCCACTTCGGGGATATGAGCGCTGCCGTTAGCCCATTAAGGGTTCATCCGCCACCATCTCTTTTTCAATACCCTGACGTAGTATTGAAAATCCTTACAGACCTCAGCTTCAAATATGTCGAAGTAGCTCCGGTAAGGTATCCGCTGCTCTGTAGACGTCACCGTTGATTCTATCGGGAGAATTCATCCGCCGCACGTCCTCCTTCTGAGGAGGTCTTGATAGACTTCTGAGACGCATATTTCAGCCAATCAGGTCAACAAGAGATGCCTCGTGCGGTTAAACATATGCGCGCTGAAGTTCACCCAGATGTGCTTACGCAGGTCCGAGTGTTCAGCTACACATATATCGTCAGACTCAGCATACGCTCATCGTTAGTTCACTATCAGATATCTATCCAGCGGGCACCCCGGGGAGGTGACGATGCGATTGTGCCCACCGCTTTATAAATTTAAGAAGGTTAATTCACTTTCAATGGTGGTGGTGGAATTATAAGTAGGATACCAATTCCGTTCTTCGTTGTCATTTTCCATCCTTTTTTTAATTTCCTCCTGCTGCATTCGTATTAACTTTCATTGCTCCAGCAACACCAATGTTGAAGTTCTCCATTAAACAGATTTTTTGTCTCCTCAGTCTCATTGAACTTAAATTTTTCTACTCTTTGTTACTGGAGAATCTCGCGGTAATTCTTCAATTTCATCTGCAGCAATACGTATATCAGCTTCCTTTTCCGTTTGCATCCGAATGGGATTATCTGCTCCCACAGATGAACCACCTTTACGTAAACAATGTTAGTAAAAGTATAATAATTAGCTTTATAAAGCCAGGAGTGCAAGAGATAGTTGGGTTTTCATCAGCATTTAAGAGCTTAAAAAAAATGACTTCCCTTAACCTGCCTTCTTCTTAACCTCTGTCCTACAATTATTTAGCCTCCTTCTAAATACACCGGTCATAGCCTTATATTCACTTATAAATAATTATATAGCTTCGGACTTCTCCTTTTTAATGCACGGTTGTTGTGACTTATTCAAAATAACGGTATGCTCTTTTAAAATTCGCACAAAAGCTAGTTGCAATTGAGAAGCTTCGCTTGTCATGGCTGTTTCTTTTGAATATGGTATGCTTTACGAACTGAACATTCCAACGAGATCGTTTACAAAGCAAACATTAAAGAAACAGTAAATGACGATAAGAGCTAACGGTATAGTTTTAAAAACAAATTTTTTGCAAAGCAATTGGGAAATAATACAAAATAAGTATATACTACCAATTGTTCGATGAACTGGTAGTCTTTACTTGAATGAATTCAGTATTTACTAGAAGTATTTGGTGGCAGTCAAAACTTATGTTTATGCATACCAAATCTAGTAAATACTTAAAATATAAGCTTTTACTAGTACTTAGTAGTACTAGTACATACTTAGACCTTTTACTACTAGTAAATACTTAATTTTTATGCATACGGTCAAATATGTAGATTCTTCGATGAGATTTCGAGAAAGGCTTTCTAATTGCAGCTATAGTGACATAAATAATGAAAGCTTAACCGATATATTTTCTTGCTCTATAAAAACCCTTAATTCTTGCTATTAAGGATTCTACAGTTGTTGTTCCGTCATGATGCTACTGGCCGAGAGACCTTCTCGCCTTCGTACGTTAAGTGATCCCTGAAGCTGAGTCTCTGGTCCAGCAACACTCCCAGGTACTTAATGTATAGCTTCAACTCGATAAATTGCTCACTGACGTGTATAGTAAGGTGTTGCACTTTGTTACGACTGCTTATGAGAACGGCTTCGGTTTTGTAGTCCGCTAGTTCTACATCTGATATCTGTAGCCATACCTTCACGTTTGTGATTGTTTGATTGCAGTTTTGCATAACTTCATCTAATGTTTTGGACACAACTACAATTGGAATATTGTCGGCATAACCAATTATGTCTACTCCATTCGGCATTTGTGTTCTTAGAATGCCCCCCTGGCAGCTGACCTCCTCGTGGTGGGGGGCGGGCAACGTGACTGGGATGTGCGGATGGGGTAACTTAAATAGTTATTCCTATCCATACAATCCAGTTACGGCTAACAAAGCGCACACCCCACAATGACAAGAAGGAATCGACCGGCCTCGGATATTGTCAAGCCTGGTAAGCCAGGGCATCCTTTGGAGCCAGGCCTGAAGGGTGTCAGTATGCGAGCGTCTGGTGGTCGGCCTGTCCCGCTCGGCAGCCGGCCGGGTCAAACCCGAAATGGCTACGAACTTCCTGTCAATGGTCTCGCGAACCATTACGGGGGTCAAGGGGTGAGCGCGCTGTGCACCGATAGGGGCACAGATGGACTCTCTGAGATTCGACAACGGCATCGACTTAGGATAGGCACATGGAACGTCTCATCGCTCACAGGGAAGGATCTTGAGCTTGTTGGGGAGGCTGTTAAAAGTCGACTAGATATAGTTGGCGTCTCTTCAACAAAGTAGAGAGGTTCTAAAACTGTGGACCTTTCGGGTGGGTGGAAGCTCTTCCTTCAATGTCTGCTCGGGCGGGAGTGGGGATACTCACAAGTCCCAGGTTGACAGACAGATTATTGGAGTGGATATCATTAGGAAAGAGAGTTGCGATCTTAAAGCTCAAGCTTGAAATATCAACTCTGGCATTGGTGCAGGTGTATGCACTGAACCTTCAGTCAGAGTACGCAGCTTTCTTAGATGAAGTTGATGTTGCCCTTGAAAAGGGTGCAGATATGGATTCTTTTGTCCTGATGGGTGACTTTAATGCTCATGTGGGCGTAGAGGTTATGACATGGGGGAGTGTGATTGGGAGGAACGGTGATCCTGATCAAAACGCGAACGGAGAGAGGTTGTTGGATTTTTGTTGTGAAAATGGCTTATCCATCATGAACACTACCTTTCCGCACAAAGTCATTCACAAATACACGTGCTATCGTCAGAGTCTTCAGCAGAAGGCGCTGATCGATTTCTTTGTGGTACCATCGTGTCTGAAGAGAATGGTTTGTGATGTTCGCGTATTGAGAGCGGCCGAACTGTCAACTGATCATCACTTAGTGCTGTGCAAATTGTATGTTAGCGAGAGAGTGCCTCCCCTACCAAAGCGTAAACCAAGGATGGTTACACGAATACGATGGGAGAGGTTACAGGACGATGAGATACGGGAGACATTTGCGCGGCAAATATCTGAGAGGTTTGAACGAATTCCAAATGTTCCATCAAATGTAGAGGAAGAATGGCAACTGTTTTCAACAGCGGTTATTGCCTCTGCGGGAGATGTTTGTGGAGTGAAGCGGCTTGGTGTGGCGGCTGGTGGTGAGAAAAGAACTGCTTGGTTTAAAACGCCCGGAGTTCAAGAAGCCATCAGAGAGAAGAAGCGAGCCTTTAAGGTGTGGATTCACTTGGGGAAACTCCGATTCTCGAAATTGGTACACTGAGGCGCGAAGAAGTTGCAAATTAGCTGTGAAAACAGCGAAAGAACAGTCTTGGAAGGAGTTTGGCGAGAAATTGGAACGTGACCACAGATCTGCAAATAAGATGTTCTGGCAGACCGTCCGCCGACTCTGAGGAAAAAAGTTGAATATCGTTGAAGGAGTCAAATCCAAAGACGGTATACTTCTTTCCAATGAGGAGGACATCTTACGCAGATGGAGCGAGCACTTTTCAGAATTGCTCAATCCCGAACAGGGCACCGAAGATGACAGACCTATGGTCGAGAGTTGGGCGGAAAGTAGTCCTACGGTAGAGGAAGTAACTTTGGCGATCAAAGCGCTAAAAGTACGCAAATCTGCTGGTGTGGATGAAATTCGACCAGAAATGCTCAAGGCTTTAGGTAAAGAGGGAGTTCAATAGCTCTCGCGTGTCATTAAAGTGGCCTGGGAATGCGGTGAAACACCACCTGAGGATAGTTTGGGGGATGAGCAGTGCGGTTTTCGTCCCGATAGAAGCACAACCGACCAGTTGTTCACTCTCAGAATGGTTCTTGAGAAGGCCTGGGAATATGCCAAACCTGTCTACACTTGTTTTGTGGATTTGAAAAAAGCATATGATAGGGTTCCTCGAGGCAAACTCTGGAGTGTTCTGCAGGAGTATGGGATTGCTGGTTCCCTGTTAAGGGCGATTCAGACTTTATATACAAACTGTAGAAGCTGTGTTCGAATAAACGGTGTTAAATCAATACCTTTCACTGTGGGCGTTGGACTCCGCCAGGGGTGCGTTTTGTCACCTCTCCTCTTCATTGTATATATGGATTGGATGTTACAGCGCAGCCGTGGCGGGGAATGTTTCAAAGTGGGAGACCTAAGGATTAGTCATCTGCTCTTTGCGGATGATTTGATCATCCTTGGGTCCTCTCAAACCGAACTTCAGCGCGCACTCGAAAGGTTTGTAGCCGTTTGTGATGATGCTGGAATGAAGATCAACGTGAACAAGTCAGAAGTAATGGTCGTTTCCAAAAAACCCATTCAATGCACTCTGCATGCTAGTGGAGTTCCACTGAAGCGAGTGATGGGAGGAGCAATGCCGAGTTATCCTGCAGAATTGGTCAGGCTGGATTAATTTTGAGAGAGCTTGGCCAATCTGTTATAAGGACGGCGGAACTTAGTGTTCAAGCTAAGCTATCGGTTTTTAACTCTGTGTATGTTCCAGCTCTCACCTATGGTCATGAAATTTGGGTAGTGACCGAAAGAATAAGATCCCGGATACAAGCTGCCGAAATGAGGTTCCTTCGCGGTGTTGTTGGAATTACTCGTAGGGATCGAGTGCGCAACACCAGAGTACGCGAGGCGCTCAACGTTGAGCAGCTACTTCTCCGAACGGAACGACCTATGCTTCGATGGTTTGGTCACGTAGTGCGTATGCCCCCAGACCGGCTTTCAAGATGCGCCATGGTTGTCGTGCCAGCAGGTAGGCGGCTTCGCGGAAGGCCTAGAAATAGATGGTTGGATCAAGTCCGACATCTCTTCTGGAGCCGCTTTAGGATTCTTCCTGATGAATTGTGGTCAATGGCGGAGGATCGAGAAGGATAGAGAGTCCACCTGAGCATCCTACCCCCGCGACCCTCATGAAGTTGAAAATGAATGAATGAATGAATGAATGAATGCCATCGTACATTATGCTCCATAGAATTGGTCCCAGGACCGACTCTTATGGAACTCCTCCCGTGATTTTGCACCTCTATGGTTTCCCTTTCATGTCATAGTGAGGGTTCTGTCTTCGAAGTAATTTACAACAATCCGCCGAAGGTATCGTAGTTTGGTACCTGCACGTCACTCAGTGCTTTTAGTATACAGCTCCAGTTGGCTGAATTGAACGCGTACTTGACGTCAAGTGCCACGACAACACAGTAATGTTTTGCCCCTTCCAGCTATCTTTTTCCCGCAATTGCTTCACGTTGGTGTTTCGTTTCTTTCTAAATCCAAACTGTCGGTTACAAAGCCCCGTGTCCTCTTCCGTGTATTGCTCCCGTTTCATCTGCTGTATCTCGTGGCAGTGTGAATCCATCTTTCCTCTGGGATAGGCTGTTGACAATTGAGTTCATGATGTGTGGGCATATCGGTGCAGCTGATGTGGCACTTTTCAATTTATTCATAATAATTTTGCATGCGCTTCCCCATGGTTTGTGTTGTAATTTCTCCCTGAATACCTGAAATGGTTCACTTTTGCTCTTCTTAATTATCTTACGCAGTTGCATTCGCTTCCTCTGGAATACTCCTCGAAGTTCTTTTTAATTCTCTGAGTCTCTGCCTCCTGCCTTTTGCTTGCCTCTCTGCATTCTATGGCAGTTGGGAGACCTTTTTACCTTCTCCTTCGCGATCTGGTGCCACTCCACCGAACGGCTGAGTCTATATGATCTCCAACAATGCTTTAGCCTCGTCAATAGAGCTAGCTAAGCAGAACGTCGTCTAGCTCTGCTCATAAGGTCTCTATCGGATTTATGTCGGGGGTTTTGAAAATACTGGAAATAGTATTGACCATATCGCCTAATTTTTCAAGACTTACCTTCAAATTCGTCCTCAAAAAGTCAACATTGTGCATAATATATGAGATATGATTTAACTTGATCCTTTACAATTTATTTGGACTAGTTTTTGAATACAACATCAATCAAGTGGCCGCCTCTATTGACCAAAGCAAATTGTGCCCTTTTTGCTGCGTTTTTCATTACTTTTTCGAGCATCTCGGGCGGTATAGCGACGATTTTGGCACGAATGTTTGCCTTGAGCTTGTCAATGGTCTGAAACTTGCTGGCGTACACTTTGCTTTTCAAATAACCCCACAAAAAGAAGTCCGGAGGGGTCAAATCTGGAGATCTCGGTGGCCAGTCAATGTCGCCATTTTTTGACAGCACACGTCCAGGGAATTTTCGTCTCAGAAACTGCATTGTTTGATCTGCAGTGTGGCATGGCATACCGTCTTGATGAAACCAGTAATCGTCCAGATCTTTTGCACACATTTGTGGGCAGACATAATGAGCCAACATCCACCGTTATCGATTCCCATTGACTGTTTCGCCTTCTCTGAAGAAAAATGGCCCAATGATGGTTTTGGTGCAAACGGCGCGGGCCCAAACAGTCACTTTTTGGTCATGCAAAGGTGTTTCATGGATCTCGTGTGGACTCTCAGTTCCTCAAATGCGGGTTAACGGCGCCAGAGAGTGTGAAATGGTCCTCGTCGGTCATCAGAATTTACTTCCAAAAATCAGGTTCAGTGTCAACCATTCAAGCGACTATTTGGCCGTATTCCAAGCGACGTGGACGGTCTGTCGACAATATCCTTTGAGCCAATTGCACTTTGTAGGGAGAAAAATGCAAATCATCCTTCAGAATGCGCGGCAAGGTGGTTCCACTGACACCAAAATGCTGAGCGCGGCGACGATATGACACATGTGGGTTCTCGGCAACACTCTCTCTTACCGCTTCAACCATTTCATTGGAACGTTTTGGGCGTTTATGAACGGCATTTTGACGATCTCCCACTGCCCCGTGCTCAACAAAATTCGACACCAAACGACGAATAGTGTTGTCAGACGATGCTTGTTGGCCACGATATTTTCGACGACATGCACGTTGAGTTAACACAACTGAACGACTATTTTCAATGTACAGCGTCACTATTTCGGCGCATAGTTTCGGTATAAACCGATCCGTGGTTACAATTGTACTGAATTGACGTTTCAAAAACATGTCTACTCAAGTCAATCGGTTGATAAATGTGAAAGTTATTCAATGTTTACATACCGACATAAGGGATGGCGCACCCGTTATTTTCAGCAATTCTTAATTTGCCAGTGCCTGATGGGATCATGCATTCCCATACTAATATGGGCTTCTAAAAGGCCGAAGCAGTACAAGTGTGAACATTTTTAGAAAACTATTAAACCATAAGGGATAAGTCATCATAAGAGTACGGTCGGTTTCAGGTGGATTATAACCATTTTGTTTTCGTTTTATGAAATATCCTATCAGCAGTTCGTAGCGACTTTGCCCCCCTTTTGATGAAGAATTGTACTCAGAATAGGATATGAGAACAATTTAACCCAATTTACCAAAAGCAAAGAATACAGAGCGTTTTCAAACTCCCTAGTCAATGCATCTGCCCAGGAAACCTATTGCAATGTATACACAGAGATTCCTATCTATCCCCACTTCCATCCAAACTCAATACACAATAAACAATTTCAATCAGCTGCCATGACTCCCAAGTTAATTGTTGTAGAAGCCCCTTTTAGATTTGCCTCCTCATTTTCCAGTCAAAACAAATCCTCAATTTGCACTTTTCATTTTCGATTTCAAGCCAAAAAGCCCATTCTGCAGACAGAAATCTAGGTACTAGCGATGTAATCTCTGATTTATATACGAGTATATTCCTATCCCTAAAATCCCTTACAAACAGTAGCAAGACAAGCGTACAGGTCTAAAACTAAACCAATTTGTATACGAGGCCATTCATCTTCCAAGATAAGCTGCAGTCTCAAAAACTACACAAACAAGTTTGGCTGTGTATATAGTAAGTCGGCACCCCAAAAAGTATTTTATTATGCAATTCAGATACACACACACACACGCAATATACACAAACAAAACGAGAATCCAGAAGCAAATCCGAAGGACATGCCATTGGGGTATTTATACAGGCAAAATGCTAAAAAACAAACACAACAAGGACTTTTGTTTTGTGCTTTCGATTGCACTTTAATTACACCGGGCAACAATATAAATTAAGGATACATCAAGTGGATACTTTCTCTCTGGACCCTCATACCCCCGTTTCTTACAGTAGATACTCTTGGACAAGGGAAAGTCAGTAAAGTAAGTTTGTTAGTTTAGGTTTATGGGTAGCTACCTCTGAATAGAGTCTGCTAGGGATTGTTGAATAGTTTGCCTGGCAGACTGGTACACAACTTCATGGAAATACTTTTAATCTTTTTCGTCGTCGTCGGTTGGAATTTCCATTCAATCCTTGAATTAAATTTTACTCTCCAGTGAGGCAAGAGCAAATGAAGGTCACAAGCTGTTCCTAGGATATAACATTTTTCAAGGTTTTTTCTCCCATCCCCAGTTAATCCCCCGAAAATATAACTCATATACCTACCACGCCTAGCTGTCTGCAGAAACAATTCGACTCCGACTTCATATTCCATTATAAACCGAAAAATTCCATAAATTTCAATTATACGCGCACATACCCTGATAGAACACATATACGAGTACAAAGTATAAAAATGTCGACAGCTTCATTAAAACAAGAATCTACGCGATGCATTAAGCTCTAAATTTGGCTCCCTCCCCTACGCGATACGAAGTAATATTTTGAATCTCAGTTCAAGCCACCATTCACCCTCCTCTACCTAGTTGTAAATGTGTAAATCTCACGAATTCCCTTGTGTCCTTTCCCACAGGACGTGAGGGGGGAAAAGAACAGAAAAATCTGCAATTTCTCCGAGTGTGCACTTAATGTTAATAATGTTGGAATAGTTTAAAAGTCCAACAGCTATGCATGCATGCATGCACTTGCGTCCGTGTATATGCGTATCTGTGCACGAAGAACAAAAGCACGTTCCTTTCGAAGAAGAAACTCAACCCTCGTCCTTCGGCAAAAGTGTATAGGGATGGGGCATTCCATGTGAATGCAAGTTTCTGGAAATTTAATTTCCCCGCAAGTGCCCCCAAGGAAATGCGAGCAGGATATCCTCTGCGGCTGTAGACTGATGCTGCAAGGACTAGGAGTGCTCACACTCGAACGACCTTGCTATTCACTTGCGAAACGCATGGGGAGGGGAGAGTTTGCTTCTTTCTTTTTTTTACTCTTTCCATTCTGATATGAGATTTAAAAAGAAATGTTCTTCGTCGTTGTTTTTGTTTCTTTTGTCGGAGTTTTATATTCGGTCTACATTTTGTCGTCCTTGTTGTGTGATGGGCGAACTACTGGATGAAGGATAGCATGACGATCGAATGAGAGGCTGTGTCTTTTCGTATAGTCTGCACTCTGTCAAGATTGTTGATGTGTTGGTTGGACAGTGGCTGATGGATGGTAATGGATACGTTCTAAAAAAAAAAAGTGCACAGAATGTTTTCTAATTCGGCAGGATAGGCTGTGGGTGACATAAATGAACGCATTCATGTGCTGTATTCATCGAAATTGGTTTCGAAGAAAATTCAAGAAACCTGGCTTATGTTTGGTTTCATACACCAGAGTGCACCACAAAATGTAATTAACGGAGCGCACAGGTTAATTGCTTATTCTGTGTCAGCTGGTGTGAATGCTTCAGCAATTTTCTCTCCGTTTGTTTTCTTTCTGTAGATACCTTGAAAATAAGATACCAATAAATAATAAGCCGGCGTCGCTCGTCAGGACATAAAGTATCTCAGGGGCTTGATGAAGAAATTCATGAATAAATCATGAACTGTGAGGTCACTAATAGAACACTCGTTACATGTGAAGGTATGTTAATATTCCAACACAATTTTCAGCTGAAGAAATTGACAAGGGTTTGCGAGTATGCAGACACCCATGTTTCTCGAGAGTGCAGTAATATGGATAAGTCTCTGATAAGGTACAGTCTATGATAAGGGGAGAAATAGAGACGAAATAGATGCGGAAAGGGTTTTCCAATAGGGACGGGTCGATTTTGACAGTTCATGTCGGCCATGTTGTTAATTTTCCTATTTTTTTTATTTTTCAGACACTAAAGACAAATCACCACGGCAAGCTACAGTGTCGAGCACCACTTGCAAATGATAAAACTTTATTATTAAAATGGGTGCCCTGTTGTGGCAAAGATGCGCGCGTTGCGCCTATTTTACGGTTGACATGTCGGTCTTTCCCAGTCTACTATTCAAAGTTGGTGGTCAAATTCTAGTCGACCGGTTCAGTGAGCAACCAGCCAATATCCGTACGTCAACGAAACGCAATATCTGCCGAAAACATCGCCGCTGTCCGTGAGAGTGTGCAGGAGAATAAGGCATTCAATTCCGCATCGCATACAACAACTCGGGCTTTCGCAGACATCAACTTGGTGAATTTTTCATCGGGACTTGGGCCTACATTCATGTAAAATCCAACTGACCTAGGAGCGGAAGGGACCCATCAGCTTATCCCCTCTTCTTTTAAAGAACGCATTGGAACGCGTTGGAACGCATCTTAGATACACATATTCGAAATACCCTAGTTAAATCCCTTCTATCCAAATTTCAACATGCGTACACAAAGGGGCGATCGACAGAAACGACGCTGCAAGAAGTTGTGCAAACGATAGACACTTCAAACAATATACCCTAGCTACCTTTTTAGACGTCCAAGGCGCCTTCAATAACGTCAGTACGGAATCGATTCAGGAAGTTCTGATCCAACTGGGTGTGGAAGAGTTTATTAGCAAATGGATATTGACAATGCTAAAAACTAGAATCATTCAATCGACTCTCGGCAACGGCAGCTCTACCATATCTGTTGTTAGAGGAACTCTTTAAGGTGGGGTCTTTTCTCCTCTTCTATGGCTTATGGTTATCAACAACATTTTGTGTAGACTTGATAGGGATGTAGTTAAGGTTGTCGCGTATGCGGATGACGTGGTAATACTAGTATCGCGGATATTTCCATCCGTAATCAGTGAGATTAAGGAAGGTGCCTTGGGCAAGGTTAGCTCATGGTCCACTGAATGTGGACTCAGCGTCAACCCAAACAAAACCGAACTGATACTCTTTACCACTAAACCAAAATACGGACGTTTACGCTTTCACGGCTTAGCAATCATCTACTCTCCCTATCCTCCAGTGCCAATTACCTAGGTGTGGTACTTGATCCTAAACTATGCTGGAAGCTAATATTGAGCAACGGGTAAAGAAGGGCTGTGTGGCTTTCTATGCCTGCAGCAAGACCTTTGGTAAGAAGTGGTGCTCCTGCTTATGGTCTTATGGATGTACACTGCCGTGGTGGGTCCTATTCTTTCCTATGGATCGCTAGTCTGGCATGCGTTAACGAAAGCTTATAACACCAAACTTATCAACAGCGTACAAAGAACTGCGACAATAGGCGCAACGGGTGCCATGAGGACATGTCCAACTGATGCCTTGAACGTTATTCTGTACCTTTTACCACTTGATCTTCACATTATGCATCTATCATCATGTAGTGCGGTCAGGCTAAGGGAAACAGGATGCTAGTGCACCAATCCGTATGGTCACAACTGTATCTTGAATCTGCTACCGCAGGATCTAGTAGCTAATTTGACCGACTATATAACTCCCACAGTGAACTTTTGAAATGACGTCACGGTCAGATTCCCTACCAGGGTGGAATGGGAAACTGGCGTACTGACAAATGTGTTCGAAACAACAATCTTCACCGACGCGACGGTTCAAAAATGGACTGCGGGGTAGGGGCGGCGATATTCTCTGATTCCCTCAATATTTTCAGGTCTTACCGGCTTCCTGATTTGTGCAGTGTCTTCCATGCCGACGTTTCTGCTGTACGTGAGGCCTGCCGCATACTTAAGCAAACCTCTAGAAGCCTAAATACCATTGCCATCCTCAAGGCTAGTAGAACAGTGCAAAAAGAATTCGCCTCGCTTGGTTATTGATGAAGGATCTGTCTCCTTTGGGTTCCGGGTCACAGAAAAATTGAGGGGAATGAGCGCACTGATGAACTCGCGAGGGAAGGATCTGCCCTTGATGCTTCCCTAGCAAAGGAGGTGAGCGTCCTGTTGGGGGTCCTTAACGGAGGCATCTTCGCGCACTATCTGCTAAAGGCTGATAGCAGATGGTAGGGGGTGCGGAACTGTGTCATCTCCAGGCAGATGTGGCCCAAATACTTCAGGAAAAGAATTCTACTGGAAGACCATCCGGAAGTCCGCGGGAATATGGAGTCGGACTAATGCTAACAACAACAGCACGCAAGGGCCTAATTTCCTGGCAGCCTCATGGTGATACGATTTTGACGGCCAGATTCCGGACTAGAGTACGACGCGTCACCATCATACAGTGTTACGCCCCAACGAATAGTTCGTCTGAGGACGAAAAGGAGAGCTTCTACAATCTTTTAAGCGCCGTCTTCAACACAACACCAAATGGAGACATTGTCATAGTGATGGGGGCTTTGAATGCCAAGGTAGGCAGCGACAACGAAGGGCTCAAACATGTAATCGGGAAGCATGGACTAGGTAACCGCAATGACAACGGCGAAAGGTTTGTGGATTTCTGCAATGCTAACCGCCTTGTGATAGGTGGCACCATGTTTGAGCACAAGACCTGCCACAAAGTCAGCTGGGTTTCCAATGACAGGCAAGCAACCTCCAACCAAATTGACCATTTTGCTATCAGCCGCCGATTTAGAAGTAGTCTCCTGGACGTCCGAAACAGGCGAGGGGCAGATGTGGGGATAGTACGTGATCACCATCTTATGATAGCTACTCTCCAACTACGCACTGCTGTAGTTCGAAGATCCCACGACAACACAAGAATGCCCAGGTTCAACATCGATAGACTTAGTGATCCCTCAGTGCGCCAACAATTAAGGGAGCACTTTTCGCAAGGTGTGGAAGCAATCAACAGCTCAATGCCCGCAACCATCCAAGACCATTGGTGTGCTGTGAAAAATGTTTTTACATCTGGTGCTGAAAGAATTGTCGGTGGATCGCAGGGAAGACATAGGGCATGGCTTTCCGAGGATACCTGGAGACGGATTGACGAACGAAAACAGCTGAAAGCTCGCGTTGCAGCTACCCCAGCAGCATGGAGAAGCGAGCTAGAGTCCCTGTATCGCATGAAGATGAGAGAAGTTCAGCGTAGCGTACGACGTGACAAGCGCAATTACATCAACGCGCTGGCTACAGAAGCAGAAGAAGCTGTACGGAGGTGCGACAGCAGGACTGTCCACAGAATCACGAAAGAGCTGACATGTGGTCGCAGCTATAGCCAACACCCAGTGGAAAACCTAGACGGCTCCTTGCTCATTTCGGATGAGGACCAGCTCAAGAGATGGAAAGAGCATTTTGCTATGGTTTTGAACCGTGTATTCACTAGCGATATGCTCCCAAATCAGACTGAGATGCCCGAGGTGAGAAGTTCCCGAATAGGCACCACGACTCCCAGTAAAAATGAGATCATTACCGCGATGAAAGCACTCAAAACCAACAAGGCGGTAGGACTTGACGGTATTCCAGCAGAGCTCTTACGAGCGGCGCCAACAACATCGGCTGAGCTTCGGCTCCCACTTATAGAGAGAGCTTGGGAAGCTGAGAGCTTTCCTAACGAGTGGAAAAAAGGAATGATCGTCAAGCTTCCTAAGAAAGGAAATTTAATGGAGTGCGGAAACTGGAGGGGTATCTGCGTGCTGCCTGCTGTAGCTAAGATAATAGCTAAAATCATCCTTGAGCGAATCAAACAACATCTCGAAGACACACTCGATGCCGAATAAGCAGGTTTCCGCTCTGGATCCTCCTGTGCCGACCACATCAACACCCTGCGGATTATCATCGAACAGTGTGTTGAATATCGATCGCCACTGCACCTGCTGTTCATCGATTTTGAGAAGGCGTTCGATAGTGTCAACAGGGAGTTCATTTGGCGTGCCTTACGCAGGAGAGGCATTCCCGATAAACTAATTGCTATTATCAAAGCTACATATGAAGGCTCTAAATGTCACGGGGGAAGGTTGTCTGAGGAATTTGAGATCCAAGACAAGGCTGTATCCTTTCACCAATATTATTCCTATTGGTGATTAGCGATGTGCTTCATGCAGCTTTGTCGACGGGAAGCGGAGGAATTCGATGGAAGCTCACATCTCAACTGAAACATCTTGACTACGCAGACGATGTATGCTTACTCTCCCATAGAATTATGGACCTCCACCAAATGACAGCAGATGTGGAGAGGGAGGCAGGTGTCGTCGGGCTGAAAATTAATACGACAAAAACTAAAATTATCAGCCTTGGAACTAACTCATCGGCTCAAATATGCATTGCTGGACAACCGGTAGAGAGAGTAGAGGATTTCCAGTATCTTGGGAGTATTGTCTCGACCGATGGTGGAACCGAACTGGATATAGCCAACAGGATCGCCAAAGCAAAGTCCGCGTTTGGGATGGTGTCCTAAATATGGCGAAGCAATGCAATCAGTTTGAACACCAAAATAAGACTGTTCCACTCCAACGTTGAATCCATGCTGCTATATGGTTGCAGCACGTGGAGAGTGACCACTACTATCACCAGAAAGCTGCAAACGTTCGTTAATAGGTGTCTGCGCACTATCTTAAGGATTTTCTGGCCCAATCGTATCTCTAATGAACACCTTTACGAGAGAACGGGTCAGGAACCAATAGGCGCAACTATCCAACGGCGGAAGTGGCAGTGGATTGGTCACATGTTTCGAAAGGGTGACAGCTCCATAGCGAACCATGCTATGCAATGGAACCCTCTAACTCAGGATGGCAGAAGACCTGGCGGTCCGAGGAGAACATGGCGCAGAACAGTCGAGAAGAAGGCACGGCAGTTAGGGAAAATTTGGGGAGAACTCAGACACAATGCCAGAAGCCGTACACAATGGCGCGTAGGCGTAGTAGAGGCCTTAGGACCCACAAGGGGATACAGGACATAAGTAAAGTAAAGTATGTGCCAGAGTCGTCAAAAACTGGACCGCTCTAATGCGCGCTACTCAGCGAAGTCTCGATGGCCGTTTGAACGGTGTCATATTCCACACACAATGCCATTGATAGGCCTTTCCAATAAAATAAAAAATTCATTGATATATCGCACACAACTTGTTTTATTCGATTTTAACATCTACCCGTCCCTATTGGAAAACACTTTATAGGAGTTTATTGTTAGGTAGCAAAGTGTTGAAAGACTGCATTTTTAAAGTTTGTTGCGTTTGTTATAGCCTTGATGCGTAAGGTTAGAAAATTAATTTAATGAGTTTCAATAGGCATTAAAGAAGCAGTTATCCAAAGTTTGCGCAAATATCCATAAACGCGACGTATGGTCGAGTTTATATTTGCCTTAGCTGCAAAGGTTACTATCAATTACAAACCCAAGAGTCGTAGCAGACTCTACGAACTTCAATTCAGTGTTAGAAAGCCATATGTCCCGAACAAGATGATGTTCAAAAGATCTATTGGAGATAGCTAACGCTCGGCAACACCGTCTCCTGCTAACAGAAGTTTTTATGAAAACACAGAAGAAAACCAAACAAACAAGGGTCTCTGCGAAAATTTAGTCGTACAATCTGGACAAAGAAAAAGGCGAGGCTTTTGTTTTCGTAATGAAACATTACTTCTCTCACACTATCAACGAAGCCGAGGATGAAGAGAGCAGAGCCCAAATACGTGGGATTCCCTACAACGAAGTTGCTTAAAGAAGGCCAAATCACTGCTCGGAGCTTCAAAAGGACACCACCCAGACGCCCGGCTACTCGGAAAACATTCGAAGTTGAGCCTACATAACAAACTGCTTATCTATAAGCAAGTGCTAAAGCCTGTGTGGACGTATGGTATACAACTATGGAGTTGTACCAAGAAAAGCAATAGAAACATCATACAAACTTTTGAAAATAAAGTTCTTAGAACGATCGTCAACGCACCATGGTATGTACGTAACGAAGATATTCATCGAGATCTGGGAATTCCCAGCGTCGTCGAAGAGATAACAAAATTTGCGCGTAAACACAAAGATCGTGTTCACGGCCATTGTAACCGTACCGTCATTCAACTACGTGACGCGAATAATTCAATTCGTCGTCTGCAAAGGACAAAACCGTTTGACCTCGCGTCATAGTATATGCCGGTCGCGAAAAAGGCAGGAACTAGGTATCATTGGAATTTAACCTGCCTAAAGTTCAACATTTCTTTTAACTTCGTACGAATATTTTTGTTTTCCCAAAAATCACGTGTATCGTAAGCGAAAATAAAACTGCTGGATAAGCGTCGGCTTAGTTGTAGTATTACTTTTGAAGAGAGGTGTTTTTTTAGTGAGTAAAAATCTCACACTGCCATTAGCACGCTCGTTCGGGCCTTATGGCCCTACTCTCGGCAAAAAAAAACCAAGACGCCAAAGAAATATGGTAGTGGAGTGATGAAAGTAAGGAAGTGATAAATGAGAAGAAAGTGGCTTTCAAAGCTTGGTCAACGTGCCCCTCTAAGAATAGAGACAAAAAAGCTCGCCACGAAATGGAATACAGATGTTGCAAGAAAGAAGCTAAGAAGAAGTGTGCCTAGCTTCAAGCAGAGAGTACGGACGGCCTGTATCGGGAGCTGGAGAAAATATCTTCCCCAGTTGATATTTTGAACTGGGAGGGTTGTGATCCATCCTTTTCGGATCATAACCTCACCCAATTAGGAAGAAGAAGGAGAAGAAGTGCGATTTAGCGATTTGTTGCTTTCTGTCCGAAAGAAAACATTTTAACAGTTTGAAGGGTCTCTCCCCGAAACCAAAAAGATGCGGCAGCTTCCAACAAAGGATTCCATGGTTCACCTTATCGAAAGTCTTAGAGAAATCAAGCAAACATAGAAGTGTTACATAGTCTCTATCGAAATCACGTTTTGTGTCATCTAGGACATTGAGCATAGCGGTAGGATAACCGTGATTAGGCCAGATTGAGAGGGGCTAAGCAAATTATTTAGAGATAAGTGGTTCCATATCTACTTCGCTATGAGTTTCTGAAAGACCTTGGAGAAGCATGGTAAGATACTAATAAGCCTGTAGTCTTTTAAAAAGGCCGCACTGGTCTTTTTGGCAACGAGAATGACCCTTGCAGGATTACGGAAAGTTTGAGATTGTGATACAATGTAATAATGTGGGTTAGATGAGTGATAATAAGAGGTAATATTAGCTTGAGAAGCCGGAGTGGCACTCCATCCTCAACAGCAAAACTAGGCCATATATCTCCAACACACTCAATCACATAGCTCTCCTCCACTGCTTCAAAGTCCGCAAGTCTGGGCATAGATATACCTACATTAGCCACAGAGTCAAGGTGATTTACTACCTCAACCCTACCCAGGATATAGTCATTCAGTACGTGTCGGGGTCAAATTCACATTTAGTTCAAATTTTACTCCCAGTAAAATTGCGAAGTCACTTACCTGATTGCACTGCAATTACGACATATTTTCGAAGCTGGTTTGAAGACATGCGCAGATTCGAGCCCCAGCGGAGACCAGCAAACAAAAGCCACCCGAGTATAATAGGGTAACCAATAACATACACACATTTCCAACCACTGCGCCAAAAAAAGATTCCCGATAGTAGGTACAATGAACCGCATCGAGTTGAGTGCTCTGAGGTTTGCATGAGGTCCCTTACTTAGCTGAACTTATCTAACTGGGTTCCCTTAAAAAAACGAAAGCATCTACTTAGACTTAAAACATATACAATTGAACAGGTATGTACGATACATGTAAGTCTTTTTTCTCTGTTCCTTCCCCCTAACGTAACCCAAGGGATGAGTAATTTCGTACATCCATGCCATTTACCTACATTTTCAAAAGAAAAAAAAAATTCAAATTACTTAGATTAATGGTACGTACCGACAACGCCACCTCGTCAAAACCACATCTTTTCATCGCATCACATTTTCTTTCCATCCATCTCTCCCTGATGACTATATTTCACCACGAGCCAGCGTATCCCAAATGATGTCAAAGGACAGACTCGAAAAAAAATAAAAAAAATTAAAAAATAAATTAAGTTTAAGAAATTGAAATGACTCCATTAATCACAGTAATGCGTTTCGGAACTATTTGCCAGCGAGACCGCAAATATAACCAAAACAAGACAGCACCACATAACGCCCCAAAAACGCAAAACGCAGATAGTAAAACAAAATCCCCCATCGTCACTGTGTGTCAACTTGGAGCCCACACCCTCGCTCTTATCCCAACCAACATCCTTTTCGTCACCATAATTCGTATTAAAAATTACAACTTCCTGTGTGGAAAATTCCGACAAAATTTTAACCCAAACCACCTTTCGTTGGCGTTGGTACCTCAGAATATACATACACAAGCTGATGATAGCACTTTAGACAGAGTGGTGTAGCACGACAGCTAGAGGTAGGTTTCGACGGATGGGTTTTTGCCGTACTGACGGAGGATATCGACGACGATGACGCCAAGGACGAAGAAAAAATGGAAAACACTATTCCGGTGCATAAATAATTACTCAAGGCGACCACAAAACGGAGTGCACCACCCCCTAGCCCCACCAGCAACAGTACCGGCGCGGCGGTGGGCGCAGCGAAACAATGAAAATGAAATTTTCAAGAAAATTGCGAAACAAAATTCCATAATGGAATATCTTTTGCTTAAATAAAAACGCAAGTGCCGCACCGACCTCTGAGTTTGCTTTCATCCAGCCAGCAACCATAGCCACAGGCAGCCGTAGCACCGTCATCATTTGGGAGGTTAACGCAAGCGTTGTTCAACCCTCATTGTTGTGGTAGAAGATGGGAATAATATCCTCGGGAGATTCTCTTCAAGCGAAATGAGCCACATGGGGGAGTGGTAAAAGCAGTACGGTGTTGGTGTGCCTTCATAATTTCGAGAAAGGGTTGCGCCGGAACCATTTTTGAAGAATGAATCTGCACTTTTGAATGTCAGCATAATCAGTGTCGAGACCACTTAGTGTAAATATTCAAAAAGAACATACAATAGAAATGATGTAAAAATCAGAAAATTTATCGAAGGATGAGGGCAAGAAGGGTTCCTAGTAGAACCTGTTACAGAACCATCGTCTCGAAATGTCCGTTGCAGAATTTTTCAAAACGAAAAAAATGAAAAGAAATCGCTCTTTTCTCGCTCCTCAAGGCTCCCGTATCCATCGTTAGGGAATTACAAAGTTGGTGAATTAGCTCGACAAGGCTCCTTTGATTCAGGCAGCACACGCATTGACGACATCTATACGGCAATGTCTCTTGCTAAGTACCTCATTCATGCCGACGCTGTTAAAAAAAAACATCAACGATGATACCACTGAGAGCAATACAACGCCGTTAGGCTACTCTTGCCTACACTTAATCAGAGACGATCTGTCGGACTTTCGAAACACAGGAGGGGAACCCTTTATAAACTCAAAAACTTTCTCACCGAACAATGCACCATAGATTAACATGCTCGCAGGTTAGACATCCCACACAAGGGTTTCTGCAGAAAATGCATAGGTGAGGAAGAAGAAGAAAAAGAGACCATCCGTCACCTCCTATGCACGTGTCCTGTACTTGTCAACATTGGAATGGCTACATTGAGGGAATACCTCTTTAAATATATAAGGGATCACTCCAACGCCTGCAGGCAAATTCCGCGTTCGGGATGTTGTCCAAAATATGGCGAAGCAATGCAATCAGTTTAAACACCAAGATAAGACTGTTCCCTCCAAGGTTGAATTCGCGCTGTTATATGGATGCAGCACGTGGAGAGTGACAATTACTATCACCAGAAAGTTGCAAACGTTCGTTTATAGGTGCCTGCGCATTATCTTAAGGATGTTCTGGCCCAATCGTATGTCTAACGAACACATAGACGAGAGAATGAGTCAGGAACCAATACGCACAACTATCCAACAACGGAAGTGGCAGTGGATTAGTCACATGTTCCGAAAGCATAACGAACCATGCTATGCAATGGAACCCTTTAACACAGGATGGCAGAAGACCTGGCGGTTCAAGGAGAACATCGCGCAGAACAGTCGAGGAGGAGGCACGGCAGTTAGGGAAAAGTTGGGGAGAACTCAGACACATTGCCAGGAACCGTACACGATGGCACGTAGGCGCAGTAGAGGCCCTAGGATCCACAAGGGGATACAGGATATAAGTAAAGTAAGTAACGCCTGCAGGGCTAAGATGTGCTCAATGAAGCTGAATTAGTACAGCCAACAAATCTGGAACTTCTTTGACCACATCCGCATTTGGATGTCTTGAAAGGGACTTCACTTCATTTCTTGTCATCCAGTATGCAGAGCGATGTAATAAATCTGTTACGGTCATCAATCTGTGATCTACATACCGTTAGGTTAGGTTAAGTTAGAGTGTCTGTCTGTATCAAAATCTAGACACATTTAGAAGTGAAGAAAATCAAGTCAATCAAAATCAGCTACACATGAACTAAAAGAAGAAGTCGGACCTTTCTATAAAGCGAAGGATGTTCTGTGTTAGCCAGGTCGCCAAGGATATCGAAGAGAAGTGGTCCAAGATGGAGTAGTCTTGGATAGCGCTGGACAGGTGCAGAGGAAATGGTGGATTGTTTCTTGTTTCTCTTCATCCCTACAGCTCCTGCAGAAATCATTTGACAAGAGACTTAACCTTTTGGCGTATAGGTCTATTGAACATTATCCTGTGAGGACATAAATAGTGGAGCTGATATCTGATCGATACGATGACGATGGCACGCTATGCCTTCAAGCTTAAGTAGAAGTTTACACGTAGCGAGAGGCTACCCACCACCTGCCTATTCTGTAGGATATTTAGGGTAGTACCAAGTGTGGCTAGCTCGTCGACCTTGCAATTTCCTGATATGTCTCGGTGGGCTGGCACTCAGCATATGTGAATGCTGAACTTCATGAGAGACAAGAGTCAGTCTAGAGCAACCTTTGAGGTAAAGTAGAACGATTCCACAGACTTAATTGCCGTGTATGTTAAGTTTCCAATTTAGTTTTCTGTCTTGCATTATACCGAGATATCTAGTGCGAGCCGAAAGGAAAAACTCCACCCTTATAGCTTATGCTGTTTAACGGGTGGTATCTTGTATTTTTTGCTGAAGAGTACCAATTCTGTTTTAACCAGGTTGACGTACAGTCGACACCCTCTGGCTTATTTTCCGAGACTGTTAAGAGCTGATTTCATCATTTCACTTAATGTGTCTAGGAGTTTGCAGTGGGCTAAATCAGTATATCTTACTCAGGTGGCGCTATAGTTCGGGGTGAACCTAGGCCTCAACCAACAAGCCTCTCCACTTAGCTCGGTCTTTAGCTTATTGCCTCCAGTCGCGCACTCCAAGTTGGTCGAGGTCCTCTTGAACTTGTGCGCGCCGCCTACGGCGATGATTCCCTCTACTGCGTCGTCCTTTCGGATTAGATTTGAAGATTCTATGGGCCAAAACGTTGGTGTCCATTCGCTCTACATGTCCTTATAAGCCCAAAAAAAACAGCGATTGGTAAGAGTTATTCTTCGATTGACTTCTGCGCTGATGTTGTTTTTCGAGTTTATAGCAGAGCCAAGGTAGACAAAGTCCCTTACTACCTCGAAGTTACAGCTGCGCACTGTGACGTTCTGTTCAGTTTGTCGGTGTTGGCTGTCCCTTCTTGTTGACAGCATATACTTGGTTTTGACCTCGTTTATCGCTAAACTCATTTTGGCCGCTCCGCCTCAATGCTTGCAAACGCACCGGTGACAGCCCGCGTCACCTTGTCTAAGATCTTTTTTGACATCAAAGGTCTGGGTGAGGTTATTACCGACCTTGATGGAACAGCGAGCGTTCTCCATCGTCAGCCTGCACAAACCGACAAGTTTGGCAGGGATGTCAAAACTATACATGGTTCTATAAAGCTCTTCTCTATAGATGCTGTCATAGGCGGTCTTGAAATCGATAAAAAGGTGGTGAGTATCGATTTGGAATTCTTGGGTTTTCTCCAGGATCTGCCGAAGTGTGAAGATTTGATCGATGGTGGACTTTTCTGGCCTGAAACCGCACTGATAGGGTCCAATCAGGCTGTTCATAAAAGGTTTCAGGCGTTCACACAATATCGCAGAAAAGATTTTGCATGCGATGTTGAGGAGACTGATGCCTCTTTAATTGGCGCAGTTGAGGGGGTCTCCATTCTTGTGAATCGGGCAAACGATGCTGAGATTCCATTCATCAGGCATACACTCGTCTGACCAAATCTTAGAGATGCGTTGGTGTATGCACTCTACCAACTCATCCCCAGCTGCCTTGAAAAGTTCGGGCGGTAAGCCGTCAGGTCTAGCAGCCTTGTTGGATTTTAGCTTGGATATTGCTATCCGCACTTCGTTTAGGTCAGGTGGACGAATATTTTGACTATCATCGTTTATGTTGAATGGTTCATTCTGCCTGACAGCGGGGTGTTGGTTTTCGTCGCCGATATACAGTCTGCAGAAGTAGTTTTTCCATATTCATAGTACAGACTGTGATTCTACTACGAGGTTTCCATTTTCATCTCTACAGGTTTCTGTACGGGCATTGCTCCTCTGGTACGTTCTTTTTACCTTTTGGTAAAACTTTCGTACATTGTTCCTGGAGTTTGAATTCTCGATATTCTCAAACGCGCGCTTCTCATGCTCTTTCTTCTTCTTTTGGAGAAGCCGATGTTCTTCCCGCCTCTTTCGGTCGTAGAGCTCACGAGCAGCTCTCGTCTTCCTTCGCAGCGCCGCTTTGTATGCCTCTTGTTTTGCTGCATGCACACGCCGGCATTCTTCGTCAAACCAGGGGTTTCGCGGTGGTGGGCGAGCGAGACCCAGCACATCAGTCGCGGCGTTTCTGATGGCATGTTGGCAGCGTTGCCACTGGTCTTCGGCACTTGATGCTGGCGGCATAGGGGTGATTGAGAGATGTCGGGATACGCGTTCAGCGAAGAGTATGGCGGTGTCTTGCGATTGTAGCTTTTCGACGTTAAATTTTCTCACAGTGATTATCCTTTGTTGCTCCGATTGGGATATCCGCATTTGTACCTTGGCTACAACAAGGTAATGATCCGAGTCTATGTTGGCTGCTCGGAAGGTCCGGACGTCCAGAATACTGGAGGCATGCCTTGCGTCGATCGCAATATGACCAATTTGGTTGATCGTTACATGATCATTGGACCGCCATGTCTGCTTATGAATATCGAGATGAGGAAACCATGTGCTTGCTATGGTGACATTTCGCTCCATAGCGAAATCAATTAGCCTTAGTCCGTTATCAGACGTGGCGTCGTGTAGGCTATGCTTACCGACTGCCCTACCAAACACGTCCTCCTTTCCTATTTTGGCGTTAAAATCGCCCAATACGATTTTAACGGCGTATTTAGGACATTGCTCGTATGTTTTGTCGAGGAGCTCGTAGAAACACTCTTCGGTGGTAGTATCCTTTTCTTCCGTAGCGGCATGAACACATATTAGGCTTATGTTAGCGAATTTAGCCTTGACCCGGATAGTCATAATACGCTCGCTTACGTATCGGAAGCTTAAGACTTCTTGCCTAAGTCTGCCACGTATGACAAATCCGCATCCGAATAAGCGTTGCCTGTTGCCTCTGTAGCAATCACCGTCACAGTTTTTCATCTTCGTTTTGCCCGGCCCATCCCATCGCACTTCCTGGATGGCGGTAATATCTGCTTTATAGCAGTCTAGTGCCTCTGCTAGTTGTTCGGTTGCATGTGATCTGTAAAGGGACAGAACATTCCACGAACAGATCCGAAGGTCGTTGTCCTTATTTTGTTTGCTGGGGTCGTCATTAGTTGAGTTATCCTTATCCGAGGCTTTTGTTTGTTTCGGAACCATCGATTTTTTACTTGGTAGGGAAGTTACCCCGATGGCACAACCCCCAACCTGGAGGGCCAGTTCCTTAATTATTCCCCTAGGACGAGGGGCCGAGTCCACTACGGGAGTATGAACGCTGCCGTTGGCCCATTAAGGGCTCCTCCGCCACCATCTCTATTCCTCTATTCCATCCTGACCAACATTGGAAATTCCCTACCGACCTGTGATTCGAATACGTCGGAGCAGCTCGCGCAAGGTATTCACTAAGTTCAACCTAACTTGAACTATAGACGCCACCGTTGACTCCGTCTAGGGAATTCGTCCGCTGCCGCCTGGAAAAGGAAGAAGTGCTCTAGTGAGAAAGCACTCTTCCCTCCCTCTCTCATCTGCTGCCGCCAAGAATCCGCCAAACGGGGTTGGTTACCCAATTCTTGGATTAAGGTACTAGGCACCCGGCTGTCACCGCATGGAAGTTGAGAGTAGGATTTGGTAGGCGTCGGCTAAGTGAAAACACTTATGTTTTCATATGATCGCATGCACTACAGTTTGACCAGCCCGTATTGTAGCTGGGGAGTGGGTATATTCGTACAAGTAGTTTAGGTTTGTATTCTCTTTGACTAAGTGATAGCGTGAATAGGGAGAGGAGTCCCAGAAAAATTGTTGGGTATAATCAAGGCAAGTTATGAAGGCGCGAAATATCATGTGCTGCATAGGGGTAGGTTATCAAAGGAACTTAAGATTCAAAGAGGTGTCCGATAAGGCAGCACCAATACTTGTGGTAGTTACCAATGACGTGATTCGAAGTGCTCTGGTGGGAAGTAGTGGAAGTCAATGTCTTACAATGCTTTTGTAAATCATTGTCTCAGAAAAAGATTACAAATATTCTGGCCAAACCTTATCTGAAACGAATAGCTTTATGAAAGAACGGGCTAGGGGCGAATAGATGCGATTATGTGAACGTGCTAATGGATTGCTCATTATTATTTATTATTATTATTTGTTTAGGTCTATCCTGCACTTCCACCTAATGGTCTTTTGTACCACCTGCTAGTACCTTGGAAAGGTTTATTCCGTCCGCATACATAGTTCCCCTCGCATTATAATCCCTTCGGAATCGTTTTTGCAGGTCATATACCCTTACTTTGCCTTGACGAGAATAGATATGGATATAGATAGATCTAGATCTCTCTCTCCAAACCATTTTTTTTAAGAATCTGAGAATGAGAAGTGGGTCCATGGTTGGAATATCCTCATCTGATATTTGGTACTTGCCCAACTATTTCAGTTTTTTGTGGGTCAGTGCCGCAAAAGATTCCAGAAGATGCTCCGGAGTCTCACTTGACTCATTGCAGAATTTGCAAAGGCCCTTGTTATACCTAGTTTCCTAAAATGGTAACTGAGTTTGCAGTGCCCTGCTAGGAAGACTTTTAGGATTCGTAGGTCATTCTTGTTAAAGCGGATACAGGCTTCGAATTTTTTCTGGTTGTATCATCCCAGTAGTTTTTTTAGCTTGCCTCAGATCTGTAGTGTTTTTCCAGGGCTTTGCTCTGTCTGCTTTCTCCATTTTCTTGAATTATTCCCGTATGGTATGTTCGCCTATTCCGCAGAATGGTTCAGAACCAATGAAGGGTTCTGCAGCTCTTTATATTGCCAAGGAGTCTACTGCTTCGTTACTGCTTTTATCCCAACATGACCGGGTTTTGTTGTGTCAAGCGTAGCAAGGTTGCAGCCTTCGTTGGCATTACCTTGGCAGATTATCTTGTAGACCACATCCGTTTTTTTATCCTGTTCTATCCCTGCATTTAGATTGCTTATTCCATCGTGATGTTGGATTTGCACGTCTATTTTATGTCTCTTTTGACGTTTTGTGGATCATTCCCTTGAATCGTTTAGCCAGTTTAGCGACGTAAATTATACTCCTGTACACACCTTGCATGTTCTTCACATCCTTGTCGCAAGGTACATTATATTTGTGGCGGAGTATTAGGCTCCTGTCTGCAAGGCAATTTGTCTGTAAGGATTTAAGAAATCTTCTTCACGCTAGCAGAGTGTAATTTCTATTCACTTAACACAATGACTTTATGTACTAGGTTAGAAGCGGTCCTGAAAATGATGTGTCTGGCCTGATGAAACAGAAATTGTATGAGTCTTTCTGATGCTGCTTCCTTCTGGTACCAGTTGAACAAGAGTTGGTCTTTATCGCGAAGGATTTTGTAGTCTGAAAACATTATCGCCCTATTTTCCTTCCCCTCGACTGTGAGTTGAATCTTTGAATGAAATAAAGGCCCGTCTTCAGCTCGCTAATAGTATTATATATTATACTTAGATCTGCTTCGCGTCCGATTTTTCATTTACTTATTTTCCTTGAGTTACTCAAGGCTACTGACGAGTGGCGACTTATACTTTTCTGAGGTCAAGCCTTAGCGAAAACAGATGGCTCGATTGATTACTAAGTAATTTTCGGGTGACAATACATCACATATATCACACATCGTTACTGATACTCTATAGCTTATGGGCTTCGGAGTATAACAACAAAATCTTACAATCTTACATACCATACCACCCATATTAATCCTGTCAATGCTCAATTAATATTACTCCTAATAACAAACTCATGCAGCTAAGTGTAACGCCATACGAATCCATTAGAATACAATCCAGCACTTCCTCAACTGCATCGGTTCTGATCACACCAAGTAGAACCACGAACTCCTTCTACATTTCGCCTATAAATCCTCTTCATTTGCCGGTCCAGAAACAATTTCTCATTCCCCTTGGAGCATACGACCGCAGTCCTGTACGCATACGTTTCGCAATTTAGGTTACATGTGACACCAATAATTGTCCTCATGAACATTACGGATAACAAATTGTCCTGCACTTGAAACAATTGGAGTTCTCGATGAACCACCACCTCTGTTCCCAAACTTGACTGTCCATGCACTATACCACCTTCCTTCGAAAGCATTTTGTGGCTAAAAGAGGGTTTGGAGGAAACATAAGCCGTCATGTCACTTCCTAGTGTGTGTTCTCCATGGTAATCCTTCCCGACGTGTGTTCTGGCACCGAATGCATGTATTCTGTCTGTAAGCACTAGGATACTCTTGTGGTGCTGATGATGGCCAGAGACATCAGTTTGACATTCACTTCTTCCGAAAAGACAATGGGAGGACGCTTAAAATTCCTAAACAATGTCCTTTAGAACAATGGTTATGGGGATTTTATTATCCTCCAGCGATATAGACATCCCCCACTCCTACACATACGTGCACATATGATGCCAAATAGAATTGTGTCAAAGTACTTTGCATTTTTCTGTTGGCCAAAAAGGATCATCACACTTGGGAGTACACTGACACCACAGAACTCTAGTTGAAGTTTCAAAGTGAATCCTTGTTCTAACGAGTGATAAATTCTTCGCATTTAACTATACAGACATTCACCGGCAGGAAGTGGAAGAGAGCTTGGAAGCCCGAGTCTATTTTTGAGGATTAACCTCAATCAAGATGCAGCTGGTAAAAGATCCCACCGGCAAAAAAGGATTCCACTGGATGTCCACCAACGAATGACAATGAAGAGCTATGTTATTGGCGATTGTTTCATTCAGAAGTAGGATCCGGTCTTATCCATTCGCCTTGTTTTCAATTTTTCTTCCTTTATTGTTGGGGATATCCTTTAAGTGGAATTGGATTGGCTTCATCCTGCTTCCGGATGCAATAGCAACAGATGCAGATGGATTTCATACATCCGGCAGTTGCAATTGAATGCAATTTGAGATTAGACATTGCCACGGTGGCGGATGGTGTTAAGGAGAGTCCTGTGCACATCGGTAATTGGAGTAAGTGATGCAGAAGAGCAATGCAAAATGATTGGATTAGGGATGGAATTAAAATTATTTTAAACGAATTCAAATTGTAAAATGAACTTAATGCGAGCTCTCCCCTCAACCCTCGACACAGATACACAGATTTACAATTGTAACGCCAACTCATTAAAAATGCAATTAACCAGATTGATGTACTCTCCGTATACTCACTTAGGGCCCCCATCGTCGCCGGCCGGAGTGACTATATGTTTATATTTCATAGAGCGATTCACTGCCACAGAGAAGGACGAGACAGAAGCCAATGAAAACAATAAACAATTAAAATCGGAGCAATACGAAGTGGAAAAACTTTTCAGCATTGCATGCTCGCATAGTTGATGAAAATTCATGTGGAAAATGAAGAAAAATCTTAATCCAATTAGTGAATCGCTGTTTCTTTTTTTTGTCGTCCTGAGAACGGGAGAAAGAGGGGAAATTTAAACTTTTAAAGGACTAGCGATAGGAGGGAGACTTAAGCCGATTTGCGCTGTAATTAAGGGCAAATGTACTTGAAGGAGTCCTTAAAGGATCAACTCAAGATTGGTGATAAACATTTTTTAGATGGTGATAGTATATGGCAACGTTAACATTCCACTGAAATGCTTCAAAAATGTGAAAATTCAAAAGGAATCAGGAGAGTGTGTGTACATAGCATCGTCGTCCTGCAAGGAACGCCTTCATATGCAGGGAAAAAGAGTCAGAAATCTAAATATGTCGAGCAAATTATGTTTTCGTTCATATCGCAAGGCAGTCAGCTCAACTCACTGAAAAAGGGTGATGTTTGAGGTCGCAAGACTAAACGGCAAGAACTGCAAACCTCGGAGAAATCGTAAGGATTTGGATGCGTACTTGATTGAAGACTCACGTGGATACAAAAATTTGACGTTTTACTGTATAGCTGCCAAGATAACAGTCTTTCAGTTACTTTTTTAGGTGCCCTGCATACTTTTGATTTTGCTAGATCTGTAGCTAATTGTCCCCCTTGCGCACTCCAAGTTGCTTGATGTCTGCTTGTAGTTGTGCACACAAGCTACGGCAAAGAGGCCCTCTACTGCGTCGTCCCTCGCGATTAGATTCGAAAACTCTGCCGGCCGAATCGTTGGTATCCATTTGCTCTACATATCCTTGTCTATATTGTAGTTCAAGTCATATAACTCGTTATTGAAACCTCTCTTCCAAGGCTCGTCAACATAGTTAGGTTAGGCTGGCTTACTTAAAGCAGTAAAGGCCCATTTTGATGCCATGGATCTACCATTAGACCACTCAAGGACAAATTAAAACCAACCGGAGCTTTTGATAAAGCGATCGATGCTCATGACGCCTAAGGACACCAAATCACCGAGGTCATCAAGGAAGAGGCCCGTAGATGGAGCGTTCTTTTACGCGACAGGGCTGGACAAGTGAATAGGAGATGAATGATGCTTTCCTCCTCCTCCTTGTACTTGCAGTTCCTGCAGAAGTCGTTCGAGAAGAGGCCAAATCTTTTGGCATGTTGGTTTATAAGACAGTGCCCAGTGAGGACACCGATAACGCAGCTGATATGTGATCGCTTTAATTTAACCAACTCGGCACTACGTTTCTGGTCCAGCTTAGGCCAGATCTGTGTCGAAATGTAACACGTTGAGCCGTTTTCCCCTCTATGGCTGGTCTTGCTAATAGCGTTCAGCTTTAGTAGATGCTAACATGTAGCGAGGGGCATACCCAGGGCTTGCCTATCAGGCAGAATTCTTAGAGTTGTACCCTATCTGGCGAGTTCATCCGGCCTACAGTTTCCTAGAATGTCCCTGTGGCCTGGCACCCAGCATAGTGAATGTTGAACTACTCTGTCATCTCCTTAAGAGACAAACGGCAATTTACGGTGGCCTTTGAAGTGAAGGAGCACGATTCCAGAGACTTAATTGACTCTCAGTGAAAATGCTAATATCCCTGACAGATAGTACATTACATTTCAGCCAGGACAGGGCTTCCTTAATCGCCATGATTTCCAAGCCGAGAGTTTTCCCATTCATCCCGTTCAATGCTCTCGTACGGACGTTTTGGTCAAATCTCAGTTTCGGCCAGGTATAGTCTATATTTTCATGGATCAAGTTAGAAAGATCAAGGATCGAGGAGTGGCCAATGCTATATATAGACCACTGAGAGGAGGCTTTTAGACAGACGGCCGTACTGGCAGCAATCTATTTGCTAAAAATATCTAAGGGTAGCAGGTTGAACAAAATGACCAGCGCCGCAGAGGGAATAGTTCTAAGTGAAGCACTAATACAGTGCATGCAGATCTTTGCACCTTAACTAGTTAAGTGAGGTGAATAGCCCTATTAAAAACAGGTCACCATACAAGCAAGACATAGACTAGTATAGGCCTGATGATGGACACGTGCAGCCAGCGTGTTATTTGAGGTTTCATAGCGCTGCTCCTACCTATAGCATTTTAACAGGAATAGAGAGCTACATTGGCTTTCCTTACGCGTTCTAGTAGATTGGCTTCCCAGTTCAGTTTTCTGTCCAAAATAAGACCCAGGTATATTGTGTTTTCAGTGAAGGTGAGACTGGTGCCATTTACCATAGGAGGGTCTATGAGGAGAACTCTATATTGGCTCGTGAAGGGATAGAGTTCTGAGCCCCCAGTCCACATTTGGAGTCCCATCTGGTGAGCCGAATCAAGCATATTGGAAGATTTCCCTGAGTGTGTCTGGATGCTTTGCAGAGGCAGCAATAGTAATGTATCAGCATAGGCAATCACTCTACAGCCTGACTTTTTCGGGTCATCTAGTAGCTCATTTAATAACAGGTGCAACAGAAGAGGTGACAAGACTCCACCTTGGAATGTTTCGACGCAGACAAGTCTTCTGCCCGATGCTCCGCCCAGCTGTGTGTTAAAAATTCTGTATGTGAGCAGATACTCAGAGCTAAGTATCCACTTTCAGACTTGCAAGTGCATCGCCTTTGATTTGACATTGTTCAAAGCTCCCTCAATGTCAAGGAAAGATGCTATAGTGTATTCCGTTATGCTCAGAGATTTTTCAATGATGCGCACAAGCTAGTGTAAGGCCGTCTCTACCGAGTTGCCTTTGTAGTACCAATGTTGGGACGCCAAGAGCAAATTTGGGCTAATGCTGTGCCGAAGGTGGATATCAATCAGCTCGTCAACATAAACGGAACCAAATATCTGTCGAAGAACTTTTCTCTTGAACTTACCGAAGATATCTTTAACCGCCTTAGTGCTTCAACATCGCAAACAACAGGGCTTCTTTAGTTGTTGGAGAGAGGGCTTCACAACTATACAAATTTACTTCTTAGCTCACAGAAACCGCGATTGGCAAGAGTTATTCCTCACTTGATTTCTATGCTGATGTCGTTTAGTAATAGCAAAGCCAAGGTAGACAAAGTCATATTAGTTGTCGCTGCCCACTGTCCGAATTGTTAACGTTGGGTGTCCCTTCTTGTTGACACCATATACTTGATTTTGTCCTCGCTTTCCGTCGACGTACGTGACTTTTGTTAGATTGTGCCTCTGATGTTGGCTTGTGAGTTTCGCCCAATCCGGTCAAGTACAGCGCGCATTCTTATCTTCATCAAATTTCTCGAAGCAGTGAGCATAGATTGATGAGTTTGCCAGAGACGTAAGGACTAGAGCTGACTCTGTATAGGTTTTCCCTATAAATACTGACGATTGAAGCCGATAAACCAGTGGCGAGTACAGATGTGGACTTCTTCGGTTTTCTGCAGTGTCTGTCAAAGTGTGCAAATTTAATGAAGTGTGGGCTTTCCTGGCCTAAAACCGTTTACGAAAGGTTTCAGGCGTTCGCATAATATGACAGAAAAGTTCTTATTTTATTTCTTGGAGTCAGTTCTTCAACGCAAGGAGATGTAACCATCCGGAGAAGGGTCTGCAGAGGAAAACCCCAAGGAGGAGTTCTGTCCCCGCTAATATGGATCCATGTGGTGGATGAGATATTGGTAATACTGAAGGAAAACGGCGTCAAAGTGTCGGCCTACGCGGACGATGTCGTTATCCTGGTTTAGGGAAAATTTCCTCCAGTCCTAAGTGAAAGGCTCAGCTTCACACTACAACTAGTGGATAACTGGCTCAGCAGAAAAGGGCTGGGAGTTGTTTTTAACTAAGAAGAGATCAATTCCTATCTTCCGACCCCCAAATATAGGTGGCATTGAACTAAGTATCTCAAGTTCAGCTCGATATCTGGGTGAAATTCTAGATTCCAAACTGGACTGGAAGTAAAATATCACCGAACGCATCAGAAAAGCAAGCGTAGCTTTCTATTCCTGCAAAAAGGCATTCAGTAATACATAGGGCTTCAAACCATCTGTGGTGTAGAAGGCCGATTTTGGTCATCGAGCCTTTACAGCCATGCCTCCATTACGTCCCAATGGGAGACTACCAGTGGATTGACGGAAACTGATCACAGGAACCCGATGCTAGCATTTGAAAGGAGATTTACTGAAATATTTCCTGACAGAATATACTGGAAGAACCGAAGAACCATGAAGAAAAAGGAGTTGGCTTCTATACCGACGGTTCTAAGATGGTCTTTGGCACGGGAGCCGGAGCCATTTGTGAAGCCCTAGGAATAAACCACGACTGCAGCGTCTTTCAAGCGGAGGTCACAGCCATCATACATGCTGTTGAAAACGTGATAGTAATATCGTCGGTAAAACGATCACTGTCTATATAGATAGCCAGGCAGCCGTTAAGGCTCTGGATTCTGCTGTAATTAGGCCGATGCTTGTGAAAAGCTGCAAATTACTCTTAAACGAGATATCTAGAGCCAATGCGGTGACCCTCTGCTGGGTTCCAGGGCATATGGATATCGAAGGTAACGAAAGGGCTGACCAGTTTGGAAAGTGTCGGCGCTGCACTTATCGCGGGCCCTTCCCTCTGTACCAACCCCAATCAGTTCCTTACGGAAGAAAATAGAGAATGTAGCCACCAGTCGAGCAAACAGACGCTGGATTCATTTGGAAACATGCGCAACGGCCTGGGCGCTATGGCCGGCCTACAGCAAGAAGAGATCAACCTCTCTGGTAAAACTTTGTCGTTATAATGCCCTGGTCATTTCTGCCATAATTATTGGATATTGTGCCATTGGCGTTAAAATGGAGCGACTCGGTGTGCTGCATAACGACTAGTGCAGAAGTTGCAGAGACGAAGAAGAAATTGAATCTGTTTGTCACCTGCTGTGTGAGTCGGAGCTGGGGGACTTAAGCAATGTAGAGCTGATAGACCTCCTGAGTTTCATATCACTTTCTGGATGGTTCTGACAGCGGACTCTCTTTACAGCGTTTCCAGGGTTAAGTGATTGGGCACAATGGACCCGTATTGTTGGTCTAAGTAAGCAGTGACTCTTTGTCACAAGGCACTCATCTATCTAACCTAACCTAAAGTTCTTATATACTCTATACAGTGCTAAGGATATTGATGTCTCTATAATTGGTGCAGTTAAGGGAGTCGTTTTTCTTGCGGATCGGGCAGACGATGCTAAGGAACAGTCTTTAATTGTATAAAGTCCTATGGTACTGAAATTTCATGGGTCTGCTGAATGTCTGGTACTATTGAACGAGTATCGGGTATTCACCCACGATATTGAGCGTCTGTCGTCCAAATTATAATCTAGTTCGACGGGCAGGACATCAATGGCGCTTGAAGGTGACGGTACATCGATATGATTCTATTATTCTCTCCACAGTCTTAATGCTGACCTGGTAACAAGCTACAATATACACCTTAGTACTGGCACTATATCTTTTAGGTCTAGGTGTACAGTTTATTTGGAGAAAATTGAAGGACATTGGCAAGTATCTGCGGCTACATACCTGGGCTGAAATAGCGATATGGTTTATTCTCCATTTCGAGAAGAAGTTAGCTGAGAAGTTGATTGATGCAATGGGTAGTGTATTTGCTTGTTACCCGATATGTTAAAGTTGTTAGTTGTTACAAGCCCAAGATCTTAACAATTTAAATCAAAATATGCAGTCTTTCCGAAAGTGAGCTCTAATCCTCACCTAACCATTTTTCCGCACCTTCGTTTAGAGTTATTTTAAATGGACCAACGAGGCAGGCTAACTTATGTCGGTATTCTTGTTTGTAGAATATGGCTGGCAACAGAATCAGTAGCTTTGCTAGTGGATTGACTATCGATGAAGATAGAAATATTTTGCTTACTCATTGCACTTGCATGTATAGTTTTGTCTGACGGCAGTACTCTCGGATTACCAGTGCTGGCAGAATCCATAAAATGTTTAAAAAAGACGTCTTTAAACCGTTGGTGTAGTTTATTATGTTGACATCCTTAGTCCAGCACCCAATTTCTCAGAGTCCGATCGCGCTGCATATGTAGTTTCTTTCCAAGGATAAGTGCAGAGCCCAGAGCCAATAGATCGGAACGAAAGCCAAAGTGAAAAGGTTTATGATGTCCCAATTGCTAGGAAGCTACCGCCATTCTCCTTGTTCCAGAAGTAGGGGCCAAAACGATTATAGTTGGCTCGGAACTTGAATTTGAAACCGAACCACTACGCTTCTTTATCAGCAAAATCCAGGTTTTCTGCCTAAGAATGCTGCTCCACCAGCGAATGGGGACGCATCGTCTTCGACGCCTTCTACGAAGTACAATGAAGTCCCGTGAGGTACATGCCAATATTATAGAGATCTCCGATAGCCATCGGCTTACATAATCCATCCATATTTGCCTGAGTGGTAGCTACTTAAACGTAGTCCCCGGCAAAGCTGTAAGACACCCGATAGCGGGCAGTAATATTCATTTTTAGTTTTACAGACGAACCCTTCTGCATCTGGCTGGGCTTATAAGTGAACCATACATTATTGTATTGTATTGGACGAGCAATATGGAAGTACCTACGCGTATGATGTTCTTTTTTCGGAGACAATGGTCAAAGTGTACGAAACTGAGGCCGACCTAAGTCCAGTGATCTATATCGCCTCGTTTTTGGTGACGAAACACTTCGGGAATGGGGGCTTCCTTGTGGGCAAACTTATTCTATGAATAAATAAGCAAAATACAGGATAGGATCTCCACAAGGATCAGCGTTAAGTGTCCTATCATATTAATCTCCTAGGATACAGTCAATAAGAGCCTATTGGGGTTCTCTAGGAGCCGCACATAGTATCTATTGATTTTTCAAAATTTTTGTTGAAGTCAATTCAACAGTATCTATAATTGAAGTACATTCTCGGCAAGTTCAAGCAGATCAACCATATGCCTGTGCTCGATGTAAGCATCTCGTTCGTTCGTTCAAATGATATGGCTGTGATGACGTTATACACCAGATTGTAATGAAATATGATACATACTCTGTTGGGGAAGGGTGTATTGACAGTCAAATTATTTCGCTCGAATATAGCCGGCATGTTAGATGCTTACCGCTCCTTAACACCATAGGTACCTCCACGACAAAGGTTTGAATGGGATGTATTGTAGGGCCCTACCCGATTGTCTACGGTACGTAGGTATAGTTGCAAAATAAAATGAATTTTGGTGATCCAGTTCCATCACCATCCTACGATCATCAATAAAATAGGTATCAATCAAATTTCAACAATTCTGCTTCCAATCCTTTGGGGATATTGGGAATAGATAGTTGGCGTAAGTACTACGGAGTATGAAAGTATATTGGTATAGTATCTATTAGAGGTAGCTAGTTCCTTTCTTTCATATCTAGTCGTTAACCCCGAGGTAAGCGAAGCTGTATGCTGAGATAAGCTGTGTATAAGTAGGTACTACGCTCCACCCAAGACTTTGTTTCATTTGGAAGAACATCTCGTAGATTCCCTTACTAGAGGTATTCCCCGCAATGTAAAACGCAAATTACTGGCTCCATCCTGCGGGTACAACACATTATTTCAGATTTTCAAATAACCCAAGACTACAATGTCAGAAGTAGAAATTATTATCAAAGTCGCACCCACTTGTGCTCTTCATCATTCGCCAAGTCCTAATTATTTCTGATGTGCACTGCTCCTTGAGTTACTCACTATTTCATTTACTTAATTATTCACTCTCTTATAAAATATCGGTTCCTGTAAGTGCATGCATCTAGCCCCCACTAATGACATTGGCATTCCTCATGCAACAACAATGCCCCCACATTAGTTTTTCCTCCACACAACCCAACCACTTGGGCAAACATGCATGGCATTCATTAAAAACGAATCAAACTGCAAATTGTGTGCACACCGTCATCTACACATATACACTAAGCTGCAACCCGCAAACAAGTTTCAATTATCTACCCTATCCTCGTCCCACTCCATCTTCGTCACTCGCCTGACGCCCACATGTATCCTTACCCACCATTTGACTTGGAAATTATACAAAACTTAGCACTTCCACCCAATTTGCATTCGAGAACAAAACCGCAACGCCACACATCCTTGCGTCTCTGTGCACGAAAAACTTGAATGTAACAAGCTCCATGACAACAAACATCGGTACACTGGTGGCGCATTCCTTATTCTTGTTCGTTGCACGAAGAAGCGCCGAAAAAGACGTGGATTAACGCGCTGAAATCTAAAATGGAATGCGCCAGGATCTTCACGTCATTTGGTTCCCGCAAAACCGAATCCATTCGCGTAAGTCGCAGTCGCACACACATATATTAGGGGGTTTTGCACATGGAAAACAATGTTGTTCCGCTAAAATTTTAGTTAGAATTCCAAAGGAGGAAAAAATACGTTGATCCCTGTAATACATTGGTACAGTGTGGTGAAGAAGAAAATGTCGCGTTTTTCAAAATGGATTTTTACCATTCTATATACATTAAGTTTTTCCTTGGCACATCCTGAGTTTGGGCTTTGCTAATTGATTGCGTTCTTGATAGAAAAAATTCCCCGCTCTAATGATATTAAAAACAGAGGTACGGAATTCCACTAGCATGTCTTCTAAAGGTTAAGCTAGAGGAGGCAGGCTGCAGAATGCAACCTCACTTAGGCCAGATTAGGCCCATTATGGTACCACATGAATCTATGTATCATCCCCAGATAGAACTACCCCTGGAACCAGTAAGAGGCTGCCGATACTCACGTTAGCTAGCTCGCCTAAATTGTCGAAGAGGTAGGCTCCTAAGTGTAGTCTTCTGCGAGCGGAGAGATCCTGGCACGTACAAAGAAGGTGTAGTATGGTTTCCTCCCCCTCTTCGTCCATGTAGCTACTGCAGAAATCATTTGCTACAATGCCTTACCTGATGACATGCCTAACGATGATGCAGTGCACCGTAATGACACCTACTCTAGTTGCGATTAGCGAACTTGTCAGCCCGATAAGGATATTGATATATCCAGTTCAGGCCAGATCTGTTTAGTAATGAGTCACGTACTGCCGCTAGTCCATCTGCGATTAGTTGCTCTAATCGTGTTGAGCTTAAGTAGTAATTTTACTGTAGCGAGAGGCATGCTGAGATTCGCTTTGCTCGACAAAATCGGTAGATAAGTGCCTTACTTAGTGAGTTCGTCGACCGAGCAGTTCCCTGTGCCCCAGCACCCAAATTAGGTGAATGTTCAACTGTTTGTCTCATTAAGAGACAAGCGAAAAGTGAAGGTAAAACATTCCAGGGACTTGATCGCAGCTTTATTGTCAAGGCTAAGGTAACCATCATAATTATGTCTGGAGTTAAAGTTTTTGAAATAGAAGAGCCTTTGCATGCTGAGTTTAGTTCACACTTCGATGTGCACGCGCAATAGGTGTATGTCTAGGATTATGTTAAGCGAAACCATGAAGGTGATGCGCAGACATCGCTAGATGTTTGGGTAGCTTTCTAACTAGTGACCACTGTGTATGTTTTTTTTTTTTTTTGTCGGGATAGGAAACGCTCGACTGGAGCACTCAGACGCAACTGGTCCATTGTACTACCAGAGAGCAAACCCTGATTTACCCATTTATTGGAATTTTCTTGTCTTTCTAAGAAAGCCAAACAAGTACTTCAGTAATGAGGAGCTTACAGTTCGAGCGCTCACATATCAGCACCAAGGATCTGCCACCTGATACGAGCAAAGGCCGGACACTCGCAGAGATAATGTTCCGCAGTGTCGTGGCTCTCTCCTCAAGCGTCACAGATTGTAGCTCAGTATGTTAAGGTCCTTGGGGAAAGCGAAGTGATCTGTCAAGATGCCAATAAGTTGTCTGCAGTCTTTTCTGTTGAGAGACAGCAAGATGATTTCTGATTTCTTACAGACGTCCGGGAGCATTCGTTTAGTCAACCTACATTCTGGAGAGTCATGCCACACACAATTGTGTTCGTGGGAGACCCAATCGTCAATGGAAGCTCTAAGCGATGACACAGGGAGACCCAACGCGGGTTTGGGACCTGAGAAACCCTCCTCTGAGCCTTGTCTAGCAATCTCATCGGAAATCTCGTTCCCCAGGATCCCAGTGGGGATCAGATAAGAGACAGAGAATTCAGCCTTGAAACCGAGTTCAAGGTAGACAAAGTCCCTTACTACCTCGAAGTTGTAGCTGCCTACTGTGGCGTTCTGTCCAATTTGTCGGTGTTGATTGTCCCTTCTTGTTGACAGCATATACTTGGTCTTGTCCTCGTTTATCGCTAAACCCATTTTGGCTGCTTCTGCTTCAATACTTGCAAGCGCAACGGTGACAGCCTGCTGAGTTCTTCCAATAATACCAATATCGGTGGCGTATTCAAGCAGCTGTACGGCCTTTTGATAGATTGTGCCTCCGGTGTTGGCTTGCGAGTTCCGCACAATCCGTTCAAGTATAATATTAAAGAAGTCACCTTGTCTAAAACCTTTTTTGACATCAAAGGTCTCGGTGAGGTTATTATCGACCTTAATGGAGCAGCGAGCGTTCTCCATCTTCATCCTGCACAGACGGACAAATTTGGCAGGATGTCAAAACTAGACATGGCTCTATAAAGCTCTTCTCTATAGATGCTATCATAGGTGGCCTTGAAATCGATAAAGAGATGGTGAGTATCGACTTGGACTTCTTGGATTTTCTCCAGGATCTGTCGAAGTGTGAAGATTTGATCGATGGTGGACTTTCTTGGTCTGAAATCGTACTGATAGGAAGCAATCAGGCTGTTGATGAAAGGTTTCAAGTGTTTACACAATATCGCAGTAAAGATCTTGTATGCGATGTTGGGAAGACTGATGCCTCTATAATTGGCGCAGATGAGAGGGTCTCCGTTCTTGTGGATCGCTCAAACGATGCCGAGATTCAATTCATCAGGCATACATTCGTCTGATCAAGTCTTACAGATGAGCTTGTGTATGTACTCTACCAATTCATTATCAGCTGCCTTAAAAAGTTCGACCGGTAAGCCGTCAGGTGCAGCAGCCTTGTTGGATTTCAGCTTCGATATTACAATCCTCACTTCGCTTTGGTCAGGTTTTGAGTGGTCAGGTGTTGAATGCCTCATATTGCCGCACTTCTAAGACAGAGCTCCAAAATTGCTACTTAAATTAATAGCTACGTCATTGGCGTAACCGATGGACATGATCCATTCGTTCCTTAAGCATAGGAGTGGCCCGTAGTCTGTGTGTGACCGGCAACAATACTCTATCTTGGGGGCACCCTCGGATGGAGAGCGCGGAAAGTTCCCCACTGCCGATACTGGTTTGCATTACTCTACCATTCAATATGGGTATTATCCATTTGCTTATAAGTGATAGGTGATAGGTTTATAAAGCCGTAGGCTCGTTAAGTGGAATCATATGAGGAGCTATTGAAGGACCCCACAATGTTTAGAAAGGTGACGCGGAGATATATCACTCCTATTTACCTGTTTTCCAGTTTGGGTTGCTAATATATTGAGAGCTGACATAGTTAACTTACCAGGCTGATTTGCTTGTTGGACGTCGGACTATGAGAAGACAGAGAAAGTTTCATCTCTGATACAAATAATAAACGGCATGAAGCTGATAAGACGTAGGTCCTGAGTCCGTATCTCTTCCACTATTTTGAAGATATCTCACAGTTACTTTCAGTCATGCATGCGGTAGATATCCATGCTGCGCTGAACTGAGCTGTGCTGAACTGGAAGCAAGGATTTCACCTCCCTGTAAAAATAAATAAATACTTGGCGCAACAGCTCTTTAAGTCCTAGCTTCTCCCAACCACTCAAGTTGTGTGCACTATATTTTTCACACGAATGAAAGAGACCTACAGTTTACTGCCGTATCCGAAGCGCAATTTGTTTTGAGAAGCTTTGTCGAGACAACAATACTCTCGGATGTTTGTCAGACGTTCGCGGAGGACCGTGAAAAAACTTTATGCTGTTTTCTGGGATTCGAACTTGGAACCTCACGTGCAGTGGTCCAACACACTAACCACTTACGCCACGGCGCCCACTTTCACCTCCCTTTAGTGCCGGTAATATTTCGCATTCGCCTGTAGGCGTGAAAGTTGTTTATGTGAATATTGTGACATCGACATCATAGATTCCTTTCGCAGTTTTTTTCATTTCCAATTTGTCTCTGGACATACAAGTAGTATGTCTTTCCCCATGCGAAAAGAATGTTCCAATGCATCCAAGTGAAACTATCATCATCGGCTATACATTGCGCTACATATGCTAGGATCTTGACCAGGTGCGAGAAATGAATATTTCTTATTCACTGCATTTCCTGTTCGGTAAGTTTCTCCAAGCTATAGTCACCACACTATAGCTGGAGTGAATATTAACTTTTCCAGTTGACAGGATACTCGTATCTTTTACTTATGTGCCTTTGAGAAATTTGCATTTTCTTCTGCTACCCTATCATCACACATACACACTCTCACATGCATGCATTATTTTCGTCCTGAAAACAAGTGCATGCACCCTTTTCAATAAGACTTACGAATATAAATCTCGTATACGTATATGTGTTGCTGATGCAGTTGTTGTGGTTACACAGAGTAAAGTTTGTGTATTTTGCAAGCAAAAAGGATATATGCATTTTGTATGAGTAAATAGTACAACAAAACCACTACAATCAGAGTTCTTTTTGTCCGTATGTAGGTCGGCACGTACATTATGATCCTACTCTCTGTATCTCTAAGACAAAAGCCCCGAGGGCGGGATAGAAAACCTAGAGAATTGGTACAAGAAACATGATTCGCATGATTTAATTTTTACGTTCAACATCATGTTCAACACTTTAGTCAGCCTTGCCATGCTGCACACTCCATCCACCTCCTGTTTCTCACTCACGTCACTTTCTTAGGCAATACGTGAGTGTCAGAAGTGGGCAAACCAAGGAACTAGATGTGTTTCCATCTGCGGTTGCTGAAATAAGCCCACTATTCCTGCCAACAACACACTCTATCAAATATGATGCGAACGTGGGCCAGAGTGTGGCTCAAAGGCACATACAAACAGAGAGAAATGAAAACCCGTAAAGGATGTTGCGAAGGATGTGAATCCAAATATGTACCTATAAGTATAGAATCTTTTTCTGAAGCTAGAAGTACAAGCAATGAACTAACTCGCTTATGTGAGTGTGAGCGGTGGTGGAATAAAGTTACTGATGATGTTACGTGCGTCTGGGGTTTTTGATGAAAAGTATGTTAATTAGCTTTGAAAGGAGCATCACAGGAACGCTGTCAGTGACCCGCAAGAGGGGAAGGAATTTAATTATTTAATGAAAAGAATCTCTTATGTGATGGAAGAACTCGAGACAACTTGTCATTTTACCGTGATTCTTAGGTATTTCAGTCATTAACGTCAGGAAAAGAATTTATATTCCTTCAGCTAAGGTTGCAATGGTAGAAAGCTGCTTTAACTCGCTTAAAGGTGTACATATTGACTAGTAGATCCGAGCCACACGAACTTTCATTCTCAACGTTGCAGATCGTCGAAATATGCAATGTACATAGTGCTTTTCCTTCCATTTAGTATGCAGATTGCAGATTATATTTATAATATATAAATCCCAAGTGGTGGCTACTTATGTCCTGTATCCTTTTGTGGATCCTAGGGCCTCTACTACGCCTACGCGCCATCGTGTACGGTTTCTGGCAATGTGTTTGAGTTTTCCTCAACTTTTCCCTAACTGCCCTGCCTCCTTCTCGACTGTTCTGCGCCATGTTCTCCTCGGACCGCCAGGTCTTTTGCCATCCTGAGTTAGAGGATTCCATTGCATAGCATGGTTTGCTATGGAACTGTCACCCTTTCGGAACGTGTGACCAATCCACTGCCACTTCCGCCGTTGGATGGTTGTGCCTATTGGTTCCTGACCCATTCTCTCGTAAAGGTGTTTGTTAGAGATACGATTGGGTCAGAAAATCCGTAAGATATTGCGCAGGCACCTATTAACAAACGTTTGCAGCTTTCTGGTGATAGTAGTGGTCACTCTCCACGTGCTGCAACCATATAGCAGCATGGATTCAACGTTGGAGTGGAACAGTCTTATTTTGGTGTTCAAACTGATTGCATTGCTTCGCCATATTTAGGACACCATCCCAAACGCGGACTTAGCTTTGGCGATCCTGTTGGCTATATCCAGTTCGGTTTCACCATACTGGAAAGAAAGTGGTGGCTAAGTGGTGTAATTTAATTGAACTCTGGTGGTGCTGTGCATGGTGTAGCGCAGTCGTTCTCGAAGTGGAAGGGAGTTTTTCTTTATTAACCTTAGATAGTCCTTTCTGTTAACAAAAAAAAAGTCTTTGTAATGGTCGAAGATACCGGTCCTGCATTCTATCCTTCTCGGATATGATCCTTCATTGGCTGGAGGTTGTCTTCAAATATTGTCTACAAGTCCTATGTTATGGCAGTGATAAATGATAATGAGGTAGGCACCCGCAAACTTCCTTCATATTTCCCTGTCCATGAATACCTAGTATAGTACTCGTAATCTATACATGAATTGCGATCCTTAGCTCGTCTTTACTAAGCTATACTAATTTTCTATCTGTTTAAACCCCTTAATTCGGACCCATAGAGTGAACATTGTTCGGGAACATAACAAAGTATAGCTCGCTAGACACTTTGTTCTTTAATTTTAAACCCTCAAGTTCTGGTATCCAAGTCTTTACTAACTGCTAGGATGGCAAAAAGTTTAAGATGATTCTAAACGAAATTTGATCTTATTGTAAGGAGTTGGAGGGCTCTAAGTGGAACTCAGCTAACTTAAAAGCTAAAGCCTTTTTCCTCAGGCACTTCGAATACATAACGAGGACTTCGGCTTTAAATCTCTCGAGGTCATTGTTGCCAACTGACGACGTAGGGAGACAATGTGGCCTCAGCTCTCTCTAGTAAATAGCTCAATACGCTTAAAGACCTCAAAAGGAAAGCACTGACTTAAGACTATCAAAAGCGAATAAGCGCTCTTTACCAGAAAATACAAAATTCCTTAAATTGACCCTGATTTGTTCAGCACAAGCCTTCTGTTCGCAGTGCCTTTTGATATAGAAAGTCTGCGTTAAAAGTGCTACCGTAGCTCTCGTGTCTCGCTACAAAAAGTCATCGGCAGTAAATGGGGCTTAAACCCTCTACTAAGTGATCGTTTGGTAGATCGTGGTCTGTCTTTTGTTTTGAAGAGGTGCTCTTCTACCAGCACTTAACCGATACGCAAGATCTTCTACGTATCCTATTTCACAGGCACTTTTCCGGATAGGTGGAAACTAGCGCATGTTCAGTCAATTCCCGAAAATTCTCTTTCAAACTACTTTCTAAAACCAATTCTTATGTATGGGGTACTGGTATGGTGAGTAGAACTGGCCGTTCTGTAAAACAGAGACCCAATTAGCACAGTTGTGTCATTTTGATACCACGGCTCATGCGACCTTGGATGTTGATGTGTGTTGGTGGGGACAATCTAGATCCAGCCTGTGGAGTTTAAGAAGAGGGTTAGCTCATTTATATTCTTACCCGAGATCTCCTCAAGAGAATTGTAGAAGGGGTGGCCTAATGCTTGATGTCTAGCCCTAGCTAGTACTGGACAAGTGCACATGTAGTGGATAATTGTTTCCTTTTCGGTGGCTATGTTGCAACTACGGCAGTGTGTATTATATGGGATACCTACTTTGGCTGCATGCTCTCCTACCGGCCAGTGTCCCGTGATTATCGCGATTATACGGGCAATATTTTTGCGCGTTCTGTTTAATAGGGCGGTTGTTTTGGTCTTGTTGTAGTTAGGCCATATCTTTCTGGATATGACGTAGTTCGTTAACCTGGACCATTTAAGGTTAGCTTTTCTAAGAAAGATTGAGGTGATGTTTGCCTTAATTGCTCCGAGAGGGGTGTGAACAAGTTCAGCAAGTGAGCATTGAAGGGCTGAGCCTCGCCTGGCCAGTTTGTCAGCATGTTCGTTGCCATCAACGTTGCTGTGGACTAGAACCCAGACTAGGGTTACCATGCATTGGCCATCTAGCGAGGCCAGCTCCTGTCGGCATTCTAGTACTAATTTCGAGGAAATGGCTTCCGAGGGAATGACTTTGATAGCAGCTTTGCTATCGATTAAATTAGCGATTCTTTGCCTTGGTAGTGTATTTGTGTGTGACTTGATTTGGCGACAGGCTTCGCGAATGGCGAGTAATTCCGCTTGGAAGACGCTGGCAGCGCCCGGGAGTCGATACGATCTTGCGATATTCAGGGACTCCGAGAAAACACCCGCACCAACCCCACAGTCCATTTTTGACCCATCGCTGTAGACTGTTAGATCGAAACCAATAGTCGCCTGTCCATCTTGCCAATCTTTTCTTGTAGGGAATTGTACATCGAAACGCTTTGTGAAGTTCAATGTGGGGATGATGTAGTCCATTAGAGTCGATACGAATTCTCCTGGTAGAGAATCTAGTATATTGCTGTGTCCATAGCGTTTCGCAGTCCAACACTTGGATTCTCTGAGTCTGATTGCGCTGTGCGCTGAGATGTTTGTCATATGTAGATCTAGGGGTAAAAGGTGTAGCAGGACTATTAGAGCGTCTGACGGAGTTGACCGTAGGGCGCCTGTGGTGCATATGCATGCTGCTCTTTGCACCTTATTTAGTTTGGTTATGTTATAGGCTTTTTTAAGGGCCGGCCACCATACTATCGACCCGTAGGTAAGGATTGGGCATACTATGGTTGTGTACATCCACAGGGTCAATTTTGGTTGCAGGCCCCATATTTTGCCGAAGGTTCTGTTGCAGGCATAGAATGCTATATATGCTTTCTTTACTCGTTCGTCTATGTTTGGTTTCCAGTTAAATTTAGGATCTAGAACAACTCCTAGGCACTTAGCACTGGAAGATAAGGAGAGTATCTGACCGTTTAGTCGAGGAAGATTGAATTCGGGTATTTTGGTTTTTGTGGTGAAAAGCATCAGTTCAGTTTTATTTGGGTTGACTCCAAGTCTACACTTTCTGGCCCATGCGGTGACTTCACTTAGAGCACTCTCCATGATCTCACTTATCACGGGAGGAAAAAGTCCCGGCACTGAAATCACCATGTCGTCCGCATAACCAACTAATTTAATTATTTAATTAAAATGATTTTATTCATGACTATTAGCCATAGTAGATGTGAGATGACTCCACCTTGGGGCGTTCCTCTACTGGCAAATTTGGTTATGGTGCTGTTTCCTAGAGATGCCTGAATGGTTCTAGTGCTGAGCATAGAAACTATCCATTGGCTTAGGTAGGTTTCTATGCCCAGCTCCGTGAGGGACTCTAGAATTACTTCAGTGTGTACATTGTTAAAAGCTCCTTCTATGTCTAGAAAGGTAGCTAAACTGTATTCCTTATACTGTAGGGATTTTTCTATTGTTCGCACTACTTCATGAAGAGCTGTTTGTGTAGATCTTCCTTTGAGGTATGCGTGCTGGGATTTGGAGAGAGATGACTCGATTGTATCTCGCAAATATTTGTCTAGAACGCGCTCGAGGGTCTTCAAAACGGAGGAGGTCAGACTGATTAGTCTGAAATCTTTCGCGTTCTCATGTCCGCCCCTCCCCACCTTCGGAATGAAAACCACTCTCACCCGTCTCCATGAGTGGGGTACATGGTTATTTAGGATGCAGCTCTTGAAAATCGGTACGAGCCATGGGATTGCTACCTCTTGCATTTTTTGTAGCATAATGAGCAGAATCCCATCTAGGTCTGGCGATTTATAAGGGGCGAGGCTGCGAATGGCCCAGGAGATTTTTTCTTCGGTAATAATGGGTATTATGTGTTCCCAGGATTACAGGCATTGCGAACTGTTAGGCTCTGTGTAACTGTCTTTATATCCGAGAAAGTCCGTGTGTATCAAGATCTTTAAGGATTCTGCAGTTGACGCCGTCCACTTACCATCCAACCTTTTCAGGAGGGATGGATTGGAATGATCCTTCGATAGAATCTTGCTGAGTCTAGCGGAGTCTTTGAGGGTATCAATTGATTGGCAATATTCTATCCAGGGCCGTTTCTTGGCCATTCTGATAGTTTTTTTTGTATATTATAAGGCTGTCCGTGTAAGGCTGCCAGTATTTGCACTTGTAGTAGATATTGAAGGTCTCTCTAGTCAGTTTCCTGAGGTTAAAGAGTTCTTCGTTCCACCACGGAGGGAAGGTTTTTTTGGTGTTTTTTTACCGGACACGCAACTTTAAAAGCATTCTTGAAGGCTTTTTCGAAAGTCTTTACTTTTGTGTCTAGTTCTGCAGTGGAGGTTATTAAAGCGTTTGGAGTTCTACGTAGCTTGGATCTAACGACTTGACTAAACTTTATCCAGTCGGTTCTTTTGGGGTTTCTGTAGGGTTTGGCAGTCTCGATCTTGAGATCTACATTGAAGAGGATCTAATTATGGTCTGAAAAAAACTTCAGATTAGATACTCTCCAGTTCTCGACTTTCATACTACTACTGTTATTAGAGATTGTAACGTCTATTTCATCTTCCCAGCCGTTGAAATTTTCCGTACTCGGAAAAATAAAGGTTGGAGGGTTGCCTTTGTTACATATTGAGAGGTTATTTGCAAGGATATATTCGAACAAGGACTCACCTCGTTCGTTGCTTTCGGAACTGACCCATAGCACGTGCCTGGCATTTGCGTCGCAGTCCATAAGCAGGTTGGTCTTTGTTGTGGAGATAACCGTCACCATATCTTGGAATTCTTCTGGCGGTGATTAGCGGTCGAGTGCCATGTAGGCAGAGGACATATATAGGTCTGCACTACCTGCGTTCTCTATTTTGACCGTTGTTAAATCGGACGAGCTAAAATTTGGACATATAAAGGCTTTAATATGCTTTTTAGCTAGAATGCAGGTTCTTGGCTTACCACGATTGATGTTAATGTCTGGAAAAGAAGTCCAACATATTATGAATGGAAAAATTCAGCGAGTTGCATGTCTCAGCATTACCGGTTCATCCCACAGCGGCGCTGCTAACCATACTCCACCTACTTCAGATCGACATCGTCAGTAAACTATAAGCTCAGCAATAAGACTGAGAGGTTCCAAGTAGTGGAATGAGCAACACACGGGACATGCTTAAATACTTTCGATTCACCGTATATATCCCCACTAACCACCTGTTCACTGAATATGAATTCAACAGGGACTATAGGTACATACATACACTCAATACCGGACAGAGCTGAGTGGACGCAACGCGATGTCCTACACAACGAATCGCTGTCGATCTTCACGGACGGGTCCAAAACCAAGGACGGAGTTGGTGTCAAAATCTTTTCAGAAGGCCTGGATATACACCTCTCTTTTAACCTTCCTAACCATTGCAGCATTTTTCAAGCCGAAGTTACCTCTGTTCGCCAACCCGCTGACTGGCTAGCGGCTAATACACTATCAACATCCGATATTGCTACCTAAGTCGATAGTCAAGCAGCCATTAAATCCTTCGCATCCAGCACTACGAGATCTAAGGCAGTAAAATGATGCCACTTATCTTTTAGCGAGATAGCTGGTCAGTACAACCTCACGCTTTGCTGGGTACCACGTCACTGTGACATACCGGGGAATTGTGCATCTGACGAACTAGCTCGACAAGGCTCGTTTGGTGCAAACAGTATAAGCATAATCGACATTGAAGCGCCAAAGTCGTATATTAAGTACCTTATTAAAGCCGACGTGTAGAAAGTGGCCAATCTCCGATGGCAACATCAAGCCCAATGCAACATTGCCAGACAACTTTGGGCAACACTCAGCAAATCTAGGTCCATCGGGCTCAACACATTTATACAACGAAGCAAATAGTTCTCAGAGTAAGAGAGTAACCAACCCACCTTACACATCGTCAGTACAATGGACCTACTTCTGGTCTAAGTGCATCCTCAGCACGGGCCAATCCTAACCAACCAACCAACCAACTACCTACCCATAGCTTTAACGTCGGTGCTTTCTCGAAATGGTTTGCGAACTTTTTAAGTAATCGATCAATAATAGTTGTGTTACATTGATATACGAGTATTTCTAATCACTTCTTAACTAATGCTGGTGTTTCACAGGGCTCAGTCCTCTCTCCGACCCTCTTTCTAATACTTATCGACGACCTGCTGTCTCTTACTCGCAACCCAATCTATTCCTTCGTGGAAAACAGTACTCTTGACTTGACGCTTATTCTTCAACGACTGCACGACAAGGGCCCCAAGTTGTCGCTCCCGCCACGAGCTTGAGTTTGCTTGATCGTGTTCAGCGTCAAGCTTATAGATTGATTGGTGATCAGTCTGTCTGCAACCAAATTCGTTCACTAAAACACCGCCGGAATGTAGGATGCTTAGCGCTCCTATATTGGTACTTCCATCACAAGTGCTCGGATGAAATATATAGTAGTGTCCCGCCTGTCCGTCTGGTCAATCGTAGCACACGTGCGGCCTTTTCCGCACATCCGTATATACTTAAACCTGGTTTCAGGCGAAAAGTGAAATATAGAAGATCGTTTTTTAACCACTCCATACGAATGTGGAGCTATAATCTACAAAGATTCAAAGTTAACACACATCGTCACCTCACTGTTTTTCCTTGCTTATCCAACCTCTAATTCCCCTTATACCATTTCCATTCACTCCATTACTGAGTTTATAACTTATAACTTAAAATACATGGTTTTAAGTGATGCAGAACATTAAAAACAAAAAAAGAAGACGAATTATATCAGACTATCACTGGTTAGGAAAAAAGAGATTACCTGCAGATAACCTTCAATCAAGTATGTATTAGCACAGGAGGAGATCTATGCTAGGGAGGAACAGTTGAATAAAATCTATTGTCTAGCCTGTATGGTTATTACAGTGATAATAAAAACATACCCCATGGCACCAATGGGTGCAACGCTTAGCCTCGCACCACTACACTCAGCAGTACAAAAAGAAGATATGCTAAGTGCTCTTGGGCTTCCCAAGATCTCGGACCTTAAAATCGGCAACCTTACAGGCCCTCTGAAGAATCTAGAGTGCATGCAAAATTATCCTAATCTCAAAATCATGGATACCACGATCCAGAAATACCGGTTCTCCAGAAGATTTAATGTGGTCATAAGTGACCGCCATACATGGAGGAATCACGGGTTTGTATTCTTACCAAACTCTCAAACGTGGTACACAGATGGTTCCAAATTGGAAAATGTTAGCACTGGCACTGGAGTTTATGGACCCAGGTTCAAATGTGCAGCAGTGCTTGGTAATTCACCAACAGTATTTCAGGCGGAAGTTCATGCCATCGAGTTCTATGTACGAGAATGCCTACGAAGAAGGGTCGAGGGCACCAGTATTTACATCCTCTCGGACAGCCAGGCAGCACTTATGGTAGGATCCAAACTTGTACTCGTATGGGCCTGTCTCAATCTACTCGAAGATCTTGCATCAAAAAACACCGGCACTGTGGCCTGGGTACCAGGACACGAAGGCTTCGAGGGCAATGAACGGGCGGACTGTTTAGCGAGAAGAGGCGCCAGTCGCCCGCTATTCGGTCCTGAACCCTAGTTTGGAGTGACACGGAGTAGCGCAAACTTAAAAATAAAACAATGGGAAGCTGATTGTCATGCAGAGTACTGGGTTAAATTCAAGGGCTTAAGACAAGCAAAAAAGTTAATCTACCTCAACCGTTGTAAGGCTAAGAAGGTATTTGAAATCAGCAAAGCAGACTTAAGGATCTTAAGAGGCTACTTGACCGCTCATTGTCCATCGAGGTACCATCTGCACCAAATAGGAGTAGCAGGTACAGACGTATGCCGACTATGTGGAGAGCAAAACGAGACGGCACAACATGTTCGTTGTGAATTCCCCATGGCCACAAGAAAAAGACTTCTCCAGCTCGGGCGGGCATTATTGAACCCCTTCGGCTTTTGGAATATTGAGCCTGGAGCTCTGTTGAGGACACCGGGCTAGCACAATTGATCTTTGTCGCAATGCGTACATGGCCCTTCTTCCTATTTCGGAAAACAAGAGATCATAACCCTCCCGCTTCACTGCATTCATACTGATCCGCCTGTGGGGTTCGCCTATTTCACCTCAGGCCTCCCAATTTTGAATCACTGGGTTACTGAGGCCAATCAAATGCTGGTGTCGTTGCATTTGAGTGATCCGGGCGTATATAGGCCTGCTTCCCCTGCCTCGAGATGTCTTTGGAACGTTCATTGATATTGCCTTTTTAACAGGGTTTAAAAGATGTCTTCTTTGAGCGTGGCAATACCAGCTGAGTCTGTTGCGCTCTATTTTTCGTAAGGTGGTTTCCTTGACGTGTAGGCTTCCATGGATCTTCGAACTTCTTATTCGATCACTCTTGCTGTCATGCGAAGCATCTTCATCTCAGCTGCCGTTAATTTACGTTCATACATTTTGTACATCGTCTATAGTAGATGGGCTGGCACAATAGATCTTTGTCGCAGTGGGTTTATGGCCCTAGTATAGTATATTACATATGAACTATAGTATAGTGTGGAGAAACTCTGAAACTCAAGGTCATCAGCACCTCCAGACTTGACTGATACCTGACTTTCGAAAGTAATCCCTGAGCTTCTACACGTAAGGATCTAAAACCTAGGCAACCTCACGGATAGCATACCCAGTACTGCTGATATGTAGGCCTTAAGCAACTTAACTGCCCATATCACTTTGTTTTAATTTGTTTCCATTTTCAGACGACTTATACAACCAGAACTATTGTCCCTTCAATACTTCAAAAGAGGATTTTCTGGAGAACCTCGAAAAATTATTTTGATTCTGCTCAGAGCCGTATGACCTTTTCTTTCAAATGTATATACCAACTCCTTCTGGAGCCTCAAAAAATCAAGGGATCTAACCCTTCAGTTATAGCTGGGTTGTATCGCTAGTACTGTTGTATATGCATTGTCAAAGCAAAAGAAATTACCCCGACGGTCTGAGTTCACAAAAGTTAAGGAATGAAATCATTGAACCGACATCAGCGACATCCGTTTCGGACCGACCTCGCTCGCTGATCAAAAAAACGTCAAAAAAGAGGCTTCAGAAATTGCAACCTATCGAAGACGGTAAAGGTACGAGTATATGAGAAAGGACGAAAAATTGTGATACTGCAGCGTTGAGGACTTTGAGCTCTGTTGGTTGGCAACTCAAAGTATCAACTTATAGCTCGAAACGAAGAAGTAAATCTGAACCAGTTATAAATTCAGACTTGACCTATAACAAAAAGAAAAATAAGTACAATAGCTGCACAACTTAAATTCATAAGAAACCCTCGGAAGCTGATCAGATTTATTGGAAACATAGAAACCACAAATCAATTGAACGTCTCGCAATCACAAATTACCCTCATCGAGAAGGCAAATTAACTCGCCATCGTTTCCCACAAATCTACGAACTTAATCAGTAACACACCCCCCGGAGGCCCACGACCACAATAATCCTCCTTCATTAGTATTATAAAGGACACCATGACTTCTTCCAGTGCCACCACCTAAATCCCCAATAGTCCTCACGAAAGGAAAAAAAAAATTGAAATTCCATACAGTTACTTGTTAGCGAACATCCCATAAGGACCCCAAAGTTACATCACTTAATTATGTTCCACCAAGAAAGTCATTATTCTACGTTCGTCCTTTTATTCATTTCTTTCGCAGCACTCCTCTCCTCTTTGCAATTTTATTCTTCACTTCTCCGGGTATAGATTAGCTACCACTACTCACACTCCCATTCATTTTGATTATCACACCCACACACTGATTCGTGGCGGTGCCGGTCCTTTTACCTGTAAGAGAGCTCAACCGAAAATCCTCTTTCAGAGTACCGATAATAAAAACACACACAGGATACACATCCAAGGACATTAGGCGAATTACAAGCGACTAAGTTAGCAGGATTACACCAAGGAACTTCACTTTTTCACTTCACATTCATGGAATTTTAAATAGAGATCCTCGAACTGATTAAGGATCACGATTTGTTTAAGCAAAGGACTCCCTCTCACCATCCACAAGGTCAACCAGATACAATTTCACACAGTTCTGCTTAGATGGTCGTTTTATTTCCTTCATCGTTGCCGCGCGCCGTCGATGTTCTTTACAACTTTTAATGTGGTTCTTGGCCTTTTGTTTTACAAATCTCCCCTACAAGAAAAATGTCCTTCATCCTACGTCTGTCCCATAAACAAAGGACAGAGAAAGGCAACAAAAAAAAAATAAATAAATAAACAACTTCTGTGCGAAAAGTTTTTGCGAATGTCTCTCATTACAATAAGAATGGAAAACAAACGACAAGACTACAAATGTCCTTTGAGTGTGCTGCGATTTCAGAGCAGAGGGTGTAGACCAACAACCAGCAGCATCATCCAAGAAGCAATGCAACAGCTTTACGGGCACATACAGGACATAGAATTGCACTTTCAAGATGAAAACTTTTTCCATTTTCCTACCAATAGCGGGGTAAGAAGGAATAGGGATAAGTTTTAGTACATAAAAACATCCTTTTGAATCTTAAGCATTCATTATCCTTGACTGTTCAAGAAGAAAAATGTGGTGAGCCTGAAGAAAAGGCGTGGGCGTGGGTGCGGGGTGGAAGGTATGAGTGCAATAATAAAAAGCTGCGGACAACCATCACCGATTTGGCGTACACAAAATGAGACCTGGGCTACAGTTGTTGGTCCTTGCAGCAGAGGAGTCACAATAAAAACAGTAAAGCAGGACACAACAACACTTTATTAAGCTCATTTAAGCACAATAACCATGCAAAACGGTAGAAGAAATGGCAACAAAAGTTTTGTGAAATCCTTGCGTGGTTCGCATACTGGATGGTTGATGATGGGTGGCGGGATGTAGCGCACGAATGTTTTGTCTATCGTGTGGAGGTGGTAGATTGACTTTTTACGTTGTGATGCAGTTGTTTGTTTTTTGTTCTGTTTTCCGTCGCTTTTAAGGACGAAATTCGCAGTCAATTTTAGAAGAGATTAACGCGGGCACATGGCACTGTAAGGGGGGACGATGGAAATTAAAATAGCTGAAGTGCAGTAGCAGGTGCAAGTCCCACCGAATTGTGCAACTCTTTGGTGTAATTAAAGTGTGGATGTATTGTGCTGTGGAAGGTTATTTTTGTAAGTCACTAGTGAAACGAAGTACGAGGTGCAATTGTCGTGATTAAAAATTGCGCATTCTTCTGGAAGAGTAGAAACACTGAAGGGGGGCTTATGACTTATTGTCTGTACATCAAGAAAAATTGTTGATCTGCAATGAGTGTGATTAAAAACTAGGTTTGTTCTATACATTCGTGGAACGTGAGCGAAACGAGATTGCAAGATTTCTACAAGATTGTGACCTAGGGGTCTGGGAAAGTTGTCGATTACATCAAAGAGAGTGAAGTTATCACAATAGTTTCCCCAGACACATTTAGTCAGGTTTAGACCTTAATACCACATGGTCGGGGAGGTTATAAAGAGGGCCTTTATATCTTAAGGATCCGACAATTGCGTAGACGAGCGATTCGCAAAGCTAACTGCCGAGTTGTCCCTGCTTACAGTGTTATCAACATGAGAGCTAACGATAAGTTCACTATCACAGATGACACCCAAATCACGTGCTCCAGTGACTAAGGGTACAAGCTCATCGCGAATGAAATAGACTCTGGTTAGTGGTTGGAAGCGCCCCCCGAAGTTGCCATAATAATGTCAGATATAGAAGACCTAACACGGACTTTGTATTGGTCTTTATCCAGAAGATGTATTACGGTTGAAAACCAAGAGCTCTTAACTTGAAAAGAGTAACTTGGTGAAGGATTTTGCCAAAGGCCGTACCAAAATCTATAGCAACAACACCAACTTCATTGCCAGCCTCCTCAAAGTGTATTTGACACGAATTCAGTTGTCGATCTGCCCTTAAGGAATCCATGTTGCTTGGTAGAAAATATAGGTTTACAGTGAGAGAGCAGAACACCAAAACGTTATGCTTTCAAATAGCTTCCGTATCCATGGGAGTATAGCATAGAGCCGTGATACTATGCAGCGATATATGTATCGCAGGACCAACGTGATTCTGGTCTTGTATAGGGTTATCTTAATTCTTCGAGAGAGGGCTTTACTACTCATTTGTTCTTTTAGCCGAACGAAACGATCTATTCGTCAATAGTTTGGTCACGTAGTGCGTAAGTTTCCAGACTGGCTTCCAAGACGTGTCATGCTCGAGGGACATGTCCCCAGCACAACATGCATATACAAAGGGCCGATCGGTCGAAACAGCCCTGCACGAAGTGGTAGCAACAATCGAGCAATCACTCTACCAGAAAGAATTTACTTTAGTGGCCTTTTTAGACGTGGAGGGAGCCTTTAACAATGTCAAAACCGAATCAATAAGATTATCACTGGACCGATTTAGAGTAGATTCCACAATCTCCGACTGGATTGAATGTATGCTCAAGACAAGACACATCAACTCGGAGCTGGGTGACAGCCAAGTAAATGCACTGGCCTCTAGAGGAACCCCGCAAGGAGGGGTCCTATCTCCTCTAGTATGGACTCTAGTCGCAAATGAGATCCTTTTAAAATTAAGACGCAGCAGAGTAAAAGTTGTTACTTATGCAGACGACATCGTCCTACTTATGTCCGGCAAATTTCTCGACATTATTACCAAACTTCTGCAATCGGCCCTGAATACCCTCCATAACTGGGCGAGAAGCTCTTGACTGAACGTTAGTCCAGCGAAAACAGAAGTGGTCCTCTTCACCAACAAAAGAGTAACCCCAGCTTTCGGACCTCTACGATTCGGTGACAGTCGACTCCAAGTCTCGGACAAAGCACAGTATCTTCGGTGCATACTTGATCGCAAACTAAGCTGGAGAGATAACACAAATTAAAGAATAAAGAAAGCATACATTGCGTTCTATGCTTGCAGTAAAATTTTTGGTAAAAATGGGGAGCCAAACATGCCATCATCGACTGGATGTACACAGCCATAGTCAGACCTATATAGGTGCATAGTCTGGTGGCCAATTGCAGAGAAAAACACGCATCTCAAAGAATTAAGAAAAATCCAGAGACTTGCTTGCGATGAGTGCCCTACGCCTAAAAGAATTCAACCTATGGAGGAAGGGCCACACGGGCCACCGTAGCATCTCAAGATGGCCTCACCTAGACACCACCACAAACTATCTACCACCATCCCCCGACTTCAGCCTAAACGTCAAAACGGTCATCCCATCAAGAGAATACTGGGAAGACGGTGGGGCCATTAACCCGCATAGTATTTCAGTCTTCACTGACGGGTCCAAAACAAACGAAGGAGTGGGTTCGGGTATCTACTCACTACTTACTTAGGTGGCGCTACAGTTCGGGGTGAACCTGGGCCTCAACCAACAATCCTCTCCATTTAGCTCGGTCTTTAGCTAATTGCCTCCAGTTGCGCACTCCAAGTTGGTCGAGGTCCCCTTGAACTTGTGCGCGCCACCTACGGCGATGATTCCCTCTACTGCGTCGTCCCTCCGGGTTAGATTCGAAGACTCTGCGGGCCGGAGCGTTGGTGTCCATTCGCTCTACATGTCCTAGCCATCTCAGACGTCCAATACGCAGTTTTTTGACTAGGTCGATGTCACTGTACAGCTCGTATAGTTCGTGATTGAATCTTCTCCTCCAAAACCCGTCAACACAAACGGGACCGAAAATCTTACGAAGAATTTTTCTCTCGAAGCAACCAAGGATATCTTCATCCTCTTTTAATAAAGTCCATGTTTCAGCGCCGTAAAGCAGGACTGGGATGATCAAGGTCTTATATAGAGTCTCCTTAGTTGTTCGAGATAGGGCTTTACTGTTGAATTGCCTTATAAGCCCAAAAAAACAGCGATTGGCAAGAGTTATTCTTCGATTGATTTTGTTAGTAGAATTTATAACAGAGCCAAGGTAGACAAAGTCCCTTACTGCCTCGAAGTTTTAGCTGCCCACGATGACGTTTTGTCCAATTCGTCGGTGTTGGTTTTCCCTTCTAGTTGACAGCATATACTTGGTTTTGCCCTCGTTTATCGCCAAACCCATTTTGGCCGCTTCCGCCTCAATGCTTGCAAAAGCACCGGTGACAGCCCGCTGAGATCTTCCGATAATGTCTATATCGTCGGCGTATGCAAGCAGTTGTACAGACTTGTAATGGATTGTGCCTCCGGTGTTGGCTTGTGAGTTCCGCACAATCCGTTCAAGTACAATATTTAAGAAGTCACATGACAGCGCGTCACCTTGTCTAAAGCCTTTTTTGACATCAAAGGTCTCGGTGAGGTCATTACCGACCTTGATGGAGCAGCGAGCGCTCTCCATCGTCAGCTTGCACAGACGGACAAGTTTGGCAATGATGTCAAAACTAGACATGGCTCTATAAAGCTCTTCTCTATAGATGCTGTCATAGGCGGCCTTGAAATCGATAAAGAGGTGGTGAGTATCGATTTGGAATTCTTGGGTTTTCTCCAGGATCTGCCGAAGTGTGAAGATTTGATCGATGGTGGATTTTCCTGGCCTGAAACCGCACTGATAGGGTCCAATCAGGCTGTTGATAAAGGGTTTCAGGCGTTCGCAGAAAAGATCTTGTATGCGATGTTGAGAAGACTGATGCCTTTATAATTGGCGCAGTTGAGGGGGTCTCCTTTCTTGTGGATCGGGCAAACGATGCTGAGATTTCATTCATCAGGCATACACTCGTCTGACCAAATATTAGAAATGAGTTGGTGTATGCACTCTACCAATTCATCCCCAGCTGCCTTGAAAAGTTCGGCCGGTAAGCCGTCAGGTGTAGCAATCTTGTTGGATTTTAGCTTGGATATTGCTATCCTCACTTCGTTTTGGTCAGGTGGACGGAAATTTTGACTATCATCGTCTATGTTGAATGGTTCATTCTGCCTGACAGCGGGATGTTGGTCTTCGTCGCCGTTATACAGTCTGCAGAAGTAGTTTTTCCATATTCTCAGCACCGACTGTTATTCTACTACGAGGTTTCCATTTTCATCTCTACAGGTTTCTGTACGGGTATTACTTCTCTGACACGTTCTTTTTACCTTTTGGTAAAACTTCCGTATATTGTTCCTGGAGTCGCGGCGTTTCTGATGGCATGTTGGCAGCGTTGCCACTGGTCTTCGGTGCTTGATGCTGGCGGCAAAGGGGTGATTGAGAGATTTCGGGATACGCGTTCAGCGAAGAGTCTGGCGGTGTCTTGCGATTGTAGCTTTTCGACGTTAAATTTTCGCACAGTAATTCTTCGTTGTTGTTCAGATTGGGATATCCGCATTCGTACCTTGGCTACAACAAGGTAATGATCCGAGTCTATGTTGGCCGCTCGGAAGGTCCAGACATCCAGAATACTGGAGGCATGCCTTGCGTCGATCGCAATATGATCAATTTGGTTGATCGTTACATGATCATTGGACCGCCATGTCTGCTTATGAATATCGAGATGAGGAAACCATGTGCTTGCTATGGTGACATTTCGCTCCACAGCGAAATCAATTAGCCTTAGTCCGTTATCAGACGTGGTGTCGTGTAGGCTATGCTTACCGACTGCCCTACCGAAGACGTCCTCCTTTCCTATTTTGGCGTTAAAATCGCCCAATACGATTTTAACGTCGTATTTAGGACATTGCTCGTATGTTTTGTCGAGGAGCTCGTAGAAACACTCTTTGGTGGCAGGATCCTTTTCTTCTGTGGGGGCATGAACACATGTTAGGCTTATGTTAGCGAATTAAGCCTTGATCCGGATAGTCATAATACGCTCGCTCACGTGTCCGAAGCTTAAGACTTCTTGCCCAAGTCTGCCGCGTATGGCAAATCCGCATCCGAATAAGCGTTGCCTGTTGCCTCTGTAGCAATCACCGTAGTAGATGTCACAGTTTTTCATCCTCTTTTTGCCCAGCCCATCCCATCGCACTTCCTGGATGGCGGTAATATCTGCTTTATAGCAGTCTAGGGCCTCTGTTAGTTGTTCGGCTGCACGTGGTCTGTAAAGGGACAGAACATTCCACGTACAGATCCGGAGGTCGTTGTCCTTATTTCGTTTGCTGGGGTCGTCATTAGTTGAGTCATTGTTATCCGAGGCTTTTGGTTGTTTCGGAACCATGCGCTTTTTACGTGGTAGGGAAGTTACCCCGACGGCACAACCCCCAACCTGGAGGGCCAGTTCCTTAATTATTTCCCTAGGTCGAGGGGCCGGGTACACCGGTGCCAGTAGTCCACTACGGGAGTATGAGCGCTGTCATTGGCCCATTAAGGGCTCCTCCGCCACCATCTCTATTCCAATGTCCTGACCAACATTGGAAATTCCTTACCCAGCTGAGATCCGAATACGTCGAAGCAGCTCGCGCAAGGTATTCACTAAGTTCAACCTAACTGGAACTATAGACGCCACCGTTGACCCCGTCTGGGGAATTCGTCCGCTGCCGCCTGGAACAGGAAGAAGTGCTCTAGTGAGAAAAGCACTCTTCCCCCTCTCTCTCAGCGGAACCTGATATTGCAATATCACTAAGGCTTCCAAACCACAGTACAGTGTTCCAGGCAGAAGTCCTAGCGGTAGCAGAAGCGGCACGAGAATTATCCACGAAACTTGTTACTAGAAATGAGACTGGTATCTAGGTACATCGACAGTCAAGCTGCTATAAAGGCCATCTTATCCGCGGCTATAAAAGCAAAGTTAATAAAACGATGCCGCGAGGAGCTAACATGCTTACTCAAAGCCACCATGTAACACTCTGGTGGGTCCCACGACACAAAGGAATCCCAGCGAACGGGATGGCGGATAAATTGGCAAGAAAGGGATCAGAACAAGACCTACAAAAACAAATACAAATATTTGGCGCAACAGCTCTTTAAAGTGCGAGGGCCTAGCTTCTCGCAACCACTCATGTTGTGTGCGTTATATTTTTCTCCCGAATGGAAGGGACCTACAGTTTAATGCTGACTCCGAACGGCGATTTGAGAAGCTTTTTCGTGACAGCAATACTCTCGGATGTTTGTCAGACGCTCGCGTGAGGTGGGACCGTAAAAAACTTTTTTGACAGAACAAGACCTGTCAATGGTCCAAAGCTTAGTCTTACATCCCCTAATACTTGTTAAATCTAATATAGCACTTGACTTCAAACGACAAGCAGAAGAAAGATGGAGAGCGCTTCCTTCATGCCGTGTCTCCAGAAGCATCTTGACAAAACATGACAAGATGAAAACCAAGGTCATCCTTACCCAAAATAGACAAAACTTGGCGCTTCTCGTAAGTATCATTACCGGCCACAACTTATTGGCGACCCACCGGAAGAGAATGCGGCTAAGTACAGATAAACTCTGCAGAGGATGCGGCAACACAGACGTAGAGGAAGACACGGAACACTTCCTCTGCAAATGCCCCAGTCTCTGCAGTACCAGGAAGATGGCCCTTGAAGAGTACTTCTTCAACCATCTGAGCGACCTGTCTGAAAAGCCACCAACCACCATCATGAAATTTATAACTTCTTCAGGGTGCTTCAGAGGAGGCCGTTCCACTAGCACAGAACTCTAGCTATTTTGTTTTTTCCTCTTTGCCGTTCGTCAGCCAGGAAACTCCACGTCAGGGGAGCACAATGGATCCGTGTGAGATCCGAGTGCAGGCTGCGCTCGTTCGTTGCAGCTAACCCCTTTAACCTAACCTAACCTAAGACGTGTCATAATAGCCGTTCCGTGGTTCGATCAAATCCGACATCTCTCCTGGCGCCATCTAGTGATTCCTCCTGATGAGTTGGCGTCAATGCCGGGGGATCGAGAAGGCTGGAGAGTCCACCCGAGCATCCTACCCCCGCGACCCTCATGACTTACTTACTTAGATGTCGCTACAGTCCTACAGTGGAACTGGGCCTCAACCAACAAACCTCTCCAGCCAGCCCGGTTACGAGCCAGCTAACTCCAGTTGCACACGTCAAGTTGGTTGAGGTCCACCTCCACTTGTTTGCGCCACCTATCACGAGGTCGTCCTCTACTGCAACCAGTACGAAGCACCACGTGAAAAAATATCGTAGAGGTGTAGTTTTTGTCGGATGAAAGGCCATGTAATGGAAGACTCTAGAAAATATACAAAGCCAAGAGACGCCGATTTTAAATGCTTTGGTTGTGGTCTGAAATCTTACTAGATTAGATTTAGATTGGATTAGATCAGATTTTATTAATTCCAATTAGTTTAAGTTCATTACAAAAATAATAAAAGTACTTAATCTATTTTAAGTGACATGGCTAAAAGCCGTCTGCCAAAGATTAACAGCATAATTTTACATTTGATTCACTTTAGAAAAATTAAAAATTCTCCTCCATAATTCTTTTTCTGTAAGCTAAACTTATTTCGCAATATGATGTGAGAGCTCTCCAATTGGACCCGTTTAGCAATGCCTTGACGTCTTCAGATAGCAAGCTGGCTTTCCCAAAGTGGAACCTCCTAATATCACGAAAAATTGGACAAAGCCCTATGAAATGCATAACGTTCTCCCTCTGTGACATATTGCACGATGAACACAAAACCGGAAGGTCATCTCTATGCGGTATAAAGTTTAGTGGAAGTAGCTCTCTCCTTGCACGAAAGGAGATGCATCTTATTTTATTCGTGTCCTTAAAGTAGTTTAGAGAGCCCAGGTTCAGCTGTAGTTCTTTGTAGATCTCCCTATGGGTTGACACACTCGCTTGCTCGATATATTTTTGCCGAATCTGTGTATCTAATTGCGAAAGAAAGTCATAGAGGTAACACTTCCAACTACTTCGCGCATTCCAGTCCAATTCTAAATGGTACTCGTAATTTTCCGACAAATTGATCATCTCTTTATACCAGATGTGATGTATGCTGCGGTTTTGAAAGCAATTTTTCCATGTTGAGGTTATCGCACTTTTAGACTGCCGAAGTTTTTCAGCCAAATGCAGTTCCATACTTAAATTGCTTGAAATTATAGCTCCAAGGTATTTGTATTGCTTTACGACTTCAATGCTATCGCCATTAAATGTCCACCTTTCCGCCCTTGTCTGTCTACCTCCACCTCTTCTGAAAATCATCACTTTGGATTTCATCAGGTTGATTTGTAAACTCCACAGCACACAATAATCATAAACTCGGTTAATCATGAGTTGTAGGGTCTCTGGTGATTTTGCTAACAGGACCACATCATCAGCATACAGGAGAGCCTGAATTAGGGTGTCTGCAGATGAAATTCCCCCTGGAAGGTAACTGATGATGTCTTCGATATAAAGCGCAAATAGTGACGGGTTCGCGTTACAACCTTGTCTAACCCCTACCTCTGTGACGAACCATTCTGACAACCCATCTCCATTCCATACTGCTGCTTTTCTGCCATCGTATAAATTTTCCATAATCTTTCCAAATTTATGAGATATTCCATATTGATAGAGCTTGTAGAATAACTTTTGCCAGTCTATGGTATCAAAAGCAGCTCTGAAGTCGATTAAAAAAAGCATACAGCTTTTGTTTGCGTTCTATGAACTTCTCTGCTAAACCGTTGAATATCCAGGTCGAAAACCTGCTTGAAATTCTCCTATGAGCGCTTTTTCCTGAATCCAGCGCGCTAAACGACAATGTAAAACACTTGTGAAGATTTTTGCAGAAGCGTTTAAGAGGGATATCCCACGGTAATTGGCCGGGTCTGACGAGTCGCCTTTCTTAAATATTGGAAAAATTATGGCTTGTTTGAAGCTTTCCGGCACGCTACCCGATTCAAATATATTGTTAAAAACAGTGGTTAATGGGACTTAAAATTCATCTGAGCTGTATTTGAAGAATTCTGATGGTATTCTATCGTAGCCGGGTGCTTTGGAATCTTTGAATCGAATTAGGGCTTCTTTTACTTCTTCATTCGAAATTGTAGCATCTAATGTTTCATTGAAATAAAGTGGCTTCGCATACTGGATAGGACTAGCGTGATTAGGTGGATTAAGAAGATTTTCGAAGTGACTTTTTAAGACCTGAACAGTGAGCTTATTGCTGATTTTTGGAGAGATACCGTTGAGTTTTCTCGCTGATTTCCAGAAAACTGCTGAGTTCCTGCAATTTGCAAGTTTACTAGCCTCATTTTCAAAATATTGCGACTTTTTAAGTTTGCATAGACACTTATAGTGAGATCTGACTCTGAAGTATAGCTCCTTGAATAACTCTTCGTTGTATTTCCTGAACAATCGAAGAAAAGCGAATGTGCGCTTCCTCAATTTTAAGCAATCTCCATCGAACCAGGGTTTCTTATTAACATGTTTTTGATAAGTATTGCCGACTTGACTTTGCCTCGGAATGGATGATTTAATTATTTCTTCCAGACTGTCCATATTTAATTCAGCGTTGGTACTCTGTTCACAAAGGCGACTATAAAAGAAAGCTTACTATAAAATAAATTGCCTAACCTGTAACCAAAAAGTGGAATCCGGGCCTGGCATATCTTTTCGCGGGTTAGAAGTTACGCCCGGGGGAAACATTCCAGCAATCACACTAAAAATAAAAGGCGAAGATATAATTGCGTACCTACCTAGATACTGCAGCCAAGACAAGTGGAGCAAGTGCAAAGCTGTATGATGTACTAAAAGCCACAGGACACAAGTTCCGTAATGAACTAGCCGAAGTTACACTGGCTGATGGTATTCAGCGTTCCGAGGATGTTCTGAGAACTAACACGCGGATTATTCTTGGAAATCGCTCTAAAGAACTGAGCATATGCGTACTGCCAAATTCAAGAAATCAGGTTGCGCTTCTGGGTATTGATTTCTTAGAAACTGTGGGAATAGTATTGAATGTTGCTCAAGGTCTATTAGAAATGTACTTCAAATACTTCAAATATGTGGCAGAACTCGTCGAAATTGTAGCCCCTAAAGAGCTGTTAGTACGAGAAGAGATCCGACCAATATCTCCGTTTTCTCCTACACCAAGAAAACATAAAACTGACATACTGTCGTGTACGATTACCTGGACTGACAGTCAACCGGGAATTTACTGAAGCCACTGTCTTGTACGGTTACCTGGACCGACAGCCATTCGAAGTACCTACAACACCCATTAGACTTTCTCACATTATAATAGTTTACAAAATAAAGTTCTTATGCGTCAATTTTACGCATGATTATCTTCTGTGTACATCTAAATATGATTATCTTTCTAGGCAAAAGGACTTCTGGGGAAATACAATCAGAAAAGACTTAGAACCTGCCTAAAAGTTAGCAAGAATCGACTTCTCATCATAACGAGTCATTGTCAAGGAGCACCTTAGGAAACTGGGAGTAGAGAGAGACACACAGTGCAGATTCTGCAGGGACTTCGCATAAACTCCAGTGCACCTTCTTATGGAATGCGAACCACTGATCCACAAAAAAAGAAATCACCTAGGTGCCTTTCTCCTATCAAAAACCAAACTACCTTCGCTGGATCTACTCAAGATACTTCGGTTCATAGTAGCACCTGAACTGTAGGAAGTGCTCTAGACCGAGTATATATGCAACACTATACACCAACCAACGCTCGCTAAAGCGCTTCTTTTACCAAATTTATAGCTGCGGTTGTGAATTTCGAAGATCAAGAGAATGTTCCAATGGTTTTCTGAGACACTATTCCGGATGCACAAAGTACTGTATCTACGAATTTCTCGAACACAACCATTTGCTAACATTGACATCAAGTGAACGAATATGGGTTCGCAAGATGTAGTTATTCGTGCTTTGTTAACTACTTTTGTACTGCAACCACTTCTCCCATCACCTAATTCATCATCATCATCATCGCTAGCATCGTCTACATTAAGATGTCACTGATATCATCATCCCATTTTGACAGCACGAATTCCGAAGCAAAACATCGATACGCGCCACCATTGACATTTGAGCTCTTCACAACCCATGTCACCCATGTTATTAATCTCTCTCTCTCTCTCTCTCTCTCTGGAACACTTGAACTACCCAACCCAACTAATGGATTCTCGAAAAAAGATTGAGATTAACGCCAGCTAATTGCCCTTAAGCCTGACCACCAACAACTCGTCCATCAATCAGAAAGCAGCCGAAATGTAATTTCTTAATCCTAGTCTCCAGTTGCCTCGTCACCCTACACCCACCTTCCTTGGGTTTTGTTTTCTTAGCGCTTTGTTTGCCTGTCACATATGTATCAACAAATAGAAATCACGGAACCGCAAAATAAATTCATAACGTCCAGCGTTCATCCGTCACTGTAGTCTCCCTCTGGGGCGCACAGCATACACCACCTCAAGGCTCGTTGATTTCATCGTCAAATCGAAATGTCATCAATCACGTTTGACGCCGGCCGAGGGCGAGACGAAGAGTGTGCTCAACCATCCACAAGGAATGTCAACTGATAACTTTCCTGTTGTTGTTGTTGATATTGTTATTCCTGCCTCCTCCACCATAGCCGGCACCCCCGTCCAAGGCCCATTTCAGTATTAGATTTTGATTTTGTTGACTTTTTTTTGCTATTTTCGGTACTATTGCATTCAGCTGTCAGAATTTCAATTGGGAAATTGCTGGTCGCTAGATGGCGTCTCTTATTGATGATGGGATGGTGGGTTGCCTCCACTTCCTGCTGGAACAAATTTCCTTTTTGTTTGTAAAGAAAATAGGAAAATGTCGAAGGAATTAATATTTTCTTGTCTCACCCTCTCTCTGGTGGAGATTGACATATTTGAGAAGCCCATAGGAGCTAGGAATCCATTCGTTCTGACCAAGTAAATAATTTGACGGGCCGGGCGGGCGGGCGAGCGGAAAGAGACCACAACTGTCACGTCTGGGGGTGGCTGATGGTTCTGTCAAAGTCAAGTTCATAATTTTGTCAAAGTTGCGGTTGTGTGTCGTCGTCAGCGTTGGGGGTGGTAATAGCTCATTTCCAACTGACTGGAGTTAAGACAATTTTCACTTTTGGCTTGTATTGTTGCGGTGAAGTTCGAGTGCGCGCTAGAGGGAGAGAGTGGCATACGGGATGGTGTGAGCGAGAAAAGTTGTCAAATTCAAGAGAAAACTCATTGAAATGATAATGGCGTTTGGCTTTGTTCAGTTTTTTTTGTTTACTTTTGATTACATTGGGAATTTGTGAGTTTCTCAACTTGTTTCGTTTATTTTTTTTTTCTTTTTTTCGGTCTTTTTCTGCGTTTATTTCGGGAAAGATAAACGGGAAAGTTTTGCTTTTTTTTGTGCTGTATTCTGTTTATTATTTGCAGTCACCCTCTGTGAAGAGATATTAAATTCTTTTTGTCAGTCTTATTGACAGTTAATGGCAGGCATGGGGTGAGCGGAAGTTGCTTTATGTCAGATGTGGGTGTGGGGAGCTAACAGGAAAGATACATTTGTAATTTGTGTTCGGCCAGGTGGCGGATTAGAGTTTGAGAAAGGTCAGTGGTAGATTAAATTTCGAAGTTTAGGTATTCTGTTCAAGCGAAAACGAAGACTCTATAGGAAATGTTTCGGAGAGTATATTTGAGTTTAAGTTAATGCCTTTGTATATTTCCACCAAGAAAGGATTATCAATCAACTTAACCCAGGGGAAAAATATAAAAAAAAAGCAAAAGCGAGAACAAGAAAGCGTTTAAAACCGCAGCCCGACGCTTTGCTAATAAGAGCGACGGATGCATGGAGATATGCTGTGTAAGATAGGGAACAATCCCGAGTTACAAGAGCTGGGCTTACTATACTATACTATACCTACTACGGCCTTTTACTCACTGCGACCTCAAAGATCTTTTGTGGCAGCCCGGTGTTTAACCGAGAAGGCTCTTGATAAGCCCCAACAGAGCTCCAGACTCAATATTCCAAAAGTCAGAGGGGCTTTAGTAAAGTCCTTCTGAGATGGAGAAGTCTTTTTCTTGCACCCATGGGGCATTCACAAGGAATTCTTTCTCCCGTCTCTTTTTGCTCTCCACATAGCCGGCATTCATCTGTATCGCCTACTCCTATTCCGCCTGAAATACTGTTCGAGATTTCCCAAACGCTGCTGCACGTTGGAACATGGGTTCATAAACCCCTGCGTCAGTGGTACCATTTTCCAATTTGGAACCATCTGTGTACCAAGTTTGAGAGTTTGGTAAGAAAACCAACCCTTCTTTCCTCCATGTGTGGCGGTCACCTATGACCGCATTGAATCTTCTGGAGAATCGGTATTTCTTGAGCATGATATCTGGAATTTAAAGAATAGGGTCGTTGCGAATTTACGTAGTCCGAATTCTTGGACAGCCTAAAAGCACTCAGCATAGCTCCCTTTTGTACTGCAGGGTGTAGCGGTGTGAGGCTAAGCATTGCTCCCATTGCTGCCATGGAGGATATTTTCTTTCCCTCTGTGGTGACCCGACAGGCTAGACAACGGATTTTATTCAACTCCTCCTAAGTCTTGACCTGTACGATTTTTGGCCACCAAGCCAACGATGCATAAGTGACCATGGGTTTGATATGGTGCCGTACGTCCAGTATATTATCTTAGGTTTTAGCCCCCAAGTTTTACTGCGTAGGCGCTGGCACATTAACATTGATCTTCTCGCTATCTCGGTAACCTTGTTCAAGTGTGAGTTCCAGGTGAGCGTCTTGTCAGAAATAACCACTGAGTATTTAGGTTCCATGGATATGTGCATTGGAACTTTTTCCAGTGTATTTGTTTACGAATGTGAATCCTTTTCCTGGAAAAGTGTACAAGCTTAGATTTTGCGGGATCGATGGTAAGTCCTTTTGTCTTACACCAATCGATAGTTAAACTGAGGGCACCTTGCACCTGAGCTGGAATATCAATCATATTAGAAGGACGACGAAAGGAGTTCTACTCGACAAGTTAAGGAACCTTCCGAATTCGGAAACAAGCAAACTCCATACCTCAGTGGAAAAGGTTTTGGGAACACAAACGAAGTTGAAGGTTTGAACTCATGAAGTACTTACGTTACGTAAGAGGAAGGCACTAATAAAACAGTTAAAGGAGAGCACCGTTGACGAGAGATTAGTGCCATAAAGTCGTTTTGAATGTATACTTAGAAACGCAAAGAAAAACTGGTCCTTTGCCGTCTACGGGAAAAAATTACCCTAATCACGGGCAAAGGGTCGGAGCATGCAAAGGCACGACGACATCGCGAAATCGAGCACCACTGAGCCGAAATGCACGTTGTGCCCAGTTGCACGGTACTCCAAGGAGCTTTGAGAGTTGAATGTGAAGACTCAACCTTAACCACTACGAAGTAGCTCAGGACCAGCTTATACAGTCTGTACGTAAAGAAAATGTTGATAACGTCATTCCTAGCGAACTCTACAAGTATAGGCATGTAAACATGTGGGAAAGGAAAAGTGCCTTTCAAGAGAAAATATCAGCACCTGGAGCTGGTTTTCTGTGTGCAAAAGTCGACGACATTCATATATAAGGCTGCAACACACTGCTAAGTTTATCGATAGCAGATTTCGAAAAAGAATTTACCAAGCTGGCAGTGAATGATCAAACGAAGAAGAGCACTTAAAGGGGCATTCGCCGCCCTAGAAGTCGTACTGACAAACACTGGCAATAAATACACAGGCAAGAGAAGTGCTGCCTTGATCAATAGCGACCGAAAGGCGATCATATGTGCGAACTTTCCAAAAGTAACACCACAAAGAAGGACATCGATAAGGCCAACGAGGAAAAATGTGTTGGAAATCGGGCTTTTTCGATGAAGAAGTATTCTCCTCTGTCCCCCCATGAGACACATGGCTGGCAAGGCCTGTGAACACTAAGGCAATAAAGGTGAGTGACTAGAACAACAAGACTTTGCTGATGGAATTGAAAATTGCACAACTGCATACTAAGTATTATCAAGTGAGGAGACTGTATACGTAAAAGGCAGCATGAAAAGAACCCAAAGCAGCCACCCACAGGTAAGGAAAGCCAATGCAGCTCTCTATTCCTGTAAAATAGGTAGGAGCTGGGGTATGAAACCTGAAATCACTCGCTGGCTTTACGTGTCTGTTGTCAGGCCCATACTACTCTATGGCGTGATCGTTTGGTGGCCTGCCCTTGACAGGGCTATTCACCTCTCTCAGGTAAATAAAGTGTAACGATCCGCTTGCATGTGCATCAGTGGTGCACTAAGAACTACCCGCTCTGCGGCACTGAACATTATGTTCAACCTGTTACCCCTGGATATCCTCGGCAGACAGACTGCTGCCAGTGCGGCTATTCGTCTTAAAGCCTCTTCTCAGTGGTCTAGTTATCACATTGGCCATTCCTCGATCCTTGATCTTCTCAACTTCACACATGAAAACACGGACTACACCCCACCGAAACTGAGATTTGACCGACACTTCCGTACGAGTATCACTGAACGGGATGAGTGGGATGGCTCTCCCCCTGATGATGGAAATTCGGTGCACTTCTACATAGATGGCTCTAAGACCGAAGGTGGGGTGAACTGTGGTGTTTTCTCCGATAAGCTCAACCTGAGCATCACGTTCCGCCTCCCTGATCATTGTAGCGTTTTTCAGGCGGAAATCATGGCGATTAAGGAAGCCCTGTCTTGGCTGAAATGTAATGTATTATCTGTCAGCGATATTAGCATTTTCACTGACATTCAAGCGGCTATCAAGTCCCTGGAATCGTGCTTCTTTACTTCAAAGACCGTCTTAGACTGCCGTTTGCCTCTTACAGAGATGACAGAGCAGTTCAACATTCACCTATGCTGGGTGCCAGGTCACAGAGACATTCCAGGAAACTGTATGGCGGATTAAATCGCTAGACAGGGTACTACTCTAAGGATTCTGCCAGCTAGGCAAGCCCTGGGTATGCCCCTCGCTGCATGTAAGCATCTACTGAAGCTGAACGCTATTAGCAAGACCAACCTTAGGTGGGATAGTGGCTCGACGTGTCACATTTCGAGGCAGATCTGGTCTAAGCTGGACCAGAAACGTAGTGCCGAGTTGGTTAAACTAAAGCGATTACAGATCAGCTGCGTTATCGGCGTCTTCACCGGAGACATCACTGTGGTATGGCACGCCGGGTCGTCACTACAAAGTTCAAGAAATAGCAGCCACCGACCTCCACTTGCCCTGAATTTCTACGTAACATCGTAGAAGGACTATTTCCACATTAATATGAATCTTCAGACGTGGATAAAGTCACAGTAGAAACACCAAATACAAAACATTTTCCATGGTCTCAATGATCTCAGCAATGCCTGCACGACTAAAATTAATGCTTTCGTACAACGAAGCAAATGGTATCCAGAGTAAGAGGGTGACCCACCCACCTTCCATATCGTTAGTACAATGGACCTTCTTCTGCTCTAAGTGCATCTTCACCGAGGGCCGATCCTAACCAACCAAAAACACCAAACATTCCCACGATACATAGAACAAGAGGTTAAAGGAATGAGTTATCCCGGTAGTAAGGACAAAGATTAGTACTCTCACCCAAAGGCAAAAACCTCCAAATGTGCCTTCATCGTATCGCCCACTCTCTATACTAGATACGGCCAACAAAATACTACAACGGGTCATCTGAAACAGGCAACATAGTGCCTTCGGGACTCACGCTCAACAATTTATGCAACAAACATCGTAGCTATAAATAACGCAAAGGCTATACAGGAGAGTCATATAGTCCTGGAGCCATATCTCACAAGCGCTGAAAGTATCTGTTCATGACAGACTACTTTAGGCTGGTTTCCCTCGGTTGACCAGACACTCACGAAGCATAAGACTAAAGCAGCTGTAATAAGTAGTCGGAACATTCATACTCTTCGGTTCTAGACTAGGAACTGGCCCAACTACTTGAAACATCTTACTGTCTCCAACAAAGTATTTCCTTCTTGGATACTCAGATAGCAAAAATATTGCGGATAGCCCTCCAAGATAAAAGTCTTAAATCCTTTTATTGGTTCTGAACTCTTCTGTAAAATATTCACCTGAAATTAGAACTCAACATCGGAGAGTTTCTTTTTCTATCATTTCCTCGTTTTCCCTATATTCCTCTTCTGCAGAAATCTCTGAAAGGTGCTGCAATCATCACTGCGAGCAAAGATACGTCTTCGCTCGCAACAACCACCGGCATTCTCAATCCTTGAATTCTTGTAAGGATATCCAAATGAACTTGTAATTTTCAAAGTCCTACTTGGTCTAACATGCTCAAGCTGATTACTGATTTTCTCATCCACCCTTCCCTCCAGGTCTTATGGAATTCATCTTAGCTATGAAATAACCACTTTCACTGACCATTGTATCATCACTGATTGATTGTTACCTATTCGTGCAGCATGAAAGGAACATTCTATTATGCTGATTGTATCCACATCCAATGCTGTCATACGATTCACAATATGTAAAATGCTTTGTTCACTATCTCTTTCTGTCCGTCAATCATTCTGCTTTCAACTGTTACTGAATATGTTGGCATTGGTATTCTCAGGCAAGGAACTTGAGGAAGCTTACGTTGCCTTCCTACTCGATATCCGTATCGCGTTTCAATTCAGGACAATCCTCACTCTCTCATCTGTATCTATGTGTCTATAGGTATGTACCCTTTCTTAAAGATGCTGCCCGTAGCAGCAATCATTTGTTAAGAATACCTTAGGATGATAATTATATAATACTTCAGTTCATAACGTAAAGTGCATTGGTTGTTGAAATGTCTTCCTATCCGGCATTCTCTCCCATACCACAATAATGAGGATTGAAGCTAAAAATAAAATCCAACCCCCTTGCATTACTGCCTCATAGAGTGGCATGGATCAGTATCACGGAGCAGTATTGTCCTTTTATCATTCCACACCCTTATAAGCCCCCAAGACACCTGAGCTGGAGCTTCTTCCTGGCTGCGCTGCAACCTCGATAATTGTTCGAATCGCTGACACAGAATGTAATGACTCTGGTTCCATTTGACAGGAAGATAATTCATGATTCCTGTTTGTGATCGGATTTCTACGTCTTAAATGATACAACCTTTCTATCGACCACCAAATTGGTGCTTCGACGAACAAGTCACTCCAGTTGACTAACCCAACTTGTGTCCTCATAACATTCAAATAAATTGCACGTCCTTTGGTATATTTTCTAGAAATGCAATAAATTCAAATTAAGCCATCTCCCGGACCCACACACCAATGTCGTCTTCTGCACCTATTCAAACTGAAATCACAGTCCTTGTCCCTAAAAGTCCTTTGAAAATGATATTTCTTCTCTATAAACATCACATGCAGTAGCATCAGCAGCAGCACTTGCTCTTGCATCGTGTTGATAAGGATATGTTCAGTCTATAGCGAATCCCTTTCAACAGTCTCTGCACACAGCACATATTGTGTATAGGCGTTCATTCGCCAGGATATCCTGTCTATGATGCAAACAACATAACCACTTCCTCTGCACACTCCCAAAAGGAGGATCAATAATTATTTTATAATCAACTTAATGGAGGCGAATGTGTAGAAAGCTGTGAGTTGAAATGGGTGCTCTGCAGGATATACGTCTGTGACTGTGTTCTCCGGTCAACCACCCACCTGAAGCTATAAATCGAATACGGAATTTCAAGGATGTCAAATACATATAAATGGGACACAAAGGGAATAAAGGTATTTCAAGCTCATAAATTGATACGGCAATTAGGTTTGGGAATTTTTCGGGAAGCTGCATGTTGGAAGGCGAAGGACGACGCACTCTCTGTTTCTCTCTCTGGAGAGTTTGTCGCATGAATTTATGGACTTCGAGATGAAAAACCGGGTTTATAGGTATATGGGTGTGGACATCATACCACAAATGGAATGGAATGCTGAAATTAGGTTAAGAAATTGCAATTTATTTGGTGGTTAAGTTATTTAATGGATTTGATGGGTTGAATAATGGTCAAGTGGAATGGTGTCGGGTACTTTAGATGTCTGATGAAATGTGAGGACATTCGTCATAAATTAAGAATGCATTTAAGTTGTACAAGACTACAGTGACTGTAAGAGGGGTTCGATGTCTTTATGTACCAGATCTGTGGCGCAGATGTGGTAAGGCAATGTTCCTGCGGACTGGGAGCCAATGTACAGAGATAGGTCTTATTGTTCCTAATATCAGATGGATGATTGTGTTTAATTGGACATCAATCTTTGGGGTGTGCTTGCTAGTCATCCATGCTGTGGCGCAGTATTCCACAGCGAAGTAGATAAGGGCTAGCGATACAGTACACAGCTCAGGGGCAGATGCACTCCATGGTAATCCAGTCAATTTTTGAAATATTTCATTTCGCGTTCTGAACTAAGCTGATACGTTAATCAGATGCTGCCTTAAAGTAAGCGACCTATCTAACGTTACGTCAAGATATTTGGGCTGTGAGCTCTGCCTCAGGATTGTGCTGTTGGATGGAACTCTGGCTGACTAAGTGGATGCAGCATACTTCAGTTTTAGATAGATTCCACTGCTTAAAGTAGGTATAATCCTACTTTACTTAGGTCTTCATTAGGAGATACTTTCTTGCACGGAATTGATTTGTTCTTTGATTAGTTCACGTCGAAATCCAGCAGGGAGTGCATCGTTAAGGTTTCACGAATGCGATTTAATCTCTTCATCAGTTTGTAGGCAATACTTATAGATGATATTGGTAGGTGTGTTAGGTTAGGAAGAGGGGTGCCATGTGATTAAAGTCACTGCTTAGGTTGACCAACAGTTGAGTCAATTGTTTCCAATATATATTACTCTACGGCACCTTAAAGAACAAACCGCAAGATAAGAACCATTCGAATGAAGATAGAAATCTAAAGAGGTCCCTCAGCTCATCGTTACGTAGGTTTCCTAGCCTGTCTAGGAGGTGGCTGCCAAGCGTCATTAGTTTTATACTAGATAATACAGGATAGTCACAGAACAGGTCTAGAACGGATTCGAAAGCTTTCGGCCTGGTCAATTGGTTTTCCGGTTTTCAGGTCCGCAACTATTTTCGTATTTTTAAGGTAAGACAGGTAAGATTCAGCCAGCCATTTTCTTAAAATTTCCTCATAATTTGGTGCTAAAAATCAGGCTTTTCTTTTCTTTTTTTTTTTTGCGGGATAGGAAACGCTTGCCTGTATCACTCAGACGCAACTAGTCCATTAATCTACCAGGGAGCAAACCTTGATTTACCCATTTTATTGGAATTTCCTTGTCTTTCTAAGAAAGTAGTGATGAGGAGCTTACAGTACCAGCACTCACCACATCAACACCAAGGATCTACCACCTGATACGAGCAATGGCCGAACATTCGCAAAGATAATGTTGCGCAGTATCGTCGCTCTCTCCTCAAGCGGCGAAGCTTGTAGTGTCACTTAAGCTCAGCACGTTAAGGTGCTTGGTGAAAGCAAGTTGGCCTATCAAGACGTCAATAAGTTATCTGCAGTCTTTTCTACTGAGAGACAGCAAGAATGCCGCTGATTTCTCACAGATGTCCGGGAGCTTTTGTTTAGTCAAACTACGTCCTGGAGAGTCATGCCGCACCCAATCGTCAATGGCAACGCAGGGAGACCCAACGCGAGTTCGGAGCTGGTAAAGCCTCCTCTGAGCCTGGTCTAGCAATCTCATCGGAGGTCTCATTCCTCAGGATCCTAGTGTGACCTGAAACCCAGATAAGAGGCAGAGAAGTCAAGCTTGCGACCGAGTTCAAAGAGTTTTTGGTTTCACGAACTATTTTGGAAGTGGTTAATGGGTTAAGCAAGCCTGACTGTCAATACGCTTTTGCTTGATCGACCTCGTTGTTTATGAAATTATTAGAAAACAGAGATGACAGAGGCGAACCCCACAGGCGGATCAGTAGAAATGCGGTAAAGTGGGAGGGTTATGATCCCTTGTTTTCGGATCATGGCCTCGCTGATAAAAGGAAGAAGAAGAAGAAGGAGATGATAGAGGTATGCTACGCTTAAGTTCTCTCAGAGCAGGTTTCACATATATGCTGTATTCTTCATCAAGTTGGACACAGTTATTTCTAAGCTAATGGGCATCTAGATTGTTGATAGGCTTCCTCCGCCAATTTTATAAAGAAGTTCCATACTTTAAAACTGGAATTTGTGAAGTTGATGCCTTCAACCTACGCTTACTTGCCTTCATCTTAAAAATCTGTGAGCAGTATCTGAATCACCCGACTCTTTCTTCGAACCATCTTGGGATGTACTGCTTCTGATATCCACGTGTAGTATGCTTCTTGGCAGTGGCTCTGTTAATACGTCCGAATTGATCATAGTGTGTTATTAGATTTATGGTAAAGAGGCATCAAGTTTCTTTCAAAAGGAATTTAAGTTGGCGTATAAACATTTTTCGATCGAGGGCTTGGTATTATTTGAAGATAATAGGACCGATTTCCGGGCGGTTCTACTTATATAATTGACCGACTTTGGATCGATGTGGTCTACTAGCCGGTCTGGGTCCTTCTTAATCCTGCTCTTGTAGCGGACTGGGTCCCTCCTAAGCTTGCTCTTAGAGCGGACTGGGTTCTTTCTAAGCCTGCCATTGTGGTGGACTGGGTCCCTCTCAAGCCTCCTCTTGTAGCGGACTAGGTCCTTCATAAGCCTGCCCTTGTGGCGGACTGGTCCTTTATAAGCCTGCCCCTGTGGCGGACTGGTCCTTCCCAAGCCTGCTCCCGTAGCGGAATGGGTCCCTCCTAAGCCTCCTCTTGTGGCGGGCTGGGTCCTTCTTAAGCCTGCCCTTGTGGCGGACTGGGTGCTTCCTAAGGCTACTCTAGTAGCGGACTGGGTCCTTCCTAAGCCTGCCATTGTGGTGGACTGGGTTCTTCCTAAGCCTGCCCTTGTGTCGGACTGGTCCTTCCCAAGCCTGCTCCCGTAGCGGACTGGGTCCCTCCTAAGCCTCCTCTTGTAGCGGACTGGGTCCTTCATAAGCCTGCCCTTGTGGCGGACTAGGTTCTTCCTAAGTCTGTCCTTATGGCGGACTGGGACACTTCCGAGAGTACCAGAGCTAGCCTAAAGCTGACCGTGAGCAGCAGTAACTTTTGAGTTATTTAAACCGAACTGCTAGGTATAAAAGTTTTAGGAAACACTTGAATTGGTAGCAAGTAAACACTGTAATCCCCTATCATCCAAATAAAGTACCTCCTTCCCAAAGTTTGGGGTATTTCTTTGGGTTGACCCTGGAGTTGGCGAGCCCACCTCAGCCTTCGAACAAAAATAGCTTCACAATTGGCGTCCTAGCAGGGACTTCTACAAGATATACAACCGTAAAACCAGGACCGAGACCAAAGAAGAACCAGCCAGAATATCCGACAAAGAAGATACCCCGATTAGTGATGTAACAAACCGAACATTTCTCAAACCCAGTTAACCCGAGTTGAAATATAGCAAACCGAGGTGCAAACCGGGTTGGCTAACTCGGTTTGTAACAAAATTATTCCACCGTCACATAAGAAACTAAAACCGAAGCGAATACGAATTCACGAATCAGCTTGCAACTCGGTTTCACTCGGTGTGTATACGCTATATTGACTTGGTTCGATGGAACACACACCAAAACAGCGCATACACAAGAAATCTGACACAACTATGTGTAAAAAAAAAACCAACAATGGGAGAAAACAGAATCCACCGTCTTATGAGAAACCGAAACGAAACCGAATTCCAAATAGGTATAGAATCGGGTAGTGCAACTCAGTTTGCATAGAAACAATAGACTCCTTTCCAACTCGGCTTTATATACGGGTTACGGGTACATTCATGTGTTAGTTACCAACTTAAACCGAACCGTGTGTTCAACTCGGTTGAATGCGGTTTTTTATTCGGTTCGTTCCATCGGTTTCGCAAACTCGGTTTGATATAAATGTAACTCGGTTTAACTCGGTTTAGCTGTAACTCAGTTTGACGCGGTTTATCAATTTGGGTTGGCACATCATTAGCCCCGATGTCACGAGAGCCAGTTGGAGATGACCAGCTCGCTTCAATGAATATCGGTTGGATCTAGCTGCTAAGTAAAACAGAGTTAATCAGCACGATGGGCGACAAAAGGTTAGACACTACGGAGACGATGAAGGAACTGCGACAGCATATGAGTCAATACCTGAAGAGTGTTCGTACCAGCAAGTCGACCCAAAACCTCTGCGAGGAATGTTAAGATCGCATACAAGAACGGGAGTACGCGGATACAGTTTCTACGGACACACCGAGGTTAAAGAAGCTACACGTCCGTATACCGAAACTCGTTTCCCAAGTTCGATAGCCGTTCAGGCAGAATATCCTGGCCCTACAACGAAACCTGACGAACTACATGAACCGACGGGGACCAAATAGATACCACCTACCGAGCCCGAGAAGCCCTCGGTTCTACTAACGAATACCGCAAGAACCGTATCGCAGCCACCCAAGCTGGCTTTCAGCTATGAGGCGGAAGTCATGGGCACCGTCGGAAAATGGGGTCTGCAGTTTGACGCATACGGAAACGTGGCCGAATTTATCCTGCGGCTCGAAAAACAAACGCAGTGTCGACGGAAAACATTCCTTAATTGAATATGTACACATGCCGAGTTGCATAAATATACTCTCTTGGGTGGAACGAAGCCGAAGAAATGCTTATCAATATTACGTCTGGAAGTAGCACCGTGAAAATGTTCAAGGTTCAAGGGCTGCAATAGCAAGTAAATACCATACCAGCGTGTCCTTCTGTCTCTTAACGAATTCTCAAGCACCAGAACTGTTGGCGGTGTTGAAAGACTATTCCGGCCAAAGACAGAAAAAGTTGAACCTGATCTCCTCACCCAACCGACCAGATCAAAATAAAAGCATTTACGGTGGCTTAAATCCAACAAGCTAATCTGAGAGTTGTGCTGTTTAAAACTGTAGGAGATGACTTGGTAGGGAATATACACCAGGTTATTTAGAAACTGCGGTGGGGCGAAAGCATTTCGGACGTTTGGAGCCTCACAAGAAAGGTGATAGACCTACCATGTAATACAGATGTAGTAGTCTGCTAGTTAGAAATTCTATGTGGGCTATCGTGCGGTCTTGGACCCGTAAAACTCAATAGTTGACCAAAAATTCACTTTGCTATAAAACCTGCAGAAAACATTGACATCCAGGATGAGTTACACGGCCCCATGTGCAGCTTCAGTGCCACTACTAATCTATCTACTTTTGACAGATGGCTCTGTTAAAACCGAAAACACAACGTTGGTACCTTTATTGGCACCAAAGGTTTCAGTGAAGCCGAATGTCGTACAGACTTGTCAGTCCTGTGCTGACAAAAGTACTGCGAAATTCCCATCGATGATTTGATCATAAGGATAATGTCTAGCACCAGGAGCATGGTGATTACAAGGCAACAATTATGAACAGAACACTCGTTAAGACCACGCTAGGCACAGCGGCTCTAATGTGAGCTAAGGCCAGGGGGGTTCAAACTTATTGGTAGGTAACTCTGTGATGGGTTGTAGTTGAAATGATGCCAATAGATATTCTTGCCGTTGAGGCACCAGGGAGGTTACAAGACGCAGTCTGATATCTTCTTTGCAAGACGAAAGAAGCCTGTATATTTCGTAAGTATTGCCGTGACACAGTAGTGAGAGCATTGGATCACTGCGTACAACGTTCAATGTTTAATACCCAAAGGCAAGAAATCAATAACTTCTTTCAATTCTCCACCTCTACGGGTTCGTCTGATAAACATCCGAAACTTAAATTGTCATTAAAAAGTTTTTCAGATATCACCTTTCGCGCAAAAGACGTTAGATAAAGGTACGACAACATACCCATTTGAGAGTCAGATCAGTTCCTTGGAGACAGAGAAAAAAATAACAGGACCAAAAGTGTAGTGACAAAGGAGGTCACAAACGCAAGACAATGTTGTATATTCCCAGCTCAGATGCAGACCCATTGCGTCCAGAATTAGGGAAACAATCGGAATCCACAGTTATTTATACAATAATATAGATGTCCCGCCAAGGCTCATAGTGATTTTGCTCTACAGAGTTATGGTGTCTGGAATGTCTGTATTAATCTTCCGTTCAACTGGTTAGTTAAGCGGATGACAAATGTCTCGAATTTGGACACAATTCATTAGAGACGTGCCATGCAAACGTCCTCGATTGAAGAACTTATCATTCGGCCTTTCTTTTAGCCAACTGACTTACCCAATATCACGCCAAATCTAAAAAAAAGAAAAGAAAAATCCAATCACTTCACTCTAAGTATCCTCCAAGGCTCCTTAAACACAAACGCCCCACGTTTGCCTCTTCTAGCTCATCCAAAACTCATTTTGATTCAATGCCCCGATTAAACTAATTGGATAACAGTAACAGGAATTAATGCACACTTCACTTGCAATTAAATACAAAAACATTCGCCCCTCTGTTGTCACTCCCTCCATCACAGGATCCCGATAGAAAAACCCAAAGGAACATGAAAAAAATGATAAATTAAACCAAAGTGACATGACAAATCGCCATTCATTTATTACACTACACCCCTGGGCACTCCCCACCCCCTCCCCCATGGCCACCCTGGCCAACCGCAAACACACAAAACCAGACGACTGAACGGAATGTAATATCCTTGGAGGACCACTCACCCTCCTCCACTACGTGCACAAAACCAACTTCATATCCGGCAATTTGCGGTGGCAACTTTTACTCTGCTCAATTTTGCTATTTTTACGGGGTGCTGCCTTACATTTTCGGTTCGTGTCGGCCCGAAATTTTATGCTAAATTCTTGGACTTTATAGTTTTGCACACACAGCGGACCTCGCACAGCTCATAAGGATTCGACGGCAATATATAGTCTGAAGCGCCGCTGCTGCGCACCATTAGTGAGCGAGTGGAACGCCCTTCCATCCCAGACCACACTACACAAACACACACACACTCAAGCCGAGACCAACTGTAGGAATTAATTATGAAAACAGTGTAATTAATTAAATCCAGCATTTTCAGGACTGGCCGGGCGGAAGGGTGGAAATAGAACTTCCTCAAGCCAGACGAATACACTCGAGAAAGGACGAAAAATTTCGTTGCAGTTTTGTGTTTACGACAGAACGATATTTGCCGAAAGAATTTGAAGGATGAGGAAGGACATGGTCATGCTTATGTTTGGGACAATGGCATGGCAGTCGAGTGTAATATGGAATCGGATTAATTCGGTTGAGAAGTGACCAAGGGTGATTTGTCGCAATGGATTTGCGTAGCACTCTTTGGTGGCAGAGGTAGTTGTTGTAATTTCTCTGCGAACCGTGGTGACTTTTAAGAAGAAATCAGGAACTAGAAAGCCAATAAGGGTGAGCGTAAGACTGTGTGGTGTATTTTGAAGGGTAATGCATTCAAAACAGGAAGAAAGTACATAGTGGCGGCAGAGGTGGTGTTGCAGGTAAGAAGTAATTTAGAGCAGTACTTATACCCTGAGATTATAGGATTGGGGATGATTACGGACTAGAATAATAGTTGACGAAATTATCATGAAACAAATTCAACAGCTCTCCGACTAATGGGGTTAGATGTCGTTAGATATCTTCAAGTCCGGGGCCTTTCGATTTTGTACCTAGTCAAGTCATAAATACTGATACAAAGAAAAACGTATGCCAAATGAAAACGCGCTGATATTTTTAAAAACAAATGTATACTTTTTATTTCTCAAATTACTAGGTACAAGTTATCGAAAAATTCATTCGAAATGGCCCCCATTTGCCTTTAAGCACGAGCTGAGACGTACTGGCCAATCAACAATTGCATTACAGACCTCATTCATCGGAAAGTTGTCGACAGCGCGGACAAGGGCTTGCTTCCAAGACTCAATATTTCGGTGATGAGTAGAGCAGGCCATTCCCTCTAAAACGGACCACAACTTGTAATCCAAAGGGTTGAGGTCCAGACTACCAGCTGGCCAATCATCCGGTAATATGAAGTCAGGTACATTTTTTTGGTTGAGCCATCGTAGCTCACTCCCCGCCATACAATTACATTTGCGGGGTGGTGGCCTCTTTCAACCCTTGGAATAAGTTCTGAAGCTTCTTTTGATGTCCGAGCATACACTCGATCATTTTGCTTATTAAAAGTTTCTTCGACGGTACGAATTTTCTCGTCGGTGAAGAGAATTTATCTGTGAGCATTTTTAGCGTACCGCCTTAAGAGAGCTTTTGATTTTTGCTTACGTTTTTGCTTCAATGCGACTGTTAGCAGATGTCCAGTGTATCTTTTATAGGCACTAAGCCCCAAGTCTTCTTTGATGAAGGGAGACATGGATTTTTGCGATGTGTTCATTTCCTGCGACAAGATCTTCTGTTTTCTCATGTGTTTGCGTCTGATTCGAGCCTGCACGGCTTTGATGGCTCCCGAAATCCTCACAGTGCATGGGCGGCCGGATCTTTGATGGTTATGTACTCCAGCAGTATTTTGGAATAATTTAATAGTACGATAAACAAAACAGCGAGTGATTCCAAGCGGTCGCAAAGTCTGAAAAATATCACCTTTTGCCATATTACACTTGTGTAAGCCGATCATAACGACATGATTGTTGATATCATCCCATTCCATGATTGTAAACGACTAAAATCAAAAATCTTTTCCGCAACAAAGAAGCATAAAAGCAAGGGGTTAAATAACGGTTAACATGAAAGGAGTGCAACAAATACTTTACTTAAAATGGTTCCAATACAAATTGTATCAATATTTATGACTAGACTAGGAATTTTATCGCATGCATCGAGAAGTTCTTCGCAAGTGATTGCTAATGTTCACTCACTCACATTCTCGTTTCGAATAAGGAGCATCCCTTTTTTTTTGGCGAAGAAATACGTTCTCCACTGTTCTGCGGAGTAGAACCGAATACGTTGGCGATTGTATGGAGAGATTCTTCAGTCTCGTCGAACTTCTGTGTCCTAAAGACTTTTGAAAGACTAGCCGATATACTCGTAAGCATTCGCAAGAAACAGTGCCATGATGATTTATCCCCAGCGCAGCACGCTTATATGAAGGGAAAAAGCGAGAGATAGCGCTGAACTGTGTCGCTGGCTCAACAGAAAAATCATTGAAAGATAGACAAACTTAGACATTTAAGGAGCCTTTAACAATGTCAGAACAGATGCGGTATACAGAACTTTGACAAATCTCAATATTCACAACTCCCTGATAAAGTGGATCGTCAACATGCTACAGGAAAGACATATTGAAGTTGAGCTCGGAGGTACAAAGTTAGAAGCCTACGTCTCTAGAGGCACATCTCAAGGCGGGGTTAGATCCCCACTACTCTGGATAATTGTCCTGACTGGAGTTCTTCTAAAACTCAGAAGCCATAGCCTATGCTAACGACGTTGTGTTGCTGGCAACAGGAAAATTTCTCCCGACCCTGAGCGAGGAAATTTAAATTTAAAAACCATTCACTTCTGGACGGAGAGATGTAGACTAACGGTTAATCCCCAGAAAATTCCACAATTCGTAACACCTTCTGTAAGGGGTATCCCCCTATGTACATCAAGCAGTGCAAGATACCTTGGCCTGGCGGTCGATAGGGAACTTACGAGTAACTGGAGACTGAACATTAACAATAGAGTCAAAAAAGCCGCTAAAGCTTTTTACGCGTGTAACAGAATATTCGGAAAACTTGGGGACCGAACCCCAAAATCATCGTATGCATGTATACGGCTATAGCAAGGCCCATACAAACCATGGCAGTCTTGTACGGCGGTAGATTAACAACCTAATGCCCATCACAGAAGTACAAAGACTACCGTGCATTGGAACCACCAGTGCAATGAGAACGTTGCCTACTGGAGGACTCTAGGCCGTTCTCAAACTGCTTCCGCTGGACATCTTTACACAAGAATCGGCGGTTATTAGTGCCATAAGGTTAAACAAATCAGAAATCTGGATACCAAATGTAATGGATTATACTATGATCCCACAGAGAGATCCAGGCAAATTACACAACGCCATACCTAGACTTCACGGGACCATTTCTAACCACCTACCCCAACAGGGAAGAATAAAGAAACGACAGAACACCTAACGAGCGATCTATAGCTGCATACACTGATGGATCCAAAATGGAAACAGGTGTAGGCGCAGGCATCATCTCTGAACTTTGCCAGCTCGGCTTCTGAACTACAACAGCATTTTTCTGGCAAAGGTCCTAGCGGTGACAATAGCAGTGCATAAGACTGTGACGAGGGCAATACCACGGGAATATATCACCTTTTTCATCAACCGGCAGGCAGCAATTAAAGCAATATCTGTTACAGAAACAAAAGCGAAGCTTATGAAGTGTTGTAGAGAAGAGCTCAAGGTTCTTGGAATACAGCACAAGGTAAAGCTCTACTGGGTGCCTGGACATAATGGGACATCATGGAATGAGAAAGCCGATAAACTGGCTCAGCACTAAACTTGGACCAATCCGACCCCTCTGTGTGCATCCCGCGTCGCTCCAAATTAAGACATGTCCCCAGCAAAACATTCATATACAAAGGGCCGATCAGTATAAACAGCGGTGCATGAGTGGTAATAATGATAGAGCAATCACTCTACCACAAGGAATTCAGGCTAGCGGCGTTTTTAGACGTGGATGAAGCCTTTAACAATGTGAAAACTGAATATGTTAGATAAGACTATCACTAGATAAATTCAGAGTAAATTTCGCACTCTCCGACTGGATAGAAATGTCATATTAATATCATATTTCCTCTACTATGCACTCTAGTCGCAAACGAGATCCTTTTGAAATTAGAACACAGTGGTGAAAAGTTGTTGCATATGCAGATGACATCGCCCTACTAACGTCCGACAAATTCCTCGAAATAATCACCGAACTTCTACAATCGGCGCTGGACACTCTCCATACATAGGCGAAAAGTTGTGGACTGAACGTCAATCCAGCGAAAACAGAGATGGTCGTCTTCTCCAATAAAAAAAAAAAAACAGTTTTCGGTCTCCTATGACACGGTGGCACTCCAATCCAAGTCTCGGACAAGGCGCGATACTTAGGGCGCATACTTGACCGCAAGCTGAGCTGGAGAGATAGTACAAATGAAAGAATAAAAAAGTGTACATTGCGTTATATGCATCTATATCTATGCAGTAGAATTTTTGGAAGAAAATGTGGATCCAAACCTCCCATCACCCACTGGATGTACTGACTGCTATAGTTAAACTCATTCTAACATATGGGTGCATTGTCTGGTGGCAAATAGCAGAGAAATTCAAACATCTCAAGGAACTAACAGGATTCAGACACCTGCTTGCATAGTATCCACTGGCGCCATTTAACCTACTCCGACCGCAGCCCTGGAAACAGTTCTTGCACTGATTCCACTAGACTTATACGTTCAGCAATCAGCCGCGATGAGTGTCCTGCGCCTAAAAGAATCCAACTTGTGGAGGGAGGGTCATATGGGCCACTGTACTATTGTACCTATTGTACCTAGACGCCACCACAGACTATCTTCTGTCATCTCCCGACTTCATCATAAACGTCAGAACGGTGATCCATTCAAGGAAACACTGGGCAGACGGTGGGGCCATCAACTCGCATAGTATTTCAGTCTTCACTGACGGGCCAAAGACAAACGCAGGAGAGAGTTCGGGTATCTACTCGGCAGAACCCGAAATTGCAATGTCACTAAGACTTCCGAAGTGTGTTCCAAGCGGAGGTCCTAGCGATAACAGAGGCGCCACAAGAATTTTCCGTGAAGCTCGTTACTAGAAAACAGATTGACATTTACATAGATAGTCAAGCTGCTATAAAAGCCATCTAATCTGCGGTAATAAAATCAAGGAACGAAATGGCAGACGAACCAGCAAGAAAGGGATCAGAGCAATACCTCGAAATGGTCTAGAACTCAATTCTCCCTCCTCTAGAATTTGATAAATCAAAATTAGCACTTGACTTCAAACAAGCAGATAAGAAATGGAAAGCACTTCCATCGTGCCGCGTCTCCAGAACCATCTGGACAAAATACGACAAGGTGAAAACTAAGCTCATCCTCACTCAAAATAGACAAAACTTGGCGCTTCTCATAGGTATCATTACCGGCCACAACCTATTGGCGGCCCACCGTAAAAGAATGCGGCTAAGTATTGATGAACTTTGCAGAGGCTGCGGCAACACAAACGCAGAAGAAGATACGGAACACTTCCTATACCAATGGCCTAGTCCCAATACCAGAAAAACGGCCCTCGGAGAGACCTTCTTCAATCATCTAGACGATCTGTCTGGTAAGCCATCAACCACCATCCTGAAATTCATAACTTCTTCAGGATTGTTTCGAGGAGGCGACTCCAATTCCAAAGAATTCTAGATACTTTGTTTCTTCTTTTTCTTTCTTTCAGTTTTTCAGCTAGGAGATTCCACGTCAGGGGAGCACAATGGATCATTTTGTGATCCGAGTGCAGGCTGCACCCATTCGATGCAGCTAAACCCCTTAACCTAACCTAACCTACATCCCGACGTGCACACTCAAACTCAAAGCATTGAACAAAGTTCTAACGGAGGCAAACAACAGATGGATCTTTCTAGATACTTGTGTCATCACGATGAAGCTTTGGCCTGCATTCGACAGAACAAGAACCAGTAGACTTATGCAGAGGGATAGAAAATCCATCTCTACTCTTATAGTAGTCATTAAGGGGCATAAGACTATGCCGTACCACATGAAAAAGTTACGTGTGAAAAACGAAGATCTTTGTAGGGGTAGTGGTGACGAGGAGGTTCAGGAGGACATTTCTTTGTCACTGTCCAGGCCTTAGGACTTAGAAGAATTGTCCAATAGACGACATCGCAGACATTTGAATAGTTTGTATCTCGGGTACAGTAAGTATTAAATGCTTTCTATTATACTAGGCTATGTACATAGACGTTTACTTTCTTTCTTTATTCACAAGGAAGGTATTTTTCTTTTCTCCCATGGATATCACAATGGGTCTATATTTAACTTAGTGTTGTGTAGATGATTTCTACCCCCTACGACAACAATCTTACCTCACCTAGTCTCGTCGTAACAATGATGTACGCCATATCTGCTGAAGGCGCAAGTACATTTCGGCCAAATTGCCCCTTAGACGTTGTTTTGAGTTCAAGCCACGCTCATGAGCGAAACTAAAACTTAACGAGTAATTTCTTTTCATTCGTTGTTAGTTATTTCTATTATCAACCACAATTAACGGCAAGGACACTGCAGCAATGTCAATTAATTTAATTGCATTTCCTCTAAGTTCACTGACTTAAGCCTTCAGGCTCTTACATTCGTTTAATCTACTCTTTACTTACTACTAAAAAATAGAGCTCCCTCTTGCCCTACCCTCAGACTGATTAAAACAATTAAAACCCCCCATCTGGGATTAATTGCACGAGTGATTCTCCTTCCAATGCTGTTCAGCGAATGTCCTTTCTCCCACCCGTCTACTTGAGTCTACTCATTAATTTACTTAACAAATTGCACTCACTTACTACATAATACAAGAAAGAAAAAAAAAAAACATCCATGCGACATTGGGCTGCCGTTAAGTTGGTTACTGCTCACTTTTAATTCCTTCCGCCAACCCATTCATCATCCGCTACGGCTGTTCTTTTGGGAGGGAAAAGCCATTCGAGCAGGAGGTACTTGGTTTGATTCGATTCACCGTCATCATCATCATCATCATCGTAGCCACCCTTATCCACATCACCATCATCTGCCATCCACTTACAAAGTACACGCATCCTCATTAATTGTTACCACAATCATCAGCAATGTCACCCTCCTTGCATTTATTTTTTGCTTCCTCATACTCTTAGGTATTCAGCATCCTCAGCATTTACCTGACTCCTACTATACCCGACGAGCTACCGTCATCATCGTCATCAAAGCACCACAAGTGCCCTCTACGGGGCAAATGCACTTTGGAGGCATATCCATCAATGTATGTATCTCTCACTCCCGGATTTTGCACCATTCAGACGCACTTGAGATTCCCACATATTTAACAGTCAACCCTCTCTAACAAAGTGGATGCAAGCCGGGAAATGGCATTTGATATTGTCAAATCCGATGGTTGATGTTGACGAAAGGGTTGCCATACTCCATGTCATTTTTTGATTATTTTTTACTCTAATCTAACCACACGTAGGGCTTCGGTAGAAATCCCGAATTATTTCAATTTGCTTGAAAGCTCGTCTGTGCATTTAGGTGCGTCTAATCTGGGGTAAAGATACATCCACAGTTAATCGTTGCTAGCTATAGATACTAAAGGTTTTTGCTACTTAACTTTTGTTGCTACCACGCTTTAGGGGGTTTACACTTGTATCGATCCCAGAATTAAGGAATGCGGTCAACCTATGAGGTGTGAGATATCAGACCGCCCCTAGATACTAAATGAATAACACCGACAACTGACTAGGGCGGAGAGCCTCTTGAAACCAGCCCATAGACATGTGTATCTATGCGCCACTTACAGTCGAACAACTCCAAACTTCGATGCAGCTATTCTTGCAAGACTCTGGCAACCCTGCTAGAATCCTTGTTGCTTTTCGTCAAAACATCAAAACGGTGTGAACTATGCGCTATTTCCATACACCTTTTGGCGTTTGCTTTGCACTCGTCTAGGCTTAGCAAAACCGTTCCTCTTTTTTTGAAATGGTGTAGAGTTTTTCCTTTTTTAAACACCCGCGCCGCCTATTCACTTCTATTCATTACGGTTAAGCGCTGATGCGTATTGAGAGCACTTAAACGTGAATTCCCACCAAAGAGACGTGCGCACGCTATTGCCACATGCACACAAAAAAAAGAAAACCGGGGGGCTCTCGAGCAGAAATGCAAAAAGGCTGCAAAAAAAAAAAGAATACGAAGTCCTCCAGCATACAAAGGACCCACTTCAGTTGGTTTTCTATGATGCCTTGCGCGCTTCACAATCGTCCTAGTCCTAGTCGTACCATATAGTCACAGTCCCAGTCGTCGTGCTCGTTGTGAGTGTTATCCTGGTTCTTGTGTTCCACTAACTGTTAACAGTCGTTCGCCTGTTTCTCTGTATTGTTGCACATTTGTTGCGTTTTTTTCTTTTTTATTTTCACAACCAGTTGCAAGGAATCTCTCGGGGGCCTTCCGCAAGCCCCAGGATAAAAGTGCAAAAGGATAAGAGCTTTTGGGGTGCAATTTGTTTCGAGGTGATCGTATTTTTTTCGTTTTTTAATTAAAATCGCAGATAAGCGAGTGGGTGTGGAAAATGTTTGCCTAAAATGAGAAGGTCCTGCAGTGGTGTAGGCATTAATTTATGTGATACAAAAGTATGGCTGTTCTTAATAATTATTAGTATCACGTGCTGATTGAAAAGTACATTGGAACGTAATTGAGAAACTTCTCTCTAAATGATGCACCAATGGGCTTGAGTCGAGTTATCTTTCCAGTAAAGGAGCTGATGAAGGAATATTAAGTTGCCCTTGTCCCTGGGCTGATTGTTTTTGAATTTATTTGAAAGAAATAAGTGAGAGGTACAAATTCTACCATAAAGCGACATCAAGATTGGCTATGAAACGCTCTCGAAAAAAATAATCCTTGCATAATATTTAACTCCCTTTAAGTAGGCACTTATGTATGTACATGGACGGAGTAAGGAACAGTGTGAGGTTAATAGAATGTGCCGACCTGGTAAAAGGGATAATGTTTATCACCTCGTAAGATAACTTGTATGAATGAATATCATTGTTTTTGACTAGAAGGACTTCGAATTTTCTCTACAGGAAGACAAAGATCTATTAACAAGAAGATTTGTGGAAAACAACAACAGTACAGGGACGGCTGCTAAAAATACACTTCTTCCGGTGCTCCGTCTTAAAGTCAAGAGCATTGTGCCTTCTTGCGGGCTATTCTCAAACTGAACTTCAATCAAATAAACCCTCTTCACTAATACAGAGGGCTATACTATCCTTTACTTACTTACTTACTTATGTCCTGTATCCACTTGTGGGTCCTAGGGCCTCTACTACGCCTATGTGCCATCGTGTACGGTTTCTGGCAATGTGTCTGAGTTCTCCCCAACTTTTCCCTAACTGCCGTGCCTCCTTCTCGACTGTTCTGCGCCATGTTCTCCTCGGACCGCCAGGTCTTCTGCCATCCTGAGTTAGAGGGTTCCATTGCATAGCATGGTTCGCTATGGAGCTGTCACCCTTTCGGAACGTGTGACCAATCCACTGCCACTTCCGCCATTGGAAAGTTGTGCCTATTGGTTCCTGACCCGTTCTCTAGTAAAGGTGTTCGTTAGAGATACGATTGGGCCAGAAAATCCTTAAGATATTGCGCAGACACCTATTAACGAACGTTTGCAGCTTCTGGTGATAGTAGTGGTCACTCTCCACGTGCTGCAACCATATAGCAGCACGGATTCAACGTTGGAGCAGAACAGTCTTATTTTGGTGCTCAAACTGATTGCATTGCTTCGCCATATTTTGGACAACATCCCGAACGCGGACTTTGCTTTGGCGATCCTGTTGGCTATATCCAGTTCGGTTCCACCATCGGTCGAGACAATACTCCCAAGATACTGGAAATCCTCTACTCTCTCTACCGGTTGTCCAGCAATGCATATTTGAGCCGATGAGTTAGTTCCAAGGCTGATAATTTTAGTTTTTGCCGTATTAATTTTCGGCCCGACGACACCTGCCTCCCTCTCCACATGCGAGAGTAAGCATATATCGTCTGCGTAGTCAAGATGTTTTAGTTGAGATGTAAGAGTCCATCGAATTCCTCCGTTTCCCGTCGACAAAGCTGTATAAAGCACATCACCAATAGGAATAATATTGGTGAAAAGATACAGCCTTGTCTTACCCCACTTTGGATCTCAAATTCCCCAGACAACCTTCCCCTGTGCAGAACGTGACATTTGGAGCCTTCATATGTAGCTTTGATAATAGCAATTAGTTTATCGGGAATGCCTCTCCTGCGTAAGGCACGCCAAATAAACTCCCTGTTGACACTATCGAACGCCTTCTCAAAATCGATGAACAGCAGGTGCAGTGGCGATCGATATTCAACACACTGTTCGATGATAATCCGCAGGGTGCTGATGTGGTCGGCACAGGAGGATCCAGAGCGGAAACCTGCTTGTTCGGCATCGAGTGTGTCTTCGAGATGTTGTTTGATTCGCTCAAGGATGATTTTAGCTATTATCTTAGCTACAGCAGGCAGCACGCAAATACCCCTCCAGTTTCCGCACTCCATTAAATTTCCTTTCTTAGGAAGCTTGACGATCATTCCCTTTTTCCACTCGTTAGGAAAGCTCTCATCTTCCCAAGTTCTATCTATAAGTGAAAGCAGAAGCTCAGCCGATGTTGTTGGCGTTGCTCGTAAGAGCTCTGCTGGAATACCGTCAAGTCCTACCGCCTTGTTGGTTGTGAGTGCCTTGATCGCGGTAATGATCTCATCTTTACTGGGAGTCGTGGTGCGTATTCGGGAACTTCTCACCTCGGGCATCTCAGTCTGATTTGGGAGCATATCGCTAGCGAATACACGGTTCAAAACCGTAGCAAAATGCTCTTTCCATTTCTTGAGCTGGTCCTCATCCGAAATGAGCAAGGAGTCGTCTAGGCTTTTCACTGGGTATTGGCTGGAGCTGCGACCATCTGTCAGCTCTTTCGTGATTCTGTAGACAGTCCTGCTATCGCACCTCCGTGCAGCTTCTTCTGCTTCTGTAGCCAGCGCGTTGATGTAGTTGCGCTTGTCACGTCGTACGCTACGCTGAACTTCTCTCATCTTCATGCGATATGGGGACTCTAGCTCGCTTCTCCCTGCTGCTGGAGTAGCTGCAACGCGAGCTTTCAGCTGTTTTCGTTCGTCAATCCGTCTCCAGGTATCCTCGGAAAGCCACGCCCTATGTCTTCCCTGCGATCGACCGACAATTCTTTCAGCACCAGATGTAAAAACATTTTTCACAGCACACCAATGGTCTTGGATGGTTGCGGGCACTGAGCTGCTGATTGCTTCCACACCTTGCGAAAAATGCTCCCTTAACTGATGGCGCACTGAGAGATCACTAAGTTTATCGATGTTGAACCTGGGCATTCTTGTGTTGTCGTGGGATCTTCGAACTGCAGCAGTGCGTAGTTGGAGAGTAGCTATCATAAGATGGTGATCACGTACTATCCCCATATACTGCCTCTCGCCTGTTTCGGACGTCCAGGAGACTACTTCTAAAGCGGCGGCTGATGGCAAAATTGTCAGTTTGGTTGGAGGTTGCTTGCCTGTCATTGGAAACCCAGCTGACTTTGTGGCAGGTCTTGTGCTCAAACATGGTGCCACCTATCACAAGGCGGTTGGCATTGCAGAAATCCACAAACCTTTCGCCGTTGTCATTGCGGTTGCCTAGTCCATGCTTCCCGATTACATGTTTGAGCCCTTCGTTGTCGCTGCCTACCTTGGCATTCAAATCCCCCATCACTATGACAATGTCTCCATTTGGTGTTGTGTTGAAGACGGCGCTTAAGAGATTGTAGAAGCTCTCCTTTTCTTCCTCAGACGAACTATTGGTTGGGGCGTAACACTGTATGATGGTGACGCGTCGTACTCTAGTCTGGAATCTGGCCGTCAAAATCCTATCACCATGAGGCTGCCAGGAAATTAGGCCCTTGCGTGCTGTTGTTGTTAGCAGTAGTCCGACTCCATATTCCCGCGGACTTCCGGATGGTCTTCCAGAATAGAGTAGTACAGTGTTACGCGTTGGAGACTGGGACTCGCCCGCTTCTAACCATCTTACTTCACTTACCCCCAAAATGTCCAGTTTATATCGCATGAATTCGTTTTCCAATTGGAGGAATCTGGCATTGTAAGGACCTTCTCTTCCCGAGTCGAGGAGCGTCTTTATATTCCAGAAACCTATCTTTGTCCGGGTACAATAGCCAAAAGTCGTCAACATGTGATCATTCCTTATCCGAGGCATAGTGTCGGTTTCCGTAGCGGGCAATATTCGGTAACGCAAGTTGCTGGCCCACGTTACCTAGCCTAGAATCAAGGCCCTAGACAACCCGCACTTACAATTTTGGCCTATACGTATAAGGGTTTATACGCATAGTTGCCCGGGGACCACCACTAGGAGGTAAAGTAAGCACTTCATCACGAACTTGATTGTTGCGCTACTGGCCCAAACCAAGTTTTGAGCAGTCAGCAGTTTCCCGATCAATCGCAATGCAGGTCCCCATGTGCCGCATTTGCTGAATGCCGATCAAAAGCAAATACGCAAACGATTTTCGCGGCAGTCTTTGGACCGATTCAATAGGGATCCGACCGATTTTGTGCGGCGATTTGTCACCATGGATGAGACATGGGTCCACCACTACACGCCAGAAACAACACAGCAGTCGAAGCAGTGGATGGAAGCCGGTGGTTCAGCGCCAAAGAAAGCGAAGTCGATCGCATCTGCCGAAAAGTTCATGGCCAGTGTGTTTTGAGATGCGAAAGGGATCCTGTTAATTGATTACCTTGAGAAAGGCAGAACAATTACAAGCGAACACTACTCCAACCTTCTTGACCAGCTGGATGCCAAAATTCGCGAGAAGAGGCCTGGCTTGAAGAAGAAAAAATCAGCTTTCACCAGGACAATCCACCTGTACGCAAGTGTACGTTGGCGATGGAAAAACTACGGGATTTGGGGTACGATTTACCCGGCCATCCCCCCTATTCACCTGATTTGGCACCCTCAGACTTCCATCTGTTCCCAAACTTAAAAAAAATTGCTTCTGGGAAGCGCTTCGCATCCAATGCAGAAGTTGAGAGGGCCGTAGATGAATATTTTCACAGCCTTCCAGACACTCACTTCCGAGAAGGAATACTGATGTTGGAGAAACGCTGGACTAAGTGTGTTGAAGTCAAGGGAGATTATGTAGAAAAATAAAATCATTTCTTAACTGCAAATCGCAGGCTTTCATTGTCAGGCCGAAAACTTTTCACCTTGCCCTCGTATATTTTGTAGAAATGATTTTGGTACTGTACACGTGCAACAGAGTTTGTTCAACGAACTAGGGTCTATCACAAAATATCAGATGTATTCAGCCGTAGTCAGTGTAATATATACATATTGCTGCAATACCCTGGCATCACCCTTAGCACACTTGCTTCGGGAGTCCCCAAATTTTGGAAAAACTCTTTTATCTTTCCAAATCACAAAAAGGGAAATCGAGGTGAGGTATCTAATTATAGAACTATTGCCAAGCTATCGTCTCTGCCAAAACTGTTTGAGGCAACATTTTGTAAGGGTTTTCATGCTGCTTGCAAACCATTTCTCTCAACCAAGCAGCATAAGTTTATGAATAGAAGATTCACTGTTGCAAACCTCTTGGAATTAATATCTTTAACAAACGAATCTGTCGAAGAGGGTAGTCAGGTCGACTGTATTTATACAAATTTTAGCAAGGCTTTTGACAAACTTTCTCACAGCTTAATTCTGTTTAAAATGACGTCTTTGGTCTTCCAAATCATTTCGTTCGATGGATATCTTCTTATCTTGAAGAACGAACTTATCAAGTTTTATCTTGGGGCATAACATCCGATACAATCCTCGCTACATGCGGTGTACCCCAAAGAAGTCACTTAGATCCTTTTTTATTTATTACTGCGATCAACGACGTGGTGGCAATACTCAAGAGTTCTCGAATTTTAATTTATGTTGACGACATAAAAATCTTTAAAGTTATCCGCAGTTTTTTTTTTTTTTTATTTTTTTGTCGGGATAGGAAACACTCGACTGGAGCACTCAGACACAACTGGTCCATTGTACTGCCAGAGAGCAAACCCTGATTTACCCCTTTTTGTTGGAAATTCCTTGACTTTCGAAGAAAGCCAAGCAAGCACTTCTGTGATGAGGAGCTTACAGTACCAGCACTCACCACATCCGCACCGAAGATCTGCCACCTGATACGAGCAAAGGCCGGACACTCACAGAGATAATGTTCCGCGTGTCGTCGCTCTCTCCACAAGCGTCGCAAATTGTAGTGTCACTTAAGCCTAACACGTTAAGGAGCTTGGCAAAAGCGAAGTGGCCTGTCAAGACGCCGATAAGTTGTCTACAGTCTCTTCTGCTGAGAGACAGCAAGAATGCCGCTGATTTCTTACAGACATCCGGGAGCATGCGTTTAGTCAACCTGCAACCTGGAGAGTCATGCCACACACAATTGTGCTCGTGAGAGACCCAATCGTCAATGGAAGCCCTAACCGAAGACGCTGGAAGACCCAACGCGGGTTCGGGACCTGAGAAACCCTCCTCTGAGCCTTGTCTAGCAATCTCATCGGAGATCTCGTTCCCCAAGATCCCAGTGTGACCTGGGACCCAGATAAGAGACAGAGAATTCAGCCTTGCGACCGAGTTCAAAGAGTTTTTGGTTTCACGAACTATTTTGGAAGTGGTTAAAGGGTTAAGCAAGGCCTTAAGCGCAGCCTGACTGTCACTACAGACACAAATGCTACGTCCCTTCCACCTGTTCTTCACAACATAGTTCATGGTCATTAGGATTGCATAAGTTTCCGCTTGGAAAACAGACGCATATTTGCCTAAAGAGAAGTGAAGTCTAATGTTGTCGACTTCGACGAAGACCCCAGCGCCAGACCCTTGACTGGTTTTGGAACCATCCGTGAAAATACGACTACATTCCATTCCCGGCTCAGATTCTGACCGAAGCCAGTCCTGGACACAAGGAAAGTCGACTCTGAATGTGCGCATCAGCTGGAGTTCTGTTGTCATTGCATCCATAAGACAGGAGTCGTAAGATAAGTGTCGCGCAAGTTCATCAAAGTTCCTGTGTGGAGTATACCAAAAACCGCCCCGCATAAGACGATGGATGGCTTTGATAGTGCAACCCATGATATAAGTATCAAGGGGAGGTAAGTTCAGCAAAGCGTCTAGAGCAGAGCCAGGCGTACTCGGGAAAGCTCCTGAGCAGCCGAGGAAAGCCGTTCTTTGGAGTTTCGAGCAAAAAGCAACCACATATTTACGCGAGAGCCCCTTCCACCAAACAACCGACGCATATGCGAGGGATGGTCTTATCATAGCCGTGTAGATACAGAGAACCTTATTCGGTGATAAGCCCCAAGTCTTGCCAAAAGCACCCTTACAATGCCAGAAGACTTAGAGCGCCTTGCATGTTTTCGACTCGACGTGTTTGGACCAATGAAGTTTCTTATCTAAAATCACTCCCAGATATTTGGCTTCATTGGAAATGCGAATGGTGACGCCTTTTAGTACTGGCTGAGTCAGACCGGTCAAAATCCTCCTTCTCATAAAAAGAACAACCTCAGTTTTAAGAGGATTCACCGAAAGCCCACTCCTAGTACACCATTCATCGATCATGTCCAGCGCCGCCTGCGCGTTAGCACAGACCGTCGCCAGGCATGGCCCGACAGAAAGTACGGCAACATCATCCGCACATGCCTGAGCATAGACGTTAGAACTATTTAGAGTGTTCAACAGAGAGTCGACCACCATGCACCATAACAATGGAGACAGAACGCCACCTTGCGGACAGCCCCTGTTTACCCCTGTCATAACATATTGGCCACAATCCGCATCGACTACCAAAGTTCTATTCATTAGCATTGCTTTAATCCACAACACTAATGTTTCATCTACCCCGTGTTGTCTGGCAGAGTCGCACATGCAGTCAAAAGTCGCATTGTCAAAAGCACCCTCAATGTCGATGAAGATACCCATCGCGTATTCTCTCCTGTCAAGCGCGCATTCAATTCTGGCCACTAGATTTTGAAGTACGGTCTCACAGGATTTCCCACGCTGATAGGCATGCTGCATCTCCGATAGTGGATGCAGTTTCAAAGCAACTTTGCGCATGTGAAAATCTACCAGTCTCTCTCTATACTTTTCAGTAAGAAGGATGTCAAACTTATAGGTCTGAAACTCTTGGGGAGCGAATAGTCTTCCTTACCAATTTTCGGTATGAAAGCTACTCTGACAGTCCGCCAAGGTGTGGGAATATATGCCAGCGCCAAGCCAGCGGTGAAAATTCTTTTCAGAGTTTGCAATAGCTGATCTATACCCTGTTGCAGCATAGCCGGATATATTCCATCGGTGCCAGGCGATTTGAAACCATCGAAAGATGCCACAGCATATTTGATGGCCTCATCTGTTACCACGGCTGATGCAATATACCAGCTGCGCCGAGTTTTCTGACTTAGATCAAGCTCAGCCTGGGTAAGCGGGCCAAGCTGCGACCTAGTGATTATCCGATTGCCAGGAAAGTGAGTCTCCAGCAGAAGACTAAAAGTTTCCGCTTTTGTCTCAGTAAACCTGCCATCAGACCGTCTGAGTGACTCCGGTTTGGTCGGCTTACCTCTTTTGAGGACTTTGACCAACCTGCTGGTTTCACCGAGTGTCTCGATCTTTTCACAAAAATCTCTATAAGAAGCACTTTTCGACAAACGAATTAACTTCTTGTAGTCTTTTTGCTTCGATCTAAAGAGATCCCAGTTACCTTCTAAATTTGTCTTAAGAGACCTATTCAGAAGTTTTCTGGATTCTTTCCTAAGCCGCTGCAATTCCGGGCTCCACCAGGGAACCGGCGTTCTGCAGGAGTTTTTTGTCATTGGACACGCCAGTTCAAAACAGTTGGTAAGGACACTGGTCAGGTTTTGAACAGCATCCTCAACCTTTCGTTTCGTTCTGGGTTTAGTTGGAGTTTTGACAGATCTGTCTAGCTCTTTCCTAAACCGCACCCAGTTGGTTTTCCTCGGATTCCTCCTCTCCTGCAAAGTTAAAGCTTCGCATTCGATTTGGAAAACGATGTATCTATGATCTGATAAGGACACTTCCGGCAGTACCCTCCAGTTAGTAATCGACTTGAAGTACCTATTAGATAAAGTCAAGTCAATTACCTCCTGCCTCCTTGCCGTAACAAAAGTTGGCTGGGAGCCAACATTGTTTATTGTCATACCAGATGATAGTATAAAGTCTAGGAGATGGTTTCCTCGTATGTTGCATTTGCTGCTGCCCCAGACTGTATTCTGAGCATTAGCATCGCAGCATATGACTAGTCCCGTCTCCCGAGTGTCACAATACTTTATGAGTTCGGCAGTTAGTCCGATTGCATCGCTGTGCAGTACACATCAACCGTATTGAATCCATACACTGTAAGTTTGTCCGAATAATAATGACCCTACACGTCTTCCACCATATTACGACCGCCTTTTTCTAACGGGTGCGCCATATTTTATGTCGGTATGTAAACATTGAATAACTTTCACATTTATTAACCGATTGACTTGAATAGACATGTTTTTGAAACGTCCATTCAGTTTAATTCTAACCAACCGCTTCACACCGAAACAATGAGTTGTGCATTGAAAATAGTCGTTCAGTTGTGTTAACTCAACGCGCATGTCGTCGAAAATATCGTGGCCAACAAGCACTGTCTGACAACACTATACGCTGTTTGGTGTCAAATTTTGTTGAGTACGGGATAGTGGGAGATCGTCGACATGCCATTTATCAAAGCCCAAGACGTTCCAATGAACTGGCTGAAGCGATAAGAGAGAGTGTTGCTGAGAGCCCACATGTGTCGCATCGTCACCGCGCTCAGCATTTTGGCGACAGTGGAACCATGTTCACCTCATCCATTCGAAAATAGTGTACGGTGCTATTCATATTCTTGCTCCCTTTTGTTCTGACTTTTCACTACTAAAGATTTTTGCACGTCTTTCTAAGCTAAACTTAAAAACTAACAACAATGGCACTTAACTCTAAGCTTAAAACAATTTTTTTTTTTTTGTTGGGCCCCTTGAGGGCCCGCACATTTTTTATTAAACTAGGTCTTAAAAAACTAACTTAAAAACTAGAGATGGATGGGAAAAGAAATGGTGAGGGAAAGGTGAAGACTGGTTAATGGAAATAAGAGAAGAGAGGTCATGAAGAGGTGTAGAGGGACTTTCTAAGGGCGGATAGACTCGAATGAAAGTCGAGGGTATTCTGTGAGTTATTTGCCAGGCGTAACATTCTGGAAATTGGTTCGAAATGTCCGTAGTTGGTGCGATGGTGAGGGAGACGAAAGAGCGGTACGGACCTAAGGTTTCGAGGGTTAGTGCGAAGGGAAATCATTTCCAGTAGTGCGGGGGAATCGATCATACCGGCTAATAATTGGTGCACGAAAAGTATGTCAGCGACTTCGCGACGTTTTGTAAGGGTTTACAAGTTAATCAATTTTAGTCGGTCTTCATAGGGAGGTAAGATATAGTTGTTGGCCCATGGGAGACCGCGTAAAGCAAAACGGATAAACCTACGCTGCACAGTTTCGATTCTAAGGGAGTGGATGTTGTGATAAGGTGACCAAACTTGGCTGGCGTATTCCAGGAGTGGTCTGACAAAGGTGATATAAAGGGATTTAGAAACGTAAGGGTTCGAAAATTCTTTAGACCAGCGTTTTATGAAACCGGGAGAAGAATTGGCCTTGTGTACAATATGATCAATGTGAGAACGGAAGTTTAGCTCCCTTTCACAAATAATACCCAAATCGCATATAAAGGAGACTGAGGGAACGGGCTCGCTAAGAAAGTAATAGGTTCTGAGGGATGGAGGGAGGCGTTTACGAGAGAAAGTTATGGATTGACATTTGGCGACGTTAAGTTCTAAAAAGTTTTTGTCGTACCATGTGTGGAATGAATTTAGATCGTTTTGAAGTAAGAAAGAATCGGTGGGGGTAGATATTACCTAAGTGATTTTCATATCATCCGCGTAAATAGACAGATCAGAGTCTTTTATGACGTGACCAACATCGTTTATAGTTAAGACAAAGATCAGCGGACCAAGATGACTGCCTTGAGGAACCCCTGAAGTGGCGTTAATGGGGTCAGAGACTGAAAATCTGAAGAGAACCCTGCACTGGCGTTTTTCTAGACACGATCTCAGCCATGAAATGAAAGAGGGTGGGAAACCGAGGGCTTTAAGTTTAAGGTAAATTGTTAAGTGACAGATTTTGCCAAAGGCCTTGCTGAAGTCGGTGGTAATGACATCCACTTCATTTCCTTTCTCTAATGCTTGTAGTGTTTTGGAAACGAATGCGGTCAGGTTAGTCGTTGTGGACCTACTTTTTAAGAAACCGTGCTGTTGTGGGGAAAAAATGGATTTGCAGTGGAAATACAGTGAGTCGTAGACAATGCTTTCGAAAAGCTTAGGGATAGAGGAAAGTTTGGCTATGGGTTTATAGCTAGAAATGTCGTTTTTACTGCCTTTTTAATGGATAGGGAAGATAAAAGAGTCCTTTCATAATTTTGGGAAAACGGCTTGAGAGAGTGAGAGACGGAATAGCGTTGTAAGGGGCTGATACAGGACATCTACACATTTCTTTAGTAAGATGGCGGGCAGACCATCGGGACCAGGGGAGAAGTCATCTTTGAGCCTATTAATTTTTTCTCGCACAATATCAGACCTAATGTCGACTGAAGCTAGAGAGGTTTGAGGACAGTTATTCAGGTAGGAGAAAAAATCTAGGTCCGGTTTGTGTACATGGTCACTATACGATTGGCTGAAAAAGGTTGCAAAGAGGTTGGCGATTACTTTAGGGTCAGCAGATGAAGTATTAAGTAATTTTAGAGCGGAAGGAAAGCCGTCGGACTTTCTTTTGACGTTGATAAATTGATAAAAGCGCCTAGGATCAGTGATTAGACTTAATTGCATTCTATCGAGGTATTCGAGATAGAGGGATTTGCAGAGGATGGAAAAGCGGGAGTAAGCTTGCTGGTATTATGCGTAATCTGAGGCACATTTGAATTCCAGGTAAGTTTTCCATAATTTGTTTCTGACGTTGCGAAGAGTACGCAATTCCTTATTATACCAAGGAGGTGATGATGAGCAGTTTTTTCAAGGCAGATAAGGGTCAGATTGGAGAAGACAGTCAAAGATTGCTGTGTAGAAGAATACGAGAGCGATATCAATGGGTGTGTTAATGTTTAGGAAGAGGCTGAAATTTATGCTATTGAGTAGGTTGTTAAGTTTAACGAAGTCAGCTTTGCGGAAGTTGAAAGAGAGAGAGTTCTCAGAATCAACGGTAATGTTGACGTCTTCATACGAAAACGCAAGAGCGAGAGGGGGGTGATATTGGTCTAGGGTGCAGAGAAGATGGTTACTCGCGGTAACCAAGGAATTATGGGGGTCGGATGAGAAAATGAGATCTAGCTGCCTATCTAAGTTGTTAGTAATGCCACTGATCTGAAAAAGGCCGGAGTCAAAAAGACGATCAGTAAGGAGCATTTCCTTTTCTGAGGAGGAGTTAGTAGGAACAAATGATGATTCGTCCTCCGATGGAGACCATTGTAAAAGGGGAAGGTTGAAGTCGCCAACAATTATAAAGTCGTCATCAGCATCAGCGATATCTAACAGAGAGTCAACTGTATCAACGGCCAGCTGGTATGCTTGGACGGGTTGAGAAGGGCGAATATAACAGCAAACAATATATACGCTCCGTTTGGATACAGATAATTTAGCTAATACGAATTCAAGAGCAGTGAAATTTAAGAATTTGACGAGGGTTGCATCAAGACGATTATGTACGGCTAAAAGAACACCGCGGCCGAAGGAGAGGTCTTCAGGTTCCTGGCCGTCAGCGCGAAAGACTACGAAGTCAGAAGTGAATAATTCACAGTTAAAAACATTGGGACAAAGGTTGGTTTCAGTTAGGCCAAAAATGTCGTAGGGAAGTGATTGTGATTTCAGGTGCACCATCGAGGTTTTGGTGCGAAGTCCTCTGACATTCTGATAGTAGAGGGAAAGCAGCTTTGGGGCAATTTCAATGGAGTGAGATGGATCGACTGTGATGGAGTTAGGGACGAAAATATTTATTATGATTGCTGCGAGTTTTTTGGAGATACGAGAGACGTTTGGAACCAATATGAGAGCCATAGGTTGATAGGTCTTTAGCCACGGTGGAAGATAGTACAATGAACCGGAGAGTCTGAGTGCTCTGGGATTTAGGTTTCCTTTAAAAAAATAAAAAAAATAAAAGATTGTTAATGGACTGAAAACGACAATACACATTTCTTCCTTGTTGCTCCTTCAGTCAGAATGTCAACAACCAGGCTTGACTAGTCTAAATATTGATTGACTGAAACCTTTGGATCTGGTGCATCTCGTTCTGGGACTTGACTGGAATGATGACTTCCGGATGGTGGCCGATAAGACGATAATGTTTTTCTTTTCGTTCTTCGAGAACTACCAATATAAGTAATCCAGATCAGATCGCATATGTCCAATCTCTAATGCTTAAAACAGGTGGTGTCAACCTAACAAAGGCTTTTGGACGTGCTTTTATTGTTGGGTGGTCTTTATTACCAAACCAGGGAAAAAAGATTATACTTGGCGAAAAGTTTTAGACCTATCAGCCTCTCCTCATTTTTAGTAAAAGTTTAGAACGCTTGGTAAACAAGTACGTCAGTCTGAGAAAAAAGTCCTCTAAGTAGCCACCAGCATGCCTATCAAAGTGACAGATCTAGCAAATCTGTCATTTACGACCTTGTCTATAGGATTTAGAACGGGATTGTAGAGGGCTTTTGCCAATGCTACCTTCGATTCCATGTCTTTCTTCTTCCTATTTCGACGAGGTTATGATCCGAAAAAAAGGGATCGATTCGATTCCTTGTGTAACTCTGGCAAAAGGTATGAAGTACATTTACTTCTAAACCATCTTGGATCTATTTCATGCCACCCCGTAAGCTGCTAACTGCTGAGCGTAAAGTGATAGAGTAACGACTGAGATCGAGAAAGGCTGCCCGCAAGATGGAGTTCTTCCGCCTTTACTATCAGATTGCAATCAAATACAAATTGCCTTGGATAAAACAAATGATTTGTACACAAGGCAAGGGCTATCCGTCAATCCGAACACAACAACCGTGGTGTTATTTTTAATCGAAAAAGAAAACATTATAGGCTTGTGCTACTTAAATTCAAGGGTGTTACTCGCCAACATGCCTCTAATCTTGAGTATCTACGAGTAAACTTAGATAGTGAGTTAAAGTGATGCAAAATCGGGAGGCCAGCCTATACTTATTGAGGTCAAACAGGCGAACCCCACAGGCGGACCAGTAGAAATGCAGTGAAGTCGGAGGATTATGATCGCTTGCTTTCAGATCATAACCTCGCAGAAATAGGAAGAAGAAATGAGATAATGCGACATACGCACGCTGAGCTCTAATTGACTCTGGCTCTTAGAAATTTCTGCCAGTGTCGAAGAGTCTGAAGAACACAGAAAAATCTACAGCGTCTGGTTGAAATTGCTGGCGTTATGCGCACTACACTACGCTCTGCTCAATTTTCTCCCGCTGGACTTAGCCATTCAGAAGGAGGCAGTGAAAGCGATATGTCGACTCAAAAAAAGGCAGGGTCTAACCTAAAGATGGTTAAGTGGAAAAATTCAAATGAGCTTATTTTGGACTTGACTTGCATATGTAATCTACCAGCACCACTTATGGGATTGAAACTGGCTGGTTTTTGTGTAGGTTAGGTTAGGTTAGGTTGAAGGGGCTGCCAGCTTACGCCAACCAAGAAAGGTCCGTTGTGGTACCACAAGGATCATGTAATCCCAGCCTAATCGTTAAAACCAATAAGAACTTCTGATGAAGAGAAGGAGGCTCCTGATGTCTAAATCTATCAGACCGCCTAAATCGTTAAAGTAGAAAGCTCCTAGGTGAAGCTTCCTTCTATGGGAGAGAGCTGGACATGCACAAAGAAGGTGAGTAATGGTTTCTTCCTCTTTTTCGTCCATGCAGCTTCTACAAAAATCGTTTGAAAATACGCCAAGCCTTGTTGCATGCTTGCCTATTAGACAGTGTCCTGTAATTACACCTATAATAGAGCCAATATGCAATCGATTGAGAGAGATCAATTTCTTAGAGCGTTTCAGATCCAACTTGTGCCAAATCTGCTTAGTCGCTAGACATGTTGTACCACTTGTCCACCTAAGATTTGTTCTTTCGATTGCATTTAGCTTGAATTTAATTTAACAAGTAGCGATTGGTATACCTAAATTATCCTTATCTGGAAGTATGGGTACAGTTGTTCCTAATTTGGCGAGTTCATTAGCCTTATAATTCCCCAGAATATCCCTATGCCCCGGCACCCAACAGAGGTGAATGTTAAACTGCTCCGACATCTCCGCAAGAGACGAATGGCAGTCTAGGGCTACTACTGAATTTATAGATATCGATTCCAAGGATTTGATTGCAGCTTGGCTATCTGAAAAGTTGTGGATGTCCTTGGCGGATATCACGTTTTTCTTTAGCCAAGATAAGACCTCCTTAATCGCCATTAGTTCCGCCTGGAACACGCTACAATAATCTGGTAGACGGAAGGAGAGATCAAGATTAAGCCTGTCAGAGAAAACACCTCCACCAAAACCTTCTTTTGTTTTCGAGCTGTCAGTGTAGAAGTGGATCGAGTCGTCTTCTATGAAAGCCTCTTCATTCCAGAGTGATCTGGAAGGGATGGTGACAAGGAAGTTCTGGTCAAAGTTTAGACGAGGGATGGTGTAGTCCGTGTTTTCGGGAGAGATTGTGAATTTATTCAGAATGGAGGCGTGGCCAAATTCTTTCCTTGACCACTGTTGGATAGCTTCAAGGCGAACGGCTGCATTCACTGCCATTTGCTTGCTAAATATATCAAGGGGTAACAGATGAAGCATAATATCCAGTGCCGCAGAGGGAGTTGTGCGCAGTGCTCCGCATATGCACAGACAAGGTACACTTTGGACTTTGCTTAGATAGTCGCGATTTATAGCTTTTCTAAGGCTGTCCACCAAACAATCACACTGTATGTGAGTATCGGTCTAATGACCGAGATGTATAGCCAGTAAGTTATTCGAGGCTGTAAACCGCATTTATTTCCAATAGCTTTTATGCAAGAGAAAAGTGCAACTGTAGCTTTCTTGACTCTTTCTTGAATGATGGTCTCAGAAGGAATGTTCACCTGTTACCTTCCAGTTCTTGATCCTTTGAAGGATGTTGTCAGAGACAATGGTAATGTCTAGCACTTCTTGTCGGTTTTTAATAATGAATGTTGGTTCATTACCGATATCGCACACAATGAGATTTGTACTTAAAATAAAATCAAAAAGTAGCTCACCTCTTTCGTTGATGTCCGAACTGCACCATACGGTGTGGTGAGCGTTTGCGTAGCACCCTATTATGTGACCCGTTTTCTGCCTCCCTGCATCTGCGATCAATCTATCCAGGTTGTACCCAAAAAGAGAGTCCATATTTCCGTGGGCGAGATATGCTGATACCAAGTATTATGACCCGCTTGACGTCTCTATCTTTGCCGCCGTGGTATCTCGACCGCTGTAATTAGGGAGTAAGGTTACTTTTAGGCTACCTTTTACCGGTATACAAGATCTGGGATTAACTTTATCTGGTGTATACAGGGAGTAGTACTCTGGAGTCCTCGGTCCACATACCAAGTTGTTCACAACCGAAGGCTCTTGGACCAAGCCAATATCTTCCCTATCCTTGGAGAGACGGAGAAGAAGGCCGGCAGAAGCCGTAATGGAGTGATGGAGGTTAATCTGTACTAACTGCAGCATTATCGCTACAATCAGGTAGAGAAACCTCCACCACGGTAGAATTTAAGACTTCCGAGTCTGAGGAGCTGGCCAAAAGATCGGCTTAACTCAGAAGAATTTTGTTGAAGCAGTCATCCGTCTCCATGTCTGACAAGATATCATCATCGACTAGAGAGGGAATTTGCTGAAAAGCTGAGGAAGAGGAGTCATCACTCTCTAGGGATGGAAAGGAAATGGATGACACAGGGTCCTTAAGAGCGGGAGAAAGGTCCATAGGGTGCGGGGGGAGTTTGCCCGAGTCAGACTCTTCGTCCTTTTTATAAACTTTTAAGTTAATTGGATCAAAATCATAATAGATCACACCTGCAGTCTTCGCCAAAGGAGCAAGGGATTCTTTATTAACCACTATGAGGGCGCACCTATAAAGGCCTTTTTACTCATCCAGCTTGGCGACCTTCCCAGGACCAGGGTACTCCTGTATTATTTCCACAAAAATTGTGGGAGTTGAGCCGGTATTATACGCCATTTTTCAGGAGCGATCGTACCGTCCGGATCGCTTCTGTCAACCACCGCCAGCACGATGTTGTCTTTAAGGACCTCGCTGTAGGACTTAGATGTGGTGTTGGTGGGCTTGGAGGAAGTGGTGGTGTTATGCACCTTGACCCTTTTGGAATCCGAAACGGGTTCTTCCAACGATCTATTTCGCTTCGACGTTAAGTCTCCGCTAGTCCCAGCTGCTTCGCTGCCGGCGATTTTGATGGTTTTTGGGTAATAAGCCCAAATTCTTTCGCGATCTAAGCAAAATATTTAATGTCTTCCAGGTGGAAATTTTTTCAATACTCGGAGTGACAAGCAGAGATGGCGTTGTAGATGATCAACATCTGAAGTGACAGTCAGGCTGCATACAAGGCAATTGAGACTCACACAAATCATTCCAACATTTTTCCGAAATGTAGGAGCGTACTAAACAAGCTTATAAATGGAATAGTTTTGCCTTAATTGGATACCAGGTCATAATACAATTGTAAGCAATTATATCTCTAACGCGCTTGCGAACGAGAGTTCAAAGACCCTTCCTCTAAGTCTGAAACCGATTATTGGTGTTATTTCGGCGACAATCATATACTGGACTGGCTCTCATACAGCACCTTCACACAATGAGAGATGGTCAAGCTTGGACTCTTGCAGAACCGCAAAATTCGTTCTCAATCTGAGTAGGAAAGCCAGCAGATCTATAATTGCTCTAATCACAGGAAACACCGCATTTTGTTATTACATACCCAACATGGGAATCATTGCAAACTCTACGCGTCAGTCTTGCCCCGAAGGTGACGATACAACAGAGTACTTTTCCTGTTGGTGTCCCGATTGTAAAGGAAGTAGAGTGCGCATCTTGGGCCCCGATGCCATGGTAATGATTTCAGTCCAATCTGAAGTGCTTTGTGCCTGAGTGCTTGAGATAAACTAGCATTTACATTAAGTCATCCCTCGGCTGCACGGGATCTTTTCCGAGTACGTTCGGCTCTGCTATAGATGCTTTGCTGAACTTACCCCTTCTTGATACCTATATCATGGCATACACTATCAAACCCATCCATCGTCTTAGGCCGGGTGGTTTCTGGTATACTCCACACTGGAATTTTGATGAACTTACGCCACACTTATCTTACGACTCCGGTCTCATGGATCTGCTGTCTGATGCAATGACACCAGAACTTCAGGTGTTACGCAAATTCAGAGTTGACTTTCCTTGTGTTCAGGACTGGCTTCGGCCTGAGTCTAAACCAAGAATTGAATGCGGTAGTACTTTAACGGTCGGCTCCAAACCAGTCAAGAGTCTGGTGCTGGCGCTTCGTGCTGCTTAATGCCTTGCTTAACCCTTTAACCACTTCCAAAGTAGTTCATGAAACCAAAAACTCCTTGAAGTCGCCCTCAATGCTGAGTTCTCTGTCTCTAATCTGGGTCTCAAATCACACTGGGATCCTGGGGAATGAGATCTCTAATAGGATTGCTAGACCAGGCTCAGAGGAGGGTTTCTCAGGTCCCGAACCAGCGTTGGGTTTCCCTGTCTCATCGTTTAGGGCTTCCATTGATGATTGGGTCTTTCACGAACACAATTGTGTGTGGCATGACTCTCCAGGATGTAGGTTGACTAAACAAATGCTCCCGGAGGTCTGTGAGAAATCAGCGGCATTCTTGCTATCTCTCAACAGAAAAGACTACAAACAACTTATTGGCTCTGACAGGCCGCTTCGCTTTCGCCAGGCACCTTAACGTGTTGGACTTAAATGACTCAACAATCTGCGATGCTTTTGAAGAGAGCGACGACACTGTGGAACATTATCTCTGCGAGTATCCGGCATTTGCTCGTTTCAGTTGGCACATCGTTGTTGCTAATGTAGAGCGTGCTGGTACTGTAAGTTCCTCATCACTGAAGTGCTTGCTTGGCTTTCTTAGAAAGAAATGGAAATTCCAATAAAATGGGTAAACCAGGGTTTGCTCCCTGGTAGTACAATGGAGCAGTTGCGTTTGAGTGCACCAGCCGAGCGTTTCCTATCCGACATCGAACTACTTCCAATAATTTTTCCCGTATCCGATCTCAGATATACATATGTGAATTCATTCTCATTGATGATATATGTACATATATGTCCATGCCATCAATTTCTAGGAATATCGCGTGTAATTCTGGTTCCTTCCATTTCCACAGTAGGAGACAGGTGGCTACAATGAACTATCTTGTCCTTTTCATGTGAAGCCATAGAGGCAAAAGCAAGAAAACGCATTCCAATTCATGTATACATACCTCCATAGCAAGGACCTCATATGAAAATACACAATTTTGTCTCTACATTCCCCATCAATCATAAAAACCATCCAGAGTGAGTGATTCCCTAAATAAAATTACTATCGAGTCAAATTTTTATATTGCAGCAAGCAGCCAACAATTCGTTTCCATAAAAACCGTCAGTCAAACGAAATAATTGTCTTTTAGTAAAATTTTCATTTCATCCACATTTCGCATTTGCTTTGCTTCAGCAATTTCTCACTCAAGATAGCTCTGTATCTGTATGCTCCTCATCCGCATCCATATGAGCGTCCATCTTTCTGTCCTGTCTGCGGCTAATAAAAATGTTTCGACGAGGGAAGACTGCAATTTTCAGGAAATAAATTTGCGGTAAGACTTCACACACACACACTATCATCATTGGAAAATAACCAATATCCTGTTTCACACGCAGGCCAGAGACCAGAGGCAATCGCAAGGACAACTGCAGCAACGGTGACTACAGCCGTCATCAGCACAAAATTCATGCGGCGAACTCGGAGTAGCAGCGTCCGTTTTGGAACGATTTTCTGCAAAGTTTGTGGAAAATTTTTTACGAAGACATCAGCAGAAATCCTAGCTCTGGCAGTGCTGTCTGAATTCGCACTCTAGTAGGACATTAGAATCCAAGCACACACACACACAAATCGTCAAGGGTTAGTGGAGTGCAAGAGCATACATTGTTCTCGAACAAATAACCTGAGGAAGGAGCAACCCTGGAATCCTTATGAAAGCTTTATGTTTGTATACACGTGAGTAATGGGATTCAAATATAATTTACGATTCGCAGGGGCCTGGCCCCCAAAATGGCTTCTGGCGTGTTCCGGAAGCCATGGCAAACACCACTCACACATGCAATCACAATATTTCACTTGCGGGCTGTTGGCGCACGCTGCGATTGTAAGATATGAGAGTTGAGGATAGCACTAGTGAGGCGCTAAAGCGTAACATGCTGATAAAAGTTTTCCGAGACGGACAGCGAGCGCGCACGGTAAAGCAGGCGGAAATGAGCAGTTGACGTACGAATTACCGCTTCGCACCCGATTTTGGTCATGTATCAGTTTGTAGGGATATTTGTTTGTGGTGTGGTTCGTTTGGTCTAGAGAGAAAGGGTTTTTGGGGCTTAATTGGTTTTTTCTCGGGGGGGCACAAAAATCCAGCACAAGGAGTGATTTTGTTTGAGTTGGCCTGACATGTTGATGAATGTTTTGACATTAAAGATGTTGTCGTGTATCATTGTGAAGAATTGTTTAACACTTTATGGTGAAGGACATTAAAAAATCCCAACCATTGCAGTATCACTGCTCAGTTGGGGGTGGCAATGGTGTAGTGGTAACGTCGCCAATTGTCATGCTAATGGTTCATGATGCAAATCCTGATGTCAGCAAGCATTTATTCATTTCTCATGAAATATGTAAAGTCAGTCCGATCAACTGTGAAAGCTTGTGTGAAACACTACTGCGAAGGCATAACACTGGCAGTAGCTTGGTCATATGGCTGGAAAAATGGTTCGCTTTGTTGACTTTCCTATGACATCGGTCATAGGGAAAAAAATACTGTGAATCAGAAGCAAAGACAAAAAATAAAAAAAAATCTCCCCAGTTATCTGGACTCCCGGGATTTTCTCTGAAGCATAAACAACTGAGCTTCAAAATAATTACACCAAATCGTTCTCTGTCTATCTATCTATCCTTTCCATCACCCGAACTATGTGTAAACATGTTAAAGGTATTCATAAACCCTTGAGGGCGCGCAAATAAAAAAAAAAAAATGTACTACCGCTTTTGTGGCATCGACAGTAGATCGCGTCCTTCTGAAGCCAAACTGGTGGTCTGAGAGGGCTTTTTTCTCTTCTGCTACTGCGAGTAATCTATTGTAGATTATCTTCTCGATGATCTTTCTCATGGTGTTCAATAGGCGGCATTATTGGGTGATACGACGATCGTTCTCTTGGAGGCTTCTTTCTTTTTGATAGCAGGACCAAATGCTGTGTTTTCCATTTTTCAGGAAAAGTACCTTCTTCGAGGCACTTCTGCCTTGACGCTATGAAGAGGTCTGGTCTCTTTCTCACAGCGGGCTTTACTGCTTTATTCGGGATGCCGTCGGGTCCGGGCGCATTGTTGTTGTTGCTGTTGTTGTATCAGCTTCACATATACAAATACTTTCAATTTCGGTTTGTCTGTTCTAAGGTTTCCAGGCCCAAGAATAGAGCAATGTCGATTGGGCGGCTCCAGAGTGCTTCGGGGTCAGTGTTGTTGGGTTTGCCGGACGGTTGAAAAGGTGTGGTACGTCGTGCGGGCCGTTGTTGAAATCAGGGCAGATGTTTGCCAAGTTGGGGTCCAAGCGTGCCTTGTAGCTGAGTTTGCGACACCAGCCTAAGCGAAGTTGAGCCAATGTTCTGTTTTGGCGTGGTAGCTGACGTTCCTCTTTCGCTATAGGTTGGCGGCGACTACCTAGAATGACGTTTGGGTGGTAGTTGGCCAGAGCGTTGGAGACTGCAGTTTGGTGCAGCTGGTTTATGTAGCTTTTGTAGTTTGCATCATTGATGTCGTCGTTGTGTTGGTATAGTGCGATGTCGTTCTTGTAGGTGGTCATGTTTTTGCGGATGTGTCATGAGTATGTTATTTGGATGTTGTGGCAGGTGGCAGGCCATTAGGAATTACTTAGATAGCATGGTATTGTGTTCTCTGATTGGGAGCATTTTTGTTTCTGAGAGGAGGTGGTCTTCATTTAACATCAGGTGGCAACCGGTGATGGTGCGCATGGCTGCGTTGTGAAATGTTTGGAGGTTTTTCGTGTTAGTATCACTTAGCTGAGGTGTCCAAATGGGTGCCGCGTAGTTCAGGACAGATTTACCAATTGCTTTGTAGGTGGCCAAGAGCGTCTCTTTATCCTCCCCCACGAGCTTCCCGCTAGTGATTTAATGACATTGTTGCGTGAGCCTAGTCGATTCCTGATACTGGCGGCGTGGGCTGAGACGGTGAGCATGTGGTCGAAGGTGACGCCAAGAAGCTTCGGGTGTGTGACCGTTTGTATTCGTCGATCTGCTGCTGTAATGTCAAGGTCGATTTTGACTTCTTTGGTCCAGGATGTAAAAGGGTCGCGGTTGATTTCTCGGCTGAGAGTGTAAGATTGCGGTCGTTGAAGAAATGTTCGAGGTTGTGTAGGTATACATTTGTAGTTGTACACAGTTCGTCGATGTTTGGTCCGGTTGAGAGTACCGTGCAGTCATCAGCATAAAAGATTATGTTAACACCATTGGGAGGTGGGTGAAGCTTCGATATGTAGTCGTTGAATAGAAGGGGGCGAGGACCCCACCTTGTCCGACTCCGTGCTTCATCTTCCTATATTTTGATTTTGTATTTTTAAATTCTTCTACGTAGGTTTGTCGACTACAAAGGTAGTTTGACAGCCAGCGCTTTAGATAGTTAGGGAGTGTTGACACCAGGATATCATGAAGCAAAGTTACGTGGCTTACGGTGTCGAATGCTTTTGACAGATCAAGGGCCACTAATACCGTCCTGTGGCAAGGTTTCGCCTGGTTTAGATCGTTGCTGATCTCCATACTTATAGCATTTAGAGCCGATGTTGTGCTGTGGAGTTTGCGGAAGCCATGTTGATGGCTCACTGGACGCAATTGGGGCGTGAGAAGAGGGAGGGGGAGTGCTTCGAGGGTTTTGGCGACTGGTGGTAAGAGCGAGATCGGTACGATTTCCCTTGGTCTGCTGGTTTTCCTGGTTTTGGCAGTGGTATTATTCTACCTACTTTCCAGATCCCTGGGATTTGGTTAGTAAATGTTGAAAGGTTAAGCACAGATGTTAGGTATTTGAGCCCAGTACTGCCGATTTTCTTGAGCATCAGCATGGAGATTCCGTCGGGACCAAGTGCCTTGGATGGTTTTGCTTTTTGGATAACGGCCGCGACTTGATCGGCTGTGAAGATGGGCTGCTCGTCTGTTAAGGGAAGATTGTGGAGTTTCCTTACAGTTGCTCTAATTTTTCGGTTGTTGTTAGTTAGGTGTTCGTTGAATTGTGTGTTAAAGAGTTTAGCACATCTCTTTGGATTATCTTTTGGTGTTTCGTTGAAGGTTATTGCTGTGTTGTCCTTTCTTTTGGTCGGATTGGAAAGGGATTTCACGGTGGTCCAGAGTTTCTTGAGACCTGCGTTAAGGTTGCAATTTTCCAGGTGTTCGGACCATTTTTTCCTACGGTGTTCATCCGCCAGGCGAGTTATTTCGATGTTGAGTTGTTTAATTCTCGGGTTGAATGGGTCGGTCGCTCTGATGGAGTCTCGTTCGTTGGCTAGTACAGCTACTGTCGCTGGAAAGTTGGGTCGCATTTTGGAGATTCTTCCTGCTGGTACGAATCGTGAGGCCGCATCTTTAATTATTTTGCGGAAAATCTTTTCTCCGTTGTAGACATTTAATGGTGTCGGGAGGTTGTTGAATTTGTCGTCAGAGTACGTCGTAAAATTTTACCAGTCGGCTTTATTGAAGTTTATAAAAGTTCTCTTTTCTGGAATCAGAAATTCGTCTGAGCGTTCTATGGTAATTGTTATTATAAGGTGGTCAGAGTTTAGTGGGGTGTCAGGTTTCCAATTTGCACATGTTAATAGGGATGGGCTTGCAAGGCTAATGTCAGAAGAGCTCAAGCAGGAGCCAGCGAGTCTCGTAGGGGTTGCTTCGTTAAGGATACCTTATTCTGATTTATCGATTTGTTCGGCGATGTAAGTGCCGCGTCGTTCCCTGTCGAGGGATGAATGCCAGATGTCATGGTGGTGGTCATGGTGGATGTCACGGTCTCCCTCGTTGAGAAGATGTTCTATTGATGGTCGGTAACCTGGTAGGCAGCAGCTGGTGAGGGGGATGTAGATATTTATAATTTCAATTTCGGTTGCGCCCGATTTGATGGCAATGCTCTGTTGTTCGAGGCAGTCGCCCTGATTTTCAGGCATTAGGGGTTGAATAGGTCTATATCTAACTTCATTATGGATGACGAATGCGAGGCCTCCGCCCCTGTTTCTGGTTCTGTCTTGCCGTAAGATGTTATAGTGGCTAGAATACATCAATTTTGATTTTTTGGTCAGCTTGGTTTCCTGAATCGCAGCTAGGAGAATATTATTGCGTTCCATATAGTCCGTCAGTTCAGTGATTTTCCGAGTGAGACCGTTAAGTTAAGTTGCATTATTTTGAAACTTGTTGGTTGCGTTGATCTTGTTGAGGTTGGTTGATGATGTTGGTCTTGTTATTGTTGTCTGGTCTGTGATTGGCAGCAGCTTGCAGTGAAATGTGCGGTCCATTCTCTGTGGTCTCTCAGTCCTAAGCAGGTCCGGAGGTGGCACCAATCTAGGCATTGGTTGCATCATACTGATGTTGCGTTTCGGTGGATGGCTCTGTGACATACAGAACAGTGCCATATGCGGGGTACAGGGTTTTATTCGATTCCGGCGCGCTGGAGTATAGATAGGAGCAGGTTAGCCGGGAGAGGCTGCTCCATGTTATAAAAAACGGAAAATGTACGTACATGTGATGTTGTGGGCCTTTCCATTCTTTTCCATTCGCTCGGTGTATATGAAAGTATATGTGTATGCGTTGCTGAGGTGGGGGACAATCCTTGGTCGGGATGAGCTTCCCGAGTCACTCTGGTACGTAGAACCGATCGTCATGAGAACGGGCGCATTGTTGTCACATACCCTGTTGTATGCCTTTAGCAGCTCCTCCCGAGTAATTAACGAGATATTCTCTGGATTGACCTCTCTTATAGTATTGCACATAGTACCAGGTCCTTGGGGAAAGAGTTGCTCTCCTATGGATCTCAGCATGGTAGGTAGGTAGATAGAAGCGGTTGTAACAGCAAACCATGCTGATACGTAATTAGCACAAAAAGTGCCGTTTTAATACCACAACTCAAGTAACCTAAACGGATGTGAAATGGGCGTGGCTTGTAGGGAAAGGGAGAAGGAGTAAAGATTATTCAAATCCACCCCGTTGCATTGAGGAAAGTGATAATGTCACCAATGCTAATCTCCGCTAATCAGGTTGTCAAAAATGGTTTACCGAATGTGAGCTGTCTGGCCTTGCCTAGAGCCGGACACTTACAAAGGAAGTGTAAGATAGTTTCTTTCTCGTAAGGATTATTGCAGCTGCGACAGTGAACATTAAAAAGAATGCCTATTCTGGCTGCATGAACCCCGATGGGCCAATGGCCAGTACTAACTGCCCGAACTCTTGCGATATCTGCACGGTTACTATTTAGTAGATCTTGCGTTCTTTTCCGGAAGTATTTGCATCACATCTGCCTGAAGATGATATAGTTCTACACTCCGTGCCATCTACTATCAGCCTTTAGCAGATAATGCGCGAAAACGCCTCTCTTAAGGACCCCCAACGGGACGTTCACCTCCTTTGCCAGGGAAACATCAAGGGCAGATCCATGCTTCGCGAGTTCATCATCTCGCTCATTTCCCTCAATGTTGCTGTGACCCGGAACCCAAAGGAGACAGATCCTAAACCGATGACCTAGCGAGGCGAGTTCCTTTTTGCACTGTTCTACTAGTCTCGATGTAGTAGCAGATAATATAGCCTTGATAGCGACCTAGCTGCCAATGAGGATGGCAATGGTATTTAGGGGTGTAGAGGTTTGCTTAAGTAGTCGGCAAGCCTCACGTACAGCAAAAACTTCCGCCTGGAAGACACTGCATGAATCAGAAAGCCGGTAAGACCTGGAAACATTGAGGGAATCAGAGAATATCCCCGCCCCTACTCCGCAGTCTATTTTTGCACCGTCGCGTCGGTGAAGATTGTTGTTTCGAACTCATTTATCAGTTCGCCAGTTTCCCATTCCGCTCTGGTTGGGATCTCAGCATTATTGGACATGTTATTGGAGAAGTCCTATAGCCCTTCAATTTCGTCATCACCATTCTGGGTTAATGTCGGCTTCTTGACAGGTCCGTTTGAACCATGCGATTTTGCTCTCCTTGATAGCTCTATTTAAGTTATGGCTCGCTAGTTTAAAGATGTCCAGGCTTTGCCGGAAATCTGCCCTCCTTCTTGATCGCTGGGCCTTGCGCCGGGCTTGTAGACATTTTGACTGAGTGTTCTTATTTCAACGTTCCACCAGTAGCAAGGTGATGTTTGTTCTTCTAGCCATTGATGCATCGCACGCAGTGGTGATTGTATCTGTAAGATGAAGCGCGAGGGTCTCCGCTGATACGCTTTAGATTAGATCACCGTTCAACATCTCTTCGAATGCATCCTTATCGAAAGATCTGTCTCCATTTTGGACTAGTAAGTTTTGAGAGCTGGACTGGTTTTTTCCCTTTTATTTTCAGTATTATCACCTGGTGATCGCTGTGTGAATATTATTCACTGACCCTCCGCTTGATGGTTTTCAGGATGGAATGACTCGCAAAAATGTTGTCGATGATGGAGACTACTCCAGCCTTCCGGTAAGTATTTGCCCGGCCCTTATTAACGATGCCTATCACTAGGGGAGCAAATATTTCCAGTAAGACCTGTCCTTTGGTGTTTGTGAGCCTGCTGCCCGATTCTGTGGTTCACGCATTAAAGTCGCCACCTATAACCACTTGGACTCTATGGAACACATCCGCGGCTAGATTGTCCAACATTACTTGGTATTCGCTGGTCGTGAAGCTGGGTCTTCCATAGCAGCTATAAAAATGGATTCCATTTATTTTCGCACGCACGAAACCTTCTGTTTGGGTGCTTGGGGGAAGGGGGGCAGGAGCACACATATCCATATTGCCATACTATAGTGCTCGCTGACCATTATGAGATCTGCTCTTCCGTCCTTGGCCGTTCGTGCTAGGAAGTCCTGAGCTATTCTACAGTGATTGAGATTTATCTTCCTGGTATTTTGCTTTTGATAGCTCTCCTGAAGACCGGACTTCTGCTGCTGCCAGCTATATGGCTCGCGTCGTCTGGGTGCTCTTTCTTGCAGAACATACAAGATGGTTGCTTGTCGCAGTTTGTCCAAACTCCAAGCTTGTCTCAATATCATCGTGAACCGAGCTTCAGAAAACATGGTAGCTCTGACCCGGATACCAGGGCATGAAGGTTTTGAGGAAAATTAACGAGAGGCGCTAGTCGCGTAATCATTATTCCTGAACCATACAGAGGCATACCGTGGAACAAAGTTCAAACTAAAGTACTACAATGGGAAGTAAGGGTCTGAAACATGTGAAAAATGTATATACCCGAAACAAAGTAAGACTGAAAAAGTTTAAAAAAAATCCGAGAGTATCCTAAATCGAAATGATCCATAGACCTTTCCGCGGTTTGACGTCTATGCTGTCAAAGTGTTTTGGTGGCCAACTGACGTACAATCCATAGCGTGTAATCCTTCAATGCAAAGGACAAGTGTAATGCTAGGACATACACATACAGTCTGCCTTCGGTAGAATTTGAGGATCATTGCAAGGAGCTGAACATGGAGACCTATCGTATACCCGCCGATATACTGGAGAAGGTCAACTCGACTTTGAAACTCTACGAGGGCACAAAGAACTATCACAACTTCACGAGCAAGAAGTGAGTTAACTAGGAATTAGCAGCAATTTCTGGTAAACTTAACTCCCTCTCCATTGCAGAAACTTCTCGGATCCCTCGGCGAAGCGCTTCATAATATCCTTCACAAGCGGTGAACCATTCCTCAGCCCGCAGAGTATTGAATATCTCACGCTCAAGGTGAGAGGCCAGAGTTTCATGCTGCATCAGATTAGAAAAATTGGCCGGGTAGCCATTGCCGTGGTCAGGGGTAACACAGAGGAGACGACAATTGCTCGACCGGTTACAGAGGAACAGTTGGATCTGCTGATGGCACGCAGGTTGGGTTTGGCGCTCAATTAGGTGCACTATGATCGTTATGGTGAGGATGGTATCCACAAACCACTCACGTTGGAAGAATTGGAACCGAAGATTGAGGAATTCGTCGAGAATTACATATATTCCAACATCTATGCGACGGAACAGGACAAGTCAATGTTGGAGTGGTTAGACACTCAAGAAGCATTCGTACGATGCAAGGGAAAACAAGGATGTGACAACTCAAACGTTACCGGTTATTATTAAGCAGATAGCTCAATAAAAGTAGATTTATCTAAGAATACAAATCCACTTGCATTTTTTTTTTTCACACAAACTCAACCAAAGAGGACGAGGCTATCCAAATGGTTGGTAACAATAAAACTCAGACTTTTTAAGAATGCAAGTCAACTTTAATGTTTTTTTTGCATAAAAGATGATTCAGTGTCTTCCCTTCTTCTTTTTGTTGTGTCCGCCTTTACGGTGCTGCTGACGGGGTCTAGGTGTAACCTCTTGGTACACCGGAGTAACCGGAGAGTTTCTACTCAGATTCTGAGCCTTCGACATGTCACTGAAAGGAGAAATAAAATAACGAATCTGAACGATGGGCTTATGAAAAACCAACTAACTATTGATCTGTAGCTCCAGTGGACATTTCCTGTGAACCTTTGATGATATCCTTCGCCCTGCGATCCCTCTCCTTTCTAAAACCAGTTCTCTCATACTTGGGCAGCCAGTGTTCTGGGTCTTGTGGCACTACAGCGTTGTAATTCTTCGGCAACTTATCCTTCCTCTTGCGATTGGTTTTCTTTTTCTTCTGCACATCTCCTGGCGTGCTTGGTGATTGTTCGATCTTGCCATCGGCAGACATCTTGGCCGCCTTGGTACTCATGACCCAGTTTGCTGCCTCCAAGTCGTCTATTTCGGAAGTTGTAGTCAGTTTTTCAAGTGCCAGTAGTTTCTTGCTGACTTCGAGGGCCTTCTTCGGATTGATATGAGCATAAGCGAAGACCAGCTGAGCGAGAACTTTCATGTCATTGGGTTTCAACTTAAGGAGCTCCTCGAGAGAACTTGCAGCAGTGTCTGTGGCACCGCCTCGCAAATGGAATTCAGCGGCTTGGCGCCGCATGTCTGCTAAATCGGCGCTGCTGACCTGAAATTAACGAGTGTAAGCGGTCGGGGAAGTCAGCAATAGATCCAACTTACGTTGTTCTTCTTGTACCAACCCACTGCCGATTTGAGTAGAGCCGAGGCGGCTTGTTTATTATCGGCGCCCAGATGGCCACTAAGGCCGATACAACACCTGGCTTGTACTTGGACTCTCCAAGGAACAGGAGAACTTCAATAGCTTCTTTACGGTTGCCTTACAAACACTCAAAATTAAGAGGAAATTCGGTGCAAGCAATAGCAGAACCAACCTGCAACAGGAGCAATTGGATGATGGCAAACTTGGTTGCGAATAAGGTTTCCTCATTCTCAGTTGCATACTTATTCAACACTTCCACCGCTTCCTTGTACTTCTTATCCTTGGCCAGTTGACTGCATTTTATGAGTATAGCTTGGAATTCAGCTTCGGCATAGGCTTTAACCAATTTATTGCACAAATTTCACTTTCGCGCAAAACAACACAAAACAAAAGAACTCATTGGCCACCAAAAGTGGTTTGTCACTTAAACGTCATAACAAGCAGGCGAAAAGGTCCATTGCACTTCAGGTACAAGATTTGAAGGCATTCGTTAATCTTCTATGTTCAGGTGAATTTTGGTGGCTGTTCCCCGCTGCGCCTCGAACCTGCACACACTGGGTCACAAACAAACACACTATCCACTTTAGTATTCCCACCGTTAAGCTAAAATAAAACTGCTAAAACTTAACAAAGAAGACCTAAGGATCTTAACTAGTTATCTGACGGGACTGTCTGAAAGAAATGCTTGAATAGACTGCTGAGTTTTGTATGGATTTTAGTGTAATGGGCCCAGCGGACTTTTGGAATATGGAACTTAAAGATACACTGAGGTGCAGTAAGGGCCTCAATATAGCGGTTAGTTGATAACAAGAACAGCACAATAATTTGTAGTTGATTGGTACTTCCAAACGATCTTCCGCAAATATTGCTTTTAAGATCCTACAAAAGGTTCACCTTCCCATCGCGACCTAGGAGTCAGTTCCAACCCCATGTTGCTATCCGCCTACTGCAGAGAACCTGAGGGAAGCCGCGATCGATTTTGAAATTGCTTTTCTTTAATTTTAAACTGGTGACACTGTTTTCAAATTCGATCGGGTATCCAAACACTTATTTGACATTTTTTGGTGAAGCACATTCTTTTCGTAGGATATTTACCCAAACCAAACAGCAGCAGAAAATGTCGCAGCGGCAGTGATGCATCTTAAACCGCACACCAGCTGCACTGTGCTGCACTCCTTATCACCACAGTATTTCTATTTAATGAATGTTTAAGGATGATTATGGTATCCTTGTGCTCCGTTCCATAACAAAACTTGAATACCCGCTATTCTGCGGATAATGACAAATTCTCAGTCATAAGTCTTCCATTCAGGAGCTGCTCCTTTTTCTACCGCAATAGCGCATATTTGAAGTAAGATGTGTAGGTATAGTCCTTTTGTGACTCCCACCCATTTGAACATCCTGGATGAATTTTTCATCAATGAATTGTGCATATATGCATGTACGTCTGAAGCCAGTCAGAAAATGTCGAAGAATTATTCGACGACGACGATGGTGGAACTTATCACGCTTCCATGGAAATGAAAATTTCAGACTGTGACTGTGTCTGAGCTCCTTGGCAAGAAATGTGAAGCCACCCACCACCACCTCGGGTGCATAAAGGCAATCAGCAGATGCCAACTCATATTCAATCTCAATTCCTCGTCCTTGCCGACATGTGTGTGAGTCGAAATCTCATATATGATGACTTTTCTGTTTACACGCTTACGGCAAAGGTGGATGCGGTAGTAGTTGTTGATGCGGTATAGCTGGCGTCACAAAGGATGTGAGTCTCGGTACGACTCCATTTTTGGGGCAAAGTTATTAAAAAGTTCCTTTCTCTCCTCTGCAATCGGAATGATTTTTCTTTTTTATTTTTCGAATCCTGATGCGTTCACTTTTGCATCGCAGTTGTTCCCGCATAGATACGTTATTAAGCGTGGAAGAATTAAAATGAATGAATGAATATTCCAGGGAAAAGTTTTGATTAAGAGAAGTCGGCGCGGTGTGGCTGTAACGGCTGCAATTGCAGCAGAAATACAAAGCCACAGGATGGAGTTGAAATTGAAAAGTTGTCGTGTCCTGGTTGGTATTTTGTTTTATTTTTCTGTGCAAAGGTATACACAACAATTGATTTGTCAATGAGGATGAGTAGAAGGGGGGTGGCTTTGTTGTTTGGTGTGGCACACATCTGTGTTTCAAAAAGTCACAGACGCAGGAACTTGGTTTTCTATTTCGAGATATTACTTTATTTTGTGGTCGAGCTTATTGAGGGGGCCATCATCAGAGTGCAGGGATACGATGCACGATGGTGACTACCACATGTCGATATGGTGGTGGCTTTTCATATTGATGGTCACTTGGTTCGGATATGGTCAGATACGTTCATAGATGTACTGGGACGTGCTTTGCCATTGGGTGAGGGAACGATTTCAATTTCGTTTTCTATCTTTCGAAACTAATATGAATCAATGTGTGGACACAAGGACAATGGAGAATACATGTATTCTTTTTATGATAAAAGATGCATGTGATACTTTTCATCCGAAAAAGGTTACATAACCTACTCCGATCTGCATATGTATACAATTTGTGGAGCTATATTGTGGATCCCTTTTATTCAACTCGCTTAGGACCTACAAGAGGCATTTTGCTTGAATATTTAATTGATATCAGGAGGACGCCTATGCACTAGTCTACACCCAGAACCCTTCTACTATTCTCCCCGCGGGGATATGGTAAGGTATTACTTAAAGGAGCTTGTTAGCAACTTATGCCGTATCATCTGCATTTAACGTTTCGATTCTTCTTTGCCTTTCGACTCTTCTTAGCTCGTTCTATAGGAGTACACTCGTTATGAAAGAACAGGTCTCCAGCCAGTCATCCCCTGACCTCGTAATAAGACTTATTAGAAGCTCTGGGCTTGGAAGCTTCATTCACCCCTCTGCAAAGCGTCTGCAGTGGAACACTGCATGCTACTCGTGTTCCTCATCATCTGGGGAGAAGGGCGACCTATTGTGTCCAAATCTAGCCGTACCTAGACGGGAACTGCGTAAAGCAGTGGTTGCAGTCCCCGCGTGTTCTCCTTGTCCAGACCTGGACAATGGAGACCAGATTGTGGGTCCATCTGTCTTTCCCACCTGGCTTGCAACAGTGCTACAGATGTTGCCCTTTCTTCTCGTTTTACTCCTCTGGTAACGATGAGTTCTCGCGGGTTCGCGGTTTGCCTAAGGTAAACCCTTTGCATCTCGTCGTCGAGAATGTAGATGGAGATCTTACCAGCATGCAGACGAGAGCTTCCTTCTTTTGTCCTTCGTTGTGAGTGCCCCCGCCCAGACGGGAGCAACTTATAGGAGATTTGAATTTACCACTCTGGAAAGCATGATGGCCCTGGCGTATCCAGGCCAACCGATGTTTGGCAGCATACGGAAAAGCGGCGCTTGCATCTTCGACAGTTTTCTACTTGAATACTCGACGTGCGTATGCCGACTCACTGAAAAATAAAAACAGAAATAGATTTTCAAGCTGGCAACCACTTCTTTACAGGACACACGATCTATCAAAGTGTATGCGGTCTCCGAGTTCACGTCGCATGGTACAGATACAAGATTCACATCGACTCATCTAGAATTACGCCGAGTGTAAGATGAAAATCTGACCAAAATTTGCATTTTCGGATATCCCAACAGCTCCTGATTTGACGGATGTTGAGTGAGACTTGCATTAATATTTCCAGTTCTTAGTATAAACTCATAACTCTTATGGAACGTCTATATATATTTCCTCCCCAATAGAAATAAGACACCATCCGAGTCTTCGTCATATCACCCACTGCTAGATATGTATCTATGTCTGGCGAAATTCTAAAACGCGTAATCTGCTGGACTATAAAAAGAAATAGAAAACGTTCGCTCAACTGCAGTCGCAATGAATGTGCTGTTTTCTTGTTAAGCCCGCAGACACCCGGTCGGCGTCGTGTATCCGATCCCAAGTGTGCACAACTCGATGAGAACGTTCACAATTATTCCACATCGAATACAAAATCTAATCTTGGCGCACAAATCTTAGTTCTATCCGATATCGGAAGCCGGATAGACGACGCCAGCACATCAAAGTATACAAACCTAAATGGGAGCTTTCACACTATTCATCCGTATATCCGGCATCGGATACTTGTGAGGCCGTGCATCCGATGGCGGATATACATTTTATGTACTGTGTTGCAAAATAATACGCAAACAGGCTTTGTTTAGAGAAGGTTAGGTAAATGGGCTGGCAGGGAGGGATGCTCTCTGCCACACTCAGGTCTGCGTTGGCCCATTGTGATACCCATGGGGGGGAAAGTAATCCCTTACCCAATGAAACTAAAAATTAAACTCAGTCACTTACTTCATTTCCACATACAAATCACGTTGATGATTTGATGAAGTTCAGCATCTTTCCTGCCGAAACACAGGAAAGCTTCTCGAGATCCTGGAAGAAATATTTACCAAGGAACTTTTTCCTGGAGTATTGAAGACTTGGACAGTGGCACAGGAAGTGGGTAGTGTCCTCAAAAACTTCCTCGTCACCACAGCTTCTACAGAGTTCCTCCTCCGTCAGGCGTAGTTTCTTCATGTGGTAAAGCAGAGTGTTGTGCCCCGTGATGATGCCCACGAGGGTGGAAAGTGATTTCCTATCTTTCCGAGTAATTCTCTCGGTCCTTGCTTTGTCGAAGGATGGCCATAGCTTCCTGGTGATGGCACAAGTTTCTATGGAGTTCCATCCTGTATTCGCCTCTATAATGGCTTTATTCCCTGCAGCGAGCTTGAGTGTGCAAGGCGGGATACACACAGGGAGGTAAACTTGTTCTTGTAGGGCTGCTTAGCCGATTCTCGCCAGCTCGTCGGCTTTCTCAGTGCCTGGGACACCCTCGTGTCCAGGGACCCAACCGAGCGACACCTTGTATTGTGTTCCAAGAACCCTGAGCTCTTCTCGACAACACTCACTCTCGACCAGCTTCGATTTAATTTCTGTGGCAGTAATCGCTTTTATAGCTACCTGGCTGTCGATAAAGATCGTGATAACTTCTGGCGGTATTGCCCTTACCACAGACTCACGGGCGGGTGTTGCCACTGCTAAGACCTCTGCTTGGAAAACACTGCTGTGGTCTGGAAGTCGTATGAATTTTGATACACCTAGAGGGTCGGAGAAGATACCTGATCCAACACCAGCGCTCATTTTTGAACCATCTGCGTATATGGCTACAGATTCAGCATTAGCTATATGACTGCTTTTCCATTCTTCCCTGCTAGGGTAGGCCTAAATATGGCGTCATGTAATCCGTTATGGGGACGAGGCCAAAGTTATCAAGTAGGATCATCGAGTGACCTATTTGGTTTCCAGTTTGCTGACTGACTAATTCTCACAGCATTAATGGCCGCTAATGTGCGTATAAAGATGTCTAGCGGTAGCAGGTTGAGAATAGCCTCGAGTCCAACTGTTGGGGTTGTCCTTATTGCACTGGTAGTGCCAATGCCAATTTAAGTTGTTGGATTTTTTGACAGCTGGCCACCATAGTAGATTGTCATAAGTCAGTATGGGTCTAACTGTAGCGGTATACATCCCTAGTATGATTTTGGGAGACGGTCCCCAGGTTCTACCAAAGATTCTCCTACATGAGTAAAAGGTTATGGTTGCTTTCTTAATTCTTTCCTCTATATTTAATCTCCAGTTGAGTTTTTTGTTAAGTACAAGGCCCAGGTATTTTGCGCTATCGGACAATCTGAGTGAGATACCATCAACAGAAGGTGTACTAAACTCCGGTATTTTCCTCTTATTCGTAAAAAGTACTAGTTCGGTTTTTTGGGGATTAACCTTTAGACCGCAGCTCCTGGCCCATATGCTAAGAATATTTAGGGCTCCGTCAAGTTGTACGCTAAGGGTAGGCAGGAATTTACCTGTTGCAAGCAGCACGACGTCATCCGCGTACGCTGTAGCTCTGACCCCACTGTACCTTAGTTGTTGGAATACCTCATTAAGAACAATGACCCAGAGCAGTGGGGAGATTACCCCGCCTTGAGGGGTACCCCTCGAGGCGTATGCTTCGAGCTTTCAACCCTTAAGTTCGGTAGTTATATGTCGTTCCTCGAGCATGCTAATAAACCAGTTAATTAGACTGATGTCGATGTCTAGGTTTCTTAGGGTTCATTTAACCGCTTCGGTATTTACATTATTGAAGGCTCCTTCAATGTCCAAGAAAGCAGCTAGTGTGAACTCTTTATCCTTATGTGATTTTTCGATAGAGCCGACGAGATGATGTAGGGCAGTTTCCACACATTTACTCTTTGTGTATGCGTGTTGGGCTGGGGATAGGTCCCCCGGGCGTATTATACCACGTATGTAAATGTCAAGCAATCTTTCAAGTGTTTTCAGGATGAAAGAGGTAAGGCTTATTGGTCTGAAGTCCTTCGCAGTGGTGTGACTAGCCTTGCCCGCCTTGAGTATAAAAACCACCTTTACCTCTCTCCATGTTCTTGGTATGTTACATTGTTTAAGACTACTAGCAAACAGCTCTTTGCGTACTGGGATAATAATGGGTGCAGCTTTTTGCAACATCCCATCAGGTCCGGAGGATTTAAAGTGGGAGAACATCCGCGGGGGGTTCCGATTCGCTGTGTTTGCTGTTATTAGTACTGCTGTTATTGTGTACGGTCGTACACCCCGGGAAGTGCGTTTTAATGAGCAATTCTAGGGATTCCGAACAAGACTCGGTCCAATTTCCTTCGGGGTTCTTTAGGGAACCCAGAGTTTTGGATTCCCTGAAGAGAATTTTCCTCAGTCTAGCCGTTACTGTTGTACCTTCTATCTCGTCTCCAAAGCGTTGCCATGACTGCCTTTTGGCTTTTTGCGTTGCGCTCTTGAAATTCCTCTGACTGGCTTTGTATAGTTCCCAGTTCGAGTCAGATTCAAGAGTTTCCTTGTTTCTCTTCTTATGCTGGCTAGTTCTTTGGTCCACCATGGGGGTGAGACTTTAGTCTTAGGTTTAGACATGGGGCATGCATTCTGGAAAGCCTCTTTGAAAACAGCAGTAATTTCCTCGGCTTTTCGGTCGATGTCCGCAGGCCCATGTAAATAGCAGTCTTGTAGTAGACTCTTGTTCTTGCGCACCTCGTAACTGAAAGCAGTCCAGTTGGCATCCCTAGGGTTTCTATGGAGTTTGAGAGAGTCACGTCTATCATTAAGATTAAATGCAATCAGTCTTCGATCGGAATAGGATTCTATTCCCAAAGTATTCCAATTGTCTGTAGAGAGGGTACTCGAATTACTTACTAGTGTAATGTCAACTACCACCTGTCTGTTTCTAACTATAAAAGTGGGTTCAGAACCCCTATGAGCTACTAGAAGATTGTGTTCGATAATAAATTCGAAAACCAATTCAGCGCGTGGGTTTGTACCGCCGCGCCGCTGCCCCATTGTGCGTGGTGTGCATTCGCATCGCATCCTAGTAGTAGGTCCCATCTCTCGAGTTCCACTTTCCTGGTTAAGGCGCGGGTTAGTTCGGATGACGGTCCATCACATCCGTCGTAAGGCATGTAAACGGCTGAGATAATCAGTGGGGGGAGCCCCCTCCGGTCAAGCCTTACAACCGTCTGGTCTCAGTTGATGTATGTAGATAGAAGAAATAAGTAAATGTTGTTTAGAGGAAGTGAAGAAGGAGAATATCGTACTACTCCTTACCGGGTCTTATGGTGATTTGGAAGATGCAAAAGGTACAAAAAGGTACAAGACATTTCTTGTCCGAATTACACGTGAGCGAGAGGTGAGGAGGTAATCGGTTCCTTAAGTTAAATCACCTTATATAGCAATATCACAGAGAATTTTCTCGGAGTGCCTTCTCTGAATTGCACTTCATCTTTTGGTTTTGTGTTCGATATGTTGAGCATTCTATGCCACTTTGTAAGGGGCTGGAGAGTCTCTGAAGAGCACACTTTTTCAGACCATCGTTACTTCCAATTTAGGAACATCCACCTTAACAGAAGGTTTTAGATATTATAAAAAAAAACAGGAAGCGTTTATTAACGTTGATTCCCTCCCATTTGCCTACTGAACCTACAAGCACTGATGATTTTAACAGTTTGGTCAACATCCTAATATTGGCACTTAACGGTGCCTTGTCTATGGCTTGCCCACTCCATAATCCCCGGGGAAAGAAGAAGCCGCCTTGGTGGATTGCAAATCTCAGTACTCTTAGGAAAAGCAGTAGCTCTCGCGAGACGACCGATTGGGATTCCTATAAACTGTCTCTCAGAAAATGCAAAATCTCATTGAGGAAAGAGCAACGACGCTCCTGGAGACTTCTGTGACAGCATTGAAGAGTCCTCGGAAGCTTCAAAGTTGCGCAAAATGCTCTCTAAAAGCCCTTTAACACCCAGCTACCTTTTGGATCTAGACTGTCACTGGACCACTTCTGCTAAGGAATCCATTGACATCTTACTGGATACTCACTTGCCTAGTAGCTCCCCTGTAGCTATTTCGCCATCGGGAAACTCCTCATTTCCACCGTGCAGCAACTCCTTGATTATAGTAACCACAGGAAACATCCGTTTGGTCATGCGCAGCGTCAAGCTCTTCAAGTCCCGAATACCTAACGGTATCATTCCAGCAGAGATTCAGCAATATGAAGACATTGTGCATTCATGGTCGAAGTCATCATGTCGGGCTGTTTAAATCTGGTCTATATTCTCAAATTGTGGGCCGAGGTTGAAGTCGTCTTCATACCTAAGGGAGGAAAAAGCTCGCATGTTAAGTCAAAGGATCTCCGACCTATTAGCCTATCGTCTTTTCTACTAAAAACGTTAGAAAGGTTGATTGATATCCACCTTCGTCAGAGCATTAGCCCGACTTTGCTCTCGGAGTCCCAAGATGCGTACTACAAGTCAAATAGGTAGAGACAGCCTTACACTCGCTGTGCGCATCGTTGTAAAATCTCTGAGCATTAAGGAATGCACATTGTTGACTTTCCTGGACATTGTGGGAGCTTTTAACAATGTCAAATCAAAGGTAATTACCGACGCACTTGCACGTCTGAAAGTGGATACTTCGCTCGGAGTGTTGATCAATCAATTGTTCAAATGCAGAATTATTAATACACAGCTGCGCGGAGCACCGATCAGAATACTTGCCTGCTGCGGAACATCCCAAGGTAGAGTCTTGTGACCCCTTCTGTGGAATTTGGTAGTAAATGAGTTACTAGTGGACCTGGGTAGGTCCGGCTGTAGAGTGATTTTCAATGCTGATGACATTGCTATTGCTGCCTCTTGCAAAAACTCAGCCACTTTCAAGGAAATCCTCCAATACGCTCTGATTTAGCTCACGAGATCGACCTCCAATTGTAGGATGGGGGTTAGCCCTCATAAAACAGAACTCGTTCTTTTTACGAGAAAATGTAAAGTGCCTCTCGTAGACCCTCCTACGATAAATGACAACAGTCTCATCTTCACTGAAAACGCAAGATACCTGGGTCTTATTTTGGACAACAAACTGAATTAGAAAGCTACATGAGGAGTTCAGAGAACGCGTGAGGAAAGCCAATGTAGCTCTCTATTCCTGTAAAAGGGCTATAGGTAGGAGCTGGGCTATGAAACCTCAAATCACTCGCTGGCTGTACGTGTCCATCATCAAACCTATACTAGTCTATGGCGTGATCGTATGGTGGCTTAATCTTAATAGGGCTGTCCACCTCACTAAACAAGTTAAAATGCAAAGATCTACATGCATGTGCATCAGTGCTACACTGAGAACTACTCCCTCTGCAGCACTAGACATTTTGTTCAGCCTGCTACCCTTAGAGATTTTTGGCAAACAGATTGCTGCCAGTGCGTTCATCCGTCTAAAAGCCTTCTCGCAGAGGTTTAGATATCATATCGGCCACTCCTCGATTCTTGATCTTCTCAACTTCACCCATGAAAATACGGACTACACGCCGCCGAAACTGAGATTTGACCGAAGCTTCCGTATGAGTATCATTGAACGGGATGAATAAGGCAACTGTTCCCTCTGTAGATGGTAATTGGGTTCACTTCTGTACCTTCTTTCTTAGGTCTCTGAGACCTAAGGTGGGGTCGATTGTGGTGTTTTCTCCAAGCATCTCGTTCCGCCGCCCTGATCACTGTAGCGTTTTTCAGGCGGAAATCATGGCGATTAAGGAAGCCCTGTCCTGGGTAAAATGTAATGGTTATCTGTCGGGGAAATTAGCCTTTTCACTGACAGCCAAGCGGCAATCAAGTCCCTGGAAGTGTGCTCCTATGCTATAAATTGCCGTTTGTTTCTCATGGAAATGACAGAGCAGTTCAACATTCACCTATGCTGGGTGCCAGGTCACAGAGACCTTCCAGGAAACTGCAGGGCAGATGAGCTCGTTAGACAGGGTACAACTGTAAGGATTCTGCCAGATAGACAAGCCCTAGGTATGCCCTTCGCTACATGTAAACATCTACTAAAGCTGCGCGCTATTAGCAAGACTAACCACAGATAGGAATTCGGCTCAATGTGTCACATTTCAAGACAAATCTGGCCTAAGTTGGACCAGAAACGTAGCGCCGGGTTGGTTAAACTAAAGTGATCGCAGATCAGCTACGTTGTCGGTGTCCTCACTGGACATTGTCTTATAGGCCAACATGCCCAACAATTTGGCCTCTTCTCCAACGACTTCTGCAGGAGCTGTGGGGGCGAGGAGAAGAATGAAATCATCCTTCACATGTCCTATGCACTTGTCTATCTCTGTCACATAAAAGAGTGCTCCATCTAGGGGTTCTCTTCCTTGATGACCTGAACGATTTGTCGTCCTTTGACGTCATGAGCATCCATCACTTTATCAAAAGCTCCGATTGGTTTGATTAGTGCCTGAGTGGTCTAATGGTAGATCCATGACATCACAATGAAACTTTACTGGTCTAACTGCCAACTGGTCTAAGGCAGCCATCCTAACCTAACTTATGCCACTGTTCAAAGGGTGGATGTCCAGGAACTGATGCTTTACGGTTGTGTCATTCACCAGATCCTTATCGCGCATTTTTAATGGCAGATCTGCTGGAATAATTCTAATTAAAGTAACTTCAGTTCCATTTTAAACGTTACCCACATGCACGCACCGCATAACTCGTGTTTGCGTTGGGCATAGAGTGAGTGGTAGAGGTGAAAATGCGAGTACTACACTCTTGTGCGTTATGCCCAATACAGGAGAACAAAGACAGATAAATTCTCTTAGCAAAGGAAGTTGCTATATCCCTAATGATATATAGGTATACTTACGTATGTACTAGTCTTGGCCTGTGCGATGAAAATTAGCTCATAAAGTTTAAAAATGACGACTCTGCTGAACATGTGCATTGAGAATAAGCTGTGCATTTCGCACTACATCGTAGCCTATATGGTGGTAAAAAATGCCTCTAATAGACATCCCAGCAGGCGAAGGACCCCACAGATGAGTTAAAACTCCTCTCCTGTGATGGAATACTTAATACGCGGTACCGCAGGGAACAAGTTCTAATGTTCAACGTTATTTTATTATTTTCATACTCGTGAGAGATATTTTAAAATAATTTCAAAATTAGGTATGCGGTACGTTCCCCACAAACCTACTCCATATTTCCTCAGCACTACCGCAATCTGCAACAAATTAGTTTTACGAAATATTTTACCATTAACATAATACTTGGAATGAAATTGGAATTATTCCATCCAAATGAATCACTTTTATGAGCCAGACTACACTCTGGAGTAGCACTCTACTCTTCAGATTCGCTCAAGCGTTAAGCATCTCGTGATGTGTGTACACTAGAGCTCAGCGGACCGAAAAACTCTGCTAATAGTGGTGAATTGTATTTCATTTCTTGTACGCACTCCAAGTCTCCACCAAGTCCACATGGCAGTATCTCCACTCATGGAATTCTATTCGAGGAATTGCTATATTTCGCGTCCAAGTTGGCCAAATGTAAGATAGTTTCATGTCAAACTCACCCTCTCCTGCAGACACAATATGGAAAGTAGTAGATGCTTATACATACATGTATTTCCTCTGAAGGGTGGACATGGACATGGACATGCTTGATAATCAATTTGGTCACGCAAATGGAACGCAATTAATGCGAATCTATGGTAGGGAGTCCCAGACGCATAAATTCATGGAAATTTGAATGAGGGTAAATAGTGGCAAAGTGAAATATTTCAGTAATTCCTGTTATGAGCTACTAAAGGGAAAATTGTTCACACACTGGACTTGTGTACTTTATGGGAATTCGTTGGAAACACTTAAAAAACAAATTAGGGGTTGCTATTAGCATTTGTTATTAGAACATGGAAAGTGGTCGAGTTCTGTGTAAGTGAACGTAATAAAGTTACCTAAGACACTTTTGTGTAACCACTTGAAGCTCTCTGGGACTAGAAGTAGACGTGGTCATGGTTGGGATTAAGGTCGTGAAGGAATCTGATGAGTGAACGACTCCGAATATGAATGTGAAATCAATGGCAAAATAGTCAGTTCTCTTGCCTGAGGAAATAACTCAAAGTAGCACTTGGCTTGAGCCGCTTAGGTAGCCCAGTTAAATTGGTAAATAAATGGCTGATAAACCACTTTCAGGAAATGTTACCAGTTCCATGGTTTTACTATCACAATATATCGATAACCCAAAAACTGTTCGGCGGCTTTTTTGCATTTTGAATTAAAATATTCCGAAAATTTGTTACTACAACAACTACTAGTCGAAAATGGAAACAGGAATTGGTGCTGGCGTTGTAGGATCCAGCACCAAAATCTAGGTACCACTGGGCTCATGCCCAAGTGTGTACCAACCCGAGATACATACCATTGAGAGTTCCCTCAGAATAAAACTTCACAAAGGCATGAATCTATATCTATCTATCTATATATTCTCCGACAGTCAAGTTGCACTCAGATCGGTATTCTCCCACTCAGTTGACTCTAAACTAGTTAAAAGCTGTTTTAGTGCTTCATTGTCACTAGCCAAATACAACAACGTTATTTTGGGCTGGCCTTTGGATATCTAGCCCAGAGAGATGACGCAGTAGAATGCCTCCTCACCGTAGGTGGCGAGTAAAAGTTTAAGAGGACCTCAACCAACTTGGAGTGCGCTTCTTGAGGCAATAAGTTAAAGACCGAGCTAAATGGAGAGACTTGTTGGTTGAGGCACAGGTTAACCCCGAACTGTAGCGCCACTTAAGTAAGTAAATAAGTATCTGTGCTGGATGCCCGGTCACCAAAGCGTTGCAGGCATTGAGTTAGGATGGGCTCAATAACTAAATCCGTAAGTCCAGAACGTTTTGCAACAAGGCAAACCTTAGTCGTCAATAAATGGGAACACAAACTTCGTTTAATCTATTGCGAGTCAATCGAAAAGGATAACTATGCTTTCTTTCTACAAAGCAATACTTGTACTCGATAATAGTTGTATTACGAGCCTGGTAGGCTAAGAAATCACCTCAACAAGCTGAATCTGTCTCCTGAGACAGAGTGCCGCCTCTGTTAGGAGGAGAAGGATATTTCCGAGCACATTCCTTGTGATTGTCCGGCTCTATGCTGGTTGAACGCCGCGGGGTATCTTCAATAAAAAGGTGGTGAGCACCTATACCTATAAGTAATCTTAACACCTGAAAGGTCGTGGACAAGACATAGCTTTAAAAAAAATTTTGTACTACGACTAGATAGATACATAGATTCAATTGTAGAGAGGTGTAAGGGCACTGCGACCTTTAACAGATCTATTACGCCCCCATACTAGGGCTCTAGTCGATGATATACTCGATTCAGAGCACTTCCTCCTGTCCACCTGCTACTATGAACCGAAGTATCTTGAGTGGATCCAACGAAGGTAGATTCGTTTCCGGTAGGAGATAGGCACCTAGGTGATTTCTTCTTTTGTGATTCTAGTCCTGCGCCCGTACACTCCTGCCCCATTGCTTGGCGATTCGCTCAAGCACCATGTGTAGCTGCTGTGGGACAAGTTCGCATGGCTCATATATATACATACATACATATATAGGCTAATCTTTACACTTTGTTCAGGAATAGCTTCGCTGTGGTAAGCCTTATTCTGGTAACGCATGCTACTGCACCATATGTGATGATAGGTCTTACGATCATCATGTACATCCACCTCAGTCTGGCTGGGCTACATCTCCAGATTTTTCCTGAAATGTTCCTGCACACCAGTGTACTTGTGGCTTTGGCTACCATAGCTTCTACGCCATGTTGATGGACTGGGTGAGGTGGCGAGCTGAATTTTCTGCCGATCCTTGAACTAGCGTGAAGGTGTCAACTACTTCCGCGAATGTATCTTTGTCGAAGAGCTTATCCTGCCATTTCGGACCAGTCGATCGCGGGCGGTGAGTACTTCTGGCGTTACCGATGTCAATTATAACAGCTTGGTGGTCACTGTGGGTATAATCTTCACTGACTCTCCATTTAATTCCCCGCAGGATGGAGTTACTCGTTAACGTGATATCAATTATTGAGCCCATGCCTGCTCTGCGGAAGGTGTTAGCCCTACCTACGTTTGCGATGGCTACGTTGAGAGCTGCAAATGTTTCCAGGAGGGCATGACCCCTTGCGTTGGTAAATCTACTGCCCCATTCCGTCGCCCATACATTGAAATCTTCGCCAATAATCACTGGAGTTCTTTCCCGAGCATCGGCCACGAGGTTATCTAGCATCTCCTGATATTCAATTATAGTCCAGCTGGGCCGAGCATAGCAACTATAGAAGTGTATACCGTTGATTTTGGCCCGAACGAAGCCCTCTGACTCTTCATTGGCATCCTGGAACGCATGTCTCCCACATGACCATATTGCGGCCCGCTTCGATCGATCACTGAGCCAGATGCTGCTGTTGTCCGGAATTTTATATGGCTCGCTGATCAAGATTACATCTGCTTTTTCGTCCTTGATAGTTTGTGCCAGGATATCCTGAGCTGTCTCACAATGGTTGAGGTTAATTTGGATAACCTTCATGGTTTCTTGCTGCAGATCGCTTTCTTGAGGACAGGGCATTTATTGCCGCCGGCTATGTGCTTTGCGTTTTCCGGGTTGACTTTCCTGCAGAACATGCAGGATGGTTCCTCGCTGCAATCTCTCGCGATATGTCCCTCTTTACCGCATCTCCTACAGAGTTTGGAGCGGTCTTCTTCGCTCTTACAATGCTTGGCCAAATGTCCGAATTCGAGGCGCTTAAAGCATTTCTGTAGCAGCGTCCGCTCACGAATGCGGCAGACTACCCAGCCAATTTTGATTCGTCCTGCTTCCAATAGTTTCTTCGCGCTTTCTGCAGGGAGATTAATTATCGCCGTTTGAGTCTCACCGTACGCCTTCCGCAAAGAAATGATATCAGTAGTCATGACCCTGCCCAAATCGAATTGGGCTCTGATCACCGCGCATACGTCCTCCTTGGTCGTGACCTCGTCGATGTCTCTAACCTCGATCGTGGTACGATGAGTGAGCGTTCTGACTGCAGCCTGTTCTCCTAGAGCTTCACCAATGACGTTTTTGTAATCCGTCGTTTTGTCTCCTGCTCCCTTCAGTTGTATCAGAAGATCCCTTTTTTTCGTTCTCCTGATTCCGGATACCGCCTTGCCCACAGCTTCCAACTTAGGGTCTGCTTTTACGCTGCGGAGTATCTGAGCGTATGAAGCCTCCCCTTTCGCTTCGATGACGATGGCATCAGGTTTTGGTTTTCTGCCCTGCTTCTTTTTGGTGGCCTTCTCGTTTTTAACAGCTGACCAACCATTGTCTCCTTCTCGCGTCGTACTTTCCTTATTACCAGAGGTACTGGCTTGTTTAGCCTTTGCCATAGCCGTTTCTGTGACTTTTTTTGGCTCTTTCTTCTTATTTTCCTCGTCTGAAGGGCGCTTCTGCTTGCGTTCACGTTTCGGCTTCGGCGTGCTTCCGATGGCGGTCTCTTCTTTTTTGCATCCTGGACAGGTTTGAGCCAAGGGGAGGTCTGAGAAGAGTTATTTCTCCTTATCACTTCCTTGGCCTTTTCATCCCGCAACTGGATTGCCGAGAGTTCATACAACGCCCGAATGCTTTCTATGGCGTCTCTCATTGGTTGATTTATTGAGAGCCGCTTTCCGTCTTCGAGCATGTCGACTAGTTCCCTAATCTGCATGCCCAGCTTGTGGAAGTCAGGTCGATCAGGGACTTTTTCGACCGTCGCCTCCGATGCCAGCGGAAGTGCTCCATCTGATTGTCCCACAGGTGACCTCAGCATCACTGAGCTCTTCTGGAACGGGTCTCCTCTATACTCACCGTTGGTTTGACATGGCGTGCGATGCATCAATGCCCAGGAGGGTCCCAAGTAGAAGACGCCTGCCTTGCTACTGGTGGAATGACGAGATCAGGGTACATAGAGCACAGTGTCTACGGGCAAGACGCAAAGTACAAAGATCGCGAAACACACCCAACTTTCAGGAGTACCTATCGTCCTTTAAGCTGGCGCGAAAACAGTTAAGCAGAGTTATCAAGGAGAGCGAAGCAAGATGTTTCAGGCAGCTCTGCGATGAGGCTAACGTAGACCCTTGGGGCACGGCGTATAGGATGGTGATGAGAAAGCTTAAGGGCGGCAACTCCCCGCAGATAACATGCCCGATAATGCTGAAGTCAATAGTAGAACATCTTTTTCCAAAGAGAGCATCTACTATGTGCGCAATCACCAGAGAAAACTTTACAGAGGTAATTCCAGTGATTACAACAGAGGAATTGACAATCGCATCTAGAAAGATAGGTGACAATAAGACGCTCGGACCTGACGGCATTCCTAACAAAGCAGTGAAAGCCGCTGTTCAAAAAAGGCCAGACATCTTTAGTGCAACAATGCAAAAGTGCCTAGAAGAAGGAATTTTCCCTAATCAATGGAAACTGCAACATCTCGTTTTATTGCTAAAAGGAAACAAACCTCCAGGAGACCCATCGTTGTATCGCCCGATATGCCTACTGGACACAATGGGAAAGATCCTGGAGCGAATCATTTACAACAGATTGCTCACAATAGCGGAGGAGAAAGGGGCTTTGTCCAACCACCAATTCGGATTCCGAAAGTCTCACTCAACAATTGACGCCATTAAAGCTGTAGTTAATATAGCAGCGGAAGCAATTGAAGGTGAAAGATGGCGATACGGCACCAAGGAATACTGCGCAGTAGTGACGCCAGATGTCAAAAACGCGTTTAATTCGGCAGACTGGCCCACTATAAGAAGATCTCTTGCTAGGATGGATACACCATCTTACTGCTGCAGATAATGGCGAGCTACTTTACCAACAGGAAATTGAGGTATGATACCGACGAAGGAGTGAAGTACTATGATGTTACAGCTGGGGTCCCGCAAGGATCGGTGCTGGGCCCATTACTATGGAACATAATGTACGACGGAGTTTTACGACTACCACTGCCACCTAAAGTGAATAGTATAATTCGATTTGCTGACGACATCGCTGTTGTTACAGTAGCAAAACAAATCAGTGAAGTAGAATCAGCTACAAATGTGGCAATCAGTCAAATCAAAAGCTGGCTAGGATCCGCCGGTTTAGAATAAGCTGACCACAAAACTGAAGCTGTTCTAATAACCAGACGGAAATCTGTGGAATATATGAATGTACAGGTTGGAACCCAAATCATCAGATCCAAAGAAGCAATCAAATACCTTGGAGTAATGCTCGACAATAGACTGCGGTTTAAACAGCATGTTGATTATTAGAGCAAAAAAGCGTCACGACTTCAGGCAGCACTCTCAAGGATAATGCCCAACATTGGAGGACATGGATACGCTAGGAGGATCCTATTATCCAGAGTTGTCAGCTCAGTCCTTCTTTATGCGGCTCCAGTTTGGGCGGGGGCTCTCGCGACCAAAGAAACAAGGAGGAAACTTACATCAGCCTACAGACTCTGCGCTATAAGGACCATCAGTGGTTTTAGAACTATCTCTGACGAAGCAGCCTTTGTCATAGCAGGAATGGTTCCAATCGACATCCTCGCGAACGAGATGCAGAGAATCTACAATCGAAGAGGCTCGAGCCATCAAGAGGCTAGTGAAAGAAGAAGGGTTATAGAAGAAGAAAAAGCAGCTTCAAGAGCTGTGTGGCAAGATCGATGGGATAATGCGGTTAAAGGCAGATGGACCTATAAATTAATCCCCACTATCGACATTTGGATAAACATAGCACATGGGAACTGCACCTACCACCTCACGCAGTTCCTATCTGGCCATGGAGCTTATCGCAAATATCTTTACCGGTTTGGATACGATAGCTCTCAGTTGTGTCCAGAATGTCCAGACCAGGAGGAAGATACGGAGCATGCAGTCTTCTACTGTAGGCGATTTGAAAACTGGAGAAACGACCTTCCCAGTCCCCCATTCCTCATAGATCATATGGTACAATCTGAAGAAAAATGGATGGAAATTTGCGTATTTATTACGCACGTGCAAATGCAGCTTCGAATTCGTCGAGAAGCAGAAAGTACAGCATAAATTGCTAACCAGCCCCGTGAAGTAATACCTAACGGCAGTCCCGCGGGGAGAGTGGTTGAAGTGTGTAGGGTGTGTGTTTAGTACGTAGGCGTATTCCTGAAATCGATTACTCAGGTTTGCGAATCGCGCATGCTAGTAGCATTCGGGCTATTAGTATCCATGAAGATTACACATCCCTGGCGCAACCTAAAAAAAAAAAAAAGAAAACCACAGCTTCTACATGTTTTTCCAAAGGAGTTTAGATACTTGACGTGTTTCTGTAGTTCGACCCTTATCCCTCTCAGTAGGATAGGTTGCATACGCTTTAGTTGTCTTTTTTTAGTGAAGGCTATCACAGTGGTTTTGGTAGGGTTCACTCTATGGCCTACCGTTTTGCACCACCTCTATGCAATTCTTAGACTCATTGGAATGATTTCATATATCGCTAATTCAAATTTTCCTCTTCCGACAATGTCTATATCGTCGGCGTACCCCTGTCACTTAATGCCGGCGTCTGTTAATTTGTACAGCAGTTTATCTACTACTAGGCTTCACACCAATGGCAATAATACCCCACCTTGTGGGCAGCCTCTAGTAGTACTTATTGTGATGGTTTGGCCCATCCCATCGTTTTTAGAATATCATAATACCTTAATGGCAACGTATTAACCTCGCTCTAGGTTCAAGAAGGAGTCAAGCTATAATCATTAGCGAGACTGCCATGAAGTATTGTTATTCGAAATGATCTTGCTTACTTATGTCCACTATACTACAACTGCAAGCGGGTGGTCAGGCAATCTTGAAGAAAAAATACATATTCTTGGAGTCATATTCAGTTATGGGGTAACATGAGATGACCACATATCTAACATTGCCATATCAGCGTCTCTAAACTTGAGCTACCGGCTTAAAACAAAAAAACGCTTCATAATGACGCAGCTCTTTCTCTTGTACAAAGTACAAATAAGACGAATATTGCTCTCACGTTTGGAGCTAGGCTCCAAAACACGACTTCCACCTACGTAATTGCATTTAAAAACGAGCGGTCTGATGAAAATAAGATGCAGTACTGATAGTTAACTTTGAATTGTTGGCCGATGGAATACAGGTGACTGACTTATGCCTGTAATACAGATAATACTATGAAAGATGTTCAGCCAAACTCGATGGAATAATCCCTAGAAATACGACATCTAGATATCCTACCAGGCAGTCCACAAGTGTAGGCAATATCAGAACCTCTCTTCAACTAGGCAGAGTAAAACGTAGCATACTGGTAAATCATTTTTCGCCGCCCTGATTGAAATTTCAGAGAAAAAACCCTAGAAAATGATCAACGATTTGGATTCCACAGGATAGAATGTAGCCCCATTTCTTTTGAAGCACAAAGAGCACACCTTAACAATCCGAGTCACGAGAGTTGTGATTTTCGAAAAGCCAAACGCTAATTGGTTTCTGCTAAGCTACACCAAAACAACCACCTTGGTATCCTGAGCACTAAATGTCGGAATAGTCAATGAGAAGGCGAGTTCATTAGCCTACAAGTCACACTCCATTTCTTAATTCAACACCCGCCGCCGCGCCCAATGAAACGGATACCAGTCACATTCCAATGAACTCCGTACAAATGTACTTCCCCAATCCGTGGAAAATGAATTCATAATTAAGTAATTAATAATTAATTCGACGCGGATTGACCTATTCACGAGAAGGCTCTCATTCAACCTCGCCGACAACATTCATCTTCGATTCGCAAATAAATAGCACAAACTCGGTGCCTCGTCTGTGAATCAAAGTTTAATGGATCTCAAGTCGTCCGTGTTTTCTGTTGCTTAAATGACGACAAGTCCTCCGCCTGCCTTCTGCCCGTTCTAATCACAAAAGGAATACAAAGAAGTTGCGAGTCCATCATAAGACCACCCCTGGCGAATTGACGAAAATTTAACGAAATCTCGTTCGTGTTTAATTACCATTCCCTCCTCGTCCTGTCGGCATTACTCTCCCCATTTGTGAAACCGTGAAGGAAGACATTTTGCAAATTTAATTTATTTTGTCGTGACCCACCATTAAGTTGGCCCCCGATTCACGCCTGCCGCCATCTCATTATCGCGGAGACAAACAAAAAGTATCGCGGCGGTGGCGGCGGTAATGGTGGCGGGTCCTTGGAACCTGTGACGCGGAATGTTCTCTGTTCAATTTAATAAATTAATCAATGCCAAGGAGGACTTGTCCTTGTTCTCCTTCATCTTACAACGAAACGAAGGAAGAAGACAACATAAAAAAGGCTACAACTTGTCAACGCCATTTGATGCTAAGAACGGACGTTATGTCGAATAAAGAAAGATGGTCCTGGCGAACGATATCACGTTACGTTGTAGAATTTTTCATTCAAATCGAACATGAGATGGTTTTTCGTTTACACTGATACCCACCACCCTGAACGTCTAGTTTAATTTCAAGTAGGGAAAGCCTAGGTTCGGGGTCTCATCAGTGGAATGGGTGGAAGAGAGGTACAGAGAAATCAGGACATCATGACATCCATCGCACACCAGGCTTCATTCACTTAATTACACTCGTAATCGCAATTTAATTGCTGTTACTCATTTGCATTCTAATAACTTCCTTTCGGTGATGATGTACGAAAGAGGGTCGGTATGAAAGAGGGCCCATTGCAGGACAGGGTACGATAAGCTATGGGGGTGCTGTAGGTACCACCTTTTTGTAGAATCATTGCTATCGTCATCGTCATCATCAGCAGGAGCACTGTTAAAGCAAAGTGAAGAGGTGATTTCATAACGCGAATGAAACTCATTTCCAGTCCATCGTTACATAGCCCAGAGAGTGTCCTTTCGTTGGAAGTAGTGACACAAGTCATTGGTAACAGGACGACCGACGGGTGTTATGCAGTTCATTTTTAATTGGGTCATTTGGAGCTCGCTATTTTGTTATACTCAACCCCACTGATTATTGTTCTAATTTTCATTTGTATAGGAATTTTAATTTAAGCCATTTTGTGGAGGTGGACATCTAGCAACGGTTAATGAGGTAACGTAAGGAACTAGGGATCTTAGCCCGTGGTGTGAATGTGAAAAAACTCGAATCCTTTGTAATGGTTAAAATTTAAATAAATTCTCAAACTCTGGCTATGGTTCTTAGCAAGTGTCCTCGTTTCGTTTAATAGTCCGCTTGGAATGGCATTGAAAGATAGGCGGAGAAGGTTACTTACTTTCAACTAGAACTATTCACTTATGTCAAAAAATAATACATGTACAGCATGACTGAGAGGTAAACAAACTATAACCTGCTTGCTTAGGGTGAGTAAAGACTTCCTTAGGTTGAAGCATGACCAATGCATATTATCAAATTAATATATCCTGTGATCTGTAGTTTTGTCAAACCCATCGGAATGCTTTTACTTTTGCAAAAAACATTTTTTGACACAAAATGGGATTAGCATCGAAGTTACTCACTGGATTTATACTTCTATAGTAATGGTGGAAAGCCCTGGTGAAAGATAGTACTATCGGAAACTCCAAGAAACCTAACTTTATGTAAAACTGGTAGGAACGTACTTCCCCGAGAATAGCCAAAGATCTGTCTCGACTGCGGCGTAACTTACTTATTTAACTGTGAATATTAAATGATTTCTTACGGGCTATGCACATTATTTTTACATTTCACGGGGAGGGGACTCTTTCTTTCTTACTTTCCCTTCATGGGTATCCCAATGGGTCTACATTGGCTTGAGTGTGGTGTAGAGGATTTCTACTTACCTACGCCAACACAATTTCCTAACCTAATCTACTTACTTAGGTTCGGGGTGGACCTGGGCCTCAACCAATAAACCTCTTCAGCCAGACCGGCTATGAGCCAACTGCCTCTAGTTGAGCAAGCTAAATTCGTTGAGGCCCCCGTCTACTTGTTTGCGGCACCTACCGTGAAGACGTCTTCTACTGCGCCGTTCATCCGGGGTGGATTCGCAAACTTACCGGGTTGGAACGTTGGGCTCCATCTGCTCTACATAACTCAGCCATCTTTGTCACTGTATGTAAACTAAGCAAAGTCTATGGCTTTGTATAGGCCATATAGTGCGCATTGTACCTTCTTCTCCACTTGTCGTCTATGCAGATGGGACCAAAAATCACTCGAAGAAATTTTCTTTCAAAGTAACCAAGGGCATCCTCATCCGTTCTTGACAAAGTTAATGCCTTTGCATCATGTAGCAGGACTGGGAGGATTAGTTAGGCGTTCATAGATATGCCTTTCTTTCGCGATGTCTTTGGAATGTTCATTGATATTCGCTTTTTAAAAGGATTCAAATGATCTCTTTTTTGAACGTGGCAATACCAGCTCACTAACGAAGCTAACTTCCATTATTCGATTTCACTCGTAAGTGTTATTATTTATTTGCCCAAATCACTGTACTGGACTAGGGGTTTCTTCTTCTTCTTCCTTTTATCAGCGAGGTTATGATCCGAAAATAAGGGATCACAACCCTCCCACTTCACCGCATTTCTACTGATCCGTCTGTGGGGTTCGCCATACTGGACTAGGGGTTTGATCTCAATTATGTTCTATGCTCATTGCAGTATCATATATAACACTATCAATACGACTAACTCCTGCAACCGTTCTAAAACAACAACGCTACACACATATATACCTATTTTTTTTTTTTAAGTTGCGCCAAGGATGTGTAATCTTCATATATACTAATAGCCCGAGTGCTACTAGCATGCACGATTCGCAAACCTAAGTAATCGATTCCAGGAATACGCCTACGTACTAAACACACACCCTACACACTTCAACCACTCTCCCCGTGGTACTGCCGTTAGGTATTTCTTCGCGGGGCTGGTTAGCAATTATGCTCTAGTCTCCGAGGCCGCCTCTTGGGCTCTTCTTAGGGCTTCTGCTCTCCGCAGCGCATTCCGCACACATACTATGAATGAGCAGATCTCCATCCACTCGCCCTCTGATCGTGTCATGTGACTTACAAGATTTTCTGGACTTGGCAGGTTTGCCCTATCTTCTGCAAAGCGTCTGCAGTAGAACACTGCATGCTCCGCATCCTCCTCTTCGTTTGGACATAATGGACACAGGGGCGAACTATTGTGTCCAAATCTATGGAGGTGTTTCCAGTAGCCACCGTGTCCGGACAGGACGTCTAAGGTATACCCTCTGCATCTCATCAGCGAGGATGTCGATTGGGACCCTCCCATCTAAAACGCAGGCTGCATCGTCGGAGATAGTTCGGAAGCCGCTGATCACTCCGATTGCGCAGAGCCTGTGAGCTGATGATAGCTTCTTCCTGCACTCAATTGTCGCCAGTGCACCTGCCCATATCGGGGCAGCGTATAGAAGTATCGAGCTGACCACTCTGGACAGCAGGATCCTGCGGGCGTATCCAAGCCCGCCGATGTTCGGGAGCATTCGGGAGAGTGCTGCCTGCATCAGCGATGCTTTCTTACTGGAATACTCGACGTGGGCTTTGAAGCGCAGCCTGTTGTCGAGCATGACTCCAAGGTACTTCAAGGATTCTTTGAACCTAATTGTCTGGTTTCCGACCCGGAAGCTGGCATATTCCATCTTTTTGCGGCTGGTTATTAGGACAGCTTCAATCTTGTGGGCAGCTAGTTCCAGACCGGTAGACTCCAGCCATTCCTCTATTCTTATAACTGCCTCATCCGTGGCAGACTCCATCTCGTGTACGTGCTTGGCTACTGTAACCACTGCGATATCGTCAGCGAAACCAATTACTTTGACTCCCTCGGGCAATGTTAGTCGCAGAACTCCATCGTACATAATGTTCCATAGGAGAGGTCACAGAACCGACCCTTGCGGGACTCCCGGGGAAACACTGTAGTGCTTAACGCCATCGTCAGTATGGTATCTTAGCTTCCTATTGCTGAAGTAGTCCGTGACTATCCTCAGCAGGTAGTATGGTGTATCCATCCTGGCCAGGGATCTCCTAAAGAATGACCAGCTTGCCGAGTTGAACGCATTTTGACGTCGAGCGTTACTACTGCGCAGTATTTCTTCGTCCCCCATTTCCACCTTTTTCCTTGTATTGCTTCAGTTGCTATATCCACTACCGCCTTTATGGCATCGACAGTAGAGCGTGATTTTCTGAAGCCGTACTGACAGTCTGACAAGGCTCCGTTTTCCTGCGCCACCGCAAGCAGTCTGTCATAGATAATACGCTCTAGGATCTTTCCCAGCGTATCGAGCAGGCATATTGGGCGATACGATGATGGTTGTACGGACGGCTTATTGCCCTTTGGAAGCAACACTAAATGTTGCAATTTCCATTATGTAGGGAATACCCCCTCCTCTATGCACCTTTGCATCGTTGTCAGAAAGATGTCCGGTCTCGTCTTAACAGCCGCTTTGATTGCCCTATTCGGGATGCCATCCGGTCCAGGTGCTTTGCTGTCTCCGATTTTTCTGCATGCCCCAAAGAGTTCTTCTGACTGGAAATCTTGTCTGCCTCTGGATCTCTGAGATCTGCGTCGTGCTTGTAGGCACTTCGCCCTGAGCCGTTTAATCTCGTCGGTCCACCAGTAGCAGGGCACGCCTCTTTAACTGACAGACCTTCTGGGCATTGCTGCGTCGCACGCTGTGGTTATAACCTGGATCAGCTGATGCGAAAGGGCCTCACTTACTTACTTAGGTGGCGCTACAGTTCGGGGTGAACCTGGGCCTCAACCAACAAGCCTCTCCATTTAGCTCGGTCTTTAGCTAATTGCCTCCAGTTGCGCACTCCAAGTTGGTCGAGGTCCCCTTGAACTTGTGCGCGCCACCTCCGGCGATGATTCCCTCTACTGCGTCGTCCCTCCGGGTTAGATTCGAAGACTCTGCGGGCTGGAGCGTTGGTGTCCATTCGCTCTACATGTCCTAGCCATCTCAGACGTCCAATACGCAGTTTTTTGACTAGGTCGATGTCGCTGTACAGCTCGTATAGTTCGTGATTGAATCTTCTCCTCCAAAACCCGTCAACACAAACGGGACCGAAAATCTTACGAAGAATTTTTCTCTCGAAGCGACCAAGGGTATCATCCTCTTTTAATAAAGTCCATGTTTCAGCGCCGTAAAGCAGGACTGGGATGATCAGGGTCTTATACAGACTCTCCTTAGTTGTTCGAGGTAGGGCTTTACTGTTGAATTGCCTTATAAGCCCAAAAAAACAGCGATTGGCAAGAGTTATTCTTCGATTGATTTCTGCACTGATTTTGTTAGAAGAATTTATAGCAGAGCCAAGTTAAACAAAGTCCCTTACTACCTCGAAGTTATAGCTGCCCACGGTGACGTTTTGTCCAATTCGTCGGTGTTGGTTTTCCCTTCTAGTTGACAGCATATACTTGGTTTTGCCCTCGCTTATCGCTAAACCCATTTTGGCCGCTTCCGCCTCAATGCTTGCAAAAGCACCGGTGACAGCCCGCTGAGATCTTCCGATAATGTCTATATCGTCGGCGTATGCAAGCAGTTGTACAGACTTGTAATAGATTGTGCCTCCGGTGTTGGCTTGTGAGTTCTGCACAATCCGTTCAAGTACAATATTGAAGAAGTCACATGACAGCGCGTCACCTTGGCTAAAGCCTTTTTTGACATCAAAGGTCTCGGTGAGGTCATTACCGACCTTGATGGAGCAGCGAGCGTTCTCCATCGTCAGCCTGCACAGACGGACAAGTTTGGCAGGGATGTCAAAACTAGACATGGCTCTATAAAGCTCTTCTCTATAGATGCTGTCATAGGCGGCCTTGAAATCGATAAAGAGGTGGTGAGTATCGATTTGGAATTCTTGGGTTTTCTCCAGGATCTGCCGAAGTGTGAAGATTTGATCGATGGTGGACTTTCCTGGCCTGAAACCGCACTGATATGGTCCAATCAGGCTGTTGATAAAGGGTTTCAGGCGTTCACACAATATCGCAGAAAAGATCTTGTATGCGATGTTGAGGAGACTGATGCCTCTATAATTGGCGCAGTTGAGGGGGTCTCCTTTCTTGTGGATCGGGCAAACGATGCTGAGATTCCATTCATCAGGCATACAATCGTCTGACCAAATATTAGAAATGAGTTGGTGTATGCACTCTACCAATTCATCCCCAGCTGCCTTGAAAAGTTCGGCCGGTAAGCCATCAGGTCCAGCAGCCTTGTTGGATTTTAGCTTGGATATTGCTATCCTCACTTCGTTTTGGTCAGTTGGACGGAAATTTTGACTATCATCGTCTATGTTGAATGGTTCATTCTGCCTGACAGCGGGATGTTGGTCTTCGTCGCCGTTATACAGTCTGCAGAAGTAGTTTTTCCATATTCTCAGTACAGACTGTGATTCTACTACGAGGTTTCCATTTTCATCTCTACAGGTTTCTGTACGGGTATTGCTCCTCTGGTACGTTCTTTTTACCTTTTGGTAAAACTTCCGTACATTGTTCCTGGAGTATAGACTCTCGATATTCTCAAACGCGCGCTTCTCATGCTCTTTCTTCTTCTTTTGGAGAAGCCGATGTTCTTCCCGTCTCTTTTGCTCGTAGAGCTCACGAGCAGCTCTCGTCTTCCTTTGCAGCGCCGCTTTGTATGCCTCTTGTTTTGCTGCATGCACTCGCCGGCATTCTTCGTCCAAGCAGGGGTTTCGCGGTGGTGGTCGAGCGAGACCCAGCACATCAGTCGCGGCGTTTCTGATGGCATGTTGGCAGCGTTGCCACTGGTCTTCGGTGCTTGATGCTGGCGGCAAAGGGGTGATTGAGAGATTTCGGGATACGCGTTCAGCGAAGAGTCTGGCGGTCTCTTGCGATTGTAGCTTTTCGACGTTAAATTTTCTCACAGTAATTCTTCTTTGTTGCTCAGATTGGGATATCCGCATTCGTACCTTGGCTACAACAAGGTAATGATCCGAGTCTATGTTGGCCGCTCGGAAGGTCCGGACATCCAGAATACTGGAGGCATGCCTTGCGTCGATTGCAATATGATCAATTTGGTTGATCGTTACATGATCATTGGACCGCCATGTCTGCTTATGAATATCGAGATGAGGAGACCATGTGCTTGCTATGGTGACATTTCGCTCCACAGCGAAATCAATTAGCCTTAGTCCGTTATCAGACGTGGTGTCGTGTAGGCTATGCTTACCGACTGCCCTACCAAAGACGTCCTCCTTTCCTATTTTGGCGTTAAAATCGCCCAATACGATTTTAACGTCGTATTTAGGACATTGCTCGTATGTTTTGTCGAGGAGCTCGTAGAAACAGGGCCTCAGCCGATCCATTGTTCGTTGCGGCGCTGGTGTTTAACATTTCTTCGAACATGTCTTTGTCGAAGAGCGTGTCCTTCCACTTTGGTCCTGTTAGGGTGTGATGCAGTCTACGTTTCTCCTCGCCGACATTATATAGAATTGCCTGGTGGTCACTGTGGGTATAGTCTTCGCTGACCCGCCATTTGGTTTTCCGCAGGAGTGAGTTGCTCATGAATGTGATGTCAATGATTGACATCGAAACGTTTCCGCTGTACCGTCGTTGGCCAGACTAATGTCCAGTGCTGCGAAGCATTCGAGGAGAGCTCTTCCCCTTGCGTCTGTGGTTCTACTGCCCCAATCAGTAGCCCAGGCGTTGAAATCTCCAGCAATAATCACTGGATGTTTCCCTCGCTCGTCAGCTACGATGTCGTCCAGCAGCTTTAGATAGTCCGCCAGTGTTAGACTGGGGGGCACATAGCAACTATAGAAGTGCACACCATTTATCCTTGCAGAAACGAAAAGGTCAGCATATGTCTCTACAATCAAAGTGCGACTTATTCTCCCGAGATTTGTTCTCATGTAAATACCTATGTGTGAAGATTAACCTCCTTAGCATTTTCTTATTGATTGCCTACCACGTGCTTTATGCTAAATATAGTTTGAGTTTCCACCTATGCTAAATTCTCGACTAAAAATACAACTCAGGAGTTGGAAATAAACCTCTGCCCATGCATGTGTATTCGTGGTTGGGAATCTCTTGAAATATTTCATCTAAAAATAGGTAATTGAAGTGTAAGCCTCAGGCCTTATGTTTATATCCCTAAATAGGATCTTATGAAATTAATCACATCTTGGTATAACTTTATTGATACATTTCCATATACTAGTGAAATATACGACTGAATTGAGTTCCAGAAATTTTAATTTTATATAAAATACTAGCTGACCAGTGCTCGCCTTGCTTCGCTCGCATTTTATTTGACGGTTATTTTATTATTAAAACCGCAATTAGAACTGAATACAATACCAAAAGTGTATAAGTTCAATTATAACTTCCCCCGTCGGAATCGCTACCAGAGCACACTCAAACCCGCTCACAACAAACAATTTATTTTAAATCCATTAAGACATTCTAAAGTGAGGACAAATCTAATGATCCACAACATCTCATCTAACAAAATGGAAAAATATTGCAAGTTTCTATGGCTGTACATGCATATGTATGTACATATGTACGCGTATATTGCCAAATCTCTTAATTGCACCGTGGCATAAGTGGTTAGTGTGTCGGATCACTACGCATGAGGTTCCAAGTTCGAATCCCAGATAACACCAAAAAGTATTTTCACGGTCCCACCTCTCGCGGGCGTCTGACAAACATCCGAGAGTATTGTTGTCACAAAAAAGCTTCTCAAATCGCCGTTCGGATTCGGCATTAAACTATAGGTCCCTTCCATTGGTTGCGAGAAGCTAGGCCCTGGCACTTAAAGAGCTGTTGCGCCAAATATTATATAAAATAATATTTATTTTATTTTTTTTTATAGCACAGACATATCCTAATTAATAAAATTTAAAATGTCTTCGATTTGGCACTGATAATGACTTTTATTTTAATTTTTACTCTGGAAGAGATCGCACACTGAAGATCAAAACATGATCATGGGATAGCGCGCACATATACAGGGTGGGCCAACTACAAGTTTCTTTTTAAAAATGCAATAAAACGAACAAAGTGAAATTTATTCCATGTACTATGGCTTTATTAGTAAGAGCAAACATTCCCATTCATTATAGAATACAACGTCGTTCAAGTGGCTGCCTCGGCTGGCTTCGCAGTAGCACACTCTATCACTAAAATTTTCCAAGACCTTGTTCATGGTTTCGGGCTGTAGCTCATGGATTGCTTGGATGATATTGGCCTTAGGTTAGGTTAGGTTAGGTTAGGTAGAGTTATGAGGTTGTCATAAAACACTAGGCACCAAAGTGGGCCCATCGCGATCCCTAGAAAACCTTCACGGCAAAAGACCTAAACCCAATCCTCCAAGCAATTAATCTCCCTACAAAATCTGAAGGGATCCTTGATATGGCTCAAGGAGCTCACCTCCTCCAAGTTATCGAAGAAGTATCTACCCAGGTACTTTAGCCTTATCCTGGCAATTCCTTGACACTCACAGAGTATATGAGTTATATCCTCTGAGACATGTAGGTCATCGCAGTACCTACAAACATCCGTATCGGATAACCCTAGTCTCATGGCATGCCTCCTTAGGAGACAGTGGTCAGAGAGTATTCCTATCGCTGTTCTTATCGTCGACTTATCTAAGTTAATTATCTCCCCAGATTTTCTGCGGTCTAACACAGGCCGCAAGGCCTTAGACACGCTGTGACCATCTAAGTTTAACCATCTTAGATTAGCCGTGTCAATGATTTTATTCCGGATAATTCCCTTAGCCACGCACCCTGGTGACTTAATTGATATTGGCCTTAAGTGTTTGAATCGTTTCCGGATTGTTGGCATAACATCGGTCCCCCACAAAAAAGTCCAAAGGGGTCAAATCGCAGCTCCGAGGCGGCCAATTGACATTGCCAAGACGGCTGATAACACGATTTGGGAATTTTGTGCGCAAAAGACCGATTGTGGCATGGGCTGTGTGGCATGGCGCACCATCCTGCATGAACCAGAGGTCGTCCAAATCCATGTCTTTAATTGCAGTAAAAAAAAAGTCCTTAACATGGCTCTATAACGCCCACCGTTGAACGAAACGTTGTTCCCAGCCTCATTTTCGAAGAAAAATGGTCCAATGATGCCACCACTCCACAATCCGCACCAAACTGTCACTCTCTGTGGATGCATTGGCTTCTCGACAATAACGTGCGGGTTTTCCGAGCCCCAGATGCAGCAATTTTGTTTGTTAACGTAGCCGCCGAAATGAAAATGTGCCTCGTCAGAAAAGATGATTTTTCGCCCAAAATCGTTGTCCAATTCAAGCTGCTCTGAGGCCCAAATTGCGAAGCGATAACGAAGCGGGTAGTCGTGCGCTTTCAATTGCTGAATTAATTGGACCTTGTAAGTGAATAATCCCAGATCTTTGTGCAGAATTCTCCTTAGGCTAGTGCTTGAAATGTTGAGCTGTTGAGATCGATGACGAGTTGATGTTCGTGAATTGAGTCTCACACTCGGCTACAGCAGCCACACTCTCGTCTGTGCGCACCGTACGACGATGGGGACCATGAGTGTTGTCCTAGCATACCAGTCTCACGAACTTTTTGCACAAACTTGCGTACAGCAGGCGCGGTGGGTCCTTCATTTCGGCCAAAACTTCTTTTCAAAAAACGCACTGTTTGGGCTACACAGCACTCACCTTGGAAATAAGTTTTCAATATTTCCCAATGTTGTTGAAGCGTAAAGCGACTCATTTCGTTCCGCGGAGGTATGATACTGACTTTCTGTCAAGATTTCGAGTGGGAAACAGCTGTCAGTGTCAAAATAACCTATGATTTAAAAAGAAATCACTACATGGCCCACCCGTTACATACTTGTAGACATGAGATTTGAAATTTAATTTTTTTTTTTTTTTAGTTTAAAGAAGTATTAAGTTCCTCTACTAGATCTGGTCCAGTATACCAACATCATACCAATTTACCAACCACCCTCGTTATATCGTAAAAACTCAAACCTTATCAACATTTCACTGCAATCCTACTCAGTCTTCTTCCGCAGCAATTCATGAATGGAACTGAGTGAAACTCAAATGCAATCGAGAATATCTCACCCACACTCAACACCGTTGTTGAGTTACCACCGAAGAGAATTCCCTGAAAATAGTGAAAGAGAACCAATTAAACTCCCCCACAACCCCACACACACTTTGTATCTCTTTCGATTTTTCTCAACAAACAACAACAATTCGGATTACATCAACAGCGTGCACTTCGGATGGAGAAAAGAAAACACCAACCACTGCGACACAGTACCATGCATCTCTCTGACAAGAATCACTCGATTGCGGTAGGACCACAAGGTAGCCGTAGCTACAAGATACATTTCCCATCGAAGAGTGTTTATTCCAAAGAGAGCTGGACAAAATAGAGAAATTTCTATGACGATGAGTTTGAGTATTCACCAACGAATAAGTATCTCTCTCTCCCGCTGGTGGTAAATGGATGGGCATGGGATGTAGGGTAAGAAAAACGGTTTCTACCCAATATTACCAAACGACCTAGAATCTCACTTGATAGAGACTCTGACTGATTTTTCCAGTTCACATTCGGTTATCGTGCTGATTGGTAACACGCGTGAGACGTGTTTAACGAACGAGTACTTAAAGATACTTTTTTTTCCCTAAAAAAACGGATTTTCTTCTATAACAGAAAACGACTGATTTTTTGTTTTGATTTTAGTTTTTTACTTCAAAATTGGAGAAGAGTTTTGTCTAAGCTCGAAGCTCGAAATTGGAGAGGTTTTGAAATTTTTTTTCTATTCGGATTGGGGTTGGGTGGGATTTTTTGTTTTTTTTTTTTGCAATTTTTCTTACAAGTGTTGTTGATTAGTGTAAGCGGTGGTTAATGTCGTGCCGCCAGTCTAACGAAACATCACTTTTCTCCGTTCAATTGAAAGACTTAGTGTCATCGGAAGCTTAATACCGTGAAGTTGGATATCTCGGATATTTCTTGTGGGAGTTTGTATATTTTTTTTCAAGTTTTTCAGCTATAAAACGGTTTTCTGCGACTGAGTGTGGTCTCCACCTTAAATTCGTTAAATTTTGTGATCTAAATTTTGTTGCCAAATTAAAAAGAAATGTTCGATACTCGTTTTCGAATGTCCCTTCAGAGCACCGGGTAGTGTCATCGATCCATTAACTCTATTAACCGGTATGGACAATCATTTTGTGTCATCCGGAACCTTAATACTGTGAAGATGGATGCCTCTCATACTTCACATAAAAGTTTGAATAAATACACTTTTTTGACTTCAAACAAAGTCAATGTAGTCTGCACCTAAAATTCTTTAAAGTCTCATGAGCCTAATTTTATAATAAAATTCGTACAAAAGGGTGATTCATTCCTAATATTGAGTACTTGTTCCGAAATTTATTGAACACATTATGTAGTGTAATCCAAACGAAAATTCCCAAAAAAAAAAAAAAATTATTGTCATCCTTGAACCTTGATTCTGTATAAAAAAAAATAAAATAAATATTTGGCGCAACAGCTCTTGAAAGTGCCAGGGCCTAGCTTTTCGCAACCACTCATGTTGTGTGCGTTATATTTTTCACACGAATGGAAGGGACCTACAGTTTAATGCCGAATCCGAACGGCGATTTGAGAAGCTTTTTCGTGACAACAATACTCTCGGATGTTTGTCAGACGCTCGCGAGAGGTGGGACCGTGAAAAAACTTTTTGGTGTTTTCTGGGATTCGAACTTGGAACCTCATGCGTAGTGATCCGACACACTAACCACTTACGCCACGGCGCCCTTCTGTATCCAGCTTCAAAATTTCGTGTAGTACCTTAAAATTTGCCTAAAATAAATGTTGTATAGGGCTCAGTATAGACTACAATTCGGTAGGTCCCTTGATCTAAATTTTGACCATAAAAGAACACAAAATGTGAGATTTTGAATCCGTTTTTCCATAATTTGTTTCGTTTTTTCAGAACACCGGGTGGTGTAATCGACAGTCAAATTTTGTTTGCTTGAATTCCAAGAACTAACTTTTAATATAGTCAAGCACTTAATTTGAGCTTTTGAAATTTCTCCTGTAAATTTGTGAATTAAATTAAACTTTCGAGAATTTGTGTTAAAGTCTGTTTGATGTTTTCACAGTGTAATCAACCCATTAGTGTTGTGCAGTGGCATCTTCCACAAATTAGCCTAATTGAATACTTGGTAGTTGGAAGTCTTGTGTTTCTTATTCTTCTTTGAGATGTTGATTTCTTGGAAGTATTTTAAGTTTTAGCAAATGGGTGTAACCAAGCCATTACCTTGATGAATACACAGACCAAAACTCATGGGGATTTCTGTGAATTTGGAGTGGTTTCCCCTATTTTTTCTGTGGTGAATATGATTCTTAGAACTTCTTGGGAGACTTGAGGAGGTTTTGAAAATTTTTAAAATCTTCATGGAATAGGTATATTCAAACAACGTATTCATACTCACTGAGGTCTCAAGTGGAGATGCTCTGTCCCAATTTTCTACCCCTAAGCGACTTTCAATTCATTTTGGAAAGCCTATCAAAAATGTTCTTAAACTCCTGTTTCCACTTCAATTGTCGGATTCGGATCAACAGCTTCTCTCTTGCTGACATTTTACTTCAAAATTGTATTCACCGTCCCCTGTTGTTAAAGAAGTATTTCTCATTACTAAGGCTGAACAGGAGACGTCGAAGATTGTAAACACGTTTCGAAGCAAATAATGTCAAACGTCGAATTATAATCTTTTCCAAATGGTCTCTCAAAGGGTTTCTGAGTTTAGTAAGAACCTTTGGGTTGGTCCAACAGCACCTATTGCATATTTTACCTTCCCAGCTTCATCTGTTTAGAAAAGTACTTAATACATAGTGAAAACTGTGCCTTACCATTTGTCTAAAATTTTAATTGACCAAGAACATTATTGCTACTAGTTGACTCTCTAGTTACACTCAGTCGAACTTTCTAGCGCCCTTACTGAGCGCTGTGCCATTGTTATTCAGAACGTATCGGGGTGGCTTGCTACGACTGGTGAAGTGGACTATAATCCCAAACAGGGTGAATAATCTCTTGAAAACCTGCCTTGCGAAGTCGTTGAGCTGAAAGACTTTCTAGGACTCATACCTTTCTCCGGCTGCTTCTGAATCAGCAGCTTCGTTTTGGTTAGGTTTCTATGGGCTTAGACAATGGGTACAGTGGACTTAACTATTGGTCTTCGTGAGCAGCGACTATAGTCACAGGGCACCCACCTACCTACAATTTCAATAATAATTCCCACGTAGCTTGAATTATTGCGTAGCTTACAAGCTGATACAATCGCCTGTGATCCTTGCTTTGGGAAGTTTTTGAGTCAGAATTGTACCATCATTTTGTATATTTTCAATTGTCCGCTAATCCTTTATGAGGGTTGCGGAGGTAGGATGCTCAGATGGACTCTCTTAATCCTCTGCCATTAATTCCAGCTCATTAGGAGCAATCCCTAGACGGTACCAGAAGAGATATCGGACTTGATCCTGCCATCTATTTGAGACCTACGGAGTGGTCGCCTACCTGTTGGCACGGCAATCCTGGCACTTCTTGGAAGCCGGTCTGGGAATATATACACTAAGTGACCAAACCATCAGAATTCCGATCTCCCTATTACTTTGCACGTAAAATCTTGCAAGACTAGACCTAATGGACGTATCAGAACTTTGTATCGTAAGTAAGCAAGTAGGTGCCGAAGTTTATAGTTTAGGATCTGCGAAAGATGTCAGAAATTACATTCGCTACTACAAATTGCGGGCGGTATGTACCCTATCTTTCTATAGCTGCCCTCGTTTTGTACAATTTTTGACAGCTCAAAACCCAAAGTCTACACCGCCTTGTGACTCATGTCGTTTATTGGAAAGTTGTTGATTACTTTGTACTAGAAAAAAAAAAGTTTCCTCGCTCTCTATGGTTGGTTGGTTGAGGTGGCGGTTCAAAAAGAACCCAATGAGCTTGTTGTGCCATTCTGATACCACAAAACTCATGTACACCTGGTTGTATGACTAAAATTCGGTTGAAGAAGATGGACATGCTAGACCCAGCCTTTCGAGTTTAGGTAAAAAATGACGGCTCCAATCCTTTTCTCAGATATTTCTCCCAGATCGTCGAAGAAGAGTTAACCTAGGGTACGCTGCCTGGTTCTCGCTAGAGCCAAACATCTGCAAAGAAAGTGTAAAAGAGATTCTGTCTCATTAGCAATTCTGCAGCTACGGCCGAAGCATTATGGGGGTTGTCAAGCTTGGCTGCATGGTCTCCTATCGGCCAATAGCCTGTGCTGATGACTACTATGGGCAGTCTCATATCTCACACCTCATAGGTTGACCGCATTCCTTAAGCGTGGGATCGATACAAGTGTAAACCCCCCTAAAGCGAGGTAAAACTATTCTGGCAAAATTTGGTCCTGACCTGCTAAGTAGCTCATTTGACTTAGGTTTGCTATAGCTGGGCTGTGTTCCTTGCAGCTAGAAAGCGATTTCCACCCGTGATTAGCGAGGTTTAAGAAGTGATTGTGAATGTTACCCATGACAACTCCCAGTGGAATATTGACTCTTTCTGCCAGAGGCTCGCTAAGGGCTGAGCCCTGTCTGGCCAGATCGTTCGCTCGCTCGATTCCCTCGAAGTTACTATGTCCAGGGACTAAGATGAGGATGTTTTTTGATTGAGCGCCTAGCTTGTTAAGCTCTTGCTGGCATTGCTCTACCAGTTTTGAAGAAGATGTGATTGCTGAATCAATGGCTTTGATAGCAGCTTGGCTATCAGTGAAGATAGCAAGATTACTGTTGAGAGTTGGGAGTGCATTTAGCATGCGTCAAGCCTCACGAATCGCGAAGAGCTCCACTTGAAAGACACTGGCGAAATTCGGTAATCGAAAAGACTTCGAGATATCCAGCATATCAGAGAAAATGCTTGCGCCAACTCCGCAGTCCATTTTCGGTCCGTCCGTGTAAATAGTTATGTGGAAATCTTTTATCAAAAAAAAAAAAAAAAAACAACAAATATTTGGCGCAACAGCTCTTTAATTGCCTGGACCTAGCTTCTCGCAACCACTCATGTTGTGTGCGTTATATTTTTCACACGAATGGAAAGGACCTACAGTCTAGTATCGCATCCGAAGGTCAGTTTGTTTTGAGAAGCTTCTTTGTGAAAACAATACTCTTGGATGTTTGTCAGACGTTCGCGAGAGGTGGAACCGTGAAAAACGTTTTTGGTGTTTTCTGGGATTCGAACTTGGAGCCTCACTCGCAGTGGTCGGATACACTAACCACTTACGCCATGGTGCCACTTTTATCACCTTACCGCTTTTCCACTCAGGTCTGGCTGGAAAAGTTACTGGGAACTCTCTATAGTTGAAAATGATTTCCTACTACTGTTGACAGCTCAAATGTCACGGCAAGTAACTCAAGGTTATTCAAAAAGGAATGAGCTTTCCTACATTTTCCAATCGAAATAATCTTTAAAATTCCTTTCAAAGATATATGTACCTTAGAAGCTCGTAATTAAAAGTATAACATACTGCTTAACTCTAAGTCCAATATAGACCGTCTTCATCACTGTTTACATTTATTCAGAGAAATCTGCTTAGAGTACACATATCTGCCAGAGTTACCACGTCTCAAAGTTATACTTCAACAAAATTTGATGCTTTTGAAGAGAAATGCAATCCTCTCTAAAATATTAGGTAGCGTTATAGCTCTGCATTATTATTTGTACCTCATTGTCGCTTTCTATGAACATGTTATCACAATTTAACAGTCCAGTTGCACTACAACATTTTTTTTTTTGCTATCCAGATAATCCACGCCCGTGTAACGCCCCACTTAACACCAATCAACAACAGTCATCCCAAAAAAAATGTCCCTCTCAAAACCAATCGTTTTTGTATTAAAATTTTATTTCCAAACCGTTTTTCAGTTTATCCTTTTCAAAGTCAAATAAAAAAAATAAAAAATAAATAAATGTAATATTTCGTTTCGTCCAACAGTGGAATCGACCCCTTAGTGTCGTGCAACAGTATCTCGTACAATTTCGCTTTATTTTTCTCTGTCACCCGGAATTCATAGGAATTTTATCGTTCGTGGATTTTTGTGGATTATGCAAAATTAATTGACCATTAACTGTGTGAATAAATATTTCCATATACAAATTATTATATTTTCAACGAAAAATAAAAAAAATATATTTGAAATAGTTTTCATGCAATAAACGTGTACTAACGCCGCGATTACACTTTGTGCCACAGCGGGAAGTTAAATCAAATAAATTGTTGCGCAATATCTGCAGTTTATTTTTATTTAAAAAATTGAAATTATATTTAAAAGTGAAATTTGCCGGAAAATAAATTTATTCATAAAGTGATAAAAATTGTGTTTCCATAATAAAAGTTAAAAAATACATAAAAAGGAAATAAACGGAGGGTGTAAGAAGGAAAAGTAAAAAAAGAAAAAAAAAATGCAAATTGAGTGCAGCACAGTTGAGTGATTTTAATTCATTTATTCTCCCCCTCTTGGTCAAACGAATTGCGTATCCGCTAGAGGTAATATATCATCCCAACATACTTACATAAAAAATAAAAAAATAAAAAAAAGTGCAACAGTGTAAAATAGCAAATTTCATTGCGCCATTCCAAAAAATTTCTAAGAATTTGTGAAATTTTTAAGAAAATTAAATAAAGTGATAAATAAAAAATTAAATAAATAAAAAATAAGTGTTGTCGAGTGTGAAAAAAAGTGAAAGATACACAATCATCTAGGAGCACTTTAACGGAATTCTTCTATGTCTAACTACCATTGTACTTAACGTGCGGCACACAAGTATTGTACTTAAGCGGAGGTGCTGTATATTCTTGCATAATGAGCTTCATGGTCTGATGGCAATAAACAGGTTGAGTGAACTATATGGATACATTATAATTTTTTTTTATTTAATTATTTTGTGTTCTATGCTGTTCCATTGTCTTTTGCTTTTAGAAAGGGTGTTTGGGTTCAGTGATTGGGATTTGTGGGCTTATTGCAGCAGGAAAGGAACTTGTTGATTGAGTATCGATAAGGGGTCATATTTTTGTTAATGTTTGAATGAATATGTAAATTTATTTTATGTTTACTTCCGCAGGATGTAAATGTTGGCCTACACTGTTGCGTGGTACAGTTTGGGGTGCTAAATTCAGAGAATATCTTAATGGTGGCATAGGTATTAACGCAATGAAGGGACTAAGGGCCCAGGAATATGCAAATTCATTGACATAGCGGACCGCAGCTTAAAATCTTTGCTGCCAAGTACTTTTAGTAACAAAATAAATTTCATTAAAATCGTTTAAGCCCGTATAAGTTTATGAGCTTGTATAAATTTTACTATAACTGCCTATTTGACTGCTTGCTACACTGGGTTTGTAAGCTCTTATTTTTTATTTTATTTTCCTCTTGTACAACCCATGCCCGTGTGGCAACGACACTGCGACCTGAAAGAGCTATTGTATCGGAGGGTTGGAGTTAACCTAACAGATGTACTACCTCCCTCATGAAAGTGAGTATGTCTTTAGTAGTGGAGCATTTCAGTTCCACTGAAGTAAGTATCTCCTTGTGGAAAACACGTTTCCTTAACCAATGTAGTGCCGGGCATTCACAAAGAATGTGTTCCTCCTCCTCCAGGCATAGCCGACAGTCCTTCTCTTGGCACAGGTTCAACTTGTTAAGGTGGTATCTTAGGCCTCCATAGCCAGTTAGAAAGCTCACTAGCTTCCTAATGCTTCCTTGTAAGCTCTTAATAATGAATATGGGTAGCAGTCACGATAATAGAGAGAAATAAATACAACCAGGCCTGAATACGTAACTTAATCTGAGAATGTTCTATCCTGTATCCCCTTGTGAGTTCTAGAGCCTCTACTAAGCCTACGCGTCATCGCATACGGCTTCTGACAATGTGTCTCAGCTCTCCCCAACTTTTCCGCAATTGCTGTGCTTCCTTCTCGTTTGTTCTGCGCAATGTTCTCCTCGGACCGCCAGCTATTCTGCCATCCTGAGTTAAATGGTTCCATTGAGTAGCATAGTTAGCTATAAAACTGTCAACTTTTCGGAATGTGTGCCCAATCCACTGCCACTCCCGTCGTTGGATGCTTGTGCCCTATTGGTTTCTGACCCGTTCTCTGATAGAGATGTTCGTAAGAGATACGATTGGGCCAACAAATTCTAAAGATATTGCACAGGCACCTATTAACGAACGTTTGCAGCTTTCTAGTGATAGTAATGGTCACTCTCCATGTGCTGCATCCACGCATTCAGCGTTGAGACGGAACAGTCTTAGCTTGATGTTGTCGTAAACCACTTGACCATCGTACGGTTTAAAGGTTTCTTCCAGGTGGGTTGCAAAAACGTCCGCTTTTTCTTTATCTTCTCTTGCCCGTTCATTTTGATTTAATCTAATTAGCGGCGCGGGGACTTAAGGCCTTTTGGTGCCTTTTACAGCTTTCCAAAGTGAATAATTGGAATCCCTTTTCGCTGTTAAACTTTCAAGGTAAGAGCCTATTGCAAGATTCTTAAAATCCTTAATAGTCTTCTTCAATAAATTGCACAGACGATTCAAATGTGCTTTATGCTGCGGAACACGACTCTGTTGCCATTTTTTACGCGCTTTTCTTTTTTCCTTGACCAATTCTTTTATTTCCGGAGGATATCGTAAACCGTATCTGCCCGGCATTTTCCTTGGATTGGGCGTATTATTCCAAGAGGCGAGCTGTACGATCTCAACGAAGCGATGAACTTCAACCTCAAGTTCATAGGGTGTCGTAAGTGGAACGCTCAGTTCAACATTATCTTCAATTTCGTTCCTAAAGCCTTCCCAGTTAGTTGTTCGGCCAGTTAATCTCGCTGGCTCTAGGTATAGACTAGTTTTTCGCTGATTGTTCAAATAACCGGGGAATGATCGGACGACAGATCAAAGCTCTCTTTAACTTTTATATGGTTGGCAGATATTCCTTTCACAACGAAAAAATCTATCAGGTCAGGTATTTTCGAAGTATTCGTTGGCCGGTTCGGTTCGGTTCCACCACCGGTCGAGACAATACTCCCAAATTCTCTACTCTCTCTACCAGCTGTCCAGCAATGGCAGCCAATGAGTGATCCAAGGCTCATAATTTTAGTTTTTGCAGTATTAATTTTCAGCCCGCCTCCCTCTCCACATCTACTGTCACTTTGTGGAGGTCCATAGTTCTGTGAGAGAGTAAGCACACATCGTCAGCGTAGTTAAGATGTTTCAGTTTCGATGTAAGAGTTTATCGAGTTCTTCCGTCCCCGTCGACAAAGCTGCATGAAGCACATTGCTAACCACCAATAGGAACAGTATTGGTGAAAGAATACAGCCTTGTCTTACCCTACTTTGGATCTCAAATTCCTCAGACAACCTCCTTCTGTGCAGAACGCGACATCTGGACCCTTCATATGCAGCTCTGATAATAGCAATTAGTTTTTGGGAATACCTCCTCTGCGTAAGGCACGCCAAATAAACTCCATGTTGACACTGCCGAATTCCTTCTCAAAATCGATGGACCGCAGGAATAGGAATAGTATTGGGGAAAGAATACAGCCTTGTCTTACACCACTTTGGATCTCAAATTCCTCAGACAACATCCTTCTGTGCAGAGCGCGACATCTGCACCCTTCATATATAGCTTTGATAATAGCAATTAGTTTATCGGGAATACCTCTCCTGCGTAAGGCACGCCAAATAAACTCCCTGTTGACACTATCGAACGCCTTCTCAAAATCGATGAACAGCAGGTGCAGTGGCGATCGATATTCAACACACTGTTCGATGATAATCCGCAGGGTGTTGATGTGGTCGGCACAGGAGGATCCAGAGCGGAAACCTGCTTGTACCACATCGAGTGTATCTTCAAGATGTTGTTTGATTCGCTCCAGGATGATTTTAGCTATTATCTTAGCTACAGCAGACAGCACGCTGATACCCCTCCAGTTTTCGCACTCCATTAAATTTCCTTTCTTAGGAAGCTTGACGAAGGCGAATCCCACAAGCGGATCAGTAGAAATGCGATGAAGTGGTCCCTTGTTTAACCTCGCCGAAAAACTAAGAAGAAGAGGAAGCTGGATTATCATTTCCTCTTTCCACTCAGTTTTCAGCTTCCCAAGCTCACCCTATAAGTGAAAGCAGGAGCTCAGCCGATATTGTTGGCACTGCTCATAAGAGCTCTGCGGGAATACCGTCAAGTCTTACCGTCCTTAATCGCAATAATGATCTCATCCTTACTGGGAGTTGTGGTGCGTATTTGGGCATTTCTCACCTCGGGTACCACAGTCTGATTTGGGAGCGTACCGCTAGCAAATACGCGTAGTAAAATGCTCCTTCTATTTCTTGAGCTGGTCCTCACCCGAACTGAGCAAGGAACCGTTTAAACTTTTCGCTGGGTATTGGCTGGGGCTGCGACCTGTCAGCGCTTTGGTGATTTTTTAGACGGTCCTGCTGTCGCACCTCTGTGCAGATTCTTTTGTGTCTGTGGCGAGGGCGTTGATGTAATTGCGCCTGTCACGTCGCACGCTACGCTGAAGTTATCTCGTCTTCATACGATATATGGAATCTGGCTTGTAGCACATGAATAAAATAAAAATAAATATTTGACGCAACGGCTCTTTAAGTGCCAGGGCCTAGCTTCTCGCAACCACTCATGTTGTGTGCCTTATATTTTTGCACACGAATGGAAAGGACCTACAGTTTAGTGTCTATCCGAAGAAGGTCAATTTGTTTTGAGAAGCTTTTTCGAGACAACAATATTCTCGGATGTTTGTCAGACGTTCTCGAGAGGTGGGACCGTGAACATTTTTTTTGTGTTGTCTGGGATTCGAACTTCGAACCTTACGTGCAGTGATCTGACACACTAACCACTTACGCCAAATAATACATATGCCAAATAATAAAATAATAAGCAACAGTCCCCTTTTTGAAGTATATATCAGCATTGTGAAGAAGTTCTTACCAGCCATAATAAAAGCTGGATTTCCCTAAGCCATTACAAGAGGAGATTCATTTATCTAGTCATCTTTAGACGCAATGACGCACGGGTCATCTCTGGCATAATTACTGAGCACTGCACTGTTGATATTCATGCAGAGTATTTAGGAGTACTTCATAATGGCTGTTCAAAAAGTGGAGGTACAGGGACGAGGAAGAAATTGAATCTGTCCATTATCAACCTGCACAACATGAATATTTACAAGAAGATACATCCTGGGCCGCATGGTGGGATTACAATTTCCACAGTTCATAAGTGTTTACGTAACTAAGAAAATAAGACAATTACGTATCATCAGCCATGGATACGGCATCCGAATGAGAATCATTCTTCTCTGTACATTCTGGATAATTAGACTAAAACTTGTCATTCGGAATTGTAATTCAGATCTTATATATAAATATGTGAACAAGAAATTTATCGTACGTATTTTTAGTATTTTTTATAAAAAGAGGGGGATAAAACTTATATCCTTCAAAGGTACTGTGCCATAGATGTGCAGAAAAGAAAAGTCATGTTTGTTTATTTACCCTCGGTCGAATTTCGACCATACGCGATACTAGTCCTAATAAATCTGCAAACAAGTGCAGATGATTTTATTTCATGTTTAATGATAACTTTGACTATCACTGGCAAACAATTGTACCAGAAATAAGGTCCCGATACAAACTGTAAAAAATAAAATAGACGTTTTGTACTAGCACCCCATGAAGGATCTCTGACCTAAGTTCTGGCAGCTATTTGCGCTTTTAGTATACGTCGTAGATACTCGTACTGGCACAATAGATTTATCTGATCGTGGTGCCTATATGCCATATTGGCGTAGCCACTTACTTCCGAATGATTCGAAGCTATTTGTGGTTTTAGTATAATGTATCTAAAGGACACTATTTTCTAAAAGTTTTCTCATGACACTGGCACTGTCGGATATTTAGTAGATACTAGCGGGAGGTGGGAGGTTAAAATTTTGCGAGACAAACATGCTGTTCAATATACTGAATTGCGTCTGTAAAATGATTTCCCCAGCTTGGAATCGAGAGCTCGAAGTGCCCGAGTTTTGTGACAGAAAAACATTTTCCAAATAGTCGTGATTGTATTACAAAATCAAAAATCAGAACAATAGTTTACCTACTTTCTGAAAAACATAATTTGTCTCTCGTTTGTATCACAGACTGATGATTCCATATAAAAACTTCATAAATTGGTCAAAACCTTGCTCTGTTCTGGAGGAATAATTCGCACCAATTATATGAGCGGTCAGTTTACGATGTAACATAACTCTACCGAAATCCATACATCTAGATTCCTTATCTTTACTTATGTAATATGGGTATGGTAAAATAAAATTTAAAAAAAAATTCAATTGAAACCAATTTTAGAGACTCACCCCATTCTAGGTGTCATGTACTCAACATGTTGCTGTACAATCAACATCAGCTACTTATTGATTCATAAGGAAGCCATTTAAATAGTTTTTCTAACATTTTGTCAAAGAATTCCAAAGAATCTCGGTGTTCAATTACCTTTTCCAGTCGGCTTCGACTCATAATGCCTCCATGATGACTACCAACTGTTTTAATAGGAAACGTATATAATTTATGAATAAATTAACCCACCAGCGCACCGAAAAAAAATTGTTTAATAGCGATTTCCCAATGCAGAGACAGACGTATGACTCGCATCAAATTATTTAATCCAAGCACGTACAATCGATGTGTGGTATCACAAATGCGTACCTAAATACCAATTGAATGCATCACGCTGAATCTTAAAAAAACAATCAACGAAAATATATCCACAGGATATCATCTCATTTTACGCTTATTATGCTGAATCAGCTCCATTGTAGGATCCTACATCGTTTTAGAGAGCATTCATAATAATTTCCAAGAAATTGCAAAGCAATTTCTATTTAAATCACCCCCAACATCCTATGTATATCCAATTCAACAAAAGCATTCCTGTTCTCTGTTGGATTTTCCTTCCATCCGTCTACAAAGCCACATAAACGTGATACTGGCCCTCCTCAGACCACGTCTAACATTTTCTTTGATTGAGAATGTAAAATCCATTATACCCGTCTTTAGACAATGCCCAAGCATTCATATATCGCACTGTCCGCGCCGCTGCCAGTTCTCATCAATTCACTTAGCGCAAAAAACCAGTAACAAGACGCCTTGCTCATTTTATTGACACAAACGTTCCGACTTGGACGAGGAGCTACACTAACAAACTACAGCAACAACAAAAGGAAAGACCAACCACAGCAATCCAACAACTGCACCCACAGAGTTTATAGAGTCCGTAAATTGAGCGCGGATGTGGTATCAGATACGCAGATACTTCGCGATTTAATGGACCGCAAGTGCGTGCCTTATTGTCCAACATTACTGCTGATGTCCAAGAAATACAAAAAAAAAAAATCCAAAGTACTTCCTAAGAAGGCGACTAACGAAGCAAATTGAAATCGATCTGTCCAAACATCACTCATCCATGGGATGTGTCATATGCACTCATGGATAGATTGGCGATACCCTCTCTCTCCTCCTCTGCTGATGTCAAACAAACGTCAAACAAACGCGAAGAATATGACTTAACCGGTCGTTCGGTGTGGGAACGGAGAAACCATACCATGTTGGACATCAGAGGCAGTAATTCTGTTTACATCGAGCCGAACAAATCGGATTTAATGAATTTTTTTCCATTACTCTAGGCGGGCATCTGATCGGTAGGTCTACCGATCTGAGGGGCAGCCGCATACCTACCATAGATTGGTATAGAGACCATGTAATGCGACATGAGCTATGAATTTGTTTTGACAGACGTTTTGTTGATATACACGCGGAGGAGGGAAGGTTTTCTTTTTGGGCCAACACTCTTGGACGCACTGTGGAGGTATTAGACCGTTCAGTCAATGAATTCCATTGTTTGTAATTCGGAAATGATTCATGTACTGTTTGGGAATTGTTGAACAGATTCTTTTATTTTTTGTTCTCATGACAATATTGGTTGCTGTTGGACATTTGAAGAGCGATGACCTGAGAGATTTTGAAAAGCCGTGCGTATAGCCTCTGTAGTAGGTAATGATTGTTTTGTTAGGTACAAGGGATTACAGCAACTGTTTTGCTTTGTTTGTAATGCATTGTGTAGGTTACAGGTAACATGTTCTGGTTTTTTTTTTTATTGACAGAATGTGTATTTTGGCCTTGGATTGTAGAGTCGCTTTGCTTGGTGATACATTAGAAATCGGTCTTGTTTGATGAAATCTCCTACAACAGTATTCTTCTCAATCTTGAGCAACAACTATGTCATGTTCGTGACTTGGCAGCTCAATTTTTGTCATCTCGACCAAATAATAAGTACAATAGTAGCAACTTACCTATTGGATTCATTAAACGCTGTTCAAACGAATTCTCTGCCTTAATGTTATTAAATCCCTGGACCGTACCTTTGTCAGACCATTTCCTGAGTACGCCAGCTATGTGTTGTCTTTACGTGCTATCTGAGGATTCACTGAAGTGACTGCCACGAACGGATGAACGAAGCTCTTGTAACAAAATTCTTGAATCAGAAAGGTCAGATGGTTTCAAATTAGAAAATGGCAACAGTGGGGCTGGTGTTAATGGTCCCAGATTTTAGCGTGCGTCAATGCTTGGAAAGTCGCGATCAATCTTTCCAGCATAATTTCCTGCAATTGAGCTATATATACGGGAAACCCTGCGGAGAAAGGTCAAATGAACCAGCATCTATACCTCTTAAGATAATCAGGCCAAAGGTCAATAAATCCTATGCGGTAGAGCCTAAGCATGTCTGGAATAACTCTAAAAATGACAAGCTAAAAGAGCTGTCCACCCCTTACCAAAAAGGCAGTTGATGTCCTTAAATACAGCAGAAACGATATAAGAAGGCTTGTGAACTTCCTTACCACTCACTGTCAATTACTATACCCCCTCAACAAAATGAGAACCTCGGAGGATATCATCTGCTGCCTCTGCCTAGAGAAGGACGAAGGGTAGGTAGGTAGAAGTGGCGCTTCTGTAAAACAGAGACCCAATTAGAACAGTTGTGCCGTTTTGATACCATGACTCATGCGACCTTGGATGTTGATGTGTGTTGGTGAGGACAATCTAGAGCCAGCCTGTGGAGTTTAAGAAGAGGGTTAGCTCATTTATATTCTTACCCGAGATCTCCTCAAGTGAATTGTAGAAGGGTTTGCCTAATGCTTGATGTCTAGCCCTAGCTAGTGCTGAACAATTGCACATGTAGTGGATAATTGTTTCCTTTTCGGTGGCTATGTTGCAACTACGGCAGTGTGTATTATATGGGATACCTAGTTTGTCTGCGTGCTCTCCTACCGGCCAGTGTCCCGTGATTACCGCGATTATACGGGCAATGTCTTTGCGCGTTCTGTTCAATAGGGCGGCTGTTTTGGTCTTGTTGTAGTTAGCCCACATCTTTCTGAATATGACGCAGTTCGTTAACCTAGACCATTTAATGTTAGCTTTTCTAAGAAAGATTGAGGAGATGTTTGCCTTAATTGCTCCGAGCGGGGTTTGAACAAGTTCCGCAAGTGAGCAATGACCAGTTCGTCAGCATGTTCATTGCAATCAACGTTGCTGTGACCTGAAACACAGACTAGGGTCACCATGCATTGGCCATCTGGCGAGTCCACCTCCTGTCGGCATTCTAGTACTAATTTCGAGGAAATGGTTTCCGAGGCAATGGCTTTGATAGCAGCTTGGCTATCAATTAAAATAGCGATTCTTTGCCTTGGTAGTGTATTTGTGTGTGACTTGATTTGGCGACAGGCTTCGCGAATGGCGAGTAATTCCGCTTGAAAGACGCTGGCAGCGTCCGGGAGTCTATACGATCTTGCGATGTTCAGGGACTCCGAGAAAACACCCGCACCAACCCCACAGTCCATTTTTGACCCATCGGTGTAGACTGTTAGATCGAAACCAATGGTCGCCTGTCCATCTTGCCAATCTTTTCTTGTAGGGAATTGTACATCGAAACGCTTTGTGAAGTTCAATGTGGGGATGATGTAGTCTGTTGGAGTCGATACGAGTTCTCCTGGTAGAGAATCTAGGATATTGCTGTGTCCATAGGGTTTCGCAGTCCAACACTTGGACTCTCTGAGTCTGATTGCGCTGTGTAGATCTAGGGGTAAAAGGTGTAGCAGGACTGTTAGAGCGTCTGACGGAGTTGACCGTAGGGCGCCTGTGGTGCCTATGCATGCTGCCCTTTGCACCTTATTTAGTTTGGTTTTGTTATAGGCTTTTTTAAGGGCCGGCCACCATACTATCGACACGTAGGTAAGGATTGGGCGTACTACGGCTGTGTACATCCACAGAGTCAATTTTGGTTGCAGACCCCATCTTTTGCTGAAGATTCTGTTGCAGGCATAGAAGGCTATACATGCTTTCTTTACTCGTTCGTCTATGTTTGGTTTCCAGTTAAGTTTAGGATCTAGAATAGCTCTTAGCACTGGAAGATAAGGAGAGTATCTGACCGTTTAGTCGAGGAAGATTGAATTCGGGTATTTTGGTTTTTGTGGTGAAAAACATCAGTTCAGTTTTATTTGGGTTGACTCCAAGTGCACACTTTCTGGCCCATGCGGTGACTTTACTTAGAGCACTCTCCATGATCTCACTTATCACGGGAGGAAAAAGTCCCGACACTAAAATCACCATGTCGTCCGCATACCCAACTACTTTAATTCGTTCTCTGTCTAAGCATAAGAGGATTTTATTCATGACTATTAGCCATAGTAGAGGTGAGATGTCTCCACTTTGGGGCGTTCCTCTACTGGCAAATTTGGTTATGGTGCTGTTTCCTAGAGATGCCTGAATGGTTCTAGTGCTAAGCATAGAAACTATCCATTGGCTTAGTTAGGTTTCTATGCCCAGCTCCGTGAGGGACTCTAGAATTACTTCAGTGTGTACATTGTTAAAAGCTCCTTCTATGTCTAGAAAGGTAGCTAAAGTGTATTCCTTATACTGTAGGGATTTTTCTATTGTTCGCACTACTTCATGAAGAGCTGTTTCTGTAGATCTTCCTTTGAGGTATGCGTGTTGGGATTTGGAGAGAGATGACTCGATTGTATCTCGCAGATGGTTGTCTAGAACGCGCTCGAGGGTCTTCAATACGAAGGAGGTCAGACTGATTGGTCTGAAATCTTTCGCTTTCTCATGTCCGCGCCTCCCCACCTTCGGAATGAAAACTACTCTCACCCGTCTCCATGAGTGGGGTACATGGTTATTTAGGATGCAGCTCCTGAAAATTGGTACGAGCCATGGGATTGCTACCTCTTGCATTTTTTGTAGCATAATGGGCAGAATGCCATCTAGGCCTGGCGATTTATAAGGGGCGAAGCTGCGAATGGCCCAGGAGATTTTTTCTTCGGTAATAATGGGTATTATGTGTTCCCAGGATTGCAGGCATTGCGAACTGTTAGGCTCTGTGTAACTGTCTTTACATTCGGGAAAGTGGGTATGTATCAAGATCTTTAAGGATTCTGCAGTTGACTCCGTCCACTTACCATCCAACCTTTTCAGGAGAAATGGATTGGAATGATCCTTCGATAGAATCTTGCTGAGTCTAGCGGAGTCTTTGAGGGTATCAATTGATTGGCAATATTCTATCCAGGACTCTTTCTTGGCCATTCTGATAGCTTTTTTGTATATTTTAAGGCTGTCCGTGTAAGGCTATCAGTATTTGCACTTGTAGCAGATATTGAAGGTCTCTCTAGTCAGTTTCCTGAGGTTAGAGAGTTCTTCGTTCCACCACGGAGGGAAGGTTTTTTTTCTGTATTTGACTGAGAAGGACGAAACCGTAGAGCATATTTTATGTGAGTGTGCAGCTCAGTGTAGAATTAGGAGATTTCCTTTCCTTATGCAGATCATATCTCCACCAGACTTAAAGAACTCCTCCGCAGCCGTAATTATCGCTTTCATAAGGAGAGTAGAAGTACTGCTGTCCTAAAAGTTGCCCCCTGGCACAATAGATCCTTCTGGTCGCAGTGCCTATACGCCATATGGGGCACAAACTTGTAAAAAAGCTTACTGGATCTATCTAAATCTGCTTGGATATCTTGCATCCATAAACTAGACTACTGTGGCCTGGATTCTAGGACATGCGGGTTTCTTGAGAAATGAATAAGCTGACTGTCTGGCAAGAAGGAGAAAGAGATGACAGAATACATTCTATGCGAATATCCAGGACCGCAAGGAAAGGATTAAACCATCTAACGCAGGACTTAACTTTTGTCTTAACTTATCCACATGGAAATACGCGAAAGTTTAGTATTGAACCTGTATTCTGCGGTAAGTGGACTAAAGCGAGCACAATTCGCTGTTTCGGACGAAGAAAGAGCCTTAAATGCGTGATTTATCTTTCTTCAAGTCCGCCATTAGGTTAGGTTAGGTTGGAGGGAAGTGCACCTAAGTGCTTATCACGGAAGCTATACGGTCCATTGTGTTTCCCTTTTGTTATGTGGAACCCGTATTTAAACTATTTGTCTTGCGGCCGGTTCTGTTGCAAGCCAGCCTGCCTGTTGCAAACCAGCCAGCATATAATGTTCGTAAGTGGAACTTGTACGAGATCCCTTAGTTCGTTAAATAGCCTGCTTCCCATATGGCGAAGACGGCGGTTTTCAAGATTTGGGCAATCAGATAGCAAGTGCTTGGTGGTTTCTATCTCCTCTATATGTTGACAGCCCTTGCAGTGGTCGGGTGAGTTGATGCCAATCGCGCAGTACGCTAATAGTGCGCCTATCAAGATATGAATTCCATTTTTGCTTTTGGTTCTGTTTTCATTCAATGCCGGCCATAAGCTACGAGATATGACACAGTCTCTTCTGGCAGACAATGCGGAGTTAATCAGTTCTCTTGGATTTAGGTCTATTTTTCTTTTTAGCACACCAATTGGAGCTTCTTCTGATATCCGAGTATGTTGAAAATCCATTGCTGATCCTTTTTTAGCTAGTTCATCTGCTATTTCGTTTTCCTCTTTATTTCTATGTCCAAGAACCGAGCAGTGATAGGTAGGTTAGGTTAAAGGGGTTAGCTGCAACGAATGGGTGCAGCCTCCACTCAGATCACAAAAGGATCCATGGTGCTCCCCTGGCTCAAAAACTGAAAAGAAAGAAAAAGAAGAAACAAAGTACCTAGAGTTCTGCGGTATTGAAGTGGCCTCCTCGAAATCATCCTGAAGAACATATGAATTTCAAGATGATGGTTGGTGGCTTTTCAGACAGGTCGCCTAGGTGATTGAAGCTAGATTGAGGAGTTATGTCATGGGTGTTGCATATTCTGTTCAACGTATTACGGCATCTAGAAAACGTTTGATCTAACTTCCTCGCTTTGATTGCCGCTTGACTATCCACGAAAATTGTAATCTTGGAGGGATGTAGTCTCCTTGTTATATATATAGTCTGTGCAGCTTTACCAATAGCGACGACTTCAGTTTGAAAGATGGTACAGTCATCCGGGAGTTTATATGAGTCGTTGATTTTAAGTGACTCACAGAAAACTCCAGAGCCAGTTCCGGTATCCAAGACCCGTCAGTGTAGAGTTGAATGTCCGGCACATTAATTAATGTGTTAGAGTTCCACTCTTGTCTTTCGGAAATTAAAGTGGAGCAGTTCTTGTCGAAATCTATGTAAGGTATGATATAATCTGTTGCTCTGCCGAGACGAGTTATACTAAACCTGTTGAATATAGATCCATTTCCATAGGAGGTTTGTTTCCATGCTCCTGCTTATTTGAGATGAATCGCACTTTTAGCAGCTGTGCATCGTATGTTCTCATCTAGAAGAGCGAGGTCTAGCATTACCTCTAAGCCCGATTGTGGTGCTGATCTCTGTGCTCCTGTTATGCTTGTGCAAATCTTTGTATCTTTATGAGTATTTCTAGATAGCTGGTTTCGTCGGTTGCATTCCACCATAGATCAATTCCGCAGATAGGAATAGGTCTGACGATGGCGGTGTAGATCCAGTTGATTATGAATGGACGCAGACCCCATTGTTTGGCAAAGGTTTTCTTGCACGCGTAGAATGAGCAGCGTGCTTTTTTTATTCTTTCATCTGTGTTCTTCTTTTGGGTAAGCTTCGATTCAAGGATGGTTCCGAGATACATGACTGTTGGAGAGAGTTACAGAGGAATTCCATTCAGTGAAGGAGGATCAAATTCATCTAAAGAGAACTAGTTCGGATTTATACTTAACCCTTTTGTTTTGCCCGGGAGGACAATTCCCTAAATGCAGATTCCATTGAATTGCTTATGATAGGTAGATATCTCCCTTTGACCATGACTACCATGTCATCTGCGTATGCAACTGTTTTAATTCTTTTTGTTTCGAAAATCTTCAGAAATTTGTTAACGACAAGGAGCCAGAGTAGAGGGGAGATTACTCCTCCTTGCGGGGTTCCTCTTATAACTGTTTCTTAATGATACTCCCACCTAGGTTAGGTTAGGTTAGGATCGGCCCTCGATGAGGATGTACTTAGACCAGAAAGTAGGTCCATTGTACTGCCGATGTGTAAGGCGGGTAGATCACCCTCTTACTCTTGGAACCATCTGCTTCGTTGAATGAAGTCGTGAATTTTAGCCGTGCAGGCGTTGCCGAGATCATTAAGATCATTGTAGAAGTATTCACCCAGAGTGGCCTTCCTGATGTTGGCGAGCGCAGGACAGCCGCACAGGAGATGACTGATGGTCTCTTCTTCCTCCTCATCTCTGCGGCTTCTGCAGAAGGCATTATGAGGGATACCTAATCTTTGGGCATGTCTTTCTATGACGCAGTGTCCAGTGAGGACATTTGTTATTTTTGAGAGGGTTCCTCTCTTGTGCTTCAATATTCCTATGGACCTGGATTTATTGAGTGTCGGCCAGAGCTGTCTGGCGGTATGACTTCTTCTTCCTTTTATCAGCGAGGCTATGATCCGAAAACAAGGGATCACAACCCTCCCACTTCACCGCATTTCTACTGATCCGCCTGTGGGGTTCGCCTATGTCTGGCGGTATGACATTGGTCTAGATGTTGCGATCGATGATTGGCTACTTTCTCGGCATCAATTTGGATAAGGTACTTAACATAAGACGCTGGCGCTTCGATGTCGATGATGCTTATGCTATCTGTACCAGAGGAGCCTTGTCGTGCTAGTTCGTCGGCTGCACAATTCCCCGGTATGTCACAGTGACCTGGTACCCAGCAAAGGGTGAGGTTGTACTGACCAGCTATCTCGTTAAGAGATATGCGACAGTCTTTCACTGCCTTAGATCTCGTTGTGCTGGATGCGAGGGATTTGATGGCTGCCCGACTGTCGACATAAATAACAATATCAGGTGTTGATAGTGTGCTGGCCGCCAGCCAATCAGCAGCTTTGCGAACTGCGGTGATTTCGGCTTGAAAAACGCTGCAGTAGTCTGGAAGGTTAAAGGAGAGGTGTATGTCCAGATCTTCCGAGAAAATTCCGGCACCGACTCGGTCCTTGGTTTTGGACCCGTCTGTGAAAATTGACAGAGATTCGTTGTAAAGGACATTGCGTTGCGTCCACTCACTTCTGTCCGGTATCGAGTGCGTGTAGCCGTTGTCAAAATCATATTCAGTGGGCAGATGGTCAGTGGAATTGGGAAGATGACGGTGCATCGAAAGTATATTGGCATGTCCCGTGTGTTGCTCCTTCCACTACTTGGAGCCTCTCAGTCTTATTGCCGAGCTGACAGCCAATTGCTTACTGACGATGTCAATCGGAAGCAGGTGGAGCATGGTTTGGAGCGCCGCTGTGGGAGAAGTTCTCACTGCACCGTGTAGAATAAATATTGGTCTAGTTGGCTAGAATGTTTAACTAGCTGATTGAAAGAGATATCATGCATTCAACTAATCTTGCATGCATCTAAGTATAGGACTCTTGTGTGGTGGAAGGCAACAAATACGAAAAACATATGGGATATGTTAGCCATGGTAAAAAGAACAGCTTGCATTACCATCACGGGTGCTTGAGGTTCAATGCCTACGGCTGCACTGGAAATCTTTCTGTATCTTTTACCACTAGACCTACAAATCAAATTTCAAGGGGTGCGCTTCGGTTCACTAATATAGGTCTTTTCAAAACTAGTAATGTAGGGGCATAGCTCCGTTCTTAGGGAATCTTTTCCGGGTATTCTTGGTGCCTAAGGCTTCGTCACACTATACGCAGTAACGTACTCTGTTGGGGCGGATTAGCGAAGGAAGACAGTCTCGTTTACAACGAGATTGCAATATATACAGATGGGTCTAAGACCAGAGAGGGCACATGGTCAGGTATATACTCGACAGATATTCAGCTGCAGGTGGCTCTGAGACTTCCAGACATATGCAATGTATTCCAAGCAGAAGTTCTAGCTGTACTTAAAGATGCGGAATTACCTGAGATGGAATCAATATTCAATAAGAATATCGCCATCTACATTACAATCAGGCTGCGATAAAGGCGCTAGAGTCTTGCGTCACAACATCTTCAGGAATTGGCGCACAATGGTTAAGGCATTATGTACGCTGAACCGTGTCAGATTGTCTTGGGTACCTGGACACTGCGATATAGAAGGCAACGAAAAGGCCGACGAGCTAGCCAAAACAGGAGCAGAGCTCCCACCATGTGACATAATTGGCAGTATTAAGCCACCAAGGTGCGTGGCTTATGATAAAAATAGAAAGATCACAGCTAAGAACAACAATAGGAATAGTCTCTGTTTATTGTCTTCTAAGAAAGTACTCTATGAGACTAAGATTATCAAATACGGATGTTTGTAGGTACTGCAATGACCTACATGTCTCAGAGGATATGACACCTATACTCTGTAAATGCCAAGGCATCGCCAGGACAAGGCTAAAGTACATTGGAAGATACTTTTCCAACAACTTAGAAGAGGTAAAGAGCTTGAATCACAAGAATGCCATATTCAAGTTCTGTAGGGCAATTAAGTGTATGGGAGAATTGGTTTAGGTCGTTTTGATGTGGAGGTTCCTTAGGGATCGCAATGGGCTCGCTTTAGTGCCCAGTGTGCTTATGATAACCTCATAGCCCTACTCAACACAACCTAACCTAACCTAAGTACCTCCATTCTTTTAATGTTGGACCTCTGTGTAAAACGTCAACACGAACGGTTCCAGATGCACTGCGAGTCCAATATGTGGAATAGAGCTAGAGCTTTCTGGTGCACCTGTTAAATTTGAGATATTTGTACATTTCTTAGTCCACCTCAGCTGCTGGAGCTAACAGCCGGCATCGATTTCTGGCAATGGCCTGTTAAGGCACTTGCACCAATACCTTTGTGAAATACGGTCAGAGGGCAGTATATACGATGAGTGGAACCTCATTATCCTCTGTCCATCGTCAAAGTTAACAAAACCCCTTATCTGAGCCAATTAAAAAGAAGGACATGGTTAAGGGTCGAGTATACATTTAAACCCCGATAAAAACGATAAGAGAACCCGCTAAGACTGGGTATGACCTTTTCTGCGAATTAAAATATATAGTATATGGGAACACGGCCAGGCGTATTCTAATTCAATTTCGATTTAGGCAAGTAATCGCCCAAAAAGGTCAAGTTAGCGTCAAATATGATTGTACCCCATGTACATAGGTACATACGAGTATATAAATTAAACACCCACATGTGCATTATAGCTCTGCTTTATTCCACGAAAGGTCAAATTATGTAGTTCTCACCTCACTGCGAATGTGTAAGCGAGTGAAAGTGAATAAAAATGTTTTGTTTGCTAATAATGGGGTAGAGGAGGCCCTCCATGCATTAAGACTCCACACTCCATGGGGGAGTTAGTCCACACTTTTACTTTAATGATTACCAAAAAAAAAAAAGACCTGTGGGCAAGTTGGTCTGTTTTTTTTCTTCTTTTTTTTAATTAACCGCATTTATTGTGTGCGAGCTTGTTGAATTGTGTAATAAAAAAGTTGAAAACATTGTCTGTCGAATGATAGTAAATGGAGTAATAAATGCGTACGCTTTCTTTAAGTGTGCACTTAATTATCCCGCATGCGATGAAGTGGTTAATATAGTAATTAAGTGCGACTTTCGGAAAGTTTAAGCTACATTGAGCAAGTGGGCACTGGTTGCATTCAAGCTGTGGATGCCTATGACCTGGAGTAAAAAAAAAAGTTCAATGTTCACATTTTTGGAACATAAAACAATGGTAAAAGAAGAAGCCCTTCTTGCTTGTTAGACACTAAAACAGACAAGAATTTCATCATGTCGCGACAATTTATTCGATGAAGAATACGTTTTTAGAAATAAATTTGGATATTAATAACATTTGTATTCAACGTTGGCCAACACTTAACAAATCTAGACCCATAGGACTGCTGAAACACAAGAGAGGAACCGTCTCCAAAATAACAAACGCTCTCACCGGACAGTGCGTCATAGGAAGACATGCCCAAAGACAAGGTGTCCCCTATAATAACTTCTAGAGAAGCTGTAGGGATGAAGAGGGAGAAGAGCCTATTAGTCACCTTCTATGCGCTTGTCCTGCCCTCGCCAACATTAGCAAGGCCAAGCTGGGTGAATACTTTTTCCACGATCTAAATGATCTCGGCAATGCCTCACGGCTAAAATCAACTTCTTCATACAACGAAGCAAATGGTTCCTAGACTAAGAGGGTGAAGCACCCACCTTACACATTGGAAGTACAATGGACCTATCTCTGGTTTAAATGCACCCTCATCGTGGGCCGATCGTACTATACTGTAGTATACTATACTATACTAGCGCCCTTGTACGCACTGCGACCTTTAAGAGCTATTGTGCCAGCCCGGTGTTAAGCTGAGAGCTTAGTTAAGGCTCTTGATAAACCTCAACAAGTCCGAGGGAATCAATAAAGCCCTCCCGAGATGGAGAAATCTTTTTCTCGCGGCTATGGGGCATTCACAAAGAATATGTTCTACCGTCTCGTTTTGCTCTCCACAAAGCCAGCATGCGTCGGTACCTGCTACTCCTATCTTGTGCAGATAGTTTCTGAGTGGGCAATGACCAGTCAAGTAGCCTGCTTAGGTTCCTAAGTCTGCTTTCCTAAGCTCGAGCCTAGCCTTGCAACGGTTGAGACTAATGAACTTCTTTCCGTGTCTTAGCCCCTTGAGTTTGGCCCAGTATTCTGCATGACGATCATCTTTCCATCTTTCCATTTTTTTATTTTGGTGTTTGCGCTTCTCCGTGTGACTCCAAAATTAGGTCCAGGACCGACTAGTGAGCGAATAGAGCCTCTTCTCGCTAAGCAGTCTGCCCGTTCGTTGCCCTCGATGACACCAGTGACGGTGTTTTTCGATGCGAGATCTTCGAGTAGGTTTAGACAGTCACATACAAGTTTCTATCCTACCGTGTACGATTTCACAGCCATAAGTGCTGCCTGGCTGTCCGAGAGTATGTAGATACGAGAGGGGCGGGGCGGTTTTTGGTATACTCCACACAGGAACTTTGATGAACTTGCGCGACACTTATCTTACGATATGCCGTCTGATGCAATGACAACAGAACTCCAGCTGTGCGCAAATTCAGAGTCGACTTTCCTTGTGTCCAGGACTGGCTTCGGCCAGAGTATGAGCCGGGATTGGAATGTAGTCGTATTTTCACGGATGGTTCCAAAACCATTCAAGGGCCTGGCGTTGGTGTCTTCGTGGAAGTCGACAACATTAGATTTCACTTTTCGTTAGGCAAATATGCGTCTGTTTTCCAGGCGGAAACTTATGCAATCCTAATGGCCATGAACTATGTTGTGAAAAACTGGTGGAAGGGACATAGCATGTACCTGTAGTGACAGTCATGCTGCGCTTAAGGCCTTGCTTAACCCCTTAACCACTTCCAAAATAATTCGTGAAACCAAAAACTCTTTGAACTCGGTCGCAAGGCTGAATTCTCTGACTCTTATCTGGGTCCCAGGTCACACTGGGATCTTGGGGAACGAGATCTCCGATGAGATTGCTAGACAAGGCTCAGAGGAGGGTTTCTCAGGTCCCGAACCCGCGTTGGGTCTCCCTGCGTCCTCGGTTAGGGCTTCCATTGACGATTGGGTCTCTCACGAGCACAATTGTGTGTGGCATGACTCTCCAGGATGCAGGTTAACTAAACGCATGCTCCCGGACGTCTGTAAAAAATCAGCGGCATTCTTGCTGTGTCTCTCAGCAGAAAAAACTATAGACAACTTATTGGGGTCTTGATAAGCCACTTTGCTTAAGCCAAGCACCTTAACGTGTTGGGCTTAAGTAACACTACAATCTGCGACACTTGTGGAGAGAGCGACGACACTGCGGAACATTATCTCTGTGAGTGTCCGGCCTTTGCTCGTATCAGGTGGAAGATCCTCGGTGCGGATGTGGTGAGTGCTGGTACTGTAAGCTCTTCATCACTGAAGTACTTGCTTGGCTTTCTTAGAAAGACAAGGAAATTCCAATAAAATGGGTAAATCAGGGTTTGCTCTCTGGTAGTACAATGCACCGGTCGCGTCTGAATGCTCCAGTGGAGCGTTTCCTATCCCGACAAAAAAAGAAAATGATACGAGCACCCTCGACCCTTCTTTGCAGACATTCTCGTACACAGAGCTCATGGACTTCCGCCTGAAATATTGTTGGTGATTTCCCAAGCGCTCCTGCAAGTTGGAACCTGGGTGTATAAATCCCTGCACCAGTGCTACCATTTTCCAATTTGGAACCATCTGTGTGCCAAGTTTGAGAGTTTGGTAAGCCTACAAGCCCGTTATTCTTCCATGTGTGGCGGTCTCTTATGACCACATTCAATTTCCTGGAGAACCGGTATTTCTTGAGCATGTTATCTGGGATTTTGAGAATAGGGTCATTTTGAATATACTCTAGAATCTTCAGATGGCCTGTAAAGTTGCCGATTTTAAGGTCCGAGATCTTGGATAGCCTAAGAGCACTCAGCATAGCTTCTTTCTGTACTGCAAGGTGCAACGGTGTGAGGATAAGCATTGCTCCCATTGCTGCCGTGGGGCACGTTCTCATTGTCAAGTATACCACCTAGGTATTTCACTTCCTTGGATATATCGATTGGGACGTTTTCCAGTGTAATATGTTTAGGGCCGATCATAACCAACCAACCAACCAACATTTGTATTTCTGGAGAGTGTAGAAAAATTATTTGTTAACGCAGATAGATGCCTGGGCGAACCCCACAGGCGGATCAGTAGAAATGCGGTGGAGTGGGAGGGTTATGATCCCTTGTTTTCGGACCATAACCTCGCTGTTAAAGGAAGAAGAAGAAGTAGATACATGCCTACAGAAAAGTATGGAAACAAAAATAGAATCGTGGGGTACTACCACCAGTAGACGTCTGGATTCAGTAATTATAATGCTAACTTCCTTTTTTGTTTGCTCCAGGAAGTGGGAATCTTTAAAAGACGAAACTGAGAGCGTACTCAGTAACCTCACTTTTTCTCTTCCCTAAGGTAACGCAGTCTTGGCTTTTCTTTGTGGGGAGGTGAATAGCACTACATGCTTAGAACCTGAAATTTCTTCACTTTGTCGCCTTAGCTGTATGGTAATCTATTTTGCACAATTACTCACAGTATTCCATTTCATCCCCGACTCAATCATATATTGTACCGGGTGATTGGCATTTCGCAACGTTTCTCTCTTTCGGTTTCAAATCACGGACAGTGCTCGCAGTATGGACAGTAAAAAGAATTGTGCTTAAATCTATGGAAATACGAGCGAAAATATCCATGTCCCTTTACCAGAAGCGTTATACAGAGGGGATAAGACAATAGGTACATCGGTACTTAGTAGATACGTCGCTGCTTCCATTTCATACCAATTGCTTTGTCTCTCTCTTTGATGAGCCTATTTCTTTGTAGGTTAAGGCAGCACCCTGGTTCCTCGTTTCCTAAATCTGTTGCGTCTTCTCGTCCAATATGTCAATTGGCGGTAGTTCTGCCACTATGGAATCTACATCTCCCGATGCTTTACGAAATGCAAAGCAAAGCCGGTATGTCTTTCAATTCTACTCCTATACGACTAAAGTGCATAGCTTCAGCCCATATTGGTGACTCTCAGATAGATATACAGATAAATAGATTTGTAATGAGATGCAAGTACACTGCTACCTTTACAGATCTATTTTGCCCCCCAAACTATGGCTCTAGTCGATGATATGCTCGGATGTAGAGCACTTCCCCCAGTCCAACCACCACTATAAGGTGGAGTATCTTGATTGGATCCAGAGAAGGTTGATCCATTTCTGATAGGAGATAGGCACCTAGGTGATTTCTTCTTTTGTGGACCAGTGCTTCGCATTCCAAAGGAAGGTGCGCTGGTATTTCTCCGAAGTCCATGCAGAATCTGCAGTGTCCGTCTTCCTCTATTCCCAGTTTCTTAAGTTGCTCTGTGAGTCTGCAGTCACCCGTTAACATGCCCTTCAAGATGCGAAGTCGATTCTTGCTAACTTTTAGGCAGGTTCTGCTTCTTTTCTGCTTGTATTTCCCCAGAAGTCCTTTCGTCTGCCTTAATTGGGGGATATCGTCGCAATGTTCGACCCACTTGTTCTCTTCCTCTTTCCTTAAGTCTTCCCGTATTTTGTGGGGTCCTATCCCACAAAAGGGTTCTGGTCTAAGGAACGGTGTGTCTAATCGGTTTCTTCCTAGTTCATCAGCTGCTTCATTCTCCTCCACTCCCACATATCCTGGTACCCAGTAAAGAGTTACTTTATTAGTGTACCATTTAATAGTATGATACTTGAATTAGTACTTATCGGATTCGCTGCTCCAATTTCTTTTCCTCAGCTTTGAGTCAAATTTCCTCTCAAAGTAGTATTTCTTGACCATATCGTCTCTAGGCCAGTCCAGAAGTGGTACTGATTTGGATATGGTTACTTGTTCTTTGTTTGCAATGCATGTTCCTTTCCCGATGCCCTTTTTGTTAATTCTCAATATGGTCTCCTTGGCGATTCTTTCTAGCACAATGTGTAGCGAAGGTATACCTACGATTACCTCTCTTGCTGCTGTGGGGAAGGTTCGCATGGCTCCTGTAATACATATGTACGCTGATCTTTGCACCTAGCTCAGGGATGTCCTCGTCGTGGTCAACCTTGTTCTGTTTACCCATGCCACTGCACCGTATGTGACGATGAATTTTACTATCATCATTGGTGACCCTTAGAACACTACAGATAAAGGCACCTTCGACTATATCCTGGTCCTCCATATTCTAGCAAGAAACGTCTGAGTGCAATCACTCTTTAGCTTTACCATTAATATGCACTAGATGCTAATTGAGTGAGAGCCTTGTTTCAATCGCAGTACTCAGCTATCGGGTTTGGATGAAACTTTATGCCCTCCTGTCAGTAGTGTGATTGTTTGCCTCTTTATCTTGCTTCTGATTAACACCGGTCTCATCAGATGTTCTTCTAATTTTAAGCCCACCGATTCAAGCCGGCATTGAGCTTTCCTTATTATGTCGTCGCTTATTTGTTCTACTTTTGTCAGTACCTTAGCGATTACAACTTTCTTAATGTCGTCCACAAAGCCTTCAATCTTAGCTCCTACGGGTATGGATAGTTTAAGCATCCCATGAGATATAACAGCCTTAAACCGAACCTCGTGGTACCCCCTGCAATGGTGTATTCCTTGCGACCATCACCTGTATCATATATCAGGAATCTTCAAGCAAAGAAATTCGTCACAGTTTTATATTTCGAGACGCTAGATGTGCCCCCCTTTCGCGGAATTGAATTCTTTTTGGATGTCCAACGTAATACCGCTTGGCATCACCCCTCTATATTCTGACTTCTATGGCTTTTCTCGGTGTGTCTCCAGTCCCTTGGTTTCCATCTAGTGTTTATCATAGCCTTCAAAAAGTGTTTTGCGAATAATGCTAACTAGAAGCTGAAGAGGTATTCACCTCGTCTGCGTCTTCTCTTCGAGTATTTGAAGCCCAAATTAAAATCTAGATCAGCGGACAAGTGATGGGAAGATGACGATGCGTCGATCGAATTAAGCCAAGTCCAGTATGCTGTTCTCTCCATGTTTTTTTTTTTTTTGATGCGCGGGTAGGGGTAAAAATCCTTTATAGATACTTGTAGCCTGTACTGCGAGTTATGCCCGACTCCATGCTCCTGCATGATTACGTGCTAAAAAAAACCCTTCCGGTTCCTCCGTCTTGTTGTTCCCCTGCGTCATCGCCAGTCAAGGCATTCCTTCGCAGAGGCCGGTTTGACCTTTCGTCACTCTTTTTAACTGCCAGAGCTTGCAGGATCTTCGTTTCTCGTTGCTCGTACCTCTATACGCAATTGCTGCATCATACTCGGAATTACTTCATTTGCAGTCCCAAGCCTTTGCTTCTCGCCAACATAAATGAGGTCAAGCTTCTTAGGGTCACTTCACCGCCAATTGCTCTTTCTAGGATGTTCCTGGCCCTGATGTTTTTTTGGCATTCCATCAGTACATGCTCTGCGTTCTGCAGAATGGGTCATCCGTGTGCTTGTACTTGTAGAGATACTCCCGGAAGCATCCGTGGCCCGATAGAAATTGTGTTAGGTAGTAGTTTACCTCCCCGCACTTTCTGCTAATCCATTCATAAACTTCGGGGATCAATTTGTATGTCCATCACCCTTCGGTTGTGATATTCCACCTATATTGCCATTCTGCTTTTATAGCTTCTATAGCTGTTGTTCCGTCATCGTGCTTGCTTTCACGTAGGGTCGCAGTCTTCTTTGCGTCTAGGTCGATAGGCATTCGGCCTGATATAACGCTCTCTCCATTGCTTGGAGTCTATCATTTGCATTACTGGGCTGAGAGATGGTGTAACATGTTTTGAAGTGCCCCTGCAAGAGAGGTTCATAGTCCACATGTAATGCTGAGAGATGCTACTCGTTGATTTAACTTCAGATTGGAATTTCTTTCCAGGGGCCCGATTCCGCAAGCGTAAGTTTAAGTGTCTACACAGTAAAAAAGTGTACACGGCACTATTCCGGTTCCGTAAGCGTTGGGGTGAATTTTTTTTTTTTTTTTCAGATTTTGTGTACAGAACTGAAGAGATGTATTCGCTCTTTTTCGGCCATGAGTGTGAGTTTTTTTGGTGTATACCCAGGCAAAAAACTAACACTAGCGATATCGAGCCCCAGGGTGGTCTACCGCATACGTAACCATACGTTAGGATCGACCTGTACAACCTGTACACCACATTTGGCCATAGGCCCCACCACCTTTTTACATGCACATACGAGTAGGATGATTGTGATTTAGTGCGTAGATAGTTTTCCTAAATTTGAACGAGCTCACATTATAAATAGAATTTCGACCTCCGGCAACCAGATAACAGCAAGCCTTGAAAAAATGTTAAGTGCCGTACATTTTCCGATATCTGCTGTCGAAAAACACTGAATAATTTATGAAGGTTCACCACCGGTAAGCGTTTCTCTAAAACTCATTAAACAAGCATTCCACTAAAACGTCCCATCTATGAACATTCCCAACTGAATTGAATTACACGTATCACCTGTCACTTTGCTTGGTATTGTGCCTCCCCTACTCACAGGTCACTTGCTTCCATATTCAATTGCAAACGCATAGTTCACCGAACAGAAACACGTCCCATTACCATTACACAGCGATAAAGCAACCAATTAGTTGTTATCTTGTCGAACAATTAAACTTCCTTCCGTTCGGCCACCTCTCTGGACAGGCTAACATCATCCCCCATTCAAACTATTCCGGTCGCACTGTTTCCCTTTGGAGTAAATTTTCAATTTAATTTGTTTATCATTTGTTGTCCGGAAATTTTACAATGTCCACCAAATTGCATTATTATTGCGTGTTGTTTCGAACGTACTAGTATCTACACCCCTTAATTGAACCGCTACTGCCATCGGTTAGATACATTCCCGATGCGGAAGTAGCGAGAGCAAAAATTTTCAAAATTACCTTGAACTCCATTACCACTCGTGTGTACATACAGGATCCGAAATATTGTGACTTTAATGCCCACAGGAAATACGTGTACCTGCCACCAGAATACATGTTCTAATACATAAGTGTATGTGTGGGTTGTTTGTTGATGCCTTAGAGATACATAAGCAAGCACTTGTATCTTTTGTTTTGATAATGCGTTGTTCTAGTGCAACGAGTGTATCTGAGTGTTAAATTTTACCCTCCAGAGTGTCACAGACGATGACCTTTTATTAAGGTACATCTTTTTGTATCTATGTTTGTATCTGAGGGGAATATTCAGAAATTATTTTGAAAAAAAAATAATAATAATTCCCACTTAATGAGTAGACCCGTGCCGGAGGAGTGTTCCTGGTACACATTGTATAGGTATACTGCGGCCGATTTTGAAGTACCCAATAAGCGCCCGACGGACGGCTGGCGGCGTGCTATGGAAAAAGTGTAATTGCTTGAATGTAATGGGCACTTAAGAGGCCACTTAGTGGCGTTGAATGAGTGGAAATGTTTGGTTTCCTATATTCCACGGTTTAAGTGGCGATTAGTGGAGTGGTCTCGAGTGCGGATTGAGTTGTGATTGCAGTAGAAGTTGATTATTGGAATATGATACCCAAAGGGGGTATCATGTATTGTGCTTTTATGGATTCATCTTACACAAACCGGATGAATATGAGAATAAATAAGTTAAGTGTAGAAACATAAACTGATCGGGGGAAAGTGTGTGGGAAATTTTCAAACATCGTTAGTGGCTCAATGTTTTACTTTGAATGCTTTTCTAGTTTATTTTCATTCCATAACTGTGAAACAAAAAGCTGTAAGCACAACTTTAAAACTTCAGCTATTAAGCTTAATCTTTCTAGCAAGTCTTAGACAACGACCTTCATTTAAAGGACTATGATTAAATAAAGTTCGCAGCTAACTCGTACTTCTTCTTCTTTGTCCTAGCCATTTCCCTATCCGGAGTCGGCTCACCTCGTACGCATGTGCCAAGATTTCCTATCTTGTGTTGTCTGATTGTCGACGTTTCTTTATTGCATGTCCTTTTCAATTGTTTTGCTCCACGCTTTTAGTGGGCAGGTTCGTTCTCTGTTGATGGTTGGAATTTGTAGCGTTCTCTTAACAGCATGGTCTTTAGGTAGCCGCATTATATGCCCATACCATCTTAAACCGTTCTCTTGGAGTTTTTCGGTCATCGGTGCAACCCCACAGCTTCTTCGTACAAATTTATTTTGCACTTTATTGAGTCTAGTGACTCCTCCTCTACTCTTGCTCTTATGAGTTGGCCAAAACTCCGAGGAGTACATGAGTGCTGGTCTAACAACAGATTTATATACAGGGTGACCAGATAATAACGACAGCAGAAAATTGGAATAAAACAACAACGGTGTGAGATATAAAATTGATTCTGGCCTTATTTTAAAGCTACATTTATGGCATTATGTGCGGAATAGCACATCATTTAAATGGCCACCTCGGCTTCGTTGCCAGTGCCTCAAGCGGTCGGTCCAATTTTTAATGACTCGGTCTAATATGCACGGCGTTATTCTGGCAATAGCGTCTCGAACGTTGGCCTCGAGCTCGTCCAAAGTGGTTAGCTTGTTAGCGTAGACTAAGGACTTGACGTAACTACTTTACTTTCTTATATCCTTTAACCCCCGGGGGGCATAGGGCGTCAACCACGCCTGCATGCCAACTGTTCGAAGTTCTGCAACGCGTTTGAGCTACCTCGAACTCATTCATAAAGAGCTCGATTCTTCCTCAACTGTTCTGCGCCACGTTTGCCTAGGGCGCCCCGCTATTCTGCCCGCCTGGGTGAGCGGATTCCACTGCATGGCGTATTTCGCAATGGAGTTGTCTTCGCGCCGTAGGGTGTGTCCAATCCATTGCCACTTTCTTCTTCGTATAGTAATGCTTATAGGTTCTTGGCCCTTTCTCAGATAAAGTTGTTCGTTGGAGATGCGGTTCGGCCAAAAAATCCTCAAGATGATTCTTAAGCATTTGTTTACGAAGACTTGCAGCTTGCATATGCTAATGATGTCCACCTTCCAAGTACTGCACCCATAAAGCAGCACTGATTCTACGTTTGAGCGGAGCAGTCGTAGCTTAGTTCTTAAGCTAATAACATTGCTTCTCCAGATTTAGGATAGCATTCCGAACGCAGCTTTAGCCTTCCCGATTCTGCTGCACACATCCAGTTCGGTGCCACTGCGACTAGCCGAGACGACACTTAAATATAGAAAGTTATCAACTTTCTCGACTTCCCGTCCGGCAATGTTAAGTTGATCGCGGGTATTAGAAGTGCTCAGGGCTTTTGTTTTGGCTGTGTTTATTTTTAGCCCCACTTTGTTTGCATCAGCTTGAAGATCAAATGAAGATCCATTATCCGATGTGATAGTAGACACACATCGTCAGCGTAATCTAGGTGTTTAAGGTAAGATGTCATCGTCCAACGAATTCCATAATTACCTTTCGTCAATACTGCACGGAGTACATCGCTGATAACCACCAAGAACAATAGTGGTGACAGTATGCACCCTTGACGTACTCCACTTTGGACTTCAAAATCCTCCGACACCTTACCATTGTGCACGACGTGACACTTACCGTAGTCGTATGTAGTCTTGATAATAGCTATAAGTTTTTCTGGAATGCCTCTCCTGCGCAAGGCCAACCAGATAGCATCTCGAAGTCGATAAACATTAAATGTAGCGGAGACCTGTGCTCAACGCATTGCTCCATTATGATCCGTTAGGTGTTTATGTGGTCGATGCAGGAGGATCTAGCGCGAAAGCCTGCCTGTTCGACATCGAGAGTTGAATCTAAATGTTCCTTAATTCGTTCTAGAATTATTCTAGCTATTATTTTGGCTACAGCTGGAAGAACACATATACCTCTCCAGTTACCACACTCCATCCAGTTTCCCTTCTTTGGAAGCTTAATGATCATCCCCCTTTTCCACTCCTGTGGAAATTGTTCACTATCCCAAGCTCTCCGTATTAGCGGATGCAGCAAATCTGCCGATGTATTCGGCGTCGCTTGAAATAGCTGTTGTTATTTCGGTTTTACTGGGAGGTACGGTGCGAATTCGGGAATTTGTTGCTTCGAACTGCTCAATCGAATTCAAGATCACACCGCCATCGTCTACGTGATTTAGCACTGTAGCAAAATGTTCTCTCCATCTAGTGAGCTGATTCTCATCCGAAATCAGAAGGTTACCGTCTAGACTCTTCACTGGATGTTGTTTGGAGTTTCGATCACCAATGAGCTCCTTAGTGATGTTGTAAACAGTCCTACTGTCGCATCTACTCGCTGCTTCTTCAGCCCTTGAGGCCAGTGAGTTGACATGTTGACGTTTGTCAAGTCTCACACTACGCTGCACTTCCTTCTTCTTCGCACGGTATTGGGCGTCAAGCTCGGTTCTCTCTACTACTGAGGCCGCTGCAATCCGAACCTTGATTACTGTACGCTCATCGATCTGTCTCCAGGTGTCTGTTGAAAGCCATGTGCGGTGGTGTTTCTGATTTTTACCGACATACGTGCGTGCCCCAGTCGCAAAAGCATATTTCACAGCACTCCAGTGGCCATCCATGTTCTCTATGCTGCTGATTGCTTCTGCTTCTAAGACAAGATGGTCCCTGAACTGTTGGCGCACTTGGGGAACCTTGAGCCTGTCATTATTAAACCTGGTGATGTTAAGTAGGTTTGAGCGGTTGCTGTTGACGGATGCAGTACGAAGGCGTAAATGAGCTACCATAAAATGGTGATCTGAAGGACTTGACGTAACCCCAGAGAAAATAATCGAGTGGTGTCTAGTCGCATAATCGCGGCGGCCAATTGATGAACGCTCGCCATGAGATCGAGTCGCCAAATTTCTCCCTTACAACTTTGAGCATTTCGTCGCTTGCATGGCATGGAGTGCCATTTTGTTGGAACCACAGCTCGGATATATCGATGTCCTCAAGCTCTGGCCACAGAAAGTCGGTTAACATCGCTCTGTTGATGCCAAATTCAGCTGATCGGCGCCGAATCGACATTTCTGGGTCTTTTTCGATACTGGCCGCTACGGCGCCTATGTTTTCTCCATTTCACACCAATCTCCGTCTGGTTGGTGGCTTAAGGTCCAATAGAGTGTACTCACGCTCCAACTTTTCCACGGTGCGACGAATTGCCCTGCAAGCTGAAGCCATGATGACGACCGATCTCACGACGAAATTCACGTTGCGTATTTACAACTGATCCGGAAGATAATATTTTTTAATAATTTCCGCACGTTCGGCAAGCGTGAAACGATGCGTGATGAAATGGCAAACGCTACTGAATATTTTGACAGCTGGATGTCATTGGTAACTTTGACAGCTGCTAAAACATAAGAATTGGAACAAGTATTGCTATCTGGTCACCCTTTACTTTTTTTTATTTTTTTTTTTTATATTTTGCACACACTCAAAGGAAGAATACCTTTAACATGTTTACACACAGTGCGGGCGTTGGAAAGGATTGATGGAGAGAGAGAGAGAAAGATTTTGGTGTAGTGGTTCTTGAAGCTCAGTTGTTTGTGCTTCAGCTATTCTCCGGGGGTGGCGTCCAGATAACTGGGGAGATTTTTGTTATAATTGTCTTTGCTTCTGATTCACAGTACTTTTATCCCGATAACAGATGTCAAGGGCAAATCATGATCAACAGAGCGAGCAATTTTTCCAGCCACATAACCAAGCTACTGCCAGTGTTATGCCTTGGCAGTAGTGTTCACAGAGGCTTTTGCAAATGATCGGACTGACTTTATATATTTCATGAGAAATAAATAAATGCTTGCTGACATCAGGTTTTGAACCATGAACCATTTGAGTGGCAATTGACGACGTTACCACTACACCATTGCCACCCCCAAATATAAATAATTTATGAAGCTGAGTTTATCCTTAGTGGAAGAGTTCTTAAATTTATTTGGCGTAAGCGTCTATCAAAGACGCACCGTCTTGACTAACTTAGTGCCGGACATTAACAAAGCCTAGAAGGTTTTTTTTTTTTTGAGAGATGGGGTGACAGGGCAAGGAATGGCCCGTGAAGCACTACGACCTAAAGACATCTTTTGTGCTGTCCCCTGGTTGGTTGTTCAAGAAGTAGTTGTCTGTTAGCTGAAATCTGGTTGATTGTCAAAGTTCGAGCTGAGGAAGAGGTGCCATCAGAAGATGATGTAAAGCTTTTGTTACAGCGCTTTAGCCTATACCGGGCTTTGGCTAGGATGTTTCGGTGCCGTCTCTGTCTTGAAGACGGTCCACCTTGAGGTGTTAATTGAGAGAGCAATGCCTGCTTAGGAAGTCACTTAAGATCTTAGCATTGTATTTACTCGTTGTAAGAATGTCTCTGGCTCTATTTTTTGAGAAATTAATACATTCCTTGGAATGCATTCGCCATAGCTCTATCTTTATCTGGCTGGTAGGTAAACCGCAGAAAGGATCAGGTCTAATGGGAGGGGATTGGGCACTTAGTCTTTTAAGCTCAACAGCAGCCTCGGTACCAGAGGTGCCTTTGTATCCGGGGACCCATATTAGCTTGATTTTATTGTGTGCAGCAAGCTGCAAGTAAATCTGAGAACATTTCCAAACCCGCTTTGACTCAAAGTCGAAGGACGTGAGTGGTTTGAGTGCGCTTGGCTATCTGACATTATATGATTATGTAATCTTCAGAGATTTCTTCTGATGTATTCTCTGGTACAGATTTCGATAGCATAAGCCTCTGCTTGGAAGACAGTTGTAGATTGACCTATTATTGTAAAGAGTTTGTAGTTGAGGCCAAATATACCAGCTCCTGCCCGCATTCGACATTTTTGAACCGACAGTGCACCAATTGAGTTGAGGTGTTGCTGGAGGGATTTGAGAATAGTAATCCTAATAGTTGCGGCCCGGGGTGGCAACTGTAACGAAGTTGTTAACATGGATTGTTTTTGGCATGAAGTCCGAAATGCATACTGCTGTTGAAGACAGTTGCAGAATTTTGTCAAGGCTCTTCATGTGACCACCTAAATTGAAATTTGCGCTGTTGCATAAAAGGTGATGTCTTAGAGCACTGGCAGCCGCAGTCTTCATAATATACTCGTATATGTGTAGGGGTGGAAGGTTTAAGAGAACTTCCAGCGCACCTGTTGGGCAGATACGCATTGCGCCGTAATACCTACACAGGGTAGTCTTTGCATCTATAGGAATGCGGAGCGGCGAACCCGACAGGCGGATCAGTAGAAATGCGGTGAAGTGGGAGGGTTGGGATCCCTTGTTTTCGGATCATAGCCTCGCCGATAAAAGGAAGAAGAAGAAGGAGAAGGAATGCGGAGTGGGTAACGGTTTGATTTACTTTTCCCCACAATACTAACAAACCATAGGTTATTATCGGGGTGACGATTGTGGTATAGGCCCACTGGATAATTTTTGGTTTAATACCCATTTTTTGCTGAAAACTTAGAGCAGGCCAAAAAGACTTTTCTTGCCTTCTCAATAGTTCTGTCTAAATGAGGTTTCCAGTTTAATTTTTGGTCAAGAATAACCCCAAGATATTTTGTTTCCTCAGTCTAAGGAGATTTATGATTTGTATGCTGGATACATTGTTAAAATCGTCTTTTTATGCCGATGGACGTGCTTTTTAAATGGGAGGATTTAAATTTAATATTTCGGTACATTTCGCTTTGTTTCAGTATCTTCTTTAAAGCGCAATAACACGATCTGAATTTTACATTTTGCCCGAAAAGACATGACCTTAGAGCTTAAAGCCTTTGCCACGAGGCAAGCGAAGCTCCTACCTGAGACTTTACTTTTTCTTTTTTTAGACCTATATTGTTTGGGATTGGATCTCCTAATACCAATATATATATATATATTTGGCGCAACAGCTCTTTAAGTGCCAGGGCCTAGCTTCTCGCAACCACTCATGTTGTGTGCGTTATATTTTTTTCACACGAATGGAAGGGACCTACAGTTTAGTGCCGTATCCGAACCGCGATTTGAGAAGATTTTTCGTGACAACAATACTCTCGGATATTTGTCAGACACTCGCGAGAGGTGGGACCATGAAAAAAGTTTTTGGTGTTTTCTGGAATTCGAACTTGGAACCTCTTGCGTAGTGATCCGACACACTAAACACTTACGCCACGACGTCCACTAATACGAAGTCGCCAGATATTACGGTCATAAGGTTGTCCTATCGTAAACTTGCTCTCTCTTCATGTTTTTCTTAATTAGGGTCTTCCAAGGGACGCGGAGTTTGATAAGTCTTCTATCTCAGATGACTTTCTGAAAATTTGCAGAAAATCGGGTTTATTTTGAATGCACCGCGAATGTGTTCATTTCGTACTTTGTCCAGCATTGTGACACCACCTGCCCAGCACAGCACCTTCATCTCAGCCACATGTAGCCCTTGCTCCTGCTGTTGGTTTATTGGGCTGCACTCGGCACTATACATTATAGCTGGTCTAACAGCTGTCATGTACACCTTCTCTTTGACTCATACCAGCATTCTTTTGTCGCGCAGGACTCCCGTCAGCATTTTCCACTTAATCCATCAACGTGCAATGATCTACGGCTACGTTCAATTTCCATCACCAGAGAGCATCGAACCTAGGTACTTCTTGCAAACTTCTTTTAGCAAGAATGCTTCCAACTTATGTCCCCTACGTGCCATCGTGTACGGTTTCTGGCAATGTGTCTGAGGTCACCCCAACTTTTCCCTAACTGCCGTACCTCCTTCTCGACTGTTCTTCGCCATGTACTCCTCGGACCGCCAGGTCTTCTGCCATCCTGAGTTAGAGGGTTCCATTGCATAGCATGGTTCGCTATGGAACTGTCACACTTTCGGAACGTGTGACCAATACACTGCCACTTCCGCCGTTGGATGGTTGTGCCTCTTGGTTCCTGACCCGTTCTCCCGTAAAGGTGTTCGTTAGAGATACGATTGGGCCAGAAAATCCTTAAGATATTGCGCAGGCACCTATTAACAAACGTTTGCAGCTTTCTGGTGATAGCAGTGGCCACTATCCACGTGCTGCAACAACATAGCAGCACGGATTCAACGTTGGAGCGGAACAGTCTTATTTTGGTGCTCAAACTGATTGCATTGGTTCGCCATATTTTGGACAACATCCCGAACGCGGACTTTGCTTTGGCGATCCTGTTGGCTATATCCAGTTCCACCATCGGTCGAGACAATACTCCTAAGATACTGGAAATCCTCTACTCTCTCTACCGGTTGTCCAGCAATGCGTATTTGAGCTGATGAGTTTGTTCCAAGGCTGATAATTTTAGTTTTTGCCGTATTAATTTTCAGCCCGACGACACCTGCTCCCTCTCCACATCTGCTGTTAGTTGGTGGAGGTCCATAATTCTGTGCGAGAGTAAGCACACATCGTCAGCGTAGTCAAGATGTTTCAGTTGAGATGTAAGAGTCCATCGAATTCCTCCGTGTCTCGTTGGCAAAGCTGCATGAAGCACATCGCTAATCACCAATAGGAATAATATTGGTGAAAGGATACAACCTTGTCTTACCCCACTTTGGATATCAAATTCCCCAGACAACCTTCCCCTATGCAGAACGTGACATTTGGAGCCTTCATATGTAGCTTTGATAATAGCAATTAGTTTATCGGAAATACCTCTCCTGCGTAAGGCACGCCATATAAAATCCTTGTTGACACTATCGTACGCCTTCTCAAAATCGATGAACAGCAGGGGCAGTGGCGATCGATATTCAACGCAGTGTTCGATGATAATCCGCAGGGTGTTGATGTGGTCGGCACAGGAGGATCCAGAGCGGAAACCTGCTCGTTCGGCATCCAGTGTGTCTTCGAGATGTTGTTTAATTCGCTCCAGGGTGATTTTAGCTATTATCTTAGCTACACCAGGCAGCACGCAGATACCCCTCTAGTTTCCGCACTTCATTAAATTTCCTTTCGAAGGAACTCTTTTTCCACTCGTTAGGAAAGCTCTCAACTTCCCAAGCTCTCTCTATAAGTGGAGGCAGGAGCTCAGCCGATATTGTTGGCGCTGCTCGTAAGAGCTCTGCTGGAATACCGTCAAGTCCTACCGCCTTGTCGGTTTTGAGTGCCTTGAACGCGGTAATGATCTCACCTTTACTAGTAGTTATGGTGCGTATTCGGGAGCTTGAATGCTTCCAGGTAAACAGCGTCTCTTGACGCTAGACTGTACGAGAATTCACATCATATAAATTTAGTTTTCTGTCACTGACGCGCAAGCTCCTTAACTCAAAAGAAATCTGCCACTAATGTATCCGTAGTATCTTTTGGAGGACTTCCGCAGTGTTGCTTATTAATCGGCGTAGAAAGTGTTCAATGGTGCAGGTTGTTGGATTTCACGTGTGAGATAGTTCATCACTATGTTGAACAATAGTGAAGTGGGAGGGTTATGATCCCTTGTTTTCCGATCATAACCTTCCCGAAATGGGAAGAAGAAGTTGAACAAAAGTGGACTGAGTGCTGAGCCTTGGTAAACTCCTACACCAATTTTGAACTCTCCTCTGGTGCCCGTGGGCTCTCTAGGAGGTAGTAACGACTGACACATATCACAGTCTTTTCCCCAGGAATTTTCCCTCCGCCCAAAAAAATGTTCTCCCAAAATAGAAAACAATTTCTGTGCGGTAGATCCGCGAAAAAATGCGTTAAAATGTTTTTCTATTGTCATTCGCGATTCCTACTTTTTTTTTTTCTTTGGGAATTTCCCCCTTTTTCGGTGACAGATTTATTTTTATTTATTTTTTTTTGAGAAAATTCCGGATAACATTTATTGACGATAGGTCTAGAAAATAAAGTCCTTGATAGGCTTTTTCCTCCTCATAACAGGTGGTACAGCATTTTTAAGCAGCTTATCGATTTTACCTGGACAACGTTAAGTATTTTGTTCTGAAAATATCATATTGGGTACAAAACCATGCTCAATAAGTTTTTATAGTTATTCCTGGTGACACTAAATAAATCCTTTTTTTCCAATTGCCGCTCAAGTGGCACAGGTTACAAATCTAACGAATTTATGCTAACTCCGTGGCTTTTTTTTCCCAATTCTTCAACCTAATCCCCCGTGAAGAACATCTTTCATACATGACTGTACAAGAATACATTATTCCTCTTCAAGGACGCCACCAGTATATTTGGCTGCCTTTGGAATTACATGAGCCAACAAAATCATACCCTCCTTCGAAATTTAAATGCAAAGCCGCCTACCCTATACCTGAAAAGTCCTGAAATAAACATGAGCGGTTTGGTTTTATTTCTTTCAAATAAAATTCATATATTTTCACGGCGACTACGCTTTCCTGTCGTGCAAAGGCTTTAATCAGTGTTACAGCCTTTCACATCCTGTTGGCAGATTTATTCCACCAAAAAAGTAACGACCCGCCTTCATCGGAAAGGTGTTCGGGCTCCTTCAAGTGTAAATGATTGATAAAATTCAAAAGACGACGAAGAAGGTGCTGCTTTCTGTCGAATGTGCTTGGTGCACCCTCCTCTACACCCCAACTCTCTGACGGAATATCCTTTTTATGAATATTTACGATGTCGGTGGTAATTTGTATTCTTCACATTCTAAAGAGCATGGTGTTCTCTAGTCGTCACTTTAAAAAGAGTCTTTACAAGGATTTCGCGTGTTGTTACATCGGGAAGGTTCCCTTTGATGTACACAACTGTTTGCCTATCAATTTTATATCGTTACACATTCAGGCTCACTTTATTTTTTTCTTTAAAAAAAAACACCCGCACCACCACCCTTATGCTGCGCTCGATGCCTAATGATTTAATGAAAATAGAGGGGCACCTTACGTAACTCGAAGCTAAGTAAAAGGTTAGGTGGTTGTTAGTCATGTGGTGTGAGAGAAGAATTCATTCTGGGGAATGTTCTCTTGAAAGGATCTATATTTGGGCCTTCTATCACGTCGAGGCACGAGAATTATTTAATAACAAAGATAAAAGGATACCCGTAGAGCAAGAGAGAGAGAGGGAGAAAAAGGAAAATCTGAGTACGATACTAGAGCTGCACAGGAATCCTAGGAATTTTTCGTTTTAATCCGATTAGCTACCCCCAAGACAGGAGGTTGCAGCAGTAAGGTATATTGAAGTTAATTACTCTGAAGAAGGCTCTATTTCAATTTCGATACCGGTGAGGAAATCTGAAGGTAATTATTGGAAGAGCCGATGAAAGGATACCTTCGCATTAGGGGGTGTCAGTGCGTTGTTTAGAATTTACTTATGCTAGCTGTTAGGCCAAAGAATTACAACCAGGTAGGCGGCACACTGAGTAAAAAGGGTTTTTCTGGAAATTTAATTATTGAAAAGAGACAATTCTGCCGCCTCGTATCTAAGCTTTAATTAAGGGCTTGGAATCGATTTTTCTAGATAAGTTGAATAAACAGCTTTAAATTTAATATAAGCTTATGCCGCCTGTTGAGTGTTGAGGGTATGTTGTTGAAGCTCTTAGTTTCATTTATATGATTGTGTCGTCTGGATAAATCTTGAGGATTTGTCATGCCTTGTATCAAATTTTGGAAGCATCTGAATCTTATTTTAGATTGGAAACTCACCTGAAGACGAAGCCTCCTAGAATGACCTAAGAAAACTATCACCACTCCACTCATATGCAAAAAGTGTGCCTTCAAACTTGAGCCTCTGACTTTATGTATCCATTGTCAGGCCAAAACCGATGTATGGAATGCCAGCTGTTACGTCGCTTATACACTGAAATTAACTAGGAAACATACAATGATCAGCTCCACCTACCCCAGTGATGGCCCTCTTGACCTCCTTTTTGCGCAAGTACCACTAACGCACCACTGAAAGTTCGCTAATACCTTTCATGTATCGATTGAAAAACGAGCATTTTCCATCTTGCACAAAGTTTAGACGCTATCGAGTTGAAGCTCTTGGGATTTTTCCAAGATCTGTGGACTTTCCTCAACTAATCACATCCATTGAACATACCTTCATCAGCTGCTTCGTGCCAAGCATCATACTTAGGTCCTGTTTCCTCCTACCTACCTACCATAACTTCGCGCTTTTGTGTGGGGTTTCTAGTGGCGTATCTCTATTTTTTCGAGCTTTCTATCAACTGCCGTATCTCGCCTTCGACAATTCCCCACCATGATTCTAAGACCTATCCGCTCTTCTTTCTTCTTGAGCTAGGAGGTTCTATTGCATTATTATTTCGGGTAGTCCGACTTAGCACTTCCAACATGTTCCTCTAGTATAATTGCCTGTTTAAAATACGGTTTGTCTCTCAGACTAGGATTCACAAAGGCTTCCTGCATTGGTGATCGCCTTCCAAGTATTGCACACATTAAGCAATATAAGACTCGGAGTTAGGTTAGGTTAGGTTAGATTGGCTGTCTGCACCACGATGCAGACACACTTAGACCAGTAAAGGTCCATTGTGATGCCAAGGATCTACCATTAGACCACTCAGGGACTAATAAAATCAACCAGAGCTTTTGATGAAGCGATGGATGTTCATGACGTCTAGGGACGCCAAATCGCTGAGGTCGTCAAGGAAGGGAGCTCCTAGATGGAGCATTCTTATGCGTGATAGAGCAGGACATGTGCATAGGAAGTGAAGAATGGTTTCCTCCTCCTCCTCGTCCCTACAGCTCCTGCAGAAGTCATTGGAAAAGAGGCAAAGTCTTTTGGCATGTTGGCCGATTAGACAGTGTCCGGTGATGACACCGATAACGCAGCTGATCTGTAATCGCTTTAGTTTAACCAACTCGGCACTACGTTTCTGGTCCAGCTTAGGCCAGATCTGCCTCGAAATGTAACACGTAGAGCCACTATCCCACCCGGAGCGGAAACCTGCTTGTTCGGCATCGAGTGTGTCTTCGAGATGTTGTTTGATTCGTTCAAGGATGATTTTAGCTATTATCTTAGCTACAGCAGGCAGCACGCAGATACCCCTCCAGTTTCCGCAATCCATTAAATTTCCTTTCTTAGGAAGCTTGACGATCATTCCCTTTTTCCACTCGTTAGGAAAGCTCTCAGCTTCCCAAGCTCTATCTATAAGTGGAAGCAGAAGCTCAGCCGATGTTGTTGGCGCTGCTCGTAAGAACTCTGCTGGAATACCATCAAGTCCTACCGAACTGATCGCGGTAGTGATCTCATCATTACTGGGAATCGTGGTGCGTATTCGGGAACTTCTCACCTCGGGCATCTCAGTCTGATTTGGAAGCATATCGCTAGCGAATACGCGATTCAAAACTGCAGCAAAATGCTCTTTCCATCACTGGAGATGGTCCTCATCCGAAATGAGCAAGGAGCCGTCTAGGCTTTTCACTGGGTGTTGACTGGAGCTGCGACCACCTGTCAGCTCTTTGGTGATTCTGTAGACGGTCCTGCTGTCGCACCTCCTTGCAGCTTCTATAGCCAGCGCGTTGATGTAGTTGCGCCTGTTATGTCTCACGCTGCGCTGAACTTCTCTCATCTTTATGCAGTATATGGACTCTAGCCCGCTTCTCCCTGCTGCTGGAGTAGCTGCAACGCGAGCTTTCAGCTGTTTTTGTCCGTCGATCCGTCTCCAGATATCTTCGGAAAGCCATGTAAAAACATTTTTCACAGCACAGTCTTGGATGGTTGCGGGCATTGAGGTGCTAATTGCTTCCACACCTTGCGAAAGGTGCTCCCTTAATTGATGGCGCACTGAGGGATCTCTAAGTCTATCGATGTTGAACCTGGGCATTCTTGTAATTTTTCTTCGTGGGATCTTCGAACTGCAGCAGTGCGTAATTGGAGAATACGAGTAGCTATCATAAGATGGTGATCTCGTACTATCCCCACATCTGCCCCTCGCCTGTTTCGGACGTCCCGGAGACTACTTCTAAAGCGGCAGCTAAGGCAAAAGGGTCAATTTGGGTGAAGGTTGCTTGCCTGTCGTTGGAAACCCACCTGACTTTGTGGCAAGTCTAGTGCTCAAACATGGTGCAACCTATCACAAGGCGGTTGGCATTGCAGAAATCCACAAACCTTTCGCCGTTGTCATTGCGGTTACCTAGTCAATTCTTCCCGATTACATGTTTGAGCGCTCCGTTGTCATTGCCTGCCTTGGCATTCAAATCCCCCATCGCTATGACAATGTTTCCATTTGGTGTTGTATTGAAGACGGCACTTAACTATTCGTTTGGGGCGTAACACTGTATGATGGTGACGCGTCGCACTCTAGTCCGGAATCTTCTTCTTCTTCTTCTTCTTCTTCCTTTTATCAGCGAGGCTACGATCCGAAAACAAGGGATCATAACCCTCCCACTTCACCGCGTTTCTACTGATCCGCCTGTGGGGTTCGCCTCTAGTCTAGTCTCTCTAGTCCGGAATCTGACCGTCATAATCCTATCACCATGAGGCTGTCAGGAAATTAGGCCCTTACGTGCTGTTGTTCTTAGCAGCAGTCCAACTCCATATTCCTCCGGACTTCCGGATGGTCTTTCAGAATAGAGTAGTACAGTGTTATGCGTTGGGGACTGGTACTCGCCCACTTCTAACCATCTTATTTTACTTCCCCCCAAAATGTCCGGTTTATATCGCATAAATTCTTTTCCAATTGAAGGAATCTGGCATTGTAAGAGCCTTCACTTCCCGATTCGAGGAGCGTCTTTACATTCCAGAAACCTATCTTTGCCCGGGTACAATAGTAAAAAGTCATCAACATGTGATCATTCCTTACCCGAGGCATAGTGTCGGTATCTGTAGCGGTCGGTTTTCAGTAACGCAGGTTGCTAGCCCACGTTACATAGTCTAGAATCAAGGCCCTGGACAACCCGCAATTTTAGCTCTCACGTATAAAGGTTTATACGTATAGTTGCCCGAGGACCACTACTATGAGGTAAAGCAAGCACTTCATCATGAACTTGATTTTTACGCTACTGGCCCAAGCCAAGATTTGAGCAGTCTGTAGTTTCCCGATCAATCGCAATCTTATACCCAACATGTCTGCCTCTCACGACATCGATGATCATATGGTGCAAGTTTGTTACTCAATACGATAGTATTCAAATATCATCACCGTAGGTTGAGGTGTTTGAGATAGGTTGTACGACCTCACCAGATTTCACTACATTCCACCCACAAAACAGTATGAATGACTTCATTGATAACCACGAGAAATAGAAGTGGCGACAGCATACAACCTAATAACAACTCCACTTTGAATCTCAAATTCATAACTTGCTTTGATGATAGCCACCAACTTTTTTGAAATACCTCTGCTGCGCAAAGCATATCATACATGTCTATGTCAAACTATTGACAGCCCTTAAAAAATGTTGTGAAAAGCATGCGAAGTAGAGATCTGGCGATATGGCCAATGCAGGATGAGTAGGTGGTTCGGGAACAAGTCCGCCCACAGTCGACAGTGCTCTCAAGATACTCCTTAATGTGTTCGAGAATGTTTTCATCTACAATTTGTGATAAGTGGATTGTGTGCCGAAATTATTGGCGAAACTTTGTGTAATTCGGCTGGAATGCCGTCAAGTCGTGTCGCCTTATTTCCTTTAATCAATTCTATCACGGTTATCTTTCCTACTAAGGGGTGCATTATGAATCCGGGAATTTTGGCCATCGGATCAGCAATATGATCTGGCGCATTGGTAAGATACCCCCTCCATCTCCTTAGCTGATCCTCATCTCAAACTAGTAGGAAACCGTTTAAACTCTTGACCAGGTATTGATACAAGTTCAGACCACCTATCAGCACTTTGGTGATCCTATTGTCACATTTAACCACAGCTTCTTTAGTCTCTTATGCAAATGCGCTTACATAAATGATTCGATTTCCAAACGCACGATACACTGAACGTCTCGAATCCGCCTATGTTAATAGCTCGTCAGTTAGACCATGTCAGCTCTAGGAGCTATCTTTACGTCATTTTTCTTGGATAGACGGAAATACTGGCTACAATCGTACTTCTTAACAATTTGAAGGTCTTTCCAAATTCTCAGCACCGACTCTGACTATAATACTAGATTTTCTCCATTATTCCTGCAGGCTTCTGTTTAGGTTTTGTAGTCTACACCTGCTTTCCTTATCCACTGGTATACGAATGTTATTCCTGGTTTAATATCTTTTCGACCTTGATCGAGTACGGTGTCCTTGTTAGCTTTCTGACAATGATGCCATTGCTCATCTGCGCTTAGCATTCGTTGTATTGAATTTCTTGAGATTTTTAAGGACACTACATTGCAGTCTCTTGCGATTGTACTTTTTGCATGTCAAGTGCTCATACTCAGGACCTCTTTGTTTACAAATTTCCAACCATCTGGTCCTTTAGACGACACAAGTTGATTTTTGACATTTGGCAAGTGACGTTACGAATAAATTTTTAAACTTCTAATTTTTATCCTCGTGGAACTTCCATGCTATCCATGCCATTGCCTACCCATGATCTAGTTCATGGGCCGTGCATTCGCCTCCGAGTGAAAGTTGAAGCAAAACAATTTTTTTTCTCCCCATCTCCGCGCATGTATCTGGGGTAATCAAATGGAAGGATACAGGGAAGCCTTGTTACGTGCATGACCTCAACAACTTTTATATCCTTTGGATTTGTTATTCTTTTTCCCTCTCCCGATGCAGTTCAACACACACACACACACATTTGCACTCACAAAAAGAATAAAAAAAATAAAAAAAAAAACTTTTCCAATCTTGGCAGACATAGGGAACTCTCAGCTCTCCCGGTATACTTTTCTAAAAACTAATTTGTCAATGTCAGGCTTTTTGGTCTAGATTCATATAGTTACGCTCTAGGTGGCTTGAGGCGGTAGGCGGGTTGGTTGCCCTAGTGATGGTTCCACGGCTTCCACGTTCTACCTCAACTCAGTGCCTGTGCCTGCGGCTGCTTTGAGTAGGCCAAGGAGATAACGATGACGAAAGTTTCTGGATGGGAAAATAATGTTGGTCCTTTCGCTAGAAGTACTCGTACCCTACATACGAGTACTATGTGTGGCACAGTGTGCCTGTTTTTCCTGCTTGAAGGCATATGATAATGTTGATGCAGCTGCGTTTGTGTCGTCTACCTCATTTGTCGACGAGGAACTCCCAAGCCGGCGGAGCATGGGATATGTAATCTATTTTTTCGCTCTCTCTCCCAAAATAAAGAAAAGTTCACCATATTTATTCGCCCGCACCCCAAAGGCTCTGATTTGACACTGTCATGTTGTCGTTGTGAGAATAGCAGCTGCTAAATAGTGAGTTTTCAACTTTTACCCTTTTTTTGGTTGCCTTCCACTTACTCTTCCTTCCAGCGGAAGTGAAATTTTCGTCCTGTTTCCAAAAACCCTTGACTTGGCTCGTTGTTTTTGTGGAATGGCTCCTTGGGGAGAGATAGGCACAGCATTTAAATGTCGTGTGTGTTGGGAGGAGGTAACCACGAGGCAAGGATTTTTTTTTTTTTTTTTGTGCTGCCATTTTTCTGGCTGTCTCTTGATGGATGATGAGTCATTTGTCATTACATTGGCTTAGATAGAACATAGATGGGGTGGTGGTGAGGGAGTACGAGTACTCCCAGTGGATGAATGTGCAGAAAAGTGCGGAATTTAGTTGGATAATCCCTCGAGGGAATGCGAATGAAACAGCAGTTTCCTCGGATTTCTGCCATAAAAAAAAAGTTTTTTTCTTCTTTTTCTATGTCTTGTTTTATGGCCGTGAATGTGTCTTTAGTGAACTTTAAGTGGGTTATAACATGAGGTTTTTCCTAGTAGACGAGAGCTTTAGTTGGTTGAAAGTGAAATTGTTAATAAAAGTCGCATTTTTCACGCAGAAGATACTTTTATCGTGACTGGCTCTGTGGGAAGTACTGTGTCTTGGTTTTTATTTAACTCTGTGCCTTGTGGGGCCTGGAATACTTAAAACAAAAACGGCGATGAAAGCAGGTGACATTACATACGGTTCTCTTTTGATTATGTATTAATGTCGGGTTTATTTGTTCCTGTAGTAGAGTTTTCAATATAAGTCAAATTTTGATAGGTTCAGGTGGTTCTTTGTCAATAAAAATTCTCACGAAAGTAGAGAGCAGTAGTTTAGACTGCGTTAAAAATTCAAGCTGAGTTTCTTTGTATCTTCCTCTTCTTCCTATTTCGGCGACTTTATGATCCGAAAGCCAGGGATCATAACCCTCCCACTTCATCGTATTTCTACTGATCCGCCTGTGGGGTTCGCCTGTTTGATCTCAAAAAATATAGGCACGCCTCCCGATTTTGGATCGCTTTGTTACTGCGGCAAATCAAAGGCTGCAGTCGTTGCATTATTGTGATCCAGGCGTTTATAGGCCTGCCCATCCTTCGCGATGTCCTTGGAATGTTCATTGATATTGCCTTTTTAACAGGGTTCAAATAATCTCTTCTTTGAACGTGGCAATACCAGTTTAGCCGGTCACGCTCTATTTTTATGCCATGGTTTCTTTGACATGAAGGCTTCCACGGATCTTCGAACTTGTTATTCGATCAAGTTTTGTCACTCCTGCTGTCATGCGGAGCATCTTCATATCAGCTGCCGTTAATCTATTTTCATACTTTTTGTACATTGTCCAACATTGTGAACCGTATGTGAGCGCTGGATGCACAACTGCGATGCAAAACTTTGCTTTCAACTTAGGTGGCATTTTTCGGTCACAGAAAATAGCGAAGTTTTCTCGCCACCCCATTCACCCTACGATTATGTGATGATTGATGTCGTCACAGGTTGCTTCGCTATTGATGATAGATCCCAGATATTTAAACTTTTCGCACTTTGGAAGCACTGTTCCATTTAAATAAATGTCTGGAATAGGCCTGAATGGATCATAGTCTTTTTTGAACTAATGCGATACCTGTTTCCCTCCAAAACGTCCACACACACATCAAGTGCTCGTTGTATGGATGTAGGATCCTCACTTATGACAGCTCCTTCGTCAGCAAAGAATAATTGATTTACCTTATGGACCATTACTTTATCACGACTTTGATTAGGAACTCTTCGGTTACTCCAGCGCGACATCTTAATCGTATCTTTGCTCTAGGTTTCTCGAACCCATCGATGTCTTACCGCCACCTATATCAGATCTCGTGGTTGTCTGTCGAATGCCTTTCCAAAGTCAACCAATACAATATGCAAATCCCTTAAGAAATCACGATGTTTTTCCATTATGATCCTTATACTTTGGATTGCATCTATAGTTTATTTACCCGCAACAAACCCGCACTGATCAACAAATCGCCGTATTATTTTTCGCGATCGGCTACCTAATACCCGCTCAACGATCTACACGGTGTTTGACAACAGTAGTTATCACGGTTTCGCGTATCACCCTTCCCTTTGCACACAGGGAGAACGTAGCTTTTCCTCCACTGATTCGGTATTGGATCACCTCTCACAAATTTGGAGATGAGAATTCTGAGCCATCTGAACCCGATGTCTTCCATTTTTTTCCAGAACTCAGAAGGCATCTCGTTTGGCCCAACCGCTTTTCATTTTTTAAAGTACTTGACCGCCTCACTAACTTCTTGGACTGTAATGTCGCGTATTTCTATGCAGTTAGTGGTAGCTCTTGGAAAATATAGCCGGGGAAACTATTCATTCGAAAGTTCTGCACAATACGGCCGCCACCTCTGCAGAATTCTGTCGTCATCCACAAGAAGCTGGCCATGAGTATTGCTGATCAGCTTTACCGAACGAATCTCCTAAGCATTCCTCCTTCTTTGGGCGGCTATCTTGAAGATGGTTGCGCTTTTGTTCATACTGTGTCGTCGCAACTTCTGGATAGCCTGATTTGCATCAGCAACCGGGTAAGATATTGTCTCCAGCTCCAGATACATGCCCTGCGTACTCTGCTTGAAGCTGGACGTACTTCTTCTTCGCTTTTTTCTTGCAACATCTGTATTCCACTTCGAGGCGAATTTTTTCGTCTCTATTATTAGAGGGGCACTTTGACCATGCTTTGTAAACCCCTTTCTTCTCATTTATCACATCTTTAGCCTTATCACTCCATAACCATGTTTCCTTGACGTTGTGGTCATGGCCTTTTGAAAGTCCTGTCACTGATTTGACCTTCTTTAAGCAAGTTCGCTGTAGGGAATCCCATATATTTTGTGTTCTGCGCTCTTCATCCTCAGCTCCGTTGATGTTGTGAGAGAAGTCATTTTTCATCACGAAAACAAAAGCCTCGCCTTTTTCTTTGCTCAGATTGTACCACTTGACCTTCTCAGGGAAGGTGTTTGTTGGTTTGATTTTCTGTGGTGTCTCCGTACAAATTTCTGTTAGCTGGAGATGGTGTTGCTGAGCGATCGTCTCCCTCAGGATCACCTTGCAATCTTTTACCCGAGGCTTCATTAAACTCGCAACCAAATGGTAGTTAATCTGGGTTTCACTTCCACCACCGCTGTAAGTGATCAGGTGCTGGCTTTGTTTGATGAACATGGTATTTAACACGATAAGACCGTGTGATCTGCAGATGCTTAGGATGTCTTCACCAGGAAGGCTCCTAGTGCCGTGTTCCCAGTCCTCCATGGCAGTCTTCATTGTCTTCGTTTGACTGCCCGACATGTCCATTCAAATCTCCTCCAACAAACAGAAACTCTTCCTTTGGAATGTTCTTCTAGAGACAGTTCTATTTAATCCAGCACAATTTTAACTGTCTTATCTATTCTGCGAACTACCAAAGAAAACCCAGATTCCTGCCGTACTGGAACCACATAGAAATACATGAAACAGCAGAAGGGCTTAATCCCACAAAATCACCGACATGCAGCATGAGCTTATCTGATAGACAAGTCACGTTAATCAGATGAATGGAATCTCAGCGCGATTTGCCTGATCGACAAGAAAAAAAAAATTCCAAACATTAAGCATCTGGAAGTCGTTCCTGACTAAATAGCTACTCGCTTATCTTTCAGTTGCCCAAGTTAATGATACAAACAGCTTACAAGATTCGACTTCACTGCCGTCCCGTAGCCATGTTTCTACAATTTAAATTCTTAATCGCCGTGTTCATTTATTATGAGCGAAACCTTTTCTTCATTAGATTACCCTCAAACACAAAACTAACAAATCGTCCACCTAAAGTTCCACAATTTACCTCAAAATTCCCAGGACCATCGCAGACACAATGCCATCTTTTTCAAATTGTCATTCATAAAACATATCTCAAGCGAAACTCATTCTAACAAATACGACATTTTTATTCCCTTCTACGTCATTTCATGTTCAGACTTCAAATTCTCTTATCTCTCCAGTGGATCCTCCATCGTTCCTCTTCCTCTCGTGCCTGCGGCGAAAATTTGCATTTTCTTCGAATTTAATTACCATCCTCCAGCATATTCAACTCTGTGCGCATACATAAAAGAAAGTACACACATTCACGTTCATAATTTATTTTAATTGAATGAGGCGCACGGTGTAGAGACGAACGGTCTTTGGAAAATGTATCCAAAATGTCGATTCTTCCCTCAAGGAATCTCTCTGTCCCGTACTCCTTTCTAAAAAGGAATGGTCGCGTACACGGGGAATAAAGAAAAAAAAAAAAAAAAGCAACAAAGTTCCTTTCCTCTCTTTGCGGCGCGGCAAACATCTCATCCAAAGGTTAATTGGCAATAATAAAGTACAATATAAGATAAACAATTGTTCTCCATGAATTTATTCACCCAAAGGTACGACGAGACTCGTGATAAGGACAGCACAAAGCACACACAGGGATATAGCGAATGGATGCACGAATGACGGGGGTGGTCGCTTGACTGAGGACTATATTACTCTTGTGGCATATCAATGAATACTTAAATTTACATGAAATAAAACGACGACACGCTCCTTGCACAAAATGACCAAGGGAAATCACAGTTAGGAGAGAAGTTGTTATTTTTTTTTTTTTTATTGTCGAATGGCGCCCAACGTGGGGCGAATTTTAATTTTTTTCGTTTTATTTTGACGCTCATCCCTTTCTTTTTACAGTCAGATTCGGAATTAAGTGGTTAAAATATGTTCCAAAATGGCAAATCCTTTGAATTACAAACGAAAAATAAATAAATGAAAAACCAACAAAAAAAAGGACTCTTGCGGTTAATAAGGTTCGACAATCTGGAGAGATGGTTTTTAATATAAAAAAAAAAAATGAAAGGCAAAGCCACATTCTAATTGAAATTCCTTTATGCTAAGCATTAGCGAGGAGATAAAAGGACTTTTATTTTTAACTTTAAGCGGGTAGAGAGAAGACCAGTCCATTCCATTGCGCTACATTAATTTTATGATTTTAGCGAAGCGAGTAGAAGACGATAAGGGTGTGGTGGAATATTCTCGAATCCATTGGTAGATATCCGAACCAGGATATTTGAAATGGAAATAAATTTGAACGGAGGATAACATTTATTGACTTTAATTTTGTCCATTGGGAGATTACTCGAGCATAATGACGCAGCGCTCGCTCTGCCATTAGTGTAATGGGGCCAGTTTTCATATACCTAGCTAACGAGGCACAAGTAATTCGTTTAGGGGATGCCCGCCCGTATAAGATATTAAAATTCGAAAATTTATTGAAACAATTTATTAAAAGCGGCACGTTTTTTGATTGAAGGTAATTTTTCATTTCGAAATTCCTTGGGTGAATTAGTAACGAATAACGGTTGGGAATAGGCATTTTCCATAATTTATTTTTGCAAAATTTTAAAACAAATTTTATTCAAATGGTTAACTCAAATCCATTAGTTTACTGATCAGAGAATGTTCTCCCCTAAGCAGAAAAAATGTCGAAGTGTTCATAAAACTGTGTGCGACTTTAAACCTGAATTCGTCTTTCACTGTTTACAATACTAAGAGTATAGATCTAGGATGGATAGATCTGTATTGAAACAGAAATAATACATTTTGAAACGAAATTCCACAATTTACAGAAATCTATACATATAATAGAACTGTAGGGCGTGAGAACCGCTAGACAGATTTGGATGAAACTTTTTTGAAATGTTTCTTAAGACTCCAGGAAGTACATAGGCTATGTCGTTTTTTGCTCAGCCTACGTTTTGGGAGCGCTTTTGTAGTTTTTATTTGTTTTTACTGACTTTACTGCCCTTAACCTCCTATTACTCGGGTAATTCATAATCAATACAAAAAAAAAGAGTGCATAACGGGACCAATACTTCCCTTAATATTTTAAGCTGTCCGCCAGCTTCCTGCTTCATCTACAGACCGAAATCTAACATAATCAAATTAATTGACTTCCTCAAATGTAAGGAAATTAACAACATCATCAGTAAACAATTGGCTGTCAGCTCGGCAATAAGACTGAGAGGCTCCAAGCAGTAGAAAGAGTAACACACGGGACATGCCAATATACTCTCGATGCACCGTCGTCTTCCCAATTCCACTGACCATCTGCCGACTGAATATGATTTTAACAAGGGCTATACGCACTCGATACCGGACAGAAGTGAGTGGACGCAACGCGATGTCCTTTACAACGAATCGCTTTCAACTTTTACGGACGGGTCCAAAACCAAGGACGGAGTCGGTGCCGGAAATTTCAGAAGATCTGGACATACACCTCTCCTTTAACCTTCCAGACCACTGCAGCGTTTTTCAAGCCGAAATCACCGCAGTTCGCAAAGCCGCTGACTGGCTAGCGGCTAGCGCACTATCAACAGCTGATATTGTTATTTACGTCGACAGTCAGGCAGCCATCAAATCCCTCGCATCCAGCACTACGAGATCTAAGGCAGTGAAAGACTGTCACATATCTCTTAACGAGATAGTTGGTCAGTACAACCTCACCCTTTGCTGGGTACCAGGTCACTGTGACATAGCGGGGAATTGTGCAGCCGACGAACTAGCACGACAAGGCTCCTCTGGTATAGATAGCATAAGCATCACCGACATCGAAGCGCCAGCGTCTTATGTTAAGTACCTTATTCAAATTGATGCCGAGAAAGTAGCCAATCATCGATGGCAACATCTAGACCAATGTCATACCGCCAGACAGCTCTGGCCGATACTCAATAAATCCAGGTCCATCGGACTCTTGAAGCACAAGAGAGGAACCCTCTCAAAAATAACAAATGTCCTCACCGGACACTGCGTCATAGGAAGACATGCCCAGAGATTAGGTATCCCTCACAACGACTTCTGCAGAAGCTGCAGAGATGAAGAGGAAGAAGAGACCATCAGTCATCTCCTGTGCGCCTGTCCTGCGCTCGTCAACATCAGGAAGGCCACTCTGGGTGAATACTTCTACAATGATCTTAATGAACTCGGCAACGCCTGCACGGCTAAAATGCACGCCTTCATTCAACGAAGCGAATGGTTCCAAGAGTAAGAAGGTGACCCACCCGCCTTACACTTCGGTAGTACAATGGACCTACTCTCTAAGGTCTAAGTACATCCTCATCGAGGGCCGATCCTAAACCAACCAACCAACCAACCAAAAACGATCGTTCCTGGTCGTTGTTTTGCTTTGAGGTGGTGGGCGCACATCGAAAGCACATTCACTTCAACAAATACTGTGTGTCGTTTTCTCTGTTGGATCGGAACGTAAGAGAAGTATGCGCACGTGTGGTGGTGTAAAAACAAATTGAGTGCAAGTGTATTCCCAGTTTTTTTTTTTTTTTTTTGGAAGAAACACTCCATGGGGATGTCAGGCTAATACCTGTACAAATTGAGTGCAAGTGTTTCCCCAATTTTTTGGTAGAAACACTCCATTTAGTGTGAGTAAAAATTGTTTGCGTCAAGTTCAGTGAAAATCTGTTCTCACTCATATAATGTTAAAACTTTATAGTTGGTGTTTCCCCTTAGTGAGTGTATTTACATATGTATTTTCTGGCTATCTATCCTCAATAGAATCTACGTGGAATGTTATTTTTTCCTCAAACCACCACCACAATTTTCCACTTTCTTTTTCTTAGAGCATGTTGGTTTTTGAGAACTATGAAATCTGCACTTAGGGGCTGAAAATTACCCATTGGAACGTCATTGATAAAATGCAATTAATCCACAAAATTTATTGTACACAACAATTTGATGAACTTCGACAAATACTTTGATGTTTCTTTACTCGCTCTGATATTACATATTTGTATGCATGAGGAAGCCTTTAGAGGGCGAAGCAAGGCGAGCACGGGTTCAGCTAGTATGGTATAAAGTTAACTAACTACTGAGAAGTCTAACATTTAAATTCTCCTTTATTCAAAATAAACAAATAAAACGAAGTTCTTAATTAATTCTCCAAAAAAGTTACAAATTCGGTTAATTTAAATAGCTGGGGTCGAATTGCCGTATCAGTGAACGTGTGGCTGGTCCCGCAATTAATATTGTGTTGTTGGTAGGTCTAGCAACAATTGACATACAATTTACGTGACGAGTTTTACGTTCACGGATATGGTGATTCGACCCCTGATCTTCGGACTGTATGCTGAGCGGTTGTTTGCCGAGTTTCCCCCTCCGGTAGAATCGATGAAGTAGTGCCATGACTGGTGAATTTATCGGCCACAGCAGGAATATATTTATGCCCCTCTTTTCTTATGTCATGTATCCTCTTGTGGGTCCTAAGGCCTCTACTACGCCTACGCGCCATCGTGTACGATTTCTGGCAATGTGTCTGAGTTCTTTTCAACTTTTCCCTAACTATCGTGCCTTTTTCTCGACTGTTCTGCGCCATGTTTTCTTCGGACCACCAGGTCTTCTGCCATCCTGAGTTAAAGGGTTCCATTGCATAGCATGGTTCGCTATGGAACTATCACCCTTACGGAACGTGTGACCAATCCACTGCCACTTCCGTCGTTGGATGGTTGTGCCTCTTGGTTTCTGCCCCGTTCTCTCGTAAAGGTGTGCGTTAGAGATACGATTGGGCCAGAAAATCCTTAAGATATTGCGCAGGCATCTATTAACAAACGTTTGCAGCTTTCTGGTGATAGCAGTGGTCACTCGCCACGTGCTGCAACCATATAGCAGCACGGATTCAACGTTGAAGCGGAACACTCTTATTTCGGTGATCAAACTGTGATTGCATTGCTTCGCCATATTTTGGACAACATCCCGAACGCGGACTTTGCTTTGGTGATCCTGTTGGCTATATTCAGTTTGGTTCCACCATCGGTCGAGACAATACTCCCAAGATGCTATTGTAGAAATCCTCTACTCTCTCTCTACCGTTTATCCAGCAATGCATATTTGAGCCGATGAGTTTGTTCCAAGGCTGATAATTTTAGTTTTTGCCGTATTCGTTTTCACCTGCTCCCTCTCCACATCTGCTGTCATTTGGTGGAGGTCCATAATTCTGTGGGAGAGTAAGCATACATCGTCAGGGTAGTCAAGATATTTCAGTTGAGATATAAGAGTCCATCGAATTCCTCCGTTTCCCGTCGACAAAGCTGCATGAAGCACATCGCTAATCACCAATAGGAATAATATTGGTGAAAGGATACAACCTTGTCTTACCCCACTCTGGATCACAAATTTCTCATACAACCTCCCCCTGTGCAGAACGTGACATTTAGACTCTTTATATGTAGCTTTGATATTAGCAATTAGTTTATCGGGAATACCTCTCCTGCGTAAGGCACGCCAAATAAACTCCCTGTTGACACTATCGAACGCCTTCTCAAAATCGTTGAACAACATGTGCAGTGGCGATCAATATTCAACACACTGTTCGATGATAATCCGCAGAGTGTTGATGTGGTCGACACAGGAGGATCCAGAGCGGAAACCTGCTCGTTCGGCATCGAGTGTGTCTTCGAGATGTTGCTTAATTCGCTCCAGGGTGATTTTAGCTATTATCTTAGCTACACTAGGCAGCACGCAGATACCCCTCTAGTTACCGCACTTCATTAAATTTCCTTTCTTAGGAAGCTTGACGATCATTCCCTTTTTCCACTCGTTAGGAGAGCTCTCAGCTTCCCAATCTCTATCTATAAGTGGAAGCAGAAGCTCAGCCGATGTTGTGGGCGCTGCTCGTAAGAGCTCTGCTGGAATACCATCAAGTCCTACCGCCTAGTTGGCTTTGAGTGCCTTGATCGCGGTAGTGATCTCATCATTACTGGGAGTAGTGGTGCGTATTCGGGAACTTCTCACTTCGGGCATCACTGTCTGATTTGGGAGCATATCGCTAGAGAATCCATGGTTCAAAACTGCAGCAAAATTCTCTTTCCATCTCTTGAGCTGGTCCTCATCCGAAATGAGCAAGGAGCCGTCTAGGCTTTTCACTGGGTGTTGGCTGGAGCTGGTCGCAGCCCCAGCCAGCACTGTCAGCCTTAAGTGATTCTTTAGACGGTCCTGCTGTCGCACCTCCTTGCAGCTTCTTCTGCCTCTGTAGCCAGCGCGTTGATGTAGTTGCGCCTATTACGTCGCACGCTACGCTGAACTTCTCTCATCTTCATGCGATATAAGGACTCTAGCTCGCTTCTCCATGCTGCTGGGGTAGCTGTAACGGGAGCTTTCAGCTGTTTTCGTCCGTCAATCCGTCTCCAGGTATCCTCGGAAAGCCACGCCCTATGCCTTCCCTGCGATCGACCGACAATTCTTTCAGCACCAGATGTAAAAACATTTTTCTCAGCACACCAATGGTCTTGGATGGTTGCGGGCTTTGAGCTGCTGATTGCTTCCACACCTTGCGAAAAGTGCACCCTTAATTGTTGGCGCAATGAGAGATCCATAAGTCTATCGATATTGAACCTGGGCATTCTTGTGTTTTTTCTTCGTGGTATCTTCGAAGTGCAGCAGTGCGTAGTTGGAGAGTAGCTATCATAAGATGGTGATCACGTCCTATCCCCACATCTGCCCCTCGCCTGTTTCGGACGTCCAGAAGACTAGTTCTAAAGCGGCGGCTGATGGCAGAATGGTCAATTTGGTTGGAGGTTGCTTGCCTGTCGTTGGAAACCCATCTGACTTTGTGGCAGGTGTTGTGCTCAAACATGGTGCCACCTATCACAATGCGATTGACATTGCAGAAATCCACAAACCTTTCGCCGTTGTCATTGCGGTTGCCTAGTCCATGCTTTCCGATTACATATTTGAGCTCTTCGTTGTCGTTGCCTACCTTGGCATTCAAATCCCCAATCACTATGACAATGTCTCCATTTGGTGTTGTATTTATTTCAGCTTAATACATATATAATATTGAAGACGGCACTTAAGAGATTGTAGAAGCTCTCCTTTTCGTCCTCAGACGAACTATTCGTTGGGGCGTAACACTGTATAAAGATGACGCATTGTACTCTAGTCCGGAATCTGACCGTCAGAATCCTACCACCATGAGTCTGCCAGGAAATGAGGCCCTTGCGTGCTGTTGTTGTTGTGGGCTCCGTGGCGTAAGTGGTTAGTGTGTCGGATCACTACGCATGAGGTTCCAAGTTCGAATCCCAGAAAACACCAAAAAAGTTTTTTCATGGTCCCACCTCTCGCGAGCGTCTGACAAACATCCGAGAGTATTGTTGTCACGAAAAAGCTTCTCAAATCGCCGTTCGGAGTCGGCATTAAACTGTAGGTCCCTTTCATTCGTGTGAAAAATATAACGCACACAACATGAGTGATTGCGACAAGCTAGGCCTTGGCACTTTAAAGAGCTGTTGCGCCAAATATTTGTTTTTGTTTTGTTTTGTGCTGTTGTTGTTAGCAACAGTCCGACTCCATATTCCCGCGGACTTCCGGATGGTCTTCCAGAATAGAGTAGTACAGTGTTACGCGTTGGGGACTGGTACTCGCCCGCTTCTAACCATCTTATTTCACTTACCCCCAAAATGTCCAGTTTATATCGCATACATTTTGTTTCCAATTGAAGGAATCTGGCATTGGAAGGACCTTCTCTTCCCGAGTCGAGGAGCGTCCTTACATTCCAGAAACCTATCTTTATCCGGTTACAATAGTCGAAAGTCGTCAACATGTGATCAGTCCTTATCCGAGGCATAGTGTCGGTAGCGGTCGGTTTTCAGTAACGCAGGTTGCTGGCCCACGTTACCTAGTCTAGAATCAAGGCCCTAGACAACCCGCACTTACAATTTTAGCCTACACGTATAAAGGTTTATACGTATAGTTCCCCGGGGACCACCACTAGGAGTGTAAAGTAAGCACTTCATCACGAACTTGATTGTTGCGCTACTGGCCCAAGCCAAGTTTTGGGCAGTCAGTAGTTTCCCGATCAATCGCAATGCAGGTCCCCAAATGCACCGGCACCCAGAGATAGTCATTCTGACAAAGAAGGGTATTCCGACTATTGTCGATTTTCAAGTGGGTGCTGAAGGGATAACCAGCAAGGAAGCAGTGAAGTACCTAGGGTTGTCCCTTAACACGAAGCTCACTTTCTACCAGCAGATAAGATCTGCATCTGAACGAGCCGCGAAGGTCACAACGTCGCTAAGCTGACTAATGGCAAACGTTGGTGGTCCTATGGCCAGCAAATGAAAGCTCCTGATGACAGTCACCCACGCCATTCTCCTGTATGGAAGCGTGGAATGTAGAATGCACTTTGACAAGAGAAATACACTAAGCAAATGGCTGCAGTATATAGGCGCGTAGCACTACGTATTGCGAGTCGTACCGAACTGTGTCGGCACCAGCCGTCCTCGTAATCGCGGGAGTCACCCCTATCGATCTCTCGCGGCAGAGAGGAAGTAGGTCTATGACCGAAAGGCGGAAGTTGGAGTGGAAGCGGCAACCGAGAAGGCAAACGAGCGAAAAGCAGTCCCGGAGTGGATGGTGTCAAGTTGAAAAGGGATTAAGGTGGCTTTTTAGTGAGTAACAAGTCCCACACTACATGAAAGAGAGTGTGTCTGTTTCTCGAGAGCAGTAGCGTTTTCCACCAACCCTTAGGAAGAAACATAAAAAAATTACCGGCACCCAAATATGGTGAGTTTGGAATTGTCTCCTTAAGAGACAAGTGGCAATTTAGATCGGTTTTTGATTTGAGGGTAACAGATTCCAAGGATTTAATTGCGGCTTGGCTGTCGGTAGAAATTGTGATATCCTGCTTAGAGATCACATTGTATTTCATTATATCCGCCTAGAGTATGCTACAGTAGCTACGGAGGCAAAAGGAAATATTTATTTCGAAGTTTTTGGAGAAGACTCCTCCACCTGCTCCAGATACTGTTTTGGGGGCATCTGTGTAGCATCATATAGACCCTTTTTGTAACCTTAGATCGTCCTCCCACTCTGAGTGGGAGGGGATGGTAGTTTCGAAGTTTTTGGCAAATAGGAGTTACGATAGAGTGTAGTCGGTGTCTTGCTGGAGGAATTCGACGTCACTGAGAATAGTGGAGTGCCCGATATGAGTTGTGGCTTTAATGCTTATGCTTACACTAGCTGCCATTTGTCTGCCGTACATATCCAGGGGTATTGCAGATTGTAGATTGCTGAAGAGGTTGGATTACGTCACCTCATCATCGCGGCAATATTGGGTCTATTGTGATTTCCTCTGATCTTAAATTTAACTCAATATGCCCGATTTGGTGATGAACTCGACTATGCTTTTGAGTGAGCTAGTAGATAAGTCTTCTGCTTTAAGGTAAAGTTTACTTGAACAACGATGACGTATTCTGATTAGACAGTAAGATAAGATGAGTTCTGCTTCGTCGCACATTCTGCAGATGCTGTCTTGTGCTATTCCCATAGCCATGAGATGTTTTTTTCACTCGACAGCGTGCCTGTAAGGAGACCCGTGAGTATTCGAATCTGACTCCTAGTTAATTTTACGAATTGTTTCGTTCGTTTGAGGGAAGTAGTTGGCAGAAAGATCTTGGTTGTCTGTTACCTACAGTTTTCATCTAGTAATGATGCGCTTTTTATTTTAGGCAATTTTTGAAACAACTTTTTGCCGTACTCACTGGTAATCCACAGAATAGTCTTGGCATCATTAAATTTGACGCAGCTCCTGTTCTGGCTAGCAGGACAGTTTTTTCATTTCCTTCATATCCGCTATATACGTAATTACTTAGGTGGCGCTACTGTTCGGGGTGAACCTGGGCCTTAACCAACAAGCCTCTCCATTTAGCTCGGTCTTTAGCTAATTGCCTCCTGTTGCGCACTTCAAGTTGGTCGAGGTCCCCTTGAACTTGTACACGCCACCTACGGTGAGGAGGTCCTCTACTGCGTCGCCCCTCTGGGTTAGATTCGAAGACTCTGCGGGCCGGAGCGTTGGTGTCCACTGGCTCTAACAACTCCTTCATCTGTTTGGGTTATATGGATCAGTATGCCGAGAGCCGCTGAAGGAGTGGTTCTAATAACTCCACTAATGCATCAGTATTGCCTAGCCTGATAACGGCTACCTACAGATACTTTAAAATTATTCTAATTGCGCCAAATATGTATATGGAAAATTTGAAGCTCAAAAGTTTGTGAAGCAAGCAATTCTACTACGCACTGTCAAACGCCTTCTTCGTGTCAAGCGAAATCAAGCAGGAGCATCAGCGAGGGTGTCTCAAACTTCGCTGGATTGTTTAGGAGTGAATGTGGTAATTCTGAACATCTAAAACTTAGACAAGGACTGTGTGCCTTTCAAGGAGTGCCCAAAGCCAGAAGTTGCAGAGGTGCAGCTGCAGCTCTACGTTTGGAGATGATATCCACTGTTTCGAGGGAATGAACGGAAGGGAAGACCAGCGAATCTTTAGACTCTTAAATTACAAAATGGAAAACTGGATAATTTAAAGAATTTAAGGAAAGCGACAGTGGGGAGTATATGCATATGTTAGGTACTAAAATCCAGGTACAAAACGGTGCTTATATTACCCTATTGTGTACCTTTACACGAAGGGCAAAAAAGGCAGATGGAAGGAAGAACTGCTCAGGATACCAAGTTTTAGCTTTCATTAAGTATCTTGCTCTTGGACTTTTCTTCTTCTTCCTTTTATCAGCGAGGTTGTGATCCGAAAACAAGGGAGCACAACCTTCCCACTTCACCGCATTTCTACTGATCCGTCTGTAGGGTTCGCCTTGTTCTTGGACTTTTCATAGGGGTAAATAAGACGGTGCTTCCGGTTTTAAATTTTTAAAACAAATTCATAAGTAAGCGTAATTCATCAGTCTACTTGCGAATCTGAGAGCATCTATCACTTTCACCCGTTTTTCAACTACAACTCCTCTTCTTTTCTTTTCAATAGGTTAGCGTGCAAAACTTGTGGGCTTTTTTGGTTATTTCACAGTATACCCCAAACTAAATGCAACTTTGAATTCCCTAGATACAAAGAAAACTATAAAGGGTTTGCCGTTGCTTACGATGGGCCTAGTCTGGCCTAAGTAAGGTTGCATTCTGCAGCCTGCCACTCTAGCCTAACCTATCCTTGCTTATATAATAAGTGTAAGGGGCCTATATTTGCGCTTAAAGCGAACACAACCTTGAACAATATGCTAATCAAAACCGAAGTTTAGAATTCCTTTTTGTCTAATATATTTTTGTTGGCACTCTTTTAATGGCTTAGATCCTTCCAGCCTCTAGTACCAACTAAACATTTGACGTAAGTATATCATTATCACTGACATTGTAAAACAAAAAAAAATTAAATAGTGTCGACGGTGTGCAGTTTTACTGGACATCGATTTGAATTTTAAAACACTTCCAATGCAAAATGTCGCCCGCCTTCGTAAACTATATCGACAAAAGCTTGGCATTGACTGCAATATCTTTTCTCCGTAGAGCAAGCCATTTAAGGCCTCCGTTCGTTTCTCTTACGTTTCTTCCACGAATTTCACAAATATTCCTTCCTTCAACTTCTACAAGATGGAAGCAGAAGGTCTCGTGACAAAGCTTGATAGAGCTCATTAGAAATGCTATCAAGGAGGGTCTCCGTATTCACCTTCGACACTTGCATGTATCGCGGCTATTATAGCTTCTTTACTGCGAGATGCAATGCGAACTTTGTAATTTTCAGAATCCGCGATGTGCATTAAGGTGTTGCCGGGTCTTGCCACAAATTATCTCTGCCTTTACTACTGTACTGTCGCATTTGCTAAGAGCTGTTTAGCTGGTATTTTTTAATCGACATAATGGAACTGAGAATCAAACTCATTTCTATCTTCTGCCTGGATGGATTGCAGCTTGTTGTAGCTACTCGATCCTTCTGCAGACCTTCGCACATAAACTGCCAAACTCGTCAAACCGAATTTTCGGCGAAAAACTTCAAACAAAAGCTTCCGTTGTTCTGGAAATATTCAAAATAAGCCAGATGGCTATTTGTACTTAGAAAGTATTTTGAGCTGACAGGCTTTCATTTAAACAACATTTCGTGACACCCACTTTCGTGATAAAGGTGTATAAAACCAACCCTTCCTTTTAATATTTCACAACGTCTAGTAGTGTCTTGGTGGTATCTCCACAGTTTCAGTGACTCGTGGCAGGATTCTCAATGTTTCTTCCCAATGTTGTCTGTTGTTCTTCGCCTTCAACCATTCTCATTCTCCTGGCACCCTTGGGATAATTTCATGGAATTTCATTATGACACCAATGTCCTTCCATCTGCTACATGTAGTCCGTGAATTTTATTTCGCGAAAAAAATGTCACAAAGGTATTCCGAAGGACGAGAGAATGTCCTTGTTTTGCGTACAGCACAAAACGGAAATTCAACACGAAAAATATCCTTTATTACCATCATCACCCGGACATTATACATTTGCATTCCACGCTTTCGAATTTTTTTTCTTATCCTTCCTATCTCTGTGTTCTACAATTTGCAGGAAAAGGAATCCAATTATCCTGTCATTAGAAAGCAGAAACTCATTAGATAGGTGGGGACGGGATGACTCTGTCGTCACATTAATTAACAAAATTAAATATCTCTTCTTCGGTGGGAGGGGGGGGGGGGGGGAATGGAACCGAAAGAATGTTGATGATAATCACGTTGTGTCGCACACACCACTCCTGAAACACGTCGTTGTTCGCCAATAGTGCCGGGGTGCGGTATAATTGGCATGTTCGTGTCCCTACGCGTCTTTTCCTTCTTCAAGGATTTACAACATAAAACGATAGAATTTCGCTCTCCCAGTTCGTGTTATAATTTTGATGTTTGCAGGTGCTGTTGTTGCGATTCAATTTCAAACTCGACAAAAAAAACAGCAAGGTGTACCCATCGCTTAAGTTTCCAAGGATAATCCAATATAGAATGTTGGAATTGGCTGCAAATACAATACCTTCAGTGACTTTTCTCTCATAAAACACAAATGGCGAAAAAACAGCGAAAAAGGATATACATCCTTAAAAGCCATTTGAGATGCTTTTTCAAATAGCAAAAGGGAAAAACAAACCGAAGGACTTAGAGGATTGCATTCATCCACATAACCCATCATCTCCTTCTGTGGAGGTTATCTGTGTATCTACCACCCCCTGGCGCTGTGTATTGTAGAATCATTCGACTATTTGCACTCGTTTGTGTTTTGGTAAAATGAGAAACGAACAAAAAGGAAGAAGAAGACGAAGGAGTTAACGGTGAGTCCTTGATCCAGGTAATCGTTAGAATTGGAATTCTAGCGAAGCGTGAGAAAAAAAAGAAGCCAAAGGACCTTAGAACGAAGAGGATTCTCTGTCTTGAAATCATGTTTTGTATCCTTTTGGCGTCCTTTCTTGCTGGTCCCTGTGTTAGATGAAGAAGGAGAACAAGGGTGTTATGGAATTTTAAGCGTCAATTCACAAGAAATTGAAGTTGTAAGGATTTTATTTTTTTTTGTTTACTTGGGATATAAACAGAAGTTTTGTTGTTCCCCTGTGTTGGAGTGGAGTACGTCCTGACTAGTGAGGCGTTTTTTTATTATATGTGTGTTGATATAGGGGATATTGGATAAAAGATGATGGATCCTTCAGGTAGATATGTGACTGCTTGAAGGAGGTAGAGAGCATCAACGTGAGCGATTTGTATTGCAGAAGTTACTTTCTTCGTTTTTTAAGACTTTTTGATTGAAGACGGTGATGGTGATGATGATGGGGTGAAGTTTATCTTCGGGTTATTTATTTGGGGTAGGATGGTGGAAATTGGATGAGTTTTGATATTTTCTTGTAGTATTGTGAAGGAAGTTTTGAAATGAATGGAAATTTGCGAAGAATTCTATTTATATGTGACTGTGGGGGGGGGGAAATTGATTCGAAATATGGCACAGATAGCTGGAGATTGGGTCAAGGATGTGCAAGCGGACAATGTTATTCGAAGTATAGCTATCCTATTTTCGTACGAAGTATCTTATCTCTGCATGTAGTTAACTTTACATTAACTTTAACTTAACGTTAACTTGCATTCTACGAAGACTTAACTCGTACATATTCATATTAGAAGACGGCCAAAATTGTCTAGCTCCTTGCCCTTGTATTAGTGTGCAGTCTCACAAAAGGATCCCTCCACCATCATTTCAGAAAGATTAGGTACACAGCTCCAATGAAATCGCTTTTTGTGTTTTGTGGCAGAACCTTCTACCAGTCATAAAGTAGAGTTAAAGTGGACTTGTCACCGATGAAAATTTTAGTGCGCTTTGTGGTGTCAATTGGAGAGTTGTCGCAACTCTCACACAGTTGGGACCATCAGCTTCGATAGGGCCAAGCCTTCAACACAACAGACGGCTGCTTGCTTAGAAGTACAGCGAATGAGCAAGCAATACGTAAACCCCTATCTGATACATAGTTCTCGTTCTCGTACATATACCTATACTGCCGCGAAAGCTAATTCTATTCAAATGGAATCTATTTTCACTCTTATCATGGAATTCGCCTATCCTCGTAATCCCGAAGCCTGAGACTGGTCTCAGCAAGATCTATGAACGATTGAAGGATTTGTAACGATCTGAACCTCGGTGTTACTCTTCAATTTGCGTCGCTTTTTGATGCTCTCATTCTCGGCATCACTTAAAAGGGCTGCACTCTTTTCCTCAGATACTGGCGGCTTTTAGACACTTTTTGACCGAGAGCGGGGCTTTGATTTGGAGTAAACACTGGTTTCCGATCTGGATGTGGATCTTGAGTGACTGCTCCGTGTTGCTTTGAAGCCGCTCCTGTGCTATTTTTATTTATTGCGGCTGCGTTAAGAGCCGCTTCTGCTGCATCTGGGATCACTTCGATCGCTTTTAGGTCCGCTTCAACTACTTTAACTCCTACAAAGACAACTTCTCCTGCGATTGCAGCTCCCACTATCAGGCCTCGAGCGCCTTAATGGTTGCCTTAATCCGTTCCTACCTCACTTGGATCCACTTGTACTGCACCTTAATCTACTTCTTCCTCAACTTGGACTTCTTGGGCAGCTCCTGCGTTCACCGCGACTCCTCCACAGGGATTTAAACCTGCAGTTTGTGATGAAGGTGCATTTGTATGCCTTTACAACGTTCACTTGTGGTTGGTCCTGCAACTTGCACCCAATCAACATCGCATATGTTTGGCTCTCGTGTAACACAATCAGAATCTCCCACCAAGGTAAATTTGTCGGCCGCTACTTCAGCGCAGAGTCGCCCAACAGTCTGGCAAAGTCCTTCCTTCAAACTCACTCAGGTGTCTCCGGTCCTCGTTGTATTTGATATGTCCTTCGTCTGCGACTGAACGACGCAAAATGACACAATCACTCCTCAAATCGATGAATGATTGAACTAGGTACCCATTGACCATGGCGCCCTTGATGTGCTCTGTTGTGTACTCCGTCGACTTCTTCTTCAATAGCATCGTTGATCTTTCGGGTTTTCCACTGTACCGGTAGTCTGTCCAACCCTCACAGCTTGGCTACGTTGAAATGGGCAATCCTGTTTGTAGTGCCCCACCTGCTGGCGCCCAACGCACCTTACTTCGCCTCCGAAACCTTCCGATCTGGCCACTAGCCCCTGCTATCGTTGTTCTGAATTTCTTTATCGAGACCTAGGCCTTAGGACAACGACGTATCGGACTCTTTGTAGGAGATCCTCGACCGATGTTGCCCTCACCGCCCGGAACGCTTCCTGGCACTCCTCGTTCGCAATTCCCTGAGTTATATATCTTATCAGGGAAATCTCCTGCTCACATCCCCGCGATAAAATCATTTTCATCTTGAAGATATATTCCTTGAGATCATCACCCTGCCTATATCTCCACTCTCTAAGCTGGTCGTGGACGTCCACATCATCATCGGTTGTTGGAAAGTTCTGGCATAGTTCTGCGAAAAACTCGACCAGCGTCTTGGACGTTGTATCCCGCCTCCAATAATTTGGCTGCACCCACCAGTTTTGTCGACGCCGCCATCAATAGCATTTTTTCGTAGAGAACATAGATGCGCTGGATGTCCGCTACCTTTTTCTCCGCGCTTTCGACGATAGTCCTGTGATCGCCGTAGGGTCAAACTCAGGTAGCACCGTGTAAGTTAATAAAGGGTGAGCCAGCAGATGGTGTGGATATTGGCTCTCAATTACTGTCATTTACTGAACTCAATGTGGTTAATCTTTTTAACAGATATTAAGTACAATCCTTCGCAATTTTAGTTATGGAGTTACTTATCAGGCAACAGCCCAGTTTTGTCATTCAATCTTATTACCGAAATGGACGATCTGTAAAAGTAACAAAAACTGCTTTTTTTTTACTTGGCCCGTACTTTTTCGAAGATGAGGCTGGAGAAACAGTTACAGTGAATGGAGAACGTTACTGCAACATGTTGACCTGCTATTTTTTTGTTTTTTTCCAAAATTGAATGAATTGGGTCTGGACGATCTCTGGTTTCAACAGGATGGTGCTGCTGCCCACACAAGCCATCAATCAATTAATTTATTGCGTACGAAATTTGAAGATCGCATTATTTCGGTTAGAGGAGAAGGTGATTGGCCTCCAAGGTCATGCGATTTGACATCTTTAGACTTCTACTTGTGGGGTTATTTGAAGAGTAAGGACCCCAGCGATCCGGGATCTCAAACATAACATCCAAACTGAAATTGCGGTCATTGATCAACATATTCTTCAAAAGTTATCGATCAATTTTGACCTTGGGATGGTCGCTTGCAACAGAATCTGTGGTAATGACATGAACGATGTTGTATTCCACTCATAATTGCCATGGACTGAAATTTATTAATCAAAAAAGTTCTATAATGATTTCTCAATAAATGTGTGTTTAAATTAACGAAACTCTTCCACACTAGCTGTTGGCTCACCCTTTACTTGACCATTATGTTGAATAATCCAGAATGGAGATAGAAACTGTTTGCACCTTTTCTCGGGAATAAGCCTTCTACGAATTTGTAAGTGAATTTCTGTCAGAGGTCTTAGTTATTAGAATATTAAATAAAGGGGATACTGACGAGGGCCTACCCGATATCTAATATCGTGAACAAAACAGTCTTCCTATTCTCAAACAGTCAAGCAGTAATAGAAATATTCTCCTCACGTTGATAGTATTCTCAGAATCCACTAATAACATTCCAGTCAGAGCATTCATGCATTTCATCCCATATTTGATCTCAACATCACGCATTATCCCTTAGACCGTAGTGGAGTCAAAACCAAATAGAAAACAGTTGTATATTCCAATGTACTTAAGTGGAATACTTGATTATCGCAGCAGGCTCCTGATAAACTCCACAATCAACTAATGCCATCTATTAAACGTGCCAACACATGCCAACTCCTATCTCTCTGCCCTGGACGGATTTTTCAAAGATCGCAACTTACAACTGTCGGCCGAGAAATCCTTAGCTCACTCTTCACGTCCTCGACAATGAAGATAAGGTCAGTTCTAGACATAAACATGGCTGGACGTCGAATCCCAACTACTACCCAACCAAGACTTCTTGGCGTCACTTTCGACAGCATGATGATTTTCGCCGCACATGCGTTAAACATCAGAAGCCGACTGAAATCCCGAAACAACGAAGCAAGTCATTACGGGGATCCTCCTGGGGATGGATAATGAGGCACTACTCGCCACATACAAGGCAATCGGTCGCTCCGTGCTAAACTATGCGGCTCCCATTTGGACACCGCAGCTGAGTCACACAAACTGGCAGCATCTTTAAGCCTGCCAAATAGAGCTATGAAGACCATCACCGGATGTCAACTGATGTCACATCTAGATCACCTTCATGTCAAGATGAAATTGTTGCAACAACACCATGCTCTCCAAGCAGTTCCTTCTAGCCTGTCACTTTAAATACCACCCAATCATCCGCTGACGACAGTACCGCAACCACCCCGTTCCATTCGCAAGAGCTACAAATCTACAAAAATGATCTGGATACCTACACGCAGGGTACCAGGATCGACAGACAGACCTACAAGGATGCATTGAGAAGCATTCATCACACGACTGTTTCCCACTCTATGGAGAATCTCTGCCTCAAGTGGTCTTCGAAAGCCGCCCACCACCTATCGCAGACCAAGAAAGTAGTCTGCCACGGAGAACAAGGACTACTCTAGATCAACTACGCTTACGTTGGTGCCGCTTACTAAGCGAACCGTTTCGACGCCTTCATGGAAGACAAATGCCCTGACTGCGGAAATGGCCCGCACAACACCAAATAATTCTTTAACTGCCCAGCAAAGCCTACCGACTTGCACCCTGATTTACTTTGGAAACGATCTATTGACGTGGCTTGATTCCTGAGCCTTGGAACTGGCCTGTACTCGGCGGAACCGTAGCTGCTATGACAACAGCGTCTATAAAAATAGATCTCTAAATAGATCCAATTTTCAGACTTTGTCTAATAAAGTGTCCGGCGGTCTTTTGTTTTCGAAAAGTTAATTCGACAGCAAAGCCATTTCAACATCAAATTTAGTTATCGCCAACCAGAGAAGATTCTCGACTTCCTTACAACTTCTGGAGTGAAAAACCTTCCCCAGATTATCTCAGGGATTGAAGAATAAGCTAACGACACCACACTGCGCAAGCTTTTCAAAGATCTCCCATAAGTAAATCACTGCAAGGAAGTGTCTGCCTTTTTGAACGCACTAACGACGAGAACCACTCAAAGGATATCAACGTCCTTTTCAAGGTCTTATGTCATATCTATTAGGGAAGGTTTAGGCGTATAAAATGCGTGTTGCATCGCAGAAGGGCTGAGAACAGATCTGTTCCAAAAGTCAAAAATTGTGTCCGGAAACAGTAAGGATCTATCGAAACAATAGGTACATCTAAACGCGATATAGATGACGTACGAGTACATATATGTACGTGCATATATGTATCTCCTTAGGCAAGTCAGAGGTGCATATCTACCAATGGACTCTAATGGCAACATATAGTAGTTCTAGGGCAATAAGTCAGGGATCTACATGGAGGTACCTACATACTTCCCATCGCATGTATCCCGATCTACTTACAAGATATTCAACGTGGTGTGTAGGCATCACAGCGGCCTCCTTATTCATTACTAGTCATCCCAAAGATTTAAACACCAAATTATAAAAAAAAAAAAAACCCAAGGACTACCCTAACCCCAAGCCAGTATGATTGACTTCAAATATCGATTGTCTGCCACAGCAACCCCAGAAACATGTCCCAGCCGTTTGCACAGAAATTCAATTACGATACATCCCGAACTAGAAAATAAAACCTTCATCAATCATCTTTAAATCGTCCTCAATTCAAGAACAGATGCATCTTCGCCAATTTCTCAGAATGAAATCTGAGGACATTCGCCCCCCATCCACCCACTATCCTTTCACAGACCACGCTCGTTACCACCAGCTTCTTTCTCTTTTTTTTTAATAAACCCAAACGAAGCTTATTCTTTATGACATTTGGACCATCTTCTACTTGAATGCCATCCAAGACCAATAATTCAAAGTCGACTTATGTCCAACGCCAACGGAGATATAAAGCAATTCTCCTTCTAAGGATGTAAAAATGTCCTTAACTCGAAAGATGAGTGGGAGTGTATAAAGAAAATATAATATACACTCGTACGTACATTGCACTTGTAAGGGAAGTATAAATTATATCCCACTGCATTCTCGTCCTTAGGAAGGACACAAAAAGGGATTAAGAAAATAAAATTAGCGGAAATGAAAACGATATAAAAGCCTCCCATCACAGTGCAAGGAACTGTGTACCTACAAAAGAAAATAAAAAAAAAATTATTAAGACACACGACTTCCTTCGAAAACTTTGTCAGGATTCAGGTGTACTCTAAGTTTTTCGGGATGAACTAGAAAAAATTCTATAAGAAGGAACAACGTGCCAATGTCTCTATGTGAGCATTTGTTTGTGCGGTAATTTTCCTGTGCAGATCCTTTTTAATGAGTTTTTGCTTCTTCCTTTTTCCTCCAACCGTTCGTTGTTCTTTTCCTCACAAGATATTACTCTTTTTTCTTATATTCGAGTCCTTACGACTTATTTGAGGCAGAGGATTGCGTTTTTCTTTTTTTTTTGTTGCTGCCTTAACTCGGTAAGAGATGCGTGTTATCCTCGTTACTAACAAAACGCTTCTTAATTTATATCCCACTCTCTCTCTACACAGAACAATGTGCTGCTGTTGGGTGGTAGTTGTTGGAGCAGCAACAACAAAAAGGATAACGATATCGTTCCGAGACGTGTGTTCGGAAGGCAATTTCTTGAGCATTTCACTGTGTGGCAATGAATGCAAGGCGGGCGCGTACAAAGATAGATATCCTTTTGTGGTGAAATCTTTACTAAAATACATCCGCACTTAAACCCATACAGATACATATACATATATCCAACAAGGAGTTGGTATTAAAAAAGTCCAAAAGTTTTTCATTCCCATCCTCTGGGTTTATTCTTTTGAGCCGAAAAGAGAGAAATCCTTTTTTGGCATGAGAATTACGGTTAAACTTAGTACAAACGGAAATCCGTTTTCTCAGCAGCAATAAGGATATCAAGGATGATTCTGCTAGAAACGTGAATAATGTTTAGTGAAACAAACAAAAAAAAAAAAAAAGAAATTTTCATACACACGCTGTGTGTGTGGAGCGCGCCATGCTGCCGCGCGGCGCGTCTTATAGTTGAAGTGAGAAACCAAAATAATAAAATAAATGGATAAGGGGTGGGGGTAAATGGGTTTCATTCTTTTCTTTGTTGTGTGTGCTATCCTGTGCGAAGGTGGTATTTAAGGATAAAACTTAGGCAGTCAAAGGAGAAAGAGAAAACTGAATGCAAAAAGAAAGAAAATGGCAAAGGACCAAAAAGAGAACAAAGTAATGTTAGTACGAGGCTCACAAAAAGGATATTAACTGAACATGCCGTAGATTCAAAGTAAAGTCCTTGACGGCCAAGGATACCCATTTCTCTTTCCTTCGTGAAGTGAGTTAATCAGAGATATTGCTGCCTTGATATGTTTTTGTGTTCTAGAGGTGTTTGACATGAATGTCCTTTTTTTTTGTTTTTGTTGGTTGGTTGGTGGCTGTGTTGAGGCTTGTAATGAACGAAAGAGTTAAACTTGTGGGTGGAGGTAGGTTTGGGAATTTTAAGGATCATCATTTATGGAAATTAAGATTAGCTTTTGTGTTGAGATGTGTTTGTCGGTAGGAATTAATCCTCGAAAGGAAAATTCTTTTCACCTTGGAAACGAGTAAGGATAATGATACTTTTATGGAGAGGAGTGAGTGGAGGCAGTGAAGCATAAAAAAAGAAAGAAGGTAATTTGGGAAATTAGTTAACGTCTATGGGGTGTAACGAATGGAGTAATGGGATTTTGTAAGTTGCAGAACTTATTTTAGGATTTTACTTAGGACTTGCCGCTGCCTGTAGTAATGGCCATTCGAGGGTAGTCAGGCGGCTCGTAAGTTTTTTTTATGAGTCAAGTTCGCCCAAGAAAAATTGAAATGCTGGCTGTTGTTCAAGGCAATTTCGCTTTCATTGGGCGTAGTCGCATACCAAAGTGTACTTGGGGATAGTTTCTACGTTGGAGATGGAGTGTTTAGATCTTCTATTAAGCGGACCACTCTCAGGATACTATCGACTAGATGTAGATAATGTGGGCTTTAAAGCCAAGCTGAGAGTAGTACTTCTGCCTCTGTCGTAATTTGTGTACAGATGAAGGTGCGCTTGTACCAAGTATCTGAAAGATCTAAGCAGACACCTAGCTCAACTTTATGTGGACACATCATGTTGGACCAAGACTTTACATGGACTCCTCTTTCTTGTTGCTTGGGTAGGGGCAACAATTAATTATGAATACTTGTAGCCTGTGCTACAGGTTATGTCTGACTCCACGTTCCTGCACGGTTACGTGCTAAAAAAAACCTCCTAACCGCATTCCTTCGCAGGGGTCAGTTTGAAAATTCATCACTTCTTTTCGGATCTTCGTTTCTTTCATTTCTCATTGCTCGTTCCTCTATTAGCAGTTGCTGCATTATATTCATTAGTATTTCGTTTGCAGCCTCACAGTCCACTCCTCGCCATAATAAATTAAATCAGTCTTCTTGGTGTAATAGGCAGCCAGTTGCTCTTTTTAGGATGTTCCTAGCCCCTGTGTAATTTTAGCATTTCATCAGTACCTACATGCTCTGCGTTCTGCACTTTTCCTCCACAGTTCCGGCAGAACGAGTCATCCGCGTGCTTTTACTTGTACAGATGCATCCGTGCCCGATAGAAATTGCATAAAGTAGTAGTTTAACTTGCCGTGCTTTCTGCTAATCTATTCATCAACTTCGGGGATCAATTTGTATGTCCATCGCCCAGTCTATCGAGTCCCTCAAAGAATCCGCAAGGCTCAGCAAAATTTTGTCCAAAGGACATAGCAACCCGTCTTTTCTTAAAAAGACGGATGGAAGCTGGACGGATTCTTCTGCGGCATCTCTGGAACTCCTAATGAGTACTCACTTCCCAGGCTGCAGTGAGATTAGAGTAGAACAAGCTAGTTCCACCTGTACGTCACTGGCAGCTTGGGATAGTATCACAAACATTATTATGGAGGATAAAGTCTCCTGGGCTATAAATAGCTTCTCTCCCTATAAGTCACCTGGCCCTGACAGTATCGAGCCTTTTATGCTGCAGAAATTGCAAGACATAGCAATTCCCTGCCTATTACCGATTTATAGGAGTTGCTTAAACCTAAACCATGTGCCCCAAACCTGGAGACGTGTCAAAGTGGTTTTCATCCCCAAGACGGGCCGGCGAGGACATGAATCAGCGAAGGATTTTAGACCCATAAGCCTGTCGGCCTTTGTTTTGAAAACTTTAGAACGTATCCTAGACTTCCATATCCGCGATAACCTGAGTTCTCCACTGTCGAAATCCCAGCATGCGTATCTCAAAGGGCGGTCCACAGAAACTGCTCTTCATGAGGTCATGCGTACAGTGGAAAAAACTCTTCACTACAAAGAATATACTCTCGCCACATTTCTTGATATAGAAGGAGCCTTCAACAACATTTTCACTGAATCTATTCAGGAATCTCTCACCGAGTTAGGTGTAGAAGGCTTTATTAGCCAATGGATAGTTTCTATGCTCAGTACTCGTATAATCCAAGCAACACTAGGCAACAGTAGTACAACTAAGACGGTAAACAGAGGAACTCCACAAGGCGGAGTCATCTCCCCCCTGCTCTGGTTAATTGCAATCAATAAAATCTTGGTGCGACTTGATAGGGAGGGTTTTAAGGTGGTTGCGTACGCGGATGATGTGGTTATACTAGTATCAGGAAAGTTCCTCTCCACAATAAGTCAACTCATGAAGAGGGCTCTGGATAAGGTACACTCATGGGCTACAAGCTGTGGCCTCGGAGTAAATCCGGAGATGACTGAAATTATGATGTTTACCACTAAAACCAAGGTACTGGCATTCACCCCTACAAACTAGGCGGTCAGCCTCTCTCGCTTTGCTCCAGTGCAAAATACGTAGGCACGGTTCTAGACCCGAAACTTAGTTGGAAACTCAATATAAAACATTCGGTAAGAAATGGGGACTCTAGCCAAAGATGACCCTTTGGATGTACACAGCCGTTGTGCGTCCAATTCTTACTTACGGCGCTATCGTTTGGTGGCCAGCTTTGAGCAAAAAGTACAATACCGACAGAATAAAAAAAGTACAGAGATCGGCGTGCGTGGTTATCACAGGAGCAATGAGGTTTTGTCCAACAGATGCTCTCAGTGTAATCTTGCATCTGATCCCCCTCGAACTACACATCAAAGGCACAGCTATATGCAGCGCAGTCCGGCTCAGGGAATATGGATGCTGGACCACAAGGCCTTATGGTCACGGCAAGGTTCTGGAGACGATACCAAGTGAACTGGTTGCGTCGTCGACCGACTACACGATACCCAAACTCAACTTCAGAAAATCCTTCTTAACAAAATTTCCTTCCAGAGAAGAATGGAAGAACGGACGCGTTACCTGCAGCTATGATATAGGGATATACATGGAGGTTCGAAGATGGACTGCGGAATCGGCACAGGCATCTTCTCTGACTAGCTGAATATATCAAGGTCTTTCCGTCTCCCAGACTCTGCTAGTGTTTTCCAAGCGGAGTTTCTTGCGATTCGAGAAGCCTGCCGCCTGCTAAACAATCTTCCAACATCTAACCACAATATCGCTATTTTTTCGGATAGCCAGGCTGCCATCAAGGCCATTGATGCGATTTGCATCTCTTCAAAACTGGTAGAGCAATGCCGGTTCAAATTGAATCAACAAAGCACTCACTCGAGAATCACTCTTATTTGGGTCCCTGGGCACAGCAACCATGAGGGTAATGAGCGTGCTGATGAGCTCGCCAGGCGAGGGTCGGCCCTTAACGGCTCTCTAGCAGAAAGAGTCGACATTCCGCTTGGAGCCGTTAAGGGGTATATTCACCTTCACTTTCTCCAGATAGCCAATCGCGGGTGGAACACCCTCAAAGCTGTGTCATATCTAGAAAGACGTGGCCCAGTTTCAACAAACCCAGGTCAAAAGAGTTACTAGACAAACCAAGACCAGTTATTGCCAAAATCGTGGCTATTATCCAACTGGTTACTGGCCAGTTGGAGACCATGCGGTTAAGCTTGGTATCCCCCACAACACCTTTTGTAGGAGCTGCAAGGATATTAATGAGAAAGAATCTCTATGTCACTTCCTTTGTAGATGTCCGGCCCTGGCGAGGATCAGACAACAAACTCTTGGCAAACCCTTCTTCGAGGATCTGAGAGAGATAGCGGACAAGAGGATTGGAGAACTAATCCTCTTTCTGAACTCCACGGACTGGGTTTAAGCTTAACATCCCTTTTTAACTAACCAATACAATAGGTATACCACGAGTCCGTGGTAACAAAAGGGCGCACCCCAAGCGCTAATTGGGTTCTTTTGGACCGCCACTTTACCTACCTACCTACCTATGTTCATCGCCCTTTGGTTGTGATGTTCCACCTATGTTGCCATTCTGCTTTTATAGCTTCTTCAGTTGTTGTTCAGCCATCGTGCTCGTCTTTACGTAGTGCCGCAGTATTCTTCGCGTCTTTATAGATAGGCATTCGGACTGATATTAGTTACACTTATCGCATCCGCTGACACAGTTCTAAAGGCGCAGGATACCCTTAAGGACGCGATTCTATGTGCCGAGTTCATCGTTCTAATGTACGACTTACGGTGGATCTCTGATGGCCATATTAGAGCCGTATACAGGAGTATTGACTTACTTACGGTCGTTAGAAAATTTGTGACTAATTGCCTTTGATCCCCAATATTTAACACTAGTCTGCATAGTGCCACTACTGCCCAAGAAGCCTTCTTGCCTGCGTACGTTAAGTGATCCCTGAAGCTGAGTCTGTTGTCCAGCAACACTCCCAGGTACTAGATGTATGGCTTCGACTCGATGATTTGCTCATCGACCTGTATGGTAAGCTGTTCCACTTTATCAGAACGGCTTCGGTTTTGTGGTCCGCTAGTTCTAAACCTGATTTCCATAGCTATAGCTTCACGTTTGTGATTGTTTGATTGCAGTTTCGCATAACTTTCTCTAACGTTTTGGCCACTAATAGAACTGCAATTTCGTCGGAATAACCAATGATGTCTACTCCATTCGGCCTTTGTGTTCTTAGAATGCCATAGTACATTATGTTCCATAGAATTGGTAATCATGATCCCTTGTTTTCGGATCATAACCTCGCTGATAAAAGAAAGAAGAAGAAGAATTGGTCCTGCGCTCGACCCTTGTGGAATTCCTCCCGTGATCTTGTAGCCCTTTGGTCCCTCTTCTGTGCCAAGTAGTGGGTTCTGTCTCTGCACTGACTGAATTAGACCGTTCAAATTCCTCCTTCTCATAAAGAGAACAATCTCAGTTTTGAAAGGATTGATCGAAAGCTAACTTCTACCCCACCATTTATGAATTATATCTAGTTTCACGTGGGCCTTAGAACCGATTAATTTTGGACATTATCCGAAAGAAAATATAGTAACATCATCCGGGTACGGCTAAGCGAAGATGTTAGAGCTAATCAGAATCTTTGGCAGAGAGCGAACCACCATGTGCCATAACAATGGAGGTATACTGCCACACTGCGGGCAACCTCTGGTAATCCCTGCCATCCCGTACCATATACACTGTGTTGGCCGGCAGAGAAACACATGTAGTTGAAGGCTGCATTGTTGGAACCACGCTCGATGTACATAATTCAAATGGCATTCCGCTTGTCCTTTCGACCCAGAGCGTATTCAATTCTAGGGATTCTGTTTTGAAGAGTCCTTTCGCAGGATTTCTCCAAACCTAACTCGTCTTATAGCCAGATTGCCCCCCATTCACCCTATCTTCTTCGCGATTTCCAAAATGCTACTTCGTTTCCAACGCAAACCTCTCCTTCGTCGTTGCCTAAATCACATGCACAATGTATACTATCAACGTGCACACTGTTTATTATAGTAAGTGAATGTGATTGTGATTGCGATTGTGGTTACTCTATGATGTAACTGTTCGGCTGTTAAGTGTTCAATTAAGGTACTACGTATCAAATTGCAGGACATAATTGTGATTGCAGTTGTGATTGCTCTATTATGTAACTGCTCGACTGCTCAATGTTCATGGTAGTTATCACATCCCAAATCACAACTGTATTGCTCAGATTGGATAACTACATACCTACCAAGTCGCTATAATCACACTGGAAAGCTAACTGCGATCTTAAGAGTGATTCTTGATGGTTCTCTACGATCAGTGCTCAACAAGAATTCCTTTTTGGCCAAACTGCAGGTAGTACTTCTACATTCTACATAGTGGCAAAGTATAACGTTTTTAAGATTTGGAAGTATTTCGTAAATAAGAAGTAAGATCTTCTGCAACCTATCCTTGTTCTTTGGCTGGAGAATTGGTGTTTCCAAAAATGGTATACATCTGTTGAATGCAGACGTCCTGCATATAATTTTCCATACATACAATGTTTTTTAAAGTACTCCCCGTACGATCCTAATTTGTGGCCTCGGTATTAATTAATTAATATTTGCCGCAACAGCTCTTTAAGTGCCTGGGCTTAGCTTCTCACAACCACTCATGTTGTGTGCATTATATTTTTCACACGACTGGAAGGAACCTACAGATTAGTGCCGTATCCGAAGGACAATTTCTTTTAAAAAGCTTTCTCGTGACAACAATACTCTCGGATGTTTGTCAGACGTTCGCGAGAGTTGGGGCCATGAAAAAACCTTTTATTGTTTTCTGGGTTTCGAACTTGGAACCCCACGCGCAGTGATCCGATACACTTTTTTTTTAAGGGCTCCCGACTCTTGAAGAGTTTCTGCCTGAGACACGGCTGCCTTCCATCCTCTGCGATCCCGGACATGCTGCTTCCAGTTGTGAAGACTAAGTTTTCTAGCATCCGCGACAGCTTGGTCTTCATACCGGAGGTTCGGTCTTTTTCGCCATCTCGAACCTGGGGTCTGACATTCAAAGATTCTCCTGGCTGGGGCGTTGTTGTCCATTCGTTCGATGTGGCCGAGCACATGTAGTTGACGTTTGTTGGCTTTTTGGACTGCATCCACATCCTGGCATAACTCAGAGAGTTCGCGGTTGTGTCTTCTCCTTCATTCGCCCTCCTCGCATATGGGACATAATATCCGACGAAGTATTTCTCTTTCAGAGGTACCCAATATTTCCTCTGCTTTCTTACTTATCGTCCAGCACTCTGCGTCACAAAGCAAAACTGATAAGATGAGGGTCCTATAGAGCATTAATTTGGTCCGTCGAGCTAGAAGTTTTGAACCCAGTTGTTTTGCCAAACCTTCGTTGGATCTGCACGAAGGTGTCATTTGTGGGATTTATGTTTGCTCCGAGGTAGGTAAATTCCTTAACTACCTCGAAGTTGTAGTCATCGACAGTGACGTTCTGTCCAAGGTTATGAGCAGATTATTTCTTATTTGTTGACAGTATGTACTTAGACTGGTCCTCATTTACTTCAAGACCTACTCGTTTCGCCTGTTCTTCAATTGCCGTAAATGCCTTCACAACGGCTTGCCGGGATCTTCCGATGATGTCAATATCATCCGCGGATCCCAGCAGGTTCATGGATTTGTGAAAGATAATGCTTTCCGTGCTTACACCTACCCTACGGACTATCTGCTCCAGCACAATATTGAAGAAATCACATGACACCGCATCTCCTTGCTGGAATCCGGTGCATGTTTGGAAGAGTTCCAAAAAGCAGTTTCCAAGGTGCACAGAGAATCGCGTGTTTTCCAGCGTTATGGGACACATCTGTATAAGCTTTGACGGTATTCCGAATTAGGCTATCGCTTGGTAGAGTTCAAGATGATGAACGCTGTCATAAACGGGCCTAAAGTCGATGAGAGGGTGGAGAGTTTCGACTTGATATCCGTGGGTCTTTTCCAGGATTTGCTTTAGTGTGAAAATTTGGTCTATTGTCGACCTGCCGGGTCGGAAGCCGAATAGTGTGTTGCAGAAAGGCTTAAGACGTTCACCCAACACATTGGATAGGATCTTAAATGCGACATTTAGCAGGAATATGCCTCTATAGCTGTTCTTACAAGACGTAGGATCACATTTTTTGAAGATGGGGCATATAGAGCTGATACTCCAATCGTCAGGGATGCTTTCCTCCATCCATACTTGGCTGATGACTTGACAAGACATTACCTCCGTATTTTAAAAGTTCAGCTGGGATGCCGTCAGAGCTAGCAGCTTTGTTGTTTTTCAGTTTTCTAATGGCTGCGCTAACTTCTTGAATACTGGGTGGCGGTATTGGTTCCTTGGTATGTGAATGCATTACTAGCAGACACCACCTTACTCTGAGATTTTGGAATGGTAGATTGAGCGTCAATTCATTGCCCTTCGCTTCTTTTAAAAATGATCCTTGCAACGCCATATAGCCAACGGTCCAGGAAAACAACTACGTACCTTCAATAGCACTCGATGTTGTGTCACATACTGTTCCTACAAAATATTTCTTACATTCTGCAGAAAACGCACATTTCCAAGGATCGCGCTACTAAGCATAATTTCCTTCGAGGCCAAGGCAAGAAAAGGTAAAGCGTAACCCAGACATTGTTATACTCATGGACCCGCCACTTAAGTTGCTCTGCCTTCACCCTCTTCGCCTTGAGGTGATGTAAAACCGATGTTTACACAAGAAATAAATGTTGAAAATATTATTCCATGTCAGAAAGCCTCTTACAGCAGGCGGTTCGTTCAGGGTTGCTAAGGTTTGCTCGTGGTTTCTCGGGGGCGAGAGGAAAGATATGAACCCACAGTGTGTAAAGATGGTGTTGTAATGACGTAGGTGTAGTGGCTCTTTGTGGTTACAACGCTCGCTCGCATGCCTTAAGACCTTTTTATACCGATGCCTGTGGGGTAAATTTCTTATTTTTATTTCTAACCCTCAAACCACCCATCGGCAACCAACCAGCCACTCCAGAGTGTGTGGTGGGTGGATTTAGGGTTGGGGGCTTGACGCGTTAGCCTTTAAATTTTTGCCGCAATCGCCGTTGTTTGTGTTCTGTTGACATCTTGTACATCAAGATTAAGGGACGTTTTTATGATTTTGTTTTTCTTTCTCGTTTTGCAGTTTATTTTTTTCATTTTTTTCTGGTTGGAAATATGCTTTGCATAATTTTTATGACTTTGTTTGCTGTCCATTAAAGTTGACGTAATGCGAACACTTGATGGAAGTCGAATAAAGTTATTTATTCTTCGGGTTAAGGTATGTCTGTTGGTTTGCTTTGGGTTTTTGTTTTTTTTTATTTCTGTTTCTGTTTTTTGGGAATGTAAAGATGGATTAAGATATTTTTTAAGTTCTTTCTTTTGTGTCTGCTGTCATGGCTTAATTTATGAGATGGATGTCGAAAACGGGTCGTTTAACCAAACTGTTTATGTTCTATAATAAAAGTTGACAAAAAATGTTTTTTTTCTTATTTTTCAAATATTAATGCTGTCTGTAACTTATAGTGCTTTTGGGAAGAGAAGTTTAGGGGAATGTTTCAAGATAACAGCGTTCGTACAGCTGTAAGGGTTCATTCGTAATAGACCGTCTAGGTGGATTTACTGACACGTTTCCATAAAATAGAGATTCTCATGGAAAACCGGAAATATTGAGATCGGCGCCAGACACAATCTCCGCAAGGGGATCAAGGGCTCTAGAATACATATCTTTGCAGATAGCCAACCAGCACTTACGGCACTATCGTCCACCCTAATGGACTCCAGGACTGTGAAACGCTGCTACGATGCATTACAAGAACTTGCCAAATACAACAGGGCAAAAATTCGGTCGGGACACCAAGGGATTGTGGGAACGAATCTGCAGATGAGCTTGCTACTGCTGGTTCAGAATCTGCGTTCAAAGGTCCTGAACCTTATTGTGGCGTCAACTGGGTAACAGTTACAACGCTGATTAACGAATGGGAAAACAAACTTCGTCTAAACCACTGGACTAATGGGCCAGGTCTAAGACAATTCAAACGGTTAATCAAGCCTTACTCCTATAAGAACATCCTTAACTTAAATAGGGGAAGCATTAAGAAGGTCGTGACCTTTGTAATTGGCCATTGCGGCCTGAGATACCACCTTAACAAGTTGAACATGTGCCAAGGGAAAGACTGTCGGTTATGTTTAGAGGAGGATGAATCATCCGAACACATTCTTTGTGAATTCCCGGCACTACACTGGTTAAGGAAACGTATTCTCCACTAGGAGATACTCACTTCAGTGGAACTGAAATGCTCCACTACTAAAGGCATACTCACCTTCATAAGGGTGGTAGTACGTCTGTTAGATTAACTCCAACCGTCCGATACAATAGATCTTTCAGGTCGCAGTGTCGTTGCGCTGCGTTGCCACGTGGGCATGGGTTGTCCAATAGGAAAAAAAAAAAAAAAAAACTTCACGTCACAACCGCAACTTGGGGGGCCGGGCTTTTTCTGAACCCCTTGAATGGAAGGGAGTGCGTAATTCGGTGCCTATTGGTCTATAATCCGAACTGCTTAGTGGGAACATCCTTCTGTTGTAGTTGCGACATACTAGTCCACTTCGACCTGTCGACCATCATTGGCCCTTCTGCTTAAACAAGTTTATCACACTTGACCGAAACTTGAGTTGTCCAAAGCAATGATTCTCGGTCCCACATTTTGCTCACGTCTATAGGTGGGTAGCAAGTCTATATTTGAACGAAAACTGTACTTAGCATTCTGCCGATAGCTTATTAGACACTGCCCCTTTGTGTAGCCATCACTATAAAAGGATAATTTCCACCACCATGGAAAAGCACCCCATATGTCAAATTAAAAGAAAAATATATTGGTTCTGAGGCATTGTTCTTAAGGACATAGACTGGTATTCCACCGCTTAACACGTGGCTTAAAACTTCACATCAGTCATTGATATTGTGTAGTCGGTAGCTACACTTTCCTCATAAAATCGCTTGGACGACTACCTATCTAGAGAGCCACACTAATTAGACATCCTCATCCAGCTCATCCCATGTACTAGTGTTATCAAAATGCAGATCAAAATGAATTACTTTCCAATGCCTTCCTTGAGAATAGTAATTTGGCAATGGACTTGCAACAAATATAAAGAGTTTTCCAATAGGGACAGGTAGATGTTAAAATCGAATAAAACAAGTTATGTGTGAGATATCAATGATTGTTATATATTTTATGACATCGTACAAATGGCTGCCACGACTTCACTGGGTGGCACGCATCCGAGATTTCCAATGAATTTGAGCGATGGCACGGGCTATGTAGACTTTAAGGGCATTGGTCGTTTGCGACTTATTGGCGTAGACCTGCAACATAAGGAAACCCCACAAGAAAAAGTCCAACTGGGTCACATCGAACGATTTCGGTGGTCAGCTCACATCGCCTCTGCATGAGATAACCATGCCCTCAAAACGCCCGTGCAGAATGTCCATTGCGGCATCAGCTGTGTGGCATGAAGCGCCATCCTGTTGGAATCACATGTCGTTCACATCCATATCATCCAATTCGGGCCAAAAGAAATTGGTTATCATCGATTGGCGCTCTTCGTTGATGGTGATGGCAATGCCATCATCGTTTTCGAAGAAGTACAGACCAATGATGCCGCCGGCGCACAAACCACACCAAACAGTGACTTTCTGCGGATGCATTGTCACTTGGTAGACCTCGTGTGGATTGGCATCGTCCTAAATCCGGCAATTTGACTTTCTTATGTCCTGTATCACCTTGTGGGTCCTAGGGCCTCTACTACGCCTACGCGCCATCGTGTACGGTTTCTGGCAATGTGTCTGAGTTCTCCCCAACTTTTCCCCAACTGCCGTGCCTCATTCTCGACTGTTCTGCGCCATGTTCTCCTTGGACCGCCAGGTCTTCTGCCATCCTGAGTTAGAGGGTTCCATTGCATAGCATGATTCGCTATGAAACTGTCACCCTTTCGGAACGTGTGACCAATCCACTGCCACTTCCGCTGTTGGATGGTTGTGCCTATTAGTTTCTGACCCGTTCTCTCGTAAATGTGTTCGTTAGAGATACGATTGGGCCAGAAAATCCTGAAAATATTGTGCAGGCACCTATTAACAAACGTTTGCAGCTTTCTGGTGATAGTAATGGTCACTCTCCACGTGCTGCAACCATATAACAGCACGGATTCAACGTTGGAGCGGAACAGTCTTACTTTGGTGTTCAAACTGATTGCATTGCTTCGCCATATTTTGGACAACATCCCGAACGCGGACTTTGCTTTGGCTATCCTGTTGGCTATATCCAGTTCGGTTCCACCATCGGTCGAGACAATACTCCCAAGATACTAGAAATACTCTACTCTCTCTACCGGTTGTCCACCAATGCGTATCTGAGCCGATGAGTTAGTTCCAAGGCTGATAATTTTAGTTTTTGCCGTATTAATTTTCAGCCCGACGACGCCTGCCGCCCTCTCCACATCAGCTGTCATTTGGTTTAGGTCCATAATTCTGTGGGAAAGTAAGCATACATCGTCAGCGTAGTCAAGATGTTTCAGGTGAGATGTAAGAGTCCATCGAATTCCTCCGTTTCCTGTCGACAAAGCTGCATGAAGCACATCACTAATCACCAATAGGAATAATATTGGTGAAAGGATACAGCCTTGTCTTACACCACTTTGGATATCAAATTCCTCACACAACCTCCCCTGTGCAGAACGTGACATTTGGAGCCTTCATATGTAGTTTTGATAAAAGCAATTAGTTTATCGGGAATACCTCTCCTGCGTAAGGCACGCCAAATAAGCTCCCTGTTGACACTATCGAACGCCTTCTCAAAATGGATTAACAGCAGGTGCAATGGCGATCGATATTCAATACACTGTTCGATGATAATCCGCAGGGTGTTGATGTGGTCAGCACAGGAGGATCCAGAGCGAAAACCTGTTTGTTCGGCATCGAGTGTGTCTTCGAGATGTTGTTTAATTCGCTCCAGGGTGATTTTAGCTATTATCTAAGCTACAGCAGGCAGCACGCTGATACCCATCCAGTTTCCGCACTCCATTAAATTTCCTTTCTTAGGAAGCTTACGATCATTCCCTTTTTCCACTCGTTAGGAAAGCTCTCAGCTTCCCAAGCTCTCTCTATAAGTGGAAGCAGAAGCTCAGCCGATGTTGTTGGCGCTGCTCGTAAGAGCTCTGCTGGAATACCGTCAAGTCCTACCGCCTTGTAGGTTTTGAGTGCCTTGATCGCGGTAATGATCTCATCTTTACTGGGAGTCGTGGTGCGTATTCGGGAACTTCTCACCTCGGGCATCTCAGTCTGATTTGGGAGCATATCGCTAGCGAACACACGGTTCAAAACCATAGCAAAATGCTCTTCCATCCCTTGAGCTGGTCCTCATCCGAAACGAGCAAGGAGCCGTCTAGGTTTTTCACTGGGTGTTGGCTGGAGCTGCGACCACCTGTCAGCTCTTTTGTGATTCTGTAGACCGTCCTGCTGTTGCACCTCCGTGCAGTTTTTTCTGCTTCTGTAGCCAGCGCGTTGATGTAGTTGCACTTGTCACGTCACACGCTACGCTGAACTTCTCTCATCTTCATGCGATATAGGGACTCTGTTTCGCTTCTCCCTGCTGCTGGGGTAGCTGCAACCCGAGCTTTCAGCTGTTTTCGTCCATCAATCCGTCTCCAGGTATCCTCGGAAAGCCACGCCCTATGTCTTTCCTGCGATTGACTGACAATTCTTTCAGTACCAGATGTAAAAACATCTTTCACAGCACACCAATGGTCTTGGATGGTTGCGGGCATAGAGCTGCTGATTGCTTCCACACCTTGCGAAAGGTGCTCCCTTAATTGTTGGCGCACTGAGAGATCACTAAGTCTATCGATGTTGAACCTGGGCATTCTTGTGGTTTTTCTTCGTGGGATCTTCGAACTGCAGCAGTGCGTAGTTGGAGGGTAGCTATCATAAGATGGTGATCTCGTACTATCCCCACATCTGCCCCTCGCCTGTTTCGGACGTCCAGGAGACTACTTCTAAAGCGGCGGCTGATAGCAAAGTGGTCAATTTGGTTGGAGGTTGCTTGCTGCCATTGGAAACCCAGCTGACTTTGTGACAGGTCTTGTGCTCAAACATGGTGCCACCTATCACAAGGCGGTTGGCCTTTCGGAAATCCACAAGCCTTTCGCCGTTGTCATTGCGGTTGCCTAGTCCATGCTTTCCGATTACATGTTTGAGCCCTTCATTGTCGTTGCCTACCTTGGCATTTAAATCCCCCATCACTATGACAATGTCTCCATTTGGTGTTGTGTTGAAGACGGCACTTATGAGATTGTAGAAGCTCTCATTTTCGTCCTCATGCGAACTATTCGTTGGGGCGTCACACTGTATGATGGTGACGCATTGTACTCTAGTCCGGAATCTGGCCGTCAAAATCCTATCACCATGAGGCTGCCAGGAAATTAGGCCCTTGCGTGCTGTTGTTGTTAGCAGTAGTCCGACTCCATATTCCCGCGGACTTCCGGATGGTCTTCCAGAATAGAGAAGTACGGTGTTATGCTTTGGAGTGTGGTACTCGACCGCTTCTAACCATCTTACTTCACTTACCCCCAAAATGTCCAGTTTATATCTCATGAATTCTTTTTCCAATTGGATGAATCCGTCAATTGTGCTTGTTGGTGTACCCGTTCGTCCAAAAATAGGCATCATCGCTGAAGATGATTTTTTTGTTGAAGTCGGGGTGCACTTCCAACTGCTTCAGAACCCAGTCAGTGAACACACGGCATTGTTTATGGTCATTTTCCTTCAGCTCCTGGGTCAGTTGGATTGTGTATAGATGTAGGCCCAAGTCCCGACGTAAAATTCGCCAAGTTGATGTCTGCGAAAGGCCGAGTTTTTGTGCGCGGCGCGGAATTGACCGCCTCGGATTCTCCTGCACACTCTCATGGACAGCGATGATATTTTCGCCAGATCTTGTGTTTTTTGACGTACGAGTATTGGCCGATTGTTCACTGAACCGGTCGACTTCAATTTGGCCACCATATATTGAATAGTAGACTGAGAAAAACGACCATTTACACCGTAAAATGGGCGCAACGCGCCACAACAGGACACCCATTTTGATAATAAAGTCTTATCATTTGCATAACGCTCGACGCTGTTACTTACCATAGTAATTTGTCTTTAGGCTCTGAAAAATGAAAAACAGGATGATGAACAACATACTCGTCCCTATTGGAAAACGAGTACATTCGGCTCATACGTACAGGTACAAATATTCCTCTTAAATCTATTGTGCTGCTGCTCTTCCCAATTAGTGTGCAATTTTAAATTGCAAATTCTGTGGCTTAAGTTTGTGAATTAAACGTATTTTGAAGCAACTGTCGCTAGGTTACAACCCGTCTTTGACGAAGAAACACAAAAATCCTTGACATCCATCAATCCCCTTAAAGTGTCAACTAAATCCCTACACAAGAATAAATGCTCATTTACTGTGTGAATTGAAAAAAGAAAAATATATATGTATTTCCTTCCGCTAGGAGGACTTTCCAGTTCAAATCACCTCCATATTCGAAAACCCCCGAGAAGTGGTGCTCCTTTGATCGCATCAAAGTAAGTGGCAGAGAGAGCATTTAGGACAGCAACAAAAAAAAAAAAGTATTTTCATCGTTTCCTGAGAAAACATTTTGATTCTCGGGGAATATTTTCAAAGGACTTTTGCCGAAAAACCACCATGCTCCTTTCCTCAGTGTGTGCAGCACATTCTACCCGAAGCTCGTACATCACTCATGCAGAACGACGTAGATCACAAGTGCCTACATCAACACTTTGCAGTAGAGGAGCTCCCAAAAAAAAAAAAAGGCTTGACGAGGCCTTTACTTACCCTCATCACATTTACTCGTCTCTAGTCATCATGTCTAAGGACTTACTTATGCGGCGTTGTGCTACGAGGGCGTATACGTATGTATAGGGCGCCTTTTACTGCAATCATCATAACAACTCGTAGAGTAGCAGGCGAGTGGTTCGTCGTTCCGTGTGTGTTTAAAGGAAGGCATACATTAAAATCCAATTCTGGAGGCAGGCAGGCAATACACTACTCTCAGGACAAGGTGCCTGAAACTTATGGCGAGATGGCTCTTCGTGTGTATGTGTGTGTATGTGCCTTCAACGAGAGTGAACCGCTAAATTTCATGTTGACGCGCTAGGCAATTTGCAGAGTGTAAACATTATGTTAACCGCGTAACGAAAGAGAAAGGGAATAGCGGTAGGAAGGTTGGGATCGAGGTCTTACCCTGAGGGTAGATATGCTTCGATGGTTAAGGAGGGTGTGAAATGTGAAATCAAAGTTTTCCTTCATTTTCACATTTTCAGGGCGAGCTCCTTAAAAGTTGAACATTAGCGGGAAAGAGTTTTTGATGGGCTCTGTGATTTTTACTTTCTGACTGACATGTGATGGGGTTGATGGGCCTGCCTGATGGCTGTGGCTTCAAAGGATGCAAATTTCTTCTTCTCCTTTTTTTTTGTTTTTGGAGAAACTTCCCTCCGGCAGGCACTTCTCTTCTGTCAGTGCAGAGTATACAGTTTGTGCTTTCGTTCTTGTGTTTGTTTTGTTGGCAAAGGAAAACATGATTCACTGATGTGATTTGCATTTTCTTTGCTATGCCTTGCTTTTGTTTGCCAGTGTGTAGAGGGGTTGTAAGTAATCATCTTCAACAAGGTTTTAAAATATTTTTCTTTTTTTTTCTTAAGTTGAAGGATATTATTTTTGCATTTAGATATGACTTTGAACACAATGTGCATAACAAAGGAGTGATAGGGTGAGCATAGATTCAAAAGCGTGGGGGGTCTTTGTTTTCTGAAGTCGATATGAAGTTGTATTTATAAGTTGGGGTGAAGAAATGATAAAACGATCTTGTGCAAACTGTAGGTGACAAATCCACCCATTACCGCGAAAATAAACAAGGTAACACGCACTCATATAGAGAACAAATGTATCTACACAAATTTATAAGACCACTTGCATATGAACGGACAACTCAGGTGAAAGAATGGTTTGAGGATATGTACAAATGTGTATCTAATAATTGCACAGAAAACCTTGGATGAAGCAAAAGATCGCTATTTTCATTGATAGCCAAGCTGCCATCAAAGCCACCGCCTTGGTTACTACATCCTCCAAGCTGATGCTAGAATGAAATGAGCTTCGCTAGATGACCAATTCAACGTAACCCTGATATAGCTTCCAGAGCACAGTAACGAAACGAACTTGTTGATGAATTGGTTAAACAAGGCTCAACCCTTCACCACTCGTTTGCGGAATCAGTTCAGATTCCACTTGGGGCAATCAAAACAGAAATCTCCTCAAAATTCCTTGAAAATCCAACGTCAAATGGACTAGGCTAACAGACTGTGTCATATCTAGGAGTATGTTGCCAAAATGTGTCCAAAAAAAAAACAACTAACTTCCTAAATAGAACGCATAAAGACGTCGCCAGAATAATAGCTATCATGACGTGTAACTGGCATATGGAGACCATGCAGTCAAACTAAGCATCCCACACAACACTTTTTTTTTTTCGGGATAGGAAACGCTCCACTGGAGCAATCAGACGCAACTGGTCCACTGTACTACCAGAGAGCAAACCCTGATTTACCCATTTAATTGGAATTTTCTTGGCTTTCTAAGAAAGCCAAGCAAGCACTTCAGTGATGAGGAGCATACAGTACCAGCACTCACCACATCAGCACAGAGGATATGCCACCTGATGCGAGCAAACGCCGGACACTCACAGAAATAATGTTCCGCGGTGTCGTCTCTCTCCACAAGCGTTGCAGATTGTAGTGTCACTTAAGCCCAATACGTTAAGGTGCTTGGCAAAAGCAAAGTGGCCTGTCAAGACGCCAATAAGTTGTCTACAGTCTTTTCTGCTGAGAGACAGCAAGAATTTTTTTTTTTTTTTGTTGCGCCTGGAGGTGCAGGAATCTTCAAAAGATACCAATGGTCCGTACCATTGGTTATGCCCGATTCATATATCTGACAATGCCATCAGTGCTAGTCAGTATATGCCTACGGGCTAAACCTCACCCCTCAGAGAGGTACTATGAGAACCGGCTGCGCGTACTCATAGTAGTAGAAAATTCGTCCCTCTCATTTTTTCATTTTTGTGATGACTACGACTAAGTTGCCTTAACAAGTAGTTTACGCTTCTGTAGTGTTAATCGCGTTAGGTAGGTAGCTTTCCAGTGAAGGCACCTACTAATACCGTCATTACATGCGGTTTTTCCTTACGGCGCTAGGTCGAAAGGTCTTGTTCTTTGTAGTCGGCGCTCAAGGTTTGTCACGTCCACAGTACGGATTATTTCATTATTGCAGTGAACATGAACACGGGTACGAAGTTTGCGAACAAAGTTTGTTACTTCGTCCCTCACGGTAGCAATTCCTAGGTCTCTGTGAATATCACTATTTCTTATATACCAAGGAGCATTCACGATTGCTCTTAGTATTTTGTTTTGAAATGCTTGCAGTAGAGCCATATTGCTTGGTTTGGTACAACCCCAAAGTTGTATACCATATGTCCAAGATGGTTTTAGGACTTGCTTATACAGAAACAGTTTGTTGTATACGCTTAACTTCGAGTATCTTCCGAGTAGCCAATACATTTCTCTAAATCTGATTTCGAGCTCTTCGCGCTTCTATTTAACGTGTGGTTTCCACTTAAGTTTTGCGTCTAGGGTCATTCCTAGATATTTTGCTTCGTTTGCGTACGGTATTTGCACCGAGTTAATGGATATAGGTAATTTGCTTATCTTTCTTAACGTAAAATTGACATGCGTTGATTTTGTCTCATTGAGGACGATTCGCCAGGTTTTTGTCCATTCGCATACTTTGTTCAAAGCTCGTTGGAGTTTTCCCGTTGATGATTCGACTGACTCATCCGTTACGAGGATAGCCGTGTCATCTGGGAACGTTGCTACAATGGTCCCTTTATCGTGTGGTATATCTCTTGTGTAGAGCAGGAACAGGATTGGACCGTGAACACTTCCTTGTGGAACACCGGCGTAGATTTCTTTGAAATCCGAATATTCACTCCCGTGTCTAACACGGAAAATTCTGTTTTCAAGGTAAGATTTATTCTGTACAACTTTTTCGGTAAGATTACCCTTAGCTTATATCTTAGGCCTTCGTGCCATACCTTGTCGAAGGCTTGCGATACGTAGAGAAAAACGCTGGAGCATATTTTTTTCCCTTCTAGAGCTTTTTGAATTTCGTTCGTTATTCGATACACCTGATCGATTGTGGAATGTTTGACCCGAAAGCCGAATTGGTGATCCGGGATCAAGTGTATTTCTTCAATTACTGGTTGCAATCGTTTCAGCAGAAGTTTCTCGAAGACCTTAGATATTATTGGCGGAAGTGAAATGGGTCTATATGATTTCTTGTCATTTGCACATTTCCCCGGTTTCGGAACCATAATAACTTCGGCGACTTTCCATTGCCTTGGAACATATAATAGTCTTAAAGAAGTATTTATAATGTAAAGCAACTTAACCAGCACTGTTTTCGGTAGCTCTTTCAAAATTTCGCCAGTGATTAAATCATATCCCGGAGCCTTGTTATTTTTCAATTTTTTTATTGTCATTCGAAGTTAGAACAGGGATACGGTTTTTACTTTAAAGTTGTCGGGTGCCATATTATCATTCGGATGTTCGATCCACGGTTGTCCATCGAACGGCTTGAACGTTTCCTCTAAGTGATCGGCAAATAATTCTGCTTTCTCTTTGTCTTCTTTTGCCCATTCCCCGTTAGCTTCCTAATTGTCGACGAGTGCATTACAGGCTTCCTTATGGACTTCAAGGCTTTCCATAGAGAGTAGTTTGAATACTTATCAACGTCTGCCTTCCGCAAAGGAGTGCTATTCCACGCTGAGCTCTGAATGGCTTCGACGAGTTTGTCGATTTCTTCTTCTATTTCGAACGGTGTCTTTAGCGGCACATTTAAAGCAACATTTTCCTTGCAGTCTCTTCTGAAAGCATCCCAGTTAGTTTTGTTACTAGTTAACCTAGGCGGTCCTTCTTTTTTTACTAGACTTCCACCTATTTTCAGAGTGACTGCTGAGTGCTCTGAGCATCGATCATAGAATTCTTCGACTTCCGTCAAATTTTAGTTAACCGTTTTGCGATAAAGAAGTCGACGCGGTCAGGGATCTTATTTTTGTCAGTTGGCCAATAAGTTGGCTTTCCTGTCGAAAAAAGTTCACCCCACGTTTCATGCTGGCTTTGTACAATAATCTGCCTTTTGTCGAATTGCATCTTGATCCCCAGAAAGTGTGTTTCGCGTTAAAGTCACCACCTAAGACAGAATTAGGTCCGAGTAAGTCAAAGAGACGAACGAGGTCGTCTTCTACTAGCTTATATCCCGGAGGGAAGTAACTAGATCCGATGTTGTAGTTTAAGTGGTTTAGTTTTACGGAGACAGCTTATTTGCATAGAATCAAATTCTATTTCTATGTTTTCGGAGTGCTTAATACAGTCTTTGATGTAAAGAGAGGACCCGCCTCACGCATTTTCCGAAGGATGATTCGCATGGTAATCGCTGTAACCTTTTATTTTGGGTCTAAGTCCCTTTTTTAAGTGCGTTTCCGATACCAAACATATATCAATATTATCATTCCGTAGAAACACTTCTAACTCGTAGATTTTTTTCAGAAGGCCATTTGCGTACCACGTTAATATCTTAAGTAGCTGTTTCATATTCATGTTTTTTTGATTGTCTTGCGAGGTTTGAACTTGAGCTTGCTCAATTTGTCAAGTATAATTTTAATCACCTTGGTTTGCTCCTCAAATCTTTCCAATATAATGGTAAATATTTGGCTGACCGGATCTATTGTAGCTGATCTTAATTTGTTCTCGTTTGACGCGACTTGCGCGTACGATCTCGCGTCAACCTGTGGCGGTTTTTCCGCTGCACTTGGACCAGCGACGTTCTCCTGCGCAATTTTTTTATTTTCCTTTATCGGTCTCGTCGTTTTGACTGGCTTAGCGGTCTTAGGCTTATCGGTTTTACGATCTCTTAAGCTTGGGTTCGGGTGTATCGGTTTCTTGAGAGTATCGCGCCTTTTTTGAAGCTCCTTTGCTACTTCACAACCTCGATAGTTTGCTGGGTGCTTGCCTTTGCAGTTTATGCAGGTCGCCGGAGCCTGCTTATTTAAGTCACACCTTTCTGATAAGTGGTTCCCAGTACATTTTATACATTTCGGTTCTTTTTGGCAATACGACTGGGTGTGATTGAAACCTTGACAGCGTTTGCACTGAGGTATCGATCGGGTATTCGTACGCATAGGCTCGATTTTAACTACGATATTCAAAATACTTTTTATATTATAAATATCGTCTATATTTTCGCTTTTATCGAAGGTTAGCATAAAGAGCGGAAGTCCATGCTTGACCAAGATTTCATTGCCTTGTTCCGTTTTCTACTTCATCTTCTTTATGATATTAATTGCGTCAATAATTTTCAAGCCTTTTCCTTTAAGGTCATTTGTAATGTCATCTTTAGTGCACGAGGGGTGGAGGCCCCTTGCTATAACACGGAGTGTTCTTTCTGATTTATTTTCGTAGGTGAACCACTGGATCTTTTCCGCGTTTAGTCTTTTCGATATTGCTCGGTAGCCGTCAGAGTCAACTACATCGACAGCAAGAATGCCGCTGATTTCTTACAGAGGTCCGGGAGCATACGTTTAGTCAACATGCATCCTGGAGAGTCATGCCACACACAATTGTGCTCGTGAGAGACCCAAGTATCAATGGAAGCCCTAACCGTGGACGCAGGGAGACCGAACGCGGGTTCGTTAGTCCAGTGGATACTAGCCAATCTTTTATCCGGGCAATTTCTTCATTTGCAGCTGATTCTACAGAACGGATCTGTATAGCTACTTTCACGACGACAATGTCAGCGTCGAATCCAATTATCGTTACTCCGCCAGCTAGCGTTAATCATAAAACTCCCTGGTATATGATATTCCACAAAAGTGGCCCTAAGACCGATCCCTGTGGAACTCCCGCAGTGACGTTGTAGTATTTTACCCCTTCGTCGGTATTTTACCTCAGCTTCCTGTTATTGAGTGGGTGCCGTTTCGTAAGTAGTTAGTGTGTCGGATCACTGCGCGTGAGGTTCCAAGTTCGAGTCCCAGAAAACACCAAAAAGTTTTTTTCACGGTCCCACCCTCGCGAGCATCTGACAAACATTCGAGAGTATTGTTGTCTCGAAAAAGCTTCACAAAACAAATTGCCTTTCGGATACGGCACTAAACTGTAGGTCCCTTCCATTCGTGTGAAAAATATAACGCACACAACATGAGTGGTTGCGAGAAGCTAGGCCCTGGCACTTAAAGAGCTGTTGCGCCAAATATTTTTTTTTTCTTTTTTTTTTTTTCTGTTATTGAAGTTGTTCATCACTATACGCAGCAGGAAATATGGCGTATTCATCCTGGATAGAGACCTTCTAATAAACCTAGGAATAGACGAACAGTTCGCATCGTTAAATGCGTTTTTAATGTCCAGCGTTACTACCGCACAATACTCCTTTGTGCCATAGAGCCAGCTTTCTCCTTGATGGCACCTTTTGCGATATCAATCTTCTTCTTCTTCCTTTTATCAGCGAGGCTATGATCCGAAAACAAGGGATCACAACCCTCCCACTTCACCGCATTTCTATTGATCGGCCTGTGGAGTTCGCCACCTTTTGCGATATCAATATTCTAAGATAAGATCGCCGAATTGACTGGCATTCTTATATTGCTCGGAAATCCTTTGTCGCAGAAGTCCTTTTGTTTTGTAATATCAAATGAATCACCTCTTTGAATTTATATGGTAACATTGAACCCTTTTCAATGCAACAAACATTATGCCAGTGCGTGCCTACATTCAAATTGTTCTTTAAAGCTTCTATTCGAGTAAATCTGGCTGTAGGTACACAAACCTATTTCAGCACCTTGAGTGAAGATTTACACTCTCCTCCATTTGATTTACCCATTACCACTTACATACGAAATAGCTTCATTCTCAAAACCTCATCAAAACCATCTCATCCTAAGTTAAACACATTATGTACCTTTCATCTTCATTGAAATGCATCACTTGTCGCCCATAATTTACCCAAATTACTCTCCTTCAAAAAATCTCAAACCATACTTTAGAAATAAAAAAAAAAAGAGAAAACCTTTTCAAAGTCCAAGGTTACCTACACATGTATGTTACATAATATCCCCTATAAGCTTGCACATATAAATTGCTTATACAAATATTCACCTTGAATCGGTTCGTCCAATTTGACACCGTACACACATACGAGTATACAACGGTCACAGGACACAAGATCGTCCTTTAAACCTATTACGCATAAAATTAATCAACAGGAAAAATACATACACAGGGTGAAAAAGGGACACACAAAAAGGACCTCTTTAAAAAAAACCATTGCAGTCGAGTTCCACTCCAGAATACGAGTGATGAATCTTAATCAAGTGGAATGACCCGTATTTTGTGGGCTGTTTTCTGTTTTTTTTTTTCTGCCTTCGTTATTCGAAAAGAGTGAACCGAAAAAATTGATGATGTCCTTGCTTCTTAAAAATGAAAATAAAGGGGCGCCAAGGGGAATGAAAGAAAAAAATAAAACACAAATCTAAAGAGAGACGAATTCCTATTTTTCCTCCAGTTAATGGGGGTGGGAGGGTGGTTTTAGGTAGTCGTGGGAGAACGGAAAATCAATATTAGGCCAGAGTGGCATTTAAAAAAATTGAGTTTATGTTTAGAGGTTAAGGAGGTAAACGATGAGTGAAGCGATTCCAATTGCATGAAGGGGGGGATGAGAGCTTTTGGTCTTGTAACTTGATGCTAATTAAATGTTTACTCATAAATGGATTGGTTTTTAGGATGGAAATTTGGACTTGAAAGGTGAGTTAAGGCATTAGGACACTGACAGTTTAGGCTATAGTCAAGAGGATTGAGTACTACTTTGGAAATTAAATTATAACTTCGCATGAACTCTGTAACTTTTTCTTATAACAATAACAAGTTATGTACAGGGAAGGGAGTATTACGAAACTTTTTTTATACCGAAATTGTACGTGTCTAAATTGTGTATTTAAGAGAATACACTCTAAGAATAAATATGTTTGGATATGGTTGGAGTTAATCGAAATGCGGTTACATAAAATAAGAGTTAACTGGAAATATTGACGTAGAAACAGAATTCTTAAGAAACTTGTAGGTATTGGAGAAATAATATATTCTTGGATGAATAAATAAAAGAAAAGGATATGTATATATACTCGTATGTATTTGTTTAAGGCAAACTTTTTTTTTCTAAGGTTGGTTGGTTGGTTATGATCGGCCGTCGAGGAGGATGTACTTCATCGTTCGTTGTTCAGTCTTGCCATTCACACTTTCGTTGTTCCGCGTACGTTCAACAACGAACAACGAACACCGGGTAAAAGAACGAAAGTGTAAAGCCAGCTTTAGACAAGAGTTACGTCCAGAGAAATCTTTTCGGACAAAAGTATGCCCGATGAATGGAACCTCAGCATCGTTTGCCCGATCCTGAAGAAAGGAGAACCCCTGAACTGCGCCAACTACAGAGGTATAAGTCTCCTAAATATCGCATATAGGATCCTGTCTGCCGATAGATCCCTATCAGTGCGGTTTCAGGCCTGGAAAGTCCACCATTGACCAAATATTCACACTACGGCAGATCTTGGAAAAAACCCATGAATATAAAATCGATACGCACCACCTTTTCATCGATTTCAAAGTTGCCTATGATAGCGTGTATAGAGACGAGTTATACAGAGCCATGTCTAGTCTTGGCATCCCTGCCAAGCTCGTCCGTTTTGTGCAGAATGACGATGGAGAACTCTCGCTGCTCCATCAAAGTCGGTAAGAACATCACCGAACCATTCGATGTCAGGAAAGGTCTTAGACAAGGCGACGCGCTATCATGCGATCTCTTTAACATAGTACTTGAGAGAATTGTACGAAACTCACAAGCCAACCCCGGAGGTACAATCTTCTTCAAGTCTGTACAACTACTCGCTTATGCCGATGACATTGACATAATCGGAAGAACACAGCGGGCCGTCAATGGGGCATTTACGAGTATTGAGATCGAGGCAGCAAAGATGGGTCTAGCGGTCAATGAAAGCAAAACAAAATATATGCTGTCTACAAAAAAGGACACCCAACATCGGCGTCTTGGGCAGAACGCCACAATAGACAGATACAATTTTGAGGTAGTAAAGGATTTTGTCTACCTAGGCTCTATGGTCAGCTCCACAAATGACATGAGTGGAGAGATCACACGGAGAATTACTCTTGCCAATCGTTGTTTCTATGGGCTAAAACGGCAATTGAGTAAATTGAGTAGCAAAGCCATATCTCGAACTACTAAGGTAACTCTTTATAAGACATTAATCATCCCAGTCCTGCTATATGGCGCAGAGGCATGGGCTTTGACAAAACCGGATGAGGATGCCCTTGGTTATTTCGAGAGAAAAGTTCTTCGAGCGATCTTTGGTCCCGTCTGCATAGATGGTGAGTGGAGGAGAAGGTACAATGCCTAACTATACGGCCTGTACAAGGACATCGACTTAGCCAGAAGGGTTCACATACAGCGACTAAGATGGCTGGGTCATTTAGAGCGGATGGAGCCCAACCTTCCCGCTAAGAAAGTCTTCGAATCCAACCCGGATGGACGGCGCAGTAGAGGACGACCTCGCGGTAGGTGGCGCAAACAAGTGGAGGGGGACCTCAACCAACTTGGCGTGCGCAACTGGAGGCAGCTGGCTCGTAACCGTGCTGGCTGGAGAGGTTTGTTGGTTGAGGCCCAGGTCCACCCCGGACTGTAGCGCCATCTAAGTAAGTAAGTAAGTACGTCCAGAGAAAGTATCAGCTTAACTTACTCTGACACACCAACATATTTGGGTCTTATCCTAGGTAAGAATTTAACCTGGAAACCTAATAATCAAGAAAGAGTAAATAAAGCTACCGTAGCACTTTTCTTTCGCAAAAACTATCGGGAATAAATGGGATTTACAAGCTCGAATAACTCACTGCCTCTACATCTCGGTCATTAGACCGATGCTCACATATGGGGTGATTGTCTGGTGGACAGCCTTAGAAAAAGCAATAAATCGCGATTATCTAAGTAAGGTCCAGCGTACAGCTTGTCTGTGCATAAGCGGAACACTACGTTCAACTTCTTCTGCGGCACTGGACATTATGTTTCATCTGATACCCCTCGATATACCATATTTAGCAAGCACATGGCAGCGAATGCAGCCTTGAAGCTACTCGGCAGTGGAATTTGGCCACGCTTCCGTTCTGAATAAATTCAAAATCGCTCCCGAAAAGACGGACTATACCATCCCACGTCTAAATTTTGATAAGAACTTCCTCGTCACCATCCCTTCCAGATCACTCTGGGAGGGTGATGCATTTTTAGAAGAAGGGTCAATTCACTTCTACAGTGACGACGGGTTGAAAACCAAGGACGGAGTTGGTGCAGGTGTTTTCTCTGGAAGGCTTAATCGTAAGCTCTCCTTCCGTCTTTCAAATCATTGTAGCGTGTTCCAGGCAGAAATAATGGCGATAAAAGGAGTCTTATCCTGGCTTATAACAAATGTGATATCTGCTAGAGACTTCTGCATCTTTTCAGACAGCCAAGCAGCAATCAAATCCCTGGAATCGACCTCTTTAAATTCCTTAGTAGCTCTAGATTGCCGGTCGTCTCTTGCGGAGATGGCTCAGCAGTTCAATGTTCGTTATTCAACTGTGTTGGGTGCTTGGGCATACTGAATTATAGGGAATTGTAAGGCCGATGAACTCGCTAGAATAGAAACAACTATACCCATCCTACCGGACAAAGATACTTTAGCTATACCAATCGCTACGTACAAATCTTAGGTGGACAAATGGATCAACATGTTTAGCGACAAAACAGATTTGGCCGAAGCTGGGTCTAAAACATTCTAAGAATTTGATTTCTCTCAATAGATTGAATATCGGTACTAAAATAGGTGTCATCACTGGTCACTCTCTAATAGACAAGCATGCTACAAGGCTAGGCCTTTTTGCGAACGACTTTTATGGAAGCTGCATGGATGAAGGAGAGGAAGAAACTGTTCCTCACCTTCTTGTTTCTGCCCAACTCTCTCCCGTAGAAGGAAGCTTCACTTAGGAGTCCACTATTACAACGATTTAGGCAAGCTAATAGATATTGATATTAAGAGCCTCCTATGCTTCGTTCAAAATGGTTTTAGCGAGTAGGTAGAGAGATTTTCTCCCACGATCCACGTGGTATCACAATGGACCTATTATTGGTCTAAGTGTGTTGGCGCGTCTTAGCTGGCAGCCACTTCAACCTAACCTAACGTGTACCCATTGTACTGCCGATGTGTAAGGTGAGTGGGTCACCCTCTTACTCTAGGACCCATTTGCTTCGTTGTATGAATGAGTTGATTTTATCCGTGCAGGCGTTGTCGAGTTCATTTACAGGTGGGGCAAAAGTAATGTCGTGATTATGATCATTATGACATTACTTTTGCTCCACCTATTATATCATTAAAGGGGTATTTACCGAGTGTGGACCTCCTGATGTTGGTGAGCGCAGAACAAGCGCATAGGAAGTGACTGATGGTTTCTTCTTCCTCTTAATACCTACAGATTCTGCAGAAGTCATTATAAGGGATGCCTAGTCTTTGGGCATGTTTTCCTGTGACGCAGTGTCCGGTGAGAACGTTTCTTATTTTGGAGAGGGTTCAGGAGTCCGATAGACTTAGATTTGTTAAGTGTTGGCCAAAGTTGTCTGGCTGTGTTGGATTGGTCTAAATGTTGCCATCGGTGATTGGCCACTTTCTTCCCATCGATTTGGATAAGGTACTTAACATAAGACGTTATCGCCTCAATGTCGGTAATGCTTATGTACCAGAGGAGCCTTGTCGCGCCAGCTCGTCAGCTGCACAATTTCGCAGTATGCCAGCAAATTGTGGGGTTGTACTCTCGTTAAGAGATACGCAGCAACCTTCCACTGCCTTACATCTCGTGGTGCTGAATGCGGGGGATGTGATGGTTGCTTGACTGTCCACGCAAATAAAAATATCCGAAAAATATCCATTAGCCGCTAGTCAGAAAGCTTGGCGAACCGCGGTAACTTGGACTTGAAAAACACTTTTTCCTCTATATAGCGCTGCAATACAAATTTTCTCATAACCTTTTGCACAAATACATACTCTGCATGGAAACAAAATTTATCGGAGAAGGTTCTAAAGAATCTTGTTTGAGAGAAATACATTTTTTTTTATTGCCACTCCAGACAGGCGAAACCATTGCTCTGCTACAGTACGCCGAGATGTCTGTTGATTACGTTCTTATATAGCTGCAGATTGAAGGCTTCCGAATGTATTATTTTAGGCAGAGAAAACCCTTTTTATGAAGCAATCAATAAGGCTATGACTAGGAAAGCTATCGCACCCCTATCCATAAACTGGATTTTATCCATGCTACAAAAGCAGACAAATAAAACTAGGGTGCCGAGGATCGTGGCGATATATGTATCTAGAGAACTCCACCTATTGTTTACCTACGTTAGAGCTTTATTCTCTGCATCGAGTTTGAGTGTGCAAGGCGAGATGTACACTGAGGAGTCGGATTGGTCCGAGTTTAGTACTGAGCCGCCTCTAGCCAGTTCGTCGGCTTTCTCATTCCCTGACATGCCTTCATGTCCAGGGACCCAGAAGAGTTTTACCTTGTGCTGCATTCCAAGAACATTGAGCTCTTCTCTACAACACTTGTCTATTGGTTCTTGTTCTGTTGAATGTAGGCCATAGCTTCCTCGTGGTGATACAAGTATCTAGAGATGTTCACCTTGCTTCTCTCTGTTAGAGCTTTGTTCCCTGCTTCGAGTTTGAGTGTGCAAGGCGGGATGTACACCGACGGGTCGAATTGGTCCGAGTTTAGTGCTGAACCGCCTCTAGCCAGTTCGGTTTTCTCATTCCCTGACATGCCTTCATGTCCAGGGAACCATCAGCGTTTTATCTTTTGTTGTGTTCCAAGAACCTTCAGCTCCTTTCTACAATAATTCACAAGCTTCAATTTTATTTCTGTAGCAGATATTGCTTTTATCGCTGCCTGGTTGTCGATGAAAAAGGTAATATCCTCCCGTGGTATTGCCCTCATCGCAGTTTCACACGGACTTTCGATGAACAAATCATAAATTTTGACACACGGATCAACTGTATAATTTCTCATAACACCCGGATGTTAACGATAATCACTAAAGAAAATTTAAAAACAAAGAAATTATGAGTTTAACTTTCCTCCTGAAAATTTAGTTCAGCACACTTAACGAGTATTTCACAGAATGTTGTCGTGGACTAATGATTCAACCCCTCACATCAACTCTGCTAAAGAAATATCTACAAAACTTCACCGGATGACCCAAATAGAAGTTCATGCAATTCTTGCCGGCACCATCTAAACCAAACTAAGAAACCCACCCATATCCACTGCTTACTTACTCATTTCATATGCCTCAACCAACCATCAATTCAGTTTATCCAGTAGCGCTGAAAACTGAAATCAGTGCTGCGTACAGGATACCAGTATCCCACATCATCCCTTCGATGGAGAAAAAACTGGAGCGTAACGCTTCGCGTAAACAGCCTCATCACACAGATTTATCTGAGCTTTTTTTCCATTTCTTTTTTTTTTCGTCTTTTTTCTCCATCCGCCCACAGTTTTTGATTTGTTTTCACAAAGTTAACTGTTTAAAGAGCAATTCCATCGACAGAATCTCAATTTCTTTGGATACACTAAGATACGTTTGAGTGCACACATGGGCACAACATTTATTCGCTTGAAAAGTGCTCTCTCAAAGCGTGTCTCCCTATGGGAGTAGAGAAGATCCTGTGTGTACTTTTTTTTTGCTCTTCATCCTTCGTCGCACAATGGAAAGCAAGGTTTTACTTATATTTATTTATATTTTTATACAATATTAAAAGACACTTTCTTTTGCATGAAAATTAAGCACGATTTGTGTATACTAAATATTTATTTATTTTTTACATTTTCTCTTACAGATTCTGCAGGATTTCTTCCGAAGGATTGCATTCCGACTATGAGATACATCAACGAGGATGCCCTTAGCTATGTTTGCCACTACCATCAGTTAACTACTGACAAAAGGATTTTTTTTTCATTCTGCGTTTCTTAGAAGAAAGTAATCAGTCTTTTCCTCGGGAATTATAAGAAAGTTCGAAAACTTCTTAGAAATTATTATTTTTTATTTATTTTTCGAATTAATTTTCGTTTATATACATAATATAATCTTTTGCCTCTTTGTCGCGGGATTGGTTGAGAGTGAGGTTAAAGAAAAAGCGATAAACGGTATGGCGTTAGTGATAAGTTGCTGTCGGTTATGATGAAAATCGCTCCCTTTGAAAAAAATATTTTTTTAAGTTTTTATAAAGCCCGATCTGTGGATTAGAGAAAAAAAAAAATTAAAACTCCTTAAGTTTTAATATAAAACAAAATTAAGGAAAAAAATACTAAAACGCTTTGGGAATTGAAACAAACTCAAGTGTCTCAACGTCATGATGAACAGCAGATTGTTGCAGAAAATGCGAACACTCGGATACCTGTTGGCGGTGATATTCTTCACTGGAAATGGTAAGTTTTAAAGTTAAAATATTTGTATATACATATATAGGATTATTTATGAAGACGAAATGTTTCTCATTATATTTATTTTTTTTCCTTCGGGGTTTTGTATATTCTATCTTGGATGTCTTATTATAGCATCGTACTAAGATAATTGAATAGAAACTTCAAAATAAAGTGGACAGAGAGTATAAGGGCTGTTTTCGCCAAAGCACTCAGACAAAAAGTGACCCATTGTACTTCAAAATAAAATCATTTAGTCAGGTATCTTAGTGGATTATAAATTTACTTTAAGCATAATGATCCCTAGCGGATGGAAGAGCTTTTGGATCACATCCTAAGGGATACTTTTTTAAAAAAGCTGCTGTTGGTAGTCGCTTCTAAATCTTAAATATAAATTGCCATTTGTAGGTTAGTTGGGAAGTATCTCCCTAAGCGATATTGGGCGAACAAACGAAATCTTTGGCTACGGTACCAGAAATACCCAAGATACAGAAATTTTAGAATTCTCTCAGGCTTTCGGACTAGCAATTGTAAATAGCTTTTTTGCTAAACAGGAGGAGCATCTCGTCACATATAAATCAGTTAAAGGATCTATGCAAATTGACTACTTTCTCTGCGAACGTGACCAAATTAAGCCCTTCAAGAACTGTAAAGATATCACACAACACAACCTTCTCGTTGCAGTTTCTACTAGAAAGTAGAAACTAGAAAAGCAAATCCAACACCGACTATTAAGTAGCGCCTGCTCAGCAGTGCAAACGGCGATACTTTGATAAACTTTCTTCGAGACTTTATCATAGACGCATGTTGGCAACGCATGTCTGCTAATACGATGTGGCATGTGTTTCAAAAAACGTGCAAAGAGGAAGCTAAACGATGCCTCGCTGTATCTAATGGCCCACTGGAAATCCAAAAAAAAAAAAACGTGCTGGTGGAGCGAAAAGGTTTAAAAAAAGAGTTAAAGACCAAAAAAACAGACTTTCAAAACATAGCAAACAACCAAATCTGAAGACGGCCTGCAGACATTATTATTTTTTTTTTTTAATTAAAGGGGAGAAAAGGCAAAGAATGACCCCCGGAGCACTGCAACCTAATAATATCTTTTGTGCTGTCCCCTGCTTGATTGTTTTGAGTTTGTCAACTAGCTGAAATCAAGTTCATTAATGAAGCTAAGAATTGATCGAGCTGAGGAAGAGGTGACATCAGAAGGTGATGTAACGCCTTTATTAAAGTTCTTTAGCCTCAGTCTGGCTATGGCCGGGCAATCACAGAGTATGTGATGGGCTGTTTCGGTGTCTTAAGGCAAAGACGGTACGTTTCCGATTGAACACGGCCCATTTTCTTGAAATTTTTTTTTTTTTTTTCCGAGGGTAGGTGAAAAATCTTCCATAGACACTATGATAAGCCGAGACGACACTTCCTAAATATAGAAAGTTATTAACTTTCTCGACTTGCTTTCCGGCAATGTTTAGTTGAGCGCGGGTATTAGAAGTACTCAGGGCTTTTGTTTTGGCTGTTTTTATTTCCAGCCCCACTTTGTTTGCCTCAGCTTCTAGATTTTGAGATTTGCATCAAATGAAGATCGATTATCCGATTAAAAGTAGACAAACATCGTCAGCGTAATCTAGGTGTTTAAGGTAAGATGTCATAGTCCAACAAATTCCATAGCTACCTTCCGACAATGCTGCACGAAGTACATCAGTGATATCCACCAAGAACAATAGTGGAGACAGTATGCGCCCTTGACGTACTCCACTTTGGGCTTCAAAATCCTCCGACACCTTACCGTTGTGCACGACGTGACACTTACCGCCCTCATATGTAGCCTTGATAATAGCTATAAGTTCTTCTGGAATGCCTCTCCTGCGCAAAGCCAACCAGATAGGTGTTTGTAAGGTGTTTATGTGGTCGATGCAGGAGGATCCAGCGCGAAAGCCTGCCTGTTCGATATCGAGTGTTGAATCTAAATGTTCTGTAATTCGTTCTAGAATTATTCTAGTTATATTGGCTACAGCTGGAAGATCACATATACCTCTCCAGTTACCGCACTCCATCAAGTTACCCTTCTTTGGAAGCTTAATGATCATCCCCCTTTTCCACTCCTGTGGAAATTGTTCACTATCCCAAGCTCTCCGTATTAGCGGATGCAGCAAATCTGCCGATGTATTTGGCACCGCTTGAAATAGCCCGGCGGGTCTGCCATCAATACCCACCGCTTTGTTCTTCTTGAGGGACTTGATTGCTGTTATTATTTCAGTTTTACTGGGAGGTACGGTGCGAATTCGGGAATTTGTTGCTTCGAACTGCTCATTCGAATTCAAGATCACACCGCCATCGTCTAAGTGATTTAGCACTGTAGCAAAATGTTCTCTCCATCTAGTGAGCTGATCCTCATCCGAAATCAGAAGGTTACCGTCTAGACTCTTCACTGGATGTTGTTTGGAGTTTCAACCACCAATGAGCTCCTTAGTGATGTTGTAAACAGTTCTACTGTCGCACCTACTCGCTGCTTCTTCAGCCCTTGAGGCCAGTGAGTTGACATATTGACGTTTGTCACGTCTCACACTACGCTGCACTTCTTTCTTCTTCGCACGGTATTGGACTTCAAGCTCGGTTCTCTCTACTGCTGAGGCCGCTGGAATCCGAACCTTGATTACTGTATGCTCATCGATCCATCTCCAGGTGTCTGTTGAAAGCCATGTGCGGTGGTGTTTCTGCTTTTTACCGACATAAGTGCGTGCCCCAGTCGCAAAAGCATTTTTCTCAGCACTCCAGTGGTCATCCATGTTCTCTATGCTGCTGATTGCTTCTACTTCTAAGGTAAGATAGTCCCTGAACTGTTGGCGCACTTGGGGAACCTTAAGCCTGTCGATATTAAACCTGGTGATGTTAAGTAGGTTTGAGCGGTTGCTGTTGACGGATGCAGTGCGAAGGCGTAAATGAGTTACCATAAGATGCTGATCTCGTTCTTGTCCGACGTCAGGTCCACGTCTGTTTCGGATGTCCAGGAGACAATTTCTAAAGCGGCGACATGATCGCAATGTGGTCGATCTGGTTGGATGTTCGCTGCCTATCATTAGAGACCCAACTGATCTTGTGGCAGGTGTTATGCTTAAACAGCGTACCTCCGATGACTAGGTGGTTGGTAGTGCAAAAGTCCACAAACCGCTCACCATTGTCATTACGGTCTCCCACGCCGTGAACTTCCATCACGTGCTTAAGCATGGTGTTGTCGCTACCCACCTTGGCATTGAGATCTCTCATAACCATTACGATGTCACCATTAGGCGTTTGGTTGTAGGCGGCGCCTGAGTGGCTATAAAAAACATCCTTTTCATCCTCAGTCGCGTCTAGAGTCGGAGCATAACACTGTATGATGGTAATTATCTCTACTCTGGAACCTAGCTGTCAATATCCGGTCACTATGGGGTTTCCGGGATATGAGGCTACTACGTGCTGCTGCAGTTAACATGAGTCCTACGCCAGAACTCCGTGCACTTCCAGCTAGTTTACCAGAGTAAAGCATGACAGTGCTTTCTGTTGGGGAGATGTATTCCCCAGCATCGTGCCATCTTATCTTGCTCAGCCCTAAGATGTTGATTTTATACCGTGCGAATTCGCGCTCCAATTGGATGAATCTGGCGTTATAAGGCCCTTCCTTGAGTGAGTCCAGGAGGGTCTTAACGTTCCAGAGTCCGATCGTTGTCCGTGTTCGATAGCCAAAGGTCGTCAACAAATGATCAGTCCGTATCCGAGGCGATAGTTTCCGTTTCGGAGCAATTCGTTTTTTTACGGTTGCGGCTCGCTGGGTGTGGCCCAGTTGGCGACACTTATCCTGTTTTTTGGCACACGAAGCTCGCCATTCGTCATCTCCCGTTAGCAATTTTCGAAGAAATTCCCATATGGCACCACGAAGAGGTGGGAGTAGGACTTACTAACAGAGCTGCTAGGTTTTCGGCCGCAGTGGCTCCTTCTCGTTACTTAGCAGACCAGCAGCTACCGGGAGATGCTGCCCCTACGAGGCCTTTGTTAGTCGCTTGCCATCCAAAGTATGACCGGTCGTTATTTACGTTAGTTACGAAGAGATGATGCTTAGAAAAGGGTTGATATCTTGTGTGTCCAAGAAACGAAATGGCCAAACACCACTTGGAGCCACTTGGTAACCTCTTGAGCGTTTCGAAGTCCAGCGACCGTTTGATGTCTCTCAAACTAGTAATACAAGGAGAGGTGTGGAATATTGTCAGTGCATATGCTCCCCAAAATGGGTGCAATCAGAGAGATAAAGATGCATTTTGGCTAGATTTCCACAATCTCCTTAAGAACATTCCAAAAGAAGAATTTCTGTTTGTTGGAGGAGATTTGAATGGACATGTCGGGAACTCAAACGAAGACCATGAAGACTGGCATGGAGGATTGGAATACCGCACCAGAGACCTTCCTCGTGAAGACATACTATCCATATGCAAATCACATGGTCTTATCGTGTTAAATACCATGTTCATCAAATAAAGCCGACACCTGATCACTTATAGCTTTATGCCAGATATTTATTTGAATGGAACAGTGCTTCCCAAGTGCAAAAAGTTCAGATATCTGGGATCTATGATGAACAGCAAAGCAACCTTTAATGACGACATCAATTATCACGTAACCGTAGGATGGATGAAGTGGAGAGAAAACTGCGCTATCTTCTGTTACCGAGAAATTCCCCCTAAGTTGAAAGGAAGGCTCTAAAGCGCAGTTGGATCAGTAGAAATGCAGTGAAATGGGAGGGTTATAATCCCTTATTATCGGATCATAACCTCGCCGAAATGGGAAGAAGGAGAAGCAGTAGGCTGCGGTCCTCAACTTTGGGCTGCGGAGACCAAAATATTTCCCTTCACTAGAAAATGTAGGTTGGGGCGGAAACGGTGTAGTGGTAACGTCGTCAATTGCTACGCTAATGGTTCCTTTCCAACGCCCGCAATGTTTGTTAACATGTTCAGGGTATTCAAAACCCCTTGAGTAGTAGTTGCGAGCTCTGTAGTTTACTTCCGTTGGATCCAAAGACCGAGGTTACCTTGGCGTCGTTTTAAAATAAAAACTTGTATGTAGAAGAAATTTAGAAAATAATTACCAAGAGCTTACATGTAGTAGGAATTTGGGTTACAAATCGAAGCAAGTCGATTGGACCTTTTCTTTCGTCGTCGAACCCACCCTACTGTACGCAGTACTTGCTTGGTGGATGTCGATAGGAAAAGTGTGTGTCTAGCACTGTTATGGAATATCCGCCGAATGGTGTGTGCAGATGGATCATTGCATTGTGGATGTGACCATGTTTCAACAGAGATATTTGCTATATAGTACGTCCAAGCCCAAAAATCAGCTAGATGTTGGCAAAAGAATACAAAGAAAAACTTAACATCCTCGGAACTTCTATTTAAAAATTTTTTTCTGAGCATCTGACTAACTTCACATACCAGGGAATGAAAGCACGATAGAAGAACCCTTAAACGGAGCAACTCTATCAACGATATAAAGAATCACTGCACATAGATATAAAGGCTTTGAAAACGGCCCATAGCAATGCGCTTGCTAAAGAAGATGCTTAACCTGGACAAAAGGCAACTGAGACTGAAAGTCTGCATCATCACGGGCATATTAATCTGAATTCTGTCTGCAGAATGCCACTGGCAGCGTCTCTGGAGAGGACGGGAAGAACCCTGAGTACTCGTTTTGTATCTGCCCCATACCTGGGAGCTCTTTCGGCTTTTAAACTCTAGGAAAATCCTATAGCTCACTCGATATATGGGGCACTTCTTGAATTCCTAGACAAGCTTTAAAATGACCCATCTAATGCACCATCCATAACAATTTTCTAGAAGGAATCATCAGCCAATCATCCAACCTAGTATCTGTGATAGTAACTGTAGCAAATATCCACTGAACCTTTTTGAATCTACAGGACGCTTGAATAAACCTGTTAAAGTAAGATCGCGTTGTTGAATGAAGACACATTTATCCCATAAATAGAAAACATCAAAGATTCATTAAAACCTCAAATAACCTTCCTCCCTTTCACATTCTTTCATACTCATTGACAAATCCGACATGTTGTCCAGTTTTGATGTGAAAAATCAAATCGATTTCAAGCTGTCTTGCAAACTTTCTAAGTCTCTTCCACAACAAGAACAAACCTTAGTTGAAACTTTTTAAATTTAAAAACTTCCCAAAGATACATCCGTTCGTTGTGACACAAATATGACAACAATTGTGTGACAATATGATTAGCGGGGATACATCCCACCCCCAGATGATCGTCCAAACAAGACGCAGCATTATCATATTGCCAATATAAAAATATGAAAATTCCATCAAACAAATATCCTTTCGCCAGAAGAAGAAAGGGGAGCAAAGAAAAACCACCCCCAAAGAACAAACTTCGATATTCCCCCGCTGAACTCACTCTTATGGAATGTCACCGAGAACTTTTTAATAGAAAAATACTTTAAAACTCTGGAAATGGAATTCTTACCCAAAATCACTCCCGATGCAATTGTACACACATATTTCTTCTTCCGTCTGCCTGGGTGGTTCGGTTTGGCTCTTCCCCACAAGGACGAAACAAAAAAATAAGATGGAATAACTTTTCCCATAATTCCTTGGTCTGGCTGTTCTCCTTCTTCCATTCATAAATCCAGTGTTGTGGATTTTCTTATTTTAAAATTCGAATTAAAATTTATAGTTAAACTATCTTCGGAGTCATGTGAACATAGTGTATACATCCGAATGGAGATTTGCATATTTCGTCGTTTTTTTTTTTTTTTTTTGTCTCTGAAATGGAATCTGGGGACAGAGTTGGAACAAGTGCAGATACATGTATCTTTCTTGTATTTGAATTGTATTCTAAATGGAAAAATCCTGTTTGAAATATATACATACATACCAACGTGCTGTGCTAAGGTTGTGTCCTGGTCCTGTATATGTGTGTGTGTGACTGTAGTGAAAGGAGCATAATTTATGTTGTACAATGTCCTGTATTTTTTGGTTCATGAAAGAAGTGGAGGATATGGAACGGAGTCTGGAGACAGTGAACGATATTCACAATAGAATACGATTGTTCGTATTTTTGGCTGAGAGTAAAATGAAAGACAAACATGTTCCAAAAAGATTGTTTGATGAGGGTACATTGGGGGAGTGAGGGTAGTTCAAGTGGCGACAAATTGAGTGCAATATGATACGACAAAGAACGAAAGGAATATTTTTCACGCCATATCTTCTCTAAGTCCTCTTGTCAGCATTTCTTAATCTCTCTACTAAGAGCTGGCATTAAGATTCATAATGGAGTCATAAAAGGTTGTTAGCATGAAACGACTTTATGGATTGAAAACTGATTTTCTTTTTTAACTTACTTATGTGGCGCTACAGTTCGGGGCGGGCATGGGCCTCAAACAACAAACCTCTCCAGCGAGCCCGCTTACGAGCCAGATCCCTCCAGCTGCGCACACGAATTCGGTTGAGGTCCCCCTCCACTTGTTTGCGCCACCTACCGCGAGGTCGTCCTCTACTGCGTCGTCCATCCGGGGTGGATTTGGAGACTATACGGACTGGAACGTTTACCTCCATCCGCTCTACATGGGTCAGCCATCTTAATCGCTGTTTGTGAAGTCTTCGATGTCCTTGTACAGGCCGTATAGTTCGGCATAGTACATTCTCCTATACTCACCGTCTATGCAGATGGGACCAAAGATCACTCGAAGAACTTTTCTCTCAAAGTAACCAGGGACATCCTCAACCGATTTTGATAAAACCCATGCTTCTGCGCCATATTGCGGGACTGCGATGATCCGTGTCTTATACAGAGTTACCTTCGTAGTTCGAGACAGGGCTTTGTTACTCAATTGCCTTCTTAGCACATAGAAACAACGATTGGAAAGAGTAATTCCTCGTTTGATCTCCCCATTGGTGTGTGGAGCTCACCATAGAGCTTAGGTAGAAAAGGTCCTGTGCTACCTCAAAATTATGTCCATCTATTATGGCGTTCTGTCCAAGACGCTGATGTCGGGTGTCCTTTATTGTAGACAGCATATATTTTGCTTTCCTTTCGTTGACCGGTTAACCCATCTTTGCTGCCTCGATACTTGCAAATGCTCCACTAACGGCCCGCTGAGTTCTACCGATTATATCAATGTCATCGGTGTAAGCGAGTTGTTGTACAAACTTGTAAAAGATTTCACCTCCGGTGTTGGCTTGTGAGGTTCGTACAATTCTTTCAAGTATTATGTTAAAGAGATCGCATGATAGCGCGTCGACCTTTCCTGACATCGAACGGCTCTTTCTGACTTTGATGGAGCAGCGCGAGTTGTCCATTTTCGTCCTGCTCAAAGAGGGAAGCTTGACAGAAACTTAGAGACTAGATATGGCTCTGTATAACTCGTCTCTATACTCGCTATCATAGGCAACTTTGAAGTCGATGTGTGAATATTTGATCAATGGTGGAGTTTCCCGACCTGAAACCGCGCTAATAAAGAACCATCAGGTTGTTGACGATCGGTTTAAGGCATTCACATAATACGGCAGACAGGATCTTATATGCGATGTTGAGAAGACTTATACTCGTACCTATGTAGTTGGTGCAGTTCGGAGAGTCTCCTTTCTTGCGATTTGGGCAAACGATGCTGGATGTTCAATTCATTTGGCATACTTTCGTCCTAAGAAATTTTATAGATGAGCTGGTGTATACTCCTTACCAACTCATCTCTTCCTGCCTCGAAAAGTTCGGCGGCAAGGCCATCAGCTCCAAAAGCTTTGTTGGAATTAAGTTCAAATATCGCTATCCTCACTTCATTCTGATCGGGTTGGCGAGGATCTTGACTATAAGCATCACTGTTCAATGGCTCATTCTGCCTGACAGCGGAATATTGGTCATAGTTGCCGTATAGCAGTCAGAGTGTTCCTTCATATCCTCAGCACCGACTGCGATTCCACTTACTTACTTACTTAGATGGCGCTACGATCCGGGGTGGACCTGGGCCTTAACCAACACACCTCTCCAGCTAGCACGATTACGAGCCAGCTGCCTCCAGTTGCGCACGCCAAGTTGGTTGAGGTACCCCTCCACTTGTTTGCGCCACCTACCGTGAGGTCGTCCTCTACTGCGTCGTCCATCCGGGGTGGATTCGAAAACTTTCTTAGCGGGAACGTTGGGCTCCATCCGCTCTAAATGACCCAGCCATCTTAGTCGCTGTATGTGAACTCTTCTGGCTAAGTCGATGTCCTTGTACATGCCGTATAGCTCGGCATTGTACCTTCTCCTCCACTCACCGTCTATGCAGACGGGACCAAAGATCGCTCGAAGAACTTTTCTCTCGAAATAACCAAGGGCATCCTCATCCGGTTTTGTCAAAGCCCATGCCTCTGCGCCATACAGCAGGACTGGGATGATTGGTGTCTTATAAAGAGTTACCTTAGTAGTTCGAGATATGGCTTTGCTACTCAATTGAATGATTGGCAAGAGTAATTCTTCGTGTGATCTCCCTACTGATGTCATTTGCGGAGTTCACCATAAAGCCTAGGTAGACAAAATCCTTTACTACCTCAAAATTATATCTGTCTATTGTGGCGTTCTGTCCAAGACGCCGATGTTGGGTGTCCTTTTTTGTAGACAGCATATATTTTGTTTTGCTTTCATTGACCGCTAGACCCATCTTTGCTGCCTCGATCTCAATACTCTTAAATGCCCCATTGACGGCCCGCTGAGTTCTTCCGATTATGTCAATGTCATCGGCATAAGCGAGTAGTTGTACAGACTTGTAAAAGATTGTACCTCCGGTGTTGGCTTGTGAGTTTCGTACAATTCTCTCAAGTACTATGTTAAAGAGATCGCATGATAGCGCGTCACCTTGTCTAAGACCTTTCCTGACATCGAATGGTTCGGTGATGTTCTTACCGACTTTGATGGAGCAGCGAGAGTTCTCCATCGTCATTCTGCACAAACGGACGAGCTTGGCAGGGATGCCAAGACTAGACATGGCTCTGTATAACTCGTCTCTATACACGCTATCATAGGCAACTTTGAAATCGATAAAGAGGTGGTGCGTATCGATTTTGTATTCATGTGTTTTTTCCAAGATCTGCCGTAGTGTGAATATTTGGTCAATGGTGGACTTTCCAGGCCTGAAACCGTACTGACAAGGACCTATCAGGTTGTTGACGATCGGTTTTAGGCGTTCACATAATACGGCAGACAGGATTTTATATGCGATGTTGAGGAGACTTATACCTCTGTAATTGGCGCAGTTCAGAGGGTCTCCTTTCTTCAGGATCGGGCAAACGATGCTGAGGTTCCATTCATCGGGCATACTTTCGTCCGACCAGATTTTACAGATGAGCTGGTGCATGCTCCTTACCAACTCATCTTCTCTTGCATTGGAAAGTTCAGCGGCAAGGCCATCGGCTCCAGCAGCTTTGTTAGATTTGAGTTTAGATATCGCTATGCTCACTTCATTCTGATCGGGTTGACTTGAATCTTGACTGCCATCGTCACTGTTGAATGGCTCATTCTGCCTGACAGCGGAATATTGATCATCATCGCCGTTTAGCAGTCTGCAGAAGTGTTCCTTCCATATCCTCAGTACCGACTGCGATTCCACTACTATGTTGCCATTTTCGTCCCTGCAGGCTTCTGTTCTGGCTTTGAAACCCTGGCATGTTCTTTTCACCCTTTGGTAACATTTTCGAACATTATTTCTGCAATAGAGTCTCTCAATCTCCTCGATCGAGCGCTTCTCATGCTCCTTTTTCTTCTTTCTGAGAAGTCGATGTTCCTCTTTTCTCCTGCGCACGTAGAGCTCGTAAGCAGCTCTAGTCCTTCTATGCAGCGCCGCTTTGTACGCCTCTTGTTTTGCTGCATGTGCTTGCCGGCATTCCTCATCAAACCAGAGGTTTCGTTGTGGTGGGCGAGAGAAACGCAGTACATCGGAGGCGGCATCTCTGATGGCTTGTTGGCAACGCTGCCACTAGTCTTCCGCATTTGCTGCTGGCAGCATAGGACTTAGATTGAGATTAGAAGAAACACGATCGGCAAAGTTTCTGGCGGTCTCTTGCGATTGTAGCTTTTCCTCACAGTATTTCGTTGGTTTCGCTCCGTTGTGGATATCCGCATCCGTACCTTGGCTACAACTAGGTAGTGATCCGAGTCCACGTTAGCTCCTCGGAAAGTCCGGACACCCAGAATACTGGAAGAGTGCCTTGCGTCAATCGCAATGTTATCGATTTGGTTGACGATTTTTCGATCAAAGGAGAGCCATGTTCCTTTCTGAATATCGAGACGTGGGAGCCGCGTACTAGCTACGACAAAGTTTCGCCCCGCTGCAAAGTCGATTAGCCTGAGTCCGTTGTCGGATGTGTTGTTGTGCAGGCTGTGCTTTCCGACCACGCTACTAAAGCCGTCCTCTCTTCCTAGCTTTGCGTTAAAATCACCTAGGATAATTTTAACGTCGTGGATTAGGGCGTTGCTCATACGTCTTGTCCAAGAGTTGGTAGAAGTCGTCCTTTGTCGCGTCGTCCTTCTCCTCATGAGGGGCGTGAACGCGTATTAGGCTAATGTTGGCAAATTTAGCCTTGATACGGATAGTCATAAGGCGCTCGTTCACATGCCGGAAACTCAAGACTTCTTGCCTAAGTCTGCTTCCAATAACAAATCCGCACCCGAACAGACGCTGTCCTTTTTGTCTGTAGCAATCGCCGTAGTAAATGTCGCAGTTTTTCATACTCCTTTTGCCCGGCCCATCCCATCGCACTTCTTGGATGGCGGTAATGTCTGCTTTGAGACACTCTAGGGCCTCCGCAAGTTATTCGGCTGCACGTGGTTTGTAAAGGGACCTAACATTCCACGTGCAGACACGAAGATCGTTGTCCTTTTTACGTTTGCTTGGGTCGTCAACAGTAAGATCATCCGTATCCGAGGCTGTTGGTTGCTTCGTAACCGAAGGTTTTTTACGTGGTAGGGAAGTTAACCCGACGGCACAACGCCCAACCTGGAGGACCAGATCCTTTTTTTGCAACCCCTATTACGAGGGGCCGGATACACCGATGCGATTCTATTACTATATTACTATTTTCGTCCCTGCAGGCTTCTGTTCCGGTTTTCAAACCCATGTTCCTTTTACTTTTTGGTAAAACATCATTCCTGCAATGAAGTCTTTTAATCTCCTCGATCGAGCGCTTCTTATGCTCCTTGTTTTTCTTCCTGAGAAGTCGATGTTACTCTTTTCTCCTCCGCTCATAGAGCTTGCAAGCAGCTTTAGTTCTTCTATGCAGCGCTGCTTTGTTTGCCTCTTTTTTTTGCGGCATGTGCTTGCCGACATTTTTCATCATACCAGGGGTTTCGTTGTGGTGGCCGGGAGAATCCCAGTATATGAGAGGTGGCACCTCTGATGGCTTGTTGGCAATGCTGCCACTGGTCTTCCGCATTTCCTGCTGACGGGATAGGATTTAGATTGAGATTAAAGGAGACTCGACCGACAAAGGCTCTGGCGGTCTCTTACAAATGTAGCTGCCCGTCGTCAAACTTCCTGACAGTATTTCGTTAATTTCGCTCCATTATGGATATCCACATCCGTACCTTGGCTACAACTAGCTAGTGATCCGAGTCCACGTTGGCTCCTCGGAAAGCCAATTTGGGCAGAAACAAATCTAAGAACTGTCGTTAGTGCCCACTGCCCCATTAAGAAGCATCTCCATAAAACCAAACTGTCATCATACTCTATCTTTAGACTCTGACTGTAGTGAGACCTCACTCTATGTAATCACAGAATGTTCAGCTCTTATTCAAGTGAGAAAGTGGAATATTGGCGCGAACCTTACCTCGCGGACCTCACTCGCTGCTATACAACTAGAGAAGCTTTTAAACTTCCTAACAGAGCGTTCGGGTTAAGTAATATGCTCTAGAATCCATCGGAGTCATACAGTGTGTCAGAATGGATCATCTGCTTCTCAATTACAATAATAAAAACACAAGTATGAAGTTGGTCTTCAGATTTAGCAGTCAAATGAAATCCGCATTAGTCCAATTGTTAGTGAAAATTAATGAGCATGGTGATTTGGCTACTAGCACGTCCTCGTGTTGTATAAGTTAGGAGTTTTGTTCCTTGACTACCTATCTACGCAACCAATTTTACTTTGTTTTAGGTGCAGGTCCTTCCAAAATAAGGTCTTTTTTCAAGAGACTCCTTAATGCAACGTACATATGTACCTTCGCTTTGCATAAGTCACAACCCTGGTTCTTCAAAATTCTCACACTTGGAAAGTGGTTTCACTGTCAAGTAAGATCTAAATGAGTTCTTTCATAAGCACTTCGCAGAAGCGAATCGGAGTTGAATTTTATTGCACGCCTACAATAATCTGCAGCAACTGAAATGAAAAGTTCCTTCTTGTTGATTCTCATATTTGTGTACGTCTGTCAATTATGCACTTCAGGTTCGATTTAACATATCTCAATAATTTGATGATTGATGATGACGGAAAATGTAATGTACTTGTTTTTTTGTTGGCTGCCCTTCATCAAGGATCAGCTGCTGCAGTATAAACAAAATGAACTGCGCGCCGTAGGATACAAAATACAGCAAATCTTTAAGTATGCATTCAATTTTAATAAAGGGTCATTCAGTAGTAGTGATAGAACTTTGACAGCCGATTGCGGCCATATTTTAAAGTATTTTGATGACTTTGTATTTTGTTGTAGTCACCATTTTACTATGGACCACTACATAATTCAACAAAGCATCGAAATTGCAAAAATTTGTATCAAAATTTGAGCTATGTTCGAGAAGCTTTCCGCGCGCTACGTACGAGGCTCATTTTGGCTGAATGGCTGCGTGAAGAAACAAAATTATCGATTTTGGAGCAATGAAAATCCAAGGGAGCTTATGCCAATACCTTTGCATACCGGAAAGCTTACCCAAAACATACCGCAGGCAAAAGCTCGCATGTCAACTCCATAGATCTCAGGCCCATAAGTTTATCATCGTTCCTTCTGAAAACTCTGGAAAAACTATCAGACTTCCACATTCGTTGCAGCATTAATCCAAGTATGCTGTCAACCTCCCAGCATGCGTACAGTAAAGGGCAATCGTCAGAAATGGCCCTGCACTCATTGGTGCGCATTATAGAAAAATCGTTTAATTGCAAAGAGGGATCTTCTACAAAATGCTCTCCCTAAGCTCTCGAAATGGACTAATGAAGGTGATCTTGTAGATGTAGATGTATATTGTTGAGAGGTGCAAGTGCATTGCGACCTATAAAAGATCTATTGTGCCCCCTTACTAAGGTTCTAACCGATGATATACTCGGTCTAGAGCACTTCCTCCAGTCCAGCTGCTACAGCAAACCGGAGTATCTTCAGTGGATCCAGCGAAGGTAAATCCGTTTCTGATAGGAGGTAGGAACCAAGGTGATTCCTTCTTTTGTGGATCAGTGCTTCGCATTTCATAAGAAGGTGCGCTGGTGTTTCTGCGAAGTCCCTGCAGAATCTGCAGTGTCCGTCTCCCTCTATTCCCAGTTTCCTAAGGTGCTCCTTAAGTCTGCAGTGACCTGTTAACCTGCCCGCCAAGATGCGAAGCCGATTCTTACTAACTCTTAGGCAGGCTCTGCTTCTTTTCTGGTTGTATTTCCCCAGAAGTTCCTTTGCCTGTCTTATTTGAGGGATATCGTCCCAATGTTTGGCCCATTTGTTCTCTTCTTCTTTCCTTAAGTCTTCCCTTATTTTGTGGGGTCCTATCCCACAGAATGGTTCTGGTCCAAGGAACGGCGTGTCTGATCCGTTTCTAGCTAGTTTATGAGCTGCTTCGTTCCCCTCTACTCCTACATGTCTTGGTACCCAGTAGAGAGTTACTTTGTTTGTTTCTCCCAGTTTGTTGATCCTGGTGAGATATTCCCATACCAGTTTGGATCTGATCTCATGCGAGGTCAGGCTTTAATAGCGGCTTGGCTGTCTGATAGTATCGCGATGTCCTGCCCGCGATATTTCCTATCTAAGTCGAATTGCGCGCATCTTTCGATCGCGTGAACTTCTGCTTGAAATATACTGGGGAATATTCCCAGTGATTATGATTAACTAGTCCTGGGCCCGTACACTCCTGCCCCAGTGCCAGTAGATGTTTTCGATCCGTCTGTGTACCATTTAATTGCATGTTGTTTGAGTTGGTATTTATCGGATTCGCTGCTCCAATCTCTTTTGTTGCTCAGCTTTGAGTCAAATTTCCTTTCAAAGCAGTACTTCTTGACCATATCATCTCTGGGCCAGTCCAGAAGCGGCATCGATTTGGATAGGGTTACTCGCTCTTTATTTGCGATGCATGTTCCTTTCCCGATGCCCTCTTTGCTGATTCTTAAAATGGTCTCCTTGGTCATTCGCTCTAGCACTATGTGTAGTGGAGGTATCCCTACGATCACTTCTAGAGCTGCTGTGGGACAGGTTCGCATGGCTCCTGTTATACATATACAGGCTAATCTTTGCACTTTGTTGAGGGAAGTCCTCGTCGTCTAGATCGGTTGACCCATGCCACTGCCCCGTAAGTGATGATGGGTCTTACTATCATCAGATACATCCACCTCAGTGTGGCCCAGGTTTTTCCTCAAATGTTTTTGCACACCATAAGTGCTCTGGTGGCTTTGGTTACCACAGTTTCTACATGTTCTCTCCAGAGGAGTTTGCTGTCTAGTGTTAGACCTAGATACTTGACCTATTTCTGTGGGTCAACTCTGATCCCTTCCAACAGGACGGGTTGCATACGCTTTAACTGTCTTTTTTGGTGAAGGGTATCACAGTGGTTTTGGTAGGGTTCACTCTGAGTCCTACCGTTTTACACCACTTCTGTGTGATTCGTAAACCCCTCTGAATGATTTCGCATAGTGTTTCTTCAAATTATCCTCTTGCGACAATGACTATATCGTCGGCGTACCCCTGGCACGTAATGCCGGCACCTGTCAATTTGTGCAGTAGTTCATCTGCTACTAGGCTCCACATCAATGGTGATAATACCCTTCCTTGTGGACAGCCTCTAGTGATGCATATTGTGATGGGTTTTTGACCCACCTCTATCTCAGTAGTCCTAGTTCCTAGCATCCCACACATCCAGTTACTTGTGGTGTGATTTACTCCTTTTATTTCGAGACCCTTCCTAATTGCTTCATGGGAGGTGTTATCGAAGGCTCCTTCGATGTCTAGAAATGCGCATACTGCTATTTCCTTGCTCTCCAGTGTATCCTGAACCCAACTTCTCAGCTGGTAGAGCGCAGTTTCGGTGGATCTTCCTGCTCTGTAGGCATGTTGATTGTGGTGGAGAGGTATTCTTTCCAGCACAGTCATTCTTAGGTGATTATCTATGACCTTTTCTAGCGTCTTTAACATGAATGAGGTTAAGCTGATGGGTCCAAAGGATTTTGGTGAAGTGGTGTCTCTTTTTCCCACTTTCGGAATGAATATGACCTTTGCCCTTCTCCATATTCTTGGTATATGCCCAAGTGCGACGCTGCTTCTCAATAGTCCTAGGAGGTGTGGCATAATGATTTCCTGGCCTTATTATAGTACGGCTGGGAATATTCCGTCCGCTCCCTGTGCTTTAAACGGCTGGAAGGTGTTCAGAGCCCAACTTAACCTTTGATTCGTGCAGATGTCTCTTGTCATCGCCCAGTCCACTCTCCTGAGCCTCTTATGTCTTCCTAGTATATCTGTGTTGCTGTAGATTGAGCTACCCGGGAAGTGTGTCTCTAATAGTAGAAGGGCCTTCTGCTCTTCATCTTCGGTATAGCTGCCATCTTGCTTTTTCAGTGAGCCTGGCGCGCCTGCTTTCTCGTTAGCCAGTGCTTTATGTAACCTGGCCGCTGCAGGGGTTGACGCTATGCTCTCACGGAATGCTCTTTTAGCTTTTCTGATTTCCAAGTTGTATCTTGTTAATTGCTCGGTGTATGTTTGCCAGCCTCCGTCACGCTCTGCTTTATTAAAGAGCTTGCGCACCTTTGATCTTAGGTCTACCAGCGTTTTGTTCCACCAGGGAATGCCCTTCGGATCTTTCTTACGGCTAATAGGGCAGCTGCTTTCAAATGCATCTTTGATCGCCCTGTTAACCACTTCTACGTTGTTTTCCAGTTCTAGGAAGTGGCTCGCCCTTTTCTTGGTAAGGTGATCATACTGTCAACGCATTAAAAACTGGTCCTCTTCGCAAGGAAATATAAAACTTCGCACTTTCACCCTCCAAAACTATGTGGCACTAGCTTGACACTTGTAGACAAAACCAAATATTTGGGTCTCATTCTGAACAAAAAACTTAGCTGGAATCCCAATATCCTAGAACGACTGAAGAAAGCCACTTCAGCCCTTTTCTGCTGTTAGAAAAAAATAGGAATTAAGTGGGGATTACAGCCACGGTCCAGTCTAAGTACAGGATACTCCTCTATTTTCCGCAATCTTGAATTCCTTCCACAGACACCGACTATGTACTTCCACAATTTCTGTTTCATAAAACTTTGAAACCCGCATCCCCTCAAGACTTGAATGGAAGGGGAAGTTAGGGACACAAGACGCATCCATTATCTTCTACAGAGATGGATCCAAAATAGAGTTAGGAGTGGGAGGAGGTGTGTTCTTTCAAAAACTAAACACCAATATCTCTTTTCGCCTCCCTAATCACAGTAGCGTCTTCCAGGCGGAGATCATGGCAATAAAAGAAGACTTGTTGTGGCTTAAATACAGTGTGATATCCAGACGGGATATTATTATCTTTACTGATAGTCAAGCTGCGATCAAGTCCCTGGAATCTGTTAACTTCAACTCAAACAAGCCTACATTGTTGCTTATCTCATAACGAGATGGCCAAATAGTTAAACATTCACCTTATTTGTGGGCCGAGGCACAAGGACATTCCAGAAAGGTTCGGCCGACGAACTTGCCAAGCAGGGCACTTGTACCGATCTCGGCATGCCTGCCGATGGAGTGAAACTACTACTTAAGCTCAACACCATTAGCGCAACCAATCACAGGTGGACTAGCGGCACTATGTGCCTCGTTACTAAACAGATCTGGCCTAAGCTGTATCAGAGACGCTCCAAGTTATTGGGTTGACAAGGTTACTCATCGGGGTACTGCATCATTGGTAGGCATGCCATCAGGCTAGGCATTTTAGCAAATGATTTCTGCAGAAATCGCATGGACGAGGAGGAGGAGGAAACCATACTACACCTTCTTTGTACGTGCAACACTAAGGAGTCTACCTCTTCGACAACTTAGGTGAGCTAACTAACGTCAGCATCTGCCGCCTCCAGCACTTCATAATAAGTTACCAATGGTTCCAGGGGTAGCTCTCTCTGGAGGAGATACATCCATGTGGTACCACAATGGGTCAAGTCTGGCCTAACCTAAACTTCGATAAACCTCTGGTCTATGCCAATAAGCCATCAACAATTGCCGACCTTAAGGACAACGTTGTTCGCGTCATTGGCGAGATTGAGACCAACTTATGTTCCCGAGTCATCGAAAATTGGACCTTTAGGATGACCGCCGTCAAGCAAAGCCGTGGAAGCCATTTGAACAATATTCTTTCTAGAACGTGATGGTATCGAATGCTCTGTAACTTGAAGCAAAAATCTGCTATACCTGAAATGCAATTTGTTTTACTTAAATTCAAAAATGTATCGCGCTCAATGAATGACCCTTGACTTAGGAATTTACTGGAATAACTGAAAATACATTTAAAATCTTTGCCGATGTCCTTCATTGAAATTCCACTTTCAGGATGTCCTTAATCCATCTATATATTATACATACACAACGACTTTGTTATAATTTTATTTCTCCCTCCATTGACTTAAGCATTTTACTTCGTCCTCTTCATTTCGTTGTAAATTTTATTATGTGCATATAAATCACAAGGTGAATCAATTAAAATGCGAAATTCACTCTGAGGGTATCCTTTCACGGAAAACACCGCCCCCTCTCTCGAGCAAAGTCATCATCATTTATCCGTTTCAGAGTTTCTAACTCGTCATTATCATCATCATCATCCACAGCAAAGTCATCATTATCCTCGTAGTCGTCGTTTTAATCTACATCTTGACCAAAGGACCTGTATGTGAGTGTGGGCGAATTTTTTACTTTATATTTCTTCCATGCAAATTGCACCGTTTTGCATAATTTACGAAATTAAAAAGTTTCATCCAGCTTCAGGTCCTGCGGATATTTTATCCACACCATCATCAATCTTGCTGGCCAAAGAAATTTACTGTCAACTCATCTACAGATTGCAAATCTTCGGATGAACTTCGAAGAGGATGCACAAAACTGTGTGCACATTCACTAAGGATTTCTTTGTGTGCATGTTTATGTTTGCATGAAGGATAACAACAAAGCCATTAAGTAAATTTTACGTGCATGTAAGTAAAAGTTATGTATGCATAAAAGTTCTTCTTTTGGATATCTCAGCAAGGGTGTCCTGCATATGCCTGTAAGTAACGATTAATACTTTAGCCTTATACTTTGTCTGCTGTCCATGGTGTGGACGACGGGGACGTTCAATGCAAAATCTTCATTCTGAAAATACGTTGCACAAACAGTACACATAAAGCATATAATATCAATCAAAAACACAGTTCGAAGGATATACACATATAAAGTTTGACGAAGTTTAGGTAGACAAAGGGACAAACTAAAGATGGAGGACTATCTTTTATGCACTCTCATCCTGAATGGGATTAAGTGAGAAGAGTTTGACCCTTCTCAGAGATTTATTACTATCGAAAGGATGAAGTTTTTCCTTTGGCTATCATTTTTCTTTTTTCCTTTTTGTGCTCCACTCAGTTGAATTTGCATGCATTTACCCCCCAAAATAGGACATAAAAGTCGAAGGACTGATGGTAGTGGTCAATGGGAGGAAATAAGAACGAGATATTAAGTGCAAACATGTTTGCACTCATGTCGTGCCGCTTAGTATCCTTTCAAGGAGGTCGATGGAGAGGAGACCACTCGTCGTTTGTTTGTTTGTGTGGGCGCAGAGGCGCAAATACTATTCGTTGCGACCTTTCTACCACCATCATTGTCCTGATCTATTGCTCTTGAAAGAGAAATCCTTTCATTCGTTTTTTTTTTTTTTTTTTTATTCTATTCTTTTTAGTCCTATCCGATGCGGATGAGTGGGGATCCTCTTTAAGATTTATTTCAATCACCAAGCAGGATAACCTAACCGAATAGTGAAACAGCCTACTGTGTTGTGTGTGGGAAGAATATAGATAGAAGTAGGGGGATGAGTTGGACAAGGATTATGTCCTTTAAAAGTATAAACATTCTTCTTTTGTTGGATTTTTATATACAGTTTCTTTTTTTTTTTGTTTGTGTCATCCATATCATGTTCGTTGGAGGATTTGTTTGGATGCTATCTGCAGCTATCTTCGACGCTTTATGGGCTATTGAAGGTATTCATTGTCCTGGAAAGGGGAGTACTTCTTAGGGTGGTTGTTAGCTCTCACCACCGCTGATGCTGGCAATAACTTCCATGAACGATATCCTATGTTAGGACATTCTAAAGTAAATATATCGATTTTAATGGGGTTTATAGTGTGGTTAAAAAGAAAAGGTACGAAGGTACGTAGTGGTAAAATGGAATCTGGCTGAAATGAGTGAAGCTGTAGGCTCAATTCAATTCAGTTAAATTCAATTCAATTAAATTCAATTCAATTAAATTCCATTCAATTTTATTTTCACTTAAAATGCTTACATATGTACATACATACATACTTTTTCAAATGGCCCGCTAATCCTTCATGAGAGTCGCGGGGTAGGATGCTCAGGTGGACTCTCCATCCTTTTCGATCCTCCGCCATTGACTCCAACTCATCAGGAGGAATCCCTAGACGGCTCCAGGAGAGATGCCGGACTTGGTCCAATCATCTATTTCTAGACCTACCGCGAGGTCGCCTACCTGATGGAACGGCCACCATGGCACGCCTTGGAAGCCGGTCTGGGGGCATACGCACTACTTGACCAAACCATCGAAGCATAGACCGTTCCTTTCGGAGAAGTAGCTGCTCAACATTGAGCGCCTCGCGTACTTTGGTGTTGCGCCCTCGATCCCTACGAGTTATTCCAGCAACACCGCGAAGGAACCTCATTTCGACAGCTTGTATCTGCGATCTTATTCTTTCGGTCACTACCCAAATTTCATGACCATAGGTGAGAGTTGGAACATAAAAAAAAAAATATTTGGCGCAACAGTGCCAAAGTGCCAGGGCCTAGCTTTTCGCAACCACTCATGTTGTGTGCGTTATATTTTTCATACGAATGGAAGGGACCTACAGTTTAGTGCCGTATCCGAGCGGCGATTTGAGAAGCTTTTTCGTGACAACAATACTCTCGGATGTTTGTCAGACGCCCGCGAGAGGTGGGACCGTGAAAAAACTTGTTGGTGTTTTGTAGGATTCGAACTTGGAACCCCACGCGCAGTGATCCGACACACTAACCACTTACGCCACGGCGCCGAGAGTTGGAACATACACCGAGTTAAAAACCGATAGCTTAGCTTGAACACTAAGTTCAGCCTTCCTTACAACAGATTGGCCAAGCTCTCTCAAAATTGATCCAGCCTGACCAATTCTACAGGATAACTCGGCATTGCTCTTCCCATTACTCGTGAATAGGACCCCGAGGTACTTAAACTTATCCATCTGTTTCAGTGGAACTCCACTAACATGCAGAGTGCACTGAATGGGTTTTTTGGAAACGACCATTACTTCTGACTTGTTCACGTTGATCTTCATTCCAGCATCATCACAACCGGCTGAAGTTCGGTTTGAGAGGACCCAAGGATGACCGAATCATCCGCAAAGAGCAGATGACTAATCCTTAGGTCTCCCACTTCGAAACATTCCTAGCCACGGCTGCGCTGCAACATCCGATCCATATATACAATGAAGGGGAGAGGTGACAAAACGCACCCCTGGCGGAGTCCAACGCCCACAGTGAAAGGTATTGATTTAACACCGTTTATCCAAACACAGCACAGTTTGTATATAAAGTCTGAATCGCCCTTAACAGGGAACCAGCAATCCCATACTCCTGCAGAACACTCCAGAGTTTGCCTCGAGGAACCCTATCATATGCTTTTCCAAATCCACAAAACAAGTGTAGACAGGTTTGGCATATTCCCAGGCCTTCTCAGGAACTATTCTGAGAGTGAATAACTGGTCGGTGGTGCTTCTACCGGGACGAAACCGGCACTGCTCACCCCCCAAACTGTCCTCAACTACAGCTCTGGAACGCGTTTCTACCACCTTAGCGAAGACCTTTCCATGGAGACTTAAAAGAGATATACCCCTATAAATGGCGCAATCTCTTTTGTCCCCTTTTGTAAGAAGAGGAACAATCACCAGGTGTTTCACCACATTCCCAGGCCACTTTAATGACACGCGAGAGCCATTGCACTCCCTCTTTACCTAAGGCCTTGAGCATTTCTGGCCGAATTTCATCCACACCAGCAGATTTGCCAACCTTTAGCGCTTTGATCGCCAAAGTTACTTCCTCTACCGTAGGATTACTTTCCGCCCAACTCTCGACAATTCGGTGCCATGTTCGGGATTGAACAATTCTGAAAAGTGCTGGCTCCATCTGCGTAAGATGTCCTCCTCATTGGAAAAAGTGTACCGTCTTTGAATTTGACTCCAACGATTACTTACTTACTTAGGTGGCGCTACAGTTCGGGGTGAACCTGGGCCTCAACCAACAAGCCTCTCCATTTAGCTCGGTCTTCAGCTAATTGCCTCCAGTTGCGCACTCCAAGTTGGTCGAGGTCCCCTTGAACTTGTGCGCGCCACCTACGGCGATGATTCCCTCTACTGCGTCGTCCCTCGGGATTAGATTCGAAGACTCTGCGGGCCGGAGCGTTGGTGTCCATTCGCTCTACATGTCCTAGCCATCTCAGGCGTCCAATACACAGTTTTTTGACTAGGTCGATGTCGCTGTACAGCTCGTATAGTTCGTGATTGAATCTTCTCCTCCAAAACCCGTCAACGCAAACGGGACCGAAAATCTTACGAAGAATTTTTCTCTCGAAGCGACCAAGGATATCTTCATCCTCTTTTAATAAAGTCCATGTTTCAGCGCCGTAAAGCAGGACTGGGATGATCAAGGTCTTATATAGAGTCTCCTTAGTTGTTCGAGAGAGGGCTTTACTGTTGAATTGCCTTATAAGCCCAAAAAAACAGCGATTGGCAAGAGTTATTCTTCGATTGATTTCTGCACTGATTTTGTTTGCTGAATTTATAGCAGAGCCAAGGTAGACAAAGTCCCTTACTACCTCGAAGTTATAGCTGCCCACGGTGACGTTTTGTCCAATTCGTCGATGTTGGTTATCCCTTCTAGTTGACAGCATATACTTGGTTTTGCCCTCGTTTATCGCCAAACCCATTTTGGCCGCTTCCGCCTCAATGCTTGCAAAAGCACCGGTGACAGCCCGCTGAGATCTTCCGATAATGTCTATATCGTCGGCGTATGCAATCAGTTGTACAGACTAGTAATAGGTTGTGACTCCGATGTTGGCTTGTGAGTTCCGCATAATCCGTTCAAGTACAATATTGAAGAAGTCACATGACAGCGCGTCACCTTGTCTAAAGCCTTTTTTGACATCAAAGGTCTCGGTGAGGTCATTACCGACCTTGACTCCAACGATATTTAACTTTTTTCCTCAGTCGGCGGACGGTCTGCCAGAACATCTTATTTGCAGATCTGTGGTCACGTTCCAATTTCTCGCCAAACTCCTTCCAAGACTGTTCTTTCGCTGTTTTCACAGCTAATTTGCAAGTTCTTCGCGCCTCAGTATACTGATTTCGAGAATCGGAGTTCCCCAAGTGAATCCACACCTTAAAGGCTCTCTTCTTCTCTCTGATAGCTTCTTGAACTCTGGGCGTTTTAAACCAAGCAGTCTTTTTCCCACCACCAGCCGCCACACCAAGCCGATTCACTCCACAAACATCTCCCGCAAAGGCAATAACCGCTGTTGAAAATAGTTGCCATTCTTCCCTTACATTTGATGGAACAGTTGGAATTCGTTCAAACCTTTCAGATATCTGCCGCGCAAATGTCTCCCGTATCTCATCGTCCTGTAACCTCTCCCATCATATGCGTGTAACCATCATTGGTTTACGCTTTGGTAGGGGAGGCACTCTCTCGCTAAGATACAATTTGCACAGCGCTAAGTGGTGAGCAATTGACAGTTCGGCCCCTCAATACGCGAACATCACAAACCATTCTCTTCAGACACGATGGTACCACAAAGAAATTGATCAGCGACTACTGCTGAAGACTCTGACGGTAGCACGTGTATTTGTGAATGTCTTTGTGTGGAAAGATAGTGTTCATGATGGATAAGCCATTTTCACAACAAAAATTAAACAACTTCTCTCCGTTCGCGTTTTGAGGATCACCGTTCCTCCCAATCACACTCCTCCATGTCATAACATCTACACCCACATGAGCATTGAAGTCACCCATCAGGACAAAAGAGTCCATATCATGCAACCTTTTCAAGGGCAGCATCAACTTCATCTAAGAAAGCTGCGTACTCTGACTGAAGGTTCGGTGCATACACCTGCACCAATGCCAGAGTTGATTTTTCAAGCTTAAGCTTTAAGATCGCAACTCTCCCTCCTAATAGTATCCACTCCAATACTCTGTCTGTCAACCTGGGACTTGTGAGTATCCCCACTACCGCCCGAGAAAACACTGATGGTGCGACTCCTGACAGGAAGAGCTTCCACCCATCCGAAAGGTCCACTATATCTAGTCGACTTTTAACAGCCTCCCCAACAAGCTCAAGATCCTTTCCTGTGAGAGATGAGACGTTGCATGTGCCTATCCTAAGTCGATGCCGTTGTCGAATCTCAGAGAGTCCATCTGTGCCCCTATTGGTGCATAGCGGGCGTTTCCTTGCTTTACAAAAGTGAATTCACTGTATTTTTCACCCAATCGGGTGCCGTTTATAATCGTTAGGCCAAAAGCGAGTTTGACGCCAGAAGGTCACAAGTTTTCGTGTTGTTGATATGAACCATTTTGTTAAAACCCGTAACCAAGTCCGCCGAGCCGCAATGCTTTTGGTTATTACATTTAGTAGCCAGCCATACGTGCGAAAGGGAAATGGTTCTACACTCTTCGCAGAAGTACCAAAAGATCCTAGTGCATAATTGAAGATGGTTCTTGATGGCGTTTCTGGTGAGCCCAGTGCAAATCGGATGAAACACCTTCCCACAAATACCCTTGCAGAGATCCTCTTAGCAGTGTTATTTTCAGTGACGGAGCAATAGGGGTATCCACAAACAGGCATGGTAATATTAAATTTAAATTGTTGAAGCGCAATAAAACAATGGTTAATCGGGTAAAGAAGTTACGCACGAAAAATTGAGGGTCAGCAGTAAGAGAAAAGGTCGGTCGGCACTAGGGGTTATGCACTAGATATTTGCAAAACCGATAAAGTGAGACAACAGCAATTATTGATCGCAAAAAGTTGTGAAAGTGAAGTAAGTTAATACGGAAGGGAAAGGAATAAATAATAAATGTTGAACGCGGAGCAAAGAAAAAAAGAATGTCCGAGCACGGCGAATTGAAAGTGTACTCGGCTTAGAGACTACTCACGTGCATTGTTCGTTTTGAATCAAGAGTGGTTCCCGCATCTGACATTAGATGGTTGAAGTTTTAAAACTCCGTCGCATGTGCTGTTGCATAAGGTAGACCCTCGAAACTATCTTTGCGAAACTCCAGCAGATATGAGGTACCTACTCTTTTCTTTGGTAGAATTCTTTGAAAGATTTTATTCGTTGCGAAGTCCCAATAATATCATATTAGAATTACGTATAAGTCTATTTTTAGATATCCAAGTCTGAAGAATAGATTCTTCGGCCTATGGATGGAGAGTTGCTTGAGTGCTGTCATAGTTCCAAACGTCTCGCTCAACTACTTCAACATCCTGCTAACTCATTCCTGCAATGACTTTATTTTCACAGCTCCATTGAGAGTGGTAGCCCATAGGACATCATATGAATTATAACTCTAGCTAGGGACATTCTCCGACTACACTTTTGTCTGGCATATTTAGCATAATCCAGGCTAGCTGATAATTGACAAATGTCACTTTGTTTCTCGCGTACTCCAGAGAGCTTCAAGGTAGTCGTAAAATCTGCATAAGTATGATAAATATTTGAATTTATTTATAATTGATTTCCTTTTTACTTTTAGTGAGGTCGGTGTCGCTTCGAGCGCCGTCTCACTTGAATGTGGGAATCATATAAAGCTCCCTCTGTTGCCTGTTATCGGAGAATGCCAACGTAGGTGATGGTGCATAGCAGAGGCACAAAGTGTTGCCGTTTGAACATCTACTTCTTCGCACCGCACCGTACATATCATAGATCAGAATTCTCAACCACAAGTAGTTCGTCAGATGTAACGTCAGATGCACCTTCATGTTTCAACGCGGTCCTAAAGTATGCTTCAATCTGCTGACTCAAGTGCATTTTTATGATAAAACAGTGCAGCTACCCTACAGCCTTTACCCAGCATCTTCTACCTTATATAACTTCTTTATCAACTACAGACTTTTGCATGAACCTTCCGCGAGCTGCATTGATGCTAGTCCTTCTGCGCTCACGACGGCTGCCTCCATCAGCTGTTGGCGGTTCAACATGCTTTCTACCTGCTTCCAAAATGCAGAGCTAGCCGCACGACGATAGACCAGACACGTGGAGGAGTGTAGCACAAGTCAATAGTTGTTCTCCTTCTCTCATAAGTCAGTTTAATATGATTGTGAATTATTCTGGTCGCACCCTTACTGCAGTTTTAAGAACCACGCTCAGAATTCCTTCCAAGAGGGTGCATACTACCTTCTGTTGATCGGCGTGCTGACACATGCTAACAATACTGTTATATCGACAGTAATCCATCACTGATGTGCTGCAATAATTCATGAAGTATGGAATACCACAGGAAAGGCATTTCGAACCAGTTCTTATAACATTTTAATCTTCCTCCCCTTTGAAAAGCATTACTGAAAAGTTTGCAAGTTCAGTAAGTCCCTTTATGTCTACTACACTGTTCCTTATCCTCCTCGTTGGACTGCACTCACGTATCGTTAAGTTTGATTTATGAGTCTATAACTAGGGATATTGGATTTAGTCTTGCACTCAAAGAGGAGTCTGTTTGTTATTTATTTTCCACCAACGCAAGAAGCAGCTTTTAAACAAAAGAAATCTCCTTGCAAGATTTTTGTCTTAAGCTGGCCAAAATCATTTCTTTTGTTAATTTTCTGCACCACTGCATCGGAAGCAATTCATAAAGAGGGAAGCCAACTTAATCCAGAGTAGAACAATCGAAAATAGAAATCACAATACTGTACTAAGCATCCTTGCGGAACGTGAATTGAATTTCAATTCCTCTACTAAGATGCAGAACGTTTATCAGTAAAATTATATATTGGTTTCACAGAACCTACGAGTACATAAACTATTTCGATGAAGGAAGACGAATGCAATGTAGGAAAATACGATTAAATGCTTGGAATGACCAAATGAATGGGCATCGTAATATTGTGTAAAAGCCCAGAGATGCAGTCGAAAGAGTGGGTGGGTGTCCTTGGATCTGCATTGTTTTTCATAGAAAGTAATCTTGATCAACACTCTCTGACTTAAAGAGGGGGAAGCAAAGCTAGCACTTTTTGTGCAACCAAATCCTTTGATAATTACAAAACAACAATTGAGTTGGAACCGGAACCCCCTTCTCATTTACAGCATTCAAGGAATATAATTGAATTGTTCTCCTGATTGGGCAGTCTAAGAAAGTGTTTTTCACTTAAATCGAATTTCATTTAGAGAAAATGATTTCCTTTCGAAATATCTGAAAGATTTATTTCATTGCAATTGTAATTGATGGGATTGATTAAATGTGTGCGTAAAGCTTTTAGGAAATTGCTTGCCAGGCATTTGAGGACGTCTATTGTGGGGTAACTTTGAAGGGGTAAAGTGAGGGAAGATGTTTTATATAATTGAGTGGTTGGCGTACCATAGGGTGGGCAGTAGGCGTATGTATTTCTTTGAAAGATGTATTTAAGAAATAAAAGTGATGTCTGCCGTGGTGGAATACAAGTGATGGCATTTTTAAAAAGAAATCCTAAGCTAAGCTAGGTTTGGTGGGAAGCTCGCATTAAGATTATGTGCATTCGGTTCCAGTTCTTACTTCATTTTCTCTTCGTTGATCTATTTTAAACTTATTCACAAGCCTGTATGCTACATATACGAGTATAAGTGTCCTGCCAGTACAAGTTTCTATTTTCTTAATTGCCAGTACGTTATTGGTTCTTCTTGCATTGAAACTTTTTAGCCACAAAAGAGTCCCTTTATCTTGAGTGTAATAAGACAAGTTATAGACAGACACTCAAATACGAATGGCAGTTATAGAGTACGAAAGTACATCATTGACAGTCAAAATGCGAACGGAAATGAGTTGTGGAAACATCATAGATACACGCTGGAGGTTAAACTAGCATAGGCACTCTCAGTGCAGTAAGTGGACTTTCTTTGATCCCAGCTTCCAAGTTGATAGCGATTCGAAATATGCTATACTGACTGTTGCGTTGTCCGGTTTCAGCAAGAGAATTCAATAGCGCTGGGCCTAAAAGCTTCACTTTCAACGCATGAGAGTTCCACGTTACATTCAATTTTTGTTCCATAAACGATATCCATATAGCCTTTGGAAATGCAGCACAGGAAAGTCTCCTGACAATCAAGCAATTTGTGATCCGTCTCTTCTTAGTCACTATATCCGGAGACTATTTTTGTCTAACAATATCATTGGCCATTGCTTTGATTGCTATTTGATTACATTAAGCTTAGCCCCGATTGTCGGCAGAGTATGTTGAACCATACTTAGAAATTGCAGTTGAAATAGCAACGAAGTATCTTAGACTGTAAGTTTCCATTAGGACTGACACTATGACCTCTACTCGAGTTTATTAATCCATAATGATGCTTTCTTGAACTGTCGGTTGCAAGGGATTAGGCAAAAGCTCCTTTTAGCTGTAATCTATACCTAAGAGTTGATGTCAGTCAAAATTCTTCTTGGAGTTTACTTCGGATGTAATGTGGTCTGTTGCAGATGAAACCAATTCACTCGGCAGGGAGTCCAGAATCCAGTCCAGCGCCCAGTTTTTCTGAGTTAACATGCTGCATACTGCCATGTTTTCGATCTGCATATGAAGATCATCCAAGGGAGCTGACAGCAGGGTAGTACCTCTATATGCTGTTCTTTGAACGTGTGTAAGTTTGGTTAAATTGTAGCCTTTGTATAAGAATGACCACCATACTAGCGACTCGTATGTGAGAATTGGACATATTATGCCTGTATGCGTCCATAAAATTAACTTTGGTTGAAGACTCTATTTTTATTAAAAGTTTATCTGCAGACGTAGAGAGCTACGAGTATATATATGTACATATTTTCCTTGCCCGCGTAAGTCAACGTTTAATTTCCAATTAAGACTAGAACCATTTAGGATGACGCCTAAATACCCAGTGGACAATAATAAGAACAGTTGACCGTTTAGTCAAGGAAGCATGAAGTCATCTATTTTGGTTTTGGTAGCGAAAGGCGTCTGTTCAGTCTTGTTCTTACCCACCCAGAGCACAACTTGTATCCCATGCGCTTACCTTTTTCAGAGCACTTTCCATGATCTGCCTTACCAAGGAAAGGAACATCCCTGACACCAAATGGGAATTCAGTGAATTTTATACTAAGGTTAGGTTCGGTTACGTTGGCTGTCTGCTCCCGGAATCTCCCTGTGGCCTGCCACCCAGCGTAGGTGAATGTTGAACTACTTTGTCATCTCTTTAAGAAACAAACAGCAGTCTAAGGCGGCCTTGGAAGTGAAGGAGCACGATTCTAGGGACTTGATTACCGTTTGACTGTCAGTAAAAATGCTAGTATCCCTGACAGATAAAACATTACATTTTAGCCAAAACAGGGCTTCCTTAATCGCCATGATTTCCGCCTGATAAACGCTACAGTCATCAGGGAGGCGGAACGAAATATGCACCACTGATATACCTACATGCAGATCTTTGCACCTTAGCTAGCTGACTGAAATGGACAACCCACCATAGTATCATGCCATAGAATAGTATACCATAGGTCTGAAAACGGACACGTACAGCCAGCAAGTGATTTTAAGTTTTATACCACAGCTCCTACCTATTGCATTTTTACAGGAATAGAGAGCTACATTGGATTTACTTACGCGTTCTTGTAGATTGGCTTGTCAGTTCAGTTTTCTGTCCAAAATAAGACGCAGATATTTTGCGTTTTCAGTGAAGCTTAGACTGCTGCTATTTGTCATCGGAGACTCTATGAGGGAAACTTTATATTTTGTCGTGAAGAGAACGAGTTCCGTTTTATGAGGGTAAGCCCCAAATCCACATTTTGAGGCCCATCTGATAAACCGAAAGAGATTTTCTTGAGAGCATCTGGATGTTTGCCGGAGGCAGCAATAGTAATGTCATCAGCATAAGAAATTACTCTACAGCCTAGCCTATCCAGGTCAGCTATTAAATCATTTACTACCAGATTCCACAAAAGAGGTGACTAGACTTTATCTTGGAGTGTTCCGCAGCAGGCAAGTCTTCTGGTCGACGCTCCGCCCAGCTGTGTGTTAATAATCCTACGTAGGAGCAATTGATTGTTCAACATTCCGAGCGGAGAATCCACTTTCAGACTTGCAAGTGCGTCGATACTTACCTTTGATTTGACATTATTAAAATGTCCCTCAATGGCAAAGAAAAACACTATTGTATATTCCTTAATGCTCAGAGATTTTCGTACCAAATAAAACAGATCCTCAGGAATCTAATTTAAGTCCATTACTTTTTATAGATGATCTTCCACGCTGTATAAGAACGTTGTCGGTGCATAGTTATGGTGACGATGTGCACCTCTATGTGGGGTGGGGACTAAAACGTAAAGAGAACCGCGCTGGTAAACTGAACCATGATCTGCAAAGAATTTTCGATTGGTCGGAGTGAAATCATCTGCGACCGAAGCCAACCAAATCTATGTGTTTAGAAATTATTCAAAATAAACTTGATTTGAGGTAAAAATAAATAAATAAATATTTGGCGCAACAGCTCTTTGAGTGCCAGGGCCTAGCTTCTCGCAACCACTCCATGTTGTGTGCGTTATATTTTTCACACGAATGGAAGGGACCTACAGTTTAATGCCGACTCCGAACGGCGATTTGAGAAGCTTTTTCGTGACAACAATACTCTCGGATGTTTGTCAGACGCTCGCGAGAGGTGGGACCGTGAAAAAACTTTTTGGTGTTTTCTAGGGTTCGAACTTGGAACCTCATGCGTAGTGATCCGGCACACTTACCACTTACGCCACGGCGCCCACCTTGATTTGAGGTGCTTTCGTCCATTTCTCTCGAACGCAAGCATTGAACAGACCAAAATCTCGGTCCCTGGTTCAATACAATGCTCCTTACAGAGATTGGCAAAGTCTACGGTTGCTTCTTCCGATTGATGCAATTGAACTTAAGTAAACAACAAATTCCGATTCTCTGGTTTCGATTCCGACCCAATCGTTAAGGTGCCCAGCCCCACCACCAACGCGGCTGCTTTTCATAGTTTTTTGCGAGAAAAAAAAAAGACGTCCTTGATCCCCTAGAGCCTTTCCTCAATTAATTGGTCACATAATAAATTCTCTTTTAATAATTCCACTACTTAAGCTAGGATATAAATAAAGTCCCCTCTGGAGGATTTAAATCGATACTTTCCAAAGAACATTCCTCAACACACAAATTGCCCTCAATAATTCCTCAGACACAGATTGAAGTAGAGTCTGAGAGGAGGAACTGGCAAAACTTGACACCTTTTTCAAATATCTAATCAAATTCAATTCGTTATCACCTCCAAGCGTGCTTGGCTGGCAATCGATACCTTCTGCTTGACTTAATAAAATCTGATATCCCAGTAACTTAGTCCTTTTCAATTTGTGCTGCACATGCCTGCACAGCATCCACCTCAGTTCACCCACTCACTTGAAAATGTTGCCATTGCCGTGGTGTTTTTCCAATTCATCTTGCCAAGCCTGCTGCTGCTCTCGATTTCGAAACTTCATCCATATTGGAAATAATAATTAAATCGGGGTTTTGAATTATTGATCATGTTTTCATTTCTCAATGTGCGGAGAGTTCTGGAAAAAGTTTCAAGTTGATTTCATTTACCGCCGCAAAAAGTTTTTTTTTTTTTTCTTCCTTCGTCTTCCATCATCATTTGTGAGATTCTTTGTATCTGACTCGTTGTGTGTCACCACAGACCGTATCAATCGATGATACATAGTATCGGAAAGTTGGTATCGTTTGATTAAAGTTGAATGTTGCTTCGAATCGCAAAGTGAAGCCGACGAGTGTAAATCACGAAAGTTATTGACTCATTGGTATCCGGTCTTGTTTTGACAAAAACAGATACTTTATGATGAACGGAAGAAAAGTTTTTTGCAAATCATCGATAAAATTTACGGATCGTTAAGTTGCTATTTTTTGGTGGAGAACACAAATATTTATGGGTGTGCTGGTATGGGACACACGAGACGATGGTGATTAGGCAGGAGAATTGACTAACATGCCACCTTGGGTTGTTGTGGAAGAACGAGAATTTAGTGGTGACTGTCAGGCAAATACTGACTCGTGCCTTTGGGTTCGGGTTGGTAGTCGTAAATTTACAAGATAAGTTTGGTTAGGTAAATGTCAAAAGGAATCCTTAAGGGAAAAAGGGGAAAGAAAACATAAATGCCCTTTTCGAATGTGCTTTTAGGTCAAATGGCACGTGGCTACCAGAGACTATAATGTTCACCTTATGTAACTTTGAAGCACTTTAAGAATGTCGTATTTAGTTCATAAATTAATCTGCATTAATCACAGCTAAAATCAGGGGCAGATACCATTATCACGGTAATGTTGGAATTCTCCTATCCAACGAGAGAAAGACTTTTCCTGAGAGAGGCTGTTGAGATCTCCACCAACTTTAAGACGATCCCTGGAGAGATGGAATTGTGGTAGGGTTAGTGTGTCGAACCAATGCACGTGAGGCTCAATGTTCGAATCTCAGAAAACCCCAAACGTTTTTCTGGCTCTCACCTCTCGCGAACGTTTGACAAACATCCGAGAGTTCATTTGTCATGAGAGAGCTTCTCAAAAGTAAAATGAATAAATAAATAAAAATTGCCCTTCGGAAACGGCACAAAAAAGTGGGTCCCTTTCATTGGTGCGCAAAATATAGCACACACAACTCGAATGGTTGCGAGAAGAAGACCTAAACCGTTTGTGGTTTTATTTTTTTTTTTTTTGTAAGCGGAGTGTGAACCTTTCATAGGCACCGCGTTCCAAGTTACACGGTATTATCAAATTCTTCTTGACTAAACCTTACCTCCGATAGCTCAAACCTCGCCCCGCGGGACCACCGTCAGGTATTACTTCGCGGGGTGGGTTCTCCACATTACGCGGCCGTCAGTATTTGTCTTTGCATTCTTCTTTGATTTTCCGCCAATCTGAGCTCGATTTGTATTTGGGTTACTAGTGTGCAGACTGCTTCCCAATTACGCACCGATTTTATCATCTCCGCTATTATTTATCATCAAGGGTGGTATTTATTTCACTATCCAATCTTCGTTTTTTCTCACGAAACCTTGGACAGTTAAAAGCAACATGTTCCGGGTCTTCGTCGCATCCAGGACATACTGGGCATTCTGCCGAGTCCTCGAGCCTAAAGCGATGAAATATCAGCGATACTCACCATGACCTGATAAAAATTGCGTCAGTTGATAGTTTGTGGGCGCCGTGGCGTAAGTGGTTAGTGTGTCGGATCACTACGCATAAGGTTCCAAGTTCGAATCCCAGAAAACACCAAAAAGTTTTTTCACGGTCCCATCTCTCGCTAGCGTCTGACAAACATCCGAGAGTATTGTTGTCACGAAAAAGTTTCTCAAATCGCCGTTCGGATTCGGCATTAAACTGTAGGTCCCTTCCATTCGTGTGAAAAATATAACGCACACAACATGAGTGGTTGCGAGAAGCTAGGACCTGGCACTTTAAAGAGCTGTTGCGCCAAATATTTGTATTTAGTAGTTTGTCTCTCCATGCTATTTGACCATGATTCTATCCTCGGAATAATACTATTGAAGCTTCCAGACTTCGCAAAATCCTAGCTGAAGACACTTCTGTCCCAAACTTCATCAAAAAATCTGACGGCTCGTGGGCAGAAAGTAGCGAAGAAGTTTTAGAAACGTTAATTGGAGCTCACTTTCCAGGAAGTAGATCACCAATGGATTCTACTGCTAATGGCTACTCGTATACTCGTATGTCAATAGGAGGCGACGTAGAAAATCGAATAACATAGATGAATCTGCGTTGGGCTATTATATCATTCGCACCACTCAAAGCACCAGGCCCCGATGGAATTTTGGCAGCTATGCTGCAAAAATCTCCAGCCCAGATTAGAAATAAGCTTAGGGAAATTCTTAAACACTGTTTAAGGTCAGGTTACGTACCAGTGGCATGAAGGGAAGTGCGGGTTATATTCATACCTAAAGCAGGTAAACCAAGCCACACATCAACGAAAGACTACAGACCCATAAGTCTTTCGTCATTCCTCCTCAAGAAACTTGAAAGACTTCTTGATATTCACATCAGAAGTGATAGTTGCAACGGCATTCTATGCAAAGCTCAACATGCATATTTGAAAGGGAAATCGGTAGAAACAGCTTTACACGACATAGTAGGGAAAATAGAAGCTAGCCTTCACCATTGCACTTGCAGCCTTCCTAGACATAGAAGGTGCTTTCAATAACGTAGAAGGAAAAGCCATCAAACAGGCCCTAGAATCAATGAATGTCGAGCATAGCATTACCAATTGGCTCTGCAATATGCTCGGCACTAGAAATAACTCCATTATCGGAAATAGTTCAAAAGGAAAATCCGTTACCAGGGGTACCCCCCAGGAAGGCGTTATCTCACCCCTCCACTGGGTTCTAGTCATCGATGGGATACTTAAAGAACTAATAAAGGCTTAAGCGTCACGGCTTACGCGGACGACGTGGTGATTTTAGTCCATGGCAAATTCCTTGACACATTAAGTGAAATGATAGAATCAGCTCTTTAAAGTCTCAAAAAATGAGCTAGAGGGTGTGAACTGCATGTCAACCCGTATAAAATAGAAGAGGTACTCTTCAGCAGAAAATACAAGATACCATCTTTCAAACTGCCTATGCTAGCAGGGGTGGAGCTTTCCCTTTCGGATCGTGCTAGATATCCTAGTGTAATGCTGGATAGGAAACTAAATTGAAATTTTAACATGCAGGAAAGAGTCCTCAAGGCTTATAATACTCTCTTCTTTTGTAAGAGGACCGCAGGAAAAAAATTGGGCCTGAAGTCTGCAATGATGCACTGGTTATACATCATGATAGTCAGACTCATCCTTACGTATTGGGCTCTTGTGTGGTAGAAGGCAACGAATACGAAAAACACATGGCATATGTTGGCCATGGTATTGTACAAAGAACAGCTTGCATTGCCATCACGGGTGCTCTACGCACAACATTTACCGCTGGACTCGACATCTTTCGGTATCTTTTAACATTATACCTACAAACCAAATTTCAAGCGAGCAACAGTGCGCTTCGGCTCACTAACGTTGGTCTCTTCAAGACTAGTAATGTGGGACATAGCTCCATTCTCAAGGAATCATTTCACGAAATCCCTGACGAATCGGACGATATCCTTGGCACTTTAGACTTCAACACACTATACGAACAAAAAAACAAATATTTGGCGCAACAGCTCTTTAAAGTCCCAGGGCCTAGCTTCTCGCAACCACTCATGTTGTGTGCCTTATATTTTTCATCCGAACGGCGATTTGAGAAGCTTTTTCGTGACAACAATACTCTTGGATGTTTGTCAGACGCTCGCGAGAGGTGGGACCGTGAAAAAACTTTTTGGTATTTTCTGGGATTCGAACTTGGAACTACATGCGTAGTGATCCGACACACTAACCACTTACGCCACGGGGCCCACTGTACGGAGTAATGTATCCTATTAGACAGGACTGGCCAAAGAAGATAGTCTCTGCCCATAACGAGATTGCAATATACACAGATGGTTCTAAGACCAGTGAGGACACGGGGTGGCCCTGAGACTTCCGGGCACATGCAGTGTGTTTCAAACAGAGGTTCTAGCTTTACCTAAAGCTGCGGAATTACTTGATGGGATCAATATCCGACAAGAATATCACCATCTACATTGACAGTCAGGCTGCGCTAAAAGCGCTAGAGACTTACGTCACCAAATCCGAGATAATCAGGAATTGCCGCATAATTCTTAAGGCATTAGGTACGCAGAACCGAGTCAGATTATGTTGGGTACCTGGACACTGCAATATCGGAGGCAACGAGCAAGCCGACACGCTGGCCAAGAGAGGAGCGGAGCTCCCACATAGCGACATAATTGGTGGTACTAAACTACCAGGGTGCGTGTCACAGGGCATCTAAGGCCTTGTGGCCTGTGTTAGATCGCAGAAAATCTAGGGAGATTATAAAATTAGAAAGATCACGGCTAAGAACAGCGATAGGAATACTCTCTGGCCACTGTTTCCTAAGGAAGCATGCTATGAGACTAGGATTATCTAACACGGATGTTTGTAGATACTGCAATGACCTACATTCCTCAGAGGACATAACACATATACTCTGTGAGTGCCAAGGAATTGCCAGGACAAGGCTAATGCACCTTGGTAGATACTTCTTCGATAACCTAGAATAGGTGAAGACCTTGAACCACAACAAAGATCTCTTCAAATTCTGTAGGGAGATTAATTGCTTGAGAGAATTGGTTTAAATCTTTTACCGTGAAGTTTCCCTAGGGATCGCGATGGTGCCTAGTGTTTTATGATAACCTCAGAACCCTACCTAAACTAACCTAACCTAATCTATCCTCGGAATAAGTCTGTATGTCCACCTTTCCTTCTGTCAGGCGTTCCATCTTTGTTTCCAGATTCTTATTGATGGGGCCGTTTCTTAGTTTCTTAATTCGGTAGAGTTCTGGGTTCCAATAATTCCATCCCATATTTATGGGGATCATACCCGCGATGACGTACGCCTCCTAATCCGAGATTGTCCTGCACTCGTAGTGCAGTAAGTCTGTAGACAGTATTTATCCGCAGCCGGTTCCGCTTGACTTTTAACTCCTCCGATCAAATTGGGGATGCGTGGATCATTGTTGAGCTCAAGACTCTAGATACGAGTATTTTCCTGGTCATTCTTGAGCCCACAACATTTGAGCTGTGTATACATTTGATGCTTTCTTTGATACGTACTTCATATGTTTACCGAAGTTAGGTCTGTCGTCTAACATAATACCGAGATACGTAATGCAGCTTTTGAGTGCACCGTGTAGCTTCCCACTTTAACTCTGAAGTTCTCTCTTATTTTACGGCTACTAATAAGAATTGCCTCCGTCTTGTGTTACGCCAAGGCTAAACTCTTTGACTCTAGCTATTGTTTGCCAGAATCGATGGTTTCGTTTGCATTCAATTCTATCTCGCCTAAATATTTCGCGTAACCGCTACCGCTAGTCATCGGCAAAACTTATGATTTGAACTTAACCGGGGACTCTCAGCTTCAGTATGTCTTCGTGCATTATGTTCCAGAGAAATGGTCCGAGTACGCAACCCTATGGAACTCCAGCAGTTACGGAGTACTCCTTTATCACTATGTCAGTATCGTATAACAGCACCCGTGGAGATAGTTTTCTATTATTCGAAGGATATATCCTGGTGCATACATATATCTCAGCACATCCATAATATGGCTTCAATTTGCTGTATTGAATGCGTTTTTTACATCAAGTGTAATCACTCCGCAATATTTTTTACGACCCCACCTCCAGCTAGAACCTTGTATCGCTTGCTTGGCCTTTAGCACCATCTTATCAATAGCATCTATTGTTGATGGCGCTTTACGAAATCCATTTTGTTGGTCTGAAAGATCTTCTTCTGACTCAGTGACTAGGAGTAATCTACTGAATATTAGGCGATCAAGTATCTTTCCCATTGTTTCAAGCACACACATTGGACGATAGGACGATGGATCGCCGGGACTTTCTCCTGCTTTTGGTAGTAAAACTTGCCTCTGCTTCTTCTTCTAGGTGTAGCTGCATTGTTTTGACGAATATTTTAGGGTTACACCTTATTGCTGCTTTAAGGGATTTGTTGGGCACCCCGTCCGATCCTGGACATTTTCTGTCGCCAATTTGTTTGCAGGCGTTAAATATTTCATCAACTGTGACTTGCGGTATAGCTGATATTTCAAAATTGTGCTGCATTTCACGTAGTGTGGCTTGCGAGAACAATGTTGTGACAATTTTCTTTAGCAGATCAGGGTATTTCTCTTGTGTAATCTGCGGGCGCCGTGACGTAAGTGGTTAGTGTGTCGGATCACTACGCATGAGGTTTCAAGTTCGAATCCCAGAAAACACGAAAAAGTTTTTTCACGGTCCCACCTTTCGCGAGCGTCTGACAAAAATCCGAGAGTATTGTTGTCACGAAAAAAGCTTCTCAAATCGCCGTTCGGATTCGGCACTAAACTGTAGGTCCCTTCCATTCGTGTGAAAAATATGGCGCACACAACATGAATGGTTGCGAGAAGCTAGGCCCTTGCACTTAAAGAGCTGTTGCGCCAAATATATATATATATATAGTGTGATCCTTGATTTTTGCCAATACCATCCTGTACGCCGATGGGTTGTTGCACTAAATATGTATGAATGTGTCCATATCCGTACCTGTCAACATTGATTCGATTCTCAGAAGAGGTAGTACATCGATTTAGGAACTAGGACCGGGGTCTGCGCTAGACTGAACCTTAAATGAGCGTCTTTCTCCGGTTCCCTTTCATCACAGTTATCCACTTTTGAGGTGATAGAGCCATAACTAGCTGAACCCTTGGAATTGGTAAGCAGGCCACCCCTAGGGTCTTGTCCTGGCTTTTTTACCCAGACAGTCTTCCAGTTGTGGGTTCTAAGGGAATCGTCGTTGATACTGAAAACGGATATTCGCAAAAGCCTTATTGATTTTAAGATCACCTTGGATTCGAATAGTTCAGGTAGAATCCAAGCATGGATCTTAGTCGCGATTTACTCCTTTTCGACGACTTCGAGTTGCGCAGTTGGGCAAACCACTCTCTGGAGAGAACCATTTTATACAAATTTTGTAGTCTTGGGTCAGCGCAGTAAATGGTTCTTAAGTGCCCTTGATAGCAGCCATCGTCGCGACATAAGGGTGCAAGACCCAGATGTCTTCTCCCTTTTATCAGCGAGTTTATGATCCGAAAATAAGGGATCATAACCCTCCCACTTCACCGCATTTCTACTGATACGCCTGTGGGGCTCGCCACAAGACCCAGATGGTGCCGTAGAATTTCATGAACAATTTTCGTGAGTTTGCTGATCTTTGTTGTCACTGACCTTGATCTCCTGGTTAGAATGCTTATTGCCTAAGAACGGTTCAGATTCAACTTCTGAGACTTATTTGCAAGAGTGGTTGACTCGCCCTATGATCCTTCGCATTTCGACGTTGAGTACCTATCACTTCAGTTTATGAACCGAGCCCGCTTAGTACCTCAGCTTAGCAACGTTTTTTGCTTATCGGATTTCTAATTTCAGGGATCACTTGAATCCGCTTCAAAGCTTTAATATTAGGAGCAAATAAAAGGTTTTGGAAGAAATGGCAGCCGAATGAACTGATGCCATGCCGAAGATCATCTTGACTATGCGGCCGATGTGTGCTTACTCTCCCACAGAAATATGGACCTCCACCAAATGACAGCAGATGTGGAGAGGGAGGCAGGCGCCCTGGAGCTGAAAACTAATTCGACAAAACTAAAATGATCAACATTGGAAGAAACTCATCGGTTCAAATATGCACTGCTGGATAACCGGTAGAGAGGGAAGAGGATTTCCAGTATCTTGGGAGTATTGTCTCGACCCATGGTGTAACCGAACTGGATATAGCCAACAGGATCGCCAAAACAATGTTCTCGTTCGGGATGTTGTCCAAAATATGGCGAAGCAATGCAATCAGTTTGAGCACCAAGATAAGACTGTTCCGCTCCAACGTTGAATTCGTGCTGTTATACGGATGCAGCACGTGGAGAGTGACCACTACTATCACCAGAAAGCTGCAAACGTTAGTGAATAGGTGCCTGCGCAATATTTAAAAGATTTTCGGACCCAATCTCTAACGAACATCTTTACGAGAAAATGGGGCAGGAACTAATAGGCACAACCATCCAATGACGGAAGTGGCGTTGATTGGTCACACGTTCCTGAAAGGGTGACAGTTCCATAGCAAACCATGCTATGCAATGGAACCCTTTAACTCGGGATGGCAGAAGACCTGGCGGTCCGAGAAGAACATGGCACAGTACAGTCGAGAAGGAGGTACGGGTTGCGATGCGTAGTAACGGCTCTAGATCCACAAGGGGATACAGGGCATAAGTAAGTAAAGTATGCACAAGATTAGAGAAGTAGTCCTTGAAGGGTCAGAATGTTTGGGGTAGAGCCCTCACATTTCAAATGATTTTTCAATCGAGTTGGGATTATAATATTACCTGTAGCTACTAGCAGAGCTTGTTTTTGGTTTCGGCACAAAAATATTAGCAATTTCTGCTTCAGTAGAGCAGATAAGACTGCTAACTCTTTTCCTAAAATGTTGCATCCTGTTGGACGTGTTCATTACATCGTTCTCTATTTCGCCAGGCTTACACGCGTATAATCTACACAACCATATTTATGAATCCTTTTTGCTTCTCATTACTCTGTGTAAACCAGCCCTCGGCCTTGTGTGAGTTTTACATTAGTGCTCTTGAAATTGTGCAGATGGAGGAACAGGTACCTAATAAGTTGGAAAAAATCGTACTTCCTTTTTCTCATCAGTTATTCCAACTCGCCATCTGCTCCTGCCAATTGCCCCAAAAGGTCCTCCACTCATCCACAGTTACACCCTAAATATATTTATATTTCAAAACTAATTTCCCAGAGAATGTGTACGCAGAGCCCCCCTCTCACCCACAAGTGGTGTTTACAATATATTCCCATATACTTCTGAGGAGGACCAGCATTTTGCACATGTCTTCCTAAAATATTTCCACACATTCTCAGGCAAATAGCCCAACTGATTGAACCACTTACCTGGGGGAATACGTTCCACTGACGATGAACTGATATCCCCTACTTCTCACAACATGCAACAGCAATGCCTCCCTTACGCACCCGTTTTCTCTCCCATCGTCATATTCATCCAATCAAAACTGGCAGCTTCCGTAAATTTTCGTTGCTGCAAAGCAATCCACCTACGCTTCCAGCACACACAACACATTCAGCCAACCGTGCATGCAGGTAAAGTAACAAAAAATATTCATATCCTTCACTAAAATTACAAATATATGTACATTTGGAACGATATAAATATAAAAATACATAAAACAAAAAAAAAATGTTTGCTCCTACTGTTCAAACATATGGAGAGAAAGCGATGAGCATCAGTAAACGATGGTGCACACCGGAGAGTCCTTTCCTTTGCAGTGTGGCCAGGGGGGTCTGTGTTTCAAATATTACATCAGTTGTTCGTCCTTGTTGCTATTGCTGTTGTTGTTCTTCTTCGTGTGGTTGCGTGTATAAAGTGTATCCTTCGTTTACAATGTACTCATGTGTGCTGTATGTTGGAGTCCTTTTTTTTGCGTTTTATTCGGGTAGAAAAGGATATTTCCTTTTCAGTATAAAAACACACACTGTATAGCAAAACAAGTAGAGCGAATATTTATTATCATATTCGGCAGAGGTACATATATCCATCGGTCCATCGAGAATATGTATCTGCAAGGATATTACAGGAACACACAGGAGCGCCACCATCAGCACCGGCACCAGCAGTCAGGTAATAGCAATATCGTCAAAAAATGGTAATATATGGGAATGGGTATGCATTTACATTTCTTCTCCTTCTTTTTTGCAAAGGGATATTCCCAGAAGCCTTATCGATGATAGTGCCAATCCAAAGGGGCAAACTCATATCTGTGTGGAATGTGGGGAGTCCGGGCAGACAAACTATAAAATATCTTCTGTTACGCTAGAGAGAGAATATTGGAAAACTACTTTTTTTTAATTTTTTATTGGAGAAAATATATACGTATAAGGGAACAAAATATTTAACCCCTAGTTTTCAAATGTAACAGGGTGAACAATGAAAGGAATAGCAGTTAGTGTTGAATTTTTATGAAAGATATCCAGGTGGAATGCAACAAAGGATTTGTTACAGTAGTGAAGCTAAGTAGCTCGATAAATCCTAAAATGGGGAAGTAATGGGAAGTAGAATTTATGAATGTTTGCTCCTAATGAACCTGTATTTCGGATTGAATATAAGCCCTGAGGAATAGGTGTCTCCAGCTAGGTGGTTACGATTGCATACGGCATCATTTTAGTCGGGGCATCGATGGTCTAAAATATTTCGTCCTGTAATCGTGTTTAACTAGATCTAATTAGTTTTTTTTTTAGGAAAGTCGAACTCAGACCGCTGAAATAGTCCCAAAAGATTAGTGTTGTAGCCAGACTATCTGGTTTTAAAATGTTATAGAAATTGCCTAGTGCTGTGTCTATTAAATACGAGATTTCTATGTATTCTTCGAGAGAGTGTAGCATTTTGTGGGCCCAGTGGTTGCTGTTCCGCACCATAACGCCCAAACAAACTTCCAAAAAATATCAATAAGAATACGCAGCACCCCACCTCTCGCGAACGTCGGACAAATATTCGAGAGTATTGTTGCCATGACTTACTTTACTTACTAAGGTGGCGCTACAGTTCGGGGTGAACCTGGGCCTCAACCAACAAGCCTCTCCATTTAGCTCGGTCTTTAGCTAATTGCCTACAGTTGCGCACTACAAGTTGGTCGAGGTCCCATTGAACTTGTCCGCGTCACCTACGGCGATGATTCTCTCTACTGCGTCGTCCCTCGGGGTTAGATTCGAAGACTCTGCGGGCCGGAGCGTTGGTGTCCATTCGCTCTACATGTACTAGCCATCTCAGACGTCCAATACGCAGTTTTTTGACTAGGTCGATGTCGCTGTACAGCTCGTATAGTTCGTGATTGAATCTTCTCCTCCAAAATCCGTCAACGCAAATGGGACCGAAAATCTTACGAAGAATTTTTCTCTCGAAGCGACCAAGGATATGATATCTTCATCCGCTTTTAATAAAGTCCATGTTTCAGCGCCATAAAGCCGGACTGGGATCATCAGGGTCTTATACAGAGTCTCCTTAGTAGTTCGAGATAGATATAAGCCCAAAAAAACAGCGATTGGCAAGAGTTATTCTTCGCCTGATTTCTGCGCTGATGTTGTTCTCAGAGTTTAAAGCAGAGCCAAGGTAGACAAAGTCCCTTACTACCTCGAAGTTATAGCTGCCCACTGTGGCGTTCTGTCCAATTCGACGGTGTTGGCTTTCCCTTGTTGACAGCATATACTTGGTTTTGCCCTCGTTTATCGCTAAACCCATTTTGTCCGCTTCCGCCTCAATGCTTGCAAACGCACCGGTGACAGCCCGCTGAGTTCTTCCGATAATGTCTATATCGTCGGCGTATGCAAGCAGTTGTACAGACTTGTAATAGATTGTGCCTCCGGTGTTGGCTTGTGAGTTCCGCACAATCCGTTCAAGTACTATGTTAAAGAAGTCACATGACAGCGCGTCACCTTATCTTAAACCTTTTTTGATATCAAAGGTCTCGGTAAGGTCATTACCCACCTTGATGGAGCAGCGAGCGTTCTCCATCGTCAGCCTGCACAGACGGACAAGTTTGGCAGGGATGTCTAAACTAGACATGGCTCTATAAAGCTCTTCTCTATAGATGCTGTCATAGGCGGCCTTAAAATCGATAAAGGGGTGGTAAGTATCGATTTGGAATTCTTGGGTTTTCTCCAGGATCTGCCGAAGTGTGAAGATTTGATCGATGGTGGACTTTCCTGGCCTGAAACCGCACTGATAGGGTCCAATCAGGCTGTTGATAAAAGGTTTCAGGCGTTCACACAATATCGCAGAAAAGATCTTGTATGCGATGTTGAGGAGACTGATGCCTCTATAATTGGCGCAGTTGAGGTGGTCTCCTTTCTTGTGGATCGGGCAAACGATGCTGAGGTTCCATTCATCAGGCATACACTCGTCTGACCAAATCCTAGAGATGAGTTGATGTATGCCCTCTACCAATTCATCCCCAGCTGCCTTGAAAAGTTCGCCCGGTAAGCCGTCAGGTCCAGCAGCCTTGTTGGATTTTAGCTTGGATATTGCTATCCTCACTTCGTTTTGGTCAGGTGGACGGAAATTTTGACTATCATCGTCTATGTTGAATGGTTCATTCCGTTGCCATGAGAAGCAAAAAAAACAGCGTCCTTCGGATATGGCCCTGGCACTTAAAAGAGCTGTTGCGTTATATATTTGTATTTTTGGATATTACATGCAACTGTAGGTGCCTTCCATTCGTGCGGAAGGCCAATTGTCGAAAATGTCGTTAAAATCATAGAAATCGTCTAGTCTGACCATATAAGCACTGCTTCGATTGTCCAGGAGCTAAACATTGCACAAAAAATCGTTTGGAACCATTTGAATAAGACTGGATATAAAAAGAAGATCGATGTATGGGAGCCACACGAGTTAACGCAAAAAAAAACCTCATGGACCGAATTTACATCTGCGAATCGCTGCTGAATCGCAACAAAATGCACTCATTCCTGAAGCGGATAGTGCCTGGTGATGAAAAGTGGATCACTTACGACAACTTAAAGGAAAAACGGTCGTGGTCGAATCCCTCTGAGCCGGCGCAAATGGTGGCCAAGCCAGGATTGATGACCAGGAAGGTGTTGCTGTGTATTTGGTAGGATTGGCATCTACTATGGAGTGCTCCCCTACGCAAAACTCTTAATTCGGACCTGTACTGTCAACAATTGGACTGTCTGAAGGAAGCAATCGCCCAGAAGCGGCCAGCTTTGAGAGAGGAATTGTGTTTCTTCAAGACAACGCCAGGCCACACACATCGATAGCGATTGGCCAGAAGCTCTGGGAGCTTGGTTGGAAGGTTCTCATCCATCCACCTTATAGTCCGGAGCTGGCACCAAATAATTACCACCTGTTCCTATCCATGACGAACGATTTAGCTAGTGAAAAATTCGCCTAAGGAGATGCTTGTGAAAATCAACTGTCCCAGTTTTTTGCCAATAGGGACGAAGACTTCTCTGAGAGAGGTATAATGGAATTGCCTTCAAAATGGCAACAAGTTGTCGAACAAAACGGTGCATATTTGACCTAAATCGGATCATTCTAACTATGCCAAATAAAGCCTCCAATTTTATGCAAAAATAATGGATTTCTTTTTACAACACCTATATTTTAGATCTTTTGCATTTTGGTCGATTTGACACAGTGCCGTGTGAAAAATCGAACGCACACAACGCGAGTGGTTGCGATAAGCTAGGCCCTTTATTACCTATTTTATTGTGTGAGAAGGTGGGGATCTTTTAAAGACGAAACTGGGCCAGCACTCAGTGACATTGTGGGATTTCCACCCAACTAAATCCACCTCTCCTTCTACACCTGGTTCTGGTGGCACTGCGGTCAAGCATTTCATCACGAGAGGGGACTTCAGCTTTAGGTACTCGGCTCGTTTGTGTTGGCAGCCTCCTGCACTGCGTTTCGTTGTCACTCCTGTCTTCGCTGCTCCTTCATAATGGTTGCTACAGTGTCGCTAACTGCTTCCCAGACATCTTCCCTGCTCACCGCCTGTCCGGTGATGTTATCCGGGGTTAGGTCCTCATCCAGTTTGGTTATCAGAAGGTTTCGTTCTCTGTAATATCGTGGACAATGAAACATGATGTGTTTGGCATCTTCCACTGCTTCCTAGTACGTTGGGTAATAGGGATTGTCGTCGAGTCCAAACTTGTGGATGTAGGCTGTGAAGCAACCTAGCAACCTAAGCATCTACATAGATCAGGTAGAAATTCAGCCTCCCATGCTTCCTATTGATCCAAGCGTTTATATTGGACATCAATCTCCGCGTCCACCTGCCTTTATCAGAGTGATCCCATCTCTCCTGCCATTTATCCAGACTTGTCCTTGGTGGTGCTTCAATGACACTTCAGCTCATCGCAGTTAGTGCCGCTATTCCTGCTGGTACGGTACCTCCATTGGGCTTCTATAGCCAGAAGGTATATTGGCGCAATGCCGGATTCAGAAGGCGCTGCATACTCTCAATGCATAGATTCTGTAAGCTGTCTCCGTCTTCCTTCTGTATAACTTCGTCTTCATGGCACGAGCCCATATTCGGGAGCCTTTGAGCATTATCGATGCCGCAACTCTTGCTTAGAGAATTTTCCCCTTGTGCTTTGGTCCGCCGATATTTGGCATGACCTTGTTTTGAAGTTTATGGCGCGCAGTGGTGAGTTGAGAACATGAAAACTGTAATGAATCCCGAGATGAGATTGAAGAACCCTCGCTGAACATCCTAAGTGATCCTTTGTCCATAAGTGACTTGATCGCGAACGGTACTAAGTTTGAAATCAATCCCAACTTCGACGATGAGGAGTTCATCTCGGATCTGTTCAACGAAATCAATCCCGGTTCAGATGGCGAAGACGATGCGGACGTTGACAGCGCGAAGCTTGTCTCCCCTTGGCAGCATTCTTTCGACGAATTACGACTCCAGATGACCAAGATAAACGAGTACATTTTCAAAAAGATTACCAAGGAGGGAGATGCCGATAAGGGTACAGTTCTGGAAAACGCACGAGTATGCATAAGGTACAACGTCTACTGGAAGGCGGAGGGTGCCCCCTTTGACTCGTCGTTCGTCCGCGGATCTACCCATTCATACTATACTGGCCGCGGTGAGGTGGTTGAAGGCCTTGAAGCAGCTGTTTGCACGATGAACAAGGGCGAGGAGGCACAGTTTGTTATACCCTACCACTTGCTGTTCCGTGAAATGGGATGTCCCCCGAGAGTGAAGCCCAAGGCCGACGGGCTCTTCATAATAGAATGTGTCAACTTCAACGAAGTAGGCGACCTCAACGCGACGGATTCTTTAAACGAAGACGACCGCAATAAGTTTCCAGCTGTCTTCGCCAAAGTAAAGGAAGTCCATCTCAAAGGCGTTGATTTCTTCGGTCAGGGTATGCACAAGAACGCCTGCAAAGCTTTTATGAAAGCGGTAAACGCTCTTAACTACTGCCGTCTCAAGAATGAGGAGGAGCAGGATCAGCATACAGCGTTCCTCGTCAAGTTACACACGAATCTTGTTGTATGCTACAACAAACTTAATCAACCAGCAAAGACTATGCTGATGTATAGAGAGATTCACCGTCTAACCAAGAACAAACCCAGCTGCAATGCCATTTTCCAAGAAGGCAGAGCCCTACTCTTGTTGGGCGAATTCGATAGGGCAACACCTCGAGCAAAATAATACCGATGTGAACAAGGAACTAAAAATCTTGAAACATGTTATAGTAAATACAAGGACCATGAGAAGGAACTCTGGACGAGGGCTGTGACTGTTAGGAAAAAGGACATGCAGCCACAGAAGCTGAAAAATGAGATAAACTCAGCTTTCCGAACTGAAATAAGCAGCATCCTGCAGTCCTTGAAGGATAACGAGAATATTAAATCATTTACGCTGCCGCCGGGCTTGACAAAATATAAAATTACTTTTGTCGAAGAAATGGCCAGCGAAATGAGCATGAAGTTGCAAGTATCTCCTTTGGATAATACTACTTATTCGCTAGTCAAAAATTAAACAGTGAATTTGGTAATTGACATTGGTGGGCGCCGTGGCGTAAGTGGTTAGTGTGTCGGATCACTACGCATGAGGTTCCAAGTTCGAATCCCAGAAAACACCAAAAAGTTTTTTCACGGTCCCACCTCTCGCGAGCGTCTGACAAACATCCGAGAGTATTGTTGTCACGAAAAAGCTCCTCAAATCGCCGTTCGGATTCGGCATTAAACTGTATGTCCCTTCCATTCGTGTGAAAAATATAACGCACACAACATGAGTGGTTGCGAGAAGCTAGGCCCTGGCACTTTAAAGAGCTGTTGCGCCAAATATTTGTATTTGTATTTTAATTGACATCGTTTCCTTAAAATAAGTTTGACCTTGAGAGGGTATGACCCTTGCTGCCATCTCAGTTGCATATTGCAGGTGTTGCTTAGGTTACCCTTGGGTTTATAGTAATACCAAGGTACTTCAGCTCTGGTTCGGAAACGATCACGTAATTGCCCTCAGTTACTCTTATAGTCTCTATGACTCGCCTGCTGCTTATAAGCACCATTTCCTCTGCAAGTTGTTGACCCATGCGTACTACCCAGTCCGGAACCACCCTGATAACTTAATTGCAGTCGTGCTCTAATTCCTCAAGGAGTTTGGTCACTACAATGATTGCTATGTCGTCGGTGAAGCCTATTGCTTTCGAAGCCCTCGGGTTTCTAAGTCTGAGGATGGCATCATACATCAGGTTCCACAGTAGCGGATCTAGTACGGAACCTTGGAACACACCGCCTGTCACGTTATACTGCCTCATTCCAATATCGGTTGTCATAGTGCAGATCCGATTACCGAAATAATCTATCATTATCTTCTACAGGTAGTCTGGTACTCTCTTTGCGGTTAGTGCTCGCAGGATATTTCTCCAGTTTGCGGTATTGAAGGCGTTCTTCACATCCAGTGTAATAATTGCGCAGTACTGTTTACTCCCGCCTTTCGATCATATTCCTTCGATGGCTTCTTTTGCCGTGTTCACGACTTTGTCGATGGCGTCGACCGTAAAACGTGTTTACGGAACCCATACTGGCGATCTGCGAATCCACCTGCCCTTATCGTTTACACTCTCGAATCTATCACTAATGGTGCGCTGCAGTATTTTCCCCACGGTGTCTTACATGCATAGAGGCCTATTCGATGAGGGATCCTGCTGTGGCTTATTACCTTTGGATCGAGCTGTGGGTGCGTTTCATCTTCCTATCGATTGAGCGTAGATTTTGGTCGATTACGGTGAGTGACAATACCAACTACCATAAGACAACCTTATGTTACTCTTTTTTTTAGAGGTGAGGTTTACTGAAATATGGCTGCTATGCAGGATTATACATCTAAATCCATTGTATTAGGCTTTGATTAACGCTCAGTTACGGAGGGATTCCTCTAGTCACAAAAACGTACCAAATGTTTAAATGTGCGATATAATTGAATTTAAAATTCATACGTATCGCTTTTGCTTGCTTACCTTAAGTCCCTCCAACTGGATTGCGGTGATAATCAAATGTACAACATATGCAGAAGCCCATAACTTTAGTACTATCATTATACTTATGTTTGTACTTCTTATGTCATTCAATGCCATCAAAACCTACTAGGCCGAGAACAGTACTTTTTTTAAGGATTCCAATCAATGACAGTAAACTCAAATGGCCTGTGGTGTGATTCGCCACATAAAAAATCCTTTCACTTTGTCTAAGCTAAGGATGTATAGAGATGGCCCTAATGGCGCGCTAATCCTTCATGAGGGTCGCGAGGGTAGGATGCTCAAATGAACTCTCCATCCTTCTCGATCCTCCGCCATTGACTCCAATTTATCAGGAGGAATCCCTAGGCGGCTCCAGGAGAGATGTCGGACTTGGTCCAACCATCTTTTTCTAGGCCTTCCGCGGAGTCGCATACCTGATGACACGGCAACCATGGCACGTCTTGGAAGCCGGTCTGGGGGCATACGCACTACGTGACCAAACCATCGAAGCATAGATCGTTCCGTTCGGAGAAGTAGCTGCTCAACATTGAGCGCCTCGCGTACTCTGGTGTTGCGCACTCGATCCCTACGAGTTATTCCAGCAACACCGCGAAGGAACCTCATTTCGGCAGCTTGTATCCGCGATCTTATTCTTTCGGTCACTACCCAAATTTCATGACCATAGGTGAGAGTTGGAACATACACCGAGTTAAAAACCGATAGCTTAGCTTGAACTCTAAGTTCCGCCTTTCTTATAACAGATTGGCCAACCTCTCTTAAAATTGATCCAGCCTGACCAATTCTTCAGGATAACTCGGCATTGCTCCTCCCATCACTCGTGAATAGGACCCCGAGGTACTTAAGCTTATCCACCTGCTTCAGTGGGACTCCACTAACATGAGTAACACTAACAGAATGCACTGAATGGGTTTTTTGGAAACGACCATTACTTCCGACTTGTTAACTACAAAGCTTTTGAGTGCGCGCTGAAGTTCGGTTTGAGAGGACCTAAGGATGACCAAATCATCCGCAAAGAGCAAATGACTAATCCACTTTGAAATATTCCCAGCCACGGCTGCGCTGCAACATCCAATCCATATATACAATGAAGAGGAGAGGTGACAAAACGCACCTTTGGCGGAGTCCAACACCCACAGTGAAACACCGTTTATCCGAACACAGCTTCTACAGTTTGTATATAAAGACTGAATCGCCCTTAACAGGGAACCATCAATCCCATACTCCTGCAGAACACTCCAGAGTTTGCCTCGAGGAACCCTATCATATGCTTTTTCCAAATCTACAAAACGAGTGTAGACAGGTTTGGCATACTCCCAGGCCTTCTCAAGAACCAATCTGAGAGTGAATAACTGGTCGGTTGTGCTTCTACCGGGACGAAAGCCGCACTGCTCATCCCCCAAACTGTCCTCAACCACAGCTCTGGAACGCGTTTCTAGCACCTTAGCGAAGACTTTTCCAGGGAGACTTAAAAGAGATATACCCCTATACTTGGTGCAATCTCTTTTGCCCCCTTTTTTTAAAAAGAGGAACGATCACCCACATTTGCCAATCACCAGGTGTTTCACCACATTCCCAGGCCACTTTAATGACACGCGAGAGCCATTGCACTCCTTCTTTACCTAAAGCCTTGGCCATTTCTGGCCGAATTTCATCCACACCAGCAGATTTGCCAACTTTTAGCGCTTTGATGGCCAAAGTTACTTCCTCTACCGTAGGACTACTTTCCGCCCAACTCTCGACAATAGGTCTGTCATCTTCGGTGCCCTGTTCGGGATTGAGCAATTCTGAAAAGTGCTCGCTCCATCTGCGTAAAATGACCCTATCGCTCTAATTTTAACCAGGTATACCAAACTATTCTGATTTTAAAGACTTAACCTGATTTAAGTTGAAGTACCTGGCAGCAGTACATCCGTCGGCTTATATTCTCAACAATATGCCTCACAAACGTTAACAATGCCTTCAGAAAAAATTCAACAAAAATCAGACGCAACCACACAAATCTCCATACAATTCGACTCAATAATTCGCTTGTTCATTGTTCAATAACTGCCACCCCCTGTCTTCTACCCAGTTTGTCCAAAAGAATTCACACAGTTTTTCATTTATGAACTGACAAACCTCTCTACTGCTCATCAATGAATGTGAGAACAGCATTTTCAATCAGAAAGCAAAAATCCCCATCACAAATGACAATCCGTCGAATGGAATTATTCAAAGATGACAACAAAATGGCAAATTAAAACTGTCGAACAAAACGTATGACAGGAATCGAACAGACGTCGACAAAAAATAAAAGAGGAGCACCGTGAAATAAATTTAATTGGAAGTATCTGTCATTGAGCTTGTATACCATCCGCTCTTTCATTTGGTTTCACTTCAAATGCGATTACCGGTCGTGTGGGTGGACCCAAAAAAAAAAGAGAAGCCAGATTTCCCAATCCCATTTCTATTAATTGCAAATTCGTGTTTCTGGATACAATTTTTTTTTTCTATCTGTAGATACGCACTCATACATTCGTACAGAGCTACAAATCAAGGACGTAGATACAGATTGGTTTAGTGAATTTTTGACATTTCCCACATAATACCCCTCTCCCACCGGATGGTGGCAAAATAATTTTGGCTCCCATTCATCGGGTTAATTGTATGTGACCACACCCTAATGGCCGCAAATAAATTTCCAAAACTATTTGTACGAGTAGTTTGTGCGGATTAATGGTGAGTCCGAGGAAGCTGCGATTGAATTTTATCCGATTTTGGAAATTTTTGCATTAGAAGCGGTTTCGATGTGTGGATGTGGCGGCATGCCACCAGCATGCTGAATGCTTCAGTTGGGAATGTAATATTTTAAGTTTTAATTAAATCTGATGAGCTTTTGGGTAGAAAAAGCAAAACAGGAACAGATTATTAATTAAATTATCCGTATGGAGTGGTATTCAATCCGCAACCTCAATAGATTGTTGTAAATGGAAGACCACTTTGATTTTAGAACATAATAAGTTTCCCTTTTGGACTGGACATTGGAATCCGATCAGTGAATTATTTAGGAATTTTGGTCATTTAATGTGCAATGATGGCTACCGACTTTTTTCTACAACAAAAAATGTTCCCGCAACCTAAGGGATACCAAGTATGGCTTTGGTGAAAATGTTTGATTCCGAAATTTTGATCGATTATGAAAATTGCATCCCGCAATTCTGCCTGTCTGTCGAAACAGATATACCTCAAACTGGTCGACTTCTTAAGTTTAAATCTTTATTATAAGTGAGCACTGTGCAGGTGGAAGTACGAAAGACCCCCAATCGTGGCGCTTAAAGTCCTTCGTTATGCAATTTTAAATTGAAACTTTGACCCCATTGACGCTTGGATGGACTACTGTCAATCCATTGAAACCAGAAAGGACTCTGACAGGTTGAGTAAGATCCAGTCTGAGGAATACTCCAACCCGTCCTTTATTAAACGGCACGATGTGGACTTAAGCGGACTCCTTGAGCAAGTTCCTGGAGCTTTTAATGCAAACTCACTTTCCAGGATGCAAAAATGAGATTGATCTTCCAACAGTTCTTCAAGCCGCGCAATCCTCATCCTAAAATGACATTAAGACAACAGTTACAGAATGTGAGGGTATTTTTTTGTCGAAGGCTAAGGTGGGCTCGCCGGCTCCAGAGTCAACCCAAAAAAATACCCTAAACTTTGGAAAAGAGGTACTTTATTTATAAAACGAAGTGATTCTATACAATGTTTCTTCGTTAACAATTTAAATGGTTCTTTACTAACAATTTCTATACTTAACAATTTGTATATATGTAACTTAATGCTAACGTTGGTCGTCCTGCGGCTGGTTCTGTTGCGGGTCGGGGTCACACGGGTTATTTCACGGCTCGGCTCGGTGCGGTCGAATGTCGGCTTGCAGAGTTCCAATCCGGGCAATGGCCAGACTTGGAAGAGGCAGTCCGCATTTAGGGCAGGCTTGCAAGGATCCAGTCGGCGCAAGGGGCAGGCTTGCAAGGATCCAGTCCGCGCAAGGGGCAGGTTTGGAAGAGGCAGTCCGCACTTAAGGCAGGCTTGCAAGGATGTAGTCCGCGCAAGGGACAGGCTTGGAAGAGGCAATCCGCACTTAGAGCAGGCTCGCAAGGACCCAGTCGGCGCAAGGGACAGGCTTGAAAGACGCAGTCTGCACTTAGGGCAGGCTTGCAAGGATCAAGTCCGCGCAAGGGGCGGGCAGGCTTGCAAGGATCCAGTCCGCGCAAGGGCAGGTTTGGAAGAGGCAGTCCGCGCAAGGGGTAGGCTTGGAAGAGGCGGCAAATCCGCTGTATGTAAACCACAATGCGTCTCCCAAACGGGGGCGGGGGGGGGGGGGGAGGAACCTATCGGACGGTGGGGCGGCTATAGCCAGTAACAGAACCGTATTTAATCGCTCAGTCACCGAGGTGAAGGCGTCAAAAACGGAATAAATGGGTTGAAAATCGATCCCGGGAGAGGCTGTCAAGAATACACGAGATTGGTACGTTCACCACTCTCCTGACAAGATCTCTCAATCTTCTCCCTATGCAAATTTCTGCAAAAAGCAACTGTGAATTACATAAGTGAAATCAATTCACTTTTGCAAACAACTTGACCAATGAGATTGAGAGAAGTGGTCATGTTCAGGTGGCATGATCATGTAATTGTTTGTGCTGAACCAACTGTGCACTGTAGCGGCCGTCAAAATGGAACACAGTGGAGGCGATATAATTTTAGCACCTCCTGGGCTATTAACAGTTTCTCTCCCTACAAATTGCTTGCACACTTTCGGTTATGCTGCAAAAAACATTGGACAGAATTGTCATCTGGCTAGTACCGATCTATACAAGCTGCGTTCTTCTAAACCACGTTCCCCTGAGCTGGAGACGTGTTCGTGTTGTACTCATTCCGAAAGATGGGAAGCGTGGACATGAACCCGCAAAGGATTCCAGGCTTATCAGCTTGTCCTCTTTCCTTTTAAAGACGTGGGAACGTATCTTAGACACACACGTACGAAATACCCTAGATCAATCCCTTCTACTCAAACCTCAGCATGCGTACACTAAGGGGCGGTCACTCAAACAATCGCTTGGTCCAAACCTCAATGGTGAGGATCAGCTTGTAGGTCCATTTACCTTTTGTTCTGTTATCCCACCTGGGTTGCCACATAGCTAGTGATGTTGCCTTCTCCTCCTTTATTCTCTTGACAATACCTGCTTCTTGATGACGAGGTTCTCCTTTCGTAGATCTTTACCATCTCATTTGCGAGGATTTCGATGGGATTCATTCCGGCTATGACACAGGCTGCTTCGTCCAATTTTATTCGAAAACCGCTAATTGTTCTCATCGCGCATAGCCCGTATTTTAACAATAGTTTTCTCCGTGTTTCTATTGTCGCTAATGCCGCCGCCGCCCAAACCAGTGCAGCATATAGAAGAATCGAGCTAGCCACTCTGGATAGTAGAATCCGTCTAGCATATCCAGGTTCACCGATGTTTGTCAGCATTCGAGAAAGGGCTACCTGCAGTAGTGAAGCCTTCTTGCTCGAGTATTCCACGTGCTTTTTAAACCTTAACCTAGGTAGGTAGGTAATGTGGCGGTCCAAAAAAAAGAACCCAATTAGCGCTTAAAGTGCGCCGTTTTGTTACCACGGACTCGTGTCTACCTGTTGTAGTGGCTAGTTAAAGATGATGTTAAGTTTAAACCCAGCCCGTGGAGTTCAGAAAGAGGATTAGTTCTCCAATCCTCTTGTCCGCTATCTCTCTCAGATCCTCGAAGAAGGATTTGCCAAGAGTTTGTTGTCTGATCCTCGCCAGGGCCGGACATCTGCAAAGGAAATAACATAGAGATTCTTTCTCATTAATATCCTTGCAGCTTGTAAAAAAAGGTGTTGTGGGGGATACCAAGCTTGGCCGCATGGTCTCCAACTGGCCAGTGGCCTGTTATAATAACTTCGATTTTGGCAATAACTGGTCTTGGTTTGCCTAGTAACTCTTTTGACCTGGGTTTGTTGAAACTGAGCCACGTCTTCCTAGATATGACACAGCTTGTGAGGTTGTTCCAACCGCAATTGGCAAGCTAGAGGAAGTGAGGGTGAATATAGCCCTTAACGGCACCAAGCGGAATGTCGACTCTTTCTGCTAGAGAGCCGTTAAGGGCCGACCCTCGCCTGGCCAGCTCATCAGCACGCTCATTTCCCTCAAGGTTGCTGTGCCCTGGGACCCAGATGAGAGTGATTCTCGAGTGAGTGCTTTGTTGATTCAATTCAAACCGGCATTGCTCTACCAGTTTTAAAGAGATGCAGACTGCATCAATGGCCTTGATGGCAGCCTGGCTATCCGAAAAAATAGCGATATTAGCCGTATTTTATTATCACCCAAGATCCATATAGATCACACGACGAAAATAAAACGATCCGGATCTGGATCAACGAATTATTTTCCCTGTGTCTTGTAGTGTGGTTGTGTAACCTTCCAAGGAATAAAAAAAAAATTTTTCTAGATCACGAAATTGATCCTGATAGAAAGCAAGATCTCGTATTGTTGTTGTATTGCATAGAAACCAATGATCCATATGGATCATGAGTGATAATAAAATACGGCTATTGTGGTTAGATGTTGGAAGATTGTTTAGCAGGCGGCAGGCTTCTCGAATCGCAAGAAGCTCCGCTTGGAAAACGCTAGCAGAGTCTGGGAGACGGAAGGACCTTGATATACTCAGCTGGTCAGAGAAGATGCCTGCGCCGACTCCGCAGTCCATCTTCGCACCGTCCGTGTATATCCATATATCATAGTTGCAGGTAACGCTTCCGTTCTTCCATTCTTCTCTGGAAGGGAATTTTGTTAAGAACGATTTTCTGAAGTTGAGTTTGGGTATCGTGTAGTCGGTAGAGGGCGCAACCAGTTCACTTGGAATCGTCTCCAGGACCTTGCCGTGACCATATGGCCTTGTGGTCCAGCATCGATATTCCCTGAGCCGGACTGCGCTGCATATAGCTGTGTCTATGATGTGTAGTTCGAGAGGGATCAGATGCTAGATCACACTGAGAGCATCTGTTGGACAAGACCTCATTGCTCCTATGATACCCACGTACGCCGATCTCTGTACTTTTTTCATTCTGTCGATATTGTACTTTTTGCTCAAAGCTGGCCACCAAACGATGGCGCCGTAAGTAAGAATTGGACGCACAACGGCTGTGTACATCCAAAGGGTCATCTTTGGCTGGAGTCCCCATTTCTTACCGAATGTTTTATTACAGGCATAGAAGGCTACGCTTGCCTTCTTGATTCGCTGTTCTATATTGAGTTTCCAACTAAGTTTCGGGTCTAGAACCGTGCCTAGGTATTTTGCACTGGAGCAAAGCGAGAGAGGCTGACCATCTAGTTACCTTGGTTTTGGTGGTAAACAGCATCATTTCAGTCTTCTCCGGATTTACTCCGAGGCCACAGCTCGTAGCCCATGAGTGTACCTTATCCAGAATCCTCTCCATGAGTTGACTTATCGTGGAGAGGAACTTTCCTGATACTAGTATAACCATATCATCCGCGTATGCAACCACCTTAAAACCCTCCCTATCAAGTCGCACCAAGATTTTATTTATCGCCATTAACCAGAGCAGGGGGGAGATGACTCCGCCTTGTGGAGTTCCTCTGTTTACCGTCTTAGTTGTACTACTGTTGCCTAGTGTTGCTTGGATTATACGAGTACTGAGCATAGAAACTATCCATTGACTAATAAAGCCTTCTACACCTAACTCGGTGAGAGATTCCTGAATAGATTCAAAGAAAATGTTGTTGAAGGCTCCTTCTATATCAAGAAATGTGGCGAGAGTATATTCTTTGTAGTGAAGAGTTTTTTCCACTGTACGCACGACCTCATGAAGAGCAGTTTCTGTGGACCGCCCTTTGAGATACGCATGCTGGGATTTCGACAGTGGAGAACTCAGGTTATCGCAGATATGGAAGTCTAGGATACGTTCTAAAGTTTTCAAAACAAACCTTAACCTATTGTCGAGCATTACTCCTAAGTATTTGACGGCTTCCTTGGTTTTTTAGTCTGATTTCCGACTCGAATATTCGCATATTCAGCAGCTTTTCGACTTATTATAAGAACAGCTTCAGTTCTGTGGTCTACTAATTCTAAGCCGGCGGATCCTAGACAGTCTTTAAGTTTTTTCGATTGCTTCGTTTGTCGCTGATTCTATTTCGTGGGTGTGTTTAGCCACGGTGACCACGGCGATGTCGTCAGCGAACCCGATTATCTTAACTCCTTGTGAAGGTGCTAGTCTTACCGTGACGTTGTAGTACTTTACCCCAACTTCCTGTTGGTGAAGTAGTTTGTAACCATCCTCAATATGTAGTATGGAGTATCCATTCTGGCTAGCGATCTCCTTATGAATGACCAATTTGCGAGTTAAAGGCGTTTTTGATGTCCAGAGTCTCTACTGCACAGTATTTCTTTGTCCCTCCTCGCCATCTTTCTCCTTGGATCGTTCCAGTTGCTGTGTCAACTACCGCTTTTATGGCATCAACGGTAGAACGCGATTTTCTAAATCCGAACTTATGGTCTGACAGTGCTCCTTTCTCATCTGCTTCCACGAGCATTCTGTTGTATATTATTCGTTCAAGTATCTTTCCCAAAGTGTCGAGTTAACATATTGGGTGATATGACGACGGTTCTTCAGGTGGTTTGTTTCCTTTTGGTAGCAGTACCAAATGTTGAAGCTTCCATGGCCCAGGAAAAACTCCTTCCTCTATACACTTTTGCATCGTGGCTATAAAAATGTCCGGCCTCTTTTGAACAGCACTTTCACTGCCTTATTGGGGATGCGATCTGGTCCAGGTGCTTTATTGCTTCTTACTTCCTGCATGTGTAATTGCAGGGATGTGATCTGCATGTGCAAAAAGATAGCTAGGGTATATGTAAGTAAAACATCAAAAAATTGGATATAAAGGAAAAAAAAAAAAATTTGCGTGATTCACTTTATGGAACTGGCTACCAGCCACGTCAAGACCGTCTTACTATTCATAGACATACAGAATTTGACTGGTCAAAGATTAGCTACAAAATACTCTAAGACTTTCTTCCCTTATAGACGTGTTACTCATACATCAACACCTCCACGTTACCAGCCTTAAAGATTTATGCTCCCAGGTGCAAGTTGAAATAATATTTTTTTTTCGCCTTGATACAGAGTATAGCACTCCCTTCTGTACTACACACAACACAAACCAAGGCATTGACTCGTATTCACAATCATTCGACTTGATGATCTCTCCTCGGACCGATTTGAATCAATTTCAGGAAACCACCCGCCTCTGGCTGTATATACTCCTATGTACCCACCTATCTATTTTTATACTCAGCTACCAAATATCCTGGCAATATAACTCTCCTTTTACCCATGTGCACCAGGGTATCATCGTTTTGCCAATACAAACCCGACAGACAGACAAAATAAAAGAAAAAAACCAAAACAATCTTCATTCCAATTTGGGGAATTGAGAGCTGCACAGAAGACGGTGAGAAGAAAAAAAAATATGTATACAATTGAAATATCCTTCTGCTGCGCTGCCTTCTTCTCGTCTTCCATGCAAACAGATCCTTGAACGCAAATACCAATCCCAATGAGAAATTAAATGGAAAATAACAATTTAAAGAAGAATACTGCCGGTCTATCAACTCTCTGTACACCCTCTCCGCAGTCTCGTTCTCTGTTTACAGTTCCTTGTCGACCATTATATCCTTTTTCTTGTCTGTTCGAGGAAAACATCCTTCTCGAGCGCAATCAATCTATCGAACTGATTGCCATGCCAAACGAAAAATAAAAAGATTCGTTGCTAACAAAATTTATATCGGCTTTCTAATTTTTCATTCTTTGACATGGATTTCTTGGGCGTGTGTCCTTCAATGAAAGGAATATGAGCAAACCTCCATTCCTTCAGATCTATCACATTGTACACAAATACATAATTTCGTTTAAATAGAATCCCACTGCATGTGTGCAAGCGTGTCCTTTACGCTAGGGGTTTGATTAGAAGTTAATGACATGTGATGACTTTAAAGAGGATTTAAGCAGATACACATACACATATGCAAACCACCCACGAAACGTGCACACAGTTCATTGAATTCTCTCTTTTATTTTCGGTCCCCGGCGGCGTGAAAAGGATATAAAACGAAATCCTTCTATCCTTGATGAATATAACTCGGGGACCCAGTGTTTATGTGGGTGGATATGCGCGCTAGGATTCAATTTCTACGTTAGAATGGATGTTGATGGAATTCCTCGCTCATAGGATTATCCATCCGCAACCCGCGTGTACGACCAACGACGCGTCGCTTAGGACGTGAGTGGCCTTTGAAAGTGAAAAAAAGGTATCCACCTTTTATTTTGGTGCTTGATTGTCCTTAAGGGCTATTTAATGGATATTAGAGTTACATACTTAATGTGTTGAACTCCTTAATGTTACAACGGGATATAGGTAGGTCTCAATGACTAGGTTTGTTTTTTGGAATGAAAGGGTTTTGTTAAAACGAGGCTACAAGTGACGGTTGGCTTAGTGACGGTTGACTCAGGTCCAGGCTAACAGCGTCAAAATTAATTAATCTCAGATTATCAAGAAAAGGGCAGTAATGGCTGCAAGGTGTAATAACAGTCATACTCGTATTGTGTGGGGTGTAAGTAATTGAAATGATTTTTTTTATTGTCTTTAAGTATCAGCCGGGTTACAGTAACAATGGCAATTTATTTGAAATGAACACGCGGTGCGGAAGAATTGCTCCGATGAATGTAGGCATTGGGGGAGGTAAAAGTAAATGTTGACATGAAGTAACTTGGTACATACACTTGGCTACACTGAAGCTATAACACAAGTAAAAGAGAGACGACCAATTAAAGACTGTTTCTAGGTCGCTGGTTGTTTCAAGTTTAGACTACTTTACTAAATGTAATGTGTCGCCAATATTTCGATCATGACTTTGGAGTAGATAGGTCAGGCTGTAGAGTAATTGACTATGTTTATGACATTGCCATTGCTGCCTCTGGTAAGCACCCAGGAAAATCCTCTAATTTTCTGTCTTTCGTCTCACCAAATGGGGTTCCAAATGTGGGCTGGGAGTTAACCGTCATAAAACAGACCTCGTTCTCTTCAAGAGAAAATATAAAGTTCCCATCAAAGACCCTCCTACGATAGATGGCACCAGTCTCACCTTCACATGGGTCTTATTTTGGACAGAAAACTGAAGTGGAAATCCAATCTACTAAAACACTTAAGGAAAGCCAATGGAGCTCTCTATTCCTGTAAAAGGGCTATCGGCAGGAGCTGGGGTATGAAACCTCAAATTACTCGCTGGCTGTACGTGTTCATTATCAGGCCTATACTACCTACTCTATAGCATGGTCGTGTGCTCACTCAACTACCTAAGGTGCAAAGATCTACTGCACTGGACATTTTGTTCCATCTACTGCCTTTTGATTTTTTTGGCAAACAGATTTCTGTCAGTGTGCTCAACCGTCTAAGATCCTCCTCGAAGTGGACTAGTTATCACATTAGCCACTCTTCGATCCTTGATCTTCTCAACCGCCGAAACTGAGATTTGATCGTAACTCCCGTATGAGTATCCCTGAGCGGGATGACAACTTTCCCCCTGTTGATGGCAATTCGATTCACTTCTTTACATATGGCTCTAAAACCGAAGGTGGCTGGGTTGTGGTGTTTTCTCCGAAAAGCCCGAAAAGCATCTCGTTCCGCCTCCCTGATCATTGATGCGTTTATTTTTCAGGCGGAAATCATGGCAATTAAGAAAGCGATGTCCTCTCTAAAATGTAATGTACTATCTTTCAGGGATATTAGCATTTTCACTAACAGTCAAGCGGCAATCAACCCCTTTAATCGTGCTTCTTCCCTTCAAATGTCATCTTCAATTTTCATGAGCAGCAGCATTCAAATTTGCTGGGTTCCAGGCTACAGGGATGTTCCGAGAAACTACAGGGCAGATGAGCTCTCCAGATAGGGTGCAACTCTAAGAATTCTGCCAGATAGGCAAGCCCTTACGCTACGTGTAAGCATATACTAAAGCTGAACGCTGTTAGCAAGATCAACCACAGATGGGAGAACGGCTCAACGTGTCATATTTCGGGACAGATCTGGCCTAAGCTGGACCAGAAACGTAACGCCGAGTTGGTTAACACCGGATCGATGGCGCAGTAGAGGACGACCTCTAGGTAGGTGACGCAAACAAGTGGAGGGAGACTGCAACTGGAGGCAGCTGGCTCGTAACCGGGCATGCTGGAGAGGTTTGTTGGTTGAGTGCCAGTCCACCACGGACTGTAGCGCCGCCTAAGTAAGTAGTGACTGAACTGCGCTTAAAAACTCACTCAGATACTTTGTGGTGGATACTTGAACTGGCAAGAACTTGACTCATAGAATCAGAAGCAAATTTGTATTACACTAGTATTTGCTGTAATTACCCCCGTAGTCGTAGTTTCTTCAGACGAAGAACTTCAAATTTGTGTAGATAAATAATTTTTTTAATTTTCCCTATTGGCTTCTCGAATTGCCGAGTGCTATAACTCAATGGTAAATGCGTTTTACCGGTGCAGAAGGCTTATGATTCAAATCCTAGAGATCAGCGATAAGTTGACACAGTTATCCTGTGTGATTGGTCAAGCTGGATTAATTTTGAAAAACCTTGGTCGATCTGCTACAAGCGAGGACAAATTAATGTCAAAGCTACTCGTATGACATCCATCTTTAGCTCGATATATGTATGCTACAGCTCTCACGTACGTCATGAAATCTGACGGAAGGAAACACTACCCAGATCAAAGTACCTGATGCACTCAATGTTAAACAGGTACTACTCCGAATGGAACAATGCTCCAGGAACAATGTACGGAAGGTTTACCAAAAGGTAACAAAAACGTGTCCGAGAAGTAATACCCGTACAGAAACCTGTAGAGATGAAAATGGAAACCTCGTAGTACAATCACAGTCGGTGCTGGGAATATGGAAAAACTACTTCTGCAGACTGTATAACGGCGACGAAGACCAACGTCCCGCAGTCAGGCAGAATGAACCATTAAACGTAGACGATGATAGTCAAAATTTCCATCCACCTGAGCAAAAACAAAGTGAAGATAGCAATATCCAAGCTAGAATCCAACAAGGCTGCTGGAGCTGACAGCTTACCGGCCGAACTTTTCAAGGCAGCTGGGAATGAATTAGTAGAGAGCATACACCAAATCATCTCTAAGATTTGGTCAGACGAGTGTACGCCCGATGAATGGAATCTCAGCATCGTTTGCTCGATCCAGAAGAAAGGAGACCCCCTCAACTCCGCCAATGATAGAGGCATCAGTCTCCTCAACATCACATAAGATCTTTTCTGCGATATTGTGGGAACGCCTGAAATATTTTATCAACAGCCTGATTGGAACCTATCAGTGTGGTTTAAGCCAAGAAAGTCCACCATCGATCAAATCCTCACACTTCGGCAGATCCTGGAGAAAATCCAAGAATTCCAAATCGATACTCACCACCTCTTTATCGATTTCAAGGCCGCCTATGACAGCATCTATAGAGAAGAGCTTTATAGAGCCATGTCTAGTTTTGACATCCCTGGCAAACTTGTCCGTCTGTGCAGGCTGACGATGGAGAACGCTCGCTGCTCCATCAAGGTCGGTAATGACCTCACCGAGGCCTTTGATGTCAAAAAAGGTTTTAGACAAGGTGACGCGCTGTCATGTGACTTCTTTAGTATTGTACCGAATGGATTGCGCGGAACTCACAAGCCAACACCACCGGAGGCACAATATATTACAAGTCTGTACAACTGCCTGCATACGCCGACGATATAGATATTATCGGAAGAACTCAGGGGGCTGTCACCGGTGCGTTTGCATGCATTGAGGCGGAAGCGGCCAAAATGGGTTTAGCCATAAACGAGGGCAAAACCAAGTATATCCTGCCGACACCGACGAATTGGACAGAACGTCACAGTGGGCAGCTATAACTTCGAGGTAGTAAGGGACTTTGTCTACCTTGGCCCAGCTATAAATTCTACAAACAACATCAGCGCAGAAGTCAATCGAAGAATAACTCTTGCCAATCGCTGTTTTTTTGTCTTATAAGGCAATTCAACAGTAAAGCCCTATCTTGAACAACTAAGGAGACTCCGTATAAGTCTCTGATCATCCCAGTCCTGTCTTACGGCGCTGAAACATGGACTTTATTAAAAGAGGATGAAGATATCGTTGGTCGCTTCGAGAGAAAAAATCTTCGTAAGATTTTCGGTCCCGTTTGCGTTGACGGGTTTTGGAGGAGAAAATTCAATCACGAATTATACGAGCTATACAGCGACATCGACCTAGTCAAAAAAACTGCGTATTGGACGTCTGAGATGGCTAGGATATGTAGAGCGAATGGACATCAACGCTCCGGCTCGCAGAGTCCTCAAATCTAACCCCGAGTGACGACGCAGTAGAGGGAATCATAGCCGTAGGTGGTGCGCACAAGTTCAAGGGGACCTCGACCAACTTGAAGTGCGCAACTGGAGACAATTAGCTGAAGACCGAGCTAAATGGAGAGGCTTGTTGGTTGAGGCCCAGGTTCACCCCGAACTATAGCGCCACCTAAGTAGGTAAGTACTCCGAATGGGATGACCTATGCCACAATAGTTTGGCCACGAAGTGAGGCATGATAGCCTGCATCTGATAGGCCTAGAAACAGATGGTTGGTTAGAAGGAAAGTTCACCTAACCATCCTGCCCTCGCTACCCTCATGAATAATAGGCGAGTTATTTAAAATGGTCATGAGGGTCTACATTTCTCGGAGATTTATGTATACTAGTAGATCCTCAATATCCTGACACAATCTTAAATGGTGTTTTACTCCTTAAATCTCTTTTAGGACTCAACTTATCCAACATCAGCTTATTCAAATTACTCTCAAGATGTTTAGTCGATTCTGATTTAGGCTTACGTAGGTTCTACCCATGTTCCGTTTATATTTTCTTTAGTCCATATCATTGTGATGCTGGAAAAGGGTACTCGTTCGATTCATTGCTCCAGGACTTCTTGTTACCCAGCTCAGACTCAAACTTTTAATGCATTGTTCCTCGGTTATATCATTCTTTGGCCAATTCAGAAGCGGAACCGGCTTGAAGATTTTCTTGCCCTTAATGTATATTTTCCTTCTTTTCTTGACGCCTTCTTTGATTATTTTCAGTTAATTCCACTTCAGAATCCTTTCTAGCACTACGTATTGAGAAGTAAGTATCAAGAGAACGTCTAGTGCCTCTATGAGACAGGTCTTATACTTACTTACTTACTTAAAGGGCTCCCGACACTTGATGAGTCTCTACCTGAGACATGGCTGCCATCCATCCTCTGCGGGCCCGGACACGCCACTTCCAGTTGTAAAGATCAAGTTTTCTGGCATACGCTCCCGCTTAGTCTTTATACCGGAGGTTCGGTCTTTTTCACCATCTCGAACCTGGGGACTGAGATTCTAAGATTCTCTTCCCGGATGTGTTGTTGTCCATTGGCTCGATGTGGCCGCACCAATGTAGACGACATGTCTTAGCTTTTTCGACTACATCCATATCCTGGTACAGCTTATAGAGCTCGCGGTTGTATCTTCTCCTCCATTCGGCCTGCTCGCATATGGGACCTAATATCCTAGTATTTTTCGTTCAAAGGTTCCCAATATTTGCTCTGCTTTTTAGTTATCGTCCAGCACTCGGCGTCATAAAGCCAAAATAATAAGATGAGGGTTTTATAGAGCATTCATTTGGTCCGTCAGGGTAGGAGTTTTGAACCCTGTTGCTTTGTCAAACCGAAGTAGCAGTGGTTGGCTAGGATTTTTCTTCACTGGATTTCCACGCTGGTGTCATTTGCAGGGTTAATGTTGCTCCGAGATGGATAAACTACTTAACCTCGAAGCTATAGTCATCAACAGTGACGTTCTGTCTAAGGGTTTGAGCAGATAGTTTCTTGTTTGTTGACAACATGTTCTCATTTACTTCAAGACCTACTCGTTTCGCCTCCTCTCAACTGGCGTAAATGCCTCTACAACTGCTTTCTGGGATCTTCCGATGCTGGATGGATTTGTGAAAGAAAGTACATTTCGTATTTACACCTGCCCTACGCACTATCTGCTCCAGCGCAATATTGAAGAAGTCACATGATCGCACATCTCCTTGCCGGAAGCCGGTGCACATTTGAGAGAGTTCGGAAGAGCTATTTTCAAGTTGCACTGAGCATCGCGTGTTTTCCAACGTTTCGCGACACATCTCGATAAGTTCTGACGGTATGCCGAATTGGGCCATCGCTTGGCAGAGTTCAAGATGATGAATGCTGTCATAAGCGGCCTTAAAGTCGATGAAAATGTGGTGAGTTTCGAATTGATATTCGTTTGTCTTTCAGTTAAAATTTGGTCTATTGTCGATCTGCCGGGCCGGAAGCCACACTGGTACGTCTCAATTAGTGTGTTGTAGAAAGGTTTTAGATGTTCACACAATACGTTGGATAGGATCTTATATGCGACATTTAACAGGAATATGCCTCGACAGTTCTTACAAGACACAGGATCGCCTTTTTTGAAAATGCAGCATATAGAAATAATACTGCAGACAGGTCTCATATATAACTCCTGTTGCATTCAAGAAATTTTCATCTTCTGCTCACTGTTGTCATTCAGGCCTATGCAAGAACCCCAGACGTTATGGTGGATCTAACCATCATAGTGTACATTCACTGTAGTCCAATTGGGTAGCATTCGCAGATTTTACCTCAAATGTTCCTGCCTTCGCGAGTGGTATTGGTTGCTACAGCTATTGTGTCTCTGCGCTCTTCTTCCCAGAAGCATACTCGTTGAAGCTTAGATAGTTAAAGCCTTTCTGTATCACCATGTCCTCTTTAGTAACCGTTCTGTAAGTTCTTGGTCAAATTCCAGTTGGCGTACGAGTTGGCCTTTCATTACACAGACGATGATGACCCCTTACGTCCTGGCTGTCAGTTAAGTACTCTAAACCCAAAAAATTCTCTTATTGAAGTCCGAGGCTTTCTAAAAGCAGCTTAAAAACCATTTTATCTCATCTACTAAGCTCCTGAAATGGTATCCTTTTCAAAGGTCGGCTCGATTTTGAAAGGATTTCCTTTCATTAATCACGAAAATCCTTTCTATTACATCGATAGGATGCATCCCCTTCCATAGAATTATCAAAAATGCCGTCCGGCATAGCAATCCACGTATCAGTGATCTAAACAACCACTTAACAAACGATAAATACCACAAAGTCGCCTAATGGAATGGAATGTTACTTCGGTTAATTACTTACGTACGTTCCGTTCCCTGTCCTTCGGTTTTATTTTTTCCTTAGACTTTCTACACCTCGTTGACCTGTGTGTATGAGGAAATGTCCTTCGTATAGAGGGTGACGATTTTTTCTTCATAGAAACGATGACACCGTGAATCAGCATTATAATTTCCTGTGCTGTAAGTGAAAATATGTGTTGGCCGTGGTGGTATTTTTACGAGTTGGGTTTGGTGACTTATTCTCATTTATCCTTTTTGCTATTCTTTCATTCTCTCCATTTACTCAGTCTGGTCATTTCTTTTTATTATGATTCCACAAATCCAGATCATAGTATGTGAGAGAAAACACCTTATGTCCTTCGTGTCCTCCCCCTTAGAGTCACTCGAATGTGCTGACAAACAATCGGAGAGACACGCTATTTCTATGATAATTAAAGGTGTCAGGATAATGCATGTACTATCCGTACATGTGTATATGTGAAGTTTTGCAAAGTCAACCATATCCTGTAACAGAAATGCTGTATGTTTGTGTTGTAAATTAATGACCAAACAGATATACACACACATTCGTCCGGACAAACAATAGGAAGTAAAATTGCGAAGGATTTATGAGAGACCATTTTTGGAAGGATAAACTACTGTAACTATGACAGGACGAATAAGAGATATAGAACAAACGACGGGATGGGCAAGGATGTGTGTGGTGATAGTGTGTTAAATTGGATTTTATTGCGAAAGTGCTTTGTAGGGATTTGTTTATCTTGATGTGTGTCTGCATGTGTGTGCGTGTGTGTGTATAGCTTGGCCTACATTTGCTAGGCACGGGTAATTGATTTCGAAATGATGTGCAAGGTTTTTTGGTATTCTGATGTATTGCTTCTTCTCCGCCCCCCCGCCCAGTAGTCCTGTTGTGTGCTCCTTCATGGGTGAATGAAGAAACTGCCTGAAGCAGCAAAAGAAGAAAAAGGATTTCCCATTTAATTAGCGCACTGATTGGAAATTGATTAATAGATTTGTGTGTTAGTTTGTCTTGTTTGCCTGCACGTTTTGCCCCCCGGAAGGGAAGTGGGCGAGAAATCGGTTGAGTGATTAAGATCTTTTGTTTCCGGAAGAGAAGATGAATATGGATGATGTGTGATGGTGGGCGGATGATTGTTGATTGTGGTTACCTATATTTAGTTAAAGTAACTGTTTATAGATTCTAGGATGGAAATTGTACTTTGTTTATGTAGATTAGTTTGTGTAATCTGATCAAGGAGTATACGTATCATTCTTGTGGATATCTTGCTTGTGGTCGGATTCGTAAAAGTGCAATAAAAGCGAAGGTACCTGGATGTGGTCATAAAAAGGAGGTAATTTTGCTAATGTATGCGGTGAATTTGAGATAGAGTACCCACATGACGTATTAAAACTATTTTACTACTTTCGAATTTATGTGCATCTACATATGGGAATAATTTTCAGAAGGTAATGACGACTCCGGCCATTAGCTTGTCGTAGGAAGAAAACATATGTGGGTATACGAATATTAAACAAGTCTTAAATATATTACGTTACAGGGTTCCAACTGGAGAAACTACCAATTTAACTAAAAGCAATCAAAAACCCCATCAAAAGCCGCAACAAATGTTACTCAAAACTGCATTCAGATTAAAAAAAATGTATATCATGACTTTCACAAATTTTATCTTACTACCTGTAGTACCTAGCTTTGTCCGGGAAATATAAAAAACCCATATTACAAGCTCTATGCAATAGTTAGAGATACTCTCCCATACTTGTTTGCAGATATTTGTATTGCCAACAATTGCACCATGCATCATCTTGATATGTCTCTAACGTTTTGGCTAGTAATTGCGATAAAAGCAATCCAAAGGGTCATTTTTCTTCGACATAATTTTTATCGTCATTGGCCATTATACTTCGATATATTGCCATGATGCTACACTACATGCTTTATCTGGAATCGGGTTTGTCACCGCTGCTTTTGAAAACACTAAGAATTCATTTCGACTACATCCTTAGGGTCATGGCGTTGCCAGATAATCGAATCCCAAAACAAATTGCTCTTCGAGCAATGGCTTCCAATACACTTTTTTTTGGAGAATGGAACAGAATTGCGCAGAAGTACAATGTGAACCTAGTCCTTCAATCATATAACTCTGGCGAGTGGAAAACCATCCTCTATAATTTCCTACAGGACATTGACTGTAAGATCAGGAACGAGTTTGAAATGCAGGCCAAGTCATCAATCCATAGGAGCTACTACAAGCAGCTGGAATATAACCTGTGCGATTCAAACTATTTCAACGACAACCATGAAATAGACTTTATCTCTATTATATTTAAAGCTAGAGGAGAGCTGGTAAAGCTAAACTACCTCCCACACCGACCCGACCTTCCCATCTTATGCTCTCTATGCAACCTACAAGTCACAGAAGACATCCTTCATTTCATTGCCGTATGTCCTATCCTGAAAGAAACGAGAAAAGCCTTTTTCAACGCAAATGAGTTGCATCCGCACACGCTGATCGACATACTCAATGGGCGCTATGGCTGGGAAAACATTTTCCTGTACTGCAAAAAACCAACTGCTTATAGAAGTCAAATTATTGATGAATCCTTCTGATTTGTATCCTTGTTAATCTCTTTTTATTTGAATTTTCCTTAAATAACTCTTTCACTCTATGTAGTCTTCATTTCTCTATATATTATTATTATTTATATAACTTCTTTTTTTTTTTCTTTTTTTTACGATTGAATTAAATAAATTTCTACAATCAAATTAATTATTAAATTTGCCACTCAGGCTAACGGCGCTGCCATGTCCTGAAACAGATTTTATCACCAGCCTTCATAATACTTTTACTTTGTAATCCTTGAATTATGTTAAATAAAATCGAATCTATCTATCTATCTATTGCCATGATGCATAACCTATTTTATTTCGGGTATAACGCCTGACATGCCAAATGAAGTTTCATTGGAATGCATAATTTTTGCATTAAAGAGCTACAAACAAATAGAGAAATGTTTCTTCCTTACGCATATAAATACCCGGTATACTGACGACATTACTCCAAGTACATAGTAATTCTTCCAATGATGTTTTCAAAAAGGCTATGTTCCTCCTCTCATAAACTGGATGCTAATCATGCTACGTAGCAGGAAGATAAGAATCGAGTGCGGAGGCTCGCATAAAACTATAACATCTACCAAAGGATGCTCGCAAGGAGGGGTCTGTTCCCCCCTGATCTAGACTTTAGTTATTGACGAGCTTCTTGAAAAATCGGGTTACAAAGTACAAAGATATGCACACGACTTCGCTATCAGCGTTAGGGGCAAATTCGAGGACATCACTTGGGAACTACCCACTGTCTGGGTACCACAGAGTCGATGAAAACTTGCGCCACAGAAGCAATGGGGGCAATGCTTAGTATCGCACTGCTGCACTTTCCAGTAGAAAAAGAAGCTATGCTTAGTGCTCTTACTTACTTACTTACTTACCCTTACTTACAGTCCGGGGTCTCAACCAACAAACGTCTCCAGCTAGCATGGTTACGAGTCAGCTGCCTTCAGTTGCGCACCCCAAGTTGGTTGAGGTCCCCCTCCACTTGTTTGCACCACCCACCGCGAGGTCGTCCTCTACTGTGCCGTCCGTCCGGAGTGAATTCGAAGACTTTCTTGGTGGGAACGTTGAGTTCCATCCGCTCTAAATGACCCAGCCATCTTAGTCGCTGTATGTGAACTCTTCCGGCTAAATCGATATCCTTATGTAGGCCATATAGTTCGGCATTGTACCTTCTCCTCCACTCACCGTCTATGCAGATGGGACCAAAGATCGCTCGAAGAACTTTTCTCTCGAAATAACCAAGGGCATCCTCACCCGGTTTTGTCAAATCACATGCCTCTGCGCCATACAGCAGGACTGGGATGATTAGAGTCTTATAAAGAGTTACCTTAGTAGTTCGAGATAGGGCTTTGCTACTCAATTGCCGTTTTAGCCCATAGAAACAACGATTGGTAAGAGTAATTCTTCATGTGATCTCCCTACTGATGTCATTTGCGGAGTTCACCATAGAGCCTAGGTAGACAAAATCCTTTACTACCTCAAAATTATAACTGTCTATTGTGGCTTCCTTTCCAAGACGCCGATGTTGCGTGTCCTTTTTTGTAGACAGCATATATTTTGTTTTGCTTTCATTGACCGCTAGACCCATCTTTGCTGCCTCGATCTCAATACTCGTAAATGCCCCGTTGACTGCCCGCTGAGTTCTTCCGATTATGTCAATGTCATCGGCATAAGCGAGTAGTTGTACAGACTTGTAGAAGATTGTACCTCCGGTGTTGGCTTGTGAGTTTCGTACAATTCTTTCAAGTACTATGTTAAAGAGATCGCATGATAGCGCGTCACCTTGTCTAAAACCTTTTTTGACATCAAATGGTTCCAAAACCTTTTTTGACGTCGAATGGTTCGGTGATGTTCTTACCGACTTTGATGGAGTAGCGAGAGTTCTCCATTCTGCACAAACGGACGAGCTTGGCAGGGATGCCAAGACTAGACATGGCTCTGTATAACTCGTCTCTATACACGCTATCATAGGCAACTTTGAAATCGATGAAGAGGTGGTGCGTATCGATTTTATATTCATGGGTTTTTTCCAAGATCTGCCGTAATGTGAATATTTGGTCAATGGTGGACTTTCCTGGGCTGAAATCGCACTGATAAAGACCTATCAAGTTGTTGACGATCGGTTTTAGGCGTCCACATAATACGGTAGACAGGATCTTATATGCGATGTTGAGGAGACATATACCTCTGTAATTGGCGCAGTTTAGAGGGTCTCCTTTCTTCAGGATCGGGCAAACGATGCTGAGGTTCCATTCATTGGGCATACTTTCGTCCGACCGGATTTTACAGATGAGCTGGTGCATGCTCCTTACCAACTCATCTCCTCCTGCCTTGAAAAGTTCAACGGCAAGGCCGTCGGCTCCAGCAGCTTTGTTGGATTTGAGTTTAGATATCGCTATCCTCACTTCATTCTGATCTGGTTGACGGGAATCTTGACTGCCATCGTCACTGTTGAATGGCTCATTCTGCCTAACAGCGGAATATTGGTCATCATCGCCGTTTAACAGTCGTTTTCCTTCCATATCCTCAGCACCGACTGCGATTCTACTACTATGTTGCCATTTTCGTCCCTGCAGGCTTCTGTGTGGGCTTTGAAACCCTGGCATGTTCTTTTTACCTTTTGGTAATATTTTCAAACATTATTCCTGCAATAAAGTCTCTCAATCTCCTCGATCGAGCGCTACTCATGCTCCTTTTTCTTCTTCCTGAGAAGTCGATGTTCCTCTTTTCTCCTGCTCACGTAGAGCTCGTAAGCAGCTCTAGTCCTTCTATGCAGCGCCGCTTTGTACGCCTCTTGTTTTGCTGCATGTGCTTGCCGGCATTCCTCATCAAACCAGGGGTTTCGTTGTGGTGGCCGTGAGAAACCCAGTACATCAGAGGCGGCATCTCTGATGGCTTGTTGGCAACGCTGCCACTGGTCTTCCGCATTTGCTGCTGGCAGCATAGGACTTAGATTGAGATTAGAAGAAACACGATCGGCTAAGGTTCTGGCGGTCTCTTGCGATTGTAGCCGCCCGACGTCAAATTTCCTCACAGTATTTCGTTGATTTCGCTCCGTTCTGGATATCCGCATCCGTACCTTGGCTACAACTAGGTAGTGATCCGAGTCCACGTTGGCTCCTCGGAAAGTCCGGACACCCAGAATACTGGAAGAGTGCCTTGCGTCGATCGCTATGTGATCGATTTGGTTGACAGTTTTTCGATCAAAGGAGAGCCATGTTCCTTTGTGAATGTCGAGACGTGGGAACCGCGTACTAGCTACGACAAAGTTTCGCCACGCTGCAAAGTCGATTAGCCTGAGTCCGTTGTCGGATGTGATGTCGTGCAGGCTGTGCTTTCCGACCACGCTACTAAAGACGTCCTCTCTTCCTAGCTTTGCGTTAAAATCACCTAGGATAATTTTAACGTCGTGGCTAGGGCATTGCTCATACGTCTTGTCCAAGAGTTGGTAGAAGTCGTCTTTTGTCGCGTCGTCCTTATTTTAATAACTCCTTCAGAACTTACACACGTATCATGACTACTACAAATACATTACTTAATCTTCATTCACATTTCCTTTTAATTGGCAAAATACGTGATATATCCTTCTCCAAAGAGAAAATTGATTCACACGAGATTATATGCAAAGGACGTTCAATACCTCTACTTTATCGATAATCCTGTGTGAAATATTTTGCAGGACGTGACATCATCCAAAGAATCTTTCGGAAAATTTTAATTCGTGTGGCATTCATTAGTAATTCCGTCAGAGGACTCCCACTCATAGCAGATTGACAAAAGCAATAAATGTATGCCCAAAGGAAATCTTACACAAAAATTCTCTTTTTTTCTCTTAATAATTATTCAGATCCTTTTCGAATTAAACGCAAAGTAAAAAGAAACAACTGAGTATGGAAGGATGATACTTCTTTGATTGAAAACCGATTGCACAGGTATACACGGTATACAGGAGCGAAATGAAAGACAAAGGTAAATTTACTTTTAAATCCCTTCGGGGGGCTTGTTTCATTTAAGAGCGGATACAGGTACCTGTGTCTCTCTCCTGAGGCAACGAGCGGTATTCAGATTAAAATTTCTTACGTACTTATAGAGAAGCATCGTTGAGTCATACTCGAAAATACTCGAAAACACCTTCCGACAGTTTGTCGGTTTCAGTTTTTCATTTTTTGGGAAAATCCACTTTTCCCTCCTTCTGGGGAATTGTGTCCCTGCGCGCTGGTAGCCACGAAGACTAATTGGTAGTGAGTGTCACACCAGTGCCAGAGTCGGTGCCGAGAGTGATAAGAATTGTAAGGGATAAATGGAATTATTATTGGTCCTGGTTTTGAGTATTGTTTTCGGGGGGAATTGGTTTTGATTTGATTAGGAAATGGATTAGAAGGTGAAATGGAGAGGAAGTGATGGGACTGGGCTTGAATGTATAATGAATGCGATAAGGGTAGGAAGAGAATTATTTGAATATTGATTTGTGAATGAAAATGTATCCAAGTATGAGTCAGATAAATTTGAAAATGATGCACAGTCAATTAAATTTCAGAGAAAAGTCTAAATCGGGAAAAAAACGTTTCAGTAAGAATTCAAACGGATTGATATTGGGAGTCCATCAGGGTGTTGTTAAGATTAGTAGAATTTAACGATGACACGCCACTGTATACATATGCGTTCAAAGGCTTGGACTAGATTTCAAGACCAAAGTGTAGGTCCATTCTGATGCCATTAGCAACGGAAAGCTTCGGAACATGCAAATATTTAATAACTAGTACCAATCAAAGACACTGGAGTAGGTGGCTTTTGGTGCCTAGATTGCTTACAAGATAGCATGAACTAGCTGCTGTAATATTTGTCGTGTTGGGTCCTCATCAGTAAAGCTATTTGGACCTGCAAAGATTCCGATCTTGTAAGCGCTAAGACTTGACAGGTCATTCAGGTCGTTAGAAGGTCCTTCTTAAGATGGAGTAACCACAGATAGAAGTTGTCTCTACTGTTGAAAAAAATCTTTGGAGGATATCTACATACTTTTTTTTTTTTGCTTTGTTCGGATAGGAAAGTCCCGACTGAAGCACTCAGACGCAACTTGTCCATTGTACTACCAGAAAGCAAACCCTAGCTTACCCATTTTATTTGAATTTCCTTATCTTTCTAAAAAAGCCAAGCAAGAACTTCAGCGACGAGGAGCTCATAATACTAGCACTCAGCACATCTGCACCAAGGCTCTGTCACCTGACACAAGCGAAGGCCGGCCACTCGCAGAGATAATGTTTCGCATTGCTCTCGCTCTCTCCACAAGCGTCGCAGATTGAAGTGTCTGTAGTCTTTTCTGCTGATATAGCAAAAATGCCGGTGATTTCTTACAGATGTTCGAAAACATTCGTTTAGTCAACCTACATCCTGAAGAGTCATGCCACACATAATTGTGTTCGTGAGAGATCCAATCGTCAATGGAAGCCGTAACCGAGGACACAGGGAGACCCAGGGGAGACGCAGGGAGGTTCGGGACCTGAGAAAACTTCCTCTGATCATTTTCTAGCAATCTTATCGGGAATCTCGTTCCCTATGATTTTAGTGTGACCTGGGACCCAGATAAGAGACAGAGGATTCAGCCTTGCGACCGAGTTCAAAGTGTTTTTAATTGCACGTACTATTTTGGAAGAGGTTAAAGTGTTAAGCAACGCCTTAAGCGCAGCCTGACTGTCACTACAGACACAAATACTATGGCCCTTCCATCTGTTCTTCACGGCCATTTGGATTGCATAAGTTTCCACTTGGAAAACAGGCGCATATTTGGTTAACGAGAAAAGAAGTATAATGTTGTCGTCTTCCACGAAGACACCAGCACCAGACTCTTGACTGATTTTGGAGCCGTCAGTGATACTACGACTGCATTCTATTCCTGGCTCAGACTGTTGCCGAAGCCTGCCCTGAACACAAAGAAAATCGACTCTGAATTTGCGTATCAGGTGAAGTTCTGGTGTCATTTTGTCAGACGGCATATTCACGAGACCGGAGTAGTATGATAAATGTCACGCAAGTTCATCAAGATCCCAGTGTGGAGTATATCAGAAACCACCCCTAAGACGACGGATGGGCATGACATAAGTATCAAGAGGAGGTAAGTTCAACAGAGTATCTAGAGCATAGGCAGTTGTACTCGGAAAAGCTCCCGCCCAGTCGAGTCAAGCCGTTCTTTGGAGTTTGACAAAAAAGGCAGCCAAATATTTACGCGAGAGCGAGAGCATGTTGATCCATAGAACTTATTCGGTGAAAAGCCCTATGTCTTGCCAAAAATACCCTTACACTGCCAGCAAACTAAGAGCGCCTTGGATGTTTTCGACTTGACGTATTTAGACCAATGAAGTTTTATTTATCTAGAATCACTCCTAGATATTTGGCTTCATTGGAAATGCCAAAAGTGACGGCTTTTAGCACTGGCTGAGTTAGACTGGTCAGAGTCCTCCTTCTCGTGAAGAGAACAACCTCAGAATAAAAAAGTACTTGAGAGGGTACATATGCTATAGAAATTAAATGAAACAAACCCACAAATAGACGTACTTTGTCAAAAATTACGGACGCTTTCAAAAATGAATGTACCAATAGAAATACGCAGCACTGAGCTTCACATAGGTATACTATTTACGGAATTCAACTTAATGCTGCTATCAAATCGAACACCTAACCTTACAAATTCGCAACGCCCAACCTAAAACTATTGACAGCCATTACGAAACAATGTTTACGCGTATTTATAGACGGGAAGCAGAGAAAGAGAAGATAGACGGTTGCTAGTTGACTATGTACCTACTCGTATTTTATACATTTTACCATACTGCAGCTTTAAAGATATATACTAGGGTGTCCCTTATATGACAAAAAAAAAAATTTTATTTTAAATTCGAAATGCATAGCCACTAATTTTTTTATAAATGCTAAAACATACTCAAATATGAAATTTCATCTTTCTAGCATGGTCGCAACCCGTGCCGACCGAGCTGCAAAGTTTATTAAAAATCGCGTTTTGTCCTGATATTTCGGCCTGCTATAAACCTAATATGAATGCAACAAATTAAGTGAATAAGAGTTAAAATAAAATGAATAAAACATTAATCTTTATTTAAAAACATAAAATAATAACAATCAGCCAGGGTAACTTCTCTTTAGTGTAGTTTTTTTTACAGTCCGGATACAAATTTCTATGTTCCTGGACACAGCGCAACAAGTATTGTTTTTGCTCTTCTTCAGCCGTTATAAGTTCGTTAAAATTTTGCCATAATTTGACAGCCCTTTCAGCAGTGTTATTTACAACCTTCAAACGACTTATTCTTCTTTTAGCTTCCAGAAAAGCAGCATTATCATTCCAAGAAAATACATCTTCCTGAAGAAAACTGTCATCGATCTGCAGTCGAGATAGAAATTGTTTGCTCTTTTCCGATACAAAATCATCCAGCATTTTATCTGAAAGAAAAAACAAGTTAAATAACAAAAAAAAAAGAAAACAACAAGAAATGTAAAACAAACACAACAAAATAAATTTAGTTTACCAAACAACTTTTGGGTCAATTCTTCCTTCGATGGGACATAGCGTTTGCCAAAATCTGAGCTTTTATCCCTGTTTAAGTTGGCAAACATTTTCATCTCAGTTTGAGTATCAACTCTGATAGAATGACTGTCTCTTCACATAAATACCACAAGTGATGGCTAAATTTGCTTATAGAAGCTTTAGAAATTGTTGCGTCAACTTTTTCGTACTCTTTTAACGCCCTCAAAAAGCACAAATCTTGGTTAGGTGCTTTAGTCGCCACTGTGCATTCGAGCCAAGGTTTAACATACAATATGACGATAAAAAAGCAAACATCTTGTAGGGCCTTTTTGTGCTTTGCAATCATTCTGAATTGTGACTGAAGCAAACATATTTTTAAAGAATAAATCGCTCTCGCCATCCATCGTGCCTGATGCATACCTCCGGGGGGCCTGAGTTTTAATTTCTTCTCTGTATCTCCTCCCAAAAACACTACGCATAGTTCAACCAATTCGCGGTAATCGTCTCTTATAAAACCTTTGCTCAGTTCTGCGTTATAAAACATTAGCAAGGATGTAATGTTTGTCTCGGCAACATGTTCTTTTATGAAATCAAGAGATAGTCCAATGTCACTGAAATCGATGTTTCTTCAATTCTCTCTGAACTTTTTCAAGATCGGAATATCTGGGCTACTAGTAATTTTGTTTATCTTGGTTTTGAAGACAGTTTTTAGGACCAATTCATAAACATGATGACGACAAGCGAAAAGCAACAATTCTCTTTCTAAAGTCTGCTCCAAAATAGCACAAGCTCCATTGAAACGGACAGTATTCGAAGCTGTTGTGTCGCAGCACATTATTTGTATTTTATTATGTAGGTTCCAGTCAAAGAGAATAGTTGAGACGGCTTTAGCTTGATGTTTTCTAGAAGAACGCTGTAGTTTTGGCACTGCAATAAGCTGTTCTCTATCGTCAAATGAAGCAATAATTGGCAAACGTACTTCTTTTGAACTTCGTACATCCAATCTGGGTAATAGTTTTCCATTTCAATGGACTGTGACTACCTCAGGTACATTGTTCTGAAAGCCAGTTTTATTGCTTCTGCCCTGGATTTTGTCGTCTGAGTACGAACTCGCTGAATCGAGGATTTGTGAATAGGGAAATCATCGCTGCTCCGACCAAGCGCTTCTACGACCGCATGAAGAATGTAAACGGAGTCTCTTATGCTTAACTGGCATCGATCTAAAGCTGCAACAAGTTTAGGTGTTATGAGATTCTTTCTACCTCTTTTTGAACTTTTTTCAGGACAGGGAACGTCTGGCAAGCTGAGTTCAGAATTCAAAATCTGTTCTTCGTCCGAATCTTTTGGACATTCCAAGTTATTTGTAGTTAGATGCAACAGCCAATAACTCTGTTTGTCTTACATTCCTTTCCTCTTCTTCCAATCGTCTTTGCCTAGCTCTTTCTTCTTTCTCCGCCAATTTTTTGTCTACACCACCTAAGCATCCCGGTCGACCTGGCTCTCTCTGTTTCTTTAAAAATACTTTGTCTTCCTCTATTTTCATTCTCTCAAAGGCATCAGCATGTGCAATATCAAATAAGCTATCAAGGTCAATTTTAAAATTATTTTCACGGTTTCTGAACGTCACCTGGGTTTTCTTACAATTTTTTTGCAGCTCTCTCCAAACATGATATAAATCAACAAGTTTTTTCACGCAGTTTGGAAATGCCTTTGTGGGAATTCTTGCTTTTTCCCAAAATATAATGCACTCCATAATCACAGGATTTGCACTTTCACTAACAGTCAGCTTGACTTCGCGAATATTGTAAAATAAGACAGCGAGAACTTGTCGATTAAATGGTAATTTTGCACCATTTATTTGATGGCTAGACAGTCCGATAAGGAAAATATTTTGTTTATCACTCCGTAATTCCACCGACATCTTTATGCAATAAAAAATAGCGCACTAATAATCTTAAAAATCACGTATGAAATGACAAATAAAACGCGTAGTTACAGGTCACAGCGCATTACCCGCGAAACTTGTATGGACAAGTTTAAATCGCAAGTCGGCGGCACGGGTTATCGTTTATAAAACGGGCTGATATTTTTTTCTAGACAATATTGGGTTATTACGAAAGTTTTAAGAAGGTATGCGTAAAAATATATCGAAATTGAAATTTAAGGGACACCCTAATATACACTTTTTATTTGTTTGATATATGCTCGCCTTAAATAAAAGTTGGAAATATTGACGTAAATGCATTGTTTTTAGAATTCAAAAGAAATATATTTCGGGGAAATATGGTTTGTTTCGATCGGTCAATATTTATTTCTGCCTAATGAACAAATTCATTGAGAACATATACGTACTTATATAAGTATGTAGGAATATGTATTTTAAAAGTTTTTCTTTATAATAAAATGCAATTTTAAATGCCACATTCTTCATTCACAAATTAAGCAGGGTTATCTAACTAGAGTTGTAATTTTTAATTTCGCGCCGTTTTTTTTTGTTTATAATTTGCTCGCACTCAAGGGGTTATGAGTACCCTTAACATGTTTACATACAGTGCAGGCGTTGGGAAGAGAGAAGAAGAAGAAGAGAGAGAGGGTATAGAGAGAGGGTATAGAGAGAGAGATTTGGTATAGAGGTTTGAAGCTCAAACTCCGTGGATGGCGTCCGAATCACTGGGGAGATTTTTGTTATTTTTTGGCTTTGCTTCTGATTCACAGTATTTTTTTCCCAAAATCATCATCAACAGACCGAACAATTTTCCCAGCCATATGACCAAGCTTCTACCAATGTTATTCCTTCGTAGTAGTGTTCACACAAGCTTTTGGAATTGATCGGACTGACTTTATATATTTCATGAGAAATAAATAAATGCTTGCTGACATCAAGATTCGAACCATAAACCAATTGCATGGCAATTGACGACGTTGCCACTACCCCATTGCCACCCCCAAACAGTTGAACTGCCAACTTTCAACTATCGCGTTGGCTTTAGATAAGTAAAAACTAGGAGGTTGTTAAACATGGATCGATACACAATCGTACAAAGTGTTGAAATAGTAAAAATTTACTAAATTGCGAAAATATTGCGGAAACGTTTCGTAAAATTCGTACTACGTTTGGTCATCTTCAAGCGCCTTTCGCACAGCTATAGTGAATTTAATAGATACATTTTAACGTCTTGGGCAGTGAGCGATATAAAGACTCCAGCTCATGCTCGTCCGGTAAGGTCAGTTGAAAAATTCGCCGCCGTAGCTGAGAGTGTAACTGAAAACGCAGGTGTGGTCATTTCGAGACGATCACAGGAATCGGGACTATCAGTAACCACTTTGCATTGCATTTGCAAAGAGACTTTGGTCTACAGTTGACACAGGAATTGAATTCAGCAGACCACGTACGACACCGCACTTTCCCTGATTAGGTGCTGGAAATGAATGAACAAGATCATGATTTTTTGCACAAAATTATTTTGAGTGATGAGCCTCATTTCCATTTGTCTGGCTACGTAAACAAAATAAACGGTCGCATCTGGGGCTCCGAAAATCCAAGAAAAATAGTGGAACATCCTCTCCGTCCACAACGATTGACAGTTTGGTGAGGTTTTTGGGCTGGCGGTATCATTGGGCCATATTTGTTCGAAAATGATGCCGGTGCGACCGTTTTAGTGAATGCGATTGCGTAACCAAAGGATGCTGACCGACTTTTTTTTGCCGGTAATTGATGCTATTGGCATGAATGACGTTTATTTAGGACAGCGCCCCATTCCACATAGCTGCTGAGATAATGGCTCTATTGTGTGACAAATTTCGTGGACGTATGATTACTCGCAATGGAGACTTCAATTGGCCGCCGAGATCGTGCGATTTAACACCAATAGACTTTTTCCTTTGGGGCTATGTTAAAGATAGGGTCTATATCAAGGCTGCATGAACAATTCATGCAATTAAAGAAAATGTCAGTGCTGTTTTTTGGGAAATACAGCCACAATTATGCGAAAACGTGATGCAAATTTTCATCAAAAGAGTGACTATTTTTGGTAATACTGAAGAAAAACGGCTTCAACGTGACGGCCTATGCGGACGATGTCGTTATCCTGGTTTCGGGAAAATTTCCTCCAGTCCTAAGTGAAAGGCTCAAATTCGCACGACAACTAGACAACTAGTGGATAACTGGGCCAGCAGCAAAGGGCTGGGAGTGAACCCTTCAAAGACGGAGGTAGTTCTTTTCACTAAGAGGAGATCAATTCCTACCGTCAGACGCCCAAATATCGGTGGCATTGAACTAAATATCTCAAGGTCAGGTCGATATCTGGGCGTAATTCTAGATTCCAAACTAAACTGAAAGGAAAATATTGCCGGACGCGTCAAAAAAGCAAGCATATCTTTCTACTCTTGCAAAAAGGCATTCAGTAATACATGTGGCTTCAAACCAGTTGTGGCGTACTGGATATATACGGCGGTTGTAAGACCCATTCTCACATATGGTTCACTAGTATGGTGGATGGTTCTTGAGAAGCAATACCCGCTTTCAAACCTCACCAAAATCCAGAGGGCGGCGTGCATCGGAGTTATGGGATCAATGAGAACAACACCAACAGCGGCAATGGAAGCCATGCTTAGTTTCATCCCGCTTGATATATACTTTAGCAGTTTGGGCGGTCTAATATCTCACACCTCTTAGGTTGACCGCATTCCTTAATTGTGGGATCGATACAAGTGTAAACACCGAGGTACAACAAGTACAACAAAGCTAAGCTGTAGCAGTCTGGCGGCCAAAACCGCTGTGAGGCTGAGAGAAGGCCGGTTGTGGTCATCGAGGTTTTACGGCCATGCATTCATTCTGTCCCGCTGGGAGACCACCAGTGGATTGACGGAAACTGACCCGACGCTAGCATTTGAAAGGAGAATCAGTGAAAGAATTTCTGTTAGAATATACTGAATGAACCAAAGAACCATGAAGAACATGGAGCTAGCTTTCTATACCGATGGCCTTGAGATGGACGTTGGCACGGGAGCCCGAGTTTATTGTGCAGCACTAGGAATAAACCACTCATTTAAAATTAACGACGACTGCAGCGTCATTCAGGCCGAGGTCACAGCCATTATACAGGCTGCTGAAATTATACGCGAGAGTTATATAAT